>OY756960.1:10643237-11893237 GCA_963580455.1 Euonymus europaeus | reverse complement strand
TATCAACCTTTGGCTTCATTTTCTCGCAAAATATTCTTCAAAACCATCGCCCTCTTCTTAGAACATGAAAAATTGTTATATGGTCAAATTTGAGGTGAAAAATTTGAAACTAAGTTTGCGCACGAACTTTTAATCTTCTTTCGCGATTTTACGAAATACCCACGTTTTGAGTCATTTCGTCGCAAAACATTCTTTAAAACCAAAGCCCTCATCTTAGAACATCAAAAGGAGTTATATGCTCAAATTTGGAGTGAAAATTTGAAACTAAGTTCGCGCACAAACTTTTCATCTTCTTTCGGGATTTTACTAAATATGAACCTTTCGCTTCATTTTCTCGCAAAACCTTCTTCAAAACCAACGCCCTCTTCTTACAACATGAAAAAGAGTTATATGGTCAAATTTGAAGTGAAAATTTGAAACTGAGTTTGCGCACGAATTTTTCATCTTCTTCCGCGATTTTACGAAATATTCATGTTTTGAGTCATTTCTTCGCAAAACATTCTTTAAAACCAAAGCCCTCAACTTAGAACATCAAAAGGAGTTATATGGTCAAATTTGAGGTGAAATTTTGAAACAAAGTTCGCCCACGAACTTTTCATCTTGTTTAGGAATTTTACTTAATACGAACGTTTTGCATCATTTCATCGCAAAACATTATTTAAAACTAAAGCACTCATCTTAGAACATCAAAAGGAGTTTTATAGTCAAATTTGAAGTGAAAATTTGAATCTAAGTTTGCGCACGAACTTTTTATCTTCCTTCGCGATTTTACGAAATATGCACGTTTTGAGTCATTTCGTCGCAAAACATTCTTTAAAATCAAAGCCCTCATCTTAGAACATCACAAGGAGTTATATGCTCAAATTTGAAGTGAAAATTTGAAACTAAGTTAGCGCACGAACTTTTCATCTTCTTTCGCGATTTTACGAAATATGCACGTTTTGAGTCATTTCGTCGCAAAACATTCTTTGAAACCAAAGCCCTCATCTTAGAACATCAAAAGGAGTTATATGGTCAAATTTGAAGCGAAAATTTGAAACTAAGTTCGCCCACGAACTTTTCATATTCTTTCGGGATTTTACCAAATACGAACCTTTTGCTTCATTTTCTCGCAAAACATTCTTCAAAACCAACGCCCTCTTCTTAGAACATGAAAAAGAGTTATATGGTCAAATTTGAAGTGAAAATTTGAAACAATGTCCGCGCACAAACTTTTGATCTTTTTCGGGATTTTACTAAATATCTAGCTTTTGCTTCATTTTCTCGCAAAATATTATTCAAAACCAACGCCCTCTTCTTAGAACATGAAAAAAAGTTATATGGTCAAATTTGAGTTGAAATTTTGAAACTAAGTTCGCACACGAACTTTTCATCTTGTTTACGAATTTTACGAAATATGCACTTTTTGCATCATTTCATCGCCAAATATTCTTTAAAACCAAAGCACTCATCTTAGAACATCAAAAGGAGTTTTATGGTCAAATTTGAAGTGAAAATTTCAAACTAAGTTCGCGCACGAACTTTTCATCTTCTTTCGCGATTTTACAAAATATCAACCTTTGGCTTCATTTTCTCGCAAAATATTCTTCAAAACCATCGCCCTCTTCTTAGAACATGAAAAATAGTTATATGGTCAAATTTGAGGTGAAAAATTTGAAACTAAGTATGCGCACGAACTTTTAATCTTCTTTCGCGATTTTACGAAATACCCACGTTTTGAGTCATTTCGTCGCAAAACATTCTTTAAAACCAAAGCCCTCATCTTAGAACATCAAAATGAGTTATATGCTCAAATTTGGAGTGAAAATTTGAAACTAAGTTCGCGCACAAACTTTTCATCTTCTTTCAGGATTTTACTTAATTTGAACCTTTTGCTTCATTTTCTCGCAAAACATTCTTCAAAACCAACGCCCTCTTCTTAAAACGTGAAAAAGAGTTATATGGTCAAATTTGAAGTGAAAATTTGAAACTCAGTTTGCGCACGAACTTTTCATCTTCTTTCGCGGTTTTACGAAATATGCACGTTTTGAGTCATTTCGTCGCAAAACATTCTTTAAAACCAAAGCCCTCATCGTAGAATATCAAAAGGAATTATAAGGTCAAATTTGAAGTGAAAATTTAAAACTAAGTTCGCCCACGAACTTTTCATATTCTTTCGGGATTTTACCAAATACGAACCTTTTACTTCATTTTCCCGCAAACCATTCTTCAAAACCAACGCCCTCTTCTTAGAACATGAAAAAGAGTTATATGGTCAAATTTGAAGTGAAAATTTGAAACTAAGTCCGCGCACGAACTTTTCATCTTCTTTCGCGATTTTACGAAATATGCACGTTTTGAGTCATTTCATCGCAAAACATTCTTTGAAACTAAATCCCTCAACTTAGAACATCAAAAGGAGTTATATGGTCAAATTTGAAATCAAAATTTGAAACTAAGTTCGCGCACGAAATTTTCATCTTCTTTCGGGATTTTACTAAATATGAACTTTTTGCTTCATTTTCTCGCAAAACATTCTTTAAAACCAAAGCACTCATCTTAGAACATCAAAAGGAGTTTTATGCTCAAATTTTAAGTGAAAATTTGAAACTAAGTTAGCGCACGAACTTTTCATCTTCTTTTACGATTTTACGAAATATGCACGTTTTGAGTCATTTCGTCGCAAAACATTCTTTAAAACCAAAGCCCTCATCTTAGAATATCAAAAGGAGTTATATGGTCAAATTTTAAGTGAAAATTTGAAACTAAGTTCGCCCACGAACTTTTCCTATTCTTTCGGGATTTTATCAAATACGAACATTTTGCTTCATTTTCTCGCAAACCATTCTTCAAAACCAACGCCCTCTTCTTAGAACAAGAAAATGAGTTATATGGTCAAATTTGAGGTTAAATTTTGAAACAAAGTTCGCCCACGAACTTTTTATCTTGTTTAGGAATTTTACTTAATACGAACGTTTTGCATCATTTCATCGCAAAATATTCTTTAAAACCAAAGCACTCATCTTAGAACATCAAAAGTAGTTTTATAGTCAAATTTGAAGTGAAAATTTGAAACTAAGTTCGCCCACGAACTTTTCATATTCCTTCGAGATTTTACTAAATATGAACCTTCTGCTTCATTTTCTCGCAAAACATTCTTCAAAACCAACGCTCTCTTCTTAGAACAAGAAAATGAGTTATATGGTCAAATTTGAGGTTAAATTTTGAAACAAAGTTCGCCCACGAACTTTTCATCTTGTTTAGGAATTTTACTTAATACGAACGTTTTGCATCATTTCATCGCAAAATATTCTTTAAAACCAAAGCACTCATCTTAGAACATCAAAAAGAGTTTTATAGTCAAATTTGAAGTGAAAATTTGAAACAATGTTCGCGCCGAACTTTTCATCTTGTTTAGGAATTTTACTTAATACGAACGTTTTGCATCATTTCATCGCAAAACATTCTTTAAAACCAAAGCCCTCATCTTAGAACATCAAAAGGACTTTTATGGTCAAATTTGAAGTGAAAATTTGAAACTAAGTTCGCGCACGAACTTTTCATATTCTTTCGAGATTTTACTAAATATGAACCTTTCGCTTCATTTTCTCGCAAAACATTTTTGAAAACCAACGCCCTATTCTTAGAACATGAAAATGAGTTATATGGTCAAATTTGAAGTGAAAATTTGAAACTGAGTTTGCGCACGAACTTTTCATCTTCATACGCGATTTTACGAAATATGCACGTTTTGAGTCTTTTCGTCGCAAAACATTATTTAAAACCAAAGCCCTCATCTTAGAACATCAAAAGGAGTTATATGTTCAAATTTGACGTTAAAATTTGAAACAAAGTTCGCGCACGAACTTTTCATCTAATTTCGGGATTTTACTAAATATGAACATTTTGCTTCATTTTTTCGCAAAACATTCTTCAAAACCAACGACCTCTTCTTAGAACAAGAAAAGGAGTTATATGGTAAAATTTGAGGTGAAATTTTGAAACAAAGTTCGCCGACGAACTTTTCATCTTGTTTAGAAATTTTACTTAATACGAACGTTTTGCATCATTTCATCGCAAAACATTCTTTAAAACCAAAGCACTCATCTTAGAACATCAAAAGGAGTTTTATAGTCAAATTTGAAGTGAAAATTTGAAACTAAGTTTGGGCACGAACTTTTCATCTTCTTTCGCGATTTTGCGAAATACGCACGTTTTGAGTCATTTCTTCGCAAAACATTCTTTAAAACCAAAGCCCTCAACTTGGAACATCAAAAGGAGTTATATGGTCAAATTTGAAGTGAAAATTTGAAACTAAGTTCGCGCAAGAACTTTTAATTTTCTTTCGGGTTTTTACTAAATATGAACCTTTTGCTTCATTTTCTCGTAAAACATTCTTCAAAACCAACGCCCTCTTCTTAGAACAAGAAAAGGAGTTATATGGTCAAATTTGAGGAGAAATTTTGAAACAATGTTCGCGCGAGAACTTTTCATCTTTTTTCGGGACTTTACTAAATATGAACCTTTTGCTTCATTTTCTCCCAAAACATTCTTTAAAACCAAAGCACTCATCTTAGAACATCAAAAGGAGTTTTATGGTCAAATTTGAAGTAAAAATTTGAAACTCAGTTAGCGCACGAACTTTTCATCTTCTTTCGAGATTTTACGAAATATGCACGTTTTGAGTCATTTCGTCGCAAAACATTCTTTAAAACCAAAGCCCTTATCTTAGAACATCAAAAGGTGTTTTATGGTCAAATTTGAAGTGAAAATTTGAAACTAAGTTCGCCCACGAACTTTTCATATTCCTTCGAGATTTTACTAAATATGAACCTTCTGCTTCATTTTCTCGCAAAACATTTTTCAAAACCAACGCTCTCTTCTTAGAACAAGAAAATGAGTTATATGGTCAAATTTGAGGTTAAATTTTGAAACAAAGTTCGCCCACGAACTTTTCATCTTGTTTAGGAATTTTACTTAATACGAACGTTTTGCATCATTTCATCGCAAAATATTCTTTAAAACCAAAGCACTCATCTTAGAACATCAAAAGGAGTTTTATAGTCAAATTTGAAGTGAAAATTTGAAACAATGTTCGCGCGCGAACTTTTCATCTTGTTTAGGAATTTTACTTAATACGAACGTTTTGCATCATTTCATCGCAAAACATTCTTTAAAACCAAAGCCCTCATCTTAGAACATCAAAAGGACTTTTATGGTCAAATTTGAAGTGAAAATTTGAAACTAAGTTCGCGCACGAACTTTTCATATTCTTTCGAGATTTTACTAAATATGAATCTTTCGCTTCATTTTCTCGCAAAACATTCTTCAAAACCAACGCCCTATTCTTAGAACATGAAAAAGAGTTATATGGTCAAATTTGAAGTGAAAATTTGAAACTAAATTCGCGCACGAACTTTTCATCTTCTTTCGGGATTTTACTAAATATCAGCCTTTTGCTTCATTTTCTCGTAAAATATTATTCAAAATGAACGCCCTCTTCTTAGAACATGAAAAAAAGTTATACGGTCAAATTTGAGTTGAAATTTTGATAATAAGTTCGCCCACGAACTTTTTATCTTATTTAGGAATTTTACGAAATATGCACTTTTTGCATCATTTCATCGCCAAATATTCTTTAAAACCAAAGCACTCATATTAGAACATCAAAAGGAGTTTTATGGTCAAATTTGAAGTGAAAATTTGAAACTAAGTTCGCGTACGTACTTTTCATCTTCATTCGGGATTTTACTAAATATGAACATTTCGCTTCATTTTCTCGCAAAACATTCTTCAAAACCAACGCCCTCTTCTTAGATAATGAAAAAGAGTTAGATGGTCAAATTTGAAGTGAAAATTTGAAACTGAGTTTGCGCACGAACTTTTCATCTTCATACGCGATTTTACGAAATATGCACGTTTTGAGTCTTTTCGTCGCAAAACATTCTTTAAAACCAAAGCTCTCATCTTAGAACATCAAAAGGAGTTATATGTTCAAATTTGACGAGAAAATTTGAAACAAAGTTCGCGCACGAACTTTTCATCTTATTTCGGGATTTTACTAAATATGAACCTTTTGCTTCATTTTTTCGCAAAACATTCTTCAAAACCAACGACCTCTTCTTAGAACAAGAAAAGGAGTTATATGGTAAAATTTGAGGTGAAATTTTGAAACAAAGTTCGCCCACGAACTTTTCATCTTGTTTAGAAATTTTACTTAATACGAACGTTTTGCATCATTTCATCGCAAAACATTCTTTAAAACCAAAGCACTCATCTTAGAACATCAAAAGGAGTTTTATAGTCAAATTTGAAGTGAAAATTTGAAACTAAGTTTGGGCACGAACTTTTCATCTTCTTTCGCGATTTTACGAAATATGCACGTTTTGAGTCATTTCGTCGCAAAACATTCTTTAAAACCAAAGCCCTCATCTTAGAACATCAAAAGGAGTTATATGCTCAAATTTGAAGTGAAAATTTGAAACTAAGTTCGCGCACGAACTTTTCATCTTCTTTCGTGATTTTACTAAATATCAACCTTTTGCTTCATTTTCTCGCAAGATATTCTTCAAAACCAACGCCCTCTTCTTAGAACATGAAAAAGAGTTATATGGTCAAATTTGAGGTGAAAATTTTGATCCTAAGTTTTTCTCACGAACTTTTAATCTTCTTTCGCGATTTTACGAAATAGGCACGTTTTGAGTCATTTCGTCGCAAAACATTCTTTAAAACCAAAGCCCTCATCTTAGAACATCAAAAGGAGTTATATGCTCAAATTTGAATTGAAAATTTGAAACTAAGTTCGCGCATGAACTTTTCATCTTCTTTCAGGATTTAACTAAATATGAATCTTTTGCTTAATTTTCTCGCAAAACATTCTTCAAAACCAGCACCCTCTTCTTAAAACATGAAAAAGAGTTATATGGTCAAATTTTAAGTGAAAATTTGAAACTCTGTTTGCGCACGAACTTTTCATCTTCTTTCGCGATTTTACAAAATATGCACGTTTTGAGTCATTTCGTCGCAAAACATTCTTTAAAACCAAAGCCCACATCTTAGAATATCAAAAGGAGTTATAAGGTCAAATTTGAAGTGAAAATTTGAAACGAAGTTCGCCCACGAACTTTTCATATTCTTTCGGGATTTTACCAAATACGAACCTTTTGCTTCATTTTCACGCAAACCATTCTTGATAACCAACGCCCTCTTCTTAGAACATGAAAAAGAGTTATATGGTCAAATTTGAAGTGAAAATTTGAAACAATGTCCGCGCACAAACTTTTGATCTTTTTCGGGATTTTACTAAATATCTAGCTTTTGCTTCATTTTCTCGCAAAATATTATTCAAAACCAACGCCCTCTTCTTAGAACATGAAAAAAAGTTATATGGTCAAATTTGAGTTGAAATTTGGAAACTAAGTTCGCACACGAACTTTTCATCTTGTTTACGAATCTTACGAAATATGCACTTTTTGCATCATTTCATCGCCAAATATTCTTTAAAACCAAAGCACTCATCTTAGAACATCAAAAGGAGTTTTATGGTCAAATTTGAAGTGAAAATTTCAAACTAAGTTCGCGCACGAACTTTTCATCTTCTTTCGCGATTTTACAAAATATCAACCTTTGGCTTCATTTTCTCGCAAAATATTCTTCAAAACCATCGCCCTCTTCTTAGAACATTAAAAATAGTTATATGGTCAAATTTGAGGTGAAAAATTTGAAACTAAGTTTGCGCACGAACTTTTAATCTTCTTTCGCGATTTTACGAAATACCCACGTTTTGAGTCATTTCGTCGCAAAACATTCTTTAAAACCAAAGCCCTCATCTTAGAACATCAAAAGGAGTTATATGCTCAAATTTGGAGTGAAAATTTGAAACTAAGTTCGCGCACAAACTTTTCATCTTCTTTCAGGATTTTACTAAATTTGAACCTTTTGCTTCATTTTCTCGCAAAACATTCTTCAAAACCAACGCCCTCTTCTTAAAACATGAAAAAGAGTTATATGGTCAAATTTGAAGTGAAAATTTGAAACTCAGTTTGCGCACGAACTTTTCATCTTCTTTCGCGATTTTACGAAATATGCACGTTTTGAGTCATTTCGTCGCAAAACATTCTTTAAAATCAAAGCCCTCATCTTAGAATATCAAAAGGAATTATAAGGTCAAATTTGAAGTGAAAATTTGAAACTAAGTTCGCCCACGAACTTTTCATATTCCTTCGAGATTTTACTAAATACGAACCTTCTGCTTCATTTTCTCGCAAAACATTTTTCAAAACCAACGCTCTCTTCTTAGAACAAGAAAATGAGTTATATGGTCAAATTTGAGGTTAAATTTTGAAACAAAGTTCGCCCACGAACTTTTCATCTTGTTTAGGAATTTTACTTAATACGAACGTTTTGCATCATTTCATCGCAAAATATTCTTTAAAACCAAAGCACTCATCTTAGAACATCAAAAGGAGTTTTATAGTCAAATTTGAAGTGAAAATTTGAAACAATGTTTGCGCGCGAACTTTTCATCTTGTTTAGGAATTTTACTTAATACGAACGTTTTGCATCATTTCATCGCAAAACATTCTTTAAAACCAAAGCCCTCATCTTAGAACATCAAAAGGACTTTTATGGTCAAATTTGAAGTGAAAATTTGAAACTAAGTTCGCGCACGAACTTTTCATATTCTTTCGAGATTTTACTAAATATGAATCTTTCGCTTCATTTTCTCGCAAAACATTCTTCAAAACCAACGCCCTATTCTTAGAACATGAAAAAGAGTTATATGGTCAAATTTGAAGTGAAAATTTGAAACTAAATTCGCGCACGAACTTTTCATCTTCTTTCGGGATTTTACTAAATATCAGCCTTTTGCTTCATTTTCTCGTAAAATATTATTCAAAATGAACGCCCTCTTCTTAGAACATGAAAAAAAGTTATACGGTCAAATTTGAGTTGAAATTTTGATAATAAGTTCGCCCACGAACTTTTTATCTTATTTAGGAATTTTACGAAATATGCACTTTTTGCATCATTTCATCGCCAAATATTCTTTAAAACCAAAGCACTCATATTAGAACATCAAAAGGAGTTTTATGGTCAAATTTGAAGTGAAAATTTGAAACTAAGTTCGCGTACGTACTTTTCATCTTCATTCGGGATTTTACTAAATATGAACATTTCGCTTCATTTTCTCGCAAAACATTCTTCAAAACCAACGCCCTCTTCTTAGATAATGAAAAAGAGTTAGATGGTCAAATTTGAAGTGAAAATTTGAAACTGAGTTTGCGCACGAACTTTTCATCTTCATACGCGATTTTACGAAATATGCACGTTTTGAGTCTTTTCGTCGCAAAACATTCTTTAAAACCAAAGCTCTCATCTTAAAACATCAAAAGGAGTTATATGTTCAAATTTGACGAGAAAATTTGAAACAAAGTTCGCGCACAAACTTTTCATCTTATTTCGGGATTTTACTAAATATGAACCTTTTGCTTCATTTTTTCGCAAAACATTCTTCAAAACCAACGACCTCTTCTTAGAACAAGAAAAGGAGTTATATGGTAAAATTTGAGGTGAAATTTTGAAACAAAGTTCGCCCACGAACTTTTCATCTTGTTTAGAAATTTTACTTAATACGAACGTTTTGCATCATTTCATCGCAAAACATTCTTTAAAACCAAAGCACTCATCTTAGAACATCAAAAGGAGTTTTATAGTCAAATTTGAAGTGAAAATTTGAAACTAAGTTTGGGCACGAACTTTTCATCTTCATACGCGATTTTACGAAATATGCACGTTTTGAGTCTTTTCGTCGCAAAACATTCTTTAAAACCAAAGCTCTCATCTTAGAACATCAAAAGGAGTTATATGTTCAAATTTGACGAGAAAATTTGAAACAAAGTTCGCGCACGAACTTTTCATCTTATTTCGGGATTTTACTAAATATGAACCTTTTGCTTCATTTTTTCGCAAAACATTCTTCAAAACCAACGACCTCTTCTTAGAACAAGAAAAGGAGTTATATGGTAAAATTTGAGGTGAAATTTTGAAACAAAGTTCGCCCACGAACTTTTCATCTTGTTTAGAAATTTTACTTAATACGAACGTTTTGCATCATTTCATCGCAAAACATTCTTTAAAACCAAAGCACTCATCTTAGAACATCAAAAGGAGTTTTATAGTCAAATTTGAAGTGAAAATTTGAAACTAAGTTTGGGCACGAACTTTTCATCTTCTTTCGCGATTTTACGAAATATGCACGTTTTGAGTCATTTCGTCGCAAAACATTCTTTAAAACCAAAGCCCTCATCTTAGAACATCAAAAGGAGTTATATGCTCAAATTTGAAGTGAAAATTTGAAACTAAGTTCGCGCACGAACTTTTCATCTTCTTTCGTGATTTT
This sequence comes from Euonymus europaeus, assembly GCA_963580455.1. Lineage (NCBI taxonomy): Eukaryota > Viridiplantae > Streptophyta > Magnoliopsida > Celastrales > Celastraceae > Euonymus > Euonymus europaeus. The sequence goes on along the minus strand of OY756960.1, from coordinate 11,882,856 downwards.
ACTAAATATCAACCTTTTGCTTCATTTTCTCGCAAGATATTCTTCAAAACCAACGCCCTCTTCTTAGAACATGAAAAAGAGTTATATGGTCAAATTTGAGGTGAAAATTTTGATCCTAAGTTTGCGCACGAACTTTTAATCTTCTTTCGCGATTTTACGAAATAGGCACGTTTTGAGTCATTTCGTCGCAAAACATTCTTTAAAACCAAAGCCCTCATCTTAGAACATCAAAAGGAGTTATATGCTCAAATTTGAATTGAAAATTTGAAACTAAGTTCGCGCATGAACTTTTCATCTTCTTTCAGGATTTAACTAAATATGAACCTTTTGCTTAATTTTCTCGCAAAACATTCTTCAAAACCAGCACCCTCTTCTTAAAACATGAAAAAGAGTTATATGGTCAAATTTTAAGTGAAAATTTGAAACTCTGTTTGCGCACGAACTTTTCATCTTCTTTCGCGATTTTACAAAATATGCACGTTTTGAGTCATTTCGTCGCAAAACATTCTTTAAAACCAAAGCCCACATCTTAGAATATCAAAAGGAGTTATAAGGTCAAATTTGAAGTGAAAATTTGAAACGAAGTTCGCCCACGAACTTTTCATATTCTTTCGGGATTTTACCAAATACGAACCTTTTGCTTCATTTTCACGCAAACCATTCTTGATAACCAACGCCCTCTTCTTAGAACATGAAAAAGAGTTATATGGTCAAATTTGAAGTGAAAATTTGAAACTGAGTTTGCCCACGAACTTTTCATATTCTTTCGGGATTTTACCAAATACGAACCTTTTGCTTCATTTTGTCGCAAAACATTCTTTAAAATCAAAGCCCTCATCTTAGAACATCACAAGGAGTTATATGCTCAAATTTGAAGTGAAAATTTGAAACTAAGTTAGCCCACGAACTTTTCATCTTCTTTCGCGATTTTACAAAATATGCACGTTTTGAGTCATTTCGTCGCAAAACATTCTTTAAAACCAAAGCCCTCATCTTAGAACATCAAAAGGAGTTATATGGTCAAATTTGAAGCGAAAATTTGAAACAAAGTTCGCCCACGAACTTTTCATATTCTTTCGTGATTTTACCAAATACGAACGTTTTGCATCATTTCATCGCAAAACATTCTTTAAAACCAAAGCACTCATCTTAGAACATCAAAAGGACTTTTATAGTCAAATTTGAAGTGAAAATTTGAAACTAAGTTTGCGCACGAACTTTTCATCTTCTTTCGCGATTTTACGAAATATGCACGTTTTGAGTCATTTCGTCGCAAAACATTCTTTAAAACTAAAGCCCTTATCTTAGAATATCAAAAGGAGTTATATGGTCAAATTTTAAGTGAAAATTTGAAACTAAGTTCGCCCACGAACTTTTCATATTCTTTCGGGATTTTATCAAATACGAACATTTTGCTTCATTTTCTCGCAAACCATTCTTCAAAACCAACGCCCTCTTCTTAGAACAAGAAAATGAGTTATATGGTCAAATTTGAGGTTAAATTTTGAAACAAAGTTCGCCCACGAACTTTTCATCTTGTTTAGGAAAATTACTTAATACGAACGTTTTGCATCATTTCATCGCAAAATATTCTTTAAAACCAAAGCACTCATCTTAGAACATCAAAAGGAGTTTTATAGTCAAATTTGAAGTGAAAATTTGAAACTAAGTTCGCCCACGAACTTTTCATATTCCTTCGAGATTTTACTAAATATGAACATTCTGCTTCATTTTCTCGCAAAACATTCTTCAAAACCAACGCTCTCTTCTTAGAACAAGAAAATGAGTTATATGGTCAAATTTGAGGTTAAATTTTGAAACAAAGTTCGCCCACGAACTTTTCATCTTGTTTAGGAATTTTACTTAATACGAACGTTTTGCATCATTTCATCGCAAAATATTCTTTAAAACCAAAGCACTCATCTTAGAACATCAAAAGGAGTTTTATAGTCAAATTTGAAGTGAAAATTTGAAACAATGTTCGCGCGCGAACTTTTCATCTTATTTTGGAATTTTACTTAATACGAACGTTTTGCATCATTTCATCGCAAAACATTCTTTAAAACCAAAGCCCTCATCTTAGAACATCAAAAGGACTTTTATGGTCAAATTTGAAGTGAAAATTTGAAACTAAGTTCGCGCACGAACTTTTCATATTCTTTCGAGATTTTACTAAATTTGAACCTTTCGCTTCATTTTCTCGCAAAACATTCTTCAAAACCAACGCCCTATTCTTAGAACATGAAAAAGAGTTATATGGTCAAATTTGAAGTGAAAATTCGAAACTGAGTTTGCGCACGAACTTTTCATCTTCATACGCGATTTTACGAAATATGCACGTTTTGAGTCTTTTCGTCGCAAAACATTCTTTAAAACCAAGGCCCTCATCTTAGAACATCAAAAGGAGTTATATGTTCAAATTTGACGAGAAAATTTGAAACAAAGTTCGCGCACGAACTTTTCATCTAATTTCGGGATTTTACTAAATATGAACCTTTTGCTTCATTTTTTCGCAAAACATTCTTCAAAACCAACGACCTCTTCTTAGAACCAGAAAAGCAGTTATATGGTAAAATTTGAGGTGAAATTTTGAAACAAAGTTCGCCCACGAACTTTTCATCTTGTTTAGAAATTTTACTTAATACGAACGTTTTGCATCATTTCATCGCAAAAACATTCTTTAAAACCAAAGCACTCATCTTAGAACATCAAAAGGAGTTTTATAGTCAAATTTGAAGTGAAAATTTGAAACTAAGTTTGGGCACGAACTTTTCATCTTCTTTCGCGATTTTACGAAATATGCACGTTTTGAGTCATTTCGTCGCAAAACCTTCTTTAAAACCAAAGCCCTCATCTTAGAACATCAAAAGGAGTTATATGCTCAAATTTGAAGTGAAAATTTGAAACTAAGTTCGCGCACGAACTTTTCATCTTCTTTCGTGATTTTACTAAATATCAACCTTTTGCTTCATTTTCTCGCAAGATATTCTTCAAAACCAACGCCCTCTTCTTAGAACATGAAAAAGAGTTATATGGTCAAATTTAAGGTGAAAATTTTGAACCTAAGTTTGCGCACGAACTTTTAATCTTCTTTCGCGATTTTACGAAATATGCACGTTTTGAGTCATTTCGTCGCAAAACATTCTTTAAAACCAAAGCCCTCATCTTAGAACATCAAAAGGAGTTATATACTCAAATTTGAAGTGAAAATTTGAAACTAAGTTCGCGAACGAACTTTTCATCTTCTTTCGTGATTTTACTAAATATCAACCTTTTGCTTCATTTTCTCGCAAGATATTCTTCAAAACCAACGCCCTCTTCTTAGAACATGAAAAAGAGTTATATGGTCAAATTTGAGGTGAAAATTTTGAACCTAAGTTTGCGCACGAACTTTTAATCTTCTTTCGCGATTTTACGAAATACGCACGTTTTGAGTCATTTCGTCGCAAAACGTTCTTTAAAACCAAAGCCCTCATCTTAGAACATCAAAAGGAGTTATATGCTCAAATTTGAATTGAAAATTTGAAACTAAGTTCGCGCATGAACTTTTCATCTTCTTTCAGGATTTAACTAAATATGAACCTTTTGCTTAATTTTCTCGCAAAACATTCTTCAAAACCAGCGCCCTCTTCTTAAAACATGAAAAAGAGTTATATGGTCAAATTTTAAGTGAAAATTTGGAACTAAGTTTGCGCACGAACTTTTCATCTTCTTTCGCGATTTTACGAAATATGCATGTTTTGAGTCATTTCGTCGCAAAACATTCTTTAAAACCAAAGCCCTCATCTTAGAACATCAAAAGGAGTTATATGCTCAAATTTGAATTGAAAATTTGAAACTAAGTTCGCGCATGAACTTTTCATCTTCTTTCAGGATTTAACTAAATATGAACCTTTTGCTTAATTTTCCCGCAAAACATTCTTCAAAACCAGCGCCCTCTTCTTAAAACATGAAAAAAAGTTATATGGTCAAATTTTAAGTGAAAATTTGAAACTCTGTTTGCGCACGAACTTTTCATCTTCTTTCGCGATTTTACGAAATATGCACGTTTCGATTCATTTCGTCGCAAAACATTCTTTAAAACCAAAGCCCTCATCTTAGAATATCAAAAGGAGTTATAAGGTCAAATTTGAAGTGAAAATTTGAAACGAAGTTCGCCCACGAATTTTTCATATTCTTTCGGGATTTTACCAAATACGAACCTTTTGCTTCATTTTCACGCAAACCATTCTTGATAACCAACGCCCTCTTCTTAGAACATGAAAAAGAGTTATATGGTCAAATTTGAAGTGAAAATTTGAAACAAAGTCCGCGCACAAACTTTTGATCTTTTTCGGGATTTTACTAAATATCTAGCTTTTGCTTAATTTTCTCGCAAAATATTATTCAAAACCAACGCCCTCTTCTTAGAACATGAAAAAAAGTTATATGGTCAAATTTGAGTTGAAATTTTGAAACTAAGTTCGCACACGAACTTTTCATCTTGTTTACGAATTTTACGAAATATGCACTTTTTGCATCATTTCATCGCCAAATATTCTTTAAAACCAAAGCACTCATCTTAGAACATCAAAAGGAGTTTTATGGTCAAATTTGAAGTGAAAATTTCAAACTAAGTTCGCGCACGAACTTTTCATCTTCTTTCGCGATTTTACAAAATATCAACCTTTGGCTTCATTTTCTCGCAAAATATTCTTCAAAACCATCGCCCTCTTCTTAGAACATGAAAAATAGTTATATGGTCAAATTTGAGGTGAAAAATTTGGAACTAAGTTTGCGCACGAACTTTTAATCTTCTTTCGCGATATTACGAAATACCCACGTTTTGAGTCATTTCGTCGTAAAACATTCTTTAAAACCAAAGCCCTCATCTTAGAACATCAAAAGGAGTTATATGCTCAAATTTGGAGTTAAAATTTGAAACGAAGTTCGCCCACGAACTTTTCATATTCTTTCGGGATTTTACCAAATACGAACCTTTTGCTTCATTTTCACGCAAACCATTCTTGATAACCAACGCCCTCTTCTTAGAACATGAAAAAGAGTTATATGGTCAAATTTGAAGTGAAAATTTGAAACAAAGTCCGCGCACAAACTTTTGATCTTTTTCGGGATTTTACTAAATATCTAGCTTTTGCTTCATTTTCTCGCAAAATATTATTCAAAACCAACGCCCTCTTCTTAGAACATGAAAAAAAGTTATATGGTCAAATTTGAGTTGAAATTTTGAAACTAAGTTCGCACACGAACTTTTCATCTTGTTTACGAATTTTACGAAATATGCACGTTTTGAGTCATTTCGTCGCAAAACATTCTTTAAAACCAAAGCCCTCATCTTAGAATATCAAAAGGAATTATAAGGTCAAATTTGAAGTGAAAATTTGAAACTAAGTTCGCCCACGAACTTTTCATATTCTTTCGGGATTTTACCAAATACGAACCTTTTACTTCATTTTCCCGCAAACCATTCTTCAAAACCAACGCCCTCTTCTTAGAACATGAAAAAGAGTTATATGGTCAAATTTGAAGTGAAAATTTGAAACTAAGTCCGCGCACGAACTTTTGATCTTCTTTCGGGATTTTACTAAATATCAACCTTTTGCTTCATTTTCTCGCAAAATATTATTCAAAACCAACGCCCTCTTCTTAAAACATGAAAAAAAAGTTATATGGTCAAATTTGAGTTGAAATTTTGAAACTAAGTTCGCCCACGAACTTTTCATCTTGTTTAGGAATTTTACGAAATATGCACTTTTTGCATAATTTCATCGCCAAATATTCTTTAAAACCAAAGCACTCATCTTAGAACATCAAAAGGAGTTTGATGGTCAAATTTGAAGTGAAAATTTGAAACTAAGTTCGCGCACGTACTTTTCATCTTCTTTCGGGATTTTACTAAATATGAACCTTTCGCTTCATTTTCTCGCAAAACCTTCTTCAAAACCAACGCCCTCTTCTTACAACATGAAAAAGAGTTATATGGTCAAATTTGAAGTGAAAATTTGAAACTGAGTTTGCGCACAAGTTTTTCATCTTCTTCCGCGATTTTACGAAATATTCATGTTTTGAGTCATTTCTTCGCAAAACATTCTTTAAAACCAAAGCCCTCAACATAGAACATCAAAAGGAGTTATATGGTCAAATTTGAGGTGAAATTTTGAAACAAAGTTCGCCCACGAACTTTTCATCTTGTTTAGGAATTTTACTTAATACGAACGTTTTGCATCATTTCATCGCAAAACATTATTTAAAACCAAAGCACTCATCTTAGAACATCAAAAGGAGTTTTATAGTCAAATTTGAAGTGAAAATTTGAATCTAAGTTTGCGCACGAACTTTTTATCTTCTTTCGCGATTTTACGAAATATGCACGTTTTGAGTCATTTCGTCGCAAAACATTCTTTAAAATCAAAGCCCTCATCTTAGAACATCACAAGGAGTTATATGCTCAAATTTGAAGTGAAAATTAGAAACTAAGTTAGCGCATGAACTTTTCATCTTCTTTCGCGATTTTACGAAATATGCACGTTTTGAGTCATTTCGTCGCAAAACATTCTTTAAAACCAAAGCCCTCATCTTAGAACATCAAAAGGAGTTATATGGTCAAATTTGAAGCGAAAATTTGAAACTAAGTTCGCCCACGAACTTTTCATATTCTTTCGGGATTTTACCAAATACGAACCTTTTGCTTCATTTTCTCGCAAAACAGTCTTCAAAACCAACGCCCTCTTCTTAGAACATGAAAAAGAGTTATATGGTCAAATTTGAAGTGAAAAATTAAAACTAAGTCCGCGCACGAACTTTTGATCTTTTTTCGAGATTTTATAAAATATCAATCTTTTGCTTCATTTTCTCGCAAAATATCATTCAAAACCAACGCACTTTTCTTATAACATGAAAAAAAGTTATATGGTCAAATTTGAGTTGAAATTTTGAAAAAAAGTTCGCCCACGAACTATTCATCTTGTTTAGGAATTTTACGAAATATGCACTTTTTGGATCATTTCATCGCCAAATATTCTTTAAAACTAAATCCCTCAACTTAGAACATCAAAAGGAGTTATATGGTCAAATTTGAAATGAAAATTTGAAACTAAGTTCGCGCACGAAATTTTCATCTTCTTTCGGGATTTTACTAAATATGAACCTTTTGCTTCATTTTCTCGCAAAACATTCTTTAAAACCAAAGCACTCATCTTAGAACATCAAAAGGAGTTTTATGATCAAATTTTAAGTGAAAATTTGAAACTAAGTTAGCGCACGAACTTTTCATCTTCTTTCACGATTTTACGAAATATGCACGTTTTGAGTCATTTCGTCGCAAAACATTCTTTAAAACCAATGCCCTCATCTTAGAATATCAAAAGGAGTTATATGGTCAAATTTTAAGTGAAAATTTGAAACTAAGTTCGCCCACGAACTTTTCATATTCTTTCGGGATTTTATCAAATACGAACATTTTGCTTCATTTTCTCGCAAACCATTCTTCAAAACCAACGCCCTCTTCTTAGAACATAAAAAAGAGTTATATGGTCAAATTTGAAGTGAAAATTTGAAACTAAGTCCGCGCACGAACTTTTCGTCTTCTTTCGGGATTTTACTAAATATCAACCTTTTTCTTCGTTTTCTCGCAAAATATTATTCAAAACCAACGGCCTCTTCTTAGAACATGAAAAAAAGTTATATGGTCAAATTTGAGTTGAAATTTTGAAAATAAGTTCGCCCACGAACTTTTCATCTTGTTTAGGAATTTTACGAAATATGCACTTTTTGCATCATTTCATCGCCAAATATTCTTTAAAACCAAAGCACTGATCTTAGAACATCAAAAGGAGTTTTATGGTCAAATTTTAAGTGAAAATTTGAAACTAAGTTCGCGAACTTAATTTTCATATTCTTTCGGGATTTTACTAAATATGAACATTTCGCTTCATTTTCTCGCAAAACATTCTTCAAAACCAACGCCCTCTTCTTAGAACTTGAAAAAGAGTTATATGGTCAAATTTGAAATGAAAATTTGAAACTGAGTTAGCGCACGAACTTTTCATCTTCTTTCGCGATTTTACGAAATATGCACATTTTGAGTCATTTCGTCGCAAAACAATCTTTAAAACCAAAGCCTTCATCTTAGAATATCAAAATGAGTTATATTGTCAAATTTGAAGTGAAAATTTGAAACTAAGTTCGCCCACGAACTTTTCATATTCTTTCGGGATTTTACCAAATACGAATATTTTGTTTTATTTTCTCGCAAACCATTCTTCAAAACCAACGCCCTCTTCTTAGAACATGAAAAAGAATTATATGGTCAAATTTGAAGTGAAAATTTGAAACTAAGTCCTCACACGAACTTTTCATCTTCTTTCGGGATTTTACTAAATATCAACCTTTTGCTTCATTTTCTCGCAAAATATTATTCAAAACCAACGCCCTCTTCTTAAAACATGAAAAAAAGTTATATGGTCAAATTTGAGTTGAAATTTTTAAACTAAGTTCGCCCACGAACTTTTCATCTTGTTTAGGAATTTTACGAAATATGCACTTTTTGCATCATTTCATCGCCAAATATTCTTTAAACCCAAGCACTCATCTTAGAACATCAAAAGGAGTTTTATGGTCAAATTTTAAGTGAAAATTTGAAACTAAGTTCGCGCACGAACTTTTCATCTTCTTTCGGGATTTTACTAAATATGAACCTTTTGCTTCATTTTCTCGCAAAACATTCTTTAAAACCAAAGCACTCATCTTAGAACATCAAAAGGAATTTTATGCTCAAATTTTAAGTGAAAATTTGAAACTAAGTTAGCGCACGAACTTTTCATCTTCTTTCACGATTTTACGAAATATGTACGTTTTGAGTCATTTCATCGCAAAACATTCTTTAAAACCAAAGCCCTCATCTTAGAATATCAAAAGGTGTTATATGGTCAAATTTGAAGTGAAAATTTGAAACTAAGTTCGCCCACGAACTTTTCATATTCTTTTGGGATTTTACCAAATACGAACATTTTGCTTCATTTTCTCGCAAACCATTCTCAAAACCAACGCCCTCTTCTTAGAACATGAAAAAGAGTTATATGGTCAAATTTGAAGTGAAAATTTGAAACTAAATCCGCGCACGAACTTTTCATCTTTTTTCGGGATTTTACTAAATATCAACCTTTCGCTTCATTTTCTCGCAAAATATTCTTCAAAACCAACGCCCTCTTCTTAGAACATGAAAAAAAGTTATATGGTCAAATTTGAGTTGAAATTTTGAAACTAAGTTAGCCCACGAATTTTTAATCTTGTTTAGGAATTTTACGAAATATGCACTTTTTGCATCATTTTCTCGCAAAATATTCTTCAAAACCAACGCCCTCTTCTTAGAACATGAAATAAGTTATATGGTCAAATTTGAGTTGAAATTTTGAAACTAAGTTCGCGCACGAACTTTTCATCTTCTTTCGCGATTTTACTAAATATCAACCTTTTGCTTCATTTTCTCGCAAAATATTCTTCAAAACCAACGCCCTCTTCTTAGAACATGAAAAAAAGTTATATGGTCAAATTTGAGTTGAAATTTTGAAACTAAGTTCGCGCAGGAACTTTTCATCTTCTTTCGCGATTTTACTAAATATCAACCTTTTGCTCCATTTTCTCGCAAAATATTCTTCAAAACCAACGCCCTCTTCTTAGAACATGAAAAAAAGTTATATGGTCAAATTTGAGTTGAAATTTTGAAACTAAGTTCGCCCACAAACTTTTCATCTTGTTTAGGAATTTTACGAAATATGCACTTTTTACATCATTTCATCGCCAAATATTCTTTAAAACCCAGGCACTCATCTTAGAACATCAAAAGGAGTTTTATGGTCAAATTTGAAGTGAAAATTTGAAACTAAGTTCGCGCACGAACTTTTCATCTTCTTTCGGGATTTTACTAAATATGAACCTTTTGCTTCATTTTCTCGCAAAACATTCTTTAAAACCAAAGCACTCATCTTAGAACATCAAAAGGAGTTTTATGGTCAAATTTGAAGTGAAAATTTGAAACAAAGTTAGCGCACGAACTTTTCATCTTCTTTCGCGATTTTACGAAATATGCACGTTTTGAGTCATTTCGTCGCAAAACATTCTTTAAAACCAAAGCCCTCATCTTAGAATATCAAAAGGAGTTATATGGTCAAATTTGAAGTGAAAATTTGAAACTAAGTTCGCCCACGAACTTTTCATATTCTTTCGGGATTTTACCAAATACGAACATTTTGCTTCATTTTCTCGCAAACCATTCTTCAAAACCAACGCCCTCTTCTTAGAACATGAAAAAGAGTTATATGGTCAAATTTGAAGTGAAAATTTGAAACTAAGTCCGCGCACGAACTTTTCATCTTCTTTCGGGATTTTACTAAATATCAATCTTTTGCTTCATTTTCTCGCAAAATATTATTCAAAACCAACGCCCTCTTCTTAGAACATGAAAAAAAGTTATATGGTCAAATTTGAGTTGAAATTTTGAAACTAAGTTTGCCCACGAACTTTTCATCTTGTTTAGGAATTTTACGAAATATGCACTTTTTGCATCATTTCATCGCCAAATATTCTTTAAAACCAAAGCACTCAGCTTAGAACATCAAAAGGAGTTTTATGGTCAAATTTTAAGTGAAAATTTGAAACTAAGTTCGCGCACTTACTTTTCATATTCTTTCGGGATTTTACTAAATATTAACCTTTCGCTTCATTTTCTCGCAAAACATTCTTTAAAACCAACGCCCTCTTCTTAGAACATGAAAAAAAGTTATATGGTCAAATTTGAAGTGAAAAGTTGAAACTAAGTTCGAGCACGAACTTTTCATCTTCTTTCGCGATTTTACTAAATATCAACCTTTTGCTTCATTTTCTCGCAAAATATTCTTCAAAACCAACGCCCTCTTCTTAGAACATGAAAAAAATTATATGGTCAAATTTGAGTTGAAATTTTGAAACTAAGTTCGAGCACGAACTTTTCATCCTCTTTCGTGATTTTACTAAATATGAACCTTTTGCTTTATTTTCTCGCAAAACATTCTTCAAAACCAACGCCCTCTTCTTAGAATGTCACGCCCCGTTTCCGGAGACGCGACTGGGTGCTCTCTCCGCACCCTTCCTAGGTCACTAGTGAGAACATCCGGGATCAACCGAAAATCCGGCGGCACCTCCCCGTATTTCAGAGAGTGCCCACCTGTACCAGAAACGCAGCAACAACAACATCACACTAGCAACCTAGCAAACATAGGCCTCGGGCCTCAACCACATGCAATCCTGACCCTAGGCCTCAGGCCATCCACTACCAGCATGCATAAACTGATGGCATCACATATAAATCAACACACAGATTTATAACACATCAAATATAACCATATATCAACATCTACATCCACCTACAAGCACCACCGTGCCAAATGGTTATATTCTCTCAACATAGATATACTACATACACCCACATGCATAGAGTATATCTCTAGCACCCTATTCTATCCAGGGCCATCCATGACACGACCTGCTCACCGATCCGCAGCACCAGTACCTGTACCAGTGTCTCCTGTGGCAGGAAGAAAGTAAAGGAGTGAGCTAGAAGCTCAGTAGGGTATGAAGTAAACATCAATATAAGCTGAACCAAAGGAAAGTAATGCATCAATATGTTCCTACCACATGAACGTATACTCAACAATTCACATCAACATTTACCCGAATAACCCCTTCGGAGCATAACAACCACTATATCATTGCAACTCAATGAAATATTGCACGGGAGCATGCTCACCACAACCAACCACTCCTAGGATCATCCGGTTGCGTGAACCTATCACGCCCGCACCCCACAAGGCAAGTCACTCTTGACCTTACCCCTAGTGCGTTATCCTACTTGGAGTTCACATGACTCAGTGGTAACTCTCATCACCTCGTCATCCCCCCAAGTAGCTTTCAAGAAACCTAAAGGTTCCCGAGTCCATACCCGGTCCCCCATGCAACTCTAATGCATTATGTCATGACGTGCTGAATAGATATATATATATGAACAACCTACATATATATATATACATAACTACCATGATGCATGAACGGAAATCACATCGTGTCCATAGGAGATGGAACACACACACTCGGGTCATGCAACATCAAGAATCAACAAGAATCACAATTTGGGTTCGTTTCCCCTTAGGAGCAATTAAGGCGGAAACACAAATGGAACGACCAATGAGGAATCGAAAAGCTCTTTACATATCGAAAACGAACGATAGAAAGTATGGTTGGAAATCCCCTACCTCGTGTCGAGTAAATTACCACAATTTCCCAAATTCCGTTCCTAGGGTTCCGGTTTGCCCAAACCTACAATGTGGCATAACCGAACCCTCACAAGCATCAATAAACAACCAACAACTCATATAAACATCAATTCAATCCATAAATTCGAAATTACTCACCTTCTCTCTCTAGAAATTTCTCCAAAATCCTCCAAACTCAACCCAAGCTCAACTCTACTCCAAATCACAAACCAATCTACATAAACATCCAAAATCAACCTATAAACAATATATCTAAAGCATAGCACTCAACTCTTCAAGAACCTAGCAAATCTAGAAAAACCTAGAATTTACAAAAACTATGAAAAACTTACCAAATCACTTGAATCAACCTTGAATCTTCCTTACTTAGCTTCAAGGATCATCAATGCACAATCTCCAAGTCAATCTCTTGCCAAAATCTCCTTCTCTCTCTTCCTCTCTCTCACTTTCTCTCTCTAGTCGGGCTCCCAAGAAGAAAATATGCAGGAAATGTCTGAAACTAAGCTTAAAAACTGATTTCCCGATAACCGTCCGGACGCCTCAAGTGACCGTCCGGACGCTTGCCTCTTCCTCCACTCTCTGCCCACTTCGTAGGCTTAACCGTCCGGATGGTCTACTGTTCACAGCACCAAAATTTTTCTCTAAAAATGAATCTGCCCCAGTTCCTTCACAAACCGTCCGGACGGCTGTTTTAACCGTCCGGACGGTTCCTGTTTTCCAGAAACCCAGTTTTTCTCACTTTTATTTTCCGGCTCGGTTCAAGCTTCGATTTGATATATTATGGGCCCGAAACGGACATGTATACCAAAAGTTATGCCCCATTTACCGAACCAAGCTCCAAAACTATTTTTCCATGATTCCGTACTTCTCGGATCATCCGTATTTCAACTCAAAACTAAAAATTTTGGGTCGGGGTTTCACATCCTCCCCCCCTTAATAAAATTTCATCCCGAAATTTAACTACACACACGTATCTGAATCTCCGAACAACTCCGGGTACCTTTCCTTCATTCGAGACTCCAACTCCCAAGTTGCTTCTTCAACTCCGTGGTACATCCACATCACTTTTACCAATGGTATCACACTCGACCTCGTGACCTTGTTCTGTTGGTCTAGAATCTTCACCGGGTGAAGAGTGTAGCTCCCATCTTCCTCAACTTCCAACGTAGTCCAATCTATCACATGCGACGGATCCGGCTCATATTTCCGAAGCACAGATACATGGAATACATTGTGAACCTTCTCAAGCTTCGGTGGAAGTGCCAAACGGTACGCCACCGGTCCAACTGTCTCCAAAATCTCAAATGGCCCCACAAACCTCGGTGCCAACTTCCCATGCTTGCTATATCTCTGAATTCCCCGTCTCGGACTAACCTTCAAGAAAACCTTATCGCCTACAGCGAACTCCAAAGGTCTCCTCCTCCGGTCAGCATAAGACTTCTGTCAGCTCTGTGCGGTGATCAACCGCTTCCGTATCTCATCAACTCTCTCTCGTGCTTCTTTGACCATCTCCGGTCCTGACACAACTTTCTCCCCAACCTCTGCCCAACACAAAGGTGACCTACAAGGCCTCTCGTACACAAACTCCGCCAAATGTAAGTACCGATCCCAAAGAATCCATGTGAAAGGGCAGAAATCGGTGATGAGAAGTTACCTCTTGAAGTGCAGAAAACAACCGATTGCTTGGCTTGAATGATCCGAATCAATCCGCGCTATCCAATCGAACAGCACGCCTCTATGGTATCCACACGAACAAGCCAAAGATCGACTCTTCACGTAATGCTAGTAACGAGGAGAAGAAGCTCCAATCCATTTTTCCTCTCAACTCACCAAGAAGTGCGGCACACCAAGAGTTGTCTATCTCCTAGGGTTACTCTAACCCTAGATATTTCGTGAGTCAAGTAAAAACCGAAAAGGCCCAAATCTCCTTGAAGAAAGAAGCCCACGTTTTTTGGCTCTTGACCATGTTCAAATAATCTTATTAATGAAACCGGTAATGGACCTTACATAAAGCCCTAAGCCCAAACGTCATATGTTATTCTTAAATAACATAATCTTTGACTTATTCTATGTGTGTGACCCTATAGGTTCTCGTTATGTTAGCAGTGAAACTAAAATCATATTCTAGCATCACAAACAATGAGAGGTATCTAGCAACACATCATTGTTACCCAAATAACGAGAATGTCAATGATTCGACATAACCTTTATTTATGACGAATTTATATGTAGTCCCTTTGTCCTTAATATCTTGATTAACATCGAGGCATGGAATGTGTCATCCTCGTATATGTTAATCTATGAGTTTCTTGATTCCGAGTAGATTATTAAAAAACAAACGAAATCAATATCACATATTGATTCATTTGAGCACGGCCATGCATTTCTAAGTCTCACTCAATCAAGGGGCCCACAGATATCACAACTGTTATATAGAAGGGACAAATACCATCTAGGTCACTCACATCCCTCCACATGATTCGTGATATATCCAATCACTGACTTTATAGCCAACCCTTTTACAAGTGACGTTAGACAGTATCAAAGTGTATAACTCCTCATGTTGGGAACCGTAGTGATTTTAGGTTAAAGGAAAACATATATCATTGTCACTATGAGAATAGCTTATGACATTCATATAACAATCCATGCAGTATTCTCATGTTGGGTCTGTCCAGTACTTCCCGTTCTCTAACAAGTACCTATGTATTGATTTGATATCTCATATCCATGACTCGCAAGATTTAGTCATCAATCAACGTACATACTAGTCTCAACGTATTAATGTTATCCCATTTAACAATAATACTCGACTAGGGACATTTAGGAATAGTGTTCTATATACATCTATGAAGATCTCACGTTCAAGTCACACACTTGAAGTCTCATAGCATCGAACCAACTATTCTAGGGGTATTTATCATAATCATTTATATGGTGCAAATAAATAATTCATAACAAATAAAATACCTCAATATAACATAATAAATGTATGCTAATACAATCATCCCATGATTGGCTCCTAGAGCATACACCAACAATCTCCCACTTGCTCTATAGCCAATCACTCATGTATCTAATATCAATAGATCGAGTGTGACCATCATGCTTCCGCTGCACCAGAGGCCTGGTCAGTGGGTCGGCGATATTATTGTCTGTCGGTACTCTGCATATCTTCACATCTCCTCTGTCAACAATTTCACGTATGAGATGGAAGCGCCAGAGTATATGTTTGGACTTTTGGTGAGATCTGGGCTCCTTAGCCTGTGCAATAGCCCCATTGTTATCACAATAGATGTCCAATGGGTTTGCAATGCTAGGAACCACGCCAAGTCCAGTAATGAACTTTCTGATCCAAACAGCCTCCTTTGAAGCATCAGAGGCGGCAATATACTCAGCCTCTGTAGTAGAATCGGCTACTGTCTCTTGCTTCAAACTTTTCCAGCTCACAGCACCTCCATTTAGGCAAAACACAAAACCTGACTGAGATTTGGAGTCATCCTTATCGGACTGAAAACTGGCATCAGTGTAACCATTTACGACCAGTTCATCATCACCTCCATAAACCAAGAATGAATCCTTAGTTCTTCTCAAGTACTTAAGGATATTCTTGACAGCTATCCAGTGACCTTCACCAGGATCTGACTGATATCTACTTGTCATGCTTAAAGCATATGACACATCAGGGCGCGTACATATCATGGCATACATGATAGATCCAATTGCAGAAGCATATGGAATCTTACTCATGCGATCCCTTTCATCCTGAGATTTAGGGCATTGATCTTTAGAGAGACTCATCATCCCATGTGACATGGGTAGAAATCCCCTCTTAGATTCTTGCATGCTGAACCGTTGCAGCACTTTATCAATGTATGTACTTTGACTTAGACCAAGCAGTTTTCTTGATCTATCCCTATAGATCTTGATGCCTAATATATAGGCAGCTTCGCCTAAGTCTTTCATGGAAAAGCATTTCCCTAACCAAGTCTTGACAGACTGTAAGGTAGGAATGTCATTCCCGATAAGTAGTATGTCATCCACATACAATACCAGGAAGACTTTTGTGCTCCCACTAACCCTTTGATAGACACAAGGTTCATCCTCATTTTGTATGAAACCAAACTCTTTGATTGTTTCATCAAAACGTAGATTCCAGCTTCGAGAAGCTTGCTTTAATCCATAAATGGATCGCTGCAATTTGCATACTTTCCCAGCATTCTCTGGAGTGACAAAACCCTTAGGCTGTGTCATGTACACATCCTCAAGTAAATTCCCATTAAGGAATGCAGTCTTGACATCCATTTGCCAGATTTCATAATCATAGAATGCTGCAATAGCAAGCAAGATCCTGATGGATTTAATCATGGCAACTGGAGAAAAAGTCTCATCATAGTCTATACCATGAATTTGCTTGAAATCCTTTGCAACCAATCGCCCCTTAAAGGTATGTACCTCCCCATCCATGTTAGTTTTCTTTTTGAAAACCCACTTGCACCCAATGGGTTTTACCCCTTCAGGTGGGTCAACCAAGGTCCATACCTTGTTGACATACATGGATTCCATCTCAGATCTCATGGCCTCTAGCCATTTCTCAGACTCTGGACCCGTAATAGCCTCTTGGTAGGTTGTTGGCTCATTTTGATCTATGAGCAATACATCGCCATGTTGAGACACCAGAAATCCATATCTCTTAGGCTCATGACGTTGCCTACCAGACTTATGTGGGCTTTGTGTTACTTGAGCAGATTCTTGTTCCACAACAACTTATGGTGCCTGCTCATGTTCCGTCATAGGTTCAGTGTTCTCTTGTGTGTCTCGAACTTCTTCGAGTTCTATTTTACTCCCACTGGTTCCTCTAGAGATGAATTCTCTTTCTAGAAAAATACCAGTCCGTGCAACAAACACTTTGCTCTCGGTAGGATTATAGAAATAGTACCCCTTGGTTTCTTTAGGATACCCCACAAAATAACACTTATCCGATTTGGGTCCAAGTTTGTCGTGGCTTGACGTCTTACGTAGGCTTCACAACCCCAAATTTTCAAGAAAGACATACTAGGATGTTTCCCAGTCCATAATTCATATGGTGTCTTTTGAACCGATTTTGAAGGAACGCGATTGAGAGTAAAAGCGGCTGTCTCTAAAGCATGTCCCCAAAAGGAAATTGGAAGATCTGCATGACTCATCATAGATCGTACCATGTCTAACAGGGTGCGATTTCTCCTCTCGGAAACACCATTCCATTGTGGTGTTCCAGGAGGAGTGAGTTGTGATACTATACCACACTCTTTCAGATGATCATTAAACTCATGGCTTAGGTATTCTCCACCTCGATCCGATCGAAGTGCTTTGATACTTTTGCCAAGTTGTTTTTGTACTTCATTCTTGAAATCCTTGAACTTTTGAAAAGATTCTGACTTGTGTTTCATAAGGTACACATAGCCATATCTACTGAAGTCATCAGTAAATGTAATGAAGTAATAAAACCCACCTCTGGCTAATGAGTTAATAGGCCCACATACATCACTATGTATAAGACCCAACAAATCATTAGCCCTCTCACTATGCCCAGTGAAAGGGGCTTTAGTCATCTTGCCTAATAAACAGGATTCGCATACCTCATATGATTCAAAATCAAATGAGTCCAAGAATCCATCTTTATGAAGTTTGGATAGACGTTTCTCATTTATATGGCCCAAGCGACAATGCCAGAGATAAGTGGGGTTCGAATAATTCGATTTGAACCTCTTAGTATTAATGTTATAGACAGATGTTTCGCGATCTAGAATATAGAGTCCATTAAACAATTGTGCACTACCATAAAATATTTCATTAAAATAAAATGAACAACATTTGTCCTTTATTTAAAATGAAAAACCCTTCTTGTCCAAACAAGAAATAGAAATAAGATTCCTACTAATAGCAGGCACAAAGTAACAGTCCTCTAATTCCAATACTAGCCCTGAAGGCAAAGTTAAATAATAAGTTCCTATAGATAGTGCAGCAACTCTTGCTCCATTGCCTACTCGTAGGTCCACCTCGCTTTTAGTCAAAGTTCTACTCCTTTTGAGTTCCTGCACATCATTACATATGTGAGAACCACAACCGGTATCTAATACCCAAGTAGAAGAAGCAGATAAATTGACTTCTATAACAAAAATACCTGAAGTGGAAGTCATACTCCCTTTCTTCTTTTTGAGCTCTTCCAGGTAAACTTGGCAATTCCTCTTCCAGTGTCCAGCGACACCACAGTGGAAACATGTCCCTTCCTTAGCAACTCCACCATTAGGTTTCAGTGCTTTAGACTTGGGTTTGGGCTGATTGTTGGATCCATTATCCATTTTCTTCTTATAGTTGCCCTTACCCTTGCCCTTGCCCTTGCCTTTGCCCTTTTGAACCATCATTATGGAACTAGAGCCTTTTGGCATGTTCTGTTCAGCAGTTCTTAACATAGCTAACAGTTCTGGCGGTGATTTGTCAACTTCATTCATGTTGTAGTTCATGACAAATTGACCATAGCTCGGAGGCAACGATTGCAGAACTAAATCAATGGCCAACTCTTGGCCCATAGGAAATCCCAACCTCTCAAGACTTTCAACGTACCCAATCATTTTGAGTACGTGAGGTTCAACAGGACTTCCTTCCGCTAATTTGCACTGAAATAATGTTTTAGAAACATCATACCTTTCTTGCCGAGCCTGACCTTGATAAAGTTTCTTAAGGTGCCCGATCATATCATAGGCATCCATGTTCTCATGTTGCTTCTGAAGCTCAGAGTTCATGGCGGCTAGCATGATGCATCCAACATCAAAGGCGTCATCTTGATGCTTCTTGTAAGCATCCTTTTCAGCCCTTGGAGCATTAGCAGCTGGTTGCTCAGGAATAGCTTGCTCTAGGACATACTGCTTTCGCTCATGTTTGAGGACAATCCTCAAATTTCGATACCAGTCTAGGAAATTTGTCCCAGTCAGCTTGTCCTTCTCAAGGACAGATCGTAGTGTTAGGTTGTTTGAAGTGTTTGATGCCATGGAAATCTACAATAGAAATATGCAAAGTAAATGTCATGCTATTCACATTTAATAAGGTTTTTAAATAAATGTAACTCCCACTATTTTTCTTCAATTAATAGCCCTCACTATTAATTTGGAAAGTAACAACTTTCTAGTGAGCCAAGATCCACAATTCACTTTGTCTTAAGTTGGCTTTGGCCAATCACCCAAGATGTAGCTTATTTAGGTAGGTAACATTTTACCAATTGCATCACATACAACTCTTGGATAGTTGAGTGAACAACACTTGTTCTAATTCATCTTATGAATTAATGCCCAACTCTATGCCTCTAGGCCTCAATCCTATTGAGATATCCTAGTTAAGTCAGACCCAATGTTATTGACAATACGGATATCACTATTATCCTTTCGCGTCTCACCAAGATAGACAAGGTACTTTGCTTTGGCAAACCTACCTTATGTCGATCAAGGCCTTGACGAGTGTCCTTCATTGGAAAGCATCATGTATTTGACTTAATATTTTCTTGAGGGTTTTAGTCATTAATGAATGATCTCACCATATGAAACATGTTTTATACATCTAATCTAATGCATCTCATACATAGAAATTAAAGTACATAAATTAAACGTGACATAGCTATGGCCTCTACTACATCGATCCTCCCAAGCCAATGAAAGGATCGATAGGTCAACCTAGGTAAAGCATCTTCTCCAAGCGCCTTCCTTGATGATATTTGTGTAGTCTCCATCTCCTCTTTCTTCCATTGAAATCTCTTCATACATTTCAAATCTATATTTACTAATTATAAATTCTAGGCTATGTAACCGTTACATAAGGATAGAGAAACCTCGAGTTACATTCGAGGGGAGTAAGATGAGAAGAGAATGTACAATCAGAGATTTAGGAGAAAGGCACGACACGCAGGCCGTATTTAAAATTTACAAACATAACAAATACCTGTCCAATCACATTGGTCTTTAAGGCCATAGCTACGCACCATGCATCATATATCACATAACATATGCATATTTATTCAAAATCAAATTTATATATTGATTTAATATTAAGTCTTGATATCGAGCTTCGATTTGTCACCCTTACGCTGAGTTTGTACGGCGGTCTCGTTTAATCACATTAAATCAACTCATCATAGGCAAGTAACAAATCATCATTCTGATCACATCAAAACTGAATCTGTATCAAACATACTCACCAAGAAACCCGAATCTGTTTTTGATCTTATCAAACATGTCATTCCGTTTGTAATCATATTAACACAGATCTATTCACAAGGCAAACATAACCGATTTATGGTTTCACAACCTCTCTCCGATACCACTGCTGGGTTTCAATATCTCATACACAGCGGAAGTTTAAATTTTTATTGAAACCCTCCAGAGAATCCATGTGAAAGGGCATAAATCGGTGATGAGAAGTTACCTCTTGAAGTGCAGAAAACAACCGATTGCTTGGCTTGAATGATCCGAATCAATCCACGCTATCCAACCGAATAGCACGCCTCTATGGTATCCACACGAACAAGCCAAAGATCGCCTCTTCACGTAATGCTAGTAACGAGGAGAAGAAGCTCCAATCCATTTTTCCTCTCAACTCACCAAGAAGTGCGGCACACCAAGAGTTCTCTTTATCCTAGGGTTACTCTAACCCTAGATATTCCGTGAGTCAAGTAAAACCGAAAAGGCCCAAATCTCCTTGAAGAAAGAAGCCCACGTTTTTGGGCTCTTGACCATGTTCAAATAATCTTATTAATTAAACTGGTAATGGACCTTACATAAAGCCCTAAGCCCAAACGTCATATGTTATTCTTAAATAACATAATCTTTGACTTATTCTATGTGTGTGACCCTATAGGTTCTCGTTATGTTAGCAGTGAAACTAAAATCATATTCTAGCATCACAAACAATGAGAGGTATCTAGCAACACATCATTGTTACCCAAATAACGAGAATGTCAATGATTCGACATAACCTTTATTTATGACCAATTTATATGTAGTCCCTTTGTCCTTAATATCTTGATTAACATCGAGGCATGGAATGTGTCATCCTCGTATATGTTAATCTATGTGTTTCTTGATTCCGAGTAGACTATTAAAAACAAACGAAATCAATATCACATATTGATTCATTTGAGCACGGCCATGCATTTCTAAGTCTCACTCAATCAAGGGGCCCACAGATATCACAACTGTTATATAGAAGGGACAAATACCATCTAGGTCACTCACATCCCTCCACATGATTCGTGATATACCCAATCACTGACTTTATAGCCAACCCTTTTACGAGTGACGTTAGACAGTATCAAAGTGTATAACTCCTCATGTTGGGAACCGTAGTGATTTCAGGTTAAAGGAAAACATATATCATTGTCACTATGAGAATAGCTTATGACATTCATATAACAATCCATGCAGTATTCTCATGTTGGGCCTGTCCAGTACTTCCCGTTCTCTAACAAGTACCTATGTATTGATTTGATATCTCATATCCATGACTCGCAAGATTTAGTCATCAATCAACGTACATACTAGTCTCAACGTATTAATGTTATCCCATTTGACAATAATACTCGATTAGGGACATTTAGGAATAGTGTTCTATATACATCTATGAAGATCTCACGTTCAAGTCACACACTTGAAGTCTCATAGCATCGAACCAACTATTCTAGGGGTATTTATCATAATCATTTATATAGTGCAGATAAATAATTCATAACAAATAAAATACCTCAATATAACATAATAAATGTATGCTAATACAATCATCCCATGATTGGCTCCTAGAGCATACACCAACAAACTTTTCATCTTCTTTCGCGATTTTACGAAATATGCATGTTTTGAGTCATTTTGTCGCAAAACATTCTTTATAACCAAAGCCCTCATCTTAGAACATCAAAAGGAGTTTTATAGTCAAATTTGAAATGAAAATTTGGAACTAAGTTTGCGCACGAACTTTTCATCTTCTTTCGCGATTTTACGAAATATGCAAGTTTTGAGTCATTTCGTCGCAAAACATTCTTTAAAACCAAAGCCCTCATCTTAGAACATCAAAAGGAGTTATATGGTCAAATTTGAATTGAAAATTTGAAACTAAGTTCGCGCACGAACTTTTCATCTTCTTTTGGGATTTTACTAAATATGAACCTTTTGCTTTATTTTCTCGCAAAACATTCTTCAAAATCAACGCCCTCTTCATAGAAAATGAAAAAGAGTTATATGGTCAAATTTGAAGTTAAAATTTGAAACTAAGTTCGCGCACGAAGTTTTCATCTTCTTTCGAGATTTTACTAAATATCAACCTTTTGCTTCATTTTCTCGCAAAATATTCTTCAAAACCAACGCCCTCTTCTTAGAACATGAAAAAAAGTTATATGGTCAAATTTGAGGTGAAATTTTGAAACTAAGTTCGCCCACGAACTTTTCATCTTGTTTAGAAATTTTACGAATTATGCACTTTTTGCAACATTACATCGCCAAATATTCTTTAAAACCAAAGCACTCATCTTAGAACATCAAAAGGAGTTTTATGGTCAAATTTGAAGTGAAAATTTGAAACTAAGTTCGCGCACGAACTTTTCTTCTTCTTTCGCGATTTTACGAAATATGCACGTTTTGAGTCATTTCGTCGCAAAACATTCTTTAAAACCAAAGCCCTCATCTTAGAACATCAAAAGGAGTTTTATCGTCAAATTTGAAGTGAGAATTTGAAACTAAGTTCGCGCACGAACTTTTCATCTTCTTTCGGGATTTTACTAAATATGAACATTTTGCTTCATTTTCTCGCAAAACATTCTTCAAAACCAACGCCCTCTTCTTAGAACATAAAAAGAGTTATATGGTCAAATTTGAAGTGAAATTTGAAACTGAGTTTGCGCACGAATTTTTCATCTTCTTTCGCGATTTTACGAAATATGCACGGTTTGAGTCATTTCGTTGCAAAAAATTCTTTAAAACCAAAGCCCTCATCTTAAAACATCAAAAGGAGTTATATGGTCAAATTTGAAGTTAAAATTTGAAACTAAGTTCGCCCACGAACTTTTCATATTCTTTCGGGATTTTACCAATTACGAACCTTTTGCTTCATTTTCTCGCAAACCATTCTTCAAAACCAACGCCCTCTTCTTAGAACATGAAAAAGAGTTATATGGTCAAATTTGAATTGAAAATTTGAAACTAAGTTCGCGCACGAACTTTTGATCTTCTTTCGGGATTTTAATAAATATCAACCTTTTGCTTCAATTTCTAGCAAAATATTATTCAAAACCAACTCCCTCTTCTTAGAACATGAAAAAGAGTTATATGGTCAAATTTGAAGTTAAAATTTGAAACTAAGTTCGCGCACGAACTTTTCATCTTCTTTCGGGATTTTACTAAATATCAACCTTTTGCTTCATTTTCTTACAAAATATTATTCAAAACCAACGCTCTCTTCTTAGAACATGAAAAAGAGTTATATGGTAAAATTTGAAGTTAAAATTTGAAACTAAGTTCGCGCACGAACTTTTCATCTTCTTTCGGGATTTTACTAAATACCAACCTTTTGCTTCATTTTCTTGCAAAATATTATTGAAAACCAACGCCCTCTTCTTAGAACATTAAAAAGAGTTATATGTTCAAATTAGAAGTGAAAATTTGAAACTAAGTTCGCGCACGAACTTTTGATTTTCTTTCGGGATTTAACTAAATATCAACATTTTGCTTCATTTTCTTGGAAAATATTATTCAAAACCAACGTCCTCTTCTTAGAACATGAAAAAGAGTTATATGGTCAAATTTGGAGTGAAGTTTGAAACTGAGTTGGCGCACGAACTTTTCATCTTCTTTCGCGATTTTACTAAATATCAACCTTTTGCTTCATTTTCTCGCAAAACATTCTTCAAAACCAACGCCCTCTTCTTAGAACATGAAAAAGTGTTATATGGTCAAATTTAAAGTGAAAATTTGAAACCGAGTTTGCGCACGAATTTTTCATCTTCTCTCGCGATTTTACGAAATATGCACGTTTTGAGTCATTTCTTCGCAAAACATTCTTTAAAACCAAAGCCCTCAACTTAGAACATCGAAAGGAGTTATATGGTCAAATTTGAAGTGAAAATTTGAAACTAAGTTCGCGCACGAACTTTTCATCTTCTTTCGGGATTTTACTAAATATGAACCTTTTGCTTCATTTTCTCGCAAAACATTCTTCAAAACCAACGCCCTCTTCTTAGAACAAGAAAATGAGTTATATGGTCAAATTTGAGGTGAAATTTTGAAACAAAGTTCGCCCACGAACTTTTCATCTTGTTTAGGAATTTTACTAAATATGAACGTTTTGCATCATTTCATAGCAAAACATTCTTTAAAACCAAAGCACTCATCTTAGAACATCAAAAGGAGTTTTATAGTCAAATTTCAAGTGAAAATTTGGAACTCAGTTTGCGCACGAACTTTGCTGGGTTTCAATATCTCATACACAGCGGAAGTTTAAATTTTTATTGAAACCCTCCAGAGAATCCATGTGAAAGGGCATAAATCGGTGATGAGAAGTTACCTATTGAAGTGCAGAAAACAACCGATTGCTTGGCTTGAATGATCCGAATCAATCCGCGCTATCCAATCGAACAGCACGCCTCTATGGTATCCACACGAACAAGCCAAAGATCGCCTCTTCACGTTATGCTAGTAACGAGGAGAAGAAGCTCCAATCCATTTTTCCTCTCAACTCACCAAGAAGTGCGGCACACCAAGAGTTGTCTATCTCCTAGGGTTACTCTAACCCTAGATATTCCGTGAGTCAAGTAAAAACCGAAAAGGCCCAAATCTCCTTGAAGAAAGAAGCCCACGTTTTTGGGCTCTTGACCATGTTCAAATAATCTTATTAATTAAACCGGTAATGGACCTTACATAAAGCCCTAAGCCCAAACGTCATATGTTATTCTTAAATAACATAATCTTTTACTTATTCTATGTGTGTGACCCTATAGGTTCTCGTTATGTTAGCAGTGAAACTAAAATCATATTCTAGCATCACAAACAATGAGAGGTATCTAGCAACACATCATTGTTACCCAAATAACGAGAATGTCAATGATTCGACATAACCTTTATTTATGATGAATTTATATGTGAAATCCCGACCCAAAAATATAGTTTTGAGTCGAGTTACGGATGATTCGTGAAGTAAGGCATCATGGAAAAATAGTTTTGAGCTAGGTTCGGTAAATAGGCCATAACTTTTTATACAAATGTCCGTTTTGGGCCCATAATATATCAAATCGAAGCTAAGACCGAGACGGAGTTGGAAAAATTGGGATCACACGCCTAGGCGTGTGCAAAAGTGCGCCCAGAAGCGCCCAGGACAGTGTGTTTTCATAAACCATTTAGGCCAGCGCGCCTAGGCGCCCAGAGTAGCGCCTAGGCGCAACCCGAGCTTTCAAAACAGACTCCAGCGAGAGTTTTAGACAGATTTATGGTTTTGGTTCATCCTAGAGAGAGATAGAGCGATGATTCTAGAGAGAGAAGATCATTTGAAGTGATTCTTGGGGAGTCTAAGCTTGGATTGGAGACTTGGAGAAGATTTCAAGGAAGATTTCAAGGTTTGAGGTAAGTTTTCCTAGAGTTTCTCATTGGGGTTTTCTTTAGATTTGGTTAGTTCCGTTTGGAATTGGTATCTAGGGTTTAGATATGTTGATATAGGCTTGTTTGTGGACCTATGTGTAGGTTTAGTTGGGATTTTGGAGTAAGATTTGTATTGGGCTTTGGAACAAGCTTTTGAAAGAGAATTCTAGAGAGAGAAGGTAAGTATTTCGATTTTTGTTGATTGATTGATATTAGTAGGGATATTGTGGTATGTTTTGGTTGATATTGTGAGTTCGATTATGTGAATCGATAGGTTTGGAAGAAACGAGGGTTCGAAACCCTAATTTGGTATTTGAGGTGATTGTGCTCGATTGAGGTAGGGATTCCTAACCAATTCTTTTCTATCGTCTGTTCTCCTTTCTAAATAGCGTTTCGATTCTTCATTGGTCCTTTTGTTGTGTTTCCACCTTAATTGCTTCTAAGGGGAAACGAGCCAATGTGTGGTTAATTGTTGATTGTGGATTGTATGCATGACCCGATTTGTGTGTTCCGTCTCATACGGGCACGAGTTGAATTCCGTTCATGCATCACGGTAGTTATATATGTATATATGTAGGATGTTCATATATATATATATATATATATTCGGCATGACATTGCATAATTGCATTAGAGATGCATGGGGGACTCGAGTATGGACTCGGGGACTCTTAGGTTTCTTGAAAGCCACATGGAGGGATGACAGGTGAAGAGAGTTGCCACCGGGTCACGTGAACTCTATGTTGGGATAACGCACTTGGGCGAAGGTTGGAGAGCGACCTAGCTGGCTATGTGCGGGCGTGATAGGTTCACGCAACCAGGTAATCCCAGGAGCGTTGTTGTTGTGGTTGAGCTTGCTCCCTGTTGGATGCTACTTGTATGAGACATGGTAGTATTGTTGATTGCTCAGGGTGAGGGGATTACTTGGATTGATGTTATATGTGCTTGTTGAGTATACGTGCATGTTGTAGATACATGTTGGTGCATTGTCCTTGATTGGTTCGGCCTTACTTCTTATAAACTCTTGTACCCTACTGAGCTTCTAGCTCACTCCCCTACTTTCTGTCTTCTACAGGTGACACTGGTACAGGTACTGGTGGTGCGGATCAGTGAGACGGGATGTGACATGGATGGCCCTGGGTAGGATTGGGATGCACGAGACATACTCTATGCATGTTGTTGTTTTATTTTGTATGTCAGAGTAGTGTATATAACCATGTGGCATGGACAGTGCTTGTATGATTATGATGTTTGATGATGATGGTTATATGCTTGAGATATATAGATGTGTGTGATGATTTATATTTAAAGTTATCAGTTTGTGCATGCTGGTAGTGGAGGGCCTGAGGCTCTAGGATCAGGATTGCTTGTGATTGAGGCCTGAGGCCTGGATGCTAGGTTGGTAGTGTGATGATTGTCGCTGCGTTTCTGATTTAGGTGGGCACTCTCCGATATACGGGGAGGTGCCGCCGAATTTCCGGTTTATCCTGGATGTTCAGACTAGTGACCTAGGACGGTGTCAGAGAGGGCACCTGGCGTCCCGGGGATCGGGGCGTCACATTATATGTAGTCCATTTGTCCTTAATATCTTGATTAACATCGAGGCATGGAATGTGTCATCCTCGTATATGTTAATCTATGTGTTTCTTGATTCCGAGTAGACTATTAAAAAACAAACGAAATCAATATCACATATTGATTTAATTGAGCACGGCCATATTTGCTTCATTTTCTTACAAAATATTATTCAAAACCAACGCCCTCTTCTTAGAACATGAAAAAGAGTTATATGGTAAAATTTGAAGTTAAAATTTGAAACTAAGTTCGCGCACGAACTTTTCATCTTCTTTCGGGATTTTACTAAATATCAACCTTTTGCTTCATTTTCTTGCAAAATATTATTCAAAACCAACGCCCTCTTCTTAGAACATGAAAAAGAGTTATATGGTCAAATTTGAAGTGAAGTTTGAAACTGAGTTGGCGCACGAAGTTTTCATCTACTTTCGGGATTTTACTAAATATCAACATTTTGCTTCATTTTCTTGGAAAATATTATTCAAAACCAACGCCCTCTTCTTAGAACATGAAAAAGAGTTATATGGTCAAATTTGAAGTGAAGTTTGAAACTGAGTTGGCGCACGAAATTTGCATCTTCTTTCGGGATTTTATTAAATATGCACGTTTTGCTTCATTTTCTCGCAAAACATTCTTCAAAACCAACGCCCTATTATTAGAACATGAAAAAGAGTTAAATGGTCAAATTCGAAGTGAAAATTTGAAACTGAATTTGCGCACGAACATTTCATCTTCTTTCGCGATTTTACGAAATATGCACGTTTTGAGTCATTTCGTCGCAAAAAATTCTTTAAAACCAAAGCCCTCATCTTAGAACATCAAAAGGAGTTATATGGCCAAATTTGAAGTGAAAATTTGAAACTAAGTTCGCGCACGAACTTTTCATCCTCTTTCGGGATTTTATTAAATATGTACCTTTTGCTTCATTTTCTCGAAAAACATTCTTCAAAACAACCGCCTTCTTATTAGAACATGAAAAAGAGTTATATGGTCAAATTTGAAGTGAAAATTTGAAACTGAGTTTGCGCACAAACTTTTCATCTTCTTTCGCGATTTTACGAAATATGCACGTTTTGAGTCATTTCGTCACAAAACATTCTTTAAAACCAAAGCCCTCATCTTAGAACATCAAAAGGAGTTATATGGTCAAATTTGAAGTGAAAATTTGAAACTAAGTTCGCAATCGAACTTTTCGTCTTCTTTCGGGATTAACTAAATATGAACCTTTTGTTTCATTTTCTCGCAAAACATTCTTCAAAACCAACGCCCTCTTCTTAGAACATGAAAAAGAGTTATATGGTCATATTTAAAGTGAAAATTTGAAACTGAGTTTGCGCACGAACTTTTCATCTTCTTTCGCGATTTTACGAAATATGCACGTTTTGAGTCATTTCGTCGCAAAACATTCTTTAAAACCAAAGCCCTCATCTTAGAACATCAAAAGGAGTTATAAGGTAAAATTTGAAGTGAAAATTTGAAACTAAGTTCGCGCATGAACGTTTCATTTTCTTTCGGGATTTTACTAAATATGAACCTTTTGCTTCATTTTCTCGCAAAACATTCTTCAAAACCAATGCCCTCTTCTTAGAACAAGAAAAAGAGTTATATGGTCATATGTGAAGTGAAAATTTGAAACTGAGTTTGCGCACGAACTTTTCATCTTCTTTCGCGATTTTACGAAATATGCACGTTTTGAGTCATTTCGTCGCAAAACATTCTTTAAAACCAAAGCCCTCATCTTAGAACATCCAAAGGAGTTATATGGTCAAATTTGAAACTAAGTTCGCGCACAAACTTTTCATCTTCTTTCGGGATTTTACTAAATATGAACCTTTCGCTTCATTTTCTCGCAAAACATTTTTCAAAACCAACGCCTTCTTCTTTTAACATGAAAAAGAGTTATATGGTCATATTTGAAGTGAAAATTTGAAACTGAGTTTGTGCACGAACTTTTAATCTTCTTTCGCGATTTTACGACATATGCACATTTTGAGTCATTTCGTCGCAAAACATTCTTTAAAACCAAAGCCCTCATCTTAGAACATCAAAAGGAGTTATATGGTCAAATTTGAAGTGAAAATTTAAAACTAAGTTCGCCCACGAACTTTTCATCTTGTTTTGAAATTTTACGCAATATGCACTTTTTGCATCATTTCATCGCAAAATATTCTTTAAAACAAAAGCACTCATCTTAGAACATCAAAAAGAGTTTTATGGTCAAATTTGAAGTGAAAATATGAAACTAAGTTCGTGCACGAACTTTTCATCTTCTTTCGCGATTTTAGGAAATATGCACGTTTTGAGTCATTTCGTCGCAAAACATTTTTGAAAACCAAAACCCTCATCTTAGAACATCAAAAGGAGTTATATGCTCAAATTTGAAATAAAAATTTGAAACTTAGTTCGCGCACGAACTTTTCATCTTCTTTCGGGATTTTACTAAATATGAACCTTTTGCTTCATTTTCTCGCAAAACATTCTTCAAACCAACGCCCTCAACTTAGAACATCAAAAGGAGTTATATGGTCAAATTTGAGGTGAAAATTTGAAACTAAGTTCGCGCATGAACTTTTCATCTTTTTCGCGATTTTACGAAATATGCACGTTTTGAGTCATTTCGTCGCAAAACATTCTTTAAAACCAAAGCCCTCATCTTAGAACATCAAAAGGAGTTATATGGTCAAATTTGAAGTGAAAATTTGAAACTAAGTTCGCCCACGAACTTTTCATCTTGTATTGAAATTTTACGAAATATGCACTTTTTGCATCATTTCATCGCCAAATATTCTTTAAAACAAAAGCACTCATCTTAGAACATCAAAAGGAGTTTTATGGTCAAATTTGAAGTGAAAATATGAAACTAAGTTCGCCCATGAACTTTTCATCCTGTTTAGGAATTTTACGAATTATGCACTTTTTGCATCATTTCATCGCCAAATATTCTTTAAAACCAATGCACTCATCTTAGAACATCAAAAGGATTTATATGATCAAATTTGAAGTGAAAATTTGAAAATAAGTTCGCGCACGGACTTTTCATCTTCTTTCGGGATTTTACTAAATATGAACCTTTTGCTTCATTTTCTCGCAAAATATTCTTCAAAACCAACGCCCTCTTCTTAGAACATGAAAAGGAGTTATATGGTCAAATTTGAAGTGAAATTTTGAAACTAAGTTCGCGCACGAACTTTTCATCTTCTTTCGGGATTTTACTAAATATCAACCTTTTTTCATTTTCTCGCAAAATATTCTTCAAAACCGACGCCCTCTTCTTAGAACATGAAAAAGAGTTATATGGTCAAATTTGACTTGAAAAATTTGAAACTAGGTTTGCGCACGAACTTTTAATCTTCTTTCGCGATTTTACGAAATATGCACGTTTTGAGTAATTTCGTCGCAAAACATTCTTCAAAACCAACGCCCTATTCTTAGAACATGAAAAATAGTTATATGGTCAAATTTGCAGTGAAAGTTTGAAACTAAGTTCGCGCACGAACTTTTCATCTTCTTTCGGGACTTTACTAAATATGAACCTTTTGCTTCATTTTCTTAATATGAACCTTTTCGTTCATTTTCTCGCTCGCAAAACATTCTTCAAAACCAAACGCCCTCTTCTTAGAACATGAAAAAGAGTTATATGGTCAAATTTGAGGTGAAATTTTGAAACAAAGTTCGCCCAGGAACTTTTCATCTTGTTTAGGAATTTTACGAAATATGCCCTTTTTCCATCATTTCATCGCCAAATATTCTTTAAAACCAAAGCACTCAACTTAGAATATCAAAAGGAAGTTTTATGGTCAAATTTGAAGTGAAAATTTGAAACTAAGTTCGCGCACGAACTTTTCATCTTCTTTCGGGATTTTACTAAATATGAACCTTTCGTTTTATTTTCTCGCAAAACATTCTTCAAAACCAACGCCCTCTTCTTAGAACATGAAAAAGAGTTATATAGTCAAATTTGAAGTGAAAATTTGAAACTGAGTTTGCGCACGAACTTTTCATCTTCTTTCGCGATTTTACGAAATATCACATTTTGAGTCATTTCTTCGCAAAACATTCTTTAAAACCAAAGCCCTCAACTTAGAACATGAAAATGAGTTATATGGTCAAATTTGATGTGAAATTTTGAACCTAAGTTCGCCCATGAACTTTTCATCTTGTTTAGGAATTTTACGAATTATGCACTTTTTGCATCATTTCATCGCCAAATATTCTTTAAAACCAATGCACTCATCTTAGAACATCAAAAGGAGTTATATGGTCAAATTTGAAGTGAAAATTTGAAACTAAGTTTGCGCACGGACTTTTCATAATCTTTCGGGATTTTACTAAATATGAACGTTTTGCTTCATTTTCTCGCAAAACATTCTTCAAAACCAACACCCTCTTCTTAGAACATGAAAAAGAGTTATATGGTCAAATTTGAAGTTAAAATTTGAAACTAAGTTTGCGCGCGAACATTTAATCTTTTTTCTCGATTTTACCAAATATTCACGTTTTGATTCATTTCGTCGCAAAATATTCTTTAAAACCAAAGCCCTCATCTTAGAATATCAAAAGGAGTTATATGGTTAAATTTGAAGTGAAAATTTGAAACTAAGTTCGCGCACAAACTTTTTATCTTCTTTCGGGATTTTACTAAATATGAACCTTTCGCATCATTTTCTCGCATAACATTCTTCAAAACCAACGCCCTCTTCTTAGAACATGAAAAAGAGTTATATGGTCAAATTTGAAGTGAAAATTTGAAACTTAGTTTGCGCACGAACATTTAATATTTTTTCTCGATTTTACCAAATATTCACGTTTTGATTCATTTCGTCGCAAAACATTCTTTAAAACCAAAGCCCTCAACTTAGAACATCAAAAGGAGTTATATGGTCAAATTTGAAGTGAAAATTTGAAACTGAGTTCGCGCACGAGCTTTTCATCTTCTTTCGGGATTTTAATAAATATCAACATTTTGCTTCATTTTCTCGCAAAATATTCTTCAAAACCAACGCCCACTTCTTAGAACATGAAAAAGAGTTATATAGTCAAATTTGAAGTGAAAATTTGAAACTGAGTTTGCGCACGAACTTTTCATCTTCTTTCGCGATTTTACGAAATATCACATTTTGAGTCATTTCTTCGCAAAACATTCTTTAAAACCAAAGCCCTCAACTTAGAACATGAAAATGAGTTATATGGTCAAATTTGATGTGAAATTTTGAACCTAAGTTCGCCCATGAACTTTTCATCTTGTTTAGGAATTTTACGAATTATGCACTTTTTGCATCATTTCATCGCCAAATATTCTTTAAAACCAATGCACTCATCTTAGAACATCAAAAGGAGTTATATGGTCAAATTTGAAGTGAAAATTTGAAACTAAGTTTGCGCACGGACTTTTCATAATCTTTCGGGATTTTACTAAATATGAACGTTTTGCTTCATTTTCTCGCAAAACATTCTTCAAAACCAACACCCTCTTCTTAGAACATGAAAAAGAGTTATATGGTCAAATTTGAAGTTAAAATTTGAAACTAAGTTTGCGCGCGAACATTTAATCTTTTTTCTCGATTTTACCAAATATTCACGTTTTTATTCATTTCGTCGCAAAACATTCTTTAAAACCAAAGCCCTCATCTTAGAATATCAAAAGGAGTTATATGGTTAAATTTGAAGTGAAAAT
The DNA here is from genome assembly GCA_963580455.1 of Euonymus europaeus. Classification (NCBI taxonomy): domain Eukaryota; kingdom Viridiplantae; phylum Streptophyta; class Magnoliopsida; order Celastrales; family Celastraceae; genus Euonymus; species Euonymus europaeus. Next base: position 11,849,662 of record OY756960.1, on the reverse strand, counting down.
TTGAAACTAAGTTCGCGCACAAACTTTTCATCTTCTTTCGGGATTTTACTAAATATGAACCTTTCGCTTCATTCTCTCGCATAACATTCTTCAAAACCAACGCCCTCTTCTTAGAACATGAAAAAGAGTTATATGGTCAAATTTGAAGTGAAAATTTGAAACTTAGTTTGCGCACGAACATTTAATCTTTTTTTTCGATTTTACCAAATATTCACGTTTTGATTCATTTCGTCGCAAAACATTCTTTAAAACCAAAGCCCTCAACTTAGAACATCAAAAGGAGTTATATGGTCAAATTTGAAGTGAAAATTTGAAACCGAGTTCGCGCACGAGCTTTTCATCTTCTTTCGGGATTTTAATAAATATCAACATTTTGCTTCATTTTCTCGCAAAATATTCTTCAAAACCAACGCCCACTTCTTAGAACATGAAAAAAAGTTATATGGTCAAATTTGAGGTGAAATTTTGAAACTAAGTTCGCCCATGAACTTTTCATCTTGTTTAGGAATTTTACGAATTATGCACTTTCTGCATCATTTCATCGCCAAATATTCTTTAAAACCAATGCACTCATCTTAGAACATCAAAAGGAGTTATATGGTCAAATTTGAAGTGAAAATTTGAAGCTAACTTCGCCCACGGACTTTTCATCATCTTTCGGGATTTTACTAAATATGAACGTTTTGCTTCATTTTCTCGCAAAACCTTCTTCAAAACCAACACCCTCTTCTTAGAACATGAAAAAGAGTTATATGGTGAAATTTGAAGTTAAAATTTGAAACTAAGTTTGCGCACGAACATTTAATCTTTTTTCTCGATTTTATCAAATATTCACGTTTTGATTCATTTCGTCGCAAAACATTCTTTAAAACCAAAGCCCTCATCTTAGAATATCAAAAGGAGTTATATGGTTAAATTTGAAGTGAAAATTTTAAACTAAGTTCGCGCACGAACTTTTCATCTTCTTTCGAGATTTTACAAAATACGAACCTTTTACTTCATTTTCTCGCAAAACATTCTTCAAAACAAACGTCTTTTTCTGAAAACATGAAAAAGAGTTATATGGTCAAATTTGAAGTGCAAATTTGAAACTAAGTTCGCGCACGAACTCTTCATCTTCTTTCGAGATTTTACTAAATACGAACGTTTTGCTTTATTTTCTCGCAAAACATTCTTCAAAACCAACGCCCTCTTTTTAGAACATGAAAAAGAGTTATATGGTCAAATTTGAAGTGAAAATTTCAATCTAAGTTTGCGCACGAACTTTTCATCTCCTTTCGCGATTTTACAAAATATGCATGTTTTGAGTCATTTTCTCGCAAAACATTCTTTAAAACCAAAGCCCTCATCTTAGAACATCAAAAGGAGTTATATGCTCAAATTTGAAGTGAAAATGTGAAACTATGTTCGCGCACAAACTTTTCATATTCCTTCGGGATTTTACTTAATATGAACCTTTTGCTTCATTTTCTCGCAAAACATTCTTTAAAACCAAAGCACTCATCTTAGAACATCAAAAGGAGTTTTATGGTCAAATTTGAGGTGAAAATTTGAAACTAAGTTATCGCACGAACTTTTCATCTTCTTTCGCGATTTTACGAAATATGCACGTTTTGAGTCATTTCGTCGCAAAACATTCTTTAAAACCAAAGCTCTCATCTTAGAACATCAAAAGGAGTTTTATTCTCAAATTTGAAGTGAAAATTTGAAACTATGTTCGCGCACGAACTTTTCATCTTCTTTCGGGATTTTACGAAATATGAACCTTTTGATTCATTTTCTCGCAAAACATTCTTCAAAACCGACGCCCTCAACTTAGAACATCAAAAGGAGTTATATGGTCAAATTTGAAGTGAAAATTTGAAACTAAGTTCGCGCACGAACTTTTCATCTTCTTTCGGGATTTTACAAAATATCAACCTTTTGCTTCATTTTCTCGTAAAATATTCTTCAAAACCGATGCCCTCTTTTTAGAACATGAAAAAGAGTTATATGGTCAAATTTGAGGTGAAAATTTTGAAACTATGTTTGCTCACGAACTTTTAATCTTCTTTCGCGATTTTACGAAATATGCACGTTTTGATACATTTCGTCGCAAAACATTCTTTAAAACCAAAGCCCTCATCTTAGAATATCAAAGGGAGATATATGCTCAAATTTGAATTGAAAATTTGAAACTATGTTCGCGCATGAACTTTTCATCTTCTTTCGGGATTTTACGAAATATGAACCTTTTGCTTCATTTTCTCGCAAAACATTCTTCAAAACCGACGCCCTCAACTTAGAACATCAAAAGGAGTTATATGGTGAAATTTGAAGTGAAAGTTTGAAACTAAGTTCGCGCACGAACTTTTCATCTTCTTTCGGGATTTTACTAAATATGAGCATTTCGCTTCATTTTCTCGCAAAACAATCTTCAAAACCAACGCACTCTTCTTAGAACATGAAAAAGAGTTATATGGTCAAATTTGAAGTGAAAAATTTGAAACTAAGTTTGCGCACGAACTTTTAACTTCTTTCGTGATTTTACGAAATAAGCACGTTTTGAGTCATTTCGTCGCAAAACATTCTTTAAAACCAAAGCCCTCATCTTAGAACATCAAAGGGAGATATATGCTCAAATTTGAAGTGAAAATTTGAAACTATGTTCGCGCACGAACTTTTCATCTTCTTTCGGGATTTTACTATATATGAACCTTTTGCTTCATTTTCTCGCAAAACATTCTTCAAAACCGACGAGCTCAACTTAGAACATCAAAAGGAGTTATATGGTGAAATTTGAACTGAAAATTTGAAACTAAGTTCGGGCACGAACTTTTCATCTTCTTTCGGGATTTTACTTAATATGAACCTTTTGCTTCATTTTCTCGCAAAACATTGTTTAAAACTAAAGCACTCATCTTAGAACATCAAAATGAGTTTTATGGTCAAATTTGAAGTGAAAATTTGAAACTAATTTCGCGCACGGACTTTTCATCTTCTTTCGGCATTTTACTAAATATGAACCTTTTGCTTCATTTTCTCGCAAAACATTCTTCAAAACCAACGACCTCTTCTTAGAACATGAAAAAGAGTTATATGGTCAAATTTGATGTGAAAATTTGAAACTAAGTTCGCGCACGAACTTTTCATCTTCTTTAGGAATTTTACAAAATATGCACTTTTGCTTCATTTTCTCGCTCGCAAAACATTCTTCAAAACCAACGCCCTCTTCTTAGAACATGAAAAAGAGTTATATGTTCAAATTTGAGGTGAAATTTTGAAACAAAGTTCGCCCACGAACTTTTCATCTTGTTTAGGAATTTTACGAAATATGCACTTTTTCCATTATTTCATCGCCAAATATTCTTTAAAACCAAAGCACTCATCTTAGAACATCAAAAGGAGTTATATGGTCAAATTTGAAGTGAAAGTTTGAAACTATGTTTGCGCACGAACTTTTCATCTTATTTCGGGATTTTAATAAATATCAACATTTTGCTTCATTTTCCCGAAAAATATTCTTCAAAACCAACGCCCTCTTCTTAGGACATGAAAAAAAGTTATATGGTCAAATTTGAGGCGAAATTTTGAAACTAAGTTCGCCCATGAACTTTTCATCTTGTTTAGGAATTTTATGAATTATGCACTTTTTGCATTATTTCATCGCCAAATATTCTTTAAAACCAATGCACTCATCTTAGAACATCAAAAAGAGTTATATGATCAAATTTGAAGTGAAAATTTGAAACTAAGTTCGAGCACGGACTTTTCATCTTCTTTCGGGATTTTACTAAATATGAACCTTTTGCTTCATTTTCTCGCAAAACATTCTTCAAAACCAACGCCCTCTTCTTAGAACATGAAAAAGAGTTATATGGTCAAATTTGAAGTGAAATTTTGAAACTAAATTCGTGCACGAACTTTTCATCTTCTTTCGGGATTTTACTAAATATCAACCTTTTTTTCATTTTCTCGCAAAATATTCTTCAAAACCGACGCCCTCTTCTTAGAACATGAAAAAGAGTTATATGGTAAAATTTGACGTGAAAAATTTGAAACTAGGTTTGCGCACGAACTTTTAATCTTCTTTCGCGATTTTACTAAATATGCACGTTTTGAGTCATTTCATCGCAAAACATTCTTCAAAACCAACGTCCTATTCTTAGAACATGAAAAATAGTTATATGGTCAAATTTGAACTGAAAGTTTGAAACTAAGTTCGCGCACGAACTTTTCATCTTCTTTTGGGATTTTACTAAATATGAGCATTTCGCTTCATTTTCTCGCAAAACATTCTTCAAAACCAACGCACTCTTCTTAGAACATGAAAAAGAGTTATATGATAAAATTTGAAGTGAAAAATTTGAAACTAAGTTTGCGCACGAACTTTTAATCTTCTTTCGTGATTTTACGAAATACGCACGTTTTGAGTCATTTCAGCGCAAAACATTCTTTAAAACCAAATCCCTCATCTTAGAACATAAAAAAGAAGTTATATGGTCAAATTTGAAGTGAAAATTTGAAACTAAGTTCGCACACGAACTTTTCGTCTACTTTCGAGATATTACTAATTATGAACCTTTTGCTTCATTTTCTCGCAAAACATTCTTCAAAACCAACGCCCTCTTCCTAAAACATGAAAAAGAGTTATATGGTCAAATTTGTAGTGAAAATTTGAAACTAAGTTCGCGCACGAACTTTTCGTCTTCTTTCGGGATTTTACAAAATATCAACCTTTTGCTTCATTTTCTCGCAAAATATTCTTTAAAACCGACGCCCTCTTCTTAGAACATGAAAAGAGTTATATGGTCAAATCGGGAGTAAAAAATTTAAAACTATGTTTGCGCTCAAACTTTTAATCTTCTTCGCGATTTTACGAAATATGCACGTTTTGAGTCAATTCGTCGCAAAACATTCTTTAAAACCAAATCCCTGATCTTAGAACATCAAAAGGAGTTATATGCTCAAATTTGAAGTGAAAATTTGAAAGTAAGTTCGCGCACGAACTTTTCATCTTCTTTCGGGGTTTTACTAAATATGAACCTTTTATTTCATTTTCTCGCAAAACATTCTTCAAAACCAACGCCCCCTTCTTGGAACATGAAAAAGAGTTATATGGTCAAATTTGATGTGAAAATTTGAAACTGAGTTTGCGCACGAACTTTTCATCTTTTTTCGCGATTTTACGAAATATGCACATTTTGAGTCATTTCGTCGCAAAACATTCTTTAAAACTAAAGCCCTCATCATAGAACATCAAAAGGAGTTATATGGTCAAATTTGAAGTAAAAATTTGAAACTAAGTTCGCGTACGAGCTTTTCATCCTCTTTCGGGATTTTACTAAATATGAACCTTTTGCTTCATTTTCTCGTAAAACAATCTTCAAAACCAACGCCCTATTCTTAGAACATGAAAAAGAGTTATATGGTCAAATTTGAAGTGAAAATTTGAAACTAAGTTCGCGTACGAACTTTTCATCTTCTTTCGGGATTTTACTAAATTCCCTTTTGCTTCATTTTCTCGCAAAACATTCTTTAAAACCAAAGCACTCATCTTACAACATCAAAAGGTGTTTTATGGTCAAATTTGATGTGAAAATTTGAAACTAAGTTAGCGCACGAACTTTTCATCTCCATTCACGATTTTACGAAATATGCACGTTTTGAGTCATTTCTTCGCAAAACATTCTTTAAAACCAAAGCGCTCAACTTAGAACATCAAAAGGAGTTATATGGTCAAATTTGAAGTGAAAATTTGAAACTAAGTTCGCGTACGTACTTTTCATCTTCTTTCAGGATTTTACTAAATATGAACATTTTGCTTAATTTTCTCGCAAAACATTCTTCAAAACCAACGCCCTATTGTTAGAACATGAAAAAGAGTTATATGGTCAAATTTGAAGTGAAAATTTGAAACTAAGTTCGCGCACGAACTGTTCATCTTCTTTCAGGATTTTACTAAATATGAAAATTTTGCTTCATTTTCTCGCAAAACATTCTTCAAAACCAATGCCCTCTTCTTAGAACATGAAAAAGAGTTATATGGTCAAATTTGAAATAAAAATTTGAAACTGAGTTTGCGGACGAACTTTTCATCTTCTTTGGCAATTTTACAAAATATGCACATTTTGAGTTATTTCGTCGCAAAACATTCTTTAAAACCAAAGCCCTCATCTTAGAACATCAAAAGGAGTTATTTGCTCAAATTTAAAGTGAAAATTTGAAACTAAGTTCGCCCACGAACTTTTTATATTCTTTCGGGATTTTACCAAATACGAAACTTTTGCTTCATTTACTCGCAAAACATTCTTCAAAACCAACGCCCTCTTCTTAGAACATGAAAAAGAGTTATATGGTCAAATTTGAAGTGAAAATTTGAAACTAAGTTCGCGCACGAACTTTTCTTCTTCTTTCGGGATTTTACTAAATATCAACCGTTTGCTTCATTTTCTCGCAAAATATTCTTCAAAACTAACGCCCTCTTCTTAGAACATGAAAAAGATTTATATGGTCAAATTTGAAATGAAAATTTGAAATTGAGTTTGCGCACGAACTTTTCATCTTCTCTCGCGATTTTACGAAATATGCACATTTTGAGTCATTTCGTCGCAAAACATTCTTTAAAACCAAAGCCCTCATCTTAGAACTTCAAAAGGAGTTATATGCTCAAATTTGAAGTGAAAATTTGAAACTAAGTTCGCCCACGAACTTTTTATATTCTTTCGGGATTTTACCGAATACGAACATTTTGCTTCATTTTCTCGCAAAACATTTCATTTTCTCGCAAAACATTCTTCAAAACCAACGCCCCCTTCTTGGAACATGAAAAAGAGTTATATGGTCAAATTTGATGTGAAAATTTGAAACTGAGTTTGCGCACGAACTTTTCATCTTCTTTCGCGATTTTACGAAATATGCACATTTTGAGTCTTTTCGTCGCAAAACATTCTTTAAAACTAAAGCTCTCATCTTAGAACATCCAAAGGAGTTATATGGTCAAATTTGAAGTGAAAATTTGAAACTCAGTTCGCGTACGAGCTTTTCATCCTCTTTCGTGATTTTACTAAATATGAACCTTTTGCTTCATTTTCTCGCAAAACAATCTTCAAAACCAACGCCCTATTTTTAGAATATGAAAAAGAGTTATATGGTCAAATTTGAAGTGAAAATTTGAAACTAAGTTCGCGCACGAACTTTTCATCTTTTTTCGGGATTTTACTAAATTCCCTTTTGCTTCATTTTCTCGCAAAACATTCTTTAAAACCAAAGCACTCATCTTAGAACATCAAAAGGTGTTTTATGGTCAAATTTGATGTGGAAATTTGAAACTAAGTTAGCGCACGAACTTTTCATCTCCTTTCACCATTTTACGAAATATGCACGTTTTGAGTCATTTCTTCGCAAAACATTCTTTAAAACAAAGCCCTCAACTTAGAACATCAAAAGGGTTATATGGTCAAATTTGAAGTGAAAATTTGAAACTAAGTTCGCGTACGTACTTTTCATCTTCTTTCGGGATTTTACTAAATATGAACATTTTGCTTCATTTTCTCGCAAAACATTCTTCAAAACCAATGCCCTATTCTTAAAACATGAAAAAGAGTTATATGGTCAAATTTGAAGTGAAAATTTGAAACTAAGTTCGCGCATGAACTGTTCATATTCTTTCAGAATTTTACTAAATATGAAACTTTTGCTTCATTTTCTCGCAAAACATTCTTCAAAACCAATGCCCTCTTCTTAGAACATGAAAAAGAGTTATATGGTCAAATTTGAAATGAAAATTTGAAACTGAGTTTGCGGACGAACTTTTCATCTTCTTTCTCGATTTTACAAAATATGCACATTTTGAGTTATTTCGTCGCAAAACATTCTTTAAAACCAAAGCCCTCATCTTAGAACATCAAAAGGAGTTATTTGCTCAAATTTAAAGTGAAAATTTGAAAATAAGTTCGCGCACGAACTTTTCATCTTCTTTCGGGATTTTACTAAATATGAACCATTCGCTTCATTTTCTCGATAAACATTCTTCAAAACCAACGCCCTCTTCTTAGAACATGAAAAAGAGTTATATGGTCAAATTTGAAGTGAAAATTTGAAACTAAGTTCGCGCACGAACTTTTCATCTTCTTTCGGGATTTTACTAAATATGAACCTTCCGCTTCATTTTCTCGCAAAACATTCTTCAAAACCAACGCCCTCTTCTTAGAAAATGAAAAAGAGTTATATGGTCAAATTTGAAGTGAAAATTTGAAACTGAGTTCGCGCACGAACTTTTCATCTTCTTTCGCGATTTTACGAAATATGCACATTTTGAGTCATTTCATCGCAAAACATTCTTTAAAACCAAAGCCCTCATCTTAGAACTTCAAAACGAGTTATATGCTCAAATTTGAAGTGAAAATTTGAAACTAAGTTCGCCCACGAACTTTTTATATTGTTTCGGGATTTTACCAAATACGAACATTTTGCTTCATTTTCTCGCAAAACATTTCATTTTCTCGCAAAACATTCTTCAAAACCAACGCCCTCTTCTTAGAACATGAAAAAGAGTTATATGGTCAAATTTGAAGTGAAAATTTGAAACTAAGTTCACGCACGAACTTTTCATCTTCTTTCGGGATTTTACTAAATATGAACCTTCCGCTTCATTTTCTCGCAAAACATTCTTCAAAACCAACGCCCTCTTCTTAGAACATGAAAAAGAGTTATATAGTCAAATTTGAAGTGAAAATTTAAAACTGTGTTTGCGCCCGAACTTTTCATCTTCTTTCGAGATTTTACGAAATATGCACGTTTCGAGTCATTTCGTCGAATTTGAAGTGGAAATTTGAAAATAAGTTCGCGCACGAACTTTTCGTCTTCTTTCGGGATTTTACTAAATATCAACATTTTGCTTCATTTTCTCGCAAAATATTCTTTAAAACCAACGCCCTATTTTTAGAACATGAAAAAGAGTTATATGGTTAAATTTTAAGTGAAAATTTGAAACTAAGTTCGCGCACGAACTTTTCATCTTCTTTCGGGATTTTACTAAATTCCCTTTTGCTTCATTTTCTCGCAAAACATTCTTTAAAACCAAATCACTCATCTTAGAACATCAAAAGGTGTTTTATGGTCAAATTTGATGTGAAAATTTGAAACTAAGTTAGCGCACGAACTTTTCGTCTTCTTTCGGGATTTTACTAAATATCAACCTTTTGCTTCATTTTCTAGCAAAATATTCTTTAAAACCAACGCCCTCTTCTTAGAACATGAAAAGAGTTATATGGTCAAATTAGGAGTAAAAAATTAGAAACTTTGTTTGCGCTCGAACTTTTAATCTTCTTCGCGATTTTACGAAATATGCACGTTTAGAGTCATTTCGTCGCAAAACATTCTTTAAAACCAAAGCCCTTATCTTAGAACATTAAAAGGAGTTATATGGTCAAATTTGAAGTGAAAATTTGAAACTCAGTTCGCGTACGAGCTTTTCATCCTCTTTCGGGATTTTACTAAATATGAACCTTTTGCTTCATTTTCTCGCAAAACAATCTTCAAAACCAACGCCCTATTCTTAGAACATGAAAAAGAGTTATATGGTCAAATTTGAAGTGAAAATTTGAAACTAAGTTCGCGCACGAACTTTTCATCTTCTTTCGGGATTTTACTAAATTCCTTTTTGCTTCATTTTCTCGCAAAAACATTCTTTAAAACCAAATCACTCATCTTAGAACATCAAAAGGAGTTATATGGTCAAATTTGAAGTGAAAATTTGAAACTCAGTTCGCGTACGAGCTTTTCATCCTCTTTCGGGATTTTACTAAATATGAACCTTTTGCTTCATTTTCTCGCAAAACAATCTTCAAAACCAACGCCCTATTCTTAGAACATGAAAAAGAGTTATATGGTCAAATTTGAAGTGAAAATTTGAAACTAAGTTCGCGCACGAACTTTTCATCTTCTTTCGGGATTTTACTAAATTCCCTTTTGCTTCATTTTCTCGCAAAAACATTCTTTAAAACCAAATCACTCATCTTAGAACATCAAAAGGAGTTATATGGTCAAATTTGAAGTGAAAATTTGAAACTCAATTCGCGTACGAGCTTTTCATCCTCTTTCGGGATTTTACTAAATATGAACCTTTTGCTTCATTTTCTCGCAAAACAATCTTCAAAACCAACGCCCTATTTTTAGAACATGAAAAAGAGTTATATGGTCAAATTTGAAGTGAAAATTTGAAACTAAGTTCGCGCACGAACTTTTCATCTTCTTTCGGGATTTTACTAAATATGAACATTTTGATTCATTTTCTCGCAAAACATTCTTCAAAATGAACGCCCTATTCATAGAACATGAAAAAGAGTTATATGGTCAAATTTGAAGTGAAAATTTGAAACTAAGTTCGCGCACGAACTGTTCATCTTCTTTCAGGATTTTACTAAATATGAATCTTTTGCTTCATTTTCTCGCAAAACATTCTTAGAAACTAATGCCCTCTTCTTAGAACATGAAAAATAGTTATATGGTGAAATTTGAAATGAAAATTTGAAACTGAGTTTGCGGACGAACTTTTCATCTTCTTTCGCGATTTTACAAAATGTGCACATTTTGAGTTATTTCGTCGCAAAACATTCTTTAAAACCAAAGCCCTCATCTTAGAACATCAAAAGGAGTTATTTGCTCAAATTTAAAGTGAAAATTTGAAACTAAGTTCGCCCACGAACTTTTTATATTCTTTCGGGATTTTACCAAATATGAAACTTTTGCTTCATTTTCTCGCAAAACATTCTTCAAAACCAACGCCCTCTTCTTAGAACATGAAAAAGAGTTATATGGTCAAATTTGAAGTGAAAATTTCAAACTAAGTTCGCGCACGAACTTTTTATCTTCTTTCAAGATTTTACGAAATATGCACGTTTTAAGTCATTTCGTCGCAAAACATTCTTTAAAACCAAAGCCCTCAACTTAGAACTTCAAAAGGAGTTATATGGTCGAATTTGAAGTGAAAATTTGAAAATAAGTTCGCGCACGAACTTTTCATCTTCTTTCGGGATTTTACTAAATATGAACCATTCGCTTCATTTTCTCGATAAACATTCTTCAAAACCAACGCCCTCTTCTTAGAACATGAAAAAGAGTTATATGGTCAAATTTGAAGTGAAAATTTGAAACTAAGTTCGCGCACGAACTTTTCATCTTCTTTCGGGATTTTACTATATATGAACCTTCCGCTTAATTTTCTCGCAAAACATTCTTCAAAACCAACGCCCTCTTCTTAGAAAATGAAAAAGAGTTATATGGTCAAATTTGAAGTGAAAATTTGAAACTAAGTTCGCGCACGAACTTTTCATCTTCTTTCGAGATTTTACTAAATATGAACCTTCCGCTACATTTTCTCGCAAAACATTCTTCAAAACCAACGCCCTCTTTTTAGAACATGAAAAAGAGTTATATAGTCAAATTTGAAGTGAAAATTTGAAACTGAGTTTGCGCACGAACTTTTCATTTTCTATCGAGATTTTACGAAATATGCACGTTTTGAGTCATTTCGTCGCAAAACATTCTTTAAAACCAAAGCCCTCAACTTAGAAATTAAAAAGGAGTTATATGGTCGAATTTGAAGTGAAAATTTGAAAATAAGTTCGCGCACGAACTTTTCATCTTCTTTCGGGATTTTACTATATATGAACATTTTGCTTCATTTTCTCGCAAAACATTCTTTAAACCCAAAGCACTTATCTTAGAACATCAAAAGGAGTTTTATGGTCAAATTTGAAGTGAAAATTTGAAACTCAGTTAGTGCACGAACTTTTCATCTTCCTTCGCGATTTTACGAAATATGGACGTTTTGAGTCATTTCGTCGCAAAACATTCTTTAAAACCAAAGACCTCATCCTAGAACATCAAAAGGAGTTATATGGTCAAATTTGAAATGAAAATTTGAAACTAAGTTCGCCCACGAACTTTTCATATTTTTTCGGGATTTTACCAAAAACGAACCTTTTGCTTCATTTTCTCGCAAAACATTCTTCAAAACCAATGACCTCTACTTAGAACATGAAAAAGAGTTATTTGGTCAAATTCGAAGTGAAATTTTGAAACTAAGTTCGCTCACGAACTTTTCATCTTCTTTCGGGATTTTACTAAATATGAACCTTCCGCTTCATTTTCTCGCAAAACATTCTTCAAAACCAACGCCCTCTTCTTAGAAGATGAAAAAGAGTTATATGGTCAAATTTGAAGTTAAAATTTAAAACTAAATTCGCGCACGAACTTTTCGTCTTCTTTCGGGATTTTACTAAATATCAACCGTTTGCTTCATTTTCTCGCAAAATATTCTTCAAAACCAACGCCCTCTTCTTAGAACATGAAAAAGAGTTATATGGTCAAATTTGAAGTGAAAATTTGAAACTGAGTTTGCGCACGAACTTTTCATCTTCTTTCGCGATTTTACGAAATATGCACATTTTGAGTCATTACGTCGCAAATCATTCTTTAAAACCAAAGCCCTCATCTTAAAACTTCAAAAGGAGTTATATGCTAAAATTTGAAGTGAAAATTTGAAACTATGTTCGCCCACGAACTTTTTATATTCTTTCGGGATTTTACCAAATACGAACATTTTGCTTCATTTTCTCGCAAAACATTTCATTTTCTCGCAAAACATTCTTCAAAACCAACGCCCTCTTCTTAGAACATGAAAAAGAGTTATATGGTCAAATTTGAAGTGAAAATTTGAAACTAAGTTCACGCACGAACTTTTCATCTTCTTTCGGGATTTTACTAAATATGAACCTTCCGCTTCATTTTCTCGCAAAACATTTTTCAAAACCAACGCCCTCTTCTTAGAACATGAAAAAGAGTTATATAGTCAAATTTGAAGTGAAAATTTGAAACTGAGTTTCCGAACGAACTTTTTATCTTCTTTCGAGATTTTACGAAATATGCACGTTTTGAGTCATTTCGTCGCAAAACTTTCTTTTAAACCAAAACCCTCAACTTAGAACTTCAAAAGGAGTTATATGGTCGAATTTGAAGTGAAAATTTGAAAATAAGTTCGCTCACGAACTTTTAATCTTCTTTCGGGATTTTACTAAATATGAACCTTTCGCTTCATTTTCTCGATAAACATTCTTCAAAATCAACGCCCTCTTCTTAGAACATGAAAAAGAGTTATATGGTCGAATTTGAAGTGAAAATTTGAAAATAAGTTCGCGCACGAACTTTTCATCTTCTTTTGAGATTTTACTAAATATGAACCTTCCGCTTCATTTTCTCGCAAAACATTCTTCAAAACCAACGCCCTCTTCTTAGAACATGAAAAAGAGTTATATGGTCAAATTTGAAGTGAAAATTTGAAACTAAGTTCGCGCACGAACTTTTCATCTCCTTTCGGGATTTTACTAAATATGAACCTTTTGCTTCATTTTCTCGCAAAACATTCTTCAAAACCAACGCCCTCTTTTTAGAACATGAAAAAGAGTTATATAGTCAAATTTGAAGTGAAAATTTGAAACTGAGTTTGCGCACGAACTTTTCATCTTCTATCGAGATTTTACGAAATATTCACGTTTTGAGTCATTTCGTCGCTAAACATTCTTTAAAACCAAAGCACTCAACTTAGAACTTCAAAAGGAGTTATATGGTCGAATTTGAAGTGAAAATTTGAAAATAAGTTCGCGCACGAACTTTTCATCTTCTTTCGAGATTTTACTAAATATGAACCTTCCGCTTCATTTTCTCGCAAAACATTCTTCAAAACCAACGCCCTCTTCTTAGAACATGAAAAAGAGTTATATGGTCAAATTTGAAGTGAAAATTTGAAACTAAGTTCGCGCACGAACTTTTCATCTTCTTTCGGGATTTTACTAAATATGAACCTTCCGCTTCATTTTCTCGCAAAACATTCTTCAAAACCAACGCCCTCTTCTTAGAAAATGAAAAAGAGTTATATGGTCAAATTTGAAGTGAAAATTTGAAACTAAGTTCGCGCACGAACTTTTCATCTTCTTTCGGGATTTTACTAAATATGAACCTTCCGCTTCATTTTCTAGCAAAACATTCTTCAAAACCAACGCCCTCTTCTTAGAAAATGAAAAAGAGTTATATGGTCAAATTTGAGGTGAAAATTTGAAACTAAGTTCGCGCACGAACTTTTCATCTTCTTTCGGGATTTTACTAAATATGAACCTTTCGCTACATTTTCTCGCAAAACATTCTTCAAAACCAACGCCCTCTTGTTAGAACATGAAAAAGAGTTATATAGTCAAATTTGAAGTGAAAATTTGAAACTGAGTTTGCGCACGAACTTTTCATTTTCTATCGAGATTTTACGAAATATGCACGTTTTGAGTCATTTCGTCGCAAAACATTCTTTAAAACCAAAGCCCTCATCTTAGAACATCAAAAGGAGTTATTTGCTCAAATTTAAAGTGAAAATTTGAAACTAAGTTCGCCCACGAACTTTTTATATTCTTTCGGGATTTTACCAAATACGAAACTTTTGCTTCATTTTCTCGCAAAACATTCTTCAAAACCAACGCCCTCTTCTTAGAACATGAAAAAGAGTTATATGGTCAAATTTGAAGTGAAAATTTGAAACTAAGTTCGCGCACGAACTTTTCATCTTCTTTCGGGATTTTACTAAATATGAACCTTCCGCTTCATTTTCTCGCAAAACATTCTTAGAAACCAATGCCCTCTTCTTAGAACATGAAAAATAGTTATATGGTCAAATTTGAAATGAAAATTTGAAACTGAGTTTGCGGACGAACTTTTCATCTTCTTTCGCGATTTTACAAAATATGCACATTTTGAGTTATTTCGTCGCAAAACATTCTTTAAAACCAAAGCCCTCATCTTAGAACATCAAAAGGAGTTATTTGCTCAAATTTAAAGTGAAAATTTGAAACTAAGTTCGCCCACGAACTTTTTATATTCTTTCGGGATTTTACCAAATACGAAACTTTTGCTTCATTTTCTCGCAAAACATTCTTCAAAACCAACGCCCTCTTCTAAGAACATGAAAAAGAGTTATATGGTCAAATTTGAAGTGAAAATTTGAAACTAAGTTCGCGCACGAACTTTTCATCTTCTTTCGGGATTTTACTAAATATGAACCTTCCGCTTCATTTTCTCGCAAAACATTCTTCAAAACCAACGCCCTCTTCTTAGAAAATGAAAAAGAGTTATATGGTCAAATTTGAAGTGAAAATTTGAAACTAAGTTCGCGCACGAACTTTTCATCTTCTTTCGGGATTTTACTAAATATGAACCTTCCGCTTCATTTTCTCGCAAAACATTCTTAGAAACCAATGCCCTCTTCTTAGAACATGAAAAATAGTTATATGGTCAAATTTGAAATGAAAATTTGAAACTGAGTTTGCGGACGAACTTTTCATCTTCTTTCGCGATTTTACAAAATATGCACATTTTGAGTTATTTCGTCGCAAAACATTCTTTAAAACCAAAGCCCTCATCTTAGAACATCAAAAGGAGTTATTTGCTCAAATTTAAAGTGAAAATTTGAAAATAAGTTCGCCCACGAACTTTTTATATTCTTTCGGGATTTTACCAAATACGAAACTTTTGCTTCATTTTCTCGCAAAACATTCTTCAAAACCAACGCCCTCTTCTTAGAACATGAAAAAGAGTTATATGGTCAAATTTGAAATGAAAATTTGAAACTAAGTTCGCGCACGAACTTTTCGTCTTCTTTCGGGATTTTACTAAATATCAACCGTTTGTTTCATTTTCTCGCAAAATATTCTTCAAAACCAACGCCCTCTTCTTAGAACATGAAAAAAAGTTATATGGTCAAATTTGAAGTGAAAATTTGAAACTGAGTTTGCGCACGAACTTTTCATCTTCTTTCGCGATTTTACGAAATATGCACATTTTGAGTCATTTCGTCGCAAAACATTCTTTAAAACCAAAGCCCTCATCTTAGAACTTCAAAAGGAGTTATATGCTCAAATTTGAAGTGAAAATTTGAAACTAAGTTCGACCACGAACTTTTTATATTCTTTCGGGTTTTTACCAAATACGAACATTTAGCTTCATTTTCTCGCAAAACATTTCATTTTCTCGCAAAACATTCTTCAAAACCAACGCCCTCTTCTTAGAACATGAAAAAGAGTTATATGGTCAAATTTGAAGTGAAAATTTGAAACTAAGTTCACGCACGAACTTTTCATCTTCTTTCGGGTTTTTACTAAATATGAACCTTCCGCTTCATTTTCTCGCAAATCATTCTTCAAAACCAACGCCCTCTTCTTAGAACATGAAAAAGAGTTATATAGTCAAATTTGAAGTGAAAATTTAAAACTGAGTTTGCGCACGAACTTTTTATCTTCTTTCAAGATTTTACGAAATATGCACGTTTTAAGTCATTTCGTCGCAAAACATTCTTTAAAACCAAAGCCCTCAACTTAGAACTTCAAAAGGAGTTATATGGTCGAATTTGAAGTGAAAATTTGAAAATAAGTTCGCGCACGAACTTTTCATCTTCTTTCGGGATTTTACTAAATATGAACCATTCGCTTCATTTTCTCGATAAACATTCTTCAAAACCAACGCCCTCTTCTTAGAACATGAAAAAGAGTTATATGGTCAAATTTGAAGTGAAAATTTGAAACTAAGTTCGCGCACGAACTTTTCATCTTCTTTCGGGATTTTACTAAATATGAACCTTCCGCTTCATTTTCTCGCAAAACATTCTTCAAAACCAACGCCCTCTTCTTAGAAAATGAAAAAGAGTTATATGGTCAAATTTGAAGTGAAAATTTGAAACTAAGTTCGCGCACGAACTTTTCATCTTCTTTCGGGATTTTACTAAATATGAACCTTCCGCTACATTTTCTCGCAAAACATTCTTCAAAACCAACGCCCTCTTTTTAGAACATGAAAAAGAGTTATATAGTCAAATTTGAAGTGAAAATTTGAAACTGAGTTTGCGCACGAACTTTTCATTTTCTATCGAGATTTTACGAAATATGCACATTTTAAGTCATTTCGTCGCAAAATATTCTTTAAAACCAAAGCCCTCAACTTAGAACTTCAAAAGGAGTTATATGGTCGAATTTGAAGTGAAAATTTAAAAATAAGTTCGCGCACGAACTTTTCATCTTCTTTCGGGATTTTACTATATATGAACCTTTTGCTTCATTTTCTCGCAAAACATTCTTTAAAACCAAAGCACTTATCTTTGAACATCAAAAGGAGTTTTATGGTCAAATTTGAAGTGAAAATTTGAAACTCAGTTAGTGCACGAACTTTTCATCTTCTTTCGCGATTTTACGAAATATGGACGTTTTGAGTCATTTCGTCGCAAAACATTCTTTAAAACCAAAGACCTCATCCTAGAACATCAAAAGGAGTTATATGGTCAAATTTGAAATGAAAATTTGAAACTAAGTTCGCCCACGAACTTTTCATATTTTTTCGGGATTTTACCAAAAGCGAACCTTTTGCTTCATTTTCTCGCAAAACATTCTTCAAAACCAATGACCTCTACTTAGAACATGAAAAAGAGTTATATGGTCAAATTCGAAGTGAAATTTTGAAACTAAGTTCGCTCACGAACTTTTCATCTTCTTTCGGGATTTTACTAAATAT
Source organism: Euonymus europaeus (assembly GCA_963580455.1). Classification (NCBI taxonomy): domain Eukaryota; kingdom Viridiplantae; phylum Streptophyta; class Magnoliopsida; order Celastrales; family Celastraceae; genus Euonymus; species Euonymus europaeus. The sequence continues at coordinate 11,832,082 of OY756960.1, read as the reverse complement.
GAACCTTCCGCTTCATTTTCTCGCAAAACATTCTTCAAAACCAACGCCCTCTTCTTAGAAGATGAAAAAGAGTTATATGGTCAAATTTGAAGTTAAAATTTAAAACTAAGTTCGCGCACGAACTTTTCGTCTTCTTTCGGGATTTTACTAAATATCAACCGTTTGCTTCATTTTCTCGCAAAATATTCTTCAAAACCAACGCCCTCTTCTTAGAACATGAAAAAGAGTATTATGCTCAAATTTGAAGTGAAAATTTGAAACTGAGTTTGCGCACGAACTTTTCATCTTCTTTCGCGATTTTACGAAATATGCACATTTTGAGTCATTACGTCGCAAAACATTCTTTAAAACCAAAGCCCTCATCTTAGAACATCAAAAGGAGTTATTTGCTCAAATTTAAAGTGAAAATTTGAAACTAAGTTCGCCCACGAACTTTTTATATTCTTTCGGGATTTTACCAAATACGAAACTTTTGCTTCATTTTCTCGCAAAACATTCTTCAAAACCAACGCCCTCTTCTAAGAACATGAAAAAGAGTTATATGGTCAAATTTGAAGTGAAAATTTGAAACTAAGTTCGCGCACGAACTTTTCATCTTCTTTCGGGATTTTACTAAATATGAACCTTCCGCTTCATTTTCTCGCAAAACATTCTTCAAAACCAACGCCCTCTTCTTAGAAAATGAAAAAGAGTTATATGGTCAAATTTGAAGTGAAAATTTGAAACTAAGTTCGCGCACGAACTTTTCATCTTCTTTCGGGATTTTACTAAATATGAACCTTCCGCTTCATTTTCTCGCAAAACATTCTTAGAAACCAATGCCCTCTTCTTAGAACATGAAAAATAGTTATATGGTCAAATTTGAAATGAAAATTTGAAACTGAGTTTGCGGACGAACTTTTCATCTTCTTTCGCGATTTTACAAAATATGCACATTTTGAGTTATTTCGTCGCAAAACATTCTTTAAAACCAAAGCCCTCATCTTAGAACATCAAAAGGAGTTATTTGCTCAAATTTAAAGTGAAAATTTGAAAATAAGTTCGCCCACGAACTTTTTATATTCTTTCGGGATTTTACCAAATACGAAACTTTTGCTTCATTTTCTCGCAAAACATTCTTCAAAACCAACGCCCTCTTCTTAGAACATGAAAAAGAGTTATATGGTCAAATTTGAAATGAAAATTTGAAACTAAGTTCGCGCACGAACTTTTCGTCTTCTTTCGGGATTTTACTAAATATCAACCGTTTGTTTCATTTTCTCGCAAAATATTCTTCAAAACCAACGCCCTCTTCTTAGAACATGAAAAAAAGTTATATGGTCAAATTTGAAGTGAAAATTTGAAACTGAGTTTGCGCACGAACTTTTCATCTTCTTTCGCGATTTTACGAAATATGCACATTTTGAGTCATTTCGTCGCAAAACATTCTTTAAAACCAAAGCCCTCATCTTAGAACTTCAAAAGGAGTTATATGCTCAAATTTGAAGTGAAAATTTGAAACTAAGTTCGACCACGAACTTTTTATATTCTTTCGGGTTTTTACCAAATACGAACATTTAGCTTCATTTTCTCGCAAAACATTTCATTTTCTCGCAAAACATTCTTCAAAACCAACGCCCTCTTCTTAGAACATGAAAAAGAGTTATATGGTCAAATTTGAAGTGAAAATTTGAAACTAAGTTCACGCACGAACTTTTCATCTTCTTTCGGGTTTTTACTAAATATGAACCTTCCGCTTCATTTTCTCGCAAATCATTCTTCAAAACCAACGCCCTCTTCTTAGAACATGAAAAAGAGTTATATAGTCAAATTTGAAGTGAAAATTTAAAACTGAGTTTGCGCACGAACTTTTTATCTTCTTTCAAGATTTTACGAAATATGCACGTTTTAAGTCATTTCGTCGCAAAACATTCTTTAAAACCAAAGCCCTCAACTTAGAACTTCAAAAGGAGTTATATGGTCGAATTTGAAGTGAAAATTTGAAAATAAGTTCGCGCACGAACTTTTCATCTTCTTTCGGGATTTTACTAAATATGAACCATTCGCTTCATTTTCTCGATAAACATTCTTCAAAACCAACGCCCTCTTCTTAGAACATGAAAAAGAGTTATATGGTCAAATTTGAAGTGAAAATTTGAAACTAAGTTCGCGCACGAACTTTTCATCTTCTTTCGGGATTTTACTAAATATGAACCTTCCGCTTCATTTTCTCGCAAAACATTCTTCAAAACCAACGCCCTCTTCTTAGAAAATGAAAAAGAGTTATATGGTCAAATTTGAAGTGAAAATTTGAAACTAAGTTCGCGCACGAACTTTTCATCTTCTTTCGGGATTTTACTAAATATGAACCTTCCGCTACATTTTCTCGCAAAACATTCTTCAAAACCAACGCCCTCTTTTTAGAACATGAAAAAGAGTTATATAGTCAAATTTGAAGTGAAAATTTGAAACTGAGTTTGCGCACGAACTTTTCATTTTCTATCGAGATTTTACGAAATATGCACATTTTAAGTCATTTCGTCGCAAAATATTCTTTAAAACCAAAGCCCTCAACTTAGAACTTCAAAAGGAGTTATATGGTCGAATTTGAAGTGAAAATTTGAAAATAAGTTCGCGCACGAACTTTTCATCTTCTTTCGGGATTTTACTATATATGAACCTTTTGCTTCATTTTCTCGCAAAACATTCTTTAAAACCAAAGCACTTATCTTTGAACATCAAAAGGAGTTTTATGGTCAAATTTGAAGTGAAAATTTGAAACTCAGTTAGTGCACGAACTTTTCATCTTCTTTCGCGATTTTACGAAATATGGACGTTTTGAGTCATTTCGTCGCAAAACATTCTTTAAAACCAAAGACCTCATCCTAGAACATCAAAAGGAGTTATATGGTCAAATTTGAAATGAAAATTTGAAACTAAGTTCGCCCACGAACTTTTCATATTTTTTCGGGATTTTACCAAAAGCGAACCTTTTGCTTCATTTTCTCGCAAAACATTCTTCAAAACCAATGACCTCTACTTAGAACATGAAAAAGAGTTATATGGTCAAATTCGAAGTGAAATTTTGAAACTAAGTTCGCTCACGAACTTTTCATCTTCTTTCGGGATTTTACTAAATATGAACCTTCCGCTTCATTTTCTCGCAAAACATTCTTCAAAACCAACGCCCTCTTCTTAGAAGATGAAAAAGAGTTATATGGTCAAATTTGAAGTTAAAATTTAAAACTAAGTTCGCGCACGAACTTTTCGTCTTCTTTCGGGATTTTACTAAATATCAACCGTTTGCTTCATTTTCTCGCAAAATATTCTTCAAAACCAACGCCCTCTTCTTAGAACATGAAAAAGAGTATTATGCTCAAATTTGAAGTGAAAATTTGAAACTGAGTTTGCGCACGAACTTTTCATCTTCTTTCGCGATTTTACGAAATATGCACATTTTGAGTCATTACGTCGCAAAACATTCTTTAAAACCAAAGCCCTCATCTTAAAACTTCAAAAGGAGTTATATGCTCAAATTTGAAGTGAAAATTTGAAAATATATTCGCCCACGAACTTTTTATATTCTTTCGGGATTTTACCAAATACGAACATTTTGCTTCATTTTCTCGCAAAACATTTCATTTTCTCACAAAACATTCTTCAAAACCAACGCCCTCTTCTTAGAACATGAAAAAGAGTTATATGGTCAAATTTGAAGTGAAAATTTGAAACTAAGTTCGCGCACGAACTTTTCATCTTCTTTCGGGATTTTACTAAATATGAACCTTCCGCTTCATTTTCTCGCAAAACATTTCTCAAAACCAACGCCCTCTTCTTAGAACATGAAAAAGAGTTATATAGTCAAATTTGAAGTGAAAATTTGAAACTGAGTTTCCGCACGAACTTTTTATCTTCTTTCGAGATTTTACGAAATATGCACGTTTTGAGTCATTTCGTCGCAAAACATTCTTTAAAACCAAAACCCTCAACTTAGAACTTCAAAAGGAGTTATATGGTCGAATTTGAAGTGAAAATTTGAAAATAAGTTCGCGCACGAACTTTTCATCGTCTTTCGAGATTTTACTAAATATGAACCTTCCGCTTCATTTTCTCGCAAAACATTCTTCAAAACCAACGCCCTCTTCTTAGAACATGAAAAAGAGTTATGTAGTCAAATTTGAGGTGAAAATTTGAAACTGAGTTCGTGCACGAACTTTTCATCTTCTTTCAAGATTTTACGAAATATGCACGTTTTGAGTCATTTCAACGCAAAACATTCTTCAAAACTTAAGCCCTCAACTTAGAACTTCAAAAGGAGTTATATGGTCATATTTGAAGTGAAAATTTAAAACTGAGTTTGCGCACGAACTTTTCATCTTCTTTCGCGATTTTAAGAAATATACACGTTTTGAGTCATTTCGTCGCAAAACATTCTTTAAAATCAAAGCCCTCATCTTAGAACATCAAAACGAGTTATATGGTCAAATTTGAAGTGAAAATTTAAAACTAAGTTCGCACACAAACTTTTCATCTTCTTTCAGGATTTTACTAAATATGAAGCTTTTGCTTCATTTTCTCGCAAAACATTTTCAAAACCAACGCCCTCTTCTTAGAACATGAAAAAGAGTTATATGGTCAAATTTGAAGTGAAAATTTAAAACTAAGTTCGCGCACGAACTTTTCATCTTCTTTCGGGATTTTACAAAATATCAACCTTTTGCTTCATTTTCTCGCAAAATATTCTTCAAAACCGATGCCCTCTTCTTAGAACATGACAAAGAGTTATATGGTCAAATTTGAGGTGAAAATTTTGAAACTATGTTTGCGCACGAACTTTTAATCTTCTTTCGCGATTTTAAGAAATATACACGTTTTGAGTCATTTCGTCGCAAAACATTCTTTAAAATCAAAGCCCTCATCTTAGAACATCAAAAGGAGTTATATGGTCAAATTTGAAGTGAAAATTTAAAACTAAGTTCGCGCACGAACTTTTCATCTTCTTTCGGGATTTTACAAAATATCAACCTTTTGCTTCATTTTCTCGCAAAATATTCTTCAAAACCGATGCCCTCTTCTTAGAACATGACAAAGAGTTATATGGTCAAATTTGAGGTGAAAAATTTGAAACTATGTTTGCGCACGAACTTTTAATCTTCTTTCGCGATTTTACGAAATATGCACGTTTTGAGTCATTTCGTTGCAAAACATTCTTTAAAACCAAAGCCCTCATCTTAGAACATCAAAATGAGTTATATGCTCAAATTTGAAGTGAAAATTTGAAACTATGTTCGCGCACGAACTTTTCATCTTCTTTCGGGATTTTACTAAATATGAACCTTTTGCTTCATTTTCTCGCAAAACATTCTTCAAAACCGACGCCCTCAACTTAGAACATCAAAAGGAGTTATATGGTCAAATTTGAAGTGATAATTTGAAATTAAGTTCGCGCACGAACTTTTCATCTTCTTTCGGGATTTTACTTAAAATGAACCTTTTGCTTCATTTTCTCGCAAAACATTCTTTAAAACCAAAGCACTCATCTTAGAACATCAAAAGGAGTTTTATGGTCAAATTTGAAGTGAAAATTTGAAACTAAGTTAGCGCACGAACTTTTCATCTTCTTTCGCGATTTTACGAAATATGCATGTTTTGAGTTATTTCGTCGCAAAATAATCTTTAAAACCAAAGCCCTCATCTTAGAACATGAAAAAGAGTTATATGGCAAAATTTGAGGTGAAATTTTGAAACAAAGTTCGCCCACGAACTTTTCATCTTGTTTAGGAATTTTACGAAATAAGCACTTTTTCCATTATTTCATCGCCAAATATTCTTTAAAACCAAAGCACTCATCTTAGAACATCAAAAGGAGTTATATGGTCAAATTTGAAGTGAAATTTTGAAACTAAGTTCGCGCACGAACTTTTCATCTTCTTTCGGGATTTTAATAAATATCAATATTTTGCATCATTTTCTCGAAAAATATTCTTCAAAACCAACGCACTCTTCTTAGAACATGAAAAAAAGTTATATGGTCAAATTTGAAGTGAAATTTTGAAACTATGTTCGTCCATGAACTTTTCATCTTGTTTAGGAATTTTACGAATTATGCACTTTTTGCATCATTTCATCGCCAAATATTCTTTAAAACCAATGCACTCATCTTAGAACATCAAAAGGAGTTATATGATCAAATTTGAAGTGAAAATTTGAAACTAAGTTCGCGCACGGACTTTTCATCTTCTTTCGGGATTTTAGTAAATATGAACCTTTTGCTTCATTTTCTCGCAAAAGATTCTTCAAAACTAACGCCCTCTTTTTAGAACATGAAAAAGAGTTATATGGTCAAATTTGAAGTGAAAATTTGAAACTAAGTTCGCGGACGAACTTTTCATCTTCTTTCGGGATTTTACTAAATATCAACCTTTTGCTTCATTTTCTCGCAAAATATTCTTCAAAACCGACGCCCTCTTCTTAAAACATGAAAAAGAGTTATATGGTAAAATTTGACGTGAGAAATTTGAAACTAGGTTTGCGCACGAACTTTTAATCTTTTTTCGCGATTTTACGAAATATGCACGTTTTGAGTCATTTCGTCGCAAAACATTCTTCAAAACCAACGCCCTATTCTTAGAACATGAAAAAGTGTTATATGGTCAAATTTGAAGTGAAAGTTTGAAACTAAGTTCGCGCACGAACTTTTCATCTTCTTTCGAGATTTAACTAAATATGAACCTTTGGCTTCATTTTCTCGCAAAACATTCTTTAAAACCAAAGCACTCATCTTAGAACATCAAAAGGTCTATTATGGTCAAATTTGAAGTGAAAATTTGAAACTAAGTTAGCGCACGAACTTTTCATCTCCTTTCACGATTTTACGAAATATGCACGTTTTGAGTCATTTCTTCGCAAAACATTCTTTAAAGCAAAACCCTCAATTTAGAACATCAAAAGTTGTTATATGGTCAAATTTGAAGTGAAAATTTGAAACCAAGTTCGCGCACGAACTTTTCATCTTCTTTCGGGATTTTGCTAACTATGAACCTTTTACTTCATTCTCTCGCAAAACATTCTTCAAAACCAACGCCCTCTTCTTAGAACAAGAAAAAGAGTTATATGGTCAAATTTGAGGTGAAATTTTGAAACAAAGTTCGCCCACGAACTTTTCATCTTGTTTAGGAATTTTACTAAATATGAACGTTTTGCATCATTTCATCGCAAATCATTCTTTAAAACCAAAGCACCCATCTTAGAACATCAAAAGGAGTTTTATGTTCAAATTTGAAGTGAAAATTTGAAACTAAGTTCGCACACGAACTTTTCATCTTCTTTCGGGATTTTACTAAATATGAGCCTTTCGCTTCATTTTCTCGCAAAAAATTCTTCAAAACCAACGCCCTCTTCTTAGAACATGAATTAAACATCAATTAAATCCATAAATTCGAAATCACTTACTTCTCTCTCTAGAAATTCCTTCCAAAATCCTCTAACTCACTCCAAGCTCAACTCAACTCCAAAACACAAACCAATCTACATAAACATCCAAAATCAACCTACAAACAACATATCTAAAGCATAGCACCCAACTCTTCAAGAATATAGCAAATCTAGAAAAACCTAGAATTTCCAAAAACTAAGAAAAACTTACCAAATCACTTGAATCAACCTTGAATCTTTCTTGCTTAGCTTCAAGGATCATCAATCCACAATCTCCAAGTCAATCTCTTGCCAAAATCTCCTTCTCTCTCTTCTTCTCTCTCACTTTCTCTCTCTAGTCGGGCTCCCAAGAAGAAAATATGCAGGAAATGTCTGAAACTAAGCTTAAAAACTGATTTCCCGATAACCGTCCGGACGCCTCAAGTGACCGTCCGGACGCTTGCCTCTTCCTCCACTCTCTGCCCACTTCGCAGGCTTAACCGTCCGGACGCCTGTTTTCCAGCACCAAAATTTTTCTCTAAAAATGAATCTGCCCCAGTTCCTTCACAAACCGTCCGGAAGGCTGTTTTAACCGTACGGACGGTTCCTGTTTCCCAGAAACCCAATTTTTCTCACTTTTATTTTTCGGGTCGGTTCAAGCTTCGATTTGATATCTTACGGGCCCGAAACGGACATGTATACTAAAAGTTATGCCCCATTTACCGAACCAAGCTCCAAAACTATTTTTCTATGATTCCGTACCTCACGGATCATCCGTATTTCGACTCAAAACTAAAATTTTTGGGTCGGGGTTTCACAACATCACCCCTGAAGGTATCATCAACTTCCCAATAGTAGGAATCAACCCATCTCGGTATCTCTCTGTCTTGCTCCAATCATCTGGAGCAAACTTCTTTCCAAACCTATAGAGTTCCTCATACCTCTTGGTATATTGCGTCACCGTCATATCAGGAGTTTGCACCAACTCCATGTACTGCCTGGCCTTGTCAGATTGGAAGCTATCTGGCACAAATCGTTTCATGAACAACATTTCAAATGATGTCCAAGTCAAATCATTCTTTCTCTGATCCAGCGAATCCCACCAGTCATGTGCTGCTCCTTTAAGATAATAAAAGATCAGCTTCATCCTCCGGTCATCGGGTAGAACTAGAGATTCAAATCTCTTGCTCATTTACCTTAGCCATTCACCGGCTTCGTACCCTTCTCCCTCGCCATCAAACACTGGAGGACTAGTCCTCCTCAACTGATCAACCTCATAAATCTCCCGTCCCGGTCTGCCACCATCTCCAGCACTAGCCCCGGAACCCTGTCCCTCACTTCGGACTTCTGGTGCTCTCACCACTTGCGCCTGAGTCTGCGCTTGTATAACCTGAACTAAGTTCATCACAATTCCTGTCAAAGCCTCTAAGGTCACAGGCTATCCCACAGTACTAGTCGGAGCAATCTGTACCTCCGGCAATACTGGCTCGGAAGTCCTCCCCGGATCTCCCACCTCAACTCTTTCCTCCACTCTTTCATTGGTATCATTCACCGGCTCTGAATTGTGAGTGCTAGGAGTGCGTCTAGTAGCACGCGTCACTCCTCTACCTTGGCCCCTACCACGGCCCCTAGGTCGTCCTCGCCTGCCCCAATCTCCCGGGGTTGCCGCAGCGCGAGTAGATCGGGTCTCTCTACGAGTATCCATCTGCGCCACAACAGATAAGATACTTAACATGATTTAATTAATCGAGGATTTAAGGGATAAGAAAACGTACCGGATCAGTAGAGGTCGTGACATGGCCTGGAGACTTACTAACTTACATCTAGGACCCAACCCCAGATCCTACGTAGAGCTAACCTCGCAGAATTTGCGCACTGAGCTGGGAGCACCACTTTATGCATGTGCCCCGTCACTAAGGACCTCACCACACGCCAACCTAACCCCGGATTCTAACAGAAATCCGACAGCACCTCCCCGTATATCGGAGGGTGCCAACCTGGAGTCACATCTCATTTAACACGAAAAAAATAATCAATAATAATCAGAGAAGTTCCGCAGCCTAACAGGGCCTCTGGCCATCTATCCACATTCACACACTAGGCAGGGCCTCAGGCCTCCTAATCACATGCAATCAATAAGCAAAACATATTCATATCAATAATATCATCAGAGACTATCAAAGTCTATCAATCCGGACCCAAGGTCCTATATCCAGGTACGAGAGTCCCGATCACACGGCATACCTCCTGACCATCCATCAAACATACCGAAAAGGTATTTAAGCAACATAATAGTCAACCAATAAAAGTACTACATGTACTTAATTCATAACCAAGGTTCTCAAACAACCAAATACATATCCTAGTGCTCCTAGGGTGGTCTTCCATGTCACGCCGCCTCCTACTGATCCGCAGCCTGGTTCTCAGCACCAGTCTCATCTGAAGGATATAGAAAAGTAATAGGGTGAGCAGGAGGCTCAGTAGGGAAAACAAAATGAATCATAAGAACGTAAAGGCTTAATATTGAAACAAGCTCAATGCAGGAACATGACATCCTAAAATGTCACAACAATGTATAACCTCGGGCTACACCCTACAGCGCCTGGCACTAGTCAACGAATATTCCGGAAAATCATCGGAACCCTTGCACTTTGCCCCGAAACGACTATAGGTGCACCTACACCATGGAAATCCCGACTTTCGGCAACAATGTGCCCATTCGGTATCCAACATCATCACAAAAGTATAATCTAAGGATACTACGAGTCCATACTCGTAGACCCAATGCATCTATAATTCATGTCCAATAATGTCATGCAAAAGAAGCTCGTATATATAACAATCCTATATATATATACATAACTACATGATGCATGAACGAGGTTTATCATGCCCAATAGATGATTAAGCATTCAAAGTGTATGCAAATTCATCAATAACCAACAACAAGGTTCGTTCTTCCTAAGGAACAATTTAGGCAAGAACACAAATAATAAAGACCAATGAAGAATTTCAACCGCTCTTTAGAGAAGAACAATACGATAGAAAATGGGTTAAGAATCCCTACCTCAATTCCAAGCTATCACAAGCTACAAGTTTTTCCCAAATATTAGGGTTTGAGTTTCCAAACCTACCATATAGCAAATTCATCACCCAATCCCACAAATTAATCCCCCATAATCATAATCAACATATATCAATCCAACAATTCAAGAGAAAATTACCTTTCTCTCTCTAGAACCCAAATATGTTAAGTTCAAATCTTCAAGCCTTTAATCCACCAAATCTTCACACAACCTAGTATATATCAACATATATAGACTTAAATCAACCTCTATAGTTATTCTAAAACACCCATTCGAAGTTCCATTCGAAATTACAAAAACCCTAGGTTTTATGGAAAACTAGAAACTTACCTCAAATTCATCCAACTTTGTCAAACTCTTCTTTAATCTTCTTCTATGCTTCAATCCAAGCTTCAATCCTTGAAATCTCTCAAGAATCACTCTTTATCTCTCTATTTCTCTCTCTCTCTAAAAGTCGGAAATTCCACAAAAATGAAGTTCTGGTCGCGTAACACCCTCTTTAAGCCTCGGGTTGCGCCTAGGCGCCCTAAAGTGCGCCTAGGCGCCCAAGTCAGGAATTCTTCCTCAAGCCCGCTGCTCTGGGCGCTATCCTGGGCGTGCACAGAAAGTGCGCCTAGGCGCCCATGCACCCTTTCCATCTTTGTTGCCACTGCACTGGGCGGTTTTGTACACGCCTAGGCGCACCGCCTAGACGTGTGACCTCATTTTTCAGTTCCGTCTCGGTCTTAGCTTCGATTTGATATATTATGGACCCCAAACAGACATATGTGCTAAAAGTTATGACCGATTTACCGAACCTAGTTCAAAAACTCTCCTTTAGGATCTTATACACTTCCAATAGTCCGTTATCTCTTCGAACCTATTTTCCAATAACTTATTACTTAAAATTTAACCAAACATAATATTTTTTGGTCGGGATCTCACAGTTCGTGCGCGAACTTAGATACAAATTTTCACTTCAAATTTGACCATATAACTCCTTTTGATGTTCTAAGATGAGGGCTTTCGTTTCAAAGAATGTTTTGCGACGAAATGACTCAAAACGTGCATATTTCGTAAAATCGCAAGAGAAGATTTAAAGTTCGTGCGCAAACTGAGTTTCAAATTTTTACCTCAAATTTGACCATATAGTTCTTTTTCATGTTCTAAGAAGAGGGCGTTGGTTTTGAAGAATGTTTTGCGAGAAAATGAAGCAAAAGGTTGATATTTAGTAAATTCCCGAAAGAAGATGAAAAGTTCGTGCGTGAACTTATTTTTAAATTTTCACTTCAAATTTTACCTTATAACTCTTTTTCATGTTCTAAGAAGAAGGCGTTGGTTTTGAAGAATGTTTTGCGTAAAAATGAAGCAAACGATTCATATTTAGTAAAATCCCGAAAGAAGATGAAAAGTTCGTGCGCGAACTTAGTTTCAAATTTTCACTTCAAATTTTACCATATAAATCCTTTTGATTTTCTAAGATGAGAGCTTTGGTTTTCAAGAATGTTTTGCGACGAAATGACTCAAAACGTGCACATTTCGTAAAATCGCGAAAGAAGATGAAAAGTTTGTGCGCAACCTCAGTTTCAAATTTTCAATTCAAATTTGACCATATAACTCCTTTTCATGTTCTAAGATGAGGGCTTTGGTTTTAAAGAATGTTTTGCGACGAAATGACTCAAAACGTGCATATTTCGGAAAATCGCGAAAGAAGATGAAAAGTTTGTGCGCAAACTCAGATTCAAATTTCACTTCAAATTTGACCATATAACTCTTTTTCGTGTTCTAAGAAGAGGGCGTTGGTTTTGAAGAATGTTTTGCGAGAAAATGAAGCAAAAGGTTCATATTTAGGAAAATCCCGAAAGAAGATAAAAAGTTTGTGCGAGAACTTATTTTTAAATTTTCAGTTCAAATTCGACCATATAACTCTTTTTCATGTTCTATGAAGAGGGCGTTGGTTTTGAAGAATTTTTTGCGAGAAAATGAAGCAAAAGGTTCATATTTAGTAAAATCCCGAAAGAAGATGAAAAGTTTGTCCGCGAACTTAGTTTCAAATTTTCACTTCAAATTTTACCATATAAATCCTTTTGATTTTCTAAGATGAGAGCTTTGGTTTTAAAGAATGTTTTGCGACGAAATGACTCAAAACGTGCACATTTCGTAAAATCGCGAAAGAAGATGAAAAGTTCGTGCGCAAACTCAGATTCAAATTTCACTTCAAATTTGACCATATAACTCTTTTTCGTGTTCTAAGAAGAGGGCGTTGGTTTTGAAGAATGTTTTGCGAGAAAATGAAGCAAAATGTTCATATTTAGGAAAATCCCGAAAGAAGATGAAAAGTTCGTGCGAGAACTTATTTTTAAATTTTCAGTTCAAATTCGACCATATAACTCTTTTTCATGTTCTAAGAAGAGGGCATTGGTTTTGAAGAATGTTTTGCGAGAAAATGAAGCAAAAGGTTCGTATTTAGTAAAATCCCGAAAGAAGATGAAAAGTTTGTGCGCGAACTTAGTCTCAAATTTTCACTTCAAAATTTACAATATAACTCCTTTTGATGTTCTAAGATGAGGGCTTTGGTTTTAACGAATGTTTTGCAATGAAATGATGCAAAAAGTTCATATTTCGTAAAATTCCTAAAGAAGATGAAAAGTTCGTAGGCGAACTTAATTTCAAAATTTCACCTCAAATTTGACCATAACTTTTTTTCATGTTCTAAGAAGATGGCGTTGGTTTTGAAGAATGTTTTGAGAGAAAATGAAGCAAAAGGTTGATATTTAGTAAAATCCCGAAAGAAGATGAAAAGTTTGTGTGCGAACTTAGTTTCAAATTTTCACTTCAAATTTGACCATATAAATCCTTTTGATGTTCTAAGATGAGAGCTTTGGTTTTAAAGAATGTTTTGCGACGAAATGACTCAAAACGTGCATATTTCGGAAAATCGCGAAAGAAGATGAAAAGTTTGTGCGCAAACTCAGATTCAAATTTCACTTCAAATTTGACCATATAACTCTTTTTCGTGTTCTAAGAAGAGGGCGTTGGTTTTGAAGAATGTTTTGCGAGAAAATGAAGCAAAAGGTTCATATTTAGGAAAATCCCGAAAGAAGATGAAAAGTTCGTGCGAGAACTTATTTTTAAATTTCCAGTTCAAATTCGACCATATAAGTCTTTTTCATGTTCTAAGAAGAGGGCGTTGGTTTTGAAGAATGTTTTGCGAGAAAATGAAGCAAAATGTTCATATTTAGTAAAATCCTGAAAGAAGATGAAAAGTTTGTGCGCGAACTTAGTTTCAAATTTTCAGATCAAATTTTACCATATAAATCCTTTTGATTTTCTAAGATGAGAGCTTTGGTTTTAAAGAATGTTTTGCGACGAAATGACTCAAAACGTGCACATTTAGTAAAATCGCGAAAGAAGATAAAAAGTTCGTGCGCGAACTTAGTTTCAAATTTTCACTTCAAATTTTACCATATAGATCCTTTTGATTTTCTAAGATGAGAGCTTTGGTTTTAACGAACGTTTTGCGCCGAAATGACTCAAAACGTGCACATTTCATAAAATCGGGAAAGAAGATGAAAAGTTCGTGCGCAAACTCAGTTTCAAATTTTCAATTCAAATTTGACCATATAACTCCTTTTCATGTTCTAAGATGAGGGCTTTGGTTTTAAAGAATGTTTTGCAACGAAATGACTCAAAACGTGCATATTTCGGAAAATCGCGAAAGAAGATGAAAAGTTTGTGCGCAAACTCAGATTCAAATTTCACTTCAAATTTGACCATATAACTCTTTTTCGTGTTCTAAGAAGAGGGCGTCGATTTTGAAGAATGTTTTGCGAAAAAATGAAGCAAAAGGTTGATATTTGGTAAATTCCCGAAAGAAGATGAAAAGTTCGTGGGTGAACTTATTTTTAAATTTTCACTTCAAATTTTACCTTATAACTCTTTTTTATGTTCTAAGAAGAGGACGTTGGTTTTGAAGAATGTTTTGCGTGAAAATGAAGCAAACGGTTCATATTTAGTAAAATCCCGAAAAAAATGAAAAGTTTGTGCGCGAACTTAGGTTCAAATTTTCACTTCAAATTTTACAATATAACTCCTTTTGATGTTCTAAGATGAGGGCTTTGGTTTTAACGAATGTTTTGCAATGAAATGATGCAAAAAGTTCATACTTCGTAAAATTCCTAAAGAAGATGAAAAGTTCATAGGCGAACTTAATTTCAAAATTTCACCTCAAATTTGACCATAACTCTTTTTCATGTTCTAAGAAGAGGGCGTTGGTTTTGAAGAATGTTTTGAGAGAAAATGAAGCAAAAGGTTGATATTTAGTAAAATCCCGAAAGAAGATGAAACGTTTGTGTGCGAACTTAGTTTCAAATTTTCACTTCAAATTTGACCATATAACTCCTTTTGATGTTCTAAGAAGAGGGCTTTGGTTTTAAAGAATGTTTTGCGACGAAATGACTCAAAACGTGCATATTTCGAAAAATCGCGAAAGAAGATGAAAAGTTTGTGCGCAAACTCAGATTCAAATTTCACTTCAAATTTTACCATATAACTCTTTTTCGTGTTCTAAGAAGAGGGCGTTGGTTTTGAAGAATGTTTTGCGAGAAAATGAAGCAAAAGGTTCATATTTAGGTAAATCCCGAAAGAAGATGAAAAGTTCGTGCGAGAACTTATTTTTAAATTTCCAGTTTAAATTCGACCATATAACTCTTTTTCATGTTCTAAGAAGAGGGCGTTGGTTTTGAAGAATGTTTTGCGAGGAAATGAAGCAAAAGGTTCATATTTAGTAAAATCCCGAAAGAAAATGAAAAGTTTGTGCGCGAACTTAGTTTCAAATTTTCACTTCAAATTTTACCATATAAATCCTTTTGATTTTCTAAGATGAGAGCTTTGGTTTTAAAGAATGTTTTGCGACGAAATGACTCAAAACGTGCACATTTCGTAAAATCGCGAAAGAAGATGAAAAGTTCGTGCGCGAACTTAGTTTCAAATTTTCACTTCAAATTTTACCATATAAATCCTTTTGATTTTCTAAGATGAGAGCTTTGGTTTTAAAGAATGTTTTGCGCCGAAATGACTCAAAACGTGCACATTTCATAAAATCGCAAAAGAAGATGAAAAGTTTGTGCGCAAACTCAGTTTCAAATTTTCAATTCAAATTTGACCATATAACTCCTTTTTATGTTCTAAGATGAGGGCTTTGGATTTAAAGAATGTTTTGCGACGAAATGACTCAAAACGTGCATATTTCGGAAAATCGCGAAAGAAGATGAAAAGTTTGTGCGCAAACTCAGATTCAAATTTCACTTCAAATTTGACCATATAACTCTTTTTCGTGTTCTAAGAAGAGGGCGTCGGTTTTGAAGAATGTTTTGCGAAAAAATGAAGCAAAAGGTTGATATTTAGTAAATTCCCGAAAGAAGATGAAAAGTTCGTGGGTGAACTTATTTTTAAATTTTCACTTCAAATTTTACCTTATAACTCTTTTTTATGTTCTAAGAAGAGGGCGTTGGTTTTGAAGAATGTTTTGTGTGAAAATGAAGCAAATGGTTCATATTTAGTAAAATCCCGAAAGAAGATGAAAAGTTCGTGCTCGAACTTAGTTTCAAATTTTCACTTCAAATTTTACCATATAAATCCTTTTGATTTTCTAAGATTTGAGCTTTGGTTTTAAAGAATGTTTTGCGACGAAATGACTCAAAACGTGCACATTTCGTAAAATCGCGAAAGAAGATGAAAAGTTCGTGCGCAAACTCAGTTTCAAATTTTCAATTCAAATTTCACCATATAACTCCTTTTCATGTTCTAAGATGAGGGCTTTGGTTTTAAAGAATGTTTTGCGACGAAATGACTCAAAACGTGCATATTTCGGAAAATCGCGAAAGAAGATGAAAAGCTTGTGCGCAAACTCAGATTCAAATTTCACTTCAAATTTGACCATATAACTCTTTTTCGTGTTCTAAGAAGAGGTCGTTGGTTTTGAAGAATGATTTGCGAGAAAATGAAGCAAAAGGTTCATATTTAGGAAAATCTCGAAAGAAGATGAAAAGTTCGTGCGAGAACTTATTTTTAAAATTTCAGTTCAAATTCGACCATATAACTCTTTTTCTTGTTCTAAGAAGACGGCGTTGGTTTTGAAGAATGTTTTGCGAGAAAATGAAGCAAAAGGTTCATATTTAGTAAAATCCCGAAAGAAGATGAAAAGTTTGTGCGCGAACTTAGTTTCAAATTTTCACTTCAAATTTTACCATATAACTCCTTTTGATGTTCTAAGATGAGGGCTTTGGTTTTAACGAATGTTTTGCAATGAAATGATGCAAAAAGTTCATATTTGGTAAAATTCCTAAAGAAGATGAAAAGTTCGTAGGCGAACTTAATTTCAAAATTTCACCTTAAATTTGACCATAACTCTTTTTGATGTTCTAAGAAGAGGGCGTTGGTTTTGAAGAATGTTTTGAGAGAAAATGAAGCAAAAGGTTGATATTTAGTAAAATCCCGAAAGAAGATGAAAAGTTTGTGTGCGAACTTAGTTTCAAATTTTCACTTCAAATTTGACCATATAACTCCTTTTGATGTTCTAAGATGAGGGCTTTCGTTTCAAAGAATGTTTTGCGACGAAATGACTCAAAACGTGCATATTTCGTAAAATCGCGTAAAAAAATTTAAAGTTTGTGCACAAACTTAGTTTCAAATTTTTACCTCAAATTTGACCATATAGTTCTTTTTCATGTTCTAAGAAGAGGGCGTTGGTTTTGAAGAATGTTTTGCGAGAAAATGAAGCAAAAGGTTGATATTTATTAAATTCCCGAAAGAAGATGAAAAGTTCGTGCGCGAACTTAGTTTCAAATTTTCACTTCAAATTTTACCTTATAACTCTTTTTCATGTTCTAAGAAGAGGGCGTTGGTTTTGAAGAATGTTTTGCGAGAAAATGAAGCAAACAGTTCATATTTAGTAAGTTTCCGAAAGAAGATGAAAAGTTCGTGCGCGAACTTAGTTTCAAATTTTCACTTCAAATTTTACCATATAACTCCTTTTGATGTTCTAAGATGAGGGCTTTGGTTTTAAAGAATATTTTGCGACGAAATGACTCAAAACGTGCATATTTCGTAAAATCGGGAAAGAAGATGAAAAGTTCGTCCGCAAACTCAGTTTCAAGTTTTCATTTAAAATTTGACCATACAACTCTTTTTCATATTCTAAGAACAGGTCGTTGGTTTTGAAGAATGCTTAGCGAGAAAATGAAGCAAATGGTTCATATCTAGTAAAATCCCGAAAGAAGATGAAAAGTTCTTGCGCGAACTTAGTTTCAAATTTTCACTTCAAATTTGACCATAAAACTCATTTTGCAGTTCTAAGATGAGTGCTTTGGTTTTAAAGAATGTTTTGCGACGAAATGACTCAAAACTCGCATATTTCGTAAAATCGCGGAAGAGATGAAAAGTTCGTGCGCAAACTCAGTTTCAAAATTTCACTTCAAATTTGACCATAAAACTCTTTTTCATGTTATAAGAATAGGGCGTTGGTTTTGAAAAATAATTTGCAAGAAAATGAAGCAAAAGATTGATATTTAGTAAAATCGCGAAAGAAGATGAAAAGTTCGTGCGCGAACTTAGTTTCAAATTTTCACTTCAAATTTGACCATATATCTCCTTTTGATGTTCTAAGATGAGGGCTTTGGCTGTAAAGAATGTTTTCCGATGAAATGAATCAAAACGTGCATATTTCGTAAAATTGCGAAAGAAGATTTAAAGTTCGAGCGCAAACTCAGTTTCAAATTTTCAATTCAAATTTGACCATATAACTCCTTTTCATGTTCTAAGATGAGGGCTTTGGTTTTAAAGAATGTTTTGCGACGAAATGACTCAAAACGTGCATATTTCGGAAAATCGCGAAAGAAGATGAAAAGTTTGTGCGCAAACTCAGATTCAAATTTCACTTCAAATTTGACCATATAACTCTTTTTCGTGTTCTAAGAAGAGGGCGTCGATTTTGAAGAATGTTTTGCGAAAAAATGAAGCAAAAGGTTGATATTTGGTAAATTCCCGAAAGAAGATGAAAAGTTCGTGGGTGAACTTATTTTTAAATTTTCACTTCAAATTTTACCTTATAACTCTTTTTTATGTTCTAAGAAGAGGGCGTTGGTTTTGAAGAATGTTTTGCGTGAAAATGAAGCAAACGGTTCATATTTAGTAAAATCCCGAAAAAAATGAAAAGTTTGTGCGCGAACTTAGGTTCAAATTTTCACTTCAAATTTTACAATATAACTCCTTTTGATGTTCTAAGATGAGGGCTTTGGTTTTAACGAATGTTTTGCAATGAAATGATGCAAAAAGTTCATACTTCGTAAAATTCCTAAAGAAGATGAAAAGTTCATAGGCGAACTTAATTTCAAAATTTCACCTCAAATTTGACCATAACTCTTTTTCATGTTCTAAGAAGAGGGCGTTGGTTTTGAAGAATGTTTTGAGAGAAAATGAAGCAAAAGTATGATATTTAGTAAAATCCCGAAAGAAGATGAAACGTTTGTGTGCGAACTTAGTTTCAAATTTTCACTTCAAATTTGACCATATAACTCCTTTTGATGTTCTAAGAAGAGGGCTTTGGTTTTAAAGAATGTTTTGCGACGAAATGACTCAAAACGTGCATATTTCGGAAAAACGCGAAAGAAGATGAAAAGTTTGTGCGCAAACTCAGATTCAAATTTCACTTCAAATTTTACCATATAACTCTTTTTCGTGTTCTAAGAAGAGGGCGTTGGTTTTGAAGAATGTTTTGCGAGAAAATGAAGCAAAAGGTTCATATTTAGGTAAATCCCGAAAGAAGATGAAAAGTTCGTGCGAGAACTTATTTTTAAATTTTCAGTTCAAATTCGACCATATAACTCTTTTTCATGTTCTAAGAAGAGGGCGTTGGTTTTGAAGAATGTTTTGCGAGGAAATGAAGCAAAAGGTTCATATTTAGTAAAATCCCGAAAGAAAATGAAAAGTTTGTGCGCGAACTTAGTTTCAAATTTTCACTTCAAATTTTACCATATAAATCCTTTTGATTTTCTAAGATGAGAGCTTTGGTTTTAAAGAATGTTTTGCGACGAAATGACTCAAAACGTGCACATTTCGTAAAATCGCGAAAGAAGATGAAAAGTTCGTGCGCGAACTTAGTTTCAAATTTTCACTTCAAATTTTACCATATAAATCCTTTTGATTTTCTAAGATGAGAGCTTTGGTTTTAAAGAATGTTTTGCGCCGAAATGACTCAAAACGTGCACATTTCATAAAATCGCAAAAGAAGATGAAAAGTTTGTGCGCAAACTCAGTTTCAAATTTTCAATTCAAATTTGACCATATAACTCCTTTTTATGTTCTAAGATGAGGGCTTTGGTTTTAAAGAATGTTTTGCGACGAAATGACTCAAAACGTGCATATTTCGGAAAATCGCGAAAGAAGATGAAAAGTTTGTGCGCAAACTCAGATTCAAATTTCACTTCAAATTTGACCATATAACTCTTTTTCGTGTTCTAAGAAGAGGGCGTCGGTTTTGAAGAATGTTTTGCGAAAAAATGAAGCAAAAGGTTGATATTTAGTAAATTCCCGAAAGATGATGAAAAGTTCGTGGGTGAACTTATTTTTAAATTTTCACTTCAAATTTTACCTTATAACTCTTTTTTATGTTCTAAGAAGAGGGCGTTGGTTTTGAAGAATGTTTTGTGTGAAAATGAAGCAAATGGTTCATATTTAGTAAAATCCCGAAAGAAGATGAAAAGTTCGTGCTCGAACTTAGTTTCAAATTTTCACTTCAAATTTTACCATATAAATCCTTTTGATTTTCTAAGATTTGAGCTTTGGTTTTAAAGAATGTTTTGCGACGAAATGACTCAAAACGTGCACATTTCGTAAAATCGCGAAAGAAGATGAAAAGTTCGTGCGCAAACTCAGTTTCAAATTTTCAATTCAAATTTCACCATATAACTCCTTTTCATGTTCTAAGATGAGGGCTTTGGTTTTAAAGAATGTTTTGCGACGAAATGACTCAAAACGTGCATATTTCGGAAAATCGCGAAAGAAGATGAAAAAGTTTGTGCGCAAACTCAGATTCAAATTTCACTTCAAATTTGACCATATAACTCTTTTTCGTGTTCTAAGAAGAGGTCGTTGGTTTTGAAGAATGATTTGCGAGAAAATGAAGCAAAAGGTTCATATTTAGGAAAATCTCGAAAGAAGATGAAAAGTTCGTGCGAGAACTTATTTTTAAAATTTCAGTTCAAATTCGACCATATAACTCTTTTTCTTGTTCTAAGAAGAGGGCGTTGGTTTTGAAGAATGTTTTGCGAGAAAGTGAAGCAAAAGGTTCATATTTAGTAAAATCCCGAAAGAAGATGAAAAGTTTGTGCGCGAACTTAGTTTCAAATTTCCACTTCAAATTTTACCATATAACTCCTTTTGATGTTCTAAGATGAGGGCTTTGGTTTTAACGAATGTTTTGCAATGAAATGATGCAAAAAGTTCATATTTGGTAAAATTCATAAAGAAGATGAAAAGTTCGTAGGCGAACTTAATTTCAAAATTTCACCTTAAATTTGACCATAACTCTTTTTGATGTTCTAAGAAGAGGGCGTTGGTTTTGAAGAATGTTTTGAGAGAAAATGAAGCAAAAGGTTGATATTTAGTAAAATCCCGAAAGAAGATGAAAAGTTTGTGTGCGAACTTAGTTTCAAATTTTCACTTCAAATTTGACCATATAACTCCTTTTGATGTTCTAAGATGAGGGCTTTGGTTTCAAAGAATGTTTTGCGACGAAATGACTCAAAACGTGCATATTTCGTAAAATCGCGTAAAAAAATTTGAAGTTTGTGCACAAACTTAGTTTCAAATTTTTACCTCAAATTTGACCATATAGTTCTTTTTCATGTTCTAAGAAGAGGGCGTTGGTTTTGAAGAATGTTTTGCGAGAAAATGAAGCAAAAGGTTGATATTTATTAAATTCCCGAAAGAAGATGAAAAGTTCGTGCGCGAACTTAGTTTCAAATTTTCACTTCAAATTTTACCTTATAACTCTTTTTCATGTTCTAAGAAGAGGGCGTTGGTTTTGAAGAATGTTTTGCGAGAAAATGAAGCAAACAGTTCATATTTAGTAAGTTTCCGAAAGAAGATGAAAAGTTCGTGCGCGAACTTAGTTTCAAATTTTCACTTCAAATTTTACCATATAACTCCTTTTGATGTTCTAAGATGAGGGCTTTGGTTTTAAAGAATATTTTGCGACGAAATGACTCAAAACGTGCATATTTCGTAAAATCGCGAAAGAAGATGAAAAGTTCGTCCGCAAACTCAGTTTCAAGTTTTCATTTAAAATTTGACCATACAACTCTTTTTCATATTCTAAGAACAGGTCGTTGGTTTTGAAGAATGCTTAGCGAGAAAATGAAGCAAATGGTTCATATCTAGTAAAATCCCGAAAGAAGATGAAAAGTTCTTGCGCGAACTTAGTTTCAAATTTTCACTTCAAATTTGACCATAAAACTCATTTTGCAGTTCTAAGATGAGTGCTTTGGTTTTAAAGAATGTTTTGCGACGAAATGACTCAAAACTCGCATATTTCGTAAAATCGCGGAAGAGATGAAAAGTTCGTGCGCAAACTCAGTTTCAAAATTTCACTTCAAATTTGACCATAAAACTCTTTTTCATGTTCTAAGAATAGGGCGTTGGTTTTGAAAAATAATTTGCAAGAAAATGAAGCAAAAGATTGATATTTAGTAAAATCCCGAAAGAAGATGAAAAGTTCGTGCGCGAACTTAGTTTCAAATTTTCACTTCAAATTTGACCATATATCTCCTTTTGATGTTCTAAGATGAGGGCTTTGGCTGTAAAGAATGTTTTCCGATGAAATGAATCAAAACGTGCATATTTCGTAAAATTGCGAAAGAAGATTTAAAGTTCGTGCGCAAACTGAGTTTCAAATTTTTACCTCAAATTTGACCATATAATTCTTTTTCATGTTCTAAGAAGAGGGCGTTGGTTTTGAAGAATGTTTTGCGAGAAAATGAAGCAAAAGGTTGATATTTATTAAATTCCCGAAAGAAGATGAAAAGTTCGTGCTCGAACTTGGTTTCAAATTTTCACTTCAAATTTTACCATATAACTCCTTTTGATGTTCTAAGACGAGGGCTTTGGTTTTAAAGAATGTTTTGCGACGAAATGACTCAAATCGTGCATATTTCGTAAAATCGCGAAAAAAGAAGAAATGTTCGTGCGCAAAATTTGTTTCAAATTTCACTTCAAATTTGACCATATAACTCTTTTTCATGTTCTAAGAAGAGGGCGTTGGTTTTAAAGAATGTTTTGCGAGAAAATGAAGCAAAAGGTTCATATTTAGGAAAATCCCGAAAGAAGATGAAAAGTTCGTGCGCGAACTTATTTTTAAGTTTTCACTTCAAATTCGACCATATAACTCTTTTTCATATTATAAGAAGAGGGCGTTGGTTTTGAAGAATGTTTGCGACGAAATGAATCAAAACGTGCATATTTCGTAAAATCGCGAAAAAAGATGAAAAGTTCGTGCGCAAACTCAATTCCAAATTTCACTTCAAATTTGACCATATAACTCTTTTTCATGTTCTAAGAAGAGGTGGTTGGTTTTGAAGAATGTTTTGCGAGAAAATGAAACAAAAGGTTCATATTTAGTAAAATCCCGAAAGAAGATGAAAAGTTCGTTTGCGAACTTAGTTTCAAATTTTCACTTCAAATTTTAACATATAACTCCTTTTGATGTTCTAAGATGAGGGCTTTAGATTTAAAGAATGTTTTGCGACGAAATGACTCAAAACATGTATATTTCGTAAAATCGCGAAAGAAGATTAAAAGTTCGTGCGCAAACTCATTTTCAAATTTTCACCTCAAATTTGACCATATAACTCTTTTTCATGTTCTAAGAAGAGGGCGTTGGTTTTGAAGAATGTTTTGTGAGAAAATGAAGCAAAAGGTTCATATATAGTAAAATCCCGAAAGAAGATGAAAAGTTCAAGCGCGAACTTAGTTTCAAATTTTCACTTCAAATATTACCTTATAACTCCTTTTGATGTTCTAAGATGAGGGCTTTGGTTTTAAAGAATGTTTTGCGACGAAATGAATCAAAACGTGTATATTTCGTAAAATCGCGAAAGAAGATGAAAAGTTCGTGCGCAAACTCAATTCCAAATTTCACTTCAAATTTGACCATATAACTCTTTTTCATGTTCTAAGAAGAGGTGGTTGGTTTTGAAGAATGTTTTGCGAGAAAATGAAACAAAAGGTTCATATTTAGTAAAATCCCGAAAGAAGATGAAAAGTTCGTTTGCGAACTTAGTTTCAAATTTTCGCTTCAAATTTTACCATATAACTCCTTTTGATGTGCCAAGATGAGGGCTTTGGTTATAAAGAATGTTTTGCGACGAAATGACTCAAAACGTGCATATTTCGTAAAATCGCGAAAGAAGATTAAAAGTTCGTACGCAAACTTTGTTTCAAATTTTCACTTCAAATTTGACCATACAACTCTTTTTCATATTCTAAAACGAGGTCGTTGATTTTGAAGAATGTTTTGCGAGAAAATGAAGCAAAACGTTGATATTTAGTAAAATCCCGAAAGAAGATGAAAAGTTTGTGCGCGAACTCAGTTTCAAATTTCACTTCAAATTTGACAATATAACTCTTGTTCATGTTCTAAAAAGAGGGCGTTGGTTTTGAAGAATGTTTTGCGAGAAAATGTAGCAAAAACTTCATATTTAATAAAATCCCGAAGGAAGATGAAAAATTCGTGCTCGAACTTAGTTTCAAATTTCACTTCAAATTTGACCATATAACTCTTTTTCATGTTCTAAGAAGAGGTCGTTGCTTTTGAAGAATGTTTTGCGAGAAAATGAAACAAAAGGTTCATATTTAGTAAAATCCCGAAAGAAGATGAAAAGTTCGTTTGCGAACTTAGTTTCAAATTTTCACTTCAAATTTTACCATATAACTCCTTTTGATGTTCTAAGATAAGGGCTTTGGTTTTAAAGAATGTTTTGCGACGAAATGACTCAAAACGTGCATATTTCGTAAAATCGCGAAAGAAGATGAAAAGTTCGTGCGCAAACTCAGTTTCAAATTTCACTTCAAATTTGACCATATAACTCTTTTTCATGTTCTAAAAAGCGGGCGTTGGTTTTGAAGAATGTTTTGCGAGAAAATGACACAAAAAGTTCATATTTAATAAAATCCCGAAAGAAGATGAAAAGTTCGTTTGCGAACATAGTTTCAAATTTTCACTTCAAATTTGAGCATATAACTCCCCCTGATGTTCTAAGATGAGGGTTTTGGTTTCAAAGAATGCTTTGCGACGAAATGACTTAAAACGTGCATATTTCGTAAAATCGCGGAAGAAGATGAAAAGTTCGTGCGCAAACTCAGTTTCAAATTTCACTTCAAATTTGACCATATAACTCTTTTTCAAGTTCTAAAAAGAGGGCGTTGGTTTTAAAGAATGTTTTGCGAGAAAATGAAGCAAAAAGTTCATATTTAATAAAATCCCGAAAGAAGATGAAAAGTTCGTGCGTCAACTCAGTTTCAAATTTCACTTCAAATTTGACCATATAACTCTTTTTCATGTTCTAAGAAGTGGTCGTTGGTTTTGAAGAATGTTTTGCGAGAAAATGAAACAAAAGGTTCATATTTAGTAAAATCCCGAAAGAAGATGAAAAGTTCGTGCGCAAACTCAATTCCAAATTTCACTTCAAATTTGACCATATAACTCTTTTTCATGTTCTAAGAAGAGGTGGTTGGTTTTGAAGAATGTTTTGCGAGAAAATGAAACAAAAGGTTCATATTTATTAAAATCCCGAAAGAAGATGAAAAGTTCGTGCGCAAACTCAATTCCAAATTTCACTTCAAATTTGACCATATAACTCTTTTTCATATTCTAAGAAGAGGTGGTTGGTTTTGAAGAATGTTTTGCGAGAAAATGAAACAAAAGGTTCATATTTATTAAAATCCAGAAAGAAGATGAAAAGTTCGTTTGCGAACTTAGTTTCAAATTTTCACTTCAAATTTTAACATATAACTCCTTTTGATGTTCTAAGATGAGGGCTTTAGATTTAAAGAATGTTTTGCAACGAAATGACTCAAAACATGCATATTTCGTAAAATCGCGAAAGAAGATGAAAAGTTTGTGCGCAAACTCAGATTCAAATTTCACTTCAAATTTGACCATATAACTCTTTTTCGTGTTCTAAGAAGAGGTCGTTGGTTTTGAAGAATGATTTGCGAGAAAATGAAGCAAAAGGTTCATATTTAGGAAAATCTCGAAAGAAGATGAAAAGTTCGTGCGAGAACTTATTTTTAAAATTTCAGTTCAAATTCGACCATATAACTCTTTTTCTTGTTCTAAGAAGAGGGCGTTGGTTTTGAAGAATGTTTTGCGAGAAAATGAAGCAAAAGGTTCATATTTAGTAAAATCCCGAAAGAAGATGAAAAGTTTGTGCGCGAACTTAGTTTCAAATTTTCACTTCAAATTTTACCATATAACTCCTTTTGATGTTCTAAGATGAGGGCTTTAGATTTAAAGAATGTTTTGCAACGAAATGACTCAAAACATGCATATTTCGTAAAATCGCGAAAGAAGATTAAAATTTCGTGCGCAAACTCATTTTCAAATTTTCACCTCAAATTTGACCATATAACTCTTTTTCATGTTCTAAGAAGAGGGCGTTGGTTTTGAAGAATGTTTTGTGAGAAAATGAAGCAAAAGGTTCATATTTAGTAAAATCCCGAAAGAAGATGAAAAGTTTAAGCGCGAACTTAGTTTCAAATTTTCACTTCAAATATTACCTTATAACTCCTTTTTATGTTCTAAGATGAGGGCTTTGGTTTTAAAGAATGTTTTGCGACGAAATGACTCAAAACGTGCATATTTTGTAAAATCGCGAAAGAAGATGAGAAGTTCGTGCGCAAACTCAATTCCAAATTTCACTTCAAATTTGACCATATTACTCTTTTTCATGTTCTAAGAAGAGGTGGTTGGTTTTGAAGAATGTTTTGCGAGAAAATGAAACAAAAAGTTCATATTTAATAAAATCCCGAAAGAAGATGAAAAGTTCGTGCGCGAACTTAGTTTCAAATTTTCACTTCAAATTTTACCTTATAACTCTTTTTCATGTTCTAAGAAGAGGGCGTTGGTTTTGAAGAATGTTTTGCGAGAAAATGAAGCAAACAGTTCATATTTAGTAATTTTCCGAAAGAAGATGAAAAGTTCGTGCGCGAACTTAGTTTCAAATTTTCGCTTCAAATTTTACCATATAACTCCTTTTGATGTTCTAAGATGAGGGCTTTGGTTTTAAAGAATATTTTGCGACGAAATGACTCAAAACGTGCATATTTCGTAAAATCGCGAAAGAAGATGAAAAGTTCGTCCGCAAACTCAGTTTCAAGTTTTCATTTAAAATTTGACCATACAACTCTTTTTCATATTCTAAGAACAGGTCGTTGGTTTTGAAGAATGCTTAGCGAGAAAATGAAGCAAATGGTTCATATCTAGTAAAATCCCGAAAGAAGATGAAAAGTTCTTGCGCGAACTTAGTTTCAAATTTTCACTTCAAATTTGACCATAAAACTCATTTTGCAGTTCTAAGATGAGTGCTTTGGTTTTAAAGAAAGTTTTGCGACGAAATGACTCAAAACTTGCATATTTCGTAAAATCGCGGAAGAGATGAAAAGTTCGTGCGCAAACTCAGTTTCAAATTTTCACTTCAAATTTGACCATAAAACTCTTTTTCATGTTCTAAGAATAGGGCGTTGGTTTTGAAAAATAATTTGCAAGAAAATGAAGCAAAAGATTGATATTTAGTAAAATCCCAAAAGAAGATGAAAAGTTCGTGCGCGAACTTAGTTTCAAATTTTCACTTCAAATTTGACCATATATCTCCTTTTGATGTTCTAAGATGAGGGCTTTGGCTGTAAAGAATGTTTTCCGATGAAATGAATCAAAACGTGCATATTTCGTAAAATTGCGAAAGAAGATTTAAAGTTCGTGCGCAAACTGAGTTTCAAATTTTTACCTCAAATTTGACCATATAATTCTTTTTCATGTTCTAAGAAGAGGGCGTTGGTTTTGAAGAATGTTTTGCGAGAAAATGAAGCAAAAGGTTGATATTTATTAAATTCCCGAAAGAAGATGAAAAGTTCGTGCTCGAACTTGGTTTCAAATTTTCACTTCAAATTTTACCATATAACTCCTTTTGATATTCTAAGATGAGGGCTTTGGTTTTAAAGAATGTTTTGCGACGAAATGACTCAAATCGTGCATATTTCGTAAAATCGCGAAAAAAGAAGAAATGTTCGTGCGCAAAATTTGTTTCAAATTTCACTTCAAATTTGACCATATAACTCTTTTTCATGTTCTAAGAAGAGGGCGTTGGTTTTAAAGAATGTTTTGCGAGAAAATGAAGCAAAAGGTTCATATTTAGGAAAATCCCGAAAGAAGATGAAAAGTTCGTCCGCGAACTTATTTTTAAGTTTTCACTTCAAATTCGACCATATAACTCTTTTTCATATTATAAGAAGAGGGCGTTGGTTTTGAAGAATGTTTGCGACGAAATGAATCAAAACGTGCATATTTCGTAAAATCGCGAAAAAAGATGAAAAGTTCTTGCGCAAACTCATTTTCAAATTTCACTTCAAATTTCACCATATAACTCTTTTTCATGTTCTAAGAAGAGGTGGTTGGTTTTGAAGAATGTTTTGCGAGAAAATGAAACAAAAGGTTCATATTTAGTAAAATCCCGAAAGAAGATGAAAAGTTCGTTTGCGAACTTAGTTTCAAATTTTCACTTCAAATTTTAACATATAACTCCTTTTGATGTTCTAAGATGAGGGCTTTAGATTTAAAGAATGTTTTGCGACGAAATGACTCAAAACATGTATATTTCGTAAAATCGCGAAAGAAGATTAAAAGTTCGTGCGCAAACTCATTTTCAAATTTTCACCTCAAATTTGACCATATAACTCTTTTTCATGTTCTAAGAAGAGGGCGTTGGTTTTGAAGAATGTTTTGTGAGAAAATGAAGCAAAAGGTTCATATATAGTAAAATCCCGAAAGAAGATGAAAAGTTCAAGCGCGAACTTAGTTTCAAATTTTCACTTCAAATATTACCTTATAACTCCTTTTGATGTTCTAAGATGAGGGCTTTGGTTTTAAAGAATGTTTTGCGACGAAATGACTCAAAACGTGCATATTTCGTAAAATCGCGAAAGAAGATGAAAAGTTCGTGCGCAAACTCAATTCCAAATTTCACTTCAAATTTGACCATATAACTCTTTTTCATGTTCTAAGAAGAGGTGGTTGGTTTTGAAGAATGTTTTGCGAGAAAATGAAACAAAAGGTTCATATTTAGTAAAATCCCGAAAGAAGATGAAAAGTTCGTTTGCGAACTTAGTTTCAAATTTTCGCTTCAAATTTTACCATATAACTCCTTTTGATGTGCCAAGATGAGGGCTTTGGTTATAAAGAATGTTTTGCGACGAAATGACTCAAAACGTGCATATTTCGTAAAATCGCGAAAGAAGATTAAAAGTTCGTACGCAAACTTTGTTTCAAATTTTCACTTCAAATTTGACCATACAACTCTTTTTCATATTCTAAAACGAGGTCGTTGATTTTGAAGAATGTTTTGCGAGAAAATGAAGCAAAACGTTGATATTTAGTAAAATCCCGAAAGAAGATGAAAAGTTCGTGCGCGAACTCAGTTTCAAATTTCACTTCAAATTTGACAATATAACTCTTGTTCATGTTCTAAAAAGAGGGCGTTGGTTTTGAAGAATGTTTTGCGAGAAAATGTAGCAAAAACTTCATATTTAATAAAATCCCGAAGGAAGATGAAAAATTCGTGCTCGAACTTAGTTTCAAATTTCACTTCAAATTTGACCATATAACTCTTTTTCATGTTCTAAGAAGAGGTCGTTGCTTTTGAAGAATGTTTTGCGAGAAAATGAAACAAAAGGTTCATATTTAGTAAAATCCCGAAAGAAGATGAAAAGTTCGTTTGCGAACTTAGTTTCAAATTTTCACTTCAAATTTTACCATATAACTCCTTTTGATGTTCTAAGATAAGGGCTTTGGTTTAAAGAATGTTTTGCGACGAAATGACTCAAAACGTGCATATTTCGTAAAATCGCGAAAGAAGATGAAAAGTTCATGCGCAAACTCAGTTTCAAATTTCACTTCAAATTTGACCATATAACTCTTTTTCATGTTCCAAAAAGCGGGCGTTGGTTTTGAAGAATGTTTTGCGAGAAAATGACACAAAAAGTTCATATTTAATAAAATCCCGAAAGAAGATGAAAAGTTCGTTTGCGAACATAGTTTCAAATTTTCACTTCAAATTTGAGCATATAACTCCCCTTGATGTTCTAAGATGAGGGTTTTGGTTTCAAAGAATGCTTTGCGACGAAATGACTTAAAACGTGCATATTTCGTAAAATCGCGGAAGAAGATGAAAAGTTCGTGCGCAAACTCAGTTTCAAATTTCACTTCAAATTTGACCATATAACTCTTTTTCATGTTCTAAAAAGAGGGCGTTGGTTTTAAAGAATGTTTTGCGAGAAAATGAAGCAAAAAGTTCATATTTAATAAAATCCCGAAAGAAGATGAAAAGTTCGTGCGCCAACTCAGTTTCAAATTTCACTTCAAATTTGACCATATAACTCTTTTTCATGTTCTAAGAAGTGGTCGTTGGTTTTGAAGAATGTTTTGCGAGAAAATGAAACAAAAGGTTCATATTTAGTAAAATCCCGAAAGAAGATGAAAAGTTCGTGCTCAAACTCAATTCCAAATTTCACTTCAAATTTGACCATATAACTCTTTTTCATGTTCTAAGAAGAGGTGGTTGGTTTTGAAGAATGTTTTGCGAGAAAATGAAACAAAAGGTTCATATTTATTAAAATCCCGAAAGAAGATGAAAAGTTCGTGCGCAAACTCAATTCCAAATTTCACTTCAAATTTGACCATATAACTCTTTTTCATATTCTAAGAAGAGGTGGTTGGTTTTGAAGAATGTTTTGCGAGAAAATGAAACAAAATGTTCATATTTATTAAAATCCAGAAAGAAGATGAAAAGTTCGTTTGCGAACTTAGTTTCAAATTTTGACTTCAAATTTTAACATATAACTCCTTTTGATGTTCTAAGATGAGGGCTTTAGATTTAAAGAATGTTTTGCAACGAAATGACTCAAAACATGCATATTTCGTAAAATCGCGAAAGAAGATGAAAAGTTTGTGCGCAAACTCAGATTCAAATTTCACTTCAAATTTGACCATATAACTCTTTTTCGTGTTCTAAGAAGAGGTCGTTGGTTTTGAAGAATGATTTGCGAGAAAATGAAGCAAAAGGTTCATATTTAGGAAAATCTCGAAAGAAGATGAAAAGTTCGTGCGAGAACTTATTTTTAAAATTTCAGTTCAAATTCGACCATATAACTCTTTTTCTTGTTCTAAGAAGAGGGCGTTGGTTTTGAAGAATGTTTTGCGAGAAAATGAAGCAAAAGGTTCATATTTAGTAAAATCCCGAAAGAAGATGAAAAGTTTGTGCGCGAACTTAGTTTCAAATTTTCACTTCAAATTTTACCATATAACTCCTTTTGATGTTCTAAGATGAGGGCTTTGGTTTTAACGAATGTTTTGCAATGAAATGATGCAAAAAGTTCATATTTGGTAAAATTCCTAAAGAAGATGAAAAGTTCGTAGGCGAACTTAATTTCAAAATTTCAGCTTAAATTTGACCATAACTCTTTTTGATGTTCTAAGAAGAGGGCGTTGGTTTTGAAGAATGTTTTGAGAGAAAATGAAGCAAAAGGTTGATATTTAGTAAAATCCTGAAAGAAGATGAAAAGTTTGTGTGCGAACTTAGTTTCAAATTTTCACTTCAAATTTGACCATATAACTCCTTTTGATGTTCTAAGATGAGGGCTTTGGTTTCAAAGAATGTTTTGCGACGAAATGACTCAAAACGTGCATATTTCGTAAAATCGCGTAAAAAAATTTAAAGTTTGTGCACAAACTTAGTTTCAAATTTTTACCTCAAATTTGACCATATAGTTCTTTTTCATGTTCTAGGAAGAGGGCGTTGGTTTTGAAGAATGTTTTGCGAGAAAATGAAGCAAAAGGTTGATATTTATTAAATTCCCGAAAGAAGATGAAAAGTTCGTGCGCGAACTTAGTTTCAAATTTTCACTTCAAATTTTACCTTATAACTCTTTTTCATGTTCTAAGAAGAGGGCGTTGGTTTTGAAGAATGTTTTGCGAGAAAATGAAGCAAACAGTTCATATTTAGTAAGTTTCCGAAAGAAGATGAAAAGTTCGTGCGCGAACTTAGTTTCAAATTTTCACTTCAAATTTTACCATATAACTCCTTTTGATGTTCTAAGATGAGGGCTTTTGTTTTAAAGAATATTTTGCGACGAAATGACTCAAAACGTGCATATTTCGTAAAATCGCGAAAGAAGATGAAAAGTTCGTCCGCAAACTCAGTTTCAAGTTTTCATTTAAAATTGGACCATACAACACTTTTTCATATTCTAAGAACAGGTCGTTGGTTTTGAAGAATGCTTAGCGAGAAAATGAAGCAAATGGTTCATATCTAGTAAAATCCCGAAAGAAGATGAAAAGTTCTTGCGCGAACTTAGTTTCAAATTTTCACTTCAAATTTGACCATATAACTCTTTTTCATGTTCTAAGAAGAGGTGGTTGGTTTTGAAGAATGTTTTGCGAGAAAATGAAACAAAAGGTTCATATTTAGTAAAATCCCGAAAGAAGATGAAAAGTTCGTTTGCGAACTTAGTTTCAAATTTTCACTTCAAATTTTAACATATAACTCCTTTTGATGTTCTAAGATGAGGGCTTTAGATTTAAAGAATGTTTTGCGACGAAATGACTCAAAACATGTATATTTCGTAAAATCGCGAAAGAAGATTAAAAGTTCGTGCGCAAACTCATTTTCAAATTTTCACCTCAAATTTGACCATATAACTCTTTTTCATGTTCTAAGAAGAGGGCGTTGGTTTTGAAGAATGTTTTGTGAGAAAATGAAGCAAAAGGTTCATATATAGTAAAATCCCGAAAGAAGATGAAAAGTTCAAGCGCGAACTTAGTTTCAAATTTTCACTTCAAATATTACCTTATAACTCCTTTTGATGTTCTAAGATGAGGGCTTTGGTTTTAAAGAATGTTTTGCGACGAAATGACTCAAAACGTGCATATTTCGTAAAATCGCGAAAGAAGATGAAAAGTTCGTGCGCAAACTCAATTCCAAATTTCACTTCAAATTTGACCATATAACTCTTTTTCATGTTCTAAGAAGAGGTGGTTGGTTTTGAAGAATGTTTTGCGAGAAAATGAAACAAAAGGTTCATATTTAGTAAAATCCCGAAAGAAGATGAAAAGTTCGTTTGCGAACTTAGTTTCAAATTTTCGCTTCAAATTTTACCATATAACTCCTTTTGATGTGCCAAGATGAGGGCTTTGGTTATAAAGAATGTTTTGCGACGAAATGACTCAAAACGTGCATATTTCGTAAAATCGCGAAAGAAGATTAAAAGTTCGTACGCAAACTTTGTTTCAAATTTTCACTTCAAATTTGACCATACAACTCTTTTTCATATTCTAAAACGAGGTCGTTGATTTTGAAGAATGTTTTGCGAGAAAATGAAGCAAAACGTTGATATTTAGTAAAATCCCGAAAGAAGATGAAAAGTTCGTGCGCGAACTCAGTTTCAAATTTCACTTCAAATTTGACAATATAACTCTTGTTCATGTTCTAAAAAGAGGGCGTTGGTTTTGAAGAATGTTTTGCGAGAAAATGTAGCAAAAACTTCATATTTAATAAAATCCCGAAGGAAGATGAAAAATTCGTGCTCGAACTTAGTTTCAAATTTCACTTCAAATTTGACCATATAACTCTTTTTCATGTTCTAAGAAGAGGTCGTTGCTTTTGAAGAATGTTTTGCGAGAAAATGAAACAAAAGGTTCATATTTAGTAAAATCCCGAAAGAAGATGAAAAGTTCGTTTGCGAACTTAGTTTCAAATTTTCACTTCAAATTTTACCATATAACTCCTTTTGATGTTCTAAGATGAGGGCTTTAGGTTTAAAGAATGTTTTGCGACGAAATGACTCAAAACATGTATATTTCGTAAAATCGCGAAAGAAGATTAAAAGTTCGTGCGCAAACTCATTTTCAAATTTTCACCTCAAATTTGACCATATAACTCTTTTTCATGTTCTAAGAAGAGGGCGTTGGTTTTGAAGAATGTTTTGTGAGAAAATGAAGCAAAAGGTTCATATATAGTAAAATCCCGAAAGAAGATGAAAAGTTCGTTTGCGAACATAGTTTCAAATTTTCACTTCAAATTTGAGCATATAACTCCCCTTGATGTTCTAAGATGAGGGTTTTGGTTTCAAAGAATGCTTTGCGACGAAATGACTTAAAACGTGCATATTTCGTAAAATCGCGGAAGAAGATGAAAAGTTCGTGCGCAAACTCAGTTTCAAATTTCACTTCAAATTTGACCATATAACTCTTTTTCATGTTCTAAAAAGAGGGCGTTGGTTTTAAAGAATGTTTTGCGAGAAAATGAAGCAAAAAGTTCATATTTAATAAAATCCCGAAAGAAGATGAAAAGTTCGTGCGCCAACTCAGTTTCAAATTTCACTTCAAATTTGACCATATAACTCTTTTTCATGTTCTAAGAAGTGGTCGTTGGTTTTGAAGAATGTTTTGCGAGAAAATGAAACAAAAGGTTCATATTTAGTAAAATCCCGAAAGAAGATGAAAAGTTCGTGCTCAAACTCAATTCCAAATTTCACTTCAAATTTGACCATATAACTCTTTTTCATGTTCTAAGAAGAGGTGGTTGGTTTTGAAGAATGTTTTGCGAGAAAATGAAACAAAAGGTTCATATTTATTAAAATCCCGAAAGAAGATGAAAAGTTCGTGCGCAAACTCAATTCCAAATTTCACTTCAAATTTGACCATATAACTCTTTTTCATATTCTAAGAAGAGGTGGTTGGTTTTGAAGAATGTTTTGCGAGAAAATGAAACAAAAGGTTCATATTTATTAAAATCCAGAAAGAAGATGAAAAGTTCGTTTGCGAACTTAGTTTCAAATTTTCACTTCAAATTTTAACATATAACTCCTTTTGATGTTCTAAGATGAGGGCTTTAGATTTAAAGAATGTTTTGCAACGAAATGACTCAAAACATGCATATTTCGTATAATCGCGAAAGAAGATGAAAAGTTTGTGCGCAAACTCAGATTCAAATTTCACTTCAAATTTGACCATATAACTCTTTTTCGTGTTCTAAGAAGAGGTCGTTGGTTTTGAAGAATGATTTGCGAGAAAATGAAGCAAAAGGTTCATATTTAGGAAAATCTCGAAAGAAGATGAAAAGTTCGTGCGAGAACTTATTTTTAAAATTTCAGTTCAAATTCGACCATATAACTCTTTTTCTTGTTCTAAGAAGAGGGCGTTGGTTTTGAAGAATGTTTTGCGAGAAAATGAAGCAAAAGGTTCATATTTAGTAAAATCCCGAAAGAAGATGAAAAGTTTGTGCGCGAACTTAGTTTCAAATTTTCACTTCAAATTTTACCATATAACTCCTTTTGATGTTCTAAGATGAGGGCTTTGGTTTTAACGAATGTTTTGCAATGAAATGATGCAAAAAGTTCATATTTGGTAAAATTCCTAAAGAAGATGAAAAGTTCGTAGGCGAACTTAATTTCAAAATTTCAGCTTAAATTTGACCATAACTCTTTTTGATGTTCTAAGAAGAGGGCGTTGGTTTTGAAGAATGTTTTGAGAGAAAATGAAGCAAAAGGTTGATATTTAGTAAAATCCTGAAAGAAGATGAAAAGTTTGTGTGCGAACTTAGTTTCAAATTTTGACTTCAAATTTGACCATATAACTCCTTTTGATGTTCTAAGATGAGGGCTTTGGTTTCAAAGAATGTTTTGCGACGAAATGACTCAAAACGTGCATATTTCGTAAAATCGCGTAAAAAAATTTAAAGTTTGTGCACAAACTTAGTTTCAAATTTTTACCTCAAATTTGACCATATAGTTCTTTTTCATGTTCTAGGAAGAGGGCGTTGGTTTTGAAGAATGTTTTGCGAGAAAATGAAGCAAAAGGTTGATATTTATTAAATTCCCGAAAGAAGATGAAAAGTTCGTGCGCGAACTTAGTTTCAAATTTTCACTTCAAATTTTACCTTATAACTCTTTTTCATGTTCTAAGAAGAGGGCGTTGGTTTTGAAGAATGTTTTGCGAGAAAATGAAGCAAACAGTTCATATTTAGTAAGTTTCCGAAAGAAGATGAAAAGTTCGTGCGCGAACTTAGTTTCAAATTTTCACTTCAAATTTTACCATATAACTCATTTTGATGTTCTAAGATGAGGGCTTTTGTTTTAAAGAATATTTTGCGACGAAATGACTCAAAACGTGCATATTTCGTAAAATCGCGAAAGAAGATGAAAAGTTCGTCCGCAAACTCAGTTTCAAGTTTTCATTTAAAATTTGACCATACAACTCTTTTTCATATTCTAAGAACAGGTCGTTGGTTTTGAAGAATGCTTAGCGAGAAAATGAAGCAAATGGTTCATATCTAGTAAAATCCCGAAAGAAGATGAAAAGTTCTTGCGCGAACTTAGTTTCAAATTTTCACTTCAAATTTGACCATAAAACTCATTTTGCAGTTCTAAGATGAGTGCTTTTGTTTTAAAGAATGTTTTGCGACGAAATGACTCAAAACTCGCATATTTCGTAAAATCGCGGAAGAGATGAAAAGTTCGTGCGCAAACTCAGTTTCAAATTTTCACTTCAAATTTGACCATAAAACTCTTTTTCATGTTCTAAGAATAGGGCGTTGGTTTTGAAAAATAATTTGCAAGAAAATGAAGCAAAAGATTGATATTTAGTAAAATCCCGAAAGAAGATGAAAAGTTCGTGCGCGAACTTAGTTTCAAATTTTCACTTCAAATTTGACCATATATCTCCTTTTGATGTTCTAAGATGAGGGCTTTGGCTGTAAAGAATGTTTTCCGATGAAATGAATCAAAACGTGCATATTTCGTAAAATTGCGAAAGAAGATTTAAAGTTCGTGCGCAAACTGAGTTTCAAATTTTTACCTCAAATTTGACCATATAATTCTTTTTCATGTTCTAAGAAGAGGGCGTTGGTTTTGAAGAATGTTTTGCGAGAAAATGAAGCAAAAGGTTGATATTTATTAAATTTCCGAAAGAAGATGAAAAGTTCGTGCTCGAACTTGGTTTCAAATTTTCACTTCAAATTTTACCATATAACTCCTTTTGATGTTCTAAGATGAGGGCTTTGGTTTTAAAGAATGTTTTGCGACGAAATGACTCAAATCGTGCATATTTCGTAAAATCGCGAAAAAAGAAGAAATGTTCGTGCGCAAAATTTGTTTCAAATTTCACTTCAAATTTGACCATATAACTCTTTTTCATGTTCTAAGAAGAGGGCGTTGGTTTTAAAGAATGTTTTGCGAGAAAATGAAGCAAAAGGTTCATATTTAGAAAAATCCCGAAAGAAGATGAAAAGTTCGTGCGCGAACTTATTTTTAAGTTTTCACTTCAAATTCGACCATATAACTCTTTTTCATATTCTAAGAAGAGGGCGTTGGTTTTGAAGAATGTTTGCGACGAAATGAATCAAAACGTGCATATTTCGTAAAATCGCGAAAAAAGATGAAAAGTTCGTGCGCAAACTCAATTCCAAATTTCACTTCAAATTTGACCATATAACTCTTTTTCATGTTCTAAGAAGAGGTGGTTGGTTTTGAAGAATGTTTTGCGAGAAAATGAAACAAAAGGTTCATATTTAGTAAAATCCCGAAAGAAGATGAAAAGTTCGTTTGCGAACTTAGTTTCAAATTTTCACTTCAAATTTTAACATATAACTCCTTTTGATGTTCTAAGATGAGGGCTTTAGATTTAAAGAATGTTTTGCGACGAAATGACTCAAAACATGTATATTTCGTAAAATCGCGAAAGAAGATTAAAAGTTCGTGCGCAAACTCATTTTCAAATTTTCACCTCAAATTTGACCATATAACTCTTTTTCATGTTCTAAGAAGAGGGCGTTGGTTTTGAAGAATGTTTTGTGAGAAAATGAAGCAAAAGGTTCATATATAGTAAAATCCCGAAAGAAGATGAAAAGTTCTAGCGCGAACTTAGTTTCAAATTTTCACTTCAAATATTACCTTATAACTCCTTTTGATGTTCTAAGATGAGGGCTTTGGTTTTAAAGAATGTTTTGCGACGAAATGACTCAAAACGTGCATATTTCGTAAAATCGCGAAAGAAGATGAAAAGTTCGTGCGCAAACTCAATTCCAAATTTCACTTCAAATTTGACCATATAACTCTTTTTCATGTTCTAAGAAGAGGTGGTTGGTTTTGAAGAATGTTTTGCGAGAAAATGAAACAAAAGGTTCATATTTAGTAAAATCCCGAAAGAAGATGAAAAGTTCGTTTGCGAACTTAGTTTCAAATTTTCGCTTCAAATTTTACCATATAACTCCTTTTGATGTGCCAAGATGAGGGCTTTGGTTATAAAGAATGTTTTGCGACGAAATGACTCAAAACGTGCATATTTCGTAAAATCGCGAAAGAAGATTAAAAGTTCGTACGCAAACTTTGTTTCAAATTTTCACTTCAAATTTGACCATACAACTCTTTTTCATATTCTAAAACGAGGTCGTTGATTTTGAAGAATGTTTTGCGAGAAAATGAAGCAAAACGTTGATATTTAGTAAAATCCCGAAAGAAGATGAAAAGTTCGTGCGCGAACTCAGTTTCAAATTTCACTTCAAATTTGACAATATAACTCTTGTTCATGTTCTAAAAAGAGGGCGTTGGTTTTGAAGAATGTTTTGCGAGAAAATGTAGCAAAAACTTCATATTTAATAAAATCCCGAAGGAAGATGAAAAATTCGTGCTCGAACTTAGTTTCAAATTTCACTTCAAATTTGACCATATAACTCTTTTTCATGTTCTAAGAAGAGGTCGTTGCTTTTGAAGAATGTTTTGCGAGAAAATGAAACAAAAGGTTCATATTTAGTAAAATCCCGAAAGAAGATGAAAAGTTCGTTTGCGAACTTAGTTTCAAATTTTCACTTCAAATTTTACCATATAACTCCTTTTGATGTTCTAAGATGAGGGCTTTAGGTTTAAAGAATGTTTTGCGACGAAATGACTCAAAACATGTATATTTCGTAAAATCGCGAAAGAAGATTAAAAGTTCGTGCGCAAACTCATTTTCAAATTTTCACCTCAAATTTGACCATATAACTCTTTTTCATGTTCTAAGAAGAGGGCGTTGGTTTTGAAGAATGTTTTGTGAGAAAATGAAGCAAAAGGTTCATATATAGTAAAATCCCGAAAGAAGATGAAAAGTTCGTTTGCGAACATAGTTTCAAATTTTCACTTCAAATTTGAGCATATAACTCCCCTTGATGTTCTAAGATGAGGGTTTTGGTTTCAAAGAATGCTTTGCGACGAAATGACTTAAAACGTGCATATTTCGTAAAATCGCGGAAGAAGATGAAAAGTTCGTGCGCAAACTCAGTTTCAAATTTCACTTCAAATTTGACCATATAACTCTTTTTCATGTTCTAAAAAGAGGGCGTTGGTTTTAAAGAATGTTTTGCGAGAAAATGAAGCAAAAAGTTCATATTTAATAAAATCCCGAAAGAAGATGAAAAGTTCGTGCGCCAACTCAGTTTCAAATTTCACTTCAAATTTGACCATATAACTCTTTTTCATGTTCTAAGAAGTGGTCGTTGGTTTTGAAGAATGTTTTGCGAGAAAATGAAACAAAAGGTTCATATTTAGTAAAATCCCGAAAGAAGATGAAAAGTTCGTGCTCAAACTCAATTCCAAATTTCACTTCAAATTTGACCATATAACTCTTTTTCATGTTCTAAGAAGAGGTGGTTGGTTTTGAAGAATGTTTTGCGAGAAAATGAAACAAAAGGTTCATATTTATTAAAATCCCGAAAGAAGATGAAAAGTTCGTGCGCAAACTCAATTCCAAATTTCACTTCAAATTTGACCATATAACTCTTTTTCATATTCTAAGAAGAGGTGGTTGGTTTTGAAGAATGTTTTGCGAGAAAATGAAACAAAAGGTTCATATTTATTAAAATCCAGAAAGAAGATGAAAAGTTCGTTTGCGAACTTAGTTTCAAATTTTCACTTCAAATTTTAACATATAACTCCTTTTGATGTTCTAAGATGAGGGCTTTAGATTTAAAGAATGTTTTGCAACGAAATGACTCAAAACATGCATATTTCGTAAAATCGCGAAAGAAGATGAAAAGTTTGTGCGCAAACTCAGATTCAAATTTCACTTCAAATTTGACCATATAACTCTTTTTCGTGTTCTAAGAAGAGGTCGTTGGTTTTGAAGAATGATTTGCGAGAAAATGAAGCAAAAGGTTCATATTTAGGAAAATCTCGAAAGAAGATGAAAAGTTCGTGCGAGAACTTATTTTTAAAATTTCAGTTCAAATTCGACCATATAACTCTTTTTCTTGTTCTAAGAAGAGGGCGTTGGTTTTGAAGAATGTTTTGCGAGAAAATGAAGCAAAAGGTTCATATTTAGTAAAATCCCGAAAGAAGATGAAAAGTTTGTGCGCGAACTTAGTTTCAAATTTTCACTTCAAATTTTACCATATAACTCCTTTTGATGTTCTAAGATGAGGGCTTTGGTTTTAACGAATGTTTTGCAATGAAATGATGCAAAAAGTTCATATTTGGTAAAATTCCTAAAGAAGATGAAAAGTTCGTAGGCGAACTTAATTTCAAAATTTCAGCTTAAATTTGACCATAACTCTTTTTGATGTTCTAAGAAGAGGGCGTTGGTTTTGAAGAATGTTTTGAGAGAAAATGAAGCAAAAGGTTGATATTTAGTAAAATCCTGAAAGAAGATGAAAAGTTTGTGTGCGAACTTAGTTTCAAATTTTCACTTCAAATTTGACCATATAACTCCTTTTGATGTTCTAAGATGAGGGCTTTGGTTTCAAAGAATGTTTTGCGACGAAATGACTCAAAACGTGCATATTTCGTAAAATCGCGTAAAAAAATTTAAAGTTTGTGCACAAACTTAGTTTCAAATTTTTACCTCAAATTTGACCATATAGTTCTTTTTCATGTTCTAGGAAGAGGGCGTTGGTTTTGAAGAATGTTTTGCGAGAAAATGAAGCAAAAGGTTGATATTTATTAAATTCCCGAAAGAAGATGAAAAGTTCGTGCGCGAACTTAGTTTCAAATTTTCACTTCAAATTTTACCTTATAACTCTTTTTCATGTTCTAAGAAGAGGGCGTTGGTTTTGAAGAATGTTTTGCGAGAAAATGAAGCAAACAGTTCATATTTAGTAAGTTTCCGAAAGAAGATGAAAAGTTCGTGCGCGAACTTAGTTTCAAATTTTCACTTCAAATTTTACCATATAACTCATTTTGATGTTCTAAGATGAGGGCTTTTGTTTTAAAGAATATTTTGCGACGAAATGACTCAAAACGTGCATATTTCGTAAAATCGCGAAAGAAGATGAAAAGTTCGTCCGCAAACTCAGTTTCAAGTTTTCATTTAAAATTTGACCATACAACTCTTTTTCATATTCTAAGAACAGGTCGTTGGTTTTGAAGAATGCTTAGCGAGAAAATGAAGCAAATGGTTCATATCTAGTAAAATCCCGAAAGAAGATGAAAAGTTCTTGCGCGAACTTAGTTTCAAATTTTCACTTCAAATTTGACCATAAAACTCATTTTGCAGTTCTAAGATGAGTGCTTTTGTTTTAAAGAATGTTTTGCGACGAAATGACTCAAAACTCGCATATTTCGTAAAATCGCGGAAGAGATGAAAAGTTCGTGCGCAAACTCAGTTTCAAATTTTCACTTCAAATTTGACCATAAAACTCTTTTTCATGTTCTAAGAATAGGGCGTTGGTTTTGAAAAATAATTTGCAAGAAAATGAAGCAAAAGATTGATATTTAGTAAAATCCCGAAAGAAGATGAAAAGTTCGTGCGCGAACTTAGTTTCAAATTTTCACTTCAAATTTGACCATATATCTCCTTTTGATGTTCTAAGATGAGGGCTTTGGCTGTAAAGAATGTTTTCCGATGAAATGAATCAAAACGTGCATATTTCGTAAAATTGCGAAAGAAGATTTAAAGTTCGTGCGCAAACTGAGTTTCAAATTTTTACCTCAAATTTGACCATATAATTCTTTTTCATGTTCTAAGAAGAGGGCGTTGGTTTTGAAGAATGTTTTGCGAGAAAATGAAGCAAAAGGTTGATATTTATTAAATTTCCGAAAGAAGATGAAAAGTTCGTGCTCGAACTTGGTTTCAAATTTTCACTTCAAATTTTACCATATAACTCCTTTTGATGTTCTAAGATGAGGGCTTTGGTTTTAAAGAATGTTTTGCGACGAAATGACTCAAATCGTGCATATTTCGTAAAATCGCGAAAAAAGAAGAAATGTTCGTGCGCAAAATTTGTTTCAAATTTCACTTCAAATTTGACCATATAACTCTTTTTCATGTTCTAAGAAGAGGGCGTTGGTTTTAAAGAATGTTTTGCGAGAAAATGAAGCAAAAGGTTCATATTTAGAAAAATCCCGAAAGAAGATGAAAAGTTCGTGCGCGAACTTATTTTTAAGTTTTCACTTCAAATTCGACCATATAACTCTTTTTCATATTCTAAGAAGAGGGCGTTGGTTTTGAAGAATGTTTGCGACGAAATGAATCAAAACGTGCATATTTCGTAAAATCGCGAAAAAAGATGAAAAGTTCGTGCGCAAACTCAATTCCAAATTTCACTTCAAATTTGACCATATAACTCTTTTTCATGTTCTAAGAAGAGGTGGTTGGTTTTGAAGAATGTTTTGCGAGAAAATGAAACAAAAGGTTCATATTTAGTAAAATCCCGAAAGAAGATGAAAAGTTCGTTTGCGAACTTAGTTTCAAATTTTCACTTCAAATTTTAACATATAACTCCTTTTGATGTTCTAAGATGAGGGCTTTAGATTTAAAGAATGTTTTGCGACGAAATGACTCAAAACATGTATATTTCGTAAAATCGCGAAAGAAGATTAAAAGTTCGTGCGCAAACTCATTTTCAAATTTTCACCTCAAATTTGACCATATAACTCTTTTTCATGTTCTAAGAAGAGGGCGTTGGTTTTGAAGAATGTTTTGTGAGAAAATGAAGCAAAAGGTTCATATATAGTAAAATCCCGAAAGAAGATGAAAAGTTCAAGCGCGAACTTAGTTTCAAATTTTCACTTCAAATATTACCTTATAACTCCTTTTGATGTTCTAAGATGAGGGCTTTGGTTTTAAAGAATGTTTTGCGACGAAATGACTCAAAACGTGCATATTTCGTAAAATCGCGAAAGAAGATGAAAAGTTCGTGCGCAAACTCAATTCCAAATTTCACTTCAAATTTGACCATATAACTCTTTTTCATGTTCTAAGAAGAGGTGGTTGGTTTTGAAGAATGTTTTGCGAGAAAATGAAACAAAAGGTTCATATTTAGTAAAATCCCGAAAGAAGATGAAAAGTTCGTTTGCGAACTTAGTTTCAAATTTTCGCTTCAAATTTTACCATATAACTCCTTTTGATGTGCCAAGATGAGGGCTTTGGCTATAAAGAATGTTTTGCGACGAAATGACTCAAAACGTGCATATTTCGTAAAATCGCGAAAGAAGATTAAAAGTTCGTACGCAAACTTTGTTTCAAATTTTCACTTCAAATTTGACCATACAACTCTTTTTCATATTCTAAAACGAGGTCGTTGATTTTGAAGAATGTTTTGCGAGAAAATGAAGCAAAACGTTGATATTTAGTAAAATCCCGAAAGAAGATGAAAAGTTCGTGCGCGAACTCAGTTTCAAATTTCACTTCAAATTTGACAATATAACTCTTGTTCATGTTCTAAAAAGAGGGCGTTGGTTTTGAAGAATGTTTTGCGAGAAAATGTAGCAAAAACTTCATATTTAATAAAATCCCGAAGGAAGATGAAAAATTCGTGCTCGAACTTAGTTTCAAATTTCACTTCAAATTTGACCATATAACTCTTTTTCATGTTCTAAGAAGAGGTCGTTGCTTTTGAAGAATGTTTTGCGAGAAAATGAAACAAAAGGTTCATATTTAGTAAAATCCCGAAAGAAGATGAAAAGTTCGTTTGCGAACTTAGTTTCAAATTTTCACTTCAAATTTTACCATATAACTCCTTTTGATGTTCTAAGATAAGGGCTTTGGTTTTAAAGAATGTTTTGCGACGAAATGACTCAAAACGTGCATATTTCGTAAAATCGCGAAAAAAGATGAAAAGTTCATGCGCAAAC
This sequence comes from Euonymus europaeus, assembly GCA_963580455.1. Lineage (NCBI taxonomy): Eukaryota > Viridiplantae > Streptophyta > Magnoliopsida > Celastrales > Celastraceae > Euonymus > Euonymus europaeus. The sequence continues at coordinate 11,788,199 of OY756960.1, read as the reverse complement.
TCAGTTTCAAATTTCACTTCAAATTTGACCATATAACTCTTTTTCATGTTCCAAAAAGCGGGCGTTGGTTTTGAAGAATGTTTTGCGAGAAAATGACACAAAAAGTTCATATTTAATAAAATCCCGAAAGAAGATGAAAAGTTCGTTTGCGAACATAGTTTCAAATTTTCACTTCAAATTTGAGCATATAACTCCCCTTGATGTTCTAAGATGAGGGTTTTGGTTTCAAAGAATGCTTTGCGACGAAATGACTTAAAACGTGCATATTTCGTAAAATCGCGGAAGAAGATGAAAAGTTCGTGCGCAAACTCAGTATCAAATTTCACTTCAAATTTGACCATATAACTCTTTTTCATGTTCTAAAAAGAGGGCGTTGGTTTTAAAGAATGTTTTGCGAGAAAATGAAGCAAAAAGTTCATATTTAATAAAATCCCGAAAGAAGATGAAAAGTTCGTGCGCCAACTCAGTTTCAAATTTCACTTCAAATTTGACCATATAACTCTTTTTCATGTTCTAAGAAGTGGTCGTTGGTTTTGAAGAATGTTTTGCGAGAAAATGAAACAAAAGGTTCATATTTAGTAAAATCCCGAAAGAAGATGAAAAGTTCGTTTGCGAACTTAGTTTCAAATTTTCACTTCAAATTTTAACATATAACTCCTTTTGATGTTCTAAGATGAGGGCTTTAGATTTAAAGAATGTTTTGCGACGAAATGACTCAAAACATGTATATTTCGTAAAATCGCGAAAGAAGATTAAAAGTTCGTGCGCAAACTCATTTTCAAATTTTCACCTCAAATTTGACCGTATAACTCTTTTTCATGTTCTAAGAAGAGGGCGTTGGTTTTGAAGAATGTTTTGTGAGAAAATGAAGCAAAAGGTTCATATATAGTAAAATCCCGAAAGAAGATGAAAAGTTCAAGCGCGAACTTAGTTTCAAATTTTCACTTCAAATATTACCTTATAACTCCTTTTGATGTTCTAAGATGAGGGCTTTGGTTTTAAAGAATGTTTTGCGACGAAATGACTCAAAACGTGCATATTTCGTAAAATCGCGAAAGAAGATGAAAAGTTCGTGCGCAAACTCAATTCCAAATTTCACTTCAAATTTGACCATATAACTCTTTTTCATGTTCTAAGAAGAGGTGGTTGGTTTTGAAGAATGTTTTGCGAGAAAATGAAACAAAAGGTTCATATTTAGTAAAATCCCGAAAGAAGATGAAAAGTTCGTTTGCGAACTTAGTTTCAAATTTTCGCTTCAAATTTTACCATATAACTCCTTTTGATGTGCCAAGATGAGGGCTTTGGCTATAAAGAATGTTTTGCGACGAAATGACTCAAAACGTGCATATTTCGTAAAATCGCGAAAGAAGATTAAAAGTTCGTACGCAAACTTTGTTTCAAATTTTCACTTCAAATTTGACCATACAACTCTTTTTCATATTCTAAAACGAGGTCGTTGATTTTGAAGAATGTTTTGCGAGAAAATGAAGCAAAACGTTGATATTTAGTAAAATCCCGAAAGAAGATGAAAAGTTCGTGCGCGAACTCAGTTTCAAATTTCACTTCAAATTTGACAATATAACTCTTGTTCATGTTCTAAAAAGAGGGCGTTGGTTTTGAAGAATGTTTTGCGAGAAAATGTAGCAAAAACTTCATATTTAATAAAATCCCGAAGGAAGATGAAAAATTCGTGCTCGAACTTAGTTTCAAATTTCACTTCAAATTTGACCATATAACTCTTTTTCATGTTCTAAGAAGAGGTCGTTGCTTTTGAAGAATGTTTTGCGAGAAAATGAAACAAAAGGTTTTAAAGAATGTTTTGCGACGAAATGACTCAAAACGTGCATATTTCGTAAAATCGCGAAAGAAGATGAAAAGTTCGTGCGCAAACTCAGTTTCAAATTTCACTTCAAATTTGACCATATAACTTTTTTTCATGTTCTAAAAAGTGGGCGTTGGTTTTGAAGAATGTTTTGCGAGAAAATGTAGCAAAAAGTTCATATTTAATAAAATCCCGAAAGAAGATGAAAAGTTCGTGCGCGAACTTAGTTTCAAATTTCACTTCAAATTTGACCATATAACTCTTTTTCATGTTCTAAAAAGCGGGCGTTGGTTTTTGAAGAATGTTTTGCGAGAAAATGAACAAAAAGTTCATATTTAATAAAATCCCGAAAGAAGATGAAAAGTTTGTGCGCCAACTGAGTTTCAAATTTCACTTCAAATTTGACCATATAACTCTTGTTCATGTTCTAAAAAGAGGGCGTTGGTTTTGAAGAATGTTTTGCAAGAAAATGAAACAAAAGGTTCATATTTAGTAAAATCCCGAAAGAAGACGAAAAGTTCGTTTGCGAACATAATTTCAAATTTTCACTTCAAATTTGAGCATTAAATTCCCTTTGATGTTCTAAGATGACGGCTTTGGTTTCAAAGAATGTTTTGCGACGAAATGACTTAAAACGTGCATATTTCGTAAAATCGCGGAAGAAGATGAAAAGTTCGTGCGCAAACGCAGTTTCAAATTTCACTTCAAATTTGACCGTATAACTCTTTTTCATGTTCTAAGAAGCGGGCGTTGGTTTTGAAGAATGTTTTGCGAGAAAATGAAGCAAAATGTTCATATTTAATAAAATCCCGAAAGAAGATGAAAAGTTCGTGCGCCAACTCAGTTTCAAATTTCACATCAAATTTGACCATATAACTCTTTTTCATGTTATAAGAAGTGGTCGTTGGTTTTAAAGAATGTTTTGCGAGAAAATGAAACAAAAGGTTCATATTTAGTAAAATCCCGAAAGAAGATGAAAAGTTCGTGCGCAAACTCAATTCCAAATTTCACTTCAAATTTGACTATATAACTCTTTTTCATGTTCTAAGAAGAGGTGGTTGGTTTTGAAGAATGTTTTGCGAGAAAATGAAACAAAAGGTTCATATTTATTAAAATCCCGAAAGAAGATGAAAAGTTCGTTTGCGAACTTAGTTTCAAATTTTCACTTCAAATTTTAACATATAACTCCTCTTGATGTTCTAAGATGAGGGCTTTAGATTTAAAGAATGTTTTGCAACGAAATGACTCAAAACATGCATATTTCGTAAAATCGCGAAAGAATATTAAAAGTTCGTGCGCAAACTCATTTTCAAATTTTCACCTCAAATTTGACCATATAACTCTTTTTCATGTTCTAAGAAGAGGGCGTTGGTTTTGAAGAATGTGTTGTGAGAAAATGAAGCAAAAGGTTCATATTTAGTAAAATCCCGAAATAAGACGAAAAGTTCAAGCGCGAACTTAGTTTCAAATTTTCACTTCAAATATTACCTTATAACTCATTTTTATGTTCTAAGATGAGGGCTTTGGTTTTAAAGAATGTTTTGCGATGAAATGACTCAAAACGTGCATATTTCGTAAAATCGCGAAAGAAGATGAAAAGTTCGTGCGCAAACTCAATTCCAAATTTCACTTCAAATTTGACCATATAACTCTTTTTCATGTTCTAAGAAGAGGTGGTTGGTTTTGAAGAATGTTTTGCGAGAAAATGAAACAAAAAGTTCATATTTAATTAAATCCCGAAAGAAGATGAAAAGTTCGTTCGCCAACTCAGTTCCAAATTTCACTTCAAATTTGACTATATAACTCTTTTTCATGTTCTAAGAAGAGGTGGTTGGTTTTGAAGAATGTTTTGCAAGAAAATGAAACAAAAGGTTCATATTTAGTAAAATCCCGAAAGAAGATGAAAAGTTCGTGCGCAAACTCAATTCCAAATTTCACTTCAAATTTGACCATATAACTCTTTTTCATGTTCTAAGAAGAGGTCGTTGGTTTTGAAGAATGTTTTGCGAGAAAATGAAACAAAAGGTTCATATTTAGTAAAATCCCGAAAGAAGATGAAACGTTCGTTTGCGAACTTAGTTTCAAATTTTCGCTTCAAATTTTACCATATAACTCCTTTTGATGTTCTAAGATGAGGGCTTCGGTTTTAAAGAATGTTTTGCGAGGAAATGACTCAAAACGTGCATATTTCGTAAAATCCCGAAAGAAGATGAAAAGTTCGTGCGCAAACTCAGTTTTAAATTTTCAGTTCAAATTTGACCATATAAATCTTTTTCATGTTCTAAGAAGAGGTCGTTGGTTTTGAAGAATGTTTTGCGAGTAAATGAAACAAAAGGTTCATATTTAGTAAAATCCCGTAAGAAGATGAAAAGTTCGTTTGCGAACTTAGTTTCAAATTTTCACTTCAAATTTGACCATATAATTCCTTTTGATGTTCTTAGATGAGGGCCTTGATTTTAAAGAATGTTTTGCGACGAAATGACTTAAAACATGCATATTTCATAAAATCGCGAAAGAAGATGAAAAGTTCGTGCGCAAACTCAGTTTCAAATTTTGATTTCAAATTTGACCATACAACTCTTTTTCATATTCTAAAAAGAGGGCGTTGGTTTTGAAGAATGTTTTGCGAGAAAATGAAGCAAAAAGTTCATATTTAATAAAATCCCGAAAGAAGATGAAAAGTTCGTGCGCAAACTCAATTCCAAATTTCACTTCAAATTTGACAATATAATTCTTTCTCATGTTCTAAGAAGATGTCGTTGGTTTTGAAGAATGTTTTGGGAGAAAATGAAACAAAAGGTTCATATTTAGTAAAATCCCGAAAGAAGATGAAATGTTCGTTTGCGAACTTAGTTTCAAATTTTCACTTCAAATTTTAACATATAACTCCTTTTGATGTTCTAAGATTAGGGCTTTAGTTTTAAAGAATGTTTTGCGACGAAATGACTCAAAACGTCCATATTTCGTAAAATCACGAAAGAAGATGAAAAGTTCGTGCGCAAACTCATTTTCAAATTTTCACCTCAAATTTGACCATATAACTCTTTTTCATGTTCTAAGAAGAGGGCGTTGGTTTTGAAGAATGTTTTGTGAGAAAATGAAGCAAAAGGTTCATATTTAGTAAAATCCAGAAAGAAGATGAAAAGTTCATGCGCGAACTTAGTTTCAAATTTTCACTTCAAATATTACCTTATAACTCCTTTTGATGTTCTAAGATGAGGGCTTTGGTTTTAAAGAATGTTTTGCGACGAAATGACTCAAAACGTGCATATTTCGTAAAATCGCGAAAGAAGATGAAAAGTTCGTGCGCAAACTCAATTCCAAATTTCACTTCAAATTTGACCATATAACTCTTTTTCATGTTCTAAAAAGCGGGCGTTGGTTTTGAAGAATGTTTTGCGAGAAAATGAAGCAAAAAGTTCATATTTAATAAAATCCCGAAAGAAGATGAAAAGTTTGTGCGCCAACTGAGTTTCAAATTTCACTTCAAATTTGACCATATAACTCTTGTTCATGTTCTAAAAAGAGGGCGTTGGTTATGAAGAATGTTTTGCGAGAAAATGTAGCAAAAAGTTCATATTTAATAAAATCCCGAAAGAAGATGAAAAGTTCGTGCGCAAACTCAGTTTCAAATTTTGATTTCAAATTTGACCATACAACTCTTTTTCATATTCTAAAAAGAGGGCGTTGGTTTTGAAGAATGTTTTGCGAGAAAATGAAGCAAAAAGTTCATATTTAATAAAATCCCGAAAGAAGATGAAAAGTTCGTGCGCAAACTCAATTCCAAATTTCACTTCAAATTTGACAATATAATTCTTTCTCATGTTCTAAGAAGAGGTCGTTGGTTTTGAAGAATGTTTTGGGAGAAAATGAAACAAAAGGTTCATATTTAGTAAAATCCCGAAAGAAGATGAAAAGTTCGTTTGCGAACTTAGTTTCAAATTTTCACTTCAAATTTTAACATATAACTCCTTTTGATGTTCTAAGATTAGGGCTTTAGTTTTAAAGAATGTTTTGCGACGAAATGACTCAAAACGTCCATATTTCGTAAAATCGCGGAAGAAGATGAAAAGTTCGTGCGCAAACTCAGTTTCAAATTTCACTTCAAATTTGACCATATAACTCTTTTTCATGTTCTAAAAAGAGGGCATTGGTTTTGAAGAATGTTTTGCGAGAAAATGAAGCAAAAAGTTCATATTTAATAAAATCCCGAAAGAAGATGAAAAGTTCGTGCGCCAACTCAGTTTCAAATTTCACTTCAAATTTGACCATATAACTCTTTTTCATGTTCTAAGAAGGGGTCGTTTGTTTTGAAGAATGTTTTTCGAGAAAATGAAACAAAAGGTTCATATTTAGTAAAATCCCGAAAGAAGATGGAAAGTTCGTTTGCGAACTTATTTTCAAATTTTCACTTCAAATTTTACCATATAACTCCTTTTGATGTTCTAAGATGAGGGATTTAGTTTTAAAGAATGTTTTGCGACGAAATGACTCAAAACATGCGTATTTCGTAAAATCGCGAAAGAAGATGAAAAGTTCGTGCGCAAACTCATTTTCAAATTTTCACCTCAAATTTGACCATATAACTCTTTTTCATGTTTTAAGAAAAGGGCGTTGGTTTTGAAGAATGTTTTGTGAGAAAATGAAGCAAAATGTTCATATTTAGTAAAATCCCGAAAGAAGATGAAAAGTTCATGCGCGAACTTAGTTTCAAATTTTCACTTCAAATTTTACTATATAACTCCTTTTGATGTTCTAAGATGAGGACTTTGGTTTGAAAGATTGTTTTGCGACGAAATGACTCAAAACGTGCATATTTCTTAAAATCGCGAAAGAGGATGAAAAGTTCGTGCGAAAACTCAGTTTAAAATTTCACTTCAAATTTGACCATAAAACTCTTTTTCATGTTCTAAGTAGAGGTGGTTCGTTTTGAAGAATGTTTTGCGAGAAAATGAAACAAAAGGTTCATATTTAGTAAAATCCCGAAAGAAGATGAAAAGTTCGTTTGCGAACTGAGTTTCAAATTTTCGCTTCAAATTTTACCATATAACTCCTTTTTATGTTCTAAGATGAGGGCTTTGGTTTTAAAGAATGTTTTGCGACGAAATGACTCAAAACGTGCATATTTAGTAAAATCGCAAAAGAAGATTAAAAGTTCGTGCGCAAACTCAGTTTCAAATTTTCACTTCAAATTTGACCATACAACTCTTTTTCATATTCTAAAACGAGGGCTTTGGTTTTAAAGAATGTTTTGCGACGAAATGACTCAAAACGTGCATAATTCGTAAAATCCCGAAAGAAGATGAAAAGTTCGTGCGCAAACTCAGTTTCAAGTTTCACTTCAAATTTGACCATATAACTCTTTTTCATGTTCTAAGAAGAGGTCGTTGGTTTTGAAGAATGTTTTGCGAGAAAATGAAACAAAAGATTCATATTTAGTAAAATCCCGAAAGAAGATGAAAAGTTCGTTTGCGAACATAGTTTCAAATTTTCAATTCAAATTTGGGCATATAACTCCGTTTGATGTTCTAAGATGAGGGCTTTGGTTTCAAAGAATGTTTTGCGACGAAATGACTTAAAACGTGCATATTTCGTAAAGTCGCGGAAGAAGATGAAAAGTTCGTGCGCAAACTCAGTTTCAAATTTCACTTCAAATTTGACCATATAACTCTTTTTCATGTTCTAAAAAGAGGGCGTTGGTTTTGAAGAATGTTTTGCGAGAAAATGAAGCAAAAAGTTCATATTTAATAAAATCCCGAAAGAAGATGAAAAGTTCGAGCGCCAACTCAGTTTCAAATGTCACTTCAAATTTGATCATATAACTCTTTTTCATGTTCTAAAAAGAGGGCGTTGGTTTTGAAGAATCTTTTGCGAGAAAATGAAGAAAAATGTTGATATTTAGTAAAATCCCGAAAGAAGATGAAAAGTTCGTGTGCGAACTCAGTTTCAAATTTCACTTCAAATTTGACCATATAACTCTTGTTCATGTTCTAAAAAGTGGGCGTTGGTTTTGAAGAATGTTTTGCGAGAAAATGAAGCAAAAAGTTCATATTTAATGAAATCCCGAAAAAAGATGAAAAGTTCGTGCGCGAACTGTGTTTCAAATTTCACTTCAAATTTGACCATTTAACTCTTTTTCATGTTCTAAGAAGAGGTGGTTGGTTTTGAAGAATGTTTTGCGAGAAAATGAAACAAAAGCTTCATATTTAGTAAAATCACGAAAGAAGACGAAAAGTTCGTTTGCGAACATAGTTTCAAATTTTCACTTCAAATTTGAGCATATAACTCCCTTTGATGTTCTAAGATGAGGGCTTTGGTTTCAAAGAATGTTTTCGAAGAAATGACTTAAAACGTGCATATTTCGTAGAATCGCGTAAGAAGATGAAAAGTTCGTGCGCAAACTCAGTTTCAAATTTCACTTCAAATTTGACCATATAACTCTTTTTCATGTTCTAAAGAGAGGGCGTTGGTTTTGAAGAATGTTTTGCAAGAAAATGAAGCAAAAAGTTCATATTTAATAAAATCCAGAAAGAATATGAAAAGTTCGTGCGCCAACTAATTTTCAAATTTCACTTCAAATTTGACCATATAACTCTTTTTCATGTTCTAAGAAGATGTCGTTGGTTTAGAAGAATGTTTTGCGAGAAAATGAAGCAAAAAGTTCATATTTAATAAAATCCCGAAAGAAGATGAAAAGTTCGTTTGCGAACTCAGTTTCAAATTTTCACTTCAAATTTTACCATGTAACTCCTTTTGATGTTCTAAGATGAGGGCTTTGGTTTTAAAGAATGTTTTGCGACGAAATGACTCAAAACGTGCATATTTTGTAAAATCGCGAAAGAAGATGAAAAGTTCGTGCGCAAACTCAGTTTCAAATTTCACTTCAAATTTGACCATATAACTCTTTTTCATGTTCTAAAAAGAGGGCGTTGGTTTTGAAGAATGTTTTGCGAGAAAATGAAGCAAAATGTTGATATTTAGTAAAATCCCGAAAGAAGATGAAAAGTTCGTTTGCGAACTTAGTTTAAAATTTTCACTTCACGTTTATGCCACATTGTAGGTTTGGGCAAACCGGAACCCTAGGAACGGAATTTGGGAAATTGTGGTAATTTACTCGACACGAGGTAGGGGATTTCCAACCATACTTTCTATCGTTCGTTTTCGATATGTAAAGAGCTTTTCGATTCCTCATTGGTCGTTCCATTTGTGTTTCCGCCTTAATTGCTCCTAAGGGGAAACGAACCCTAATTGTGATTCTTGTTGATTCTTGATGTTGCATGACCCGAGTGTGTGTGTTCCATCTCCTATGGACACGATGTGATTTCCGTTCATGCATCATGGTAGTTATGTATATATATATGTAGGTTATTCATATATATATATCTATTCAGCATGTCATGACATAATGCATTAGAGTTGCATGGGGGACCAGGTATGGACTCGGGAACCTTTAGGTTTCTTGAAAGCTACCTGGGGGGATGACGAGGTGATGAGAGTTACCACTGAGTCATGTGAACTCCAAGTAGGATAACGCACTAGGGGTAAGGTCAAGACTGACTTGCCTTGTGGGGTGCGGGCGTGATAGGTTCACGCAACCGGATGATCCTAGGAGTGGTTGGTTGTGGTGAGCTTGCTCCCGTGCAATATTTCATTGAGTTGCAATGATATTGTGGTTGTTATGCCCCGAAGGGGTTATCCGGGTAAATGTTGATGTGAATTGTTGAGTATACGTTCATGTGGTAGGAACATATTGATGCAATTACTTTCCTTGGGTTCAGCTTATATTGATGTTTACTTCATACCCTACTGAGCTTCTAGCTCACTCCTTTACTTTCTTCCTTCCACAGGAGACACTGGTACAGGTACTGGTGCTGCGGATCGGTGAGCAGGTCGTGTCATGGATGGCCCTGGATAGAATAGGGTGCTAGAGATATACTCTATGCATGTGGGTGTATGTAGTATATCTATGTTGAGAGAATATAACCATTTGGCACGGTGGTGCTTGTAGGTGGATGTAGATGTTGATATATGGTTATATTTGATGTGTTATAAATCTGTGTGTTGATTTATATGTGATGCCATCAGTTTGTACATGCTGGTAGTGGATGGCCTGAGGCCTAGGGTCAGGATTGCATGTGGTTGATGCCCGAGGCCTATGTTTGCTAGGTTGCTAGTGTGATGTTGTTGTTGCTGCGTTTCTGATGTAGGTGGGCACTCTCCGATATACGGGGAGGTGCCGCCGGATTTCCGGTTGATCCCGGATGTTCACACTAGTGACCTAGGAAGGGTGCGGAGAGAGCACCCAGTCGCGTTTCCGGAAACGGAGCGTGACAATTTGGTATCAGAGCGAGGTTTACGGCTCTTTATAGGATCTGGGGTGTTGGGTCCTAGTTGTAGAGTAGTATATCCGGGCCATGTCACGACTGCTACTGATCCGGTATGTTTTCTTTTCCCCTTAAATCCTCGTTTGAGTAGTGGGTTAAATGGTATTGTCTGTTTGCCATGCAGATGAATACCCGTAGAACTACCAGGTCCGAGAGTGGGACTGTAGTACCTCGTCGCAGAGGCCGACGGGGAGTTGGTAGGGGCCGAGGTAGAGGCCGTAGTGTTGGGGTGGAACGTGTCACAAGAGGCACTCCTAGCACTGAGGATTCGGTTCCAAATGTGGATCCGGAGTTGAGAGAGGAAGAGATAGTTCAAGAGGGACTACCAATGGAGAGTGATGATCAGCAGGCACCACCTGAGGTGCAGGTTGCTCCTGTTACTACAGGGGGGCAACCAGTGACGATGGAGAGTCTTACTAGTTTCATGATGAGTATGGTGCAGACACAGGCGCAGACCATAGCTCAGGCAGTGGCTCAGGCGATGGGTGCTACTAGCACTCGTGCTGAGGGAGTTGTACCAGAGGCTACAACTGAGGTAGCAACAGTACCTAGAGCTAGGAGAGGGATGTATGAGGTGGACCAATTGAGGAGGACTACTCCTCCAACATTTTCTGGAGATGGAACGGGTGTGGGGGCGGAGGAGTGGTTCAACCAGCTGAGTATGAGAATGGACACTCTTGAGATACCCGATGAGAGACGGGTGAAGTTTGTGTTCTATTACTTGAGTGGTGCGGCCTATGAATGGTGGATGTCCATGGGCCAGAGACGGAATGAGCTGACTTGGACTTCGTTTGAGCAGTTGTTTATGCAGAAGTTAGTAAAATCCCGAAAGAAGATGAAAAGTTCGTTCGCGAACTCAGTTTCAAATTTCACTTGAAATTTGACCATATAACTCTTTTTCATGTTCTAAAAAGAGGGCGTTGGTTTTGAAGAATGTTTTGCGAGAAAATGAAGCAAAAAGTTCATATTTAATAAAATCCCGGAAGAAGATGAAAAGTTCGTGCGCCAACTCAGTTTCAAATTTCACTTCAAATTTGACCATATAACTATTTTTCATATTCTAAGAAGTGGTCGTTGGTTTGGAAGAATGTTTTGCGAGAAAATGAAACAAAAGGTCATATTTAGTAAAATCCCGAAAGAAGATGAAAAGTTCGTTTGCGAACTTAGTTTCAAATTTTCACTTCAAATTTTACCATATAACTCCTTTTGATGTTCTAAGATGAGGGCTTTGGTTTTAAAGAATGTTTTGCGACGAAATGACTCAAAACGTGCATATTTCGGAAAATCGCGAAAGAAGATGAAAAGTTCCTGCGCAAACTCATTTTCAAATTTTCACCTCAAATTTGACCATATAACTCCTTTTCATGTTCTAAGAAGAGGGCGTTGGTTTTGAAGAATGTTTTGTGAGAAAATGAAGCAAAAGGTTCATATTTAGTAAAATCCCGAAAGAGGATGAAAAGTTCATGCGCGAACTTAGTTTCAAATTTTCACTTCAAATTTTACCTTATAACTCCTTTTGATGTTCTAAGATGAGGGCTTTGGTTTTAAAGAATTTTTTGCGACGAAATGACTCTAAACGTGCATATTTCGTAAAATCGCGAAAGAAGATGAAAAGTTCGGGCGCAAACTCAGTTTTAAATTTTCACTTCAAATTTGACCATATAACTCTTTTTAGTGTTCTAAGAAGAGGTCGTTGGTTTTGAAGAATGTTTTGTGAGAAAATGAAGCAAAAGGTTCATATTTAGTAAAATCCCGAAAGAGGATGAAAAGTTCATGCGCGAACTTAGTTTCAAATTTTCACTTCAAATTTTACCTTATAACTCCTTTTGATGTTCTAAGATGAGGGCTTTGGTTTTAAAGAATTTTTTGCGACGAAATGACTCAAAATGTGCATATTTCGTAAAATCGCGAAAGAAGATGAAACGTTCGTGCGCAAACTCATTTTCAAATTTTCACCTCAAATTTGACCATATAACTCCTTTTCATGTTCTAAGAAGAGGGCATTGGTTTTGAAGAATGTTTTGTGAGAAAATGAAGCAAAAGGTTCATATTTAGTAAAATCCCGAAAGAGGATGAAAAGTTCATGCGCGAACTTAGTTTCAAATTTTCACTTCAAATTTTATCATATAACACCTTTTGATGTTCTAAGTTGAGGGCTTTGGTTTTAAAGAATGTTTTGCGACGAAATGACTCAAAACGTGCATATTTCGTAAAATCGCGAAAGAAGATGAAAAATTCATGCGCAAACTCAGTTTAAAATTTTCACTTCAAATTTGACCATACAACTCTTTTTAATATTCTAAAAAGAGGTCGTTGGTTTTGTAGAATGTTTTGCTAGAAAATGAAGCAAAATGTTGATATTTAGTAAAATCCCGAAAGAAGATGAAAAGTTCGTGCGCGAACTCAGTTTCAAATTTCACTTGAAATTTGACCATATAACTCTTTTTCATGTTCTAAAAAGAGGGCGTTGGTTTTGAAGAAAGTTTTGCGAGAAAATGAAGCAAAAAGTTCATATTTAATAAAATCCCGAAAGTAGATGAAAAGTTCGTGCGCCAACTCAGTTTCAAATTTCACTTCAAATTTCACTTCAAATTTGACCATATAACTCTTTTTCATGTTCTAAGAAGAGGTCGTTGGTTTTGAAGAATGTTTTGCGAGAAAATGAAACAAAAGGTTAATATTTAGTAAAATCCCGAAAGAAGATGAAAAGTTCGTTTGCGAACATAGTTTCAAATTTTCACTTCAAATTTGAGCATATAACTCCCTTTGATGTTCTAAGATGAGGGTTTTGGTTTCAAAGAATGTTTTGCGACTAAATGACTGAAAACGTGCATATTTCGTAAAATCGCTAAAGAAGATGAAAAGTTCGTGCGCAAACTCTGTTTCAAATTTCACTTCAAATTTGACCATATAACTCTTTTTCATGTTCTAAAAAAAGGGCGTTGGTTTTGAAGAATGTTTTGCGAGAAATTGAAGCAAAAAGTTCGTATTTAATAAAATCCCGAAAAAAGATGAAAAGTTCGTGCGCCAACTCAGTTTCAAATTTCACTTCAAATTTGACCATATAACTCTTTTTCATGTTCTAAGAAGAGGTCGTTGGTTTCAAAGAATGTTTTGCGACGAAATGACTCAAAACGTGCATATTTCGTAAAATCGCGAAAGAAGATGAAAAGTTCCTGCGCAAACTCATTTTCAAATTTTCACCTCAAATTTGACCATATAACTCCTTTTCATGTTCTAAGAAGAGGGCGTTGGTTTTGAAGAATGTTTTGTGAGAAAATGAAGCAAAATGTTCATATTTAGTAAAATCCCGAAAGAGGATGAAAAGTTCATGCGCGAACTTAGTTTCAAATTTTCACTTCAAATTTTACCTTATAACTCCTTTTGATGTTCTAAGATGAGGACTTTGGTTTTAAAGAATTTTTTGCGACGAAATGACTCTAAACGTGCATATTTCGTAAAATCGCGAAAGAAGATGAAAAGTTCGTGCGCAAACTCAGTTTTAAATTTTCACTTCAAATTTGACCATATAACTCTTTTTAGTGTTCTAAGAAGAGGTCGTTGGTTTTGAAGAATGTTTTGTGAGAAAATGAAGCAAAAGGTTCATATTTAGTAAAATCCCGAAAGAGGATGAAAAGTTCATGCGCGAACTTAGTTTCAAATTTTCACTTCAAATTTTACCTTATAATGTTCTAAGATGAGGGCTTCGGTTTTAAAGAATTTTTTGCGACGAAATGACTCAAAATGTGCATATTTCGTAAAATCGCGAAAGAAGATGAAAAGTTCGTGCGCAAACTCATTTTCAAATTTTCACCTCAAATTTGACCATATAACTCCTTTTCATGTTCTAAGAAGAGGGCGTTGGTTTTGAAGAATGTTTTGTGAGAAAATGAAGCAAAAGGTTCATATTTAGTAAAATCCCGAAAGAGGATGAAAAGTTCATGCGCGAACTTAGTTTAAAATTTTCACTTCAAATTTTACCATATAACACCTTTTGATGTTCTAAGTTGAGGGCTTTGGTTTTAAAGAATGTTTTGCGACGAAATGACTCAAAACGTGCATATTTCGTAAAATCGCGAAAGAAGATTAAAAGTTCGTGCCCAAACTCAGTTTCAAATTTTCACTTCAAATTTGACCATACAACTCTTTTTCATATTCTAAAAAGAGGTCGTTGGTTTTGAAGAATGTTTTGCGAGAAAATGAAGCAAAATGTTGATATTTAGTAAAATCCCGAAAGAACATCAAAAGTTCGTGCGCGAACACAGTTTCAAATTTCACTTGAAATTTGACCATATAACTCTTTTTCATGTTCTAAAAAGAGGGCGTTGGTTTTGAAGAATGTTTTGGGAGAAAATGAAGCAAAAAATTGATATTTAATAAAATCCCGAAAGAAGATGAAAAGTTCGTGCGCCAACTCAATTTCAAATTTCACTTCAAATTTGACCATATAACTCTTTTTCATGTTCTAAGAAGAGGTCGTTGGTTTCGAAGAATGTTTTGCGAGAAAATGAAACAAAAGGTTCATATTTAGTAAAATCCCGAAAGAAGATGAAAAGTTCGTTTGCGAACTTAGCTTCAAATTTTCACTTCAAATTTTACCATATAACTCCTTTTGATGTTCTAAGATGAGGGCTTTGGTTTTAAAGAATGTTTTGCGACGAAATGACTCAAAACGTGCATATTTCGTAAAATCGCGAAAGAAGATGAAAAGTTCATGCACAAACTCAGTATAAAATTTTCACTTCAAATTTGACCATACAACTCTTTTTAATATTCTAAAAAGAGGTCGTTGGTTTTGTAGAATGTTTTGCGAGAAAATGAAGCAAAATGTTGATATTTAGTAAAATCCCGAAAGAAGATGAAAAGTTCGTGCGCGAACTCAGTTTCAAATTTCACTTGAAATTTGACCATATAACTCTTTTTCATGTTCTAAAAAGAGGGCGTTGGTTTTGAAGAAAGTTTTGCGAGAAAATGAAGCAAAAAGTTCATATTTAATAAAATCCCGAAAGAAGATGAAAAGTTCGTGCGCCAACTCAGTTTCAAATTTCACTTCAAATTTCACTTCAAATTTGACCATATAACTCTTTTTCATGTTCTAAGAAGAGGTCGTTGGTTTTGAAGAATGTTTTTCGAGAAAATGAAACAAAAGGTTCATATTTAGTAAAATCCCGAAAGAAGATGAAAAGTTCGTTTGCGAACATAGTTTCAAATTTTCACTTCAAATTTGAGCATATAACTCCCTTTGATGTTCTAAGATGAGGGTTTTCGTTTCAAAGAATGTTTTGCGACGAAATGACTTAAAACGTGCATATTTCGTAAAATCGCTAAAGAAGATGAAAAGTTCGTGCGCAAACTCAGCTTCAAATTTCACTTCAAATTTGACCATATAACACTTTTTCATGTTCTAAAAAAAGGGCGTTGGTTTTGAAGAATGTTTTGCGAGAAATTGAAGCAAAAAGTTCGTATTTAATAAAATCCCGAAAAAAGATGAAAAGTTCGTGCGCCAACTCAGTTTCAAATTTCACTTCAAATTTGACAATGTAACTCTTTTTCATGTTCTAAGAAGAGGCCGTTGGTTTTGAAGAATGTTTTGCGAGAAAATGAAGCAAAAGGTTGATATTTAGTAAAATCCCGAAAGAACATGAAAAGTTCGTGCGCGAACTTAGTTTCAAATTTTCACTTCAAATTTTAACATATAACTCTTTTTCATGTTCTAAGAAGAGGGCGCTGGTTTTGAAGAATGTTTTGCGAGAAAATGAAGCAAAATATTCATATTTAGTAAAATCCCGAAAGAAGATGAAAATTTCGTGCGCGAACATAGTTTCAAATTTCCACTTCAAATTTGAGCATATAACTCCCTTTGATGTTCTAAGATGAGTGTTTTGGTTTCAAAGAATGTTTTGCGACGAAATGACTTAAATTGTGCATATTTCGTAAAATCGCTGAAGAAGATGAAAAGTTCGTGCGTAAACTCAGTTTCAAATTTCACTTCAAATTTGACCATATAACTCTTTTTCATGTTCTAAAAAAGGGCGTTTGTTTTGAAGAATGTTTCGCGAGAAATTGAAGCAAAAAGTTCATATTTAATAAAATCCCGAAAAAAGATGAAAAGTTCGTGCGCCAACTCAGTTTCAAATTTCACTTCAAATTTGACCATATAACTCTTTTTCATGTTCTAAGAAGTGGTCGTTGGTTTTGTAGAATGTTTTGCGAGAAAATGAAGCAAAATATTGATATTTAGTAAAATCCCGAAAGAAGATGAAAAGTTCGTGCGCCAACTCAGTTTCAAATTTCACTTGAAATTTGACCATATAACTCTTTTTCATGTTCTAAGAAGAGGGCGTTGGTTTTGAAGAAAGTTTTGCGAGAAAATGAAGCAAAAAGTTCATATTTAATAAAATCCCGAAAGAAGATGAAAAGTTCGTGCGCCAACTCAGTTTCAAATTTCACTTCAAATTTGACCATATAACTCTTTTTCATGTTCTAAGAAGAGGTCGTTGGTTTTGAAGAATGTTTTGCGAGAAAATGAAACAAAAGGTTCATATTTAGTAAAATCCCGAAAGAAGATGAAAAGTTCGTGCGCGAACATAGTTTCAAATTTCCACTACAAATTTGAGCATATTACTCCCTTTGATGTTCTAAGATGAGGGCTTTGGTTTCAAAGAATGTTTTGCGACGAAATGACTCAAAACGTGCATATTTCGTAAAATCGGGGAAGAAGATGAAAAGTTCGTGCGCAAACTAAGTTTCAAATTTCACTTCAAATTTGACCATATAACTCTTTTTCATGCTCTAAAAAGAGGGCGTTGGTTTTGAAGAATGTTTTGCGAGAAAATGAAGCAAAAAGTTCATATTTAATAAAATCCCGAAAGAAGATGAAAAGTTCGTGCGCCAACTCAGTTTCAAATTTCACTTCAAATTTGACCATATAACTCTTTTTTATGTTCTAAAAAGAGGGCGTTGGTTTTGAAGAATGTTTTGCGAGAAAATGAGGCAAAAAGTTCATATTTAATAAAATCCCGAAAGAAGATGAAAAGTTCGTGCGCGAACTTAGTTTCAAATTTTCACTTCAAATTTTACCATATAACTCATTTTGATGATCTAAGATGAGGGCTTTGGTTTTAAAGATTGTTTTGCGACGAAATGACTGAAAACGTTCATATTTCGTAAAATCGCGAAAGAAGATGAAAAGTTTGTGCGCAAACTCAGTTTCAAATTTTCACTTCAAATTTGACCATATAACTCTTTTTCATGTTCTAAGAAGAGGGCGCCAGATTTGAAGAACGTTTTGCGAGAAAATGAAGCAAAAGGTTGATATTTAGTAAAATCCCGAAAGAAGATAAAAAGTTCATGCGCGAACTTGGTTTCAAATTTTCACTTCAAATTTGACCATATAACTCCTTTTGATGTTCTAAGATGAGGGCTTTAATTTTAAAGAATGTTTTGCGACGAAATGACTCAAAACGTGCATATTTCGTAAAATCGCGAAAGAAGATGAAAAGTTCGTGCGCAAACTCATTTTCAAATTTTCACCTCATATTTGACCATATAACTCTTTTTCATGTTCTAAGAAGAGGGCGTTGGTTTTGAAGAATGTTTTGCGAGAAAATGAAGCAAAATGTTCATATTTAGTAGAATCCCGAGAGAAGATGAAAAGTTCGTGCGCGAACATAGTTTCAAATTTCCACTTCAAATTTGAGCATTTAACTCCCTTTGATGTTCTAAGATGAGGGCTTTGGTTTGAAAGAATGTTTTGCGACGAAATGACTTAAAACGTGCATATTTCGTAAAATCGCGGAAGAAGATGAAAAGTTCGTGCGCAAACTCAATTTCAATTTTCACTTCAAATTTGACCATAGAACTCTTTTTAATATTCTAAAAAGAGGTCGTTGGTTTTGTAGAATGTTTTGCGAGAAAATGAAGCAAAATGTTGATATTTAGTAAAATCCCGAAAGAAGATGAAAAGTTCGTGCGCCAACTCAGTTTCAAATTTCACTTGAAATTTGACCATATAACTCTTTTTCATGTTCTAAAAAGAGGGCGTTGGTTTTGAAGAAAGTTTTGCGAGAAAATGAAGCAAAAAGTTCATATTTAATAAAATCCCGAAAGAAGATGAAAAGTTCGTGCGCCAACTCAGTTTCAAATTTCACTTCAAATTTGACCATATAACTCTTTTTCATGTTCTAAGAAGAGGTCGTTGGTTTTGAAGAATGTTTTGCGAGAAAATGAAACAAAAGGTTCATATTTAGTAAAATCCCGAAAGAAGATGAAAAGTTCGTTTGCGAACATAGTTTCAAATTTTCACTTCAAATTTGAGCATATAACTCCCTTTGATGTTCTAAGATGAGGGCTTTGGTTTTAAAGAATGTTTTGCGACGAAATGACTCAAAACGTGCATATTTCGTAAAATCGCGAAAGAAGATGAAAAGTTCGTGCGCAAACTCAGTTTCAAATTTTTACTTCAAATTTGACCATATAACTATTTTTCATGTTCTAAGAAGAGGGCGTTGATTTTGAAGAATGTTTTGCGAGAAAATGAAGCAAAAGGATCATATTTAGTAAAATTCCGAAAGAAGATGAAAAGTTCGTGCGCGAACTTAGTTTCAAATTTTGACTTCAAATTTGACCATATAACTCTTTTTCATGTTCCAAGAAGAGGGCGTCGGATTTGAAGAACGTTTTGCGAGAAAATGAAGCAAAAGGTTCATATTTAGTAAAATCCCGAAAGAAGATAAAACGTTCGTGCGCGAACTTAGTTTCAAATTTGACCATATAACTCCATTTCATGTTCTAAGATGAGGGCTTTAGTTTTAAAGAATGTTTTGCGACGAAATGACTCAAAACGTGCATATTTCGTAAAATCGCGAAAGAAGATGAAAAGTTCGTGCGCAAACTCATTTTCAAATTTTCACCTCAAATTTGACCATATAACTCTTTTTCATGTTCTAAGAAGAGGGCGTTGGTTTTCAAGAATGTTTTGCGAGAAATTGAAGCAAAAAGTTCATATTTAATAAAATCCCGAAAAAAGATGAAAAAATCGTGCGCCAACTCAGTTTCAAATTTCACTTCAAATTTGACCATATAACTCTTTTTCATGTTCTAGAAGAGGTCGTTGGTTTCAAAGAATGTTTTGCGACTAAATGACACAAAACGTGCATATTTCGTAAAATCCCGAATGAAGATGAAAAGTTCGTGCGCAAACTCAGTTTCAAATTTCACTTCAAATTTGACCATTTAACTCTTTTTCATGTTCTAAGAAGAGGTCATTGGTTTTGAGGAATGTTTTGCGAGAAAATGAAGCAAAATGTTGATATTTAGTAAAATCCCGAAAGAACATGAAAAGTTCGTGCGTAAACTCAGTTTCAAATTTTCTCCTCAAATTTTTCCATATAACTCCTTTTTATGTTCTAAGATGAGGGCTTTGGTTTTAAAGAATGTTTTGCGACGAAATGACTCAAAACGTGCATATTTCGTAAAATCGCGAAAGAAGATGAAAAGTTCATGCACAAACTCAGTATAAAATTTTCGCTTCAAATTTGACCATATAACTCTTTTTCATGTTCTAAGAAGAGGTCGTTGGTTTTGAAGAATGTTTTGCGAGAAAATGAAGCAAAAGGTTGATATTTAGTAAAATCCCGAAAGAAGATGAAAAGTTCGTGCGCGAACTTAGTTTCAAATTTTCACTTCAAATTTTAACATATAACTCTTTTTCATGTTCTAAGAAGAGGGCGTTGGTTTTAAAGAATGTTTTGCGAGAAAATGAAGCAAAATGTTCATATTTAGTTAAATCCCGAAAGAAGATGAAAAGTTCGTGCGCGAACATAGTTTCAAATTTCCACTACAAATTTGAGCATATAACTCCCTTTGATGTTCTAAGATGAGGGCTTTGGTTTCAAAGAATGTTTTGCGACGAAATGACTTAAAACGTGCATATTTCGTAAAATCGCGGAAGAAGATGAAAAGTTCGTGCGCAAACTCAGTTTCAAATTTCACTTCAAATTTGACCATATAACTCTTTTTCTTGTTCTAAAAAGAGGGCGTTGTTTTTGAAGAATGTTTTGCTAGAAAATGAAGCAAAAAGTTCATATTTAGTAAAATCCCGAAAGAAGATAAAAAGTTCGTGCGCGAACTTAGTTTCGAATTTTCACTTCAAATTTGACCATATAACTCATTTTGATGTTCTAAGATGAGGGCTTTAGTTTTAAAGAATGTTTTGCGACGAAATGACTCAAAACGTGCATATTTCGTAAAATCGCGAAAGAAGATGAAAAGTTCGTGCGCAAACTCCTTTTCAAATTTTCACCTCAAATTTGACCATATAACTCTTTTTCATGTTCTAAGAAGAGGGCGTTGGTTTTGAAGAATGTTTTGCGAGAAAATGAAGCAAAATGTTCATATTTAGTAAAATCCCGAAAGAAGATGAAAAGTTTATGCGCGAACTTAGTTTCAAATTTTCACTTCAAATTTTACCATATAACTCTTTTTCATGTTCTAAGAAGAGGGCGTTGGTTTTGAAGAATGTTTTGCGAGAAAATAAAGCAAAAGGTTCATATTTAGTAAAATCCCGAAAGAAGATGAAAAGTTCGTGCGCGAACTTAGTTTCAAATTTTGACTTCGAATTTGACCATATAACTCCTTTTGATGTTCTAAGATGAGGGCTTGGGTTTTAAAGAATGTTTTGCGACGAAATGACTCAAAACGTGCATATTTCGTAAAATCGCGAAAGAAGATGAAAAGTTCGTGCGCAAACTCAGTTCCAAATTTTACTTCAAATTTGACCATATAACTCTTGTGAAACTCCGACCCAAAAACTTTTGGAATTTTTGAGTTTTTCACAAAGGGGAAAAACTGGACTAGGCGCACCAAGGGGCGCCTAGGCGCTGCGCCTAGTCCAGTGGGAGTCTGGAAATGAAGAGCATCAGAATAAGTTGGAGCGCCTAGGCAGTGTGCGCCTAGGCGTGTGCAATGGTGCGCCCAAGGGCGCCTGATCCAGCGGGAGAGCGCGCATGGTCGAGGTCCAGAAAGGGAGGCACTGGACTGGGCGCAGCCCAGAGTGCTTAGGCGCAACGCCCAGTCCAGTGGGTGGGCGGATGTGGAGTAGGCGCAGGGGCGCCTAGGTGGCCGCCAAGGCGCGCCCCGCCTGGGCGGGAAAATCTTGCACGCCCAGGATCCCGCCCTGTGCAGCGCCTGAAGGAATTTTGTTAAGGCTAGGGCGCCTAGGCGCAGCCCGCATTTTTCAAATAGCTTCCAGCGAGGGTTTTAGACATTTTTCTGGTTTCGGTTCAGTTCTAGAGAGAGAGAGAGAGACGATTCTAGAGAGAGAAGATCATTTGAGGTGATTTTTGGGGATTTGAGCTTAGTTTTGGAGATTTGGAAAGGATTCAAGGAAGATTCAAGCCTTGGAGGTAAGTTTCTTCACTTTTCTATTTCTAGGGTTTTGAGTAGATCTTGTTAGTTTCATTTAGAGTTGATTCCTAAGGTTTAGATATGTTAATCCTAGGGTGATTTTGGATGTTTATGTAGATTGGTTTGTGTGTTGGAGTTGAGTTAAACTTGGAGTGAGTTTGGAGGATATTGGAAGGAATTTCTGGAGAGACAAGTAAGTGATTTCGACTTTATTGATTTACTTGATGTTCATATGAGTTGTGGTTGATATATTGATGCGTGTAAGGATTCGGTTTCGTCACTTTGTAGGTTTGGGCAAACCGAAACCCTAGGGACGAAATTTGGGAATTTGTGGTAAATTGCTCGACACGAGGTAGGGGATTTCCAACCATTCTTTCTATCGTTCGTTTTCGATATTTTAAAGGCGTTTCGATTTCCTCACTGGTCGTTTATTTGTGTTTCCGCCTTAATTGCTTCTAAGGGGAAACGAACCCTAATTTTGACTTATTGTTAATTCTTGATGTTGCATGACCGATTGTGTGTGTTCCATCATCTATGGGCACGATGTGACTTCTGTTCATGCATCATGATAGTTATGTATATATATATATGTAGGATGTTCATATATATATCTTTCCGGCATGTCACGGCATTAATGCATTAGAGTTGCATGGGGGACCGAGTATTGACTCGGGACTCATTAGGATTCTTGAAAGCTACTTGGAGGGATGACGAGGTGATGAGAGATACCACTGAGTCATGTGAACTTCAAGTAGGAAAACGCACTAGAGGTATGGTTCATGAGGGACCTTGCCTGGAGTGGTGCGGGCATGATAGAGTCACGCAACCGGGTAATCCAAAAGCATTTGATGTTGGGGAGCTTGCTTCTATTCAATAGTCATGGTTAGCGACCATGATATTGATGAGTTGATTTGGTGAGCTTGCTCACGTTCGATATTACATGGAACGAGCCATGGTATCGATGAGGTATGCTCATTGAGGGGATTGCCCAGGTTGATGTTATATGTGATTGTTGAGTATACGTGCATGTGGTAGATTTCATATTGTTGCATAGCCTAATGTTTCAGATTCGGCCTTATACACATGTTACTCATAACCCTACTGAGCTTCTTGCTCACCCTCTGTGACGCCCTGACCCAGAATTCGCGCACTGAGGCAGGAGCGCCACTTTAGGCGTGTGCCCCGTCACTAAGGACCTCACCACACGCCAACCTAACCCCGGATTCTAACAGAAATCCGACAGCACCTCCCCGTATATCGGAGGGTGCCAACCTGGAGTCACATCTCATTTAACACGAAAAAAATAATCAATAATAATCAGAGAAGTTCCGCAGCCTAACAGGGCCTCTGGCCATCTATCCACATTCACACACTAGATAGGGCCTCAGGCCTCCTAATCACATGCAATCAATAAGCAAAACATATTCATATCAATAATATCATCAGAGACTATCAAAGTCTATCAATCCGGACCCAAGGTCCTATATCCAGGTACGAGAGTCCCGATCACACGGCATACCTCCCGACCATCCTTCAAACATACCGAAAAGGTATTTAAGCAACATAATAGTCAACCAATAAAAGTACTACATGTACTTAATTCATAACCAAGGTTCTCAAACAACCAAATACATATCCTAGTGCTCCTAGGGTGGCCTTCCATGTCACGCCGCCTCCTACTGATCCGCAGCCTCATTCTCAGTACCAGTCTCACCTGAAGGATACAGAAAAGTAATAGGGTGAGCAGGAGGCTCAGTAGGGAAAACAAAATGAATCATAAGAACGTAAAGGCTGAATATTGAAACAAGCTCAATGCAGCAACATGACATCCTAAAATGTCACAACAATGTATAACTTCGGGCTACACCCTACAGCGCCTGACACTAGTCAACGAATATTCCGGAAAATCATCGGAACCCTTGCACTTTGCCCCGAAACGACTATAGGTGCACCTACACCATGGAAATCCCGACTTCCGGCAACAATGTGCCCATTCGGTATCCAACATCATCACAAAAGTATAACCTAAGGATACTACGAGTCCATACTCGTAGACCCAATGCATCTATAATTCATGTCCAATAATGTCATGCAAAAGAAGCTCGTATATATAACAATCCTATATATATACATAACTACATGATGCATGAACGAGGTTTATCATGCCCAATAGATGATTAAGCATTCAAAGGGTATGCAAATTCATCAATAACCAACACCTAAGGATACTACGAGTCCATACTCGTAGACCCAATGCATCTATAATTCATGTCCAATAATGTCATGCAAAAGAAGCTCGTATATATAACAATCCTATATATATACATAACTACATGATGCATGAACGAGGTTTATCATGCCCAATAGATGATTAAGCATTCAAAGGGTATGCAAATTCATCAATAACCAACAACAAGGTTCGTTCTTCCTAAGGAATAATTTAGGCAAGAACACAAATAATAAAGACCAATGAAGAATTTCAACCGCTCTTTAGAGAAGAACAATACGATAGAAAATGGGTTAAGAATCCCTACCTCAATTCCAAGCTATCACAAGCTACAAGTTTTTCCTAAATATTAGGGTTTGAGTTTCCAAACCTACCATCTAGCAAATTCATCACCCAATCCCACAAATTAATCCCCCATAATCATAATCAACATATATCAAACCAACAATTCAAGAGAAAATTACCTTTCTCTCTCTAGAACCCAAATAGGTTAAGTTCAAATCTTCAAGCCTTTAATCCACCAAATCTTCACACAACCTAGTATATATCAACATATATAGACTTAAATCAACCTCTATATTCATTCTAAAACACTCATTCGAAGTTCCATTCGAAATTACAAAAACCCTAGGTTTTATGGAAAACTAGAAACTTACCTCAAATTCCTCCAACTTTGTCAAACTCTTCTTTAATCTTCTTCTATCCTTACATCCAAGCTTCAATCCTTGAAATCTCTCAAGAATCACTCTTTATGTCTCTATTTCTCTCTCTCTCTCTCTAAAAGTCGGAAATTCCACAAAAATGAAGTTTTGGTCGCGTAACACCCTCTTTAAGCCTCGGGTTGCGCCTAGGCGCCCAAGTCAGGAATTCTTCCTCAAGCCCGCTGCTCTGGGCGCTATCCTGGGCGTGCACAGAAAGTGCGCCTAGGCGGGGCGCCTAGGCGCCCATGCACCCTTTCCATCTTTGTTGCCACTGCACTGGGCGGTTTTGTACACGCCTAGGCGCACCGCCTAGACGTGTGACCTTATTTTTCAGTTCCGTCTCGGTCTTAGCTTCGATTTGATATATTATGGATCCCAAACGGACATCTGTGCTAAAAGTTATGACCGATTTACCGAACTTATTATCTCTTCGAACCTATTTTCCAATAACTTATTAATTAAAATTTAACCAAACATAATATTTTTGGGTCGGGATCTCACATCCCTTCCCCCTTAAACAAATTTCGTCCCAAAATTTAGTTATGTACCTGGGTTTTTGAACAAAGCCGGGTACTTGTCCATCATACGAGACTCCAACTCCCAAGTTGCTTCTTCCATGCCATGGTACATCCACATCACTTTCACCAAAGGAATTATACTCCTTCTCGTGACCTTATTTTGACGGTCCAAGATTCCAACCGGTTGAAGAGTATAGCTCCCATCTTCTTCAACCTCCAAGGTGGTCCAATCCAATACATGTGTAGGGTCCGGCTCATATTTCCGGAGCATAGAGACATGAAATACATTATGAACCCTTTCTAGCTTAGGTGGCAAAGCCAACCGATATGCTACCAGTCCCACCATTTCTAGAATCTCAAACGGTCCCACAAACCTTGGTGCCAACTTTCCTTGTTTACTATACCGTCGAACACCACGTCTCGGACTAACTTTGAGAAATACCTTATCTCCCACCGCAAACTCCAACGGTCTTCTTCTATTATCAGCATAAGACTTTTGACGACTCTGTGCGGTGACAAGCCGCCTCTTAATCTCCTCAACTCGCTCTTGAGCCTCTTTGACCAATTCCGGCCCCGAAATCACTTTTTCCCTGACCTCAGCCCAACACAATGGTGATCTGCAAGGTCTCCCATAAAGTGCCTCAAACGGAGCTATACCGATACTACTTTGGAATGAGTTGTTGTACACAAACTCCTCCAAATATATGTATCGATCCCAGCTCTTTTCGAAGTCCACCACACATGCTCTAAGCTTGTCCTCCAGAATCTGGATAGTTCTCTCACTCTGCCCATCACTCTGAGGATGGTATGTCGTACTAAAATCTAACTTCGTACCCAAAGCTTCTTGCAAACTGCTCCAGAATCTACCAGTGAACCGTGGATCCCGGTCTGACACGATAGATACTGGCACTCCATGCAACTTCACAATGTCTCTCACATAATAGCTACTCAAGGATTCCAATGAATCTGTCTTATTCATTGGTAGAAAGTGTGCCGACTTGGTCAATTGATCCACTATCACCCACACCGTGTCATATTTCTTTTGAGTCATTGGAAGCCCTGTCACAAAGTCCATAGTGATCATCTCCCATTTCCATTGCGCTACCGGTAGTGGTTGTAACAACCCCGCCGGCTTTTGATGTTCACCTTTCACCTGTTGGCAAGTCAGACACCTCGCCACATACCTGGCCACATCGGCCTTCATATACTTCCACCAAAAATTCCTTTTTAAATCTTGTTACATTTTTGTAACCCCGGGATGCATGGCAAACCATGAATGGTGTGCCTCTTTCAAGATCTCTAGCCGTAGTTCCTCATCATCGGGTACTATCAACCTCCCAACATATCTCACTCCACCGTCAATCCCACGAACCCATCCTGAACTCTCATCCATCACATCAAAAGAGGGATCGCCGTTCTGCGCATCCATAACCTTCTGAACCATCTGTGGTCTCGAAGTTATACAACCCAAGTATACTTTTTCTTCCTCACTCCTCAATTCCAACCCGAATTGGTTGATTGTCTCAACAATTTCCCATTCGTGCAACGCCAAACTAGCCAACCCAAGTTTTCGGCTCAACGCATCTGCCACTACATTTGCTTTACCAAGATGGTATTGCAAATTAAAGTCGAAATCCTCCAAGTATTCCATCCACCGCCTTTGTCGCAAGTTCAACTCCTTTTGAGTGAATAAGTACTTGAGGCTTTTATGATCTGAAAAGACCTCAAATCTCTCTCCGTAGAGATAATACCGCCATTGCTTCAAAGCAAATACTACTGCTGCAAGTTCTAAGTCATGAACTGGATAATTCCTCTCATGTGTCTTCAGCAATCTAGAGCCATACTCCACAACTCTCCCACATTGCATCAACACAAATCCCAATCCCACTCCAGATGCATCACAATACACCTGGTAGCCTACATCTCTCTCTGGCACTACTAATACAAGAGGTGTTGTCAACCTTTTCTTCAACTCTTCAAATGCCGCCTCACACTCGTCTGTCCAAACAAACGGTGTACCTTTCTTAGTCAATTGTGTCATGGGTGCAGCCACTCTCGAAAAGTCCTCAATGAACCTTCGGTAGTAGCCTGCCAACCCTAGGAAACTTCTTATCTCTGTCACATTCTTCGGTCTCACCCAATTCAAAACGGATTCAACCTTAGAATAATCAACTGCTATGCCCTCCTGTGTAATAACATGACCCAGAAATTTCACTTATGTGGCCCAAAACTCACATTTACTAAGTTTAGCATACAACTGATTCTCTCTCAGCGTTGACAGAACCACTCTTAAGTGTTCACTATGCTCTTCCTCCGTTGTAGAGTAAATCAAGATATCATCTATGAATACCACTACAAACTTATCCAAAAACGGTTTAAGAACCCGCTGCATCAAATCCATGAATACCGCTGGGGCATTAGTCAACCCAAATGGCATTACCAAGAACTCATAATGCCCATATCGAGTCCTAAACGCTGTCTTCTAAATATCTTCATCCCTTATCCGCAATTGATGATATCCTGACCTCAAGTCAATCTTGGAGAAATGCTTGGCACCTCTCAACTGATCAAATAAATCATTGATCCGTGGTAACGGATATTTATTCTTCACTGTAGCTCTATTCAGCTGCCGATAGTCGATACACATTCTCAACGACCCATCTTTCTTCTTTACAAACAATACCGGTGCACCCCAGGGAGATACACTCGGCCTAATAAACCCCAAATCTTGCAACTCTTCTAGTTGCATCATCAATTCTTTCAACTCCACCGGAGCCATCCGATAGGGAGAAATCGAAATTGGTTTCACGTTCGGATGCAACTCGATGGCAAAATCTATTTCTCTCTTTGGAGGCAGTCCAGGTAACTCTTCCGGAAACACATCCATAAACTCTTCCACCACCTGAATCGGTGTTGTGAAATCACCCCTAGGTGCTGATGTCACCAAACTCGCCATCCCACAATCCTGGTATAAAGGATTTTCTAAGAAATGAGGACAAGGAATCCCCTTCGATCCCTTCAACCGAATCACCCCACCCTCGGGTACTCTAAGAGTAATTTTCCTCTTCCAAAAATCTAGCAACCCATGGTGCTTTGTCAACCAATCTGCTCCAAGGATTACATCGAAATCCTTGAAGTCCATCACATAAAAATCAGCCTTCAAGACCACTTCCCCAAATCGACACTCACACCCAAATGCTACCCCTTCTAAAGGAGTAAAATACCCAAATGGTGAAGACACTGTAAACATACGCCTTATCGGCGAAATTTCCAACCCTAAGGAATGTGCCAAGGCACTAGTAATGAATGAAGCTGTAGCTCCCGAATCAAACAACACCCTAGCCCAACAGTTTGAAATAAGGAAAGTACCTCCAATGAAGTGGGGATGTTCAGGAGTCTCCTGATGTCCCAATGCAAATTCCCGGGTCTGCGTCTGGGTCGACTGTAGCTGCGGAGTCTGCCTAGATCCGCCTCGTCCTCTTCCCCCTGATGGAACAGTGGAGGGAAGAGCTGGAGAAATTGCAGAAGGTGGTACTCCGGGTGTATGATATTGATCCGAAGTTTTGCCACCCTGAGGACATTCATTCCTCTTATGGCCAGCCGCACCACACCCAAAGCACACAATCTTCTTCACTGGACACTGATCTTTCTTGTGCCCTTCCTTTCCGCACTTGAAACATGCAAATCTGCCACCCCGTGGCCTTTGTCCCTGGTCCCTACCACCTCTCTGGCCTCCCTAAGTCTGAGGTTCTATCTTATGCCTCTTCTGACTACTATTGCTTCCTCCACTAGAAGCTGGGGTCTTTCAACCCTTCTGAATGTCCCAGTACTGACGGGAGTTGCGCTCTCCCCGCTCTATCTTAAGAGCCATGTCCACTGTCTTGTCATATGACATCACCCCTGAAGGTATCATCAACTTCCCAATAGTAGGAATCAACCCATCTCGGTATCTCTCTGTCTTGCTCCAATCATCTGGAGCAAACTTCTTTCCAAACCTATAGAGTTCCTCATACCTCTTGGTATATTGTGTCACCGTCATATCAGGAGTTTGCACCAACTCCATGTACTGTCTGGCCTTGTCAGATTGGAAGCTATCTGGCACAAATCGTTGCATGAACAACATTTCAAATGATGTCCAAGTCAAATCATTCTTTCTCTGATCCAGCGAATCCCACCAGTCATGTGCTGCTCCTTTAAGATAATAAAAGATCAGCTTCATCCTCCGGTCATCGGGTAGAACTAGAGAGTCAAATCTCTTGCTCATTTGCCTTAGCCATTCACCGGCTTCGTACCCTTTTCCCTCGCCATCAAACACTGGAGGACTAGTCCTCCTCAACTGATCAACCTCATAAATCTCCCGTCCCGGTCTGGCACCATCTCCAGTACTAGCCCCGGAACCCTGTCCCTCACTTTGGACTTCTGGTGCTCTCACCACTTGCGCCTGAGTCTGCGCTTGTATAACCTGAACTAAGTTCATCACAATTCCTGTCAAAGCCTCTAAGGTCACAGGCTGTCCCACAGTACTAGTCGGAGCAATCTGTACCTCCGGCAATACTGGCTCGGAAGTCCTCCCCGGATCTCCCACCTCAACTCTTTCCTCCACTCTTTCATTGGTATCATTCACCGGCTCTGAATTCTGAGTGCTAGGAGTGTGTCTAGTAGCACACGTCACTCCTCTACCTTGGCCCCTACCACTCTTTTTCATGTTCTAAAAAGAGTGCGTTGGTTTTGAAGAATGTTTTGCGAGAAAATGAAGCAAAAAGTTCATATTTAATAAAATCCCGAAAGAAGATGAAAAGTTCGTGCGCCAACTCAGTTTCAAATTTCACTTCAAATTTGACCATATAACTCTTTTTCTTGTTCTAAAAAGAGGGCGTTGGTTTTGAAGAATGTTTTGCGAGAAAATGAAGCAAAAAGTTCATATTTAATAAAATCGCGGAAGAAGATGAAAAGTTCGTGCGCCAACTCAGTTTCAAATTTCACTTCAAATTTGAACATATAACTCTTTTTCATGTTCTAAAAAGAGGGCGTTGGTTTTGAAGAATGTTTTGCGAGAAAATGAAGCGAAAAGTTCATATTTAATAAAATCCCGAAAGAAGACGAAAAGTTCGTGCGCGAATTTAGTTTCAAATTTTCACTTCAAATTTTACCATATAACTCGTTTTGATGTTCTAAGATGAGGGCTTTGGTTTTAAAGAATGTTTTGCGACGAAATGACTCAAAACGTGCATATTTCGTAAAATCGCGAAAGAAGATTAAAAGTTTGTGAACAAACTCAGTTTCAAATTTTCACTTCAAATTTGACCATATAACTCTTTTTCATGTTCTAAGAAGAGGGCGTTGGTTTTGAAGATTGTTTTACTAGAAAATGAAGCAAAAGGTTCATATTTAGTAAAATCCCGAAAGAAGATAAAAAGTTCGTGCGCGAATTTAGTTTCAAATTTTAACTTCAAATTTGACCATATAACTCATTTTGATGTTCTAAGATGAGGGCTTTGGTTTTAAAGAATGTTTTGCGACGAAATGACTCAAAACGTGCATATTTCGTAAAATCGCTAAAGAAGATGAAAAGTTCGTGCGGAACCTCAGTTTCAAATTTTCACTTCAAATTTTTACATATAACTCTTTTTCATGTTCTAAGAAGAGGGCGTTGTTTTTAAAGAATGTTTTGCGAGAAAATGAAGCAAAATGTTCATATTTAGTAAAATCCCGAGAGAAGATGAAAAGTTCGTGCGCGAACATAGCTTCAAATTTTCACTTCAAATTTGAGCATATAACTCCGTTTGATGTTCTAAGATGAGGGCTTTGGTTTCAAAGAATGTTTTGCGACGAAATGACGTAAAAAGTGCATATTTCGTAAAATCGTGGAAGAAGATAAAAAGTTCGTGCACAAACTCAGTTTCAAATTTCACTTCAAATTTGACCATATAACTCTTTTTCATGTTCTAAGAAGAGGGCGTTGGTTTTGAAGAACGTTTTGCGAGAAAATGAAGCAAAAGGTTGATATTTAGTAAAATTCCGAAAGAAGATGAAAAGTTCATGCGCAAACTCATTTTCAAATTTCACTTTAAATTTGACCATATAACTCTTTTTCATGTTCTAAGAAGAGGTCGTTGGTTTCAAAGAATGTTTTGCGACGAAATGACTCAAAACGTGCATATTTCGTAAAATCGCGAAAGAAGATGAAATGTTCGTGCGCCAACTAAGTTTCAAATTTTACTTCAAATTTTACCATATAACTCTTTTTCATGTTCTAAGAAGAGGTCGTTGGTTTTAAAGAATGTTTTGCGAGAAAACGAAGCAAAAGGTCGAAATTTAGTAAAATCCCGAATAAAGATGAAAAGTTTGTGCGCAAACTCAGTTTCAAATTTCACTTCAAATTTGACCATATAACTCTTTTTCATGTTCTAAGAAGAGGTCGTTGGTTTTGAAGAACGTTTTGCGAGAAAATGAAGCAAAAGGTTGATATTTAGTAAAATCCCAAAGGAAGAAGAAAAGTTCGTGCGCGAACTTAGTTTCAAATTTTCACTTCAAATTTGAACATATAACTCTTTTTCATGTTCTAAGAAGAGGGCGTTGGTTTTAAAGAATGTTTTGCGAGAAAATGACGCAAAAAGTTCATATTTAATAAAATCGCGGAAGAAGATGAAAAGTTCGTGCGCCAACTCAGTTTCAAATTTCACTTCAAATTTGACCATATAACTCTTTTTCATGTTCTAAAAAGAGGGCGTTGGTTTTGAAGAATGTTTTGCGAGAAAATGAAGCAAAAAGTGCATATTTAATAAAATCCCGAAAGAAGATAAAAAGTTTGTGCACGAACTTAGTTTCAAATTTTCACTTCAAATTTTACCATATAACTCGTTTTGATGTTCTAAGATGAGGGCTTTGGTTTTAAAGAATGTTTTGCGACGAAATGACTCAAAACTTGCATATTTCGTAAAATCGCGAAAGAAGATGAAAAGTTCGTGCGCAAACTCAGTTTCAAATTTTCACTTCAAATTTGACCATATAACTCTTTTTCATGTTCTAAGAATAGGGCGTTTGTTTTGAAGATTGTTTTGCTAGAAAATGAAGCAAAAGGTTCATATTTAGTAAAATCCCGAAAGAAGATGAAAAGTTCGTGCGCGAATTTAGTTTCAAATTTTAACTTCAAATTTGACCATATAACTCATTTTGATGTTCTAAGATGAGGGCTTTGGTTTTAAAGAATGTTTTGCGACGAAATGACTCAAAACGTGCATATTTCGTAAAATCGCTAAAGAAGATGAAAAGTTCGTGCGGAACCTCAGTTTCAAATTTTCACTTCAAATTTTTACATATAACTCTTTTTCATGTTCTAAGAAGAGGGCGTTGTTTTTAAAGAATGTTTTGCGAGAAAATGAAGCAAAATGTTCATATTTAGTAAAATCCCGAGAGAAGATGAAAAGTTCGTGCGCGAACATAGCTTCAAATTTTCACTTCAAATTTGAGCATATAACTCCGTTTGATGTTCTAAGATGAGGGCTTTGGTTTCAAAGAATGTTTTGCGACGAAATGACGTAAAAAGTGCATATTTCGTAAAATCGTGGAAGAAGATAAAAAGTTCGTGCACAAACTCAGTTTCAAATTTCACTTCAAATTTGACCATATAACTCTTTTTCATGTTCTAAGAAGAGGGCGTTGGTTTTGAAGAACGTTTTGCGAGAAAATGAAGCAAAAGGTTGATATTTAGTAAAATTCCGAAAGAAGATGAAAAGTTCATGCGCAAACTCATTTTCAAATTTCACTTTAAATTTGACCATATAACTCTTTTTCATGTTCTAAGAAGAGGTCGTTGGTTTCAAAGAATGTTTTGCGACGAAATGACTCAAAACGTGCATATTTCGTAAAATCGCGAAAGAAGATGAAATGTTCGTGCGCCAACTAAGTTTCAAATTTTACTTCAAATTTTACCATATAACTCTTTTTCATGTTCTAAGAAGAGGTCGTTGGTTTTAAAGAATGTTTTGCGAGAAAACGAAGCAAAAGGTCGAAATTTAGTAAAATCCCGAATAAAGATGAAAAGTTTGTGCGCAAACTCAGTTTCAAATTTCACTTCAAATTTGACCATATAACTCTTTTTCATGTTCTAAGAAGAGGTCGTTGGTTTTGAAGAACGTTTTGCGAGAAAATGAAGCAAAAGGTTGATATTTAGTAAAATCCCAAAGGAAGAAGAAAAGTTCGTGCGCGAACTTAGTTTCAAATTTTCACTTCAAATTTGAACATATAACTCTTTTTCATGTTCTAAGAAGAGGGCGTTGGTTTTAAAGAATGTTTTGCGAGAAAATGACGCAAAAAGTTCATATTTAATAAAATCGCGGAAGAAGATGAAAAGTTCGTGCGCCAACTCAGTTTCAAATTTCACTTCAAATTTGACCATATAACTCTTTTTCATGTTCTAAAAAGAGGGCGTTGGTTTTGAAGAATGTTTTGCGAGAAAATGAAGCAAAAAGTGCATATTTAATAAAATCCCGAAAGAAGATAAAAAGTTTGTGCACGAACTTAGTTTCAAATTTTCACTTCAAATTTTACCATATAACTCGTTTTGATGTTCTAAGATGAGGGCTTTGGTTTTAAAGAATGTTTTGCGACGAAATGACTCAAAACTTGCATATTTCGTAAAATCGCGAAAGAAGATGAAAAGTTCGTGCGCAAACTCAGTTTCAAATTTTCACTTCAAATTTGACCATATAACTATTTTTCATGTTCTAAGAAAAGGGCGTTGGTTTTGAAGATTGTTTTGCTAGAAAATGAAGCAAAAGGTTCATATTTAGTAAAATCCCGAAAGAAGATGAAAAGTTCGTGCGCGAACTTAGTTTCAAATTTTAACTTCAAATTTGACCATATAACTCATTTTGATGTTCTAAGATGAGGGCTTTGGTTTTAAAGAATGTTTTGCGACGAAATGACGTAAAACGTGCATATTTCGTAAAATCGGGGAAGAAGATGAAAAGTTCGTGCGCAAACACAGCTTCAAATTTTCACTTCAAATTTGACCAAATAACTCTTTTTCATGTTCTAAGAAGAGGGCGTTGTTTTTAAAGAATGTTTTGCGAGAAAATGAAGCAAAATGTTCATATTTAGTAAAATCCCGAAAGAAGATGAAAAGTTCGTGCGCGAACATAGCTTCAAATTTTCACTTCAAATTTGAGCATATAACTCCCTTTGATGTTCTAAGATGAGGGCTTTGGTTTCAAAGAATGTTTTGCGACGAAATGACGTAAAACGTGCATATTTCGTAAAATTGGGGAAGAAGATGAAAAGTTCGTGCGCAAACTCAGTTTCAAATTTCACTTCAAATTTGACCATATAACTCTTTTTCATGTTCTAAGAAGAGGGCGTCAGTTTTGAAGAACGTTTTGCGAGAAAATGAAGCAAAAGGTTGATATTTAGTAAAATCCCGAAAGAAGATGAAAAGTTCCTGCGCAAACTCAGTTTCAAATTTCACTTCAAATTTGACCATATAACTCTTTTTCATGTTCTAAAAAGAGGGCGTTGGTTTTGAAGAATGTTTTGCGAGAAAATGAAGCAAAAAGTTCATATTTAATAAAATCCCCAAAGAAGATGAAAAGTTCGTGCGCCAACTCAGTTTCAAATTTCACTTCAAATTTGACCATATAACTCTTTTTCATGTTCTAAAAAGAGGGCGTTGTTTTGAAGAATGTTTTGCGAGAAAACGAAGCAAAAAGTTCATATTTAATAAAATCCCGAAAGAAGATGAAAACTTCGTGCGCCAACTCAATTTCAAATTTCACTTCAAATTTGACCATATAACTCTTTTTCGTGTTCTAAGAAGAGGTCGTTGGTTTCAAAAAATGTTTTGAGACGAAATGACTCAAAACTTGCATATTTCGTAAAATCGCGAAGAAGATGAAAAGTTCGTGCGCAAACTCAGTTTCAAATTTCACTTCAAATTTGACCATATAACTTTTTTTCATGTTCTAAAAAGATGGCGTTGGTTTTGAAGAATGTTTTGCGAGAAAATGAACCAAAAAGTTCATATATAATAAAATCCCGAAAGAAGATGAAAAGTTCATGCGCGAACTGAGTTTCAAATTTTCACTTCAAATTTTATCTTATAACTCTTTTTGATGTTCTAAGATGAGGGCTTTGGTTTTAAAGAATGTTTTGCGACGAAATGACTCAATACGTGCATATTTCGTAAAATCGCGATAGAAGATGAAAAGTTCGTGCGCAAACTCAATTTCAAATTTCACTTCAAATTTGACCATATAACTCTTTTTCATGTTCTAAGAAGAGGTTGTTGGTTTTGAAGAATGTTTTGCGAGAAAATGAAGCAAAATGTTGATATTTAGTAAAATCTCGAGAGAAGATAAAAAGTTCGTGCGCGAACTTAGTTTCAAATTTTCACTTCAAATTTTAACATATAACTCTTTTTCATGTTCTAAGAAGAGGGCGTTGGTTTTAAAGAATGTTTTGCGAGAAAATGAAGCAAAATGTTCATATTTAGTAAAATCCCGAAAAAAGATGAAAAGTTCGTTCGCGAACATAGCTTCAAATTTTCACTTCAAATTTGAGCATATAACTCCCTTTGATGTTCTAAGATGAGGGCTTTGGTTTCAAAGAATGTTTTGCGACGAAATGACTTAAAACGTGCATATTTCGTAAAATCGCGGAAAAAGATGAAAAGTTCGTTCGCAAACTCAGTTTCAAATTTCACTTCAAATTTGACCATGTAACTCTTTTTCATGTTCTAAAAAGAGGGCGTTGGTTTTGAAGAATGTTTTGCGAGAAAATGAAGAAAAAAGTTCATATTTAATAAAATCCCAAAAGAAGATGAAAAGTTCGTGCGCAAACTCAGTTTCAAATTTCACTTCAAATTTGACCATATAACTCTTTTTCATGTTCTAAGTAGAGGGCGTTGGTTTTAAAGAATGTTTTGCGAGAAAATGAAGCAAAATGTTCATATTTAGTAAAATCCCGAAAAAAGATGAAAAGTTCGTTCGCGAACATAGCTTCAAATTTTCACTTCAAATTTGAGCATATAACTCCCTTTGATGTTCTAAGATGAAGGCTTTGGTTTCAAAGAATGTTTTGCGACGAAATGACTTAAAACGTGCATATTTCGTAAAATCGCGGAAAAAGATGAAAAGTTCGTGCGCAAACTCAGTTTCAAATTTCACTTCAAATTTGACCATGTAACTCTTTTTCATGTTCTAAAAAGAGGGCGTTGGTTTTGAAGAATGTTTTGCGAGAAAATGAAGAAAAAAGTTCATATTTAATAAAATCCCAAAAGAAGATGAAAAGTTCGTGCGCAAACTCAGTTTCAAATTTCACTTCAAATTTGACCATATAACTCTTTTTCATGTTCTAGGAAGGGATCGTTGGTTTTGAAGAATATTTTGCGAGAAAATGAAGCAAAATGTTGAAATTTAGTAAAATCCCGAAAGAAGATGAAAAGTTCGCGCGCGAACTTAGTTTCAAATTTTCACTTCAAATTTTAACATATAACTCTTTTTCAAGTTCTAAGAAGAGGGCGTTGTTTTTTAAGAATGTTTTGCGAGAAAATGAAGCAAAATGTTCATATTTAGTAAAATCCCGAAAGAAGATGAAAAGTTCGTGCGCGAACATAGCTTCAAATTTTCACTTCAAATTTGAGCATATAACTCCCTTTGATGTTCTAAGATGAGGGCTTTGGTTTCAAAGAATGTTTTGCGACGAAATGACATAAAACGTGCATATTTCGTAAAATCGGGGAAGAAGATGAAAAGTTCGTGCGCAAACTCAGTTTCAAATTTCACTTCAAATTTGACCATATAACTCTTTTTCATGTTCTAAGAAGAGGGCGTCGGTTTTGAAGAACGTTCTGCGAGAAAATGAAGCAAAAGGTTGATATTTAATAAAATCCCGAAAGAAGATGAAAAGTTCCTGCGCAAACTCAGTTTCAAATTTCACTTCAAATTTGACCATATAACTCTTTTTCATGTTCTAAAAAGAGGACGTTGGTTTTGAAGAATGTTTTGCGAGCAAATGAAGCAAAAAGTTCATATTTAATAAAATCCCGAAAGAAGATGAAAAGTTCGTGCGCCAACTCAGTTTCGAATTTCACTTCAAATTTGACCATATAACTCTTTTTCATGTTCTAAAAAGAGAGTGTTGGTTTTGAAGAATGTTTTGCGAGAAAATGAAGCAAAAAGTTCATATTTAATAAAATCCCGAAAGAAGATGAAAAGTTCATGCGCGAACTTAGTTTCAAATTTTCACTTCAAATTTTACCTTATAACTCCTTTTGATGTTCTAAGATGAGGGCTTTGGTTTTAAAGAATGTTTTGCGACGAAATGACTCAAAACGTGCATATTTCATAAAATCGCGAAAGAAGATGAAAAGTTCGTGCAAAAACATAGCTTCAAATTTTTACTTCAAATTTGAGCATATAACTCCCTTTGATATTCTAAAAAGAGGGCGTTGGTTTTGAAGAATGTTTTGCGAGAAAATGAAGCAAAAAGTTCATATTTAATAAAATCCCGAAAGAAGATGAAAACTTCGTGCGCCAACTCAATTTCAAATTTCACTTCAAATTTGACCATATAACTCTTTTTCATGTTCTAAGAAGAGGTCGTTGGTTTCAAAAAATGTTTTGCGACGAAATGACTCAAAACTTGCATATTTCGTAAAATCGCGAAGAAGATGAAAAGTTCATGCGCAAACTCAGTTTCAAATTTCACTTCAAATTTGACCATACAACTCTTTTTCATGTTCTAAAAAGATGGCGTTGGTTTTGAAGAATGTTTTGCGAGAAAATGAACCAAAAAGTTCATATATAATAAAATCCCGAAAGAAGATGAAAAGTTCATGCGCGAACTAAGTTTCAAATTTTCACTTCAAATTTTACCTTATAACTCTTTTTAATGTTCTAAGATGAGGGCTTTGGTTTTAAAGAATGTTTTGCGACGAAATGACTCAAAACGTGCATATTTCATAAAATCGCGATAGAAGATGAAAAGTTCGTGCGCAAACTCAATTTCAAATTTCACTTCAAATTTGACCATATATCTCTTTTTCATGTTCTAAGAAGAGGTTGTTGGTTTTGAAGAATGTTTTGCGAGAAAATGAAGCAAAATGTTGATATTTAGTAAAATCTCGAAAGAAGATGAAAAGTTCGTGCGCAAACTTAGTTTCAAATTTCACTTCAAATTTTAACATATAACTCTTTTTCATGTTCTAAGAAGAGGGCGTTGGCTTTTAAAGAATGTTTTGCGAGAAAATGAAGCAAAATGTTCATATTTAGTAAAATCCCGAAAAAAGATGAAAAGTTCGTTCGCGAACATAGCTTCAAATTTTCACTTCAAATTTGAGCATATAACTCCCTTTGATGTTCTAAGATGAGGGCTTTGGTTTCAAAGAATGTTTTGCGACGAAATGACTTAAAACGTGTATATTTCGTA
Source organism: Euonymus europaeus (assembly GCA_963580455.1). Lineage (NCBI taxonomy): Eukaryota > Viridiplantae > Streptophyta > Magnoliopsida > Celastrales > Celastraceae > Euonymus > Euonymus europaeus. The sequence continues at coordinate 11,749,716 of OY756960.1, read as the reverse complement.
AAATCGCGGAAAAAGATGAAAAGTTCGTGCGCAAACTCAGTTTCAAATTTCACTTCAAATTTGACCATGTAACTCTTTTTCATGTTCTAAAAAGAGGGCGTTGGTTTTGAAGAATGTTTTGCGAGAAAATGAAGAAAAAAGTTCATATTTAATAAAATCCAAAAAAGATGAAAAGTTCGTGAGCAAACTCAGTTTCAAATTTCACTTCAAATTTGACCATATAACTCCTTTTCATGTTCTAAGAAGAGGGCGTTGGTTTTAAAGAATGTTTTGCGAGAAAATGAAGCAAAATGTTCATATTTAGTAAAATCCCGAAAAAAGATGAAAAGTTCGTTCGCGAACATAGCTTCAAATTTTCACTTCAAATTTGAGCATATAACTCCCTTTGATGTTCTAAGATGAGGGCTTTGGTTTCAAAGAATGTTTTGCGACGAAATGACTTAAAACGTGCATATTTCGTAAAATCGCGGAAAAATATGAAAAGTTCGTACGCAAACTCAGTTTCAAATTTCACTTCAAATTTGACCATGTAACTCTTTTTCATGTTCTAAAAAGAGGGTGTTGGTTTTGAAGAATGTTTTGCGAGAAAATGAAGAAAAAAGTTCATATTTAATAAAATCCCAAAAGAAGATGAAAAATTCGTGCGCAAACTCAGTTTCAAATTTCACTTCAAATTTGACCATATAACTCTTTTTCATGTTCTAAGAAGAGGTTGTTGGTTTTGAAGAATGTTTTGCGAGAAAATGAAGCAAAATGTTGATATTTAGTAAAATCTCGAAAGAAGATGAAAAGTTCGTGCGCAAACTCAGTTTCAAATTTCACTTCAAATTTTAACATATAACTCTTTTTCATGTTCTAAGAAGAGGGCGTTGGCTTTTAAAGAATGTTTTGCGAGAAAATTAAGCAAAATGTTCATATTTAGTAAAATCCCGAAAAAGATGAAAAGTTCGTTCGCGAACATAGCTTCAAATTTTCACTTCAAATTTGAGCATATAACTCCCTTTGATGTTCTAAGATGAGGGCTTTGATTTCAAAGAATGTTTTGCGACGAAATGACTTAAAACGTGCATATTTCGTAAAATCGCGGAAAAAGATGAAAAGTTCGTGCGCAAACTCAGTTTCAAATTTCACTTCAAATTTGACCATGTAACTCTTTTTCATGTTCTAAAAAGAGGGCGTTGGTTTTGAAGAATGTTTTGCGAGAAAATGAAGAAAAAAGTTCATATTTAATAAAATCCCAAAAGAAGATGAAAAGTTCGTGCGCAAACTCAGTTTCAAATTTCACTTCAAATTTGACCATATAACTCTTTTTCATGTTCTCAGAAGAGGGCGTTGGTTTTAAAGAATGTTTTGCGAGAAAATGAATCAAAATGTTCATATTTAGAAAAATCCCGAAAGCATATGAAAAGTTTGTGCGCCAACTCAGTTTCAAATTTCACTTCAAATTTGACCATATAACTCTTTTTCATGTTCTAAGAAGAGGTCGTTGGTTTTGAAGAATGTTTTGCGAGAAAATGAAGCAAAATGTTGATATTTAGTAAAATCTCGAAAGAAGATAAAAAGTTCGTGCGCGAACTTAGTTTCAAATTTTCTCTTCAAATTTTAACATATAACTCTTTTTCATGTTCTAAGAAGAGGGCGTTGGTTTTAAAGAATGTTTTGCGAGAAAATGAAGGAAAATGTTCATATTTAGTAAAATCCCGAAAAAAGATGAAAAGTTCGTGCGCGAACTTAGTTTCAAATTTTCACTTCAAATTTTAACATGTAACTCTTTTTCATGTTCTAAGAAGAGGGCGTTGTTTTTTAAGAATGTTTTGCGAGAAAATGAAGCAAAATGTCCATATTTAGTAAAATCCCGAAAGAAGATGAAAAGTTCGTGCGCGAACATAGCTTCAAATTTTCACTTCAAATTTGAGCATATAACTCCCTTTGATGTTCTAAGATGAGGGCTTTGGTTTCAAAGAACGTTTTGTGACGAAATGACGTAAAACGTGCATATTTCGTAAAATCGGGGAAGAAGATGAAAAGTTCGTGCGCAAACTCAGTTTCAAATTTCACTTCAAATTTGACCATATAACTCTTTTTCATGTTCTAAGAAGAGGGCGTCGGTTTTGAAGAACGTTTTGCGAGAAAATGAAGCAAAAGGTTGATATTTAGTAAAATCCCGAAAGAAGATGAAAAGTTCCTGCACAAACTCAGTTTCAAATTTCACTTCAAATTTGACCATATAACTCTTTTTCATGTTCTAAAAAGAGGGCGTTGGTTTTGAAGATTGTTTTGCGAGAAAATGAAGCAAAAAGTTCATATTTAATAAAATCCCGAAAGAAGATGAAAAGTTTGTGCACCAACTCAGTTTCAAATTTCACTTCAAATTTGACCATATAACTCTTTTTCATGTTCTAAAAAGAGGGCGTTGTTTTGAAGAATGTTTTGCGAGAAAATGAAGCAAAAAGTTCATATTTAATAAAATCCCGAAAGAAGATGAAAACTTCGTGCGCCAACTCAATTTCAAATTTCACTTCAAATTTGACCATATAACTCTTTTTCATGTTCTAAGAAGAGGTCGTTGGTTTCAAAAAATGTTTTGCGACGAAATGACTCAAAACTTGCATATTACGTAAAATCGCGAAGAAGATGAAAAGTTCGTGCGCAAACTCAGTTTCAAATTTCACTTCAAATTTGACCATATAACTCTTTTTCATGTTCTAAAAAGAGGGCGTTGGTTTTGAAGAATGTTTTGCGAGAAAATGAATCAAAAAGTTCATATATAATAAAATCCCGAAAGAAGATGAAAAGTTCATGCGCGAACTGAGTTTCAAATTTTCACTTCAAATTTTACCTTATAACTCTTTTTGATGTTCTAAGATGAGTGCTTTGGTTTTAAAGAATGTTTTGCGACGAAATGACTCAAAACGTGCATATTTCGTAAAATCGCGATAGAAGATGAAAAGTTCGTGCGCAAACTCAATTTCAAATTTCACTTCAAATTTGACCATATAACTCTTTTTCATGTTCTAAGAAGAGGTTGTTGGTTTTGAAGAATGTTTTGCGAGAAAATGAAGCAAAATGTTGATATTTAGTAAAATCTCGAAAGAAGATGAAAAGTTCGTGCGCAAACTCAGTTTCAAATTTCACTTCAAATTTTAACATATAACTCTTTTTCATGTTCTAAGAAGAGGGCGTTGGCTTTTAAAGAATGTTTTGCGAGAAAATGAAGCAAAATGTTCATATTCAGTAAAATCCCGAAAAAAGATGAAAAGTTCGTTCGCGAACATAGCTTCAAATTTTCACTTCAAATTTGAGCATATAACTCCCTTTGATGTTCTAAGATGAGGGCTTTGATTTCAAAGAATGTTTTGCGACGAAATGACTTAAAACGTGCATATTTCGTAAAATCGCGGAAAAAGATGAAAAGTTCGTGCGCAAACTCAGTTTCAAATTTTACTTCAAATTTGACCATGTAACTCTTTTTCATGTTCTAAAAAGAGGGCGTTGGTTTTGAAGAATGTTTTGCGAGAAAATGAAGAAAAAAGTTCATATTTAATAAAATCCCAAAAGAAGATGAAAAGTTCGTGCGCAAACTCAGTTTCAAATTTCACTTCAAATTTGACCATATAACTCTTTTTCATGTTCTAAGAAGAGGGCGTTGGTTTTAAAGAATGTTTTGCGAGAAAATGAATCAAAATGTTCATATTTAGAAAAATCCCGAAAGCATATGAAAAGTTTGTGCGCCAACTCAGTTTCAAATTTCACTTCAAATTTGACCATATAACTCTTTTTCATGTTCTAAGAAGAGGTCGTTGGTTTTGAAGAATGTTTTGCGAGAAAATGAAGCAAAATGTTGATATTTAGTAAAATCTCGAAAGAAGATAAAAAGTTCGTGCGCGAACTTAGTTTCAAATTTTCTCTTCAAATTTTAACATATAACTCTTTTTCATGTTCTAAGAAGAGGGCGTTGGTTTTAAAGAATGTTTTGCGAGAAAATGAAGCAAAATGTTCATATTTAGTAAAATCCCGAAAAAAGATGAAAAGTTCGTGCGCGAACTTAGTTTCAAATTTTCACTTCAAATTTTAACATATAACTCTTTTTCATGTTCTAAGAAGAGGGCGTTGTTTTTTAAGAATGTTTTGCGAGAAAATTAAGCAAAATGTTCATATTTAGTAAAATCCCGAAAAAAGATGAAAAGTTCGTTCGCGAACATAGCTTCAAATTTTCACTTCAAATTTGAGCATATAACTCCCTTTGATGTTCTAAGATGAGGGCTTTGGTTTCAAAGAACGTTTTGTGACGAAATGACGTAAAACGTGCATATTTCGTAAAATCGGGGAAGAAGATGAAAAGTTCGTGCGCAAACTCAGTTTCAAATTTCACTTCAAATTTGACCATATAACTCTTTTTCATGTTCTAAGAAGAGGGCGTCGGTTTTGAAGAACGTTTTGCGAGAAAATGAAGCAAAAGGTTGATATTTAGTAAAATCCCGAAAGAAGATGAAAAGTTCCTGCACAAACTCAGTTTCAAATTTCACTTCAAATTTGACCATATAACTCTTTTTCATGTTCTAAAAAGAGGGCGTTGGTTTTGAAGATTGTTTTGCGAGAAAATGAAGCAAAACGTTCATATTTAATAAAATCCCGAAAGAAGATGAAAAGTTCGTGCGCCAAATAAGTTTCAAATTTCACTTCAAATTTGACCATATAACTCTTTTTCATGTTCTAAAAAGAGGGCGTTGTTTTGAAGAATGTTTTGCGAGAAAATGAAGCAAAAAGTTCATATTTAATAAAATCCCGAAAGAAGATGAAAACTTCGTGCGCCAACTCAATTTCAAATTTCACTTCAAATTTGACCATGTAACTCTTTTTCATGTTCTAAGAAGAGGTCGTTGGTTTCAAAAAATGTTTTGCGACGAAATGACTCAAAACTTGCATATTTCGTAAAATCGCGAAGAAGATGAAAAAGTCGTGCGCAAACTCAGTTTCAAATTTCACTTCAAATTTGACCATATAACTCTTTTTCATGTTCTAAAAAGAGGGCGTTGGTTTTGAAGAATGTTTTGCGAGAAAATGAATCAAAAAGTTCATATATAATAAAATCCCGAAAGAAGATGAAAAGTTCATGCGCGAACTGAGTTTCAAATTTTCACTTCAAATTTTACCTTATAACTCTTTTTGATGTTCTAAGATGAGTGCTTTGGTTTTAAAGAATGTTTTGGGACGAAATGACTCAAAACGTGCATATTTCGTAAAATCGCGATAGAAGATGAAAAGTTCGTGCGCAAACTCAATTTCAAATTTCACTTCAAATTTGACCATATAACTCTTTTTCGTGTTCTAAGAAGAGGTTGTTGGTTTTGAAGAATGTTTTGCGAGAAAATGAAGCAAAATGTTGATATTTAGTAAAATCTCGAAAGAAGATAAAAAGTTCGTGCGCGAACTTAGTTTCAAATTTTCACTTCAAATTTTAATATATAACTCTTTTTCATGTTCTAAGAAGAGGGCGTTGGTTTTAATGAATGTTTTGCGAGAAAATGAAGCAAAATGTTCATATTTAGTAAAATCCCGAAAAAAGATGAAAAGTTCGTTCGCGAACATAGTTTCAAATTTTCCCTTCAAATTTGAGCATATAACTCATTTTGATGTTCTAAGATGAGGGCTTTGGTTTCAAAGAATGTTTTGCGACGAAATGACTTAAAACGTGCATATTTCGTAAAATCGCGGAAAAAGATGAAAAGTTCGTGCGCAAACTCAGTTTCAAATTTCACTTCAAATTTGACCATGTAACTCTTTTTCATGTTCTAAAAAGAGGGCGTTGGTTTTGAAGAATGTTTTGCGAGAAAATGAAGAAAAAAGTTCATATTTAATAAAATCCCAAAAGAAGATGAGAACTTCGTGCGCAAACTTAGTTTCAAATTTCACTTCAAATTTGACCATATAACTCTTTTTCATGTTCTAAGAAGAGGGCGTTGGTTTTAAAGAATGTTTTGCGAGAAAATGAAGCAAAATGTTCATATTTAGTAAAATCCCGAAAGCATATGAAAAGTTCGTGCGCCAACTCAGTTTCAAATTTCACTTCAAATTTGACCATATAACTCTTTTTCATGTTCTAACAAGAGGTCGTTGGTTTTGAAGAATGTTTTGCGAGAAAATGAAGCAAAATGTTGATATTTAGTAAAATCTCGAAAGAAGATAAAAAGTTCGTGCGCGAACTTAGTTTCAAATTTTCTCTTCAAATTTTAACATATAACTCTTTTTCATGTTCTAAGAAGAGGGCGTTGGTTTTAAAGAATGTTTTGCGAGAAAATGAAGCAAAATTTTCATATTTAGTAAAATCCCGAAAAAAGATGAAAAGTTCGTGCGCGAACTTAGTTTCAAATTTTCACTTCAAATTTTAACATATAACTCTTTTTCATGTTCTAAGAAGAGGGCGTTGTTTTTTAAGAATGTTTTGCGAGAAAATGAAGCAAAATGTTCATATTTAGTAAAATCCCGAAAGAAGATGAAAAGTTCGTGCGCGAACATAGCTTCAAATTTTCACTTCAAATTTGAGCATATAACTCCCTTTGATGTTCTAAGATGAGGGCTTTGGTTTCAAAGAACGTTTTGTGACGAAATGACGTAAAACGTGCATATTTCGTAAAATCGGGGAAGAAGATGAAAAGTTCGTGCGCAAACTCAGTTTCAAATTTCACTTCAAATTTGACCATATAACTCTTTTTCATGTTCTAAGAAGAGGGCGTCGGTTTTGAAGAACGTTTTGCGAGAAAATAAAGCAAAAGGTTGATATTTAGTAAAATCCCGAAAGAAGATGAAAAGTTCCTGCACAAACTCAGTTTCAAATTTCACTTCAAATTTGACCATATAACTCTTTTTCATGTTCTAAAAAGAGGGCGTTGGTTTTGAAGATTGTTTTGCGAGAAAATGAAGCAAAAAGTTCATATTTAATAAAATCCCGAAAGAAGATGAAAAGTTCGTGCGCCAAATAAGTTTCAAATTTCACTTCAAATTTGACCATATAACTCTTTTTCATGTTCTAAAAAGAGGGCGTTGTTTTAAAGAATGTTTTGCGAGAAAATGAAGCAAAAAGTTCATATTTAATAAAATCCCGAAAGAAGATGAAAACTTCGTGCGCCAACTCAATTTCAAATTTCACTTCAAATTTGACCATGTAACTCTTTTTCATGTTCTAAGAAGAGGTCGTTGGTTTCAAAAAATGTTTTGCGACGAAATGACTCAAAACTTGCATATTTCGTAAAATCGCGAAGAAGATGAAAAGTTCGTGCGCAAACTCAGTTTCAAATTTCACTTCAAATTTGACCATATAACTCTTTTTCATGTTCTAAAAAGAGGGCGTTGGTTTTGAAGAATGTTTTGCGAGAAAATGAATCAAAAAGTTCATATATAATAAAATCCCGAAAGAAGATGAAAAGTTCATGCGCGAACTGAGTTTCAAATTTTCACTTCAAATTTTACCTTATAACTCTTTTTGATGTTCTAAGATGAGTGCTTTGGTTTTAAAGAATGTTTTGGGACGAAATGACTCAAAACGTGCATATTTCGTAAAATCGCGATAGAAGATGAAAAGTTCGTGCGCAAACTCAATTTCAAATTTCACTTCAAATTTGACAATATAACTCTTTTTCGTGTTCTAAGAAGAGGTTGTTGGTTTTGAAGAATGTTTTGCGAGAAAATGAAGCAAAATGTTGATATTTAGTAAAATCTCGAAAGAAGATAAAAAGTTCGTGCGCGAACTTAGTTTCAAATTTTCACTTCAAATTTTAACATATAACTCTTTTTCATGTTCTAAGAAGAGGGCGTTGGTTTTAATGAATGTTTTGCGAGAAAATGAAGCAAAATGTTCATATTTAGTAAAAACCCAAAAAAACATGAAAAGTTCGTTCGCGAACATAGCTTCAAATTTTCACTTCAAATTTGAGCATATAACTCCCTTTGATGTTCTAAGATGAGGGCTTTGGTTTCAAAGAATGTTTTGCGACGAAATGACTTAAAACGTGCATATTTCGTAAAATCGCGGAAAAAGATGAAAAGTTCGTGCGCAAACTCAGTTTCAAATTTCACTTCAAATTTGACCATGTAACTCTTTTTCATGTTCTAAAAAGAGGGCGTTGGTTTTGAAGAATGTTTTGCGAGAAAATGAAGAAAAAAGTTCATATTTAATAAAATCCCAAAAGAAGATGAAAAGTTCGTGCGCAAACTTAGTTTCAAATTTCACTTCAAATTTGACCATATAACTCTTTTTCATGTTCTAAGAAGAGGGCGTTGGTTTTAAAGAATGTTTTGCGAGAAAATGAAGCAAAATGTTCATATTTAGTAAAATCCCGAAAGCATATGAAAAGTTCGTGCGCCAACTCAGTTTCAAATTTCACTTCAAATTTGACCATATAACTCTTTTTCATGTTCTAAGAAGAGGTCGTTGGTTTTGAAGAATGTTTTGCGAGAAAATGAAGCAAAATGTTGATATTTAGTAAAATCTCGAAAGAAGATAAAAAGTTCGTGCGCGAACTTAGTTTCAAATTTTCACTTCAAATTTTAACATATAACTCTTTTTCATGTTCTAAAAAGAGGGCGTTGGTTTTAAAAAATGTTTTGCGAGAAAATGAAGCAAAATGTTCATATTTAGTAAAATCCCGAAAAAAGATGAAAAGTTCGTGCGCGAACTTGGTTTCAAATTTTCACTTCAAATTTTAACATATAACTCTTTTTCATGTTCTAAGAAGAGGGCGTTGTTTTTTAAGAATGTTTTGCGAGAAAATCAAGCAAAATGTTCATATTTAGTAAAATCCCGAAAGAAGATTAAAAGTTCGTGCGCGAACATAGCTTCAAATTTTCACTTCACATTTGAGCATATAACTCCCTTTGATGTTCTAAGATGAGGGCTTTGGTTTCAAAGAATGTTTTGCGACGAAATGAAGTAAAACGTGCATATTTCTTAAAATCGTGGAAGAAGATGAAAAGTTCGTGCGCAAACTCAGTTTCAAATTTCACTTCAAATTTGACCATATAACTCTTTTTCATGTTCTAAGAAGAGGGCGTCGGTTTTGAAGAACGTTTTGCGAGAAAATGAAGCAAAAGGTTGATATTTAATAAAATCCCGAAAGAAGATGAAAAGTTCCTGCGCAAACCCAGTTTCAAATTTCACTTCAAATTTGACCATATAACTCTTTTTCATGTTCTAAAAAGAGGACGTTGGTTTTGAAGAATGTTTTGCGAGCAAATGAAGCAAAAAGTTCATATTTAATAAAATCCCGAAAGAAGATGAAAAGTTCGTGCGCCAACTCAGTTTCGAATTTCACTTCAAATTTGACCATATAACTCTTTTTCATGTTCTAAAAAGAGAGCGTTGGTTTTGAAGAATGTTTTGCGAGAAAATGAAGCAAAAAGTTCATATTTAATAAAATCCCGAAAGAAGATGAAAAGTTCATGCGCGAACTTAGTTTCAAATTTTCACTTCAAATTTTACCTTATAACTCCTTTTGATGTTCTAAGATGAGGGCTTTGGTTTTAAAGAATGTTTTGCGACGAAATGACTCAAAACGTGCGTATTTCATAAAATCGCGAAAGAAGATGAAAAGTTCGTGCACAAACATAGCTTCAAATTTTTACTTCAAATTTGAGCATATAACTCCCTTTGATATTCTAAAAAGAGGGCGTTGGTTTTGAAGAATGTTTTGCGAGAAAATGAAGCAAAAAGTTTATATTTAATAAAATCCCGAAGGAAGATGAAAAGTTCGTGCGCGAACATAGCTTCAAATTTTCACTTCAAATTTGAGCATAAACTCCCTTTGATGTTCTAAGATGAGGGCTTTGGTTTCAAAGAATGTTTTGCGACGAAATGACGTAAAACGTGCATATTTCGTAAAATCGGGGAAGAAGATGAAAAGTTCGTGCGCAAACTCAGTTTCAAATTTCACTTCAAATTTGACCATATAACTCCTTTTCATGTTCTAGGAAGAGATCGTTGGTTTTGAAGAATATTTTGCGAGAAAATGAAGCAAAATGTTGAAATTTAGTAAAATCCCGAAAGAAGATGAAAAGTTCGTGCGCAAACTCAGTTTCAAAATTCTACTTCAAATTTTAACTTATAACACTTTTTCATGTTCTAAGAAGAGGGCGTCGGTTTTGAAGAATGTTTTGCGAGAAAATGAAGCAAAAAGTTCATATTTAATAAAATCCCAAAGGAAGATGAAAAGTTCGTGCGCGAACATAGCTTCAAATTTTCACTTCAAATTTGAGCATAAACTCCCTTTGATGTTCTAAGATGAGGGCTTTGGTTTCAAAGAATGTTTTGCGACGAAATGACGTAAAACGTGCATATTTCGTAAAATCGGGGAAGAAGATGAAAAGTTCGAGCGCAAACTCAGTTTCAAATTTCACTTCAAAAATGACCATATAACTTTTTTTTATGTTCTAATAAGAGGTCATTGGTTTTGAAGAATGTTTTGCGAGAAAATGAAGCAAAATATTGATATTTAGTAAAATCTCGAAAGAAGATAAAAAGCTCGTGCGCGAACTTAGTTTCAAATTTTCACTTCAAATTTTAACATTTAACTCTTTTTCATGTTCTAAGAAGATGGCGTTGGTTTTAAAGAATGTTTTGTGAGAAAATGAAGCAGAATGTTCAAATTTAGTAAAATCCCAAAAAAAGATGAAAAGTTCGTTCGCGAACATAGCTTCAAATTTTCACTTCAAATTTGAGCATATAACTCCCTTTGATGTTCTAAGATGAGGGCGTTGGTTTCAAAGAATGTTTTGCGACGAAATGACTTAAAACGTGCATATTTTGTAAAATCGCGGAAGAAGATGAAAAGTTCGTGCGCAAACTCAGTTTCAAATTTCACTTCAAATTTGACCATATAACTCTTTTTCATGTTCTAAAAAGAGGGCGTTGGTTTTGAAGAATGTTTTGCGAGAAAACGAAGCAAAAAGTTCATATTTAATAAAATCCCAGAAGAAGATGAAAAGTTCGTGCGCAAACTCAGTTTCAAATTTCACTTTAAATTTGACCATAAAACTCTTTTTCATGTTCTAGGAAGCGTTCGTTGGTTTTGAAGAATATTTTGCGAGAAAATGAAGCAAAATGTTGAAATTTAGTAAAATCCCCAAAGAAGATGAAAAGTTCGTGAGCAAACTCAGTTTCAAATTTCCACTTCAAATTTTAACTTATAACTCTTTTTCATGTTCAAAGAAGAGGGCGTCGGTTTTGAAAAATGTTTTGCGAGAAAATGAAGCAAAATTTTCATATTTAGTAAAATTCCGAAAGAAGATGAAAAGTTCGTGCGCGAACATAGTTTCAAATTTTCACTTCAAATTTGACCATATAACTCCCTTTGATGTTCTAAGATGAAGTAAAAAGTTCATATTTAATAAAATCATGAAAGAAGATGAAATGTTCGTGCGCCAACTCAGTTTCAAATTTCACTTCAAATTTGACCATGTAACTCTTTTTCATGTTCTAAGAAGAGGTCGTTGGTTTCAAAGAATGTTTTGCGACGAAATGACTCAAAACGTGCATATTTCGTAAAATCGCGAAAGAAGATGAAAAGTTCTTGCGCAAACTTAGTTTCAAATTTCACTTTAAATTTGACCATATAACTCTTTTTCATGTTCTAAGAAGAGGGCGTCGTTTTTGAGAAACGTTTTACGAGAAAATGAAGCAAAAGGTTGATATTTAGTAAAATCCCGAAAGAAGATGTAAAATTCGTGCGCGAACTTAGTTTCAAATTTTCACTTCAAATTTGACCATATAACTCCTTTTGATGTTCTAAGATGAGGGCTTTAGTTTTAAAGAATGTTTTGCGACGAAATGACTCAAAACGTGCATATTTCGTAAAATCGCGAAAGAAGATGAAAAGTTCGTGCGCAAACTGAGCTTCAAATTTCACTTCAAATTTGACCATATAACTCTTTTTCATGTTCTAAGAAGAGGGCGTTGGTTTTGAAGAATGTTTTGCGAGAAAATGAAACAAATGGTTCATATTTAGTAAAATCCCGAAAGAAGATGAAAAGTGCGTTTGCGAACTTAGTTTCAAATTTTCACTTCAAATTTGACCGTATAACTCTTTTTCATGTTCTAAGAAGCGGTCGTTGGTTTCAAAGAATGTTTTGCGACGAAATGACTCAAAACGTGCATATTTCGAAAAATCGCGAAAGAAGATGAAAAGTTCGTGCGCAAACTCAGTTTCAAATTTCACTTGAAATTTGACCATATAACTCATTTTCATGTTCTAGGAAGAGATCGTTGGTTTTGAAGAATATTTTGCGAGAAAATGAAGCAAAATGTTGAAATTTAGTAAAATCCCGAAAGAAGATGAAAAGTTCGTGCGCAAACTCAGTTTCAAAATTCTACTTCAAATTTTAACTTATAACTCTTTTTCATGTTCTAAGAAGAGGGCGTCGGTTTTGAAGAATGTTTTGCGAGAAAATGAAGCAAAAAGTTCATATTTAATAAAATCCCGAAAGAAGATGAAAAGTTCGTGCGCCAACTCAGTTTCGAATTTCACTTCAAATTTGACCATATAACTCTTTTTCATGTTCTAAAAAGAGGGCGTTGGTTTTGAAGAATGTTTTGCGAGAAAATGAAGCAAAAAGTTCATATTTAATAAAATCCCGAAAGAAGATGAAAACTTCGTGCGCCAACTCAATTTCAAATTTCACTTCAAATTTGACCATATAAGTCTTTTTCATGTTCTAAAAAGAGGGCGTTGGTTTTGAAGAATGTTTTTGCGAGAAAATGAAGCAAAAAGTTTATATTTAATAAAATCCCGAAAGAAGATGAAAAGTTCGTGCGCGAACTTAGTTTCAAATTTTCACTTCAAATTTTAACATATAACTCTTTTTCATGTACTAAGAAGAGGGCGTTGGTTTTAAAGAATGTTTTGCGAGAAAATGAAGCAAAATGTTCATATTTAATAAAATCCCGAAAGAAGATAAAAAGTTCGTGCGCGAACTTAGTTTTAAATTTCCACTTCAAATTTTACCATATAACTCCTTTTGATGTTCTAAGATGAGGGCTTTGGTTTTAAAGAATGTTTTGCGACGAAATGACTCAAAACGTGCATATTTCGTAAAATCGCGAAAGAAGATGAAAAGTTCGTGCGCGAACTTAGTTTTAAATTTTCACTTCAAATTTTACCATATAACTCCGTTTGATGTTCTAAGATGAGAGCTTTGGTTTCAAAGAATGTTTTGCGACGAAATGACTCAAAACGTGCATATTTCGTAAAATCGCCGAAGAAGATAAAAAGTTCGTGCGCAAACTCAGTTTCAAATTTCACTTCAAATTTGACCATATAACTCTTTTTCATGTTCTAAAAAGAGGGTGTTGGTTTTGAAGAACGTTTTGCGAGAAAATGAAGCAAAAAGTTCATATTTAATAAAATCGCGAAAGAAGATGAAAAGTTCGTGCGCCAAGTCAGTTTCAAATTTCACTTCAAATTTGACCATATAACTCTTTTTCATGTTCTAGGAAGAGGGCGTTGGTTTTGAAGATTGTTTTGCTAGAAAATGAAGCAAAAGGTTCATATTTAGTAAAATCCCGAAAGAAGATGAAAAGTTCGTGCGCAAACTCAGTTTCAAATTTCACTTCAAATTTGACCATATAACTTTTTTTCATGTTCTAAAAAGAGGGCGTTGGTTTTGAAGAACGTTTTGCGAGAAAATGAAGCAAAAGGTTGATATTTAGTAAAATTCCGAAAGAAGATGAAAAGTTCGTGCGCAAACTCATTTTCAAATTTCACTTTAAATTTGACCATATAACTCTTTTTCATGATCTAAGAAGAGGTCGTTGGTTTCAAAGAATGTTTTGCGACAAAATGACTCAAAACGTGCATATTTCGTAAAATCGCGAAAGAAGATGAAAAGTTCGTACGCCAACTAAGTTTCAAATTTCACTTCAAATTTTACCATACAACTCTTTTTCATGTTCTAAGAAGAGGTCGTTGGTTTTGAAGAATGTTTGCGAGAAAATGAAGCAAAAGGTCGAAATTTTGTAAAATCCCGAATCAAGATAAACGTTCGTGCACAAACTCAATTTCAAATTTCACTTCAAATTTGACCATATAACTCTTTTTCATGTTCTAAGAAGAGGTCGTTGGTTTTGAAGAATGTTTTGCGAGAAAATGAAGCAAAAGGTTGATATTTAGTAAAATCCCGAAAGGAGATGAAATGTTCGTGCGCGAACTTAGTTTCAAATTTTCACTTCAAATTTTAACATATAACTCCTTTTGATGTTCTAAGATGAGGGCTTTGGTTTTAAAGAATGTTTTGCGACGAAATGACTCAAAACGTGCGTATTTCATAAAATCGCGAAAGAAGATAAAAAGTTCGTGCACAAACATAGCTTCAAATTTTTACTTCAAAATTGAGCATATAACTCCCTTTGATGTTCTAAGATGATGGCTTTGGTTTCAAAGAATGTTTTGCGACGAAATGACTCAAAACGTGCATATTTCGTAAAATCGCCGAAGATGATGAAAAGTTCGTGCGCAAACTCAGTTTCAAATTTCACTTCAAATTTGACCATATAACTTTTTTTCATGTTCTAAAAAGAGGGCGTTGGTTTTGAAGAACGTTTTGCGAGAAAATGAAGCAAAAGGTTGATATTTAGTAAAATTCCGAAAGAAGATGAAAAGTTCGTGCGCAAACTCATTTTCAAATTTCACTTTAAATTTGACCATATAACTCTTTTTCATGATCTAAGAAGAGGTCGTTGGTTTCAAAGAATGTTTTGCGACAAAATGACTCAAAACGTGCATATTTCGTAAAATCGCGAAAGAAGATGAAAAGTTCGTGCGCCAACTAAGTTTCAAATTTCACTTCAAATTTTACCATACAACTCTTTTTCATGTTCTAAGAAGAGGTCGTTGGTTTTGAATAATGTTTTGCGAGAAAATGAAGCAAAAGGTCGAAATTTTGTAAAATCCCGAATCAAGATGAAACGTTCGTGCACAAACTCAATTTCAAATTTCACTTCAAATTTGACCATATAACTCTTTTTCATGTTCTAAGAAGAGGTCGTTGGTTTTGAAGAATGTTTTGCGAGAAAATGAAGCAAAAGGTTTATATTTAGTAAAATCCCGAAAGGAGATGAAATGTTCGTGCGCGAACTTAGTTTCAAATTTTCACTTCAAATTTTAACATATAACTCTTTTTCATGTTCTAAGAAGAGGGCGTTGGTTTTAAAGAATGTTTTGCGAGAAAATGAAGCAAAATGTTCATATTTAGTAAAATCCCGAAAGAAGATAAAAAGTTCGTGCGCGAACATAGTTTCAAATTTCCACTTCAAAATTGAGCATATAACTCCCTTTGATGTTCTAAGATGATGGCTTTGGTTTCAAAGAATGTTTTGCGACGAAATGACTCAAAACGTGCATATTTCGTAAAATCGCCGAAGAAGATGAAAAGTTCGTGCGCAAACTCAGTTTCAAATTTCACTTCAAATTTGACCATATAACTCTTTTTCATGTTCTAAAAAGAGGGCGTTGGTTTTGAAGAATGTTTTGCGAGAAAATGAAGCAAAAAGTTCATATTTAATAAAATCGCGGAAGAAGATGAAAAGTTCGTGCGCCAACTCAGTTTTAAATTTCACTTCAAATTTGACCATATAACTCTTTTTCATGTTCTAAAAAGAGGGCGTTGGTTTTGAAGAATGTTTTGCGAGAAAATGAAGCAAAAAGTTCATATTTAATAAAATCCCGAAAGAAGATAAAAAGTTCGTGCGCGAAATTAGTTTTAAATTTTCACTTCAAATTTTACCATATAACTCCTTTTGATGTTCTAAGATGAGGGCTTTGGTTTTAAAGAATGTTTTGCGACGAAATGACTCAAAACGTGCATATTTCGTAAAATCGCGAAAGAAGATGAAAAGTTCGTGCGCGAACTTAGTTTAAAATTTTAACTTCAAATTTGACCATATAACTCATTTTGATGTTCTAAGATGAGGGCTTTGGTTTTAAAGAATGTTTTGCTACGAAATGACTCAAAACGTGCATATTTCGTAAAATCGTTAAAGAAGATGAAAAGTTCGTGCGCAAACTCAGTTTCAAATTTTCACTTCAAATTTTAACATATAACTCCCTTTGATGTTCTAAGATGAGGGCTTTGGTTTCAAAGAATGTTTTGCGACGAAATGACGTAAAACGTGCATATTTCGTAAAATCGGGGAAGAAGATGAAAAGTTCGTGCGCAAACTCAGTTTCAAATTTCACTTCAAATTTTACCATATAACTCTTTTTCATGTTCTAAGAAGAGGTCGTTGGTTTTGAAGAATGTTTTGCGAGAAAATGAAGCAAAAGGTCGAAATTTTGTAAAATCCCGAATGAAGATGAAAAGTTCGTGCGCAAACTCAGTTTCAAATTTCACTTCAAATTTGACCATATAACTCTTTTTCATGTTCTAAGAAGAGGTCGTTGGTTTTGAAGAATGTTTTGCGAGAAAATGAAGCAAAAGGTTGATATTTAGTAAAATCCCGAAGGAAGATGAAAAGTTCGTGCGCGAACTTAGTTTCAAATTTTCACTTCAAATTTTAACATATAACTCTTTTTCATGTTCTAAGAAGAGGGCGTTGGTTTTAAAGAATGTTTTGCGAGAAAATGAAGCAAAATGTTCATATTTAGTAAAATCCCGAAAGAAGATGAAAAGTTTGTGCGCGAACATAGTTTCAAATTTCCACTTCAAAATTGAGCATATAACTCCGTTTTATGTTCTAAGATGAGGGCTTTTGTTTCAAAGAATGTCTTGCGACGAAATGATTCAAAACGTGCATATTTCGTAAAATCGCCGAAGAAGATGAAAAGTTCGTGCGCAAACTCAGTTTCAAATTTTACTTCAAATTTGACCATATAACTCTTTTTCATGTTCTAAAAAGAGGGCGTTGGTTTTGAAGAATGTTTTGCGAGAAAATGAAGCAAAAAGTTCATATTTAATAAAATCGCGGAAGAAGATGAAAAGTTCGTGCGCCAACTCAGTTTTAAATTTCACTTCAAATTTGACCATATAACTCATTTTCATGTTCTAAAAAGAGGGCGTTGGTTTTGAAGAATGTTTTGCGAGAAAATGAAGCAAAAAGTTCATATTTAATAAAATTCCGAAAGAAGATAAAAAGTTCGTGCGCGAATTTATTTTTAAATTTTCACTTCAAATTTTACCATATAACCCCTTTTGATGTTCTAAGATGAGGGCTTTGGTTTTAAAGAATGTTTTGCGACGAAATGACTCAAAACGTGCATATTTCGTAAAATCGCAAAAGAAGATGAAAAGTTCGTGCGCAAACTCAGTTTCAAATTTTCACTTCAAATTTGACCATATAACTCTTTTTCATGTTCTAAGAAGAGGGCGTTGGTTTTGAAGATTGTTTTGCTAGAAAATGAAGCAAAATGTTCATATTTAGTAAAATCCCGAAAGAAGATGAAAAGTTCGTGCGCGAACTCAGTTTCAAAATTCTACTTCAAATTTTAACTTATAACTCTTTTTCATGTTCTAAGAAGAGGGCGTCGGTTTTGAAGAATGTTTTGCGAGAAAATGAAGCGAAAAGTTCACATTTAATAAAATCCCGAAAGAAGATGAAAAGTTCGTGCGCCAACTCAGTTTCGAATTTCACTTCAAATTTGACCATATAACTCTTTTTCATGTTCTAAAAAGAGGACGTTGGTTTTGAAGAATGTTTTGCGAGAAAATGAACCAAAAAGTTCATATTTAATAAAATCCCGAAAGAAGATGAAAACTTCGTGCGCCAACTCAATTTCAAATTTGACCATATAAGTCTTTTTCATGTTCTAAAAAGAGGGCGTTGGTTTTGAAGAATGTTTTTGCGAGAAAATGAAGCAAAAAGTTTATATTTAATAAAATCCCGAAAGAAGATGAAAAGTTCGTGCGCGAACTTAGTTTCAAATTTTCACTTCAAATTTTAACATATAACTCTTTTTCATGTTCTAAGAAGAGGGCGTTGGTTTTAAAGAATGTTTTGCGAGAAAATGAAGCAAAATGTTCATATTTAGTAAAATCCCGAAAGAAGATGAAAAGTTCGTGCGCGAGCATAGTTTCAAATTTCCACTTTAAATTTGAGCATATAACTCCGTTTGATGTTCTAAGATGAGAGCTTTGGTTTCAAAGAATGTTTTGCGACGAAATGACTCAAAACGTGCATATTTCGTAAAATCGCCGAAGAAGATAAAAAGTTCGTGCGCAAACTCTGTTTCAAATTTCACTTCAAATTTGACCATATAACTCTTTTTCATGTTCTAAAAAGAGGGTGTTGGTTTTGAAGAACGTTTTGTGAGAAAATGAAACAAAAAGTTCATATTTAATAAAATCGCGAAAGAAGATGAAAAGTTCGTGCGCCAAGTCAGTTTCAAATTTCACTTCAAATTTGACCATATAACTCTTTTTCATGTTCTAGGAAGAGGGCGTTGGTTTTGAAGATTGTTTTGCTAGAAAATGAAGCAAAAGGTTCATATTTAGTAAAATCCCGAAAGAAGATGAAAACTTCGTGCGCAAACTCAGTTTCAAATTTCACTTCAAATTTGACCATATAACTTTTTTTCATGTTCTAAAAAGAGGGCGTTGGTTTTGAAGAACGTTTTGCGAGAAAATGAAGCAAAAGGTTGATATTTAGTAAAATTCCGAAAGAAGATGAAAAGTTCGTGCGCAAACTCATTTTCAAATTTCACTTTAAATTTGACCATATAACTCTTTTTCATGATCTAAGAAGAGGTTGTTGGTTTCAAAGAATGTTTTGCGACAAAATGACTCAAAACGTGCATATTTCGTAAAATCGGGAAAGAAGATGAAAAGTTCGTGCGCCAACTAAGTTTCAAATTTCACTTCAAATTTTACCATACAACTCTTTTTCATGTTCTAAGAAGAGGTCGTTGGTTTTGAAGAATGTTTTGCGAGAAAATGAAGCAAAAGGTCGAAATTTTGTAAAATCCCGAATCAAGATGAAACGTTCGTGCACAAACTCAATTTCAAATTTCACTTCAAATTTGACCATATAACTCTTTTTCATGTTCTAAGAAGAGGTCGTTGGTTTTGAAGAATGTTTTGCGAGAAAATGAAGCAAAAGGTCGAAATTTTGTAAAATCCCGAATCAAGATGAAACGTTTGTGCACAAACTCAATTTCAAATTTCACTTCAAATTTGACCATATAACTCTTTTTCATGTTCTAAGAAGAGGTCGTTGGTTTTGAAGAATGTTTTGCGAGAAAATGAAGCAAAAGGTTGATATTTAGTAAAATCCCGAAAGGAGATGAAATGTTCGTGCGCGAACTTAGTTTCAAATTTTCACTTCAAATTTTAACATATAACTCTTTTTCATGTTCTAAGAAGAGGGCGTTGGTTTTAAAGAATGTTTTGCGAGAAAATGAAGCAAAATGTTCATATTTAGTAAAATCCCGAAAGAAGATAAAAAGTTCGTGCGCGAACATAGTTTCAAATTTCCACTTCAAAATTGAGCATATAACTCCCTTTGATGTTCTAAGATGATGGCTTTGGTTTCAAAGAATGTTTTGCGACGAAATGACTCAAAACGTGCATATTTCGTAAAATCGCCGAAGAAGATGAAAAGTTCGTGCGCAAACTCAGTTTCAAATTTCACTTCAAATTTGACCATATAACTTTTTTTCATGTTCTAAAAAGAGGGCGTTGGTTTTGAAGAACGTTTTGCGAGAAAATGAAGCAAAAGGTTGATATTTAGTAAAATTCCGAAAGAAGATGAAAAGTTCGTGCGCAAACTCATTTTCAAATTTCACTTTAAATTTGACCATATAACTCTTTTTCATGATCTAAGAAGAGGTCGTTGGTTTCAAAGAATGTTTTGCGACAAAATGACTCAAAACGTGCATATTTCGTAAAATCGCGAAAGAAGATGAAAAGTTCGTGCGCCAACTAAGTTTCAAATTTCACTTCAAATTTTACCATACAACTCTTTTTCATGTTCTAAGAAGAGGTCGTTTGTTTTGAAGAATGTTTTGCGAGAAAATGAAGCAAAAGGTCGAAATTTTGTAAAATCCCGAATCAAGATGAAACGTTCGTGCACAAACTCAATTTCAAATTTCACTTCAAATTTGACCATATAACTCTTTTTCATGTTCTAAGAAGAGGTCGTTGGTTTTGAAGAATGTTTTGCGAGAAAATGAAGCAAAAGGTTGATATTTAGTAAAATCCCGAAAGGAGATGAAATGTTCGTGCGCGAACTTAGTTTCAAATTTTCACTTCAAATTTTAACATATAACTCTTTTTCATGTTCTAAGAAGAGGGCGTTGGTTTTAAAGAATGTTTTGCCAGAAAATGAAGCAAAATGTTCATATTTAGTAAAATCCCGAAAGAAGATAAAAAGTTCGTGCGCGAACATAGTTTCAAATTTCCACTTCAAAATTGAGCATATAACTCCCTTTGATGTTCTAAGATGATGGCTTTGGTTTCAAAGAATGTTTTGCGACGAAATGACTCAAAACGTGCATATTTCGTAAAATCGCCGAAGAAGATGAAAAGTTCGTGCGCAAACTCAGTTTCAAATTTCACTTCAAATTTGACCATATAACTCTTTTTCATGTTCTAAAAAGAGGGCGTTGGTTTTGAAGAATGTTTTGCGAGAAAATGAAGCAAAAAGTTCATATTTAATAAAATCGCGGAAGAAGATGAAAAGTTCGTGCGCCAACTCAGTTTTAAATTTCACTTCAAATTTGACCATATAACTCTTTTTCATGTTCTAAAAAGAGGGCGTTGGTTTTGAAGAATGTTTTGCGAGAAAATGAAGCAAAAAGTTCATATTTAATAAAATCCCGAAAGAAGATAAAAAGTTCGTGCGCGAACTTAGTTTTAAATTTTCACTTCAAATTTTACCATATAACTCCTTTTGATGTTCTAAGATGAGGGCTTTGGTTTTAAAGAATGTTTTGCGACGAAATGACTCAAAACGTGCATATTTCGTAAAATCGCGAAAGAAGATGAAAAGTTCGTGCGCGAACTTAGTTTAAAATTTTAACTTCAAATTTGACCATATAACTCATTTTGATGTTCTAAGATAAGGGCTTTGGTTTTATAGAATGTTTTGCTACGAAATGACTCAAAACGTGCATATTTCGTAAAATCGTTAAAGAAGATGAAAAGTTCGTGCGCAAACTCAGTTTCAAATTTTCACTTCAAATTTTAACATATAACTCCCTTTGATGTTCTAAGATGAGGGCTTTGGTTTCAAAGAATGTTTTGCGACGAAATGACGTAAAACGTGCATATTTCGTAAAATCGGGGAAGAAGATGAAAAGTTCGTGCGCAAACTCAGTTTCAAATTTCACTTTAAATTTTACCATATAACTCTTTTTCATGTTCTAAGAAGAGGTCGTTGGTTTTGAAGAATGTTTTGCGAGAAAATGAAGCAAAAGGTCGAAATTTTGTAAAATCCCGAATGAAGATGAAAAGTTCGTGCGCAAACTCAGTTTCAAATTTCACTTCAAATTTGACCATATAACTCTTTTTCATGTTCTAAGAAGAGGTCGTTGGTTTTGAAGAATGTTTTGCGAGAAAATGAAGCAAAAGGTTGATATTTAGTAAAATCCCGAAGGAAGATGAAAAGTTCGTGCGCGAACTTAGTTTCAAATTTTCACTTCAAATTTTAACATATAACTCTTTTTCATGTTCTAAGAAGAGGGCGTTGGTTTTAAAGAATGTTTTGCGAGAAAATGAAGCAAAATGTTCATATTTAGTAAAATCCCGAAAGAAGATGAAAAGTTTGTGCGCGAACATAGTTTCAAATTTCCACTTCAAAATTGAGCATATAACTCCGTTTGATGTTCTAAGATGAGGGCTTTTGTTTCAAAGAATGTCTTGCGACGAAATGACTCAAAACGTGCATATTTCGTAAAATCGCCGAAGAAGATGAAAAGTTCGTGCGCAAACTCAGTTTCAAATTTCACTTCAAATTTGACCATATAACTCTTTTTCATGTTCTAAAAAGAGGGCGTTGGTTTTGAAGAATGTTTTGCGAGAAAATGAAGCAAAAAGTTCATATTTAATAAAATCGCGGAAGAAGATGAAAAGTTCGTGCGCCAACTCAGTTTTAAATTTCACTTCAAATTTGACCATATAACTCATTTTCATGTTCTAAAAAGAGGGCGTTGGTTTTGAAGAATGTTTTGCGAGAAAATGAAGCAAAAAGTTTATATTTAATAAAATCCCGAAAGAAGATAAAAAGTTCGTGCGCGAACTTAGTTTTAAATTTTCACTTCAAATTTTACCATATAACCCCTTTTGATGTTCTAAGATGAGGGCTTTGGTTTTAAAGAATGTTTTGCGACGAAATGACTCAAAACGTGCATATTTCGTAAAATCGCAAAAGAAGATGAAAAGTTCGTGCGCAAACTCAGTTTCAAATTTTCACTTCAAATTTGACCATATAACTCTTTTTCATGTTCTAAGAAGAGGGCGTTGGTTTTGAAGATTGTTTTGCTAGAAAATGAAGCAAAATGTTCATATTTAGTAAAATCCCGAAAGAAGATGAAAAATTCGTGCGCGAACTCAGTTTCAAAATTCTACTTCAAATTTTAACTTATAACTCTTTTTCATGTTCTAAGAAGAGGGCGTCGGTTTTGAAGAATGTTTTGCGAGAAAATGAAGCAAAAAGTTCATATTTAATAAAATCCCGAAAGAAGATGAAAAGTTCGTGCGCCAACTCAGTTTCGAATTTCACTTCAAATTTGACCATATAACTCTTTTTCTTGTTCTAAAAAGAGGGCGTTGGTTTTGAAGAATGTTTTGCGAGAAAATGAACCAAAAAGTTCATATTTAATAAAATCCCGAAAGAAGATGAAAACTTCGTGCGCCAACTCAATTTCAAATTTCACTTCAAATTTGACCATATAAGTCTTTTTCATGTTCTAAAAAGAGGGCGTTGGTTTTGAAGAATGTTTTTGCGAGAAAATGAAGCAAAAAGTTTATATTTAATAAAATCCCGAAAGAAGATGAAAAGTTCGTGCGCGAACTTAGTTTCAAATTTTCACTTCAAATTTTAACATATAACTCTTTTTCATGTTCTAAGAAGAGGGCGTTGGTTTTAAAGAATGTTTTGCGAGAAAATGAAGCAAAATGTTCATATTTAGTAAAATCCCGAAAGAAGATGAAAAGTTCGTGCGCGAGCATAGTTTCAAATTTCCACTTTAAATTTGAGCATATAACTCCGTTTGATGTTCTAAGATGAGAGCTTTGGTTTCAAAGAATGTTTTGCGACGAAATGACTCAAAACGTGCATATTTCGTAAAATCGCCGAAGAAGATAAAAAGTTCGTGCGCAAACTCAGTTTCAAATTTCACTTCAAATTTGACCATATAACTCTTTTTCATGTTCTAAAAAGAGGGTGTTGGTTTTGAAGAACGTTTTGCGAGAAAATGAAACAAAAAGTTCATATTTAATAAAATCGCGAAAGAAGATGAAAAGTTCGTGCGCCAAGTCAGTTTCAAATTTCACTTCAAATTTGACCATATAACTCTTTTTCATGTTCTAGGAAGAGGGCGTTGGTTTTGAAGATTGTTTTGCTAGAAAATGAAGCAAAAAGTTCATATTTAGTAAAATCCCGAAAGAAGATGAAAAGTTCGTGCGCAAACTCAGTTTTAAATTTCACTTCAAATTTGACCATATAACTTTTTTTCATGTTCTAAAAAGAGGGCGTTGGTTTTGAAGAACGTTTTGCGAGAAAATGAAGCAAAAGGTTGATATTTAGTAAAATTCCGAAAGAAGATGAAAAGTTCGTGCGCAAACTCATTTTCAAATTTCACTTTAAATTTGACCATATAACTCTTTTTCATGATCTAAGATGAGGGCTTTGGTTTCAAAGAATGTTTTGCGACAAAATGACTCAAAACGTGCATATTTCGTAAAATCGGGGAAGAAGATGAAAAGTTCGTGCGCAAACTCAGTTTCAAATTTCACTTCAAATTTTACCATATAACTCTTTTTCATGTTCTAAGAAGAGGTCGTTGGTTTTGAAGAATGTTTTCCGAGAAAATGAAGCAAAAGGTCGAAATTTTGTAAAATCCCGAATGAAGATGAAAAGTTCGTGCGCAAACTCAGTTTCAAATTTCACTTCAAATTTGACCATATAACTCTTTATCATGTTCTAGAAGAGGTCGTTGGTTTTGAAGAATGTTTTGCGAGAAAATGAAGCAAAAGGTTGATATTAAGTAAAATCCCGAAGGAAGATGAAAAGTTCGTGCGCGAACTTAGTTTCAAATTTTCACTTCAAATTTTAACATATAACTCTTTTTCATGTTCTAAGAAGAGGGCGTTGGTTTTAAAGAATGTTTTGCGAGAAAATGAAGCAAAATATTCATATTTAGTAAAATCCCGAAAGAAGATGAAAAGTTTGTGCGCGAACATAGTTTCAAATTTCCACTTCAAAATTGAGCATATAACTCCGTTTGATATTCTAAGATGAGGGCTTTTGTTTCAAAGAATGTCTTGCGACGAAATGACTCAAAACGTGCATATTTCGTAAAATCGCCGAAGAAGATGAAAAGTTCGTGCGCAAACTCAGTTTCAAATTTCACTTCAAATTTGACCATATAACTCTTTTTCATGTTCTAAAAAGAGGGCGTTGGTTTTGAAGAATGTTTTGCGAGAAAATGAAGCAAAAAGTTCATATTTAATAAAATCGCGGAAGAAGATGAAAAGTTCGTGCGCCAACTCAGTTTTAAATTTCACTTCAAATTTGACCATATAACTCTTTTTCATGTTCTAAAAAGAGGGCGTTGGTTTTGAAGAATGTTTTGCGAGAAAATGAAGCAAAAAGTTCATATTTAATAAAATCCCGAAAGAAGATAAAAAGTTCGTGCGCGAACTTAGTTTTAAATTTTCACTTCAAATTTTACCATATAACTCCTTTTGATGTTCTAAGATGAGGGCTTTGATTTTAAAGAATGTTTTGCGACGAAATGACTCAAAACGTGCATATTTCGTAAAATCACGAAAGAAGATGAAAAGTTCGTGCGCGAACTTAGTTTAAAATTTTAACTTCAAATTTGACCATATAACTCATTTTGATGTTCTAAGATGAGGGCTTTGGTTTTAAAGAATGTTTTGCTACGAAATGACTCAAAACGTGCATATTTCGTAAAATCGTTAAAGAAGATGAAAAGTTCGTGCGCAAACTCAGTTTCAAATTTTCACTTCAAATTTTAACATATAACTCCCTTTGATGTTCTAAGATGAGGGCTTTGGTTTCAAAGAATGTTTTGCGACGAAATGACGTAATACGTGCATATTTCGTAAAATCGGGGAAGAAGATGAAAAGTTCGTGCGCAAACTGAGTTTCAAATTTCACTTTAAATTTTACCATATAACTCTTTTTCATGTTCTAAGAAGAGGTCGTTGGTTTTGAAGAATGTTTTGCGAGAAAATGAAGCAAAAGGTCGAAATTTTGTAAAATCCCGAATGAAGATGAAAAGTTCGTGCGCAAACTCAGTTTCAAAATTCACTTGAAATTTGACCATATAACTCTTTTTCATGTTCTAAGAAGAGGTCGTTGGTTTTGAAGAATGTTTTGCGAGAAAATGAAGCAAAAGGTTGATATTTAGTAAAATCCCGAAGGAAGATGAAAAGTTCGTGCGCGAACTTAGTTTCAAATTTTCACTTCAAATTTTAACATATAACTCTTTTTCATGTTCTAAGAAGAGGGCGTTGGTTTTAAAGAATGTTTTGCGAGAAAATGAAGCAAAATGTTCATATTTAGTAAAATCCCGAAAGAAGATGAAAAGTTTGTGCGCGAACATAGTTTCAAATTTCCACTTCAAAATTGAGCATATAACTCCGTTTGATGTTCTAAGATGAGGGCTTTTGTTTCAAAGAATGTCTTGCGACGAAATGACTCAAAACGTGCATATTTCGTAAAATCGCCGAAGAAGATGAAAAGTTCGTGCGCAAACTCAGTTTCAAATTTCACTTCAAATTTGACCATATAACTCTTTTTCATGTTCTAAAAAGAGGGCGTTGGTTTTGAAGAATGTTTTGCGAGAAAATGAAGCAAAAAGTTCATATTTAATAAAATCGCGGAAGAAGATGAAAAGTTCGTGCGCCAACTCAGTTTTAAATTTCACTTCAAATTTGACCATATAACTCATTTTCATGTTCTAAAAAGAGGGCGTTGGTTTTGAAGAATGTTTTGCGAGAAAATGAAGCAAAAAGTTCATATTTAATAAAATCCCGAAAGAAGATAAAAAGTTCGTGCGCGAACTTAGTTTTAAATTTTCACTTCAAATTTTACCATATAACCCCTTTTGATGTTCTAAGATGAGGGCTTTGGTTTTAAAGAATGTTTTGCGACGAAATGACTCAAAACGTGCATATTTCGTAAAATCGCAAAAGAAGATGAAAAGTTCGTGCGCAAACTCAGTTTCAAATTTTCACTTCAAATTTGACCATATAACTCTTTTTCATGTTCTAAGAAGAGGGCGTTGGTTTTGAAGATTGTTTTGCTAGAAAATGAAGCAAAATGTTCATATTTAGTAAAATCCCGAAAGAAGATGAAAAGTTCGTGCGCGAACTCAGTTTCAAAATTCTACTTCAAATTTTAACTTATAACTCTTTTTCATGTTCTAAGAAGAGGGCGTCGGTTTTGAAGAATGTTTTGCGAGAAAATGAAGCAAAAAGTTCATATTTAATAAAATCCCGAAAGAAGATGAAAAGTTCGTGCGCCAACTCAGTTTCGAATTTCACTTCAAATTTGACCATATAACTCTTTTTCATGTTCTAAAAAGAGGGCGTTGGTTTTGAAGAATGTTTTGCGAGAAAATGAAGCAAAAAGTTCATATTTAATAAAATCCCGAAAGAAGATAAAAGGTTCGTGCGCCAACTCAATTTCAAATTTCACTTCAAATTTTACCATATAAGTCTTTTTCATGTTCTAAAAAGAGGGCGTTGGTTTTGAAGAATGTTTTTGCGAGAAAATGAAGCAAAAAGTTTATATTTAATAAAATCCCGAAAGAAGATGAAAAGTTCGTGCTCGAACTTAGTTTCAAATTTTCACTTCAAATTTTAACATATAACTCTTTTTCATGTTCTAAGAAGAGGGCTTTGGTTTTAAAGAATGTTTTGCTACGAAATGACTCAAAACGTGCATATTTAGTAAAATCCCGAAAGAAGATGAAAAGTTCGTGCGCGAGCATAGTTTCAAATTTCCACTTTAAATTTGAGCATATAACTCCGTTTGATGTTCTAAGATGAGAGCTTTGGTTTCAAAGAATGTTTTGCGACGAAATGACTCAAAACGTGCATATTTCGTAAAATCGCCGAAGAAGATAAAAAGTTCGTGCGCAAACTCAGTTTCAAATTTCACTTCAAATTTGACCATATAACTCTTTTTCATGTTCTAAAAAGAGGGTGTTGGTTTTGAAGAACGTTTTGCGAGAAAATGAAACAAAAAGTTCATATTTAATAAAATCGCGAAAGAAGATGAAAAGTTCGTGCGCCAAGTCAGTTTCAAATTTCACTTCAAATTTGACCATATAACTCTTTTTCATGTTCTAGGAAGAGGGCGTTGGTTTTGAAGATTGTTTTGCTAGAAAATGAAGCAAAAAGTTCATATTTAGTAAAATCCCGAAAGAAGATGAAAAGTTCGTGCGCAAACTCAGTTTCAAATTTCACTTCAAATTTGACCATATAACTTTTTTTCATGTTCTAAAAAGAGGGCGTTGGTTTTGAAGAACGTTTTGCGAGAAAATGAAGCAAAAGGTTGATATTTAGTAAAATTCCGAAAGAAGATGAAAAGTTCGTGCGCAAACTCATTTTCAAATTTCACTTTAAATTTGACCATATAACTCTTTTTCATGATCTAAGATGAGGGCTTTGGTTTCAAAGAATGTTTTGCGACAAAATGACTCAAAACGTGCATATTTCGTAAAATCGGGGAAGAAGATGAAAAGTTCGTGCGCAAACTCAGTTTCAAATTTCACTTCAAATTTTACCATATAACTCTTTTTCATGTTCTAAGAAGAGGTCGTTGGTTTTGAAGAATGTTTTCCGAGAAAATGAAGCAAAAGGTCGAAATTTTGTAAAATCCCGAATGAAGATGAAAAGTTCGTGCGCAAACTCAGTTTCAAATTTCACTTCAAATTTGACCATATAACTCTTTTTCATGTTCTAGAAGAGGTCGTTGGTTTTGAAGAATGTTTTGCGAGAAAATGAAGCAAAAGGTTGTTATTTAGTAAAATCCCGAAGGAAGATGAAAAGTTCGTGCGCGAACTTAGTTTCAAATTTTCACTTCAAATTTTAACATATAACTCTTTTTCATGTTCTAAGAAGAGGGCGTTGGTTTTAAAGAATGTTTTGCGAGAAAATGAAGCAAAATATTCATATTTAGTAAAATCCCGAAAGAAGATGAAAAGTTTGTGCGCGAACATAGTTTCAAATTTCCACTTCAAAATTGAGCATATAACTCCGTTTGATATTCTAAGATGAGGGCTTTTGTTTCAAAGAATGTCTTGCGACGAAATGACTCAAAACGTGCATATTTCGTAAAATCGCCGAAGAAGATGAAAAGTTCGTGCGCAAACTCAGTTTCAAATTTCACTTCAAATTTGACCATATAACTCTTTTTCATGTTCTAAAAAGAGGGCGTTGGTTTTGAAGAATGTTTTGCGAGAAAATGAAGCAAAAAGATCATATTTAATAAAATCGCGGAAGAAGATGAAAAGTTCGTGCGCCAACTCAGTTTTAAATTTCACTTCAAATTTGACCATATAACTCTTTTTCATGTTCTAAAAAGAGGGCGTTGGTTTTGAAGAATGTTTTGCGAGAAAATGAAGCAAAAAGTTCATATTTAATAAAATCCCGAAAGAAGATAAAAAGTTCGTGCGCGAACTTAGTTTTAAATTTTCACTTCAAATTTTACCATATAACTCCTTTTGATGTTCTAAGATGAGGGCTTTGGTTTTAAAGAATGTTTTGCGACGAAATGACTCAAAACGTGCATATTTCGTAAAATCGCGAAAGAAGATGAAAAGTTCGTGCGCGAACTTAGTTTAAAATTTTAACTTCAAATTTGACCATATAACTCATTTTGATGTTCTAAGATGAGGGCTTTGGTTTTAAAGAATGTTTTGCTACGAAATGACTCAAAACGTGCATATTTCGTAAAATCGTTAAAGAAGATGAAAAGTTCGTGCGCAAACTCAGTTTCAAATTTTCACTTCAAATTTTAACATATAACTCCCTTTGATGTTCCTAGATGAGGGCTTTGGTTTCAAAGAATGTTTTGCGACGAAATGACGTAAAACGTGCATATTTCGTAAAATCGGGGAAGAAGATGAAAAGTTCGTGCGCAAACTCAGTTTCAAATTTCACTTCAAATTTTACCATATAACTCTTTTTCATGTTCTAAGAAGAGGTCGTTGGTTTTGAAGAATGTTTTGCGAGAAAATGAAGCAAAAGGTCGAAATTTTGTAAAATCCCGAATGAAGATGAAAAGTTCGTGCGCAAACTCAGTTTCAAATTTCACTTCAAATTTGACCATATAACTCTTTTTCATGTTCTAAGAAGAGGTCGTTGGTTTTGAAGAATGTTTTGCGAGAAAATGAAGCAAAAGGTTGATATTTAGTAAAATCCCGAAGGAAGATGAAAAGTTCGTGCGCGAACTTAGTTTCAAATTTTCCCCTTAAATTTTAACATATAACTCTTTTTCATGTTCTAAGAAGAGGGCGTTGGTTTTAAAGAATGTTTTGCGAGAAAATGAAGCAAAATGTTCATATTTAGTAAAATCCCGAAAGAAAATGAAAAGTTTGTGCGCGAACATAGTTTCAAATTTCCACTTCAAAATTGAGCATATAACTCCGTTTGATGTTCTAAGATGAGGGCTTTTGTTTCAAAGAATGTCTTGCGACGAAATGACTCAAAACGTGCATATTTCGTAAAATCGCCGAAGAAGATGAAAAGTTCGTGCGCAAACTCAGTTTCAAATTTCACATCAAATTTGACCATATAACTCTTTTTCATGTTCTAAAAAGAGGGCGTTGGTTTTGAAGAATGTTTTGCGAGAAAATGAAGCAAAAAGTTCATATTTAATAAAATCGCGGAAGAAGATGAAAAGTTCGTGCGCCAACTCAGTTTTAAATTTCACTTCAAATTTGACCATATAACTCATTTTCATGTTCTAAAAAGAGGGCGTTGGTTTTGAAGAATGTTTTGCGAGAAAATGAAGCAAAAAGTTCATATTTAATAAAATCCCGAAAGAAGATAAAAAGTTCGTGCGCGAACTTAGTTTTAAATTTTCACTTCAAATTTTACCATATAACCCCTTTTGATGTTCTAAGATGAGGGCTTTGGTTTTAAAGAATGTTTTGCGACGAAATGACTCAAAACGTGCATATTTCGTAAAATCGCAAAAGAAGATGAAAAGTTCGTGCGCAAACTCAGTTTCAAATTTTCACTTCAAATTTGACCATATAACTCTTTTTCATGTTCTAAGAAGAGGGCGTTGGTTTTGAAGATTGTTTTGCTAGAAAATGAAGCAAAATGTTCATATTTAGTAAAATCCCGAAAGAAGATGAAAAGTTCGTGCGCGAACTCAGTTTCAAAATTCTACTTCAAATTTTAACTTATAACTCTTTTTCATGTTCTAAGAAGAGGGCGTCGGTTTTGAAGAATGTTTTGCGAGAAAATGAAGCAAAAAGTTCATATTTAATAAAATCCCGAAAGAAGATGAAAAGTTCGTGCGCCAACTCAGTTTCGAATTTCACTTCAAATTTGACCATATAACTCTTTTTCATGTTCTAAAAAGAGGGCGTTGGTTTTGAAGAATGTTTTGCGAGAAAATGAAGCAAAAAGTTCATATTTAATAAAATCCCGAAAGAAGATGAAAACTTCGTGCGCCAACTCAATTTCAAATTTCACTTCAAATTTGACCATATAAGTCTTTTTCATGTTCTAAAAAGAGGGCGTTGGTTTTGAAGAATGTTTTTGCGAGAAAATGAAGCAAAAAGTTTATATTTAATAAAATCCCGAAAGAAGATGAAAAGTTCGTGCGCGAACTTAGTTTCAAATTTTCACTTCAAATTTTAACATATAACTCTTTTTCATGTTCTAAGAAGAGGGCGTTGGTTTTAAAGAATGTTTTGCGAGAAAATGAAGCAAAATGTTCATATTTAGTAAAATCCCGAAAGAAGATGAAAAGTTCGTGCGCGAACATAGTTTCAAATTTCCACTTTAAATTTGAGCATATAACTCCGTTTGATGTTCTAAGATGAGAGCTTTGGTTTCAAAGAATGTTTTGCGACGAAATGACTCAAAACGTGCATATTTCGTAAAATCGCCGAAGAAGATAAAAAGTTCGTGCGCAAACTCAGTTTCAAATTTCACTTCAAATTTGACCATATAACTCTTTTTCATGTTCTAAAAAGAGGGTGTTGGTTTTGAAGAACGTTTTGCGAGAAAATGAAACAAAAAGTTCATATTTAATAAAATCGCGAAAGAAGATGAAAAGTTCGTGCGCCAAGTCAGTTTCAAATTTCACTTCAAATTTGACCATATAACTCTTTTTCATGTTCTAGGAAGAAGGCGTTGGTTTTGAAGATTGTTTTGCTAGAAAATGAAGCAAAAGGTTCATATTTAGTAAAATCCCGAAAGAAGATGAAAAGTTCGTGCGCAAACTCAGTTTCAAATTTCACTTCAAATTTGACCATATAACTTTTTTTTCATGTTCTAAAAAGAGGGCGTTGGTTTTGAAGAACGTTTTGCGAGAAAATGAAGCAAAAGGTTGATATTTAGTAAAATTCCGAAAGAAGATGAAAAGTTCGTGCGCAAACTCATTTTCAAATTTCACTTTAAATTTGACCATATAACTCTTTTTCATGATCTAAGAAGAGGTCGTTGGTTTCAAAGAATGTTTTGCGACAAAATGACTCAAAACGTGCATATTTCGTAAAATCGCGAAAGAAGATGAAAAGTTCGTGCGCCAACTACGTTTCAAATTTCACTTCAAATTTTACCATACAACTCTTTTTCATGTTCTAAGAAGAGGTCGTTGGTTTTGAAGAATGTTTTGCGAGAAAATGAAGCAAAAGGTCGAAATTTTGTAAAATCCCGAATCAAGATGAAACGTTCGTGCACAAACTCAATTTCAAATTTCACTTCAAATTTGACCATATAACTCTTTTTCATGTTCTAAGAAGAGGTCGTTGGTTTTGAAGAATGTTTTGCGAGAAAATGAAGCAAAAGGTTGATATTTAGTAAAATCCCGAAAGGAGATGAAATGTTCGTGCGCGAACTTAGTTTCAAATTTTCACTTCAAATTTTAACATATAACTCTTTTTCATGTTCTAATAAGAGGGCGTTGGTTTTAAAGAATGTTTTGCGAGAAAATGAAGCAAAATGTTCATATTTAGTAAAATCCCGAAAGAAGATAAAAAGTTCGTGCGCGAACATAGTTTCAAATTTCCACTTCAAAATTAAGCATATAACTCCCTTTGATGTTCTAAGATGATGGCTTTGGTTTCAAGAATGTTTTGCGACGAAATGACTCAAAACGTGCATATTTCGTAAAATCGCCGAAGAAGATGAAAAGTTCGTGCGCAAACTCAGTTTCAAATTTCACTTCAAATTTGACCATATAACTCTTTTTCATGTTCTAAAAAGAGGGCGTTGGTTTTGAAGAATGTTTTGCGAGAAAATGAAGCAAAAAGTTCATATTTAATAAAATCGCGGAAGAAGATGAAAAGTTCGTGCGCCAACTCAGTTTTAAATTTCACTTCAAATTTGACCATATAACTCTTTTTCATGTTCTAAAAAGAGGGCGTTGGTTTTGAAGAATGTTTTGCGAGAAAATGAAGCAAAAAGTTCATATTTAATAAAATCCCGAAAGAAGATAAAAAGTTCGTGCGCGAACTTAGTTTTAAATTTTCACTTCAAATTATACCATATAACTCCTTTTGATGTTCTAAGATGAGGGCTTTGGTTTTAAAGAATGTTTTGCGACGAAATGACTCAAAACGTGCATATTTCGTAAAATCGCGAAAGAAGATGAAAAGTTCGTGCGCGAACTTAGTTTAAAATTTTAACTTCAAATTTGACCATATAACTCATTTTGATGTTCTAAGATGAGGGCTTTGGTTTTAAAGAATGTTTTGCTACGAAATGACTCAAAACGTGCATATTTCGTAAAATCGTTAAAGAAGATGAAAAGTTCGTGCGCAAACTCAGTTTCAAATTTTCACTTCAAATTTTAACATATAACTCCCTTTGATGTTCTAAGATGAGGGCTTTGGTTTCAAAGAATGTTTTGCGACGAAATGACGTAAAACGTGCATATTTCGTAAAATCGGGGAAGAAGATGAAAAGTTCGTGCGCAAACTCAGTTTCAAATTTCACTTCAAATTTTACCATATAACTCTTTTTCATGTTCTAAGAAGAGGTCGTTGGTTTTGAAGAATGTTTTGCGAGAAAATGAAGCAAAAGGTCGAAATTTTGTAAAATCCCGAATGAAAATGAAAAGTTCGTGCGCAAACTCAGTTTCAAATTTCACTTCAAATTTGACCATATAACTCTTTTTCATGTTCTAAGAAGAGGTCGTTGGTTTTGAAGAATGTTTTGCGAGAAAATGAAGCAAAAGGTTGATATTTAGTAAAATCCCGAAGGAAGATGAAAAGTTCGTGCGCGAACTTAGTTTCAAATTTTCACTTCAAATTTTAACATATAACTCTTTTTCATGTTCTAAGAAGAGGGCGTTGCTTTTAAAGAATGTTTTGCGAGAAAATGAAGCAAAATGTTCATATTTAGTAAAATCCCGAAAGAAGATGAAAAGTTTGTGCGCGAACATAGTTTCAAATTTCCACTTCAAAATTGAGCATATAACTCCGTTTGATGTTCTAAGATGAGGGCTTTTGTTTCAAAGAATGTCTTGCGACGAAATGACTCAAAACGTGCATATTTCGTAAAATCGCCGAAGAAGATGAAAAGTTCGTGCGCAAACTCAGTTTCAAATTTCACTTCAAATTTGACCATATAACTCTTTTTCATGTTCTAAAAAGAGGGCGTTGGTTTTGAAGAATGTTTTG
This sequence comes from Euonymus europaeus, assembly GCA_963580455.1. Taxonomy (NCBI): domain Eukaryota; kingdom Viridiplantae; phylum Streptophyta; class Magnoliopsida; order Celastrales; family Celastraceae; genus Euonymus; species Euonymus europaeus. The sequence goes on along the minus strand of OY756960.1, from coordinate 11,715,676 downwards.
CGAGAAAATGAAGCAAAAAGTTCATATTTAATAAAATCGCGGAAGAAGATGAAAAGTTCGTGCGCCAACTCAGTTTTAAATTTCACTTCAAATTTGACCATATAACTCTTTTTCATGTTCTAAAAAGAGGGCGTTGGTTTTGAAGAATGTTTTGCGAGAAAATGAAGCAAAAAGTTCATATTTAATAAAATCCCGAAAGAAGATAAAAAGTTCGTGCGCGAACTTAGTTTTAAATTTTCACTTCAAATTTTACCATATAACTCCTTTTGATGTTCTAAGATGAGGGCTTTGGTTTTAAAGAATGTTTTGCGACGAAATGATTCAAAACGTGCATATTTCGTAAAATCGCGAAAGAAGATGAAAAGTTCGTGCGCGAACTTAGTTTAAAATTTTAACTTCAAATTTGACCATATAACTCATTTTGATGTTCTAAGATGAGGGCTTTGGTTTTAAAGAATGTTTTGCTACGAAATGACTCAAAACGTGCATATTTCGTAAAATCGTTAAAGAAGATGAAAAGTTCGTGCGCAAACTCAGTTTCAAATTTTCACTTCAAATTTTAACATATAACTCCCCTTGATGTTCTAAGATGAGGGCTTTGGTTTCAAAGAATGTTTTGCGACGAAATGACGTAAAACATGCATATTTCGTAAAATCGGGGAAGAAGATGAAAAGTTCGTGCGCAAACTCAGTTTCAAATTTCACTTCAAATTTTACCATATAACTCTTTTTCATGTTCTAAGAAGAGGTCGTTGGTTTTGAAGAATGTTTTCCGAGAAAATGAAGCAAAAGGTCGAAATTTTGTAAAATCCCGAATGAAGATGAAAAGTTCGTGCGCAAACTCAGTTTCAAATTTCACTTCAAATTTGACCATATAACTCTTTTTCATGTTCTAGAAGAGGTCGTTGGTTTTGAAGAATGTTTTGCGAGAAAATGAAGCAAAAGGTTGATATTTAGTAAAATCCCGAAGGAAGATGAAAAGTTCGTGCGCGAACTTAGTTTCAAATTTTCACTTCAAATTTTAACATATAACTCTTTTTCATGTTCTAAAAAGAGGGCGTTGGTTTTAAAGAATGTTTTGCGAGAAAATGAAGCAAAATATTCATATTTAGTAAAATCCCGAAAGAAGATGAAAAGTTTGTGCGCGAACATAGTTTCAAATTTCCACTTCAAAATTGAGCATATAACTCCGTTTGATGTTCTAAGATGAGGGCTTTTGTTTCAAAGAATGTCTTGCGACGAAATGACTCAAAACGTGCATATTTCGTAAAATCGCCGAAGAAGATGAAAAGTTCGTGCGCAAACTCAGTTTCAAATTTCACTTCAAATTTGACCATATAACTCTTTTTCATGTTCTAAAAAGAGGGCGTTGGTTTTGAAGAATGTTTTGCGAGAAAATGAAGCAAAAAGTTCATATTTAATAAAATCGCGGAAGAAGATGAAAAGTTCGTGCGCCAACTCAGTTTTAAATTTCACTTCAAATTTGACCATATAACTCTTTTTCATGTTCTAAAAAGAGGGCGTTGGTTTTGAAGAATGTTTTGCGAGAAAATGAAGCAAAAAGTTCATATTTAATAAAATCCCGAAAGAAGATAAAAAGTTCGTGCGCGAACTTAGTTTTAAATTTTCACTTCAAATTTTACCATATAACTCCTTTTGATGTTCTAAGATGAGGGCTTTGGTTTTAAAGAATGTTTTGCGACGAAATGACTCAAAACGTGCATATTTCGTAAAATCGCGAAAGAAGATGAAAAGTTCGTGCGCGAACTTAGTTTAAAATTTTAACTTCAAATTTGACCATATAACTCATTTTGATGTTCTAAGATGAGGGCTTTGGTTTTAAAGAATGTTTTGCTACGAAATGACTCAAAACGTGCATATTTCGTAAAATCGTTTAAAGAAGATGAAAAGTTCGTGCGCAAACTCAGTTTCAAATTTTCACTTCAAATTTTAACATATAACTCCCTTTGATGTTCTAAGATGAGGGCTTTGGTTTCAAAGAATGTTTTGCGACGAAATGACGTAAAACGTGCATATTTCGTAAAATCGGGGAGAAGATGAAAAGTTCGTGCGCAAACTCAGTTTCAAATTTCACTTTAAATTTTACCATATAACTCTTTTTCATGTTCTAAGAAGAGGTCGTTGGTTTTGAAGAATGTTTTGCGAGAAAATGAAGCAAAAGGTCGAAATTTTGTAAAATCCCGAATGAAGATGAAAAGTTCGTGCGCAAACTCAGTTTCAAATTTCACTTCAAATTTGACCATATAACTCTTTTTCATGTTCTAAGAAGAGGTCGTTGGTTTTGAAGAATGTTTTGCGAGAAAATGAAGCAAAAGGTTGATATTTAGTAAAATCCCGAAGGAAGATGAAAAGTTCGTGCGCGAACTTAGTTTCAAATTTTCACTTCAAATTTTAACATATAACTCTTTTTCATGTTCTAAGAAGAGGGCGTTGGTTTTAAAGAATGTTTTGCGAGAAAATGAAGCAAAATGTTCATATTTAGTAAAATCCCGAAAGAAGATGAAAAGTTTGTGCGCGAACATAGTTTCAAATTTCCACTTCAAAATTGAGCATATAACTCCGTTTGATGTTCTAAGATGAGGGCTTTTGTTTCAAAGAATGTCTTGCGACGAAATGACTCAAAACGTGCATATTTCGTAAAATCGCCGAAGAAGATGAAAAGTTCGTGCGCAAACTCAGTTTCAAATTTCACTTCAAATTTGACCATATAACTCTTTTTCATGTTCTAAAAAGAGGGCGTTGGTTTTGAAGAATGTTTTGCGAGAAAATGAAGCAAAAAGTTCATATTTAATAAAATCGCGGAAGAAGATGAAAAGTTCGTGCGCCAACTCAGTTTTAAATTTCACTTCAAATTTGACCATATAACTCATTTTCATGTTCTAAAAAGAGTGCGTTGGTTTTGAAGAATGTTTTGCGAGAAAATGAAGCAAAACGTTCATATTTAATAAAATCCCGAAAGAAGATAAAAAGTTCGTGCGCGAACTTAGTTTTAAATTTTCACTTCAAATTTTACCATATAACCCCTTTTGATGTTCTAAGATGAGGGCTTTGGTTTTAAAGAATGTTTTGCGACGAAATGACTCAAAACGTGCATATTTCGTAAAATCGCGAAAGAAGATGTAAAGTTCGTGCGCAAACTCAGTTTCAAATTTTCACTTCAAATTTGACCGTATAACTCTTTTTCATGTTCTAAGAAGAGGGCGTTGGTTTTGAAGATTGTTTTGCTAGAAAATGAAGCAAAATGTTCATATTTAGTAAAATCCCGAAAGAAGATGAAAAGTTCGTGCGCGAACTTAGTTTCAAATTTTAACTTCAAATTTGACCATATAACTCATTTTGATGTTCTAAGATGAGGGCTTTGGTTTTAAAGAATGTTTTGTGAGAAAATGAAGCAAAATATTCATATTTAGTAAAATCCCGAAAGAAGATGAAAAGTTCGTGCGCGAACATAGCTTCAAATTTTCACTTCAAATTTGTGCATATAACTCCCTTTGATGTTCTAAGATGAGGGCTTTGGTTTCAAAGAATGTTTTGCGACAAAATGACGTAAAACGTGCATATTTCGTAAAATCGGGGAAGAAGATGAAAAGTTCGTGCGCAAACTCAGTTTCAAATTTCACTTCAAATTTGACCATATAACTCTTTTTCATGTTCTAAGAAGAGGGCGTCGGTTTTGAAGAACGTTTTGCGAGAAAATGAGGCAAAAGGTTGATATTTAGTAAAATCCCGAAAGAGGATGAAAAGTTCCTGCGCAACTCAGTTTCAAATTTCACTTCAAATTTGACCATATAACTCTTTTTCATGTTCTAAAACGAGGGCGTTGGTTTTGAAGAATGTTTTGCGAGAAAATAAAGCAAAAAGTTCATATTTAATAAAATCCCGAAAGAAGATAAAAAGTTCGTGCGCGAACTTAGTTTTAAATTTTCACTTCAAATTTTACCATATAACCCCTTTTGATGTTCTAAGATGAGGACTTTGGTTTTAAAGAATGTTTTTCGACGAAATGACTCAAAACGTGCATATTTCGTAAAATCGCGAAAGAAGATGAAAAGTTCGTGCGCAAACTCAGTTTCAAATTTCACTTCAAATTTGACCATATAACACTTTTTCATGTTATAAAAAGAAGGCGTTGGTTTTGAAGAATGTTTTGCGAGAAAATGAAGCAAAAAGTTCATATATAATAAAATCCCGAAAGAAGATGAAAAGTTCATGCGCGAACTGAGTTTCAAATTTTCACTTCAAATTTTACCTTATAACTCCTTTTGATGTTCTAAGATGAGGGCTTTGGTTTTAAAGAATGTTTTGCTACGAAATGACTCAAAACGTGCATATTTCGTAAAATCGCGAAAGAAGATGAAAAGTTCGTGCGTAAACTTAGTTTCAAATTTCACTTCAAATTTGACCATATAACTCTTTTTCATGTTATAAAAAGAGGACGTTGGTTTTGAAGAATGTTTTGCGAGCAAATGAAGCAAAAAGTTCATATTTAATAAAATCCCGAAAGAAGATGAAAAGTTCGTGCGCCAACTCAGTTTCAAATTTCACTTCAAATTTGACCATATAACTCTTTTTCATGTTCTAAAAAGAGGGCGTTGGTTTTGAAGAATATTTTGCGAGAAAATGAAGCAAAAAGTTCATATTTAATAAAATCCCGAAAGAAGATGAAAACTTCGTGCGCCAACTCAATTTCAAATTTCAATTCAAATTTGACCATATAAGTCTTTTTCATGTTCTAAAAAGAGGGCGTTGGTTTTGAAGAATGTTTTTGCGAGAAAATGAAGCAAAAAGTTTATATTTAATAAAATCCCGAAAGAAGATGAAAAGTTCGTGCGCGAACTTAGTTTCAAATTTTCACTTCAAATTTTAACATATAACTCTTTTTCATGTTCTAAGAAGAGGGCGTTGGTTTTAAAGAATGTTTTGCGAGAAAATGAAGCAAAATGTTAATATTTAGTAAAATCCCGAAAGAAGATGAAAAGTTCGTGCGCGAACATAGTTTCAAATTTCCACTTTAAATTTGAGCATATAACTCCGTTTGATGTTCTAAGATGAGAGCTTTGGTTTCAAAGAATGTTTTGCGACGAAATGACTCAAAATGTGCATATTTCGTAAAATCGCCGAAGAAGATAAAAAGTTCGTGCGCAAACTCAGTTTCAAATTTCACTTCAAATTTGACCATATAACTCTTTTTCATGTTCTAAAAAGAGGGTGTTGGTTTTGAAGAACGTTTTGCGAGAAAATGAAGCAAAAAGTTCATATTTAATAAAATCGCGAAAGAAGATGAAAAGTTCGTGCGCCAAGTCAGTTTCAAATTTCACTTCAAATTTGACCATATAACTCTTTTTCATGTTCTAGGAAGAGGGCGTTGGTTTTGAAGATTGTTTTGCTAGAAAATGAAGCAAAAGGTTCATATTTAGTAAAATCCCGAAAGAAGATGAAAAGTTCGTGCGCAAACTCAGTTTCAAATTTCACTTCAAATTTTAACATATAACTCTTTTTCATGTTCTAAGAAGAGGGCGTTGGTTTTAAAGAATGTTTTGCGAGAAATTGAAGCAAAATGTTCATATTTAGTAAAATCCCGAAAGAAGATAAAAAGTTCGTGCGCGAACATAGTTTCAAATTTCCACTTCAAAATTGAGCATATAACTCCCTTTGATGTTCTAAGATGATGGCTTTGGTTTCAAAGAATGTTTTGCGACGAAATGACTCAAAACGTGCATATTTCGTAAAATCGCCGAAGAAGATGAAAAGTTCGTGCGCAAACTCAGTTTTAAGTTTTCACTTCAAATTTTACCATATAACCCCTTTTGATGTTCTAAGATGAGGGCTTTGGTTTTAAAGAATGTTTTGCGACGAAATGACTCAAAACGTGCATATTTCGTAAAATCGCGAAAGAAGATGAAAAGTTCGTGCGCAAACTCAGTTTCAAATTTTCACTTCAAATTTGACCATATAACTCTTTTTCATGTTCTAAGAAGAGGGCGTTGGTTTTGAAGATTGTTTTGCTAGAAAATGAAGCAAAATGTTCATATTTAGTAAAATCCCGAAAGAAGATGAAAAGTTCGTGCGCGAACTTAGTTTCAAATTTTAACTTCGAATTTGACCATATAACTCATTTTGATGTTCTAAGATGAGGGCTTTGGTTTTAAAGAATGTTTTGCGAGAAAATGAAGCAAAATGTTCATATTTAGTAAAATCCCGAAAGAAGATGAAAAGTTCGTGCGCGAACATAGTTTCAAATTTCCACTTCAAAATTGAGCATATAACTCCCTTTGATGTTCTAAGATGATGGCTTTGGTTTCAAAGAATGTTTTGCGACGAAATGACTCAAAACGTGCATATTTCGTAAAATCGCCGAAGAAGATGAAAAGTTCGTGCGCAAACTCAGTTTTAAATTTTCACTTCAAATTTTACCATATAACCCCTTTTGATGTTCTAAGATGAGGGCTTTGGTTTCAAAGAATGTTTTGCGACGAAATGACGTAAAACGTGCATATTTCGTAAAATCGGGGAAGAAGATGAAAAGTTCGTGCGCAAACTCAGTTTCAAATTTCACTTCAAATTTGACCATATAACTCTTTTTCATGTTCTAAGAAGAGGGCGTAGGTTTTGAAGAACGTTTTGCGAGAAAATGAGGCAAAAGGTTGATATTTAGTAAAATCCCGGAAGAAGATGAAAAGTTCCTGCGCAACTCAGTTTCAAATTTCACTTCAAATTTGACCATATAACTCTTTTTCATGTTCTAAAACGAGGGCGTTGGTTTTGAAGAATGTTTTGCGAGAAAATGAAGCAAACAGTTCATATTTAATAAAATCCCGAAAGAAGATAAAAAGTTCGTGCGCGAACTTAGTTTTAAATTATCACTTCAAATTTTACCATATAACCCCTTTTGATGTTCTAAGATGAGGGCTTTGGTTTTAAAGAATCTTTTTCGACGAAATGACTCAAAACGTGCATATTTCGTAAAATCGCGAAAGAAGATGAAAAGTTCGTGCGTAAACTTAGTTTCAAATTTCACTTCAAATTTGACCATATAACTCTTTTTCATGTTATAAAAAGAGGACGTTGGTTTTGAAGAATGTTTTGCGAGCAAATGAAGCAAAAAGTTCATATTTAATAAAATCCCGAAAGAAGATGAAAAGTTCGTGCGCCAACTCAGTTTCAAATTTCACTTCAAATTTGACCATATAACTCTTTTTCATGTTCTAAAAAGAGGGCGTTGGTTTTGAAGAATGTTTTGCGAGAAAATGAAGCAAAAAGTTCATATTTAATAAAATCCCGAAAGAAGATGAAAACTTCGTGCGCCAACTCAATTTCAAATTTCACTTCAAATTTGACCATATAAGTCTTTTTCATGTTCTAAAAAGAGGGCGTTGGTTTTGAAGAATGTTTTGCGAGAAAATGAAGCAAAAAGTTCATATTTAATAAAATCCCGAAAGAAGATGAAAAGTTCATGCGCGAACTTAGTTTCAAATTTTCACTTCAAATTTTACTTTATAACTCCTTTTTATGTTCTAAGATGAGGCTTTGGTTTTAAAGAATGTTTTGCGACGAAATGACTCAAAACGTGCATATTTCATAAAATCGCGAAAGAAGATGAAAAGTTCGTGCACAAACAAGTCTTCAAATTTTTACTTCAAATTTGAGCATATAACTCCCTTTGATATTCTAAAAAGAGGGCGTTGGTTTTGAAGAATGTTTTGCGAGAAAATGAAGCAAAAAGTTCATATTTAATAAAATCCCGAAGGAAGATGAAAAGTTCGTGCGCGAACATAGCTTCAAATTTTCACTTCGAATTTGAGGATTAACTCCCTTTGATGTTCTAAGATGAGGGCTTTGGTTTCAAAGAATGTTTTGTGACGAAATGACGTAAAACGTGCATATTTCGTAAAATCGGGGAAGAAGACGAAAAGTTCGTGCGCAAACTCAGTTTCAAATTTCACTTCAAATTTGACCATATAAGTCTTTTTCATGTTCTAATAAGAGGTCGTTGGTTTTGAAGAATGTTTTGCGAGAAAATGAAGCAAAATATTGATATTTAGTAAAATCTCGAAAGAAGATAAAAAGTTCGTGCTCGAACTTAGTTTCAAATTTTCACTTCAAATTTTAACATTTAACTCTTTTTCATGTTCTAAGAAGATGGCGTTGGTTTTAAAGAATGTTTTGCGAGAAAATGAAGCAAAATGTTCATATTTAATAAAATCCCGAAAAAAGATGAAAAGTTCGTTCGCGAACATAGCTTCAAATTTCCACTTCAAAATTGAGCATATAACTCCCTTTGATGTTCTAAGATGAGGGCTTTGGTTTCAAAGAATGTTTTGCGACGAATTCAATTAAAACGTGCATATTTCGTAAAATCGCGGAAGAAGATGAAAAGTTCGTGCGCAAACTCAGTTTCAAATTTCACTTCAAATTTGACCATAAAACTCTTTTTCATGTTCTAAGAAGCGTTCGTTGGTTTTGAAGAATATTTTGCGAGAAAATGAAGCAAAATGTTGAAATTTAGTAAAATCCCAAAGAAGATGAAAAGTTCGTGCGCAAACTCAGTTTCAAATTTCCACTTCAAATTTTAACTTATAACTCTTTTTCATGTTCAAAGAAGAGGGCGTCGGTTTTGAAGAATGTTTTGCGAGAAAATGAAGCAAAAGGTTGATATTTAGTAAAATCGCGAAAGAAGATGAAAAGTTCGTGCGCAAACTCAGTTTCAAATTTCACTTCGAATTTGACCATGTAACTCTTTTTCATGTTCTAAAAAGAGGGCGTTGGTTTTGAAGAATGTTTTGCGAGAAAATGAAGAAAAAAGTTCATATTTAATAAAATCCCAAAAGAAGATGAAAAGTTCGTGCGCAAACTCAGTTTCAAATTTCACTTCAAATTTGACCATATAACTCTTTTTCATGTTCTAAGAAGAGGGCCTTGGTTTTAAAGAATTTTTTGCGAGAAAATGAAGCAAAATGTTCATATGTTGTAAAATCCCGAAAGAAGATGAAAAGTTCGTGCGCCAACTCAGTTTCAAATTTCACTTCAAATTTGACCATATAACTCTTTTTCATGTTCTAAGAAGAGGTCGTTGGTTTTGAAGAATGTTTTGCGACGAAATGACTCAAAACGTGCATATTTCGTAAAATCGCGAAAGAAGATAAAAAGTTCGTGCGCGAACTTAGTTTCAAATTTTCACTTCAAATTTTAACATATAACTCTTTTTCATGTTCTAAGAAGAGGGCGTTGGTTTTAAAGAATGTTTTGCGAGAAAATGAAGCAAAATATTCATATTTAGTAAAATCCCGAAAAAAGATGAAAAGTTCGTGCGCGAACTTATTTTCAAATTTTCACTTCAAATTTTAACATATAACTCTTTTTCATGTTCTAAGAAGAGGGCGTTGTTTTTTAAGAATGTTTTGCGAGAAAATGAAGCAAAAAGTTCATATTTAGTAAAATCCCGAAAGAAGATGAAAAGTTCGTGCGCGAACATAGCTTCAAATTTTCACTTCAAATTTGAGCATATAACTCCCTTTGATGTTCTAAGATGAGAGCTTTGGTTTCAAAGAATGTTTTGTGACGAAATGACGTAAAACGTGCATATTTCGTAAAATCGGGGAAGAATATGAAAAGTTCGTGCGCAAACTCAGTTTCAAATTTCACTTCAAATTTGACCATATAACTCTTTTTCATGTTCTAAGAAGAGGGCGTCGGTTTTGAAGAACGTTTTGCGAGAAATTGAAGCAAAAGGTTGATATTTAATAAAATCCCGAAAGAAGATGAAAAGTTCCTGCGCAAACTCAGTTTCAAATATCACTTCAAATTTGACCATATAACTCTTTTTCATGTTCTAAAAAGAGGACGTTGGTTTTGAAGAATGTTTTGCGAGCAAATGAAGCAAAATGTTCATATTTAATAAAATCTCGAAAGACGATGAAAAGTTCGTGCGCCAACTCAGTTTCAAATTTCACTTCAAATTTGACCATATAACTCTTTTTCATGTTCTAAAAAGAGAGCGTTGGTTTTGAAGAATGTTTTGCGAGAAAATGAAGCAAAAAGTTCATATTTTAAGAAGAGGTCGTTGGTTTTGAAGAATGTTTTGCGAGAAAATGAAGCAAAATGTTGATATTTAGAAAAATCCTGAAAGAAGATGAAAAGTTCGTGCGCGAACTAAGTTTCAAATTTTCACTTCAAATTTTAACATATAACTCTTTTTCATGTTCTAAGAAGAGGGCGTTGGTTTTAAAGAATGTTTTGCTAGAAAATGAAGCAAAATGTTCATATTTAGTAAAATCCCGAAAGAAGATAAAAAATTCGTGCGCGAACATAGTTTCAAATTTTCACATCAAATTTGAGCATATAACTCCCTTTGATGTTCTAAGATGAGGGCATTTGTTTCAAAGAATGTTTTGGACGAAATGACTTAAAACGTGCATATTTCGTAAAATCGTGTAAGAAGAGGAAAAGTTCGTGCGCAAACTCAGTTTCAAATTTCACTTCAAATTTGACCATATAACTCTTTTTCATGTTTTAAATAGAGGTCGTCGGTGTTGAAGAATGTTTTGCGAGAAAATGAAGCAAAAGGTTGATATTTAGTAAAATCGCGAAAGAAGATGAAAAGTTCGTGCGCAAACTCAGTTTCAAATTTCACTTCAAATTTGACCATATAACTCTTTTTCATGTTTTAAATAGAGGTCGTTGGTTTTGAAGAATGTTTTGCGAGAAAATGAAGCAAAAGGTTGATATTTAGTAAAATCTCGAAAGAAGATGAAAAGTTCCTGCGCAAACTCAGTTTCAAATATCACTTCAAATTTGACCATATAACTCTTTTTCATGTTCTAAGAAGAGGTCGTTGGTTTTGAAGAATGTTTTGCGAGAAAATGAAGCAAAAGGTTGATATTTAGTAAAATTTCGAACGAAGATGAAAATTTCGTGCGCGAACTTAGTTTCAAATTTTCAATTCAAATTTTAACATATAACTCTTTTTCTTGTTCTAAGAAGAGGTCGTTTGTTTTGATGAATGTTTTGCGAGAAAATGAAGCAAAAGATTGATATTTAGTAAAATCCCGAAAGAAGATGAAAAGTTCGTGCGCGAACTAAGTTTCAAATTTTCACTTCAAATTTTAACATATAACTCTTTTTCATGTTCTAAGAAGAGGGCGTTGGTTTTAAAGAATGTTATGCGAGAAAATTAAGCAAAATGTTCATATTTAGTAAAATCCCGAAAGAAGATGAAAAGTTCGTGCGCGAACTAAGTTTCAAATTTTCACATAAAATTTGAGCATATAACTCCCTTTGATGTTCTAAGATGAGGGCTTTCGTTTCAAAGAATGTTTTGGACGAAATGACTTAAAACGTGCATATTTCGTAAAATCGTGTAAGAAGAGGAAAAGTTCGTGCGCAAAATCAGTTTCAAATTCTCACTTCAAATTTGACCATATAACTCTTTTTCATGTTATAAGAAGAGGGCGTTGGTTTTGAAGAATGTTTTGCTAGAAAATGAAACAAAAGGTTCATATTTAGTAAAATGTTGAAAGAAGATGAAAAGTTCGTGCGCTAACTCAGTTTCAAATTTCACTTCAAATTTGACCATGTAACTCTTTTTCATGTTCTCAAAAGAGGTCGTTGGTTTTGAAGAATGTTTTGCGAGAAAATGAAGCAAAAGGTTGATATTTAGTAAAATTTCGAACGAAGATGAAAAGTTCGTGCGCCAACTCAGTTTCAAATTTCACATCAAATTTGACCATATAACTCTTTTTCATGTTCTAAGCAGAGGGCGTCGGTTTTGATGAACATTTTGCGAGAAAATGAAGCAAAATGTTGATATTTAGTAAAATCCCGAAAGAAGATGAAAAGTTCGTGCGCAAACTCAGCTTCAAATTTCACTTCAAATTTGACCATATAACTCTTTTTCATGTTCTAAAAAGAGGTCGTTGGTTTTGAAGAATGTTTTGCGAGAAAATGAAGCAAAAAGTTCATATTTAATAAAATCCCAAAAGAAGATAAAAAGTTCGTGCGGGAACTGAGTTTCAAATTTTCACTTAAAATTTTACCATATAACTCCCTTTGATGTTCTAAGATGAGGGCTTTGGTTTTAAAGAATGTATTGCGACGAAATGACTCAAAACGTGCATATTTCGTAAAATCGCGAAAGAAGATGAAAAGTTCGTGCGCAAACTCAGTTTCAAATTTCACTTCAAATTTGACCATATAACTCTGTTTCATGTTCTAAATAGAGGTCGTTGGTTTTGAAGAATGTTTTGCGAGAAAATGAAGCAAAAGGTTGATATTTAGTAAAATCGCGAAAGAAGATGAAAAATTCGTGCGCAAACTCAGTTTCAAATTTCACTTCAAATTTGACCATATAACTCTTTTTCATGTTCTAAATAGAGGTCGTTGGTTTTGAAGAATGTTTTGCGAGAAAATGAAGCAAAAGGTTGATATTTAGTAAAATCTCGAAAGAAGATGAAAAGTTCCTGCGCAAACTCAGTTTCAAATTTCACTTCAAATTTGACCATATAACTCTTTTTCATGTTTTAAATAGAGGTCGTTGGTTTTGAAGAATGTTTTGCGAGAAAATGAAGCAAAAGGTTGATATTTAGTAAAATCTCGAAAGAAGATGAAAAGTTCCTGCGCAAACTCAGTTTCAAATATCACTTCAAATTTGACCATATAACTCTTTTTCTTGTTCTAAGAAGAGGTCGTTGGTTTTGAAGAATGTTTTGCGAGAAAATGAAGCAAAAGGTGGATATTTAGTAAAATTTCGAACGAAGATGAAAAGTTCGTGCGCGAACTTAGTTTCAAATTTTCACTTCAAATTTTAACATATAACTCTTTTTCTTGTTCTAAGAAGAGGTCGTTTTTTTTGAAGAATGTTTTGCGAGAAAATGAAGCAAAAGATTGATATTTAGTAAAATCCCGAAAGAAGATGAAAAGTTCGTGCGCGAACTAAGTTTCAAATTTTCACTTCAAATTTTAACATATAACTCTTTTTCATGTTCTAAGAAGAGGGCGTTGGTTTTAAAGAATGTTATGCGAGAAAATTAAGCAAAATGTTCATATTTAGTAAAATCCCGAAAGAAGATGAAAAGTTCGTGCGCGAACTAAGTTTCAAATTTTCACATAAAATTTGAGCATATAACTCCCTTTGATGTTCTAAGATGAGGGCTTTTGTTTCAAAGAATGTTTTGGACGAAATGACTTAAAACGTGCATATTTCGTAAAATCGTGTAAGAAGAGGAAAAGTTCGTGCGCAAAATCAGTTTCAAATTCTCACTTCAAATTTGACCATATAACTCTTTTTCATGTTATAAGAATTGGGCGTTGGTTTTGAAGCATGTTTTGCTAGAAAATGAAACAAAAGGTTCATATTTAGTAAAATGTCGAAAGAAGATGAAAAGTTCGTGCGCCAACTCAGTTTCAAATTTCACTTCAAATTTGACCATGTAACTCTTTTTCATGTTCTCAAAAGAGGTCGTTGGTTTTGAAGAATGTTTTGCGAGAAAATGAAGCAAAAGGTTGATATTTAGTAAAATTTCGAACGAAGATGAAAAGTTCGTACGCCAACTCAGTTTCAAATTTCACATCAAATTTGACCATATAACTCTTTTTCATGTTCTAAGCAGAGGGCGTCGGTTTTGATGAACGTTTTGCGAGAAAATGAAGCAAAAGGTTGATATTTAGTAAAATCCCGAAAGAAGATGAAAAGTTCGTGCGCAAACTCAGTTTCAAATTTCACTTCAAATTTGACCATATAACTCTTTTTCATGTTCTGAAAAGAGGTCGTTGGTTTTGAAGAATGTTTTGCGAGAAAATGAAGCAAAAAGTTCATATTTAATAAAATCCCAAAAGAAGATGAAAAGTTCGTGCGCGAACTGAGTTTCAAATTTTCACTTAAAATTTTACCATATAACTCCCTTTGATGTTCTAAGATGAGGGCTTTGGTTTTAAAGAATGTATTGCGACGAAATGACTCAAAACGTGCATATTTCGTAAAATCGCGAAAGAAGATGAAAAGTTCGTGCGCAAACTCAGTTTCAAATTTCACTTCAAATTTGACCATATAACTCTGTTTCATGTTCTAAATAGAGGTCGTTGGTTTTGAAGAATGTTTTGCGAGAAAATGAAGCAAAAGGTTGATATTTAGTAAAATCGCGAAAGAAGATGAAAAGTTCGTGCGCAAACTCAGTTTCAAATTTCACTTCAAATTTGACCATATAACTCTTTTTCATGTTCTAAATAGAGGTCGTTGGTTTTGAAGAATGTTTTGCGAGAAAATGAAGCAAAAGGTTGATATTTAGTAAAATCTCGAAAGAAGATGAAAAGTTCCTGCGCAAACTCAGTTTCAAATTTCACTTCAAATTTGACCATATAACTCTTTTTCATGTTTTAAATAGAGGTCGTTGGTTTTGAAGAATGTTTTGCGAGAAAATGAAGCAAAAGGTTGATATTTAGTAAAATCTCGAAGGAAGATGAAAAGTTCCTGCGCAAACTCAGTTTCAAATATCACTTCAAATTTGACCATATAACTCTTTTTCATGTTCTAAGAAGAGGTCGTTGGTTTTGAAGAATGTTTTGCGAGAAAATGAAACAAAAGGTTCATATTTAGTAAAATGTCGAAAGAGGATGAAAAGTTCGTGCGCCAACTCAGTTTCAAATTTCACTTCAAATTTGACCATGTAACTCTTTTTCATGTTCTCAAAAGAGGTCGTTGGTTTTGAAGAATGTTTTGCGAGAAAATGAAGCAAAATGTTGATATTTAGTAAAATTTCGAACGAAGATGAAAAGTTCGTACGCCAACTCAGTTTCAAATTTCACATCAAATTTGACCATATAACTCTTTTTCATGTTCTAAGCAGAGGGCGTCGGTTTTGATGAACGTTTTGCGAGAAAATGAAGGAAAAGGTTGATATTTAGTAAAATCCCGAAAGAAGATGAAAAGTTCGTGCACAAACTCAGTTTCAAATTTCACTTCAAATTTGACCATATAACTCTTTTTCATGTTCTAAAAAGAGGTCGTTGGTTTTGAAGAATGTTTTGCGAGAAAATGAAGCAAAAAGTTCATATTTAATAAAATCCCAAAAGAAGATGAAAAGTTCGTGCGCGAACTGAGTTTCAAATTTTCACTTAAAATTTTACCATATAACTCCCTTTGATGTTCTAAGATGAGGGCTTTGGTTTTAAAGAATGTATTGCGACGAAATGACTCAAAACGTGCATATTTCGTAAAATCGCGAAAGAAGATGAAAAGTTCGTGCGCAAACTCAGTTTCAAATTTCACTTCAAATTTGACCATATAACTCTTTTTCATGTTCTAAATAGAGGTCGTTGGTTTTGAAGAATGTTTTGCGAGAAAATGAAGCAAAAGGTTGATATTTAGTAAAATCGCGAAAGAAGATGAAAAGTTCGTGCGCAAACTCAGTTTCAAATTTCACTTCAAATTTGACCATATAACTCTTTTTCATGTTCTAAATAGAGGTCGTTGGTTTTGAAGAATATTTTGCGAGAAAATGAAGCAAAAGGTTCATATTTAGTAAAATCTCGAAAGAAGATGAAAAGTTCCTGCGCAAACTCAGTTTCAAATATCACTTCAAATTTGACCATATAACTCTTTTTCATGTTCTAAGAAGAGGTCGTTGGTTTTGAAGAATGTTTTGCGACAAAATGAAGCAAAAGGTTGATATTTAGTAAAATTTCGAACGAATATAAAAAGTTCGTGCGCGAACTTAGTTTCAAATTTTCACTTCAAATTTTAACATATAACTCTTTTTCATGTTCTAAGAAGAGGTCGTCGGTTTTGATTAACGTTTTGCGAGAAAATGAAGCAAAAGGTTGATATTTAGTAAAATCCCGAAAGAAGATGAAAAGTTCGTGCGCAAACTCAGTTTCAAATTTCACTTCAAATTTGACCATATAACTCTTTTTCATGTTCTAAAAAGAGGTCGTTGGTTTTGGACGAAATGACTTAAAACGTGCATATTTCGTAAAATCGTGTAAGAAGAGGAAAAGTTCGTGCGCAAAATCAGTTTCAAATTCTCACTTCAAATTTGACCATATAACTCTTTTTCATGTTATAAGAAGAGGGCGTTGGTTTTGAAGAATGTTTTGCTAGAAAATGAAACAAAAGGTTCATATTTAGTAAAATGTCGAAAGAAGATGAAAAGTTCGTGCGCCAACTCAGTTTCAAATTTCACTTCAAATTTGACCATGTAACTCTTTTTCATGTTCTCAAAAGAGGTCGTTGGTTTTGAAGAATGTTTTGCGAGAAAATGAAGCAAAAGGTTGATATTTAGTAAAATTTCGAACGAAGATGAAAAGTTCGTGCGCCAACTCAGTTTCAAATTTCACATCAAATTTGACCATATAACTCTTTTTCATGTTCTAAGTAGAAGGCGTCGGTTTTGATGAACGTTTTGCGAGAAAATGAAGCAAAAGGTTGATATTTAGTAAAATCCCGAAAGAAGATGAAAAGTTCGTGCGCAAACTCAGTTTCAAATTTCACTTCAAATTTGACCATATAACTCTTTTTCATGTTCTAAAAAGAGGTCGTTGGTTTTGAAGAATGTTTTGCGAGAAAATGAAGCAAAAGGTTGATATTTAGTAAAATCCCGAAAGAAGATGAAAAGTTAGTGCGCGAACTAAGTTTCAAATTTTCACTTCAAATTTTAACATATAACTCTTTTTGATGTTCTAAGAAGAGGGCGTTGGTTTTAAAGAATGTTATGCGAGAAAATTAAGCAAAATGTTCATATTTAGTAAAATCCCGAAAGAAGATGAAAAGTTCGTCCGCCAACTCAGTTTCAAATTTCACTTCAAATTTGACCATATAACTCTTTTTCATGTTCTAAGAAGAGGTCGTTAGTTTTGAAGAATGTTTTGCGAGAAAATGAAGCAAAAGATTGATATTTAGTAAAATCTCGAAGAAGATGAAAAGTTCGTTTGCGAACTTAGTTTCAAATTTTAACTTCAAATTCGACCATATAACTCTTTTTCATGTTCTAAGAAGAGGTCGTTGGTTATGAAGAATGTTTTGCGAGAAAATGAAGCAAA
Organism: Euonymus europaeus; assembly: GCA_963580455.1. Taxonomy (NCBI): domain Eukaryota; kingdom Viridiplantae; phylum Streptophyta; class Magnoliopsida; order Celastrales; family Celastraceae; genus Euonymus; species Euonymus europaeus. The sequence goes on along the minus strand of OY756960.1, from coordinate 11,698,627 downwards.
AGGTTGATATTTAGTAAAATCTCGAAAGAAGATGAAAAGTTCGTGCGCGAACTTAGTTTCAAATTTTCACTTCAAATTTTAACATATAACTCTTTTTCATGTTCAAAGAAGAGGTCGTTGGTTTTGAAGAATGTTTTGCGAGAAAATGAAGCAAAATGTTCATATTTAGTAAAATCCCGAAAGAAGATAAAAAGTTCGTGCGCGAACTGAGTTTCAAATTTTCACTTCAAATTTTAACATATAACTCTTTTTCATGTTCTAAGAAGAGGGCGTTGGTTTTAAAGAATGTTTTGCGAGAAAATGAAGCAAAATGTTCATATTTAGTAAAATCCCGAAAGAAGCTAAAAAGTCCGTGCGCGAACATGGTTTCAAATTTTCACATCAAATTTGAGCATATAACTCCCTTTGATGTTCTAAGATGAGGGCTTTTGCTTCAAAGAATGTTTTGGACGAAATGACTTAAAACGTGCATATTTCGTAAAATCGCGTAAGAAGAGGAAAAGTTCGTGCGCAAAATCAGTTTCAAATTCTCACTTCAAATTTGACCATATAACTCTTTTTCATGTTATAAGAAGAGGGCGTTGGTTTTGAAGAATGTTTTGCTAGAAAATGAAACAAAAGGTTCATATTTAGTAAAATGCGAAATAAGATGAAAAGTTCGTGCGCCAACTCAGTTTCAAATTTCACTTCAAATTTGTCCATGTAACTCTTTTTCATGTTCTAAAAAGAGGTCGTTGGTTTTGAAGAATGTTTTGCGAGAAAATGAAGCAAAAAGTTGATATTTAATAAAATCCCGAAAGAAGATGAAAAGTTCGGGCGCCAACTCAGTTTCAAATTTCACATTAAATTTGACCATATAACTCTTTTTCATGTTCTAAGCAGAGGGCGTCGGTTTTGAAGAACGTTTTGCGAGAAAATGAAGCAAAAGGTAGATATTTAGTAAAATCCCGAAAGAAGATGAAAAGTTCGTGCGCAAACTCAATTTCAAATTTCACTTCAAATTTGACCATATAACTCTTTTTCATGTTCTAAAAAGAGGTCGTTGGTTTTCAAGAATGTTTTGCGAGAAAATTAAGCAAAAAGTTCATATTTAATAAAATCCCAAACGAAGATGAAAAGTTCGTGCGCAAACTCAGTTTCAAATTTCACTTCAAATTTGACCATATAACTCTTTTTCATGTTCTAAGATGAGGTCGTTGGTTTTGAAGAATGTTTTGCGAGAAAATGAAGCAAAATGTTGATATTTAGTAAAATCTCGAAAGAAGATGAAAAGTTCGTGCGCGAACTTTGTTTCAAATTTTTACTTCAAATTTGACCATATAACTATTTTTCATGTTCTAAGAAGAGGTCGTTGGTTTTGAAGAATGTTTTGCGAGAAAATGAAGCAAAAGGTTGATATTTAGTAAAATCTCGAAAGAAGATGAAAAGTTCGTGCGCGAACTTAGTTTCAAATTTTCACTTCAAATTTTAACATATAACTTTTTTTCATGTTCTAAGAAGAGGTCGTTGGTTTTGAAGAATGTCTTGCGAGAAAATGAAGCAAAAGGTTGATATTTAGTAAAATCCCGAAAGAAGATGAAAAGTTCGTGCGAGAACTAAGTTTCAAATTTTCACTTCAAATTTTAACATATAACTCTTTTTCATGTTCTAAGAAGAGGCCGTTGGTTTTAAAGAATGTTTTGCGAGAAAATGAAGCAAAATGTTCATATTTAGTAAAATTCTGAAAGAAGATGAAAAGTTCGTGCATGAACTCAGTTTCAAATTTTCACTTCAAATTTGACTATATAACTCTTTTTCATGTTATAAGAAGAGGGCGTTGGCTTTGAAGAATGTTTTGCGAGAAAATGAAACAAAATGTTCATTTTTAGTAAAATCCCGAAAGAAGATGAAAAGTTCGTTTGCGAACTTAGTTTCAAATTTTAACTTCAAATTTGACCATATAACTCTTTTTCATGTTCTAAGAAGAGGTCGTTGGTTATGAAGAATGTTTTACGAGAAAATGAAGCAAAGGTTGATATTTAGTAAAATCCCGAAAGAAGATGAAAAGTTCGTGCGCGAACTCAGTTTCAAATTTTCACTTCAAATTTTAACATATAAATCTTTTTCATGTTCTAAGAAGAGAGCGTTGGTTTTAAAGAATGTTTTGCGAGATAATGAAGCAAAATGTTCATATTTAGAAAAATCCCGAAAGAAGATGAAAAGTTCGTGCGCGAACATAGTTTCAAATTTTCACTTCAAATTTGACCATATAACTCTTTTTCATGTTCTAAAAAGAGGGCGTTGGTTTTGAAGAATGTTTTGCGAGAAAATGAAGCAAAAAGTTCATATTTAATAAAATCCCGAAAAAAGATAAAAAGTTCGTGCGCCAACTTAGTTTCAAATTTCATTTCAAATTTGACCATATAACTCTTTTTCTTGTTCTAAAAAGAGGGCGTTGGTTTTGAAGAATGTTTTGCGAGAAAATGAAGCAAAAAGTTCATATTTAATAAAATCCCGAAAGAAGATGAAAAGCCCTGCGCGAACATAGTTTAAAATTTTCACTTCAAATTTGAGCATATAACTCCCTTTGATGTTCTAAGATGAGGGCTTTGGTTTCAAAGAATGTTTTGCGACGAAATGACTTAAAACGTGCATATTTCGTAAAATCGGGGAAGAAGATGAAAAGTTCGTGCGCAAACTCAGTTTCAAATTTCACTTCAAATTTGACCATATAACTCTTTTTCATGTTTTAAATAGAGGTCGTTGGTTTTGAAGAATGTTTTGCGAGAAAATGAAGCAAAAGGTTGATATTTAGTAAAATCCGAAAGAAGATGAAAAGTTCGTGCGCAAACTCAGTTTCAAATTTCACTTCAAATTTGACCATATAACTCTTTTTCATGTTCTAAATAGAGGTCGTTGGTTTTGAAGAATGTTTTGCGAGAAAATGAAGCAAAAGGTTGATATTTAGTAAAATCTCGAAAGAAGATGAAAAGTTCCTGCCCAAACTCAGTTTCAAATATCACTTCAAATTTGACCATATAACTCTTTTTCATGTTCTAAGAAGAGTTCGTTGGTTTTGAAGAATGTTTTGCGAGAAAATGAAGCAAAAGGTTGATATTTAGTAAAATTTCGAACGAAGATGAAAAGTTCGTGCGCGAACTGAGTTTCAAATTTCCACTTCAAATTTTAACATATAACTCTTTTTCATGTTCTAAGAAGAGGTCGTTGATTTTGAAAAATGTTTTGCGAGAAAATGAAGCAAAAGGTTGTTATTTAGTAAAATCCCGAAAGAAGATGAAAAGTTCGTGCGCGAACTAAGTTTCAAATTTTCACTTCAAATTTTAACATATAACTCTTTTTCATGTTCTAAGAAGAGGGCGATGGTTTTAAAGAACGTTTTACGAGAAAATGAAGCAAAATGTTCATATTTAGTAAAATCCCGAAAGAAGATGAGAAGTTCGTGCGCGAACATAGTTTCAAATTTTCACATCAAATTTGAGCATATAACTTCCTTTGATGTTCTAAGATGAGGGCTTTTGTTTCAAAGAATGTTTTGGACGAAATGACTTAAAACGTGCATATCTCGTAAAATCGCGTAAGAAGAGGAAAAGTTCGTGCGCAAACTCAGTTACAAATTTTCACTTCAAATTTGACTATATATCTCTTTTTCATGTTATAAGAAGAGGGCGTTGGTTTTGAAGAATGTTTTGCGAGAAAATGAAACAAAAGCTTCATATTTAGTAAAATCCCGATAGAAGATGAAAAGTTCGTTTGCGAACTTAGTTTCAAATTTTCACTTCAAATTTGACCATATAAATCTTTTTCATGTTCTAAGAAGAGGTCGTTGGTTTTGAAGAATGTTTTGCGAGAAAATGAAGGAAAAGGTTCATATTTAAAAAAATCCCGAAAAAAGATGAAATGTTGGTGCGCGAACATAGTTTCAAATTTTCACTTCAAATTTTAGTATATAAATCTTTTTCATGTTCTAAGAAGAGGGCGTTGGTTTTGAAGAATGTTTTGCGAGAAAATGAAGCAAAAAGTTCATATTTAATAAAATCCCGAAAGAAGATGAAAAGTTCGTGCGCCAACTCAGTTTCAAATTTCACTTCAAATTTGACCATATAACTCTTTTTCATGTTCTAAGAAGAGGTCGGTGTGTTTCAAAGAATGTTTTGCGACGAAATGACTCAAAACGTGCATATTTCGTAAAATCGTGAAAGAAGATGAAAAGTTCTTGCGCAAACTCAGTTTCAAATTTCACTTCAAATTTGACCATATAACTCTTTTTCATGTTTTAAGAAGAGGTCGTTGGTTTTGAAGAATGTTTTGCGAGAAAATGAAGCAAAAGGTTGATATTTAGTAAAATCCCGAAAAAAGATGAAAAGTTTGTCTGCGAACTTAGTTTCAAATTTTCACTTTAAATTTTAACATATAACTCTTTTCCATGTTCTAAGAAGAGGGCGTTGGTTTTAAAGAATGTTTTGCGATGAAATGACCCAAAACGTGCATATTTCGTAAAATAGCGAAAGAAGATGAAAAGTTCGTGCGCAAACTCAGTTTCAAATTTCACTTCAAATTTGACCATATAACTCTTTTTCATGTTCTAAAAAGAGGTCGTTGGTTTTGAAGAATGTTTTGCGAGAAAATGAAACAGAAGGTTCATATTTAGTAAAATGACGAAAGAAGATGAAAAGTTCGTTTGCGAACTTAGTTTTAAATTTTTACTTTAAATTTTACCATATGACTCCTTTTGTTGTTCTGAGATGAGGGCTTTGGTTTTAAAGATTGTTTTGCGGCGAAATTACTCAAAACGTGCATATTTCGTAAAATCGCGAAAGAAGATGAAAAGTTCGTGCGCAAACTCAGTTTCAAATTTCACTTCAAATTTGAACATAGAAATCTTTTTCATGTTCTAAGAAGAGGTCGTTGGTTTTGAAGAATGTTTTGCGAGAAAATGAAGCAAAAGCTTCATATTTAGTAAAATCCTGAAAGAAGATGAAAAATTTGTGCGCGAACTGAGTTTCAAATTTTCACTTCAAATTTTAACATATAACTCTTTTTCATGTTCTAAGAAGAGGGCGTTGGTTTTAAAGAATGTTTTGCAAGAAAATGAAGCAAAATGTTCATATTTAGTAAAATCCCGAAAGAAGATAAAAAGTTCGTGCGCGAACTTAGTTTCAAATTTTTACTTCAAATTTGACCATATAACTCTTTTTGATGTTCTAAGAAGAGGTCGTTGGTTTTGAAGAATGTTTTGCGAGAAAATGAAGCAAAATGTTGACATTTAGTAAAATCTCGAAAGAAGATGAAAAGTTCGTGCGCGAACTTAGTTTCAAATTTTTACTTCAAATTTGACCGTATAACTCTTTTTCATGTTCTAAGAAGAGGTCGTTGGTTTTGAAGAATGTTTTGCGACAAAATGAAGCAAAAGGTTGATATTTAGTAAAATCCCGAAAGAAGATGAAAAGTTCGTGCGCGACCTTAGTTTCAAATTTTTACTTCAAATTTGACCATATCACTCTTTTTCATGTTCTAAGAAGAGGTCGTTGGTTTTGAAGAATGTTTTGCGAGAAAATGAAGCAAAAGGTTGATATTTAGTAAAATCCCGAAAGAAGATGAAAAGTTCGTGCGCGAACTTAGTTTCAAATTTTCACTTCAAATTTTAACATATAACTCTTTTTCATGTTCTAAGAAGAGGGCGTTGGTTTTAAAGAATGTTTTGCGAGAAAATGAAGCAAAATGTTCATATTTAGTAAAATCCCGAAAGCATATGAAAAGTTCGTGCGCCAACTCAGTTTCAAATTTTCACTTCAAATTTGACCATATAACTCTTTTTCATGTTCTAAGTAGAGGTCGTTGGTTTTGAAGAATATTTTGCGAGAAAATGAATCAAAAGGTTGATATTTAGTAAAATCTCGAAAGAAGATGAAAAGTTCGTGCGCGAACTTAGTTTCAAATTTTTACTTCAAATTTGACCATATGACTCTTTTTCGTGTTCTAAGAAGAGGTCGTTGGTTTTGAAGAATGTTTTGCGAGAAAATGAAGCAAAAGGTTGATATTTAGTAAAATCCCGAAAGAAGATGAAAAGTTCGTGCGCCAACTCAGTTTCAAATTTTCACTTCAAATTTTAACATATAAATCTTTTTCATGTTCTAAGAAGAGGGCGTTGATTTTAAAGAATGTTTTGCGAGAAAATGAAGCAAAATGTTCATATTTAGTAAAATCCCGAAAGAAGATGAAAAGTTCGTGCGCAAACTCGGTTTCAAATTTTCACTTCAAATTTTACCTTATAACTCCTTTTGATGTTCTAAGATGAGGGCTTTGGTTTTAAAGAATGTTTTGTGACGAAATGTCTCAAAACGTGCATATTTCGTAAAATCGCAAAAAGATGAAAAATTCGTGCGCAAACTCAGTTTCAAATTTTCACTTCAAATATGACCATATAACTCTTTTTCATGTTCTACGAAGAGGGCGTTGGTTTTTAAGAATGTTTTGCGAGAAAATGAAAGAAAAGGTTCATATTTAGTAAAATTCCGAAAAAAGATGAAAAGTTCGTTTGCGAACTTAGTTTCAAATTTTCACTTCAAGATTGACCATATAACTCCTTTTGATGTTCTAAGACGAGGGCTTTGACTTTAAAGAATGTTTTGCGACGAAATGACTCAAAACGTGCATATTTCGTAAAATCTCGAAAGAAGATGAAAAGTTCGTGCGCAAACTCTGTATCGAATTTTCACTTCCAATTTGACCATATAACTCTTTTTCATGTTCTAAGAAGAGGTCGTTGATTTTGAAGAATGTTTTGCGAGAAAATGAATCAAAAGGTTGATATTTAGTAAAATCTCGAAAGAAGATAAAAAGTTCGTGCGCGAACTGAGTTTCAAATTTTTACTTCAAATTTGACCATATGACTCTTTTTCATGTTCTAAGAAGAGGTCGTGGGTTTTGAAGAATGTTTTGCGAGAAAATGAAGCAAAAGGTTGATATTTAGTAAAATCTCGAAAGAAGATGAAAAGTTCCTGCGCAAACTCAGTTTCAAGTTTCACTTCAAATTTGACCATATAACTCTTTTTCATGTTTTAAATAGAGGTCGTTGGTTTCGAAGAATGTTTTGCGAGAAAATGAAGCAAAATGTTGATATTTAGTAAAATCTCGAAAGAAGATGAAAAGTTCCTGCGCAAACTCAGTTTCAAATATCACTTCAAATTTGACCATATAACTCTTTTTCATGTTCTAAGAAGAGGTCGTTGGTTTTGAAGAATGTTTTGCGAGAAAATGAAGCTAAAGGTTGATATTTAGTAAAATTTCGAACGAAGATGAAAAGTTCGTGCGCGAACTTAGTTTCAAATTTTCACTTCAAATTTTAACATATAACTCTTTTTCTTGTTCTAAGAAGAGGTCGTTTGTTTTGAAGAATGTTTTGCGAGAAAATGAAGCAAAAGATTTATATTTAGTAAAATCCCGAAAGAAGATGAAAAGTTCGTGCGCGAACTAAGTTTCAAATTTTCACTTCAAATTTTAACATATAACTCTTTTTCATGTTCTAAGAAGAGGGCGTTGGTTTTAAAGAATGTTATGCGAGAAAATTAAGCAAAATGTTCATATTTAGTAAAATCCCGAAAGAAGATGAAAAGTTCGTGCGCAAACTAAGTTTCAAATTTTCACATAAAATTTGAGCATATAACTCCCTTTGATGTTCTAAGATGAGGGCTTTTGTTTCAAAGAATGTTTTGGACGAAATGACTTAAAACGTGCATATTTCGTAAAATCGTGTAAGAAGAGGAAAAGTTCGTGCGCAAAATCAGTTTCAAATTCTCACTTCAAATTTGACCATATAACTCTTTTTTATGTTATAAGAAGAGGGCGTTGGTTTTGAAGAATGTTTTGCTACAAAATGAAACAAAAGGTTCATATTTAGTAAAATGTCGAAAGAAGATGAAAAGTTCGTGCGCCAACTCAGTTTCAAATTTCACTTCAAATTTGACCATGTAACTCTTTTTCATGTTCTCAAAAGAGGTCGTTGGTTTTGAAGAATGTTTTGCGAGAAAATGAAGCAAAAGGTTGATATTTAGTAAAATTTCGAACGAAGATGAAAAGTTCGTGCGCCAACTCAGTTTCAAATTTCACATCAAATTTGACCATATAACTCTTTTTCATGTTCTAAGCAGAGGGCGTCGGTTTTGATGAACGTTTTGCGAGAAAATGAAGCAAAAGGTTGATATTTAGTAAAATCCCGAAAGAAGATGAAAAGTTCGTGCGCAAACTCAGTTTCAAATTTCACTTCAAATTTGACTATATAACTCTTTTTCATGTTCTAAAAAGAGGTCGTTGGTTTTGAAGAATGTTTTGCGAGAAAATGAAGCAAAAAGTTCATATTTAATAAAATCCCAAAAGAAGATGAAAAGTTCGTGCGCGAACTTAGTTTCAAATTTTCACTTAAAATTTTACCATATAACTCCCTTTGATGTTCTAAGATGAGGGCTTTGGTTTTAAAGAATGTATTGCGACGAAATGACTCAAAACGTGCATATTTCGTAAAATCGCGAAAGAAGATGAAAAGTTCGTGCGCAAACTCAGTTTCAAATTTCACTTCAAATTTGACCATATAACTCTTTTTCATGTTCTAAATAGAGGTCGTTGGTTTTGAAGAATGTTTTGCGAGAAAATGAAGCAAAAGGTTGATATTTAGTAAAATCGCGAAAGAAGATGAAAAGTTCGTGCGCAAACTCAGTTTCAAATTTCACTTCAAATTTGACCATATAACTCTTTTTCATGTTCTAAATAGAGGTCGTTGGTTTTGAAGAATGTTTTGCGAGAAAATGAAGCAAAAGGTTCATATTTAGTAAAATCTCGAAAGAAGATGAAAAGTTCCTGGGCAAACTCAGTTTCAAATATCACTTCAAATTTGACCATATAACTCTTTTTCATGTTCTAAGAAGAGGTCGTTGGTTTTGAAGAATGTTTTGCGACAAAATGAAGCAAAAGGTTGATATTTAGTAAAATTTCGAACGAAGATAAAAAGTTCGTGCGCGAACTTAGTTTCAAATTTTCACTTCAAATTTTAACATATAACTCTTTTTCATGTTCTAAGAAGAGGTCGTTTGTTTTGAAGAATGTTTTGCGAGAAAATGAAGCAAAAGGTTGATATTTAGTAAAATCCCGAAAGAAGATGAAAAGTTCGTGCGCGAACTAAGTTTCAAATTTTCACTTCAAATTTTAACATATAACTATTTTTCATGTTCTAAGAAGAGGGCGTTGGTTTTAAAGAATGTTATGCGAGAAAATTAAGCAAAATGTTCATATTTAGTAAAATCCCGAAAGAAGATGAAAAGTTCGTGCGCGAACTAAGTTTCAAATTTTCACATAAAATTTGAGCATATAACTCCCTTTGATGTTCTAAGATGAGGGCTTTTGTTTCAAAGAATGTTTTGGACGAAATGACTTAAAACGTGCATATTTCGTAAAATCGTGTAAGAAGAGGAAAAGTTCGTGCGCAAAATCAGTTTCAAATTCTCACTTCAAATTTGACCATATAACTCTTTTTCATGTTATAAGAAGAGGGCGTTGGTTTTGAAGAATGTTTTGCTACAAAATGAAACAAAAGGTTCATATTTAGTAAAATGTCGAAAGAAGATGAAAAGTTCGTGCGCCAACTCAGTTTCAAATTTCACTTCAAATTTGACCATGTAACTCTTTTTCATGTTCTCAAAAGAGGTCGTTGGTTTTGAAGAATGTTTTGCGAGAAAATGAAGCAAAAGGTTGATATTTAGTAAAATTTCGAACGAAGATGAAAAGTTCGTGCGCCAACTCAGTTTCAAATTTCACATCAAATTTGACCATATAACTCTTTTTCATGTTCTAAGCAGAGGGCGTCGGTTTTGATGAACGTTTTGCGAGAAAATGAAGCAAAAGGTTGATATTTAGTAAAATCCCGAAAGAAGATGAAAAGTTCGTGCGCAAACTCAGTTTCAAATTTCACTTCAAATTTGACTATATAACTCTTTTTCATGTTCTAAAAAGAGGTCGTTGGTTTTGAAGAATGTTTTGCGAGAAAATGAAGCAAAAAGTTCATATTTAATAAAATCCCAAAAGAAGATGAAAAGTTCGTGCGCGAACTTAGTTTCAAATTTTCACTTAAAATTTTACCATATAACTCCCTTTGATGTTCTAAGATGAGGGCTTTGGTTTTAAAGAATGTATTGCGACGAAATGACTCAAAACGTGCATATTTCGTAAAATCGCGAAAGAAGATGAAAAGTTCGTGCGCAAACTCAGTTTCAAATTTCACTTCAAATTTGACCATATAACTCTTTTTCATGTTCTAAATAGAGGTCGTTGGTTTTGAAGAATGTTTTGCGAGAAAATGAAGCAAAAGGTTGATATTTAGTAAAATCGCGAAAGAAGATGAAAAGTTCGTGCGCAAACTCAGTTTCAAATTTCACTTCAAATTTGACCATATAACTCTTTTTCATGTTCTAAATAGAGGTCGTTGGTTTTGAAGAATGTTTTGCGAGAAAATGAAGCAAAAGGTTCATATTTAGTAAAATCTCGAAAGAAGATGAAAAGTTCCTGGGCAAACTCAGTTTCAAATATCACTTCAAATTTGACCATATAACTCTTTTTCATGTTCTAAGAAGAGGTCGTTGGTTTTGAAGAATGTTTTGCGACAAAATGAAGCAAAAGGTTGATATTTAGTAAAATTTCGAACGAAGATAAAAAGTTCGTGCGCGAACTTAGTTTCAAATTTTCACTTCAAATTTTAACATATAACTCTTTTTCATGTTCTAAGAAGAGGTCGTTTGTTTTGAAGAATGTTTTGCGAGAAAATGAAGCAAAAGGTTGATATTTAGTAAAATCCCGAAAGAAGATGAAAAGTTCGTGCGCGAACTAAGTTTCAAATTTTCACTTCAAATTTTAACATATAACTATTTTTCATGTTCTAAGAAGAGGGCGTTGGTTTTAAAGAATGTTATGCGAGAAAATTAAGCAAAATGTTCATATTTAGTAAAATCCCGAAAGAAGATGAAAAGTTCGTGCGCGAACTAAGTTTCAAATTTTCACATAAAATTTGAGCATATAACTCCCTTTGATGTTCTAAGATGAGGGCTTTTGTTTCAAAGAATGTTTTGGACGAAATGACTTAAAACGTGCATATTTCGTAAAATCGTGTAAGAAGAGGAAAAGTTCGTGCGCAAAATCAGTTTCAAATTCTCACTTCAAATTTGACCATATAACTCTTTTTCATGTTATAAGAAGAGGGCGTTGGTTTTGAAGAATGTTTTGCTACAAAATGAAACAAAAGGTTCATATTTAGTAAAATGTCGAAAGAAGATGAAAAGTTCGTGCGCCAACTCAGTTTCAAATTTCACTTCAAATTTGACCATGTAACTCTTTTTCATGTTCTCAAAAGAGGTCGTTGGTTTTGAAGAATGTTTTGCGAGAAAATGAAGCAAAAGGTTGATATTTAGTAAAATTTCGAACGAAGATGAAAAGTTCGTGCGCCAACTCAGTTTCAAATTTCACATCAAATTTGACCATATAACTCTTTTTCATGTTCTAAGCAGAGGGCGTCGGTTTTGATGAACGTTTTGCGAGAAAATGAAGCAAAAGGTTGATATTTAGTAAAATCCCGATAGAAGATGAAAAGTTCGTGCGCAAACTCAGTTTCAAATTTCACTTCAAATTTGACCATATAACTCTTTTTCATGTTCTAAAAAGAGGTCGTTGGTTTTGAAGAATGTTTTGCGAGAAAATGAAGCAAAAAGTTCATATTTAATAAAATCCCAAAAGAAGATGAAAAGTTCGTGCGCGAACTTAGTTTCAAATTTTCACTTAAAATTTTACCATATAACTCCCTTTGATGTTCTAAGATGAGGGCTTTGGTTTTAAAGAATGTATTGCGACGAAATGACTCAAAACGTGCATATTTCGTAAAATCGCGAAAGAAGATGAAAAGTTCGTGCGCAAACTCAGTTTCAAATTTCACTTCAAATTTGACCATATAACTCTTTTTCATGTTCTAAATAGAGGTCGTTGGTTTTGAAGAATGTTTTGCGAGAAAATGAAGCAAAAGGTTGATATTTAGTAAAATCGCGAAAGAAGATGAAAAGTTCGTGCGCAAACTCAGTTTCAAATTTCACTTCAAATTTGACCATATAACTCTTTTTCATGTTCTAAATAGAGGTCGTTGGTTTTGAAGAATGTTTTGCGAGAAAATGAAGCAAAATGTTCATATTTAGTAAAATCTCGAAAGAAGATGAAAAGTTCCTGCGCAAACTCAGTTTCAAATATCACTTCAAATTTGACCATATAACTCTTTTTCATGTTCTAAGAAGAGGTCGTTGGTTTTGAAGAATGTTTTGCGACAAAATGAAGCAAAAGGTTGATATTTAGTAAAATTTCGAACGAAGATAAAAAGTTCGTGCGCGAACTTAGTTTCAAATTTTCACTTCAAATTTTAACATATAACTCTTTTTCATGTTCTAAGAAGAGGTCGTTTGTTTTGAAGAATGTTTTGCGAGAAAATGAAGCAAAAGGTTGATATTTAGTAAAATCCCGAAAGAAGATGAAAAGTTCGTGCGCGAACTAAGTTTCAAATTTTCACTTCAAATTTTAACATATAACTCTTTTTCATGTTCTAAGAAGAGGGCGTTGGTTTTAAAGAATGTTATGCGAGAAAATTAAGCAAAATGTTCATATTTAGTAAAATCCCGAAAGAAGATGAAAAGTTCGTGCGCGAACTAAGTTTCAAATTTTCACATCAAATTTGAGCATATAACTCCCTTTGATGTTCTAAGATGAGGGCTTTTGTTTCAAAGAATGTTTTGGACGAAATGACTTAAAACGTGCATATTTCGAAAAATCGTGTAAGAAGAGGAAAAGTTCGTGCGCAAAATCAGTTTCAAATTCTCACTTCAAATTTGACCATATAACTCTTTTTCATGTTATAAGAAGAGGGCGTTGGTTTTGAAGAATGTTTTGCGAGAAAATGAAGCAAAAGGTTGATATTTAGTAAAATCGCGAAAGAAGATGAAAAGTTCGTGCGCAAACTCAGTTTCAAATTTCACTTCAAATTTGACCATATAACTCTTTTTCATGTTCTAAATAGAGGTCGTTGCTTTTGAATAATGTTTTGCGAGAAAATGAAGCAAAAGGTTCATATTTAGTAAAATCTCGAAAGAAGATGAAAAGTTCCTGCGCAAACTCAGTTTCAAATATCACTTCAAATTTGACCATATAACTCTTTTTCATGTTCTAAGAAGTGGTCGTTGGTTTTGAAGAATGTTTTGCCACAAAATGAAGCAAAAGGTTGATATTTAGTAAAATTTCGAACGAAGATAAAAAGTTCGTGCGCGAACTTAGTTTCAAATTTTCACTTCAAATTTTAACATATAACTCTTTTTCATGTTCTAAGAAGAGGTCGTTTGTTTTGAAGAATGTTTTGCGAGAAAATGAAGCAAAAGGTTGATATTTAGTAAAATCCCGAAAGAAGATGAAAAGTTCGTGCGCGAACTAAGTTTCAAATTTTCACTTCAAATTTTAACATATAACTATTTTTCATGTTCTAAGAAGAGGGCGTTGGTTTTAAAGAATGTTATGCGAGAAAATTAAGCAAAATGTTCATATTTAGTAAAATCCCGAAAGAAGATGAAAAGTTCGTGCGCGAACTAAGTTTCAAATTTTCACATAAAATTTGAGCATATAACTCCCTTTGATGTTCTAAGATGAGGGCTTTTGTTTCAAAGAATGTTTTGGACGAAATGACTTAAAACGTGCATATTTCGTAAAATCGTGTAAGAAGAGGAAAAGTTCGTGCGCAAAATCAGTTTCAAATTCTCACTTCAAATTTGACCATATAACTCTTTTTCATGTTATAAGAAGAGGGCGTTGGTTTTGAAGAATGTTTTGCTACAAAATGAAACAAAAGGTTCATATTTAGTAAAATGTCGAAAGAAGATGAAAAGTTCGTGCGCCAACTTAGTTTCAAATTTCACTTCAAATTTGACCATGTAACTCTTTTTCATGTTCTCAAAAGAGGTCGTTGGTTTTGAAGAATGTTTTGCGAGAAAATGAAGCAAAAGGTTGATATTTAGTAAAATTTGGAACGAAGATGAAAAGTTCGTGCGCAAACTCAGTTTCAAATTTCACTTCAAATTTGACCATATAACTCTTTTTCATGTTCTAAAAAGAGGTCGTTGGTTTTGAAGAATGTTTTGCGAGAAAATGAAGCAAAAAGTTCATATTTAATAAAATCCCAAAAGAAGATGAAAAGTTCGTGCGCGAACTTAGTTTCAAATTTTCACTTAAAATTTTACCATATAACTCCCTTTGATGTTCTAAGATGAGGGCTTTGGTTTTAAAGAATGTATTGCGACGAAATGACTCAAAACGTGCATATTTCGTAAAATCGCGAAAGAAGATGAAAAGTTCGTGCGCAAACTCAGTTTCAAATTTCACTTCAAATTTGACCATATAACTCTTTTTCATGTTCTAAATAGAGGTCGTTGGTTTTGAAGAATGTTTTGCGAGAAAATGAAGCAAAAGGTTGATATTTAGTAAAATCGCGAAAGAAGATGAAAAATTCGTGCGCAAACTCAGTTTCAAATTTCACTTCAAATTTGACCATATAACTCTTTTTCATGTTCTAAATAGAGGTCGTTGCTTTTGAATAATGTTTTGCGAGAAAATGAAGCAAAAGGTTCATATTTAGTAAAATCTCGAAAGAAAATGAAAAGTTCCTGCGCAAACTCAGTTTCAAATATCACTTCAAATTTGACCATATAACTCTTTTTCATGTTCTAAGAAGTGGTCGTTGGTTTTGAAGAATGTTTTGCGACAAAATGAAGCAAAAGGTTGATATTTAGTAAAATTTCGAACGAAGATAAAAAGTTCGTGCGCGAACTTAGTTTCAAATTTTCACTTCAAATTTTAACATATAACTCTTTTTCATGTTCTAAGAAGAGGTCGTTTGTTTTGAAGAATGTTTTGCGAGAAAATGAAGCAAAAGGTTGATATTTAGTAAAATCCCGAAAGAAGATGAAAAGTTCGTGCGCGAACTAAGTTTCAAATTTTCACTTCAAATTTTAACATATAACTATTTTTCATGTTCTAAGAAGAGGGCGTTGGTTTTAAAGAATGTTATGCGAGAAAATTAAGCAAAATGTTCATATTTAGTAAAATCCCGAAAGAAGATGAAAAGTTCGTGCGCGAACTAAGTTTCAAATTTTCACATAAAATTTGAGCATATAACTCCCTTTGATGTTCTAAGATGAGGGCTTTTGTTTCAAAGAATGTTTTGGACGAAATGACTTAAAACGTGCATATTTCGAAAAATCGTGTAAGAAGAGGAAAAGTTCGTGCGCAAAATCAGTTTCAAATTCTCACTTCAAATTTGACCATATAACTCTTTTTCATGTTATAAGAAGAGGGCGTTGGTTTTGAAGAATGTTTTGCTAGAAAATGAAACAAAAGGTTCATATTTAGTAAAATGTCGAAAGAAGATGAAAAGTTCGTGCGCTAACTCAGTTTCAAATTTCACTTTAAATTTGACCATGTAACTCTTTTTCATGTTCTAAAAAGAGGTCGTTGGTTTTGAAGAATGTTTTGCGAGAAAATGAAGCAAAAGGTTGATATTTAGTAAAATTTCGAACGAAGATGAAAAGTTCGTGCGCCAACTCAGTTTCAAATTTCACTTCAAATTTGACCATGTAACTCCTTTTCATGTTCTAAAAAGAGGTCGTTGGTTTTGAAGAATGTTTTGCGAGAAAATGAAGCAAAAGGTTGATATTTAGTAAAATATCCAACTAAGATGAAAAGTTCGTGCGCCAACTCAGTTTCAAATTTCACATCAAATTTGACCATATAACTCTTTTTCATGTTCTAAGCAGAGGGCGTCGGTTTTGATGATCGTTTTGCGAGAAAATGAAGCAAAAGGTTGATATTTAGTAAAATCCCGAAAGAAGATGAAAAGTTCGTGCGCAAACTCAGTTTCAAATTTCACTTCAAATTTGACCATATAACTCTTTTTCATGTTCTAAAAAGAGGTCGTTGGTTTTGAAGAATGTTTTGCGAGAAAATGAAGCAAAAAGTTCATATTTAATAAAATCCCAAAAGAAGATGAAAAGTTCGTGCGCGAACTTAGTTTCAAATTTTCACTTAAAATTTTACCATATAACTCCCTTTGATGTTCTAAGATGAGGGCTTTGGTTTTAAAGAATGTATTGCGACGAAATGACTCAAAACGTGCATATTTCGTAAAATCGCGAAAGAAGATGAAAAGTTCGTGCGCAAACTCAGTTTCAAATTTCACTTCAAATTTGACCATATAACTGTTTTTCATGTTCTAAATAGAGGTCGTTTGTTTTGAAGAATGTTTTGCGAGAAAATGAAGCAAAAGGTTGATATTTAGTAAAAGCGCGAAAGAAGATGAAAAGTTCGTGCGCAAACTCAGTTTCAAATTTCACTTCAAATTTGACCATATAACTCTTTTTCATGTTCTAAATAGAGGTCGTTGGTTTTGAAGAATGTTTTGCGAGAAAATGAAGCAAAAGGTTGATATTTAGTAAAATCTCGAAAGAAGATGAAAAGTTCCTGCCCAAACTCAGTTTCAAATATCACTTCAAATTTGACCATATAACTCTTTTTCATGTTCTAAGAAGAGTTCGTTGGTTTTGAAGAATGTTTTGCGAGAAAATGAAGCAAAAGGTTGATATTTAGTAAAATTTCGAACGAAGATGAAAAGTTCGTGCGCCAACTCAGTTTCAAATTTCACATCAAATTTGACCATATAACTCTTTTTCATGTTCTAAGCAGAGGGCGTCGGTTTTGATGAATGTTTTGCGAGAAAATGAAGCAAAAGGTTGATATTTAGTAAAATCCCGAAAGAAGATGAAAAGTTCGTGCGCAAACTCAGTTTCAAATTTCACATCAAATTTGACCATATAACTCTTTTTCATGTTCTAAGCAGAGGGCGTCGGTTTTGATGAACGTTTTGCGAGAAAATGAAGCAAAAGGTTGATATTTAGTAAAATCCCGAAAGAAGATGAAAAGTTCGTGCGCAAACTCAGTTTCAAATTTCACTTCAAATTTGACCATATAACTCTTTTTCATGTTCTAAAAAGAGGTCGTTGGTTTTGAAGAATGTTTTGCGAGAAAATGAAGCAAAAAGTTCATATTTAATAAAATCCCAAAAGAAGATGAAAAGTTCGTGCGCGAACTTAGTTTCAAATTTTCACTTAAAATTTTACCATATAACTCCCTTTGATGTTCTAAGATGAGGGCTTTGGTTTTAAAGAATGTATTGCGACGAAATGACTCAAAACGTGCATATTTCGTAAAATCGCGAAAGAAGATGAAAAGTTCGTGCGCAAACTCAGTTTCAAATTTCACTTCAAATTTGACCATATAACTCTTTTTCATGTTCTAAATAGAGGTCGTTGGTTTTGAAGAATGTTTTGCGAGAAAATGAAGCAAAAGGTTGATATTTAGTAAAATCGCGAAAGAAGATGAAAAGTTCGTGCGCAAACTCAGTTTCAAATTTCACTTCAAATTTGACCATATAACTCTTTTTCATGTTCTAAATAGAGGTCGTTGCTTTTGAATAATGTTTTGCGAGAAAATGAAGCAAAAGGTTCATATTTAGTAAAATCTCGAAAGAAGATGAAAAGTTCCTGCGCAAACTCAGTTTCAAATATCACTTCAAATTTGACCATATAACTCTTTTTCATGTTCTAAGAAGTGGTCGTTGGTTTTGAAGAATGTTTTGCGACAAAATGAAGCAAAAGGTTGATATTTAGTAAAATTTCGAACGAAGATAAAAAGTTCGTGCGCGAACTTAGTTTCAAATTTTCACTTCAAATTTTAACATATAACTCTTTTTCATGTTCTAAGAAGAGGTCGTTTGTTTTGAAGAATGTTTTGCGAGAAAATGAAGCAAAAGGTTGATATTTAGTAAAATCCCGAAAGAAGATGAAAAGTTCGTGCGCGAACTAAGTTTCAAATTTTCACTTCAAATTTTAACATATAACTCTTTTTCATGTTCTAAGAAGAGGGCGTTGGTTTTAAAGAATGTTATGCGAGAAAATTAAGCAAAATGTTCATATTTAGTAAAATCCCGAAAGAAGATGAAAAGTTCGTGCGCGAACTAAGTTTCAAATTTTCACATCAAATTTGAGCATATAACTCCCTTTGATGTTCTAAGATGAGGGCTTTTGTTTCAAAGAATGTTTTGGACGAAATGACTTAAAACGTGCATATTTCGAAAAATCGTGTAAGAAGAGGAAAAGTTCGTGCGCAAAATCAGTTTCAAATTCTCACTTCAAATTTGACCATATAACTCTTTTTCATGTTATAAGAAGAGGGCGTTGGTTTTGAAGAATGTTTTGCTAGAAAATGAAACAAAAGGTTCATATTTAGTAAAATGTCGAAAGAAGATGAAAAGTTCGTGCGCTAACTCAGTTTCAAATTTCACTTTAAATTTGACCATGTAACTCTTTTTCATGTTCTAAAAAGAGGTCGTTGGTTTTGAAGAATGTTTTGCGAGAAAATGAAGCAAAAGGTTGATATTTAGTAAAATTTCGAACGAAGATGAAAAGTTCGTGCGCCAACTCAGTTTCAAATTTCACTTCAAATTTGACCATGTAACTCTTTTTCATGTTCTAAAAAGAGGTCGTTGGTTTTGAAGAATGTTTTGCGAGAAAATGAAGCAAAAGGTTGATATTTAGTAAAATATCGAACTAAGATGAAAAGTTCGTGCGCCAACTCAGTTTCAAATTTCACATCAAATTTGACCATATAACTCTTTTTCATGTTCTAAGCAGAGGGCGTCGGTTTTGATGATCGTTTTGCGAGAAAATGAAGCAAAAGGTTGATATTTAGTAAAATCCCGAAAGAAGATGAAAAGTTCGTGCGCAAACTCAGTTTCAAATTTCACTTCAAATTTGACCATATAACTCTTTTTCATGTTCTAAAAAGAGGTCGTTGGTTTTGAAGAATGTTTTGCGAGAAAATGAAGCAAAAAGTTCATATTTAATAAAATCCCAAAAGAAGATGAAAAGTTCGTGCGCGAACTTAGTTTCAAATTTTCACTTAAAATTTTAGCATATAACTCCCTTTGATGTTCTAAGATGAGGGCTTTGGTTTTAAAGAATGTATTGCGACGAAATGACTCAAAACGTGCATATTTCGTAAAATCGCGAAAGAAGATGAAAAGTTCGTGCGCAAACTCAGTTTCAAATTTCACTTCAAATTTGACCATATAACTGTTTTTCATGTTCTAAATAGAGGTCGTTGGTTTTGAAGAATGTTTTGCGAGAAAATGAAGCAAAAGGTTGATATTTAGTAAAATCGCGAAAGAAGATGAAAAGTTCGTGCGCAAAATCAGTTTCAAATTTCACTTCAAATTTGACCATATAACTCTTTTTCATGTTCTAAATAGAGGTCGTTGGTTTTGAAGAATGTTTTGCGAGAAAATGAAGCAAAAGGTTGATATTTAGTAAAATCTCGAAAGAAGATGAAAAGTTCCTGCCCAAACTCAGTTTCAAATATCACTTCAAATTTGACCATATAACTCTTTTTCATGTTCTAAGAAGAGTTCGTTGGTTTTGAAGAATGTTTTGCGAGAAAATGAAGCAAAAGGTTGATATTTAGTAAAATTTCGAACGAAGATGAAAAGTTCGTGCGCCAACTCAGTTTCAAATTTCACATCAAATTTGACCATATAACTCTTTTTCATGTTCTAAGCAGAGGGCGTCGGTTTTGATGAACGTTTTGCGAGAAAATGAAGCAAAAGGTCGATATTTAGTAAAATCCCGAAAGAAGATGAAAAGTTCGTGCGCAAACTCAGTTTCAAATTTCACTTCAAATTTGACCATATAACTCTTTTTCATGTTCTAAAAAGAGGTCGTTGGTTTTGAAGAATGTTTTGCGAGAAAATGAAGCAAAAAGTTCATATTTAATAAAATCCCAAAAGAAGATGAAAAGTTCGTGCGCGAACTTAGTTTCAAATTTTCACTTAAAATTTTAGCATATAACTCCCTTTGATGTTCTAAGATGAGGGCTTTGGTTTTAAAGAATGTATTGCGACGAAATGACTCAAAACGTGCATATTTCGTAAAATCGCGAAAGAAGATGAAAAGTTCGTGCGCAAACTCAGTTTCAAATTTCACTTCAAATTTGACCATATAACTGTTTTTCATGTTCTAAATAGAGGTCGTTGGTTTTGAAGAATGTTTTGCGAGAAAATGAAGCAAAAGGTTGATATTTAGTAAAATCGCGAAAGAAGATGAAAAGTTCGTGCGCAAACTCAGTTTCAAATTTCACTTCAAATTTGACCATATAACTCTTTTTCATGTTCTAAATAGAGGTCGTTGGTTTTGAAGAATGTTTTGCGAGAAAATGAAGCAAAAGGTTGATATTTAGTAAAATCTCGAAAGAAGATGAAAAGTTCCTGCCCAAACTCAGTTTCAAATATCACTTCAAATTTGACCATATAACTCTTTTTCATGTTCTAAGAAGAGTTCGTTGGTTTTGAAGAATGTTTTGCGAGAAAATGAAGCAAAAGGTTGATATTTAGTAAAATTTCGAACGAAGATGAAAAGTTCGTGCGCCAACTCAGTTTCAAATTTCACATCAAATTTGACCATATAACTCTTTTTCATGTTCTAAGCAGAGGGCGTCGGTTTTGATGAACGTTTTGCGAGAAAATGAAGCAAAAGGTTGATATTTAGTAAAATCCCGAAAGAAGATGAAAAGTTCGTGCGCAAACTCAGTTTCAAATTTCACTTCAAATTTGACCATGTAACTCTTTTTCATGTTCTAAAAAGAGGTCGTTGGTTTTGAAGAATGTTTTGCGAGAAAATGAAGCAAAAGGTTGATATTTAGTAAAATATCGAACTAAGATGAAAAGTTCGTGCGCCAACTCAGTTTCAAATTTCACATCAAATTTGACCATATAACTCTTTTTCATGTTCTAAGCAGAGGGCGTCGGTTTTGATGATCGTTTTGCGAGAAAATGAAGCAAAAGGTTGATATTTAGTAAAATCCCGAAAGAAGATGAAAAGTTCGTGCGCAAACTCAGTTTCAAATTTCACTTCAAATTTGACCATATAACTCTTTTTCATGTTCTAAAAAGAGGTCGTTGGTTTTGAAGAATGTTTTGCGAGAAAATGAAGCAAAAAGTTCATATTTAATAAAATCCCAAAAGAAGATGAAAAGTTCGTGCGCGAACTTAGTTTCAAATTTTCACTTAAAATTTTACCATATAACTCCCTTTGATGTTCTAAGATGAGGGCTTTGGTTTTAAAGAATGTATTGCGACGAAATGACTCAAAACGTGCATATTTCGTAAAATCGCGAAAGAAGATGAAAAGTTCGTGCGCAAACTCAGTTTCAAATTTCACTTCAAATTTGACCATATAACTGTTTTTCATGTTCTAAATAGAGGTCGTTGGTTTTGAAGAATGTTTTGCGAGAAAATGAAGCAAAAGGTTGATATTTAGTAAAATCGCGAAAGAAGATGAAAAGTTCGTGCGCAAACTCAGTTTCAAATTTCACTTCAAATTTGACCATATAACTCTTTTTCATGTTCTAAATAGAGGTCGTTGGTTTTGAAGAATGTTTTGCGAGAAAATGAAGCAAAAGGTTGATATTTAGTAAAATCTCGAAAGAAGATGAAAAGTTCCTGCCCAAACTCAGTTTCAAATATCACTTCAAATTTGACCATATAACTCTTTTTCATGTTCTAAGAAGAGTTCGTTGGTTTTGAAGAATGTTTTGCGAGAAAATGAAGCAAAAGGTTGATATTTAGTAAAATTTCGAACGAAGATGAAAAGTTCGTGCGCCAACTGAGTTTCAAATTTTCACTTCAAATTTTAACATATAACTCTTTTTCATGTTCTAAGAAGAGGTCGTTTGTTTTGAAGAATGTTTTGCGAGAAAATGAAGCAAAAGGTTGATATTTAGTAAAATCCCGAAAGAAGATGAAAAGTTAGTGCGCGAACTAAGTTTCAAAATTTCACTTCAAATTTTAACATATAACTCTTTTTGATGTTCTAAGAAGAGGGCGTTGGTTTTAAAGAATGTTATGCGAGTAAATTAAGCAAAATGTTCATATTTAGTAAAATCCCGAAAGAAGATGAAAAGTTCGTGCGCGAACTAAGTTTCAAATTTTCACTTCAAATTTGACCATATAACTCTTTTTCATGTTATAAGAAGAGGACGTTGGTTTTGAAGAATGTTTTGCGAGAAAATGAAACAAAAGGTTCATATTTAGTAAAATCCCGAAAGAAGATGAAAAGTTCGTTTGCGAACTTAGTTTCAAATTTTCACTTCAAATTTGACCATATAACTCTTTTTCATGTTCTAAAATGAGGGCGTTGGTTTTGAAGAATGTTTTGCGAGAAAATGAAGCAAAAAGTTCATATTTAATAAAATCCCGAAAGAAGATGAAAAGTTCGTCCGCCAACTCAGTTTCAAATTTCACTTCAAATTTGACCATATAACTCTTTTTCATGTTCTAAGAAGAGGTCGTTGGTATTGAAGAATGTTTTGCGAGAAAATGAAGCAAAAGATTGATATTTAGTAAAATCTCGAAGAAGATGAAAAGTTCGTTTGCGAACTTAGTTTCAAATTTTAACTTCAAATTTGACCATATAACTCTTTTTCATGTTCTAAGAAGAGGTCGTTGGTTATGAAGAATGTTTTGCGAGAAAATGAAGCAAAAGGTTGATATTTAGTAAAATCTCGAAAGAAGATGAAAAGTTCGTGCGCGAACTTAGTTTCAAATTTTCACTTCAAATTTAACATATAACTCTTTTTCATGTTCAAAGAAGAGGTCGTTGGTTTTGAAGAATGTTTTGCGAGAAAATGAAGCAAAATGTTCATATTTAGTAAAATCCCGAAAGAAGATGAAAAGTTCGTGCGCGAACTGAGTTTCAAATTTTCACTTCAAATTTTAACATATAACTCTTTTTCATGTTCTAAGAAGAGGGCGTTGGTTTTAAAGAATGTTTTTTGCGAGAAAATGAAGCAAAATGTTCATATTTAGTAAAATCCCGAAAGAAGATAAAAAGTTCGTGCGCGAACATGGTTTCAAATTTTTCACATCAAATTTGAGCATATAACTCCCTTTGATGTTCTAAGATGAGGGCTTTTGCTTCAAAGAATGTTTTGGACGAAATGACTTAAAACGTGCATATTTCGTAAAATCGCGTAAGAAGAGGAAAAGTTCGTGCGCAAAATCAGTTTCAAATTCTCACTTCAAATTTGACCATATAACTCTTTTTCATGTTATAAGAAGAGGGCGTTGGTTTTGAAGAATGTTTTGCGAGAAAATGAAGCAAAAAGTTGATATTTAATAAAATCCCGAAAGAAGATGAAAGTTTGTGCGCCAACTCAGTTTCAAATTTCACATTAAATTTGACCATATAACTCTTTTTCATGTTCTAAGCAGAGGGCGTCGGTTTTGAAGAACGTTTTGCGAGAAAATGAAGCAAAAGGTAGATATTTAGTAAAATCCCGAAAGAAGATGAAAAGTTCGTGCGCAAACTCAGTTTCAAATTTCACTTCAAATTTGACCATATAACTCTTTTTCATGTTCTAAAAAGAGGTCGTTGGTTTTGAAGAATGTTTTGCGAGAAAATGAAGCAAAAAGTTCATATTTAATAAAATCCCAAAAGAAGATGAAAAGTTGTGCGCCAATTCAGTTTCAAATTTCATTTCAAATTTGACCATATAACTCTTTTTCATATTCTAAAAAGAGGGCGTTGGTTTTGAAAAATGTTTTGCGAGAAAACGAAGCAAAAAGTTCATATTTAATAAAATCCCAAAGGAAGATGAAAAGCTCGTGCGCGAACTTAGTTTCAAATTTTCACTTCAAATTTTACCATATAACTCCCTTTGATGTTCTAAGATGAGGGCTTTGGTTTTAAAGAATGTATTGCGACGAAATGACTCAAAACGTGCATATTTCTTAAAATCGCGAAAGAATATGAAAAGTTCGTGCGCAAACTCAGTTTCAAATTTCACTTCAAATTTGACCATATAACTCTTTTTCATGTTCTAAGAAGAGGTCGTTGGTTTTGAAGAATGTTTTGCGAGAAAATGAAGCAAAATGTTGATATTTAGTAAAATCTCGAAAGAAGATGAAAAGTTCGTGCGCGAACTTAGTTTCAAATTTTTACTTCAAATTTGACCATATAACTCTTTTTCATGTTCTAAGAAGAGGTCGTTGGTTTTGAAGAATGTTTTGCGAGAAAATGAAGCAAAAGGTTGATATTTAGTAAAATCTCGAAAGAAGATGAAAAGTTCGTGCGCGAACTTAGTTTCAAATTTTCACTTCAAATTTTAACATATAACTTTTTTTCATGTTCTAAGAAGAGGTCGTTGGTTTTGAAGAATGTTTTGCGAGAAAATGAAGCAAAAGGTTGATATTTAGTAAAATCCCGAAAGAAGATGAAAAGTTCGTGCGAGAACTAAGTTTCAAATTTTCACTTCAAATTTTAACATATAACTCTTTTTCATGTTCTAAGAAGAGGCCGTTCGTTTTTAAGAATGTTTTGCGAGAAAATGAAGCAAAATGTTAATATTTAGTAAAATTCTGAAAGAAGATGAAAAGTTCGTGCACGAACTCAGTTTCAAATTTTCACTTCAAATTTGACTATATAACTCTTTTTCATGTTATAAGAAGAGGGCGTTGGCTTTGAAGAATGTTTTGCGAGAAAATGAAACAAAATGTTCATTTTTAGTAAAATCCCGAAAGAAGATGAAAAGTTCGTTTGCGAACTTAGTTTCAAATTTTAACTTCAAATTTGACCATATAACTCTTTTTCATGTTCTAAGAAGAGGTCGTTGGTTATGAAGAATGTTTTGCGAGAAAATGAAGCAAAGGTTGATATTTAGTAAAATCCCGAAAGAAGATGAAAAGTTCGTGCGCGAACTCAGTTTCAAATTTTCACTTCAAATTTTAACATATAAATCTTTTTCATGTTCTAAGAAGAGGGCGTTGGTTTTAAAGAATGTTTTGCGAGATAATGAAGCAAAATGTTCATATTTAGAAAAATCCCGAAAGAAGATGAAAAGTTCGTGCGCGAACATAGTTTCAAATTTTCACTTCAAATTTGACCATATAACTCTTTTTCATGTTCTAAAAAGAGGGCGTTGGTTTTGAAGAATGTTTTGCGAGAAAATGAAGCAAAAAGTTCATATTTAATAAAATCCCGAAAAAAGATAAAAAGTTCGTGCGCCAACTTAGTTTCAAATTTCATTTCAAATTTGACCATATAACTCTTTTTCTTGTTCTAAAAAGAGGGCGTTGGTTTTGAAGAATGTTTTGCTAGAAAATGAAGCAAAAAGTTCATATTTAATAAAATCCCGAAAGAAGATGAAAAGCTCGTGCGCGAACATAGTTTGAAATTTTCACTTCAAATTTGAGCATATAACTCCCTTTGATGTTCTAAGATGAGGGCTTTGGTTTCAAAGAATGTTTTGCGACGAAATGACTTAAAACGTGCATATTTCGTAAAATCGGGGAAGAAGATGAAAAGTTCGTGCGCAAACTCAGTTTCAAATTTCACTTCAAATTTGACCATATAACTCTTTTTCATGTTTTAAATAGAGGTCGTTGGTTTTGAAGAATGTTTTGCGAGAAAATGAAGCAAAAGGTTGATATTTGGTAAAATCTCGAAAGAAGATGAAAAGTTCGTGCGCAAACTCAGTTTCAAATTTCACTTCAAATTTGACCATATAACTCTTTTTCATGTTCTAAATAGAGGTCGTTGGTTTTGAAGAATGTTTTGCAAGAAAATGAAGCAAAAGGTTGATATTTAGTAAAATCTCGAAAGAAGATGAAAAGTTCCTGCCCAAACTCAGTTTCAAATATCACTTCAAATTTGACCATATAACTCTTTTTCATGTTCTAAGAAGAGTTCGTTGGTTTTGAAGAATGTTTTGCGAGAAAATGAAGCAAAAGGTTGATATTTAGTAAAATTTCGAACGAAGATGAAAAGTTCGTGCGCGAACTGAGTTTCAAATTTCCACTTCAAATTTTAACATATAACTCTTTTTCATGTTCTAAGAAGAGGTCGTTGATTTTGAAAAATGTTTTGCGAGAAAATGAAGCAAAAGGTTGTTATTTGGTAAAATCCCGAAAGAAGATGAAAAGTTCGTGCGCGAACTAAGTTTCAAATTTTCACTTCAAATTTTAACATATAACTCTTTTTCATGTTCTAAGAAGAGGGCGATGGTTTCAAAGAACGTTTTACGAGAAAATGAAGCAAAATGTTCATATTACTTAAAATCCCGAAAGAAGATGAGAAGTTCGTGCGCGAACATAGTTTCAAATTTTCACATCAAATTTGAGCATATAACTTCCTTTGATGTTCTAAGATGAGGGCTTTTGTTTCAAAGAATGTTTTGGACGAAATGACTTAAAACGTGCATATCTCGTAAAATCGCGTAAGAAGAGGAAAAGTTCGTGCGCAAACTCAGTTACAAATTTTCACTTCAAATTTGACTATATATCTCTTTTTCATGTTATAAGAAGAGGGCGTTGGTTTTGAAGAATGTTTTGCGAGAAAATGAAACAAAAGATTCATATTTAGTAAAATCCCGATAGAAGATGAAAAGTTCGTTTGCGAACTTAGTTTCAAATTTTCACTTCAAATTTGACCATATAAATCTTTTTCATGTTCTAAGAAGAGGTCGTTGGTTTTGAAGAATGTTTTGCGAGAAAATGAAGCAAAAGGTTCATATTTAAAAAAATCCCGAAAAAAGATGAAATGTTGGTGCGCGAACATAGTTTCAAATTTTCACTTCAAATTTTAATATATAAATCTTTTTCATGTTCTAAGAAGAGGGCGTTGGTTTATAAGAATGTTTTGCGAGAAAATGAAGCAAAAAGTTCATATTTAATAAAATCCCGAAAGAAGATGAAAAGTTCGTGCGCCAACTCAGTTTCAAATTTCACTTCAAATTTGACCATATAACTCTTTTTCATGTTCTAAGAAGAGGTCGGTGTGTTTCAACGAATGTTTTGCGACGAAATGACTCAAAACGTGCATATTTCGTAAAATCGTGAAAGAAGATGAAAAGTTCTTGCGCAAACTCAGTTTCAAATTTCACTTCAAATTTGACCATATAACTCTTTTTCATGTTTTAAGAAGAGGTCGTTGGTTTTGAAGAATGTTTTGCGAGAAAATGAAGCAAAAGGTTGATATTTAGTAAAATCCCGAAGGAAGATGAAAAGTTTGTCTGCGAACTTAGTTTCAAATTTTCACTTTAAATTTTAACATATAACTCTTTTCCATGTTCTAAGAAGAGGGCGTTGGTTTTCAAGAATGTTTTGCGAGGAAATGACTCAAAACGTGCATATTTCGTAAAATAGCGAAAGAAGATGAAAAGTTCGTGCGCAAACTTAGTTTCAAATTTCACTTCAAATTTGACCATATAACTCTTTTTCATGTTCTAAAAAGAGGTCGTTGGTTTTGAAGAATGTTTTGCGAGAAAATGAAACAGAAGGTTCATATTTAGTAAAATGCCGAAAGAAGATGAAAAGTTCGTTTGCGAACTTAGTTTCAAATTTTTACTTCAAATTTTACCATATGACTCCTTTTGTTGTTCTGAGATGAGGGCTTTGGTTTTAAAGATTGTTTTGCGGCGAAATTACTCAAAACGTGCATATTTCGTAAAATCGCGAAAGAAGATGAAAAGTTCGTGCGCAAACTCAGTTTCAAATTTCACTTCAAATTTGAACATATAAATCTTTTTCATGTTCTAAGAAGAGGTCGTTGGTTTTGATGAATGTTTTGCGAGAAAATGAAGCAAAAGCTTCATCTTTAGTAAAATCCTGAAAGAAGATGAAAAATTCGTGCGCGAACTGATTTTCAAATTTTCACTTCAAATTTTAACATATAACTCTTTTTCATGTTCTAAGAAGAGGGCGTTGGTTTTAAAGAATGTTTTGCGAGAAAATGAAGCAAAATGTTCATATTTAGTAAAATCTCGAAAGAAGATAAAAAGTTCGTGCGCGAACTTAGTTTCAAATTTTTACTTCAAATTTGACCATATAACTCTTTTTCATGTTCTAAGAAGAGGTCGTTGGTTTTGAAGAATGTTTTGCGAGAAAATGAAGCAAAATGTTGATATTTAGTAAAATCTCGAAAGAAGATGAAAAGTTCGTGCGCGAACTTAGTTTCAAATTTTTACTTCAAATTTGACCGTATAACTCTTTTTCATGTTCTAAGAAGAGGTCGTTGGTTTTGAAGAATGTTTTGCGACAAAATGAAGCAAAAGGTTGATATTTAGTAAAATCCCGAAAGAAGATGAAAAGTTCGTGCGCGACCTTAGTTTCAAATTTTTACTTCAAATTTGACCATATGACTCTTTTTCATGTTCTAAGAAGAGGTCGTTGGTTTTGAAGAATGTTTTGCGAGAAAATGAAGCAAAAGGTTGATATTTAGTAAAATCCCGAAAGAAGATGAAAAGTTCGTGCGCGAACTTAGTTTCAAATTTTCACTTCAAATTTTAACATATAACTCTTTTTCATGATCTAAGAAGAGGTCGTTGGTTTTAAAAAATGTTTTGCGACGAAATGACTCAAAACGTGCATATTTAGTAAAATCCCGAGAGAAGATGAAAAGTTCGTTTGCGAACTTAGTTTCAAATTTTCACTTCAAATTTGACCATATAACTCTTTTTCATGTTCTAAGTAGAGGTCGTTGGTTTTGAAGAATGTTTTGCGAGAAAATGAATCAAAAGGTTGATATTTAGTAAAATCTCGAAAGAAGATGAAAAGTTCGTGCGCGAACTTAGTTTCAAATTTTTACTTCAAATTTGACCATATGACTCTTTTTCGTGTTCTAAGAAGAGGTCGTTGGTTTTGAAGAATGTTTTGCGAGAAAATGAAGCGCCAACTTAGTTTCAAATTTTCACTTCAAATTTTAACATATAAATCTTTTTCATGTTCTAACAAGAGGGCGTTGATTTTAAAGAATGTTTTTCGAGAAAATGAAGCAAAATGTTCATATTTAGTAAAATCCCGAAAGAAGATGAAAAGTTCGTGCGCAAACTCAGTTTCAAATTTTCACTTCAAATTTTACCTTATAACTCCTTTTGATGTTCTAAGATGAGGGCTTTGGTTTTAAAGAATACTTTGTGACGAAATGTCTCAAAACGTGCATATTTCGTAAAATCGCGAAAAAGATGAAAAGTTCGTGCGCAAACTCAGTTTCAAATTTTCACTTCAAATATGACCATATAACTCTTTTTCATGTTCTACGAAGAGGGCGTTGGTTTTTAAGAATGTTTTGCGAGAAAATGAAAGAAAAGGTTCATATTTAGTAAAATTCCGAAAAAAGATGAAAAGTTCGTTTGCGAACTTAGTTTCAAATTTTCACTTCAAGATTGACCATATAACTCCTTTTGATGTTCTAAGATGAGGGCTTTGACTTTAAAGAATGTTTTGCGACGAAATGACTCAAAACGTGCATATTTCGTAAAATCGCGAAAGAAGATGAAAAGTTCGTGCGCAAACTCAGTATCAAATTTTCACTTCCAATTTGACCATATAACTCTTTTTCATGTTCTAAGAAGAGGTCGTTGATTTTGAAGAATGTTTTGCGAGAAAATGAATCAAAAGGTTGATATTTAGTAAAATCTCGAAAGAAGATGAAAAGTTCGTGCGCGAACTTAGTTTCAAATTTTTACTTCAAATTTGACCATATGACTCTTTTTCGTGTTCTAAGAAGAGGTCGTTGGTTTTGAAGAATGTTTTGCGAGAAAATGAAGCGCGAACTTAGTTTCAAATTTTCACTTCAAATTTTAACATATAAATCTTTTTCATGTTCTAACAAGAGGGCGTTGATTTTAAAGAATGTTTTTCGAGAAAATGAAGCAAAATGTTCATATTTAGTAAAATCCCGAAAGAAGATGAAAAGTTCGTGCGCAAACTCAGTTTCAAATTTTCACTTCAAATTTTACCTTATAACTCCTTTTGATGTTCTAAGATGAGGGCTTTGGTTTTAAAGAATGCTTTGTGACGAAATGTCTCAAAACGTGCATATTTCGTAAAATCGCGAAAAAGATGAAAAGTTCGTGCGCAAACTCAGTTTCAAATTTTCACTTCAAATATGACCATATAACTCTTTTTCATGTTCTACGAAGAGGGCGTTGGTTTTTAAGAATGTTTTGCGAGAAAATGAAAGAAAAGGTTCATATTTAGTAAAATTCCGAAAAAAGATGAAAAGTTCGTTTGCGAACTTAGTTTCAAATTTTCACTTCAAGATTGACCATATAACTCCTTTTGATGTTCTAAGATGAGGGCTTTGACTTTAAAGAATGTTTTGCGACGAAATGACTCAAAACGTGCATATTTCGTAAAATCGCGAAAGAAGATGAAAAGTTCGTGCGCAAACTCAGTATCAAATTTTCACTTCCAATTTGACCATATAACTCTTTTTCATGTTCTAAGAAGAGGTCGTTGATTTTGAAGAATGTTTTGCGAGAAAATGAATCAAAAGGTTGATATTTAGTAAAATCTCGAAAGAAGATGAAAAGTTCGTGCGCGAACTTAGTTTCAAATTTTTACTTCAAATTTGACCATATGACTCTTTTTCGTGTTCTAAGAAGAGGTCGTTGGTTTTGAAGAATGTTTTGCGAGAAAATGAAGCAAAAGGTTGATATTTGGTAAAATCTGGAAAGAAGATGAAAAGTTCGTGCGCGAACTTAGTTTCAAATTTTCACTTCAAATTTTAACATATAAATCTTTTTCATGTTCTAAAAAGAGGGCGTTGATTTTAAAGAATGTTTTTCGAGAAAATGAAGCAAAATGTTCATATTTAGTAAAATCCCGAAAGAAGATGAAAAGTTCGTGCGCAAACTCAGTTTCAAATTTTCACTTCAAATTTTACCTTATAACTCCTTTTGATGTTCTAAGATGAGGGCTTTGGTTTTAAAGAATGTTTTGTGACGAAATGTCTCAAAACGTGCATATTTCGTAAAATCGCGAAAAAGATGAAAAGTTCGTGCGCAAACTCAGTTTCAAATTTTCACTTCAAATATGACCATATAACTCTTTTTCATGTTCTACGAAGAGGGCGTTGGTTTTTAAGAATGTTTTGCGAGAAAATGAAAGAAAAGGTTCATATTTAGTAAAATTCCGAAAAAAGATGAAAAGTTCGTTTGCGAACTTAGTTTCAAATTTTCACTTCAAGATTGACCATATAACTCCTTTTGATGTTCTAAGATGAGGGCTTTCACTTTAAAGAATGTTTTGCGACGAAATGACTCAAAACGTGCATATTTCGTAAAATCGCGAAAGAAGATGAAAAGTTCGTGCGCAAACTCAGTTTCAAATTTCACTTCAAATTTGACAATATAACTCTTTTTCATGTTTTAAATAGAGGTCGTTGGTTTTGAAGAATGTTTTGCGAGAAAATGAAGCAAAAGGTTGATATTTAGTAAAATCTCGAAAGAAGATGAAAAGTTCGTGCGCAAACTCAGTTTCAAATTTCACTTCAAATTGACCATATAACTCTTTTTCATGTTCTAAATAGAGGTCGTTGGTTTTGAAGAATGTTTTGCAAGATAATGAAGCAAAAGGTTGATATTTAGTAAAATCTCGAAAGAAGATGAAAAGTTCCTGCCCAAACTCAGTTTCAAATATCACTTCAAATTTGACCATATAACTCTTTTTCATGTTCTAAGAAGAGTTCGTTGGTTTTGAAGAATGTTTTGCGAGAAAATGAAGCAAAAGGTTGATATTTAGTAAAATTTCGAACGAAGATGAAAAGTTCGTGCGCGAACTGAGTTTCAAATTTCCACTTCAAATTTTAACATATAACTCTTTTTCATGTTCTAAGAAGAGGTCGTTGATTTTGAAAAATGTTTTGCGAGAAAATGAAGCAAAAGGTTGTTATTTAGTAAAATCCCGAAAGAAGATGAAAAGTTCGTGCGCGAACTAAGTTTCAAATTTTCACTTCAAATTTTAACATATAACTCTTTTTCATGTTCTAAGAAGAGGGCGATGGTTTCAAAGAACGTTTTACGAGAAAATGAAGCAAAATGTTCATATTTAGTAAAATCCCGAAAGAAGATGAGAAGTTCGTGCGCGAACATAGTTTCAAATTTTCACATCAAATTTGAGCATATAACTTCCTTTGATGTTCTAAGATGAGGGCTTTTGTTTCAAAGAATGTTTTGGACGAAATGACTTAAAACGTGCATATCTCGTAAAATCGCGTAAGAAGAGGAAAAGTTCGTGCGCAAACTCAGTTACAAATTTTCACTTCAAATTTGACTATATATCTCTTTTTCATGTTATAAGAAGAGGGCGTTGGTTTTGAAGAATGTTTTGCGAGAAAATGAAACAAAAGATTCATATTTAGTAAAATCCCGATAGAAGATGAAAAGTTCGTTTGCGAACTTAGTTTCAAATTTTCACTTCAAATTTGACCATATAAATCTTTTTCATGTTCTAAGAAGAGGTCGTTGGTTTTGAAGAATGTTTTGCGAGAAAATGAAGCAAAAGGTTCATATTTAAAAAAATCCCGAAAAAAGATGAAATGTTGGTGCGCGAACATAGTTTCAAATTTTCACTTCAAATTTTAATATATAAATCTTTTTCATGTTCTAAGAAGAGGGCGTTGGTTTTGAAGAATGTTTTGCGAGAAAATGAAGCAAAAAGTTCATATTTAATAAAATCCCGAAAGAAGATGAAAAGTTCGTGCGCCAACTCAGTTTCAAATTTCACTTCAAATTTGACCATATAACTCTTTTTCATGTTCTAAGAAGAGGTCGGTGTGTTTCAAAGAATGTTTTGCGACGAAATGACTCAAAACGTGCATATTTCGTAAAATCGTGAAAGAAGATGAAAAGTTCTTGCGCAAACTCAGTTTCAAATTTCACTTCAAATTTGACCATATAACTCTTTTTCATGTTTTAAGAAGAGGTCGTTGGTTTTGAAGAATGTTTTGCGAGAAAATGAAGCAAAAGGTTGATATTTAGTAAAATCCCGAGGGAAGATGAAAAGTTTGTCTGCGAACTTAGTTTCAAATTTTCACTTTAAATTTTAACATATAACTCTTTTCCATGTTCTAAGAAGAGGGCGTTGGTTTTCAAGAATGTTTTGCGAGGAAATGACTCAAAACGTGCATATTTCGTAAAATAGCGAAGGAAGATGAAAAGTTTGTGCGCAAACTTAGTTTCAAATTTCACTTCAAATTTGACCATATAACTCTTTTTCATGTTCTAAAAAGAGGTCGTTGGTTTTGAAGAATGTTTTGCGAGAAAATGAAACAGAAGGTTCATATTTAGTAAAATGCCGAAAGAAGATGAAAAGTTCGTTTGCGAACTTAGTTTCAAATTTTTACTTCAAATTTTACCATATGACTCCTTTTGTTGTTCTGAGATGAGGGCTTTGGTTTTAAAGATTGTTTTGCGGCGAAATTACTCAAAACGTGCATATTTCGTAAAATCGCGAAAGAAGATGAAAAGTTCGTGCGCAAACTCAGTTTCAAATTTCACTTCAAATTTGAACATATAAATCTTTTTCATGTTCTAAGAAGAGGTCGTTGGTTTTGATGAATGTTTTGCGAGAAAATGAAGCAAAAGCTTCATCTTTAGTAAAATCCTGAAAGAAGATGAAAAATTCGTGCGCGAACTGATTTTCAAATTTTCACTTCAAATTTTAACATATAACTCTTTTTCATGTTCTAAGAAGAGGGCGTTGGTTTTAAAGAATGTTTTGCGAGAAAATGAAGCAAAATGTTCATATTTAGTAAAATCCCGAAAGAAGATAAAAAGTTCGTGCGCGAACTTAGTTTCAAATTTTTACTTCAAATTTGACCATATAACTCTTTTTCATGTTCTAAGAAGAGGTCGTTGGTTTTGAAGAATGTTTTGCGAGAAAATGAAGCAAAATGTTGATATTTAGTAAAATCTCGAAAGAAGATGAAAAGTTCGTGCGCGAACTTAGTTTCAAATTTTGACTTCAAATTTGACCGTATAACTCTTTTTCATGTTCTAAGAAGAGGTCGTTGGTTTTGAAGAATGTTTTGCGACAAAATGAAGCAAAAGGTTGATATTTAGTAAAATCCCGAAAGAAGATGAAAAGTTCGTGCGCGACCTTAGTTTCAAATTTTTACTTCAAATTTGACCATATGACTCTTTTTCATGTTCTAAGAAGAGGTCGTTGGTTTTGAAGAATGTTTTGCGAGAAAATGAAGCAAAAGGTTGATATTTAGTAAAATCCCGAAAGAAGATGAAAAGTTCGTGCGCGAACTTAGTTTCAAATTTTCACTTCAAATTTTAACATATAACTCTTTTTCATGATCTAAGAAGAGGTCGTTGGTTTTAAAAAATGTTTTGCGACGAAATGACTCAAAACGTGCATATTTAGTAAAATCCCGAGAGAAGATGAAAAGTTCGTTTGCGAACTTAGTTTCAAATTTTCACTTCAAATTTGACCATATAACTCTTTTTCATGTTCTAAGTAGAGGTCGTTGGTTTTGAAGAATGTTTTGCGAGAAAATGAATCAAAAGGTTGATATTTAGTAAAATCTCGAAAGAAGATGAAAAGTTCGTGCGCGAACTTAGTTTCAAATTTTTACTTCAAATTTGACCATATGACTCTTTTTCGTGTTCTAAGAAGAGGTCGTTGGTTTTGAAGAATGTTTTGCGAGAAAATGAAATAAAAGGTTCATAATTAGTAAAATTCCGAAAAAAGATGAAAAGTTCGTTTGCGAACTTAGTTTCAAATTTTCACTTCAAATTTGACCATATAACTCCTTTTGATGTTCTAAGATGAGGGCTTTGGTTTTAAAGAATGTTTTGCGACGAAATGACTCAAAACGTGCATATTTCGTAAAATCGCGAAAGAAGATAAAAAGTTCGTGCGCAAACTCAGTATCAAATTTTCACTTCAAATTTGACCATATAACTCTTTTTCATGTTTTAATAAGAGGGCGTTGGTTTTTAAGAATGTTTTTCGAGAAAATGAAGCAAAAGGTACATATTTAATAAAATCCCGAAAGAAGATGAAAAGTTCGTGCGCGAACTTAGTTTCAAATTTTCACTTCAAATTTGACCATATAACTCCTTCTGATGTTCTAAGATGAGGGCTTTGGTTCTAAGATGAGGGCTTTGGTTTTAAAGAATGTTTTGTGACGAAATGTCTCAAAACGTGCATATTTCGTAAAATCGCGAAAAAGATGAAAAGTTCGTGCGCAAACTCAGTTTCAAATTTTCACTTCAAATATGACCATATAACTCTTTTTCATGTTCTACGAAGAGGGCGTTGGTTTTTAAGAATGTTTTGCGAGAAAATGAAAGAAAAGGTTCATATTTAGTAAAATTCCGAAAAAAGATGAAAAGTTCGTTTGCGAACTTAGTTTCAAATTTTCACTTCAAGATTGACCATATAACTCCTTTTGATGTTCTAAGATGAGGGCTTTCACTTTAAAGAATGTTTTGCGACGAAATGACTCAAAACGTGCATATTTCGTAAAATCGCGAAAGAAGATGAAAAGTTCGTGCGCAAACTCAGTTTCAAATTTCACTTCAAATTTGACAATATAACTCTTTTTCATGTTTTAAATAGAGGTCGTTGGTTTTGAAGAATGTTTTGCGAGAAAATGAAGCAAAAGGTTGATATTTAGTAAAATCTCGAAAGAAGATGAAAAGTTCGTGCGCAAACTCAGTTTCAAATTTCACTTCAAATTTGACCATATAACTCTTTTTCATGTTCTAAATAGAGGTCGTTGGTTTTGAAGAATGTTTTGCAAGATAATGAAGCAAAAGGTTGATATTTAGTAAAATCTCGAAAGAAGATGAAAAGTTCCTGCCCAAACTCAGTTTCAAATATCACTTCAAATTTGACCATATAACTCTTTTTCATGTTCTAAGAAGAGTTCGTTGGTTTTGAAGAATGTTTTGCGAGAAAATGAAGCAAAAGGTTGATATTTAGTAAAATTTCGAACGAAGATGAAAAGTTCGTGCGCGAACTGAGTTTCAAATTTCCACTTCAAATTTTAACATATAACTCTTTTTCATGTTCTAAGAAGAGGTCGTTGATTTTGAAAAATGTTTTGCGAGAAAATGAAGCAAAAGGTTGTTATTTAGTAAAATCCCGAAAGAAGATGAAAAGTTCGTGCGCGAACTAAGTTTCAAATTTTCAATTCAAATTTTAACATATAACTCTTTTTCATGTTCTAAGAAGAGGGCGATGGTTTCAAAGAACGTTTTACGAGAAAATGAAGCAAAATGTTCATATTTAGTAAAATCCCGAAAGAAGATGAGAAGTTCGTGCGCGAACATTGTTTCAAATTTTCACATCAAATTTGATCATATAACTTCCTTTGATGTTCTAAGATGAGGGCTTTTGTTTCAAAGAATGTTTTGGACGAAATGACTTAAAACGTGCATATCTCGTAAAATCGCGTAAGAAGAGGAAAAGTTCGTGCGCAAACTCAGTTACAAATTTTCACTTCAAATTTGACTATATATCTCTTTTTCATGTTATAAGAAGAGGGCGTTGGTTTTGAAGAATGTTTTGCGAGAAAATGAAACAAAAGATTCATATTTAGTAAAATCCCGATAGAAGATGAAAAGTTCGTTTGCGAACTTAGTTTCAAATTTTCACTTCAAATTTGACCATATAAATCTTTTTCATGTTCTAAGAAGAGGTCGTTGGTTTTGAAGAATGTTTTGCGAGAAAATGAAGCAAAAGGTTCATATTTAAAAAAATCCCGAAAAAAGATGAAATGTTGGTGCGCGAACATAGTTTCAAATTTTCACTTCAAATTTTAATATATAAATCTTTTTCATGTTCTAAGAAGAGGGCGTTGGTTTTGAAGAATGTTTTGCGAGAAAATGAAGCAAAAAGTTCATATTTAATAAAATCCCGAAAGAAGATGAAAAGTTCGTGCGCCAACTCAGTTTCAAATTTCACTTCAAATTTGACCATATAACTCTTTTTCATGTTCTAAGAAGAGGTCGGTGTGTTTCAAAGAATGTTTTGCGACGAAATGACTCAAAACGTGCATATTTCGTAAAATCGTGAAAGAAGATGAAAAGTTCTTGCGCAAACTCAGTTTCAAATTTCACTTCAAATTTGACCATATAACTCTTTTTCATGTTTTAAGAAGAGGTCGTTGGTTTTGAAGAATGTTTTGCGAGAAAATGAAGCAAAAGGTTGATATTTAGTAAAATCTCGAAGGAAGATGAAAAGTTTGTCTGCGAACTTAGTTTCAAATTTTCACTTTAAATTTTAACATATAACTCTTTTCCATGTTCTAAGAAGAGGGCGTTGGTTTTAAAGAATGTTTTGCGAGGAAATGACTCAAAACGTGCATATTTCGTAAAATAGCGAAAGAAGATGAAAAGTTCGTGCGCAAACTTAGTTTCAAATTTCACTTCAAATTTGACCATATAACTCTTTTTCATGTTCTAAAAAGAGGTCGTTGGTTTTGAAGAATGTTTTGCGAGAAAATGAAACAGAAGGTTCATATTTAGTAAAATGCCGAAAGAAGATGAAAAGTTCGTTTGCGAACTTAGTTTCAAATTTTTACTTCAAATTTTACCATATGACTCCTTTTGTTGTTCTGAGATGAGGGCTTTGGTTTTAAAGATTGTTTTGCGGCGAAATGACTCAAAACGTGCATATTTCGTAAAATCGTGAAAGAAGATGAAAAGTTCGTGCGCAAACTCAGTTTCAAATTTCACTTCAAATTTGAACATATAAATCTTTTTCATGTTCTAAGAAGAGGTCGTTGGTTTTGAAGAATGTTTTGCGAGAAAATGAAGCAAAAGCTTCATATTTAGTAAAATCCTGAAAGAAGATGAAAAATTCGTGCGCGAACTGATTTTCAAATTTTCACTTCAAATTTTAACATATAACTCTTTTTCATGTTCTAAGAAGAGGGCGTTGGTTTTAAAGAATGTTTTGCGAGAAAATGAAGCAAAATGTTCATATTTAGTAAAATCCCGAAAGAAGATAAAAAGTTCGTGCGCGAACTTAGTTTCAAATTTTTACTTCAAATTTGACCATATAACTCTTTTTCATGTTCTAAGAAGAGGTCGTTGGTTTTGAAGAATGTTTTGCGAGAAAATGAAGCAAAATGTTGATATTTAGTAAAATCTCGAAAGAAGATGAAAAGTTCGTGCGCGAACTTAGTTTCAAATTTTTACTTCAAATTTGACCGTATAACTCTTTTTCATGTTCTAAGAAGAGGTCGTTGGTTTTGAAGAATGTTTTGCGACAAAATGAAGCAAAAGGTTGATATTTAGCAAAATCCCGAAAGAAGATGAAAAGTTCGTGCGCGACCTTAGTTTCAAATTTTTACTTCAAATTTGACCATATGACTCTTTTTCATGTTCTAAGAAGAGGTCGTTGGTTTTGAAGAATGTTTTGCGAGAAAATGAAGCAAAAGGTTGATATTTAGTAAAATCCCGAGAGAAGATGAAAAGTTCGTGCGCGAACTTAGTTTCAAATTTTCACTTCAAATTTTAACATATAACTCTTTTTCATGATCTAAGAAGAGGTCGTTGGTTTTAAAAAATGTTTTGCGACGAAATGACTCAAAACGTGCATATTTAGTAAAATCCCGAGAGAAGATGAAAAGTTCGTTTGCGAACTTAGTTTCAAATTTTCACTTCAAATTTGACCATATAACTCTTTTTCATGTTCTAAGTAGAGGTCGTTGGTTTTGAAGAATGTTTTGCGAGAAAATGAATCAAAAGGTTGATATTTAGTAAAATCTCGAAAGAAGATGAAAAGTTCGTGCGCGAACTTAGTTTCAAATTTTTACTTCAAATTTGACCATATGACTCTTTTTCGTGTTCTAAGAAGAGGTCGTTGGTTTCGAAGAATGTTTTGCGAGAAAATGAAGCAAAAGGTTGATATTTGGTAAAATCTGGAAAGAAGATGAAAAGTTCGTGCGCGAACTTAGTTTCAAATTTTCACTTCAAATTTTAACATATAAATTTTTTTCATGTTCTAAAAAGAGGGCGTTGATTTTAAAGAATGTTTTGCGAGAAAATGAAGCAAAATGTTCATATTTAGTAAAATCCCGAAAGAAGATGAAAAGTTCGTGCGCAAACTCAGTTTCAAATTTTCACTTCAAATTTTACCTTATAACTCCTTTTGATGTTCTAAGATGAGGGCTTTGGTTTTAAAGAATGCTTTGTGACGAAATGTCTCAAAACGTGCATATTTCGTAAAATCGCGAAAAAGATGAAAAGTTCGTGCGCAAACTCAGTTTCAAATTTTCACTTCAAATATGACCATATAACTCTTTTTCATGTTCTACGAAGAGGGCGTTGGTTTTTAAGAATGTTTTGCGAGAAAATGAAAGAAAAGGTTCATATTTAGTAAAATTCCGAAAAAAGATGAAAAGTTCGTTTGCGAACTTAGTTTCAAATTTTCACTTCAAGATTGACCATATAACTCCTTTTGATGTTCTAAGATGAGGGCTTTGACTTTAAAGAATGTTTTGCGACGAAATGACTCAAAATGTGCATATTTCGTAAAATCGCGAAAGAAGATGAAAAGTTCGTGCGCAAACTCAGTATCAAATTTTCACTTCCAATTTGACCATATAACTCTTTTTCATGTTCTAAGAAGAAGTCGTTGATTTTGAAGAATGTTTTGCGAGAAAATGAATCAAAAGGTTGATATTTAGTAAAATCTCGAAAGAAGATGAAAAGTTCGTGCGCGAACTTAGTTTCAAATTTTTACTTCAAATTTGACCATATGACTCTTTTTCGTGTTCTAAGAAGAGGTCGTTGGTTTTGAAGAATGTTTTGCGAGAAAATGAAGCAAAAGGTCGATATTTGGTAATATCTGGAAAGAAGATGAAAAGTTCGTGCGCGAACTTAGTTTCAAATTTTCACTTTAAATTTTAACATATAAATCTTTTTCATGTTCTAAAAAGAGGGCGTTGATTTTAAAGAATGTTTTTCGAGAAAATGAAGCAAAATGTTCATATTTAGTAAAATCCCGAAAGAAGATGAAAAGTTCGTGCGCAAACTCAGCTTCAAATTTTCACTTCAAATTTTACCTTATAACTCCTTTCGATGTTCTAAGATGAGGGCTTTGGTTTTAAAGAATGTTTTGTGACGAAATGTCTCAAAACGTGCATATTTCGTAAAATCGCGAAAAAGATGAAAAGTTCGTGCGCAAACTCAGTTTCAAATTTTCACTTCAAATATGACCATATAACTCTTTTTCATGTTCTACGAAGAGGGCGTTGGTTTTTAAGAATGTTTTGCGAGAAAATGAAAGAAAAGGTTCATATTTAGTAAAATTCCGAAAAAAGATGAAAAGTTCGTTTGCGAACTTAGTTTCAAATTTTCACTTCAAGATTGACCATATAACTCCTTTTGATGTTCTAAGATGAGGGCTTTGACTTTAAAGAATGTTTTGCGACGAAATGACTCAAAACGTGCATATTTCGTAAAATCGCGAAAGAAGATGAAAAGTTCGTGCGCAAACTCAGTATCAAATTTTCACTTCCAATTTAACCATATAACTCTTTTTCATGTTCTAAGAAGAGGTCGTTGATTTTGAAGAATGTTTTGCGAGAAAATGAATCAAAAGGTTGATATTTAGTAAAATCTCGAAAGAAGATAAAAAGTTCGTGCGCGAACTTAGTTTCAAATTTTTACTTCAAATTTGACCATATGACTCTTTTTCATGTTCTAAGAAAAGGTCGTTGGTTTTGAAGAATGTTTTGCGAGAAAATGAAGCAAAAGGTTGATATTTAGTAAAATCCCGAAAGAAGATGAAAAGTTCGTGCGCGAACTTAGTTTCAAATTTTTACTTCAAATTTGACCGTATAACTCTTTTTCACGATCTAAGAAGAGGTCGTTGGTTTTGAAGAATGTTTTGCGAGAAAATGAAGCAAAATGTTGATATTTAGTAAAATCCCGATAGAAGATGAAAAGTTCGTGCGCGAACTTAGTTTCAAATTTTCACTTCAAATATGACCGTATAACTCTTTTTCATGTTCTAGAAAGAGGGCATTGGTTTTGAAGAATGTTTTGCGAGAAAATGAAATAAAAGGTTCATAATTAGTAAAATTCCGAAAAAAGATGAAAAGTTCGTTTGCGAACTTAGTTTCAAATTTTCACTTCAAATTTGACCATATAACTCCTTTTGATGTTCTAAGATGAGGGCTTTGGTTTTAAAGAATGTTTTGCGACGAAATGACTCAAAATGTGCATATTTCGTAAAATCGCGAAAGAAGATGAAAAGTTCGTGCGCAAACTCAGTATCAAATTTTCACTTCCAATTTGACCATATAACTCTTTTTCATGTTCTAAGAAGAGGTCGTTGATTTTGAAGAATGTTTTGCGAGAAAATGAATCAAAAGGTTGATATTTAGTAAAATCTCGAAAGAAGATGAAAAGTTCGTGCGCGAACTTAGTTTCAAATTTTTACTTCAAATTTGACCATATGACTCTTTTTCGTGTTCTAAGAAGAGGTCGTTGGTTTTGAAGAATGTTTTGCGAGAAAATGAAGCAAAAGGTCGATATTTGGTAATATCTGGAAAGAAGATGAAAAGTTCGTGCGCGAACTTAGTTTCAAATTTTCACTTCAAATTTTAACATATAAATTTTTTTCATGTTCTAAAAAGAGGGCGTTGATTTTAAAGAATGTTTTGCGAGAAAATGAAGCAAAATGTTCATATTTAGTAAAATCCCGAAAGAAGATGAAAAGTTCGTGCGCAAACTCAGTTTCAAATTTTCACTTCAAATTTTACCTTATAACTCCTTTTGATGTTCTAAGATGAGGGCTTTGGTTTTAAAGAATGCTTTGTGACGAAATGTCTCAAAACGTGCATATTTCGTAAAATCGCGAAAAAGATGAAAAGTTCGTGCGCAAACTCAGTTTCAAATTTTCACTTCAAATATGACCATATAACTCTTTTTCATGTTCTACGAAGAGGGCGTTGGTTTTTAAGAATGTTTTGCGAGAAAATGAAAGAAAAGGTTCATATTTAGTAAAATTCCGAAAAAAGATGAAAAGTTCGTTTGCGAACTTATTTTCAAATTTTCACTTCAAGATTGACCATATAACTCCTTTTGATGTTCTAAGATGAGGGCTTTGACTTTAAAGAATGTTTTGCGACGAAATGACTCAAAATGTGCATATTTCGTAAAATCGCGAAAGAAGATGAAAAGTTCGTGCGCAAACTCAGTATCAAATTTTCACTTCCAATTTGACCATATAACTCTTTTTCATGTTCTAAGAAGAGGTCGTTGATTTTGAAGAATGTTTTGCGAGAAAATGAATCAAAAGGTTGATATTTAGTAAAATCTCGAAAGAAGATGAAAAGTTCGTGCGCGAACTTAGTTTCAAATTTTTACTTCAAATTTGACCATATGACTCTTTTTCGTGTTCTAAGAAGAGGTCGTTGGTTTTGAAGAATGTTTTGCGAGAAAATGAAGCAAAAGGTCGATATTTGGTAATATCTGGAAAGAAGATGAAAAGTTCGTGCGCGAACTTAGTTTCAAATTTTCACTTTAAATTTTAACATATAAATCTTTTTCATGTTCTAAAAAGAGGGCGTTGATTTTAAAGAATGTTTTTCGAGAAAATGAAGCAAAATGTTCATATTTAGTAAAATCCCGAAAGAAGATGAAAATTCGTGCGCAAACTCAGTTTCAAATTTTCACTTCAAATTTTACCTTATAACTCCTTTCGATGTTCTAAGATGAGGGCTTTGGTTTTAAAGAATGTTTTGTGACGAAATGTCTCAAAACGTGCATATTTCGTAAAATCGCGAAAAAGATGAAAAGTTCGTGCGCAAACTCAGTTTCAAATTTTCACTTCAAATATGACCATATAACTCTTTTTCATGTTCTACGAAGAGGGCGTTGGTTTTTAAGAATGTTTTGCGAGAAAATGAAAGAAAAGGTTCATATTTAGTAAAATTCCGAAAAAAGATGAAAAGTTCGTTTGCGAACTTAGTTTCAAATTTTCACTTCAAGATTGACCATATAACTCCTTTTGATGTTCTAAGATGAGGGCTTTGACTTTAAAGAATGTTTTGCGACGAAATGACTCAAAACGTGCATATTTCGTAAAATCGCGAAAGAAGATGAAAAGTTCGTGCGCAAACTCAGTATCAAATTTTCACTTCCAATTTAACCATATAACTCTTTTTCATGTTCTAAGAAGAGGTCGTTGATTTTGAAGAATGTTTTGCGAGAAAATGAATCAAAAGGTTGATATTTAGTAAAATCTCGAAAGAAGATAAAAAGTTCGTGCGCGAACTTAGTTTCAAATTTTTACTTCAAATTTGACCATATGACTCTTTTTCATGTTCTAAGAAAAGGTCGTTGGTTTTGAAGAATGTTTTGCGAGAAAATGAAGCAAAAGGTTGATATTTAGTAAGATCCCGAAAGAAGATGAAAAGTTCGTGCGCGAACTTAGTTTCAAATTTTTACTTCAAATTTGACCGTATAACTCTTTTTCACGATCTAAGAAGAGGTCGTTGGTTTTGAAGAATGTTTTGCGAGAAAATGAAGCAAAATGTTGATATTTAGTAAAATCCCGATAGAAGATGAAAAGTTCGTGCGCGAACTTAGTTTCAAATTTTCACTTCAAATATGACCATATAACTCTTTTTCATGTTCTAGAAAGAGGGCATTGGTTTTGAAGAATGTTTTGCGAGAAAATGAAATAAAAGGTTCATAATTAGTAAAATTCCGAAAAAAGATGAAAAGTTCGTTTGCGAACTTAGTTTCAAATTTTCACTTCAAATTTGACCATATAACTCCTTTTGATGTTCTAAGATGAGGGCTTTGGTTTTAAAGAATGTTTTGCGACGAAATGACTCAAAACGTGCATATTTCGTAAAATCGCGAAAGAAGATAAAAAGTTCGTGCGCAAACTCAGTATCAAATTTTCACTTCAAATTTGACCATATAACTCTTTTTCATGTTTTAATAAGAGGACGTTGGTTTTTAAGAATGTTTTTCGAG
Organism: Euonymus europaeus; assembly: GCA_963580455.1. NCBI lineage: Eukaryota > Viridiplantae > Streptophyta > Magnoliopsida > Celastrales > Celastraceae > Euonymus > Euonymus europaeus. The sequence goes on along the minus strand of OY756960.1, from coordinate 11,654,668 downwards.
AAAATGAAGCAAAAGGTACATATTTAATAAAATCCCGAAAGAAGATGAAAAGTTCGTGCGCGAACTTACTTTCAAATTTTCACTTCAAATTTGACCATATAACTCCTTTTGATGTTCTAAGATGAGGGCTTTGGTTTTAAAGAATGTTTTGCGACGAAATGTGTCAAAACGTGCATATTTCGTAAAATCGAGAAAAAAGATGAAAAGTTCGTGCGCAAACTCAGTTTCAAATTTTCACTTCAAATATGACCATATAACTCTTTTTCATGTTCTACGAAGAGGGCGTTGGTTTTGAAGAATGTTTTGCGAGAAAATGAAATACAAGGTTCACAATTAGTAAAATTCCGAAAAAAGATGAAAAGTTCGTTTGCGAACTTAGTTTCAAATTTTCACTTCAAATTTGACCATATAACTCCTTTTGATGTTCTAAGATGAGGGCTTTGGTTTTAAAGAATGTTTTGCGACGAAATGACTCAAAACGTGCATATTTCGTAAAATCGCGAAAGAAGATAAAAAGTTCGTGCGCAAACTCAGTATCAAATTTTCACTTCAAATTTGACCATATAACTCTTTTTCATGTTTTAATAAGAGGGCGTTGGTTTTTAAGAATGTTTTTCGGGAAAATGAAGCAAAAGGTACATATTTAATAAAATCCCGAAAGAAGATGAAAAGTTCGTGCGCGAACTTAGTTTCAAATTTTCACTTCAAATTTGACCATATAACTCCTTCTGATGTTCTAAGATGAGGGCTTTGGTTTTAAAGAATTTTTTGCGACGAAATGACTCAAAACGTGCATATTTCGTAAAATCGAGAAAGAAGATGAAAAGTTCGTGCGCAAACTCAGTTTCAAATTTTCACTTCAAATTCGATCATATAACTCCTTTTGATGTTCTAGGATGACGGCTTTGGTTTTAAAGAATGTTTTGCGACGAAATAACTCATAACGTGCATATGTCGTAAAATCGTGAAAGAAGATTAAAAGTTCGTGCGCAAACTTAGTTTCAAATTTTCACTTCAAATTTGACCATATAACTCCTTTTGATGTTCTAGGATGACGGCTTTGGTTTTAAAGAATGTTTTGCGACGAAATAACTCATAACGTGCATATGTCGTAAAATCCCGAAAAAAGTTGAAAAGTTCGTGCGCGAACTTAGTTTCAAATTTTAACTTCAAATTTGACCATATAACTCCTTTTGATGTTCTAGGATGACGGCTTTGGTTTTAAAGAATGTTTTGCGACGAAATAACTCATAACGTGCATATGTCGTAAAATCGTGAAAGAAGATAAAAAGTTCGTGCGCAAACTTAGTTTCAAATTTTCACTTCAAATATGACCATATAACTCCTTTTCATGTTAAAAGAAGAAGGCGTTGGTTTTGAAAAATGTTTTGCGAGAAAATGAAGCGAAAGGTTCATATTTAGTAAAATCCCGAAAGAAGATAAAAAGTTCGTGCGCGAAATTAGTTTCAAATTTGACCATATAACTCCTTTTGATGTTCTAACATTAGGACTTTGGTTTTAAAGAATGTTTTGCGACGAAATGACTCAAAACGTGCATATTTCATAAAATCGCGAAAGAAGACGAAAAGTTCGTACGAAAACTCAGTTTCAAATTTCACTTCAAATTTGACCATATAACTCTTTTTCATGTTCTAAGAAGAGGTCGTTGGTTTTGAAGAATGTTTTGCGAGAAAATGAAGCAAAAGGTTGATATTTAGTAAAATCTCGAAAGAAGATGAAAAGTTCGTGCGCGAACTTAGTTTCAAATTTTTACTTCAAATTTGACCGTATAACTCTTTTTCATGTTCAGAGAAGAGGTCGTTGGTTTTGAAGAATGTTTTGCGAGAAAATGAAGCAAAAGGTTGATATTTAGTAAAATCCCGAAAGAAGATGAAAAGTTCGTGCGCGAACTTAGTTTCAAATTTTCACTTCAAATTTTAACATATAACCCTTTTTCATGTTCTAAGAAGAGGGCGTTGCTTTTAAAGAATGTTTTGCGAGAAAATGAAGCAAAATGTTCATATTTAGTAAAATCCCGAAAGAAGATGAAAAGTTCGTGCGCAAACTCAGTTTCAAATTTTCACTTCACATATGACCAAATAACTCTTTTTCATTTTCTAGGAAGAGGGCATTGGTTTTGAAGAATGTTTTGCGAGAAAATGAAGCAAAAGCTTCATATTTAGTAAAATCCCGATAGAAGATGAAAAGTTCATGCGCGAACTTAGTTTCAAATTTTCACTTCAAATTTTACCTTATAACTCCTTTTGATGTTCTAAGATGAGGGCTTAGGTTTTAAAGAATGTTTTGCGACGAAATGTCTCAAAACGTGCATATTTCGTAAAATCGCGAAAAAGATGAAAAGTTCGTGCGCAGTTTTCAGTATCAAAATTTTACTTCAAATTTGACCGTATAACTCTTTTTCATGTTCTAAGAAGAGGTCGTTGGTTTTGAAGAATGTTTTGCGAGAAAATGAAGCAAAAGGTTGATATTTAGTAAAATCCCGAAAGAAGATGAAAAGTTCGTGCGCGAACTTAGTTTCAAATTTTCACTTCAAATTTTAACATATAACTCTTTTTCATGTTCTAAGAAGAGGGCGTTGCTTTTAAAGAATGTTTTGCGAGAAAATGAAGCAAAATGTTCATATTTAGTAAAATCCCGAAAGAAGATGAAAAGTTCGTGCGCAAACTCAGTTTCAAATTTTCAATTCACATATGACCATATAACTCTTTTTCATTTTCTAGGAAGAGGGCATTGGTTTTGAAGAATGTTTTGCGAGAAAATGATACAAAAGGTTCATATTTAGTAAAATCCCGAAAAAAGATGAAAAGTTCGTTTGCGAATTTAGTTTTAAATTTTCACTTCAAATTTGACCATATAACTCCTTTTGATGTTCCAAGATGAGGGCTTTGGTTTTAAAGAATGTTTTGCGACGAAATGACTCAAAACGTGCATATTTCGTAAAATCGCGAAAGAAGATGAAAAGTTCGTGCGCAAACTCAGTATCAAATTTTCACTTCAAATTTGACCATATAACTCTTTTTCATGTTCTAAGAAGAGGGCGTTGCTTTTAAAGAATGTTTTGCGAGAAAATGAAACAAAATGTTCATATTTAGTAAAATCTCGAAAGAAGATGAAAAGTTCGTGCGCGAACTTAGTTTCAAATTTTTTACTTCAAATTTGACCGTATAACTCTTTTTCATGTTCTAAGAAGAGGTCGTTGGTTTTGAAGAATTTTTTGCGAGAAAATAAAGTAAAAGGTTGATATTTAGTAAAATCCCGAAAGAAGATGAAAAGTTCGTGTGCGAACTTAGTTTCAAATTTTAACTTCAAATTTTAACATATAAAACTTTTTCATGTTCCAAGAAGAGGGCGTTGCTTTTAAAGAATGTTTTGCGAGAAAATGAAGCAAAATGTTCATATTTAGTAAAATCCCGAAAGAAGATGAAAAGTTCATGCGCAAACTCAGTTTCAAATTTTCACTTCACATATGACCATATAACTCTTTTTCACGTTCTAGGAAGAGGGCATTGGTTTTGAAGAATGTTTTGCGAGAAAATGAAGCAAAAGGTTCATATTTAGTAAAATCACGATAGAAGATGAAAAGTTCATGCGCGAACTTAGTTTCAAATTTTCACTTCAAATTTTACCTTATAACTCCTTTTGATGTTCTAAGATGAGGGCTTTGGTTTTAAAGAATGTTTTGCGACGAAATGTGTCAAAATGTGCATATTTCGTAAAATCGCGAAAAAAGATGAAAAGTTCGTGCGCAAACTCAGTTTCAAATTTTCATTTCAAATATGACCATATAACTCATTTTCATGTTCTACGAAGAGGGCGTTGGTTTTGAAAAATGTTTTGCGAGAAAATGAAGCAAAATATTGATATTTAGTAAAATCTCGAAAGAAGATGAAAAGTTCGTGCGCGAACTTAGTTTCAAATTTTTTACTTCAAATTTGACCGTATAACTCTTTTTCATGTTCTAAGAAGAGGTCGTTGGTTTTGAAGAATGTTTTGCGACAAAATGAAGCAAAAGGTTGATATTTAGTAAAATCCCGAAAGAAGATGAAAAGTTCGTGCGCGAACTTAGTTTCAAATTTTCACTTCAAATTTTAACATATAACTCTTTTTCATGTTCTAAGAAGAGGGCGTTGCTTTTAAAGAATGTTTTGCGAAAAAATGAAGCAAAATGTTCATATTTAGTAAAATCCCGAAAGAAGATGAAAAGTTCGTGCGCAAACTCAGTTTCAAATTTTCACTTCACATATGACCATATAACTCTTTTTCATGTTCTAGGAAGAGGGCATTGGTTTTGAAGAATGTTTTGCGAGAAAATGAAGCAAAAGGTTCATATTTAGTAAAATCACGATAGAAGATGAAAAGTTCATGCGCGAACTTAGTTTCAAATTTTCACTTCAAATTTTACCTTATAACTCCTTTTGATGTTCTAAGATGAGGGCTTTGGTTTTAAAAAATGTTTTGCGACGAAATGTCTCAAAACGTGCATATTTCGTAAAATCGCGAAAAAGATGAAAAGTTCGTGCGCAAACACAGTTTCAAATTTTCACTTCAAATATGACCATATAACTCTTTTTCATGTTCTACGAAGAGGGCGTTGGTTTTGAAGAATGTTTTGCGAGAAAATGAAACAAAAGGTTCATATTTAGTAAAATCCCGAAAAAAGATGAAAAGTTCGTTTGCGAATTTAGTTTCAAATTTTCACTTCAAATTTGACCATATAACTCTTTTTCATTTTCTAGGAAGAGGGCATTGGTTTTGAAGAATGTTTTGCGAGAAAATGAAGCAAAAGCTTCATATTTAGTAAAATCCCGATAGAAGATGAAAAGTTCATGCGCGAACTTAGTTTCAAATTTTCACTTCAAATTTTACCTTATAACTCCTTTTGATGTTCTAAGATGAGGGCTTAGGTTTTAAAGAATGTTTTGCGACGAAATGTCTCAAAACGTGCATATTTCGTAAAATCGCGAAAAAGATGAAAAGTTCGTGCGCAGTTTTCAGTATCAAAATTTTACTTCAAATTTGACCGTATAACTCTTTTTCATGTTCTAAGAAGAGGTCGTTGGTTTTGAAGAATGTTTTGCGAGAAAATGAAGCAAAAGGTTGATATTTAGTAAAATCCCGAAAGAAGATGAAAAGTTCGTGCGCGAACTTAGTTTCAAATTTTCACTTCAAATTTTAACATATAACTCTTTTTCATGTTCTAAGAAGAGGGCGTTGCTTTTAAAGAATGTTTTGCGAGAAAATGAAGCAAAATGTTCATATTTAGTAAAATCCCGAAAGAAGATGAAAAGTTCGTGCGCAAACTCAGTTTCAAATTTTCAATTCACATATGACCATATAACTCTTTTTCATTTTCTAGGAAGAGGGCATTGGTTTTGAAGAATGTTTTGCGAGAAAATGATACAAAAGGTTCATATTTAGTAAAATCCCGAAAAAAGATGAAAAGTTCGTTTGCGAATTTAGTTTTAAATTTTCACTTCAAATTTGACCATATAACTCCTTTTGATGTTCCAAGATGAGGGCTTTGGTTTTAAAGAATGTTTTGCGACGAAATGACTCAAAACGTGCATATTTCGTAAAATCGCGAAAGAAGATGAAAAGTTCGTGCGCAAACTCAGTATCAAATTTTCACTTCAAATTTGACCAAATAACTCTTTTTCATGTTCAAATAAGAGGGCGTTGGTTTTGAAGAATGTTTTTCGAGAAAATGAAGCAAAAAGTACATATTTAATAAAATCCCGAAAGAAGATGAAAACTTCGTGCGCGAACTTAGTTTCAAATTTTCACTTCAAATTTGACCATATAACTCCTTTTGATGTTCTAAGATGAGGGCTTTGGTTTTAAAGAATGTTTTGGGACGAAATGACTCAAAACGTGCATATTTCGTAAAATCGCGAAAGAAGATGAAAAGTTCGTGCGCAAACTCAGTATCAAATTTTCACTTCAAATTTGACCATATAACTCTTTTTCATGTTCTAATAAGAGGGCGTTGGTTTTGAAGAATGTTTTTCGAGAAAATGAAGCAAAAGGTACATATTTAATAAAATCCCGAAAGAAGATGAAAACTTCGTGCGCGAACTTAGTTTCAAATTTTCACTTCAAATTTGACCATATAACTCCTTTTGATGTTCTAAGATGAGGGCTTTGGTTTTAAAGAATTTTTTGCGACGAAATGACTCAAAACGTGCATATTTCGTAAAATCGCGAAAGAAGATGAAAAGTTCGTGCGCAAACTCTGTTTCAAATTTGACCATATAACTCTTTTTCATGTTCTAAGAATAGGGCGTTGGTTTTGAAGAATGTTTTGAGAGAAAATGAAGCAAAAGGTTGATATTTAGTAAAATCTCGAAAGAAGATGAAAAGTTCGTGCGCGAACTTAGTTTCAAATTTTTACATCAAATTTGACCGTATAACTCTTTTTCATGTTCTAAGAAGAGGTCGTTGGTTTTGAAGAATGTTTTGCGAGAAAATAAAGTAAAAGGTTGATATTTAGTAAAATCCCGAAAAAGATGAAAAGTTCGTGCTCGAACTTAGTTTCAAATTTTAACTTCAAATTTTAACATATAACACTTTTTCATGTTCTAAGAAGAGGGCGTTGCTTTTAAAGAATGTTTTGCGAGAAAATGAAGCAAAATGTTCATATTTAGTAAAATCCCGAAAGAATATGAAAAGTTCATGCGCAAACTCAGTTTCAAATTTTCACTTCACATATGACCATATAACTCTTTTTCATGTTCTAGGAAGAGGGCATTGGTTTTGAAGAATGTTTTGCGAGAAAATGAAGCAAAAGGTTCATATTTAGTAAAATCCCGATAGAAGATGAAAAGTTCATGCGCGAACTTAGTTTCAAATTTTCACTTCAAATTTTACCTTATAAATCCTTTTGATGTTCTAAGATGAGGGCTTTGGTTTTAAAGAATGTTTTGCGACGAAATGTCTCAAAACGTGCATATTTCGTAAAATCGCGAAAAAAGATGAAAAGTTCGTGCGCAAACTCAGTTTCAAATTTTCATTTCAAATATGACCATATAACTATTTATCATGTTCTAAGAAGAGGTCGTTGGTTTTGAAGAATGTTTTGCGACAAAATGAAGCAAAAGGTTGATATTTAGTAAAATCCCGAAAGAAGATGAAAAGTTCGTGGGCGAACTTAGTTTCAAATTTTCACTTCAAATTTTAACATATAACTCTTTTTCGTGTTCTAAGAAGAGGGCGTTGCTTTTAAAGAATGTTTTGCGAGAAAATGAAGCAAAATGTTCATATTTAGTAAAATCCCGAAAGAAGATGAAAAGTTCGTGCGCAAACTCAGTTTCAAATTTTCACTTCACATATGACCATATAACTCTTTTTCATGTTCTAGGAAGAGGGCATTGGTTTTGAAGAATGTTTTGCGAGAAAATGAAGCAAAAGGTTCATATTTAGTAAAATCACGAAAGAAGATGAAAAGTTCGTGCGCGAATTAGTTTCAAATTTTCACTTCAAATTTTAACATATAACTCTTTTTCATGTTCTAAGAAGAGGGCGTTGCTTTTAAAGAATGTTTTGCGAGAAAATGAAGCAAAATGTTCATATTTAGTAAAATCCCGAAAGAAGATGAAAAGTTCGTGCGCAGTTTTCAGTATCAAAATTTTATTTCAAATTTGACCGTATAACTCTTTTTCATGTTCTAAGAAGAGGTCGTTGGTTTTGAAGAATGTTTTGCGAGAAAATGAAGCAAAAGGTTGATATTTGGTAAAATCTGGAAAGAAGATGAAAAGTTCGTGCGCGAACTTAGTTTCAAATTTTACTTCAAATTTGACCGTATAACTCTTTTTCATGTTCTAAGAAGAGGTCGTTGGTTTTGAAGAAGGTTTTGCGAGAAAATGAAGCAAAAGGTTGATATTTAGTAAAATCGCGAAAGAAGATGAAAAGTTCGTGCGCGAATTAGTTTCAAATTTTCACTTCAAATTTTAACATATAACTCTTTTTCATGTTCTAAGAAGAGGGCGTTGCTTTTAAAGAATGTTTTGCGAGAAAATGAAGCAAAATGTTCATATTTAGTAAAATCCCGAAAGAAGATGAAAAGTTCGTGCGCAGTTTTCAGTATCAAAATTTTACTTCAAATTTGACCGTATAACTCTTTTTCATGTTCTAAGAAGAGGTCGTTGGTTTTGAAGAATGTTTTGCGAGAAAATGAAGCAAAAGGTTGATATTTGGTAAAATCTGGAAAGAAGATGAAAAGTTCGTGCGCGAACTTAGTTTCAAATTTTCACTTCAAATTTTAACATATAAATCTTTTTCATGTTCTAAAAAGAGGGCGTTGATTTTAAAGAATGTTTTTCGAGAAAATGAAGCAAAATGTTCATATTTAGTAAAATCCCGAAAGAAGATGAAAAATTCGTGCGCAAACTCAGTTTCAAATTTTCACTTCAAATTTTACCTTATAACTCCTTTTGATGTTCTAAGATGAGGGCTTTGGTTTTAAAGAATGTTTTGTGACGAAATGTCTCAAAACGTGCATATTTCGTAAAATCGCGAAAAAGATGAAAAGTTCGTGCGCAAACTCAGTTTCAACTTTTCACTTCAAATATGACCATATAACTCTTTTTCATGTTCTACGAAGAGGGCGTTGGTTTTTAAGAATGTTTTGCGAGAAAATGAAAGAAAAGGTTCATATTTAGTAAAATTCCGAAAAAAGATGAAAAGTTCGTTTGCGAACTTAGTTTCAAATTTTCACTTCAAGATTGACCATATAACTCCTTTTGATGTTCTAAGATGAGGGCTTTGACTTTAAAGAATGTTTTGCGACGAAATGACTCAAAACGTGCATATTTCGTAAAATCGCGAAAGAAGATGAAAAGTTCGTGCGCAAACTCAGTATCAAATTTTCACTTCATATTTGACCATATAACTCTTTTTCATGTTCTAAGAAGAGGTCGTTGATTTTGAAGAATGTTTTGTGAGAAAATGAATCAAAAGGTTGATATTTAGTAAAATCTCGAAAGAAGATAAAAAGTTCGTGCGCGAACTTAGTTTCAAATTTGACCATATGACTCTTTTTCATGTTCTAAGAAGAGGTCGTTGGTTTTGAAGAATGTTTTGCGAGAAAATGAAGCAAAAGGTTGATATTTAGTAAAATCCCAAAAGAAGATGAAAAGTTCGTGCGCGAACTTAGTTTCAAATTTTTACTTCAAATTTGACCGTATAACTCTTTTTCACGTTCTAAGAAGAGGTCGTTGGTTTTGAAGAATGTTTTGCGAGAAAATGAAGCAAAATGTTGATATTTAGTAAAATCCCGAAAGAAGATGAAAAGTTCGTGCGCGAACTTAGTTTCAAATTTTCACTTCAAATATGACCATATAACTCTTTTTCATGTTCTAGAAAGAGGGCATTGGTTTTGAAGAATGTTTTGCGAGAAAATGAAATAAAAGGTTCATAATTAGTAAAATTCCGAAAAAAGATGAAAAGTTCGTTTGCGAACTTAGTTTCAAATTTTCATTTCAAATTTGACCATATAACTCCTTTTGATGTTCTAAGATGAGGGCTTTGGTTTTAAAGAATGTTTTGCGACGAAATGACTCAAAACGTGCATATTTCGTAAAATCGCGAAAGAAGATAAAAAGTTCGTGCGCAAACTCAGTATCAAATTTTCACTTCAAATTTGACCATATAACTCTTTTTCATGTTTTAATAAGAGGACGTTGGTTTTTAAGAATGTTTTTCGAGAAAATGAAGCAAAAGGTACATATTTAATAAAATCCCGAAAGAAGATGAAAAGTTCGTACGCGAACTTAGTTTCAAATTTTCACTTCAAATTTGACCATATAACTCCTTCTGATGTTCTAAGATGAGGGCTTTGGTTTTAAAGAATTTTTTGCGACGAAATGACTCAAAACGTGCATATTTCGTAAAATCGAGAAAAAAGATGAAAAGTTCGTGCGCAAACTCAGTTTCAAATTTTCACTTCAAATATGACCATATAACTCTTTTTCATGTTCTACGAAGAGGGCGTTGGTTTTGAAGAATGTTTTGCGAGAAAATGAAATAAAAGGTTCACAATTAGTAAAATTCCGAAAAAAGATGAAAAGTTCGTTTGCGAACTTAGTTTCAAATTTTCACTTCAAATTTGACCATATAACTCCTTTTGATGTTCTAAGATGAGGGCTTTGGTTTTAAAGAATGTTTTGCGACGAAATGACTCAAAACGTGCATATTTCGTAAAATCGCGAAAGAAGATAAAAAGTTCGTGGGCAAACTCAGTATCAAATTTTCACTTCAAATTTGACCATATAACTCTTTTTCATGTTTTAATAAGATGGCGTTGGTTTTTAAGAATGTTTTTCGAGAAAATGAAGCAAAAGGTACATATTTAATAAAATCCCGAAAGAAGATGAAAAATTCGTGTGCGAACTTAGTTTCAAATTTTCACTTCAAATTTGACCATATAACTCCTTCTGATGTTCTAAGATGAGGGCTTTGGTTTTAAAGAATTTTTTGCGACGAAATGACTCAAAACGTGCATATTTCGTAAAATCGAGAAAGAAGATGAAAAGTTCGTGCGCAAACTCAGTTTCAAATTTTCACTTCAAATTCGACCATATAACTCCTTTTGATGTTCTAGGATGACGGCTTTGGTTTTAAAGAATGTTTTGCGACGAAATAACTCATAACGTGCATATGTCGTAAAATCGTGAAAGAAGATTAAATGTTCGTGCGCAAACTTAGTTTCAAATTTTCACTTCAGATTTGACCATATAACTCCTTTTGATGTTCTAGGATGACGGCTTTGGTTTTAAAGAATGTTTTGCGACGAAATAACTCATAACGTGCATATGTCGTAAAATCCCGAAAGAAGATGAAAAGTTCGTGCGCGAACTTAGTTTCAAATTTTAACTTCAAATTTGACCATATAACTCCTTTTGATGTTCTAGGATGACGGCTTTGGTTTTAAAGAATGTTTTGCGACGAAATAACTCATAACGTGCATATGTCGTAAAATCGTGAAAGAAGATAAAAAGTTCGTGCGCAAACTTAGTTTCAAATTTTCACTTCAAATATGACCATATAACTCCTTTTCATGTTAAAAGAAGAAGGCGTTGGTTTTGAAAAATGTTTTGCGAGAAAATGAAGCGAAAGGTTCATATTTAGTAAAATCCCGAAAGAAGATGAAAAGTTCGTGCGCGAACTTAGTTTCAAATTTGACCATATAACTCCTTTTGATGTTCTAACATTAGGACTTTGGTTTTAAAGAATGTTTTGCGACGAAATGACTCAAAACGTGCATATTTCGTAAAATTGCGAAAGAAGATGAAAAGTTCGTACGAAAACTCAGTTTCAAATTTCATTTCAAATTTGACCATATAACTCTTTTTCATGTTCTAAGAAGAGGTCGTTGGTTTTGAAGAATGTTTTGCGAGAAAATGAAGCAAAAGGTTGATATTTAGTAAAATCTCGAAAGAAGATGAAAAGTTCGTGCGCGAACTTAGTTTCAAATTTTTACTTCAAATTTGACCGTATAACTCTTTTTCATGTTCAGAGAAGAGGTCGTTGGTTTTGAAGAATGTTTTGCGAGAAAATGAAGCAAAAGGTTGATATTTAGTAAAGTCCCGAAAGAAGATGAAAAGTTCGTGCGCGAACTTAGTTTCAAATTTTCACTTCAAATTTTAACATATAACTCTTTTTCATGTTCTAAGAAGAGGGCGTTGCTTTTAAAGAATGTTTTGCGAGAAAATGAAGCAAAATGTTCATATTTAGTAAAATCCCGAAAGAAGATGAAAAGTTCGTGCGCAAACTCAGTTTCAAATTTTCACTTCACATATGACCATATAACTCTTTTTCATTTTCTAGGAAGAGGGCATTGGTTTTGAAGAATGTTTTGCGAGAAAATGAAGCAAAAGGTTCATATTTAGTAAAATCCCGATAGAAGATGAAAAGTTCATGCGCGAACTTAGTTTCAAATTTTCACTTCAAATTTTACCTTATAACTCCTTTTGATGTTCTAAGATGAGGGCTTAGGTTTTAAAGAATGTTTTGCGACGAAATGTCTCAAAACGTGCATATTTCGTAAAATCGCGAAAAAAGATGAAAAGTTCGTGCGCAGTTTTCAGTATCAAAATTTTACTTCAAATTTGACCGTATAACTCTTTTTCATGTTCTAAGAAGAGGTCGTTGGTTTTGAAGAATGTTTTGCGAGAAAATGAAGCAAAAGGTTGATATTTAGTAAAATCCCGAAAGAAGATGAAAAGTTCGTGCGCGAACTTAGTTTCAAATTTTCACTTCAAATTTTAACATATAACTCTTTTTCATGTTCTAAGAAGAGGGCGTTGCTTTTAAAGAATGTTTTGCGAGAAAATGAAGCAAAATGTTCATATTTAGTAAAATCCCGAAAGAAGATGAAAAGTTCGTGCGCAAACTCAGTTTCAAATTTTCACTTCACATATGACCATATAACTCTTTTTCATTTTCTAGGAAGAGGGCATTGGTTTTGAAGAATGTTTTGCGAGAAAATGATACAAGAGGTTCATATTTAGTAAAATCCCGAAAAAAGATGAAAAGTTCGTTTGCGAATTTAGTTTTAAATTTTCACTTCAAATTTGACCATATAACTCCTTTTGATGTTCCAAGATGAGGGCTTTGGTTTTAATGAATGTTTTGCGACGAAATGACTCAAAACGTGCATATTTCGTAAAATCGCGAAAGAAGATGAAAAGTTCGTGCGCAAACTCAGTATCAAATTTTCACTTCAAATTTGACCATATAACTCTTTTTCATGTTCTAATAAGAGGGCGTTGGTTTTGAAGAATGTTTTTCAAGAAAATGAAGCAAAAGGTACATATTTAAAAAAATCCCGAAAGAAGATGAAAACTTCGTGCGCGAACTTAGTTTCAAATTTTCACTTCAAATTTGACCATATAACTCCTTTTGATGTTCTAAGATGAGGACTTTGGTTTTAAAGAATTTTTTGCGACGAAATGACTCAAAACGTGCATATTTCGTAAAATCGCGAAAGAAGATGAAAAGTTCGTGCGCAAACTCAGTTTCAAATTTTCACTTCAAATTTGACCATATAACTCTTTTTCATGTTCTAAGAATAGGGCGTTGGTTTTGAAGAATGTTTTGCGAGAAAATGAAGCAAAAGGTCGATATTTAGTAAAATCTCGAAAGAAGATGAAAAGTTCGTGCGCGAACTTAGTTTCAAATTTTTTACTTCAAATTTGACCGTATAACTCTTTTTCATGTTCTAAGAAGAGGTCGTTGGTTTTGAAGAATTTTTTGCGAGAAAATAAAGTAAAAGGTTGATATTTAGTAAAATCCCGAAAGAAGATGAAAAGTTCGTGCGCGAACTTAGTTTCAAATTTTAACTTCAAATTTTAACATATAAAACTTTTTCATGTTCCAAGAAGAGGGCGTTGCTTTTAAAGAATGTTTTGCGAGAAAATGAAGGAAAATGTTCATATTTAGTAAAATCCCGAAAGAAGATGAAAAGTTCGTGCGCAAACTCAGTTTCAAATTTTCACTTCACATATGACCATATAACTCTTTTTCACGTTCTAGGAAGAGGGCATTGGTTTTGAAGAATGTTTTGCGAGAAAATGAAGCAAAAGGTTCATATTTAGTAAAATCACGATAGAAGATCAAAAGTTCATGCGCGAACTTAGTTTCAAATTTTCACTTCAAATTTTACCTTATAACTCCTTTTGATGTTCTAAGATGAGGGCTTTGGTTTTAAAGAATGTTTTGCGACGAAATATGTCAAAACGTGCATATTTCGTAAAATCGCGAAAAAAGATGAAAAGTTCGTGCGCAAACTCAGTTTCAAATTTTCATTTCAAATATGACCATATAACTCATTTTCATGTTCTACGAAGAGGGCGTTGGTTTTGAAAAATGTTTTGCGAGAAAATGAAGCAAAATGTTGATATTTAGTAAAATCTCGAAAGAAGATGAAAAGTTCGTGCGCGAACTTAGTTTCAAATTTTTACTTCAAATTTGACCGTATAACTCTTTTTCATGTTCTAAGAAGAGGTCGTTGGTTTTGAAGAATGTTTTGCGACAAAATGAAGCAAAAGGTTGATATTTAGTAAAATCCCGAAAGAAGATGAAAAGTTCGTGCGCGAACTTAGTTTCAAATTTTCACTTCAAATTTTAACATATAACTCTTTTTCATGTTCTAAGAAGAGGGCGTTGCTTTTAAAGAATGTTTTGCGAAAAAATGAAGCAAAATGTTCATATTTAGTAAAATCCCGAAAGAAGATGAAAAGTTCGTGCGCAAACTCAGTTTCAAATTTTCACTTCACATATGACCATATAACTCTTTTTCATGTTCTAGGAAGAGGGCATTGGTTTTGAAGAATGTTTTGCGAGAAAATGAAGCAAAAGGTTCATATTTAGTAAAATCACGATAGAAGATGAAAAGTTCATGCGCGAACTTAGTTTCAAATTTTCACTTCAAATTTTACCTTATAACTCCTTTTGATGTTCTAAGATGAGGGCTTTGGTTTTAAAAAATGTTTTGCGACGAAATGTCTCAAAACGTGCATATTAAGTAAAATCGCGAAAAAAGATGAAAAGTTCGTGCGCAAACACAGTTTCAAATTTTCACTTCAAATATGACCATATAACTCTTTTTCATGTTCTACGAAGAGGGCGTTGGTTTTGAAGAATGTTTTGCGAGAAAATGAAACAAAAGGTTCATATTTAGTAAAATCCCGAAAAAAGATGAAAAGTTCGTTTGCGAATTTAGTTTCAAATTTTCACTTCAAATTTGACCATATAACTCCTTTTGATGTTCTAAGATGAGGGCTTTGGTTTTAAAGAATGTTTTGCGACAAAATGACTCAAAACGTGCATATTTCGTAAAATCGCGAAAGAAGATGAAAAGTTCGTGCGCAAACTCAGTATCAAATTTTCACTTCAAATTTGACCAAATAACTCTTTTTCATGTTCAAATAAGAGGGCGTTGGTTTTGAAGAATGTTTTTCGAGAAAATGAAGCAAAAGGTACATATTTATTAAAATCCCGAAAGAAGATGAAAACTTCGTGCGCGAACTTAGTTTCAAATTTTCACTTCAAATTTGACCATATAACTCCTTTTGATGTTCTAAGATGAGGGCTTTGGTTTTAAAGAATGTTTTGGGACGAAATGACTCAAAACGTGCATATTTCGTAAAATCGCGAAAGAAGATGAAAAGTTCGTGCGCAAACTCAGTATCAAATTTTCACTTCAAATTTGACCATATAACTCTTTTTCATGTTCTAATAAGAGGGCGTTGGTTTTGAAGAATGTTTTTCGAGAAAATGAAGCAAAAGGTACATATTTAATAAAATCCCGAAAGAAGATGAAAACTTCGTGCGCGAACTTAGTTTCAAATTTTCACTTCAAATTTGACCATATAACTCCTTTTGATGTTCTAAGATGAGGGCTTTGGTTTTAAAGAATTTTTTGCGACGAAATGACTCAAAACGTGCATATTTCGTAAAATCGCGAAAGAAGATGAAAAGTTCGTGCGCAAACTCTGTTTCAAATTTTCACTTCACATATGACCATATAACTCTTTTTCATGTTCTAGGAAGAGGTCGTTGGTTTTGAAGAATGTTCTGCGAGAATATGAAGTAAAAGGTACATATTTAATAAAATCCCGAAAGAAGATAAAAACTTCGTGCGCGAACTTAGTTTCAAATTTCCACTTTAAATTTGACCATATAACTCCTTTTGATGTTCTAAGATGAGGGCTTTGGTTTTAAAGAATGTTTTGCGACGAAATGACTCAAAACGTGCATATTTCGTAAAATAGCGAAAGAAGATGAAAAGTTCGTGCGCAAACTCAGTTTCAAATTTCACTTCAAATTTGACCATATAACTCTTTTTCATGTTCTAAAAAGAGGTCGTTGGTTTTGAAGAATGTTTTGCGAGAAAATGAAACAGAAGGTTCATATTTAGTAAAATCCCGAAAGAATATGAAAGGTTCGTTTGCGAACTTAGTTTCAAATTTTTACTTCAAATTTTACCATATGACTCCTTTTGATGTTCTGAGATGAGGTCTTTGGTTTTAAAGAATGTTTTGCGACGAAATGACTCAAAACGTGCATATTTCGTAAAATCGCGAAAGAAGATGAAAAGTTCGTGCGCAAACTCAGTTTCAAATTTCACTTCAAATTTGAAAATATAACTCTTTTTCATGTTCTAAGAAGAGGTCGTTGGTTTTGAAGAATTTTTTGGGAGAAAATTAAGCAAAAGGTTGATATTTAGTAAAATCCCGAAAAAAGATGAAAAGTTCGTGCGCGAACTTAGTTTCAAATTTTCACTTCAAATTTTAACATATAACTCTTTTTCATGTTCTAAGAAGAGGGCGTTGCTTTTAAAGAATGTTTTGCGAGAAAATGAAGCAAAATGTTCATATTTAGTAAAATCCCGAAAGAAGATGAAAATTTCGTGCGCAAACTCAGTTTCAAATTTTCACTTCACATATGACCATATAACTCTTTTTCATTTTCTAGGAAGAGGGCATTGGTTTTGAAGAATGTTTTGCGAGAAAATGATACAAAAGGTTCATATTAAGTAAAATCCCGAAAAAAGATGAAAAGTTCGTTTGCGAATTTAGTTTTAAATTTTCACTTCAAATTTGACCATATAACTCCTTTTGATGTTCCAAGATGAGGGCTTTGGTTTTAAAGAATGTTTTGCGACGAAATGACTCAAAACGTGCATATTTCGTAAAATCGCGAAAGAAGATGAAAAGTTCGTGCGCAAACTCAGTATCAAACTTTCACTTAAAATTTGACCATATAACTCTTTTTCATGTTCTAATAAGAGGGCGTTGGTTTTGAAGAATGTTTTTCGAGAAAATGAAGCAAAAGGTACATATTTAATAAAATCCCGAAAGAAGATAAAAACTTCGTGCGCGAACTTAGTTTCAAATTTTCACTTCAAATTTGACCATATAACTCCTTTTGATGTTCTAAGATGAGGGCTTTGGTTTTAAAGAATTTTTTGCGACGAAATGACTCAAAACGTGCATATTTCGTAAAATCGCGAAAGAAGATGAAAAGTTCGTGCGCAAACTCAGTTTCAAATTTTCACTTCAAATTTGACCATATAACTCTTTTTCATGTTCTAAGAATAGGGCGTTGGTTTTGAAGAATGTTTTGCGAGAAAATGAAGCAAAAGGTTGATATTTAGTAAAATCTCGAAAGAAGATGAAAAGTTCGTGCGCGAACTTAGTTTCAAATTTTTTACTTCAAATTTGACCGTATAATTCTTTTTCATGTTATAAGAAGAGGTCGTTGGTTTTAAAGAATTTTTTGCGAGAAAATAAAGTAAAAGGTTGATATTTAGTAAAATCCCGAAAGAAAATGAAAAGTTCGTGCGC
The DNA here is from genome assembly GCA_963580455.1 of Euonymus europaeus. Taxonomy (NCBI): domain Eukaryota; kingdom Viridiplantae; phylum Streptophyta; class Magnoliopsida; order Celastrales; family Celastraceae; genus Euonymus; species Euonymus europaeus. The sequence goes on along the minus strand of OY756960.1, from coordinate 11,637,302 downwards.
GAACTTAGTTTCAAATTTTAACTTCAAATTTTAACATATAAAACTTTTTCATGTTCTAAGAAGAGGGCGTTGCTTTTAAAGAATGTTTTGCGAGAAAATGAAGCAAAATGTTCATATTTAGTAAAATCCCGAAAGAAGATGAAAAGTTCATGCGCAAACTCAGTTTCAAATTTTCACTTCACATATGACCATATAACTCTTTTTCATGTTCTAGGAAGAGGGCATTGGTTTTGAAGAATGTTTTGCGAGAAAATGAAGCAAAAGGTTCATATTTAGTAAAATCACGATAGAAGATGAAAAGTTCATGCGCGGACTTAGTTTCAAATTTTCACTTCAAATTTTACCTTATAACTCCTTTTGATGTTCTAAGATGAGGGCTTTGGTTTTAAAGAATGTTTTGCGACGAAATGTGTCAAAACGTGCATATTTCATAAAATCGCGAAAAAATATGAAAAGTTCGTGCGCAAACACAGTTTCAAATTTTCACTTCAAATATGACTATATAACTCTTTTTCATGTTCTACGAAGAGGGCGTTGGTTTTGAAGAATGTTTTGCGAGAAAATGAAACAAAAGGTTCATATTTAGTAAAATCCCGAAAAAGATGAAAAGTTCGTTTGCGAATTTATTTTCAAATTTTCACTTCAAATTTGACCATATAACTCATTTTGATGTTCTAAGATGACGGCTTTGGTTTTAAAGAATGCTTTGCGACAAAATGACTCAAAACGTGCATATTTCGTAAAATCGCGAAAGAAGATGAAAAGTTCGTGCGCAAACTCAGTATCAAATTTTCACTTCAAATTTGACCAAATAACTCTTTTTCATGTTCTAATAAGAGGGCGTTGGTTTTGAAGAATGTTTTTCGAGAAAATGAAGTAAAAGGTACATATTTAATAAAATCCCGAAAGAAGATGAAAACTTCGTGCGCGAACTTAGTTTCAAATTTTCACTTCAAATTTGAGCATATAACTCCTTTTGATGTTCTAAGATGAGGGCATTGGTTTTAAAGAATGTTTTGCGACGAAATGACTCAAAACGTGCATATTTCGTAAAATCGCGAAAGAAGATGAAAAGTTCGTGCGCAAACTCAATATCAAATTTTCACTTCAAATTTGACCATATAACTCTTTTTCATGTTCTAATAAGAGGGCGTTGGTTTTGAAGAATGTTTTTCGAGAAAATGAAGCAAAAGGTACATATTTAATAAAATCCCGAAAGAAGATGAAAACTTCGTGCGCGAACTTAGTTTCAAATTTTCACTTCAAATTTGACCATATAACTCCTTTTGATGTTCTAAGATGAGTGCTTTGGTTTTAAAGAATTTTTTGCGACGAAATGACTCAAAACGTGCATATTTCGTAAAATCGCGAAAGAAGATGAAAAGTTCGTGCGCAAACTCTGTTTCAAATTTTCACTTCAAATTTGACCATATAACTCTTTTTCATGTTCTAAGAATAGGGCGTTGGTTTTGAAGAATGTTTTGCGAGAAAATGAAGCAAAAGGTTGATATTTAGTAAAATCTCGAAAGAAGACGAAAAGTTCGTGCGCGAACTTAGTTTCAAATTTTTACTTCAAATTTGACCGTATAACTCTTTTTCATGTTCTAAGAAGAGGTCGTTGGTTTTGAAGAATGTTTTGCGAGAAAATAAAGTAAAAGGTTGATATTTAGTAAAATCCCGATAGAAGATGAAAAGTTCGTGCGCGAACTTAGTTTCAAATTTTAACTTCAAATTTTAACATATAACACTTTTTCATGTTCTAAGAAGAGGGCGTTGCTTTTAAAGATTGTTTTGCGAGAAAATGAAGCAAAATGTTCATATTTAGTAAAATCCCGAAAGAAGATGAAAAGTTCATGCGCAAACTCAGTTTCAAATTTTCACTTCACATATGACCATATAACTCTTTTTCATGTTCTAGGAAGAGGGCATTGGTTTTGAAGAATGTTTTGCGAGAAAATGAAGCAAAAGGTTCATATTTAGTAAAATCCCGATAGAAGATGAAAAGTTCATGCGCGAACTTAGTTTCAAATTTTCACTTCAAATTTTACCTTATAAATCCTTTTGATGTTCTAAGATGAGGGCTTTGGCTTTAAAGAATGTTTTGCGACGAAATGTCTCAAAACGTGCATATTTCGTAAAATCGCGAAAAAAGATGAAAAGTTCGTGCGCAAACTCAGTTTCAAATTTTCATTTCAAATATGACCATATAACTCTTTTTCATGTTCTAAGAAGAGGTCGTTGGTTTTGAAGAATGTTTTGCGAGAAAATGAAGCAAAAGGTTGAGATTTAGTAAAATCCCGAAAGAAGATGAAAAGTTCGTGCGCGAACTTAGTTTCAAATTTTCACTTCAAATTTTAATATATAACTCTATTTCATGTTCTAAGAAAAGGGCGTTGCTTTTAAAGAATGTTTTGCGAGAAAATGAAGAAAAATGTTCATATTTAGTAAAATCCCGAAAGAAGATGAAAAGTTCGTGCGCAAACTCAGTTACAAATTTTCACTTCACATATGACCATATAACTCCTTTTGAAGTTCTACGATGAGGGCTTTGGTTTTAAAGAATGTTTTGCGACGAAATGACTAAAAACGTGCATATTTCGTAAAATCGCGAAAGAAGATGAAAAGTTCGTGCGCAAACTCAGTATCAAATTTTCACTTTAAATTTGACCATATAACACTTTTTCATGTTCTAATAAGAGGGCATTGGTTTTGAAGAATGTTTTTCGAGAAAATGAAGCAAAAGGTACATATTTAATAAAATCCCGAAAGAAGATGAAAACTTCGTGCGCGAACTGAGTTTCAAATTTTCAATTCAAATTTGACCATATAACTCCTTTTGATGTTCTAAGATGAGGGCTTTGGTTTTAAAGAATTTTTTGCGACGAAATGACTCAAAACGTGCTTATTTCGTAAAATCGCGAAAGAAGATGAAAAGTTCGTGCGCAAACTCAGTTTCAAATTTTCACTTCAAATTTCACCATATAACTCTTTTTCATGTTCTAAGAATATGGCATTGGTTTTAAAGAATGTTTTGCGAGAAAATGAAGCAAAATGTTGATATTTAGTAAAATCTCGAAAGAAGATGCAAAGTTCGTGCGCGAACTTAGTTTCAAAATTTTACTTCAAATTTGACCGTATAACTCTTTTTCATGTTCTAAGAAGAGGTCGTTGGTTTTGAAGAATGTTTTGCGAGAAAATGAAGCAAAAGGTTGATATTTAGTAAAATCCCGAAAGAAGATGAAAAGTTCGTGCGCGAACTTAGTTTCAAATTTTCACTTCAAATTTTAACATATAACTCTTTTTCATGTTCTAAGAAGAGGTCGTTGGTTTTGAAGAATGTTTTGCGAGAAAATGAAGCAAAAGGTTGATATTTAGTAAAATCCCGAAAGAAGATGAAAAGTTCGTGCGCGAACTGAGTTTCAAATTTTAACTTCAAATTTTAACATATAACACTTTTTCATGTTCTAAGAAGAGGGCGTTGCTTTTAAAGAATGTTTTGCGAGAAAATGAAGCAAAATGTTCATATTTAGTAAAATCCCGAAAGAAGATGAAAAGTTCATGCGCAAACTCAGTTTCAAATTTTCACTTCACATATGACCATATAACTCTTTTTCATGTTCTAGGAAGAGGGCATTGGTTTTGAAGAATGTTTTGCGAGAAAATGAAGCAAAAGGTTCATATTTAGTAAAATCACGATAGAAGATGAAAAGTTCATGCGCGAACTTAGTTTCAAATTTTCACTTCAAATTTTACCTTATAACTCCTTTTGATGTTCTAAGATGAGGGCTTTGGTTTTAAAGAATGTTTTGCGACGAAATGTGTCAAAACGTGCATATTTCGTAAAATCGCGAAAAAATATAAAAAGTTCGTGCGCAAACACAGTTTCAAATTTTCACTTCAAATATGACCATATAACTCTTTTTCATGTTCTACGAAGAGGGCGTTGGTTTTGAAGAATGTTTTGCGAGAAAATGAAACAAAAGGTTCATATTTAGTAAAATCCCGAAAAAAGATGAAAAGTTCGTTTGCGAATTTAGTTTCAAATTTTCACTTCAAATTTGACCATATAACTCCTTTTGATGTTCTAAGATGAGGGCTTTGGTTTTAAAGAATGTTTTGCGACAAAATGACTCAAAACGTGCATATTTCGTAAAATCGCGAAAGAAGATGAAAAGTTCGTGCGCAAACTCAGTATCAAATTTTCACTTCAAATTTGATCAAATAACTCTTTTTCATGTTCTAATAAGAGGGCGTTGGTTTTGAAGAATGTTTTTCGAGAAAATGAAGTAAAAGGTACATATTTAATAAAATCCCGAAAGAAGATGAAAACTTCGTGCGCGAACTTAGTTTCAAATTTTCACTTCAAATTTGAGCATATAACTCCTTTTGATGTTCTAAGATGAGGGCTTTGGTTTTAAAGAATGTTTTGCGACGAAATGACTCAAAACGTGCATATTTCGTAAAATCGCGAAAGAAGATGAAAAGTTCGTGCGCAAACTCAATATCAAATTTTCACTTCAAATTTGACCATATAACTCTTTTTCATGTTCTAATAAGGGGGCGTTGGTTTTGAAGAATGTTTTTCGAGAAAATGAAGCAAAAGGTACATATTTAATAAAATCCCGAAAGAAGATGAAAACTTCGTGCGCGAACTTAGATTCAAATTTTCACTTCAAATTTGACCATATAACTCCTTTTGATGTTCTAAGATGAGGTCTTTGGTTTTAAAGAATTTTCTGCGACGAAATGACTCAAAACGTGCATATTTCGTAAAATCGCGAAAGAAGATGAAAAGTTCGTGCGCAAACTCTGTTTCAAATTTTCACTTCAAATTTGACCATTTAACTCTTTTTCATGTTCTAAGAATAGGGCGTTGGTTTTGAAGAATGTTTTGCGAGAAAATGAAGCAAAAGGTTGATATTTTGTAAAATCTCGAAAGAATATGAAAAGTTCGTGCGCGAACTTAGTTTCAAATTTTTACTTCAAATTTGACCGTATAACTTTTTTTCATGTTCTAAGAAGAGGTCGTTGGTTTTGAAGAATGTTTTGCGAGAAAATAAAGTAAAATGTTGATATTTAGTAAAATCCCGAAAGAAGATGAAAAGTTCGTGCGCGAACTTAGTTTCAAATTTTAACTTCAAATTTTAACATATAACACTTTTTCATGTTCTAAGAAGAGGGCGTTGCTTTTAAAGAATGTTTTGCGAGAAAATGAAGCAAAATGTTCATATTTAGTAAAATCCCGAAAGTAGATGAAAAGTTCTTGCGCAAACTCAGTTTCAAATTTTCACTTCACATATGACCATATAACTCTTTTTCATGTTCTAGGAAGAGGGCATTGGTTTTGAAGAATGTTTTGCGAGAAAATGAAACAAAAGGTTCAAATTTAGTAAAATCCCGAAAGAAGATGAAAACTTCGTGCGCGAACTTAGTTTCAAATTTTCACTTCAAATTTGACCATATAACTCCTTTTGATGTTCCAAGATGAGGGCATTGGTTTTAAAGAATGTTTTGCGAGAAAATGAAGCAAAATGTTCATATTTAGTAAAATCCCGAAAGAAGATGAAAACTTCGTGCGCAAACTCAGTTTCAAATTTTCACTTCACATATGACCATATAACTCTTTTTCATGTTCTAGGAAGAGGGCATTGGTTTTAAAGAATGTTTTGCGAGAAAATGAAGCAAAATGTTCATATTTAGTAAAATCCCGAAAGTAGATGAAAACTTCATGCGCAAACTCAGTTTCAAATTTTCACTTCACATATGACCATATAACTCTTTTTCATGTTCTAGGAAGAGGGCATTGGTTTTGAAGAATGTTCTGCGAGAATATGAAGTAAAAGGTACATATTTAATAAAATCCCGAAAGAAGATGAAAACTTCGTGCGCGAACTTAGTTTCAAATTTTCACTTCAAATTTGACCATATAACTCCTTTTGATGTTCTAAGATGAGGGCTTTGGTTTTAAAGAATGTTTTGCGACGAAATGACTCAAAACGTGCATATTTCGTAAAATAGCGAAAGAAGATGAAAAGTTCGTGCGCAAACTCAGTTTCAAATTTCACTTCAAATTTGACCATATAACTCTTTTTCATGTTCTAAAAAGAGGTCGTTGGTTTTGAAGAATGTTTTGCGAGAAAATGAAACAGAAGGTTCATATTTAGTAAAATCCCGAAAGAATATGAAAAGTTCGTTTGCGAACTTAGTTTCAAATTTTTACTTCAAATTTTACCATATGACTCCTTTTGATGTTCTGAGATGAGGTCTTTGGTTTTAAAGAATGTTTTGCGACGAAATGACTCAAAACGTGCATATTTCGTAAAATCGCGAAAGAAGATGAAAAGTTCGTGCGCAAACTCAGTTTCAAATTTCACTTCAAATTTGAACATATAAGTCTTTTTCATGTCCTAAGAAGAGGTCGTTGGTTTTGAAGAATTTTTTGGGAGAAAATTAAGCAAAAGGTTGATATTTAGTAAAATCCCGAAAGAAGATGAAAAGTTCGTGCGCGAACTTAGTTTCAAATTTTCACTTCAAATTTTAACATATAACTCTTTTTCATGTTCTAAGAAGAGGGCGTTGCTTTTAAAGAATGTTTTGCGAGAAAATGAAGCAAAATGTTCATATTTAGTAAAATCCCGAAAGAAGATGAAAAGTTCGTGCGCAAACTCACTTTCAAATTTTCACTTCACATATGACCATATAACTCTTTTTCATGTTCTAATAAGAGGGCGTTGGTTTTGAAGAATGTTTTTCGAGAAAATGAAGCAAAAGGTACATATTTAATAAAATCCCGAAAGAAGATGAAAACTTCGTGCGCGAACTTAGTTTCAAATTTTCACTTCAAATTTGACCATATAACTCCTTTTGATGTTCTAAGATGAGGGCTTTGGTTTTAAAGAATTTTTTGCGACGAAATGACTCAAAACGTGCATATTTCGTAAAATCGTGAAAGAAGATGAAAAGTTCGTGCGCAAACTCTGTTTCAAATTTTCACTTCAAATTTGACCATATAACTCTTTTTCATGTTCTAAGAATAGGGCGTTGGTTTTGAAGAATGTTTTGCGAGAAAATGAAGCAAAAGGTTGATATTTAGTAAAATCCCGAAAGAAGATGAAAAGTTCGTGCGCGAACTTAGTTTCAAATTTTGACTTCAAATTTTAACATATAACTCTTTTTCATGTTCTAAGAAGAGGGCGTTGCTTTTAAAGAATGTTTTGCGAGAAAATGAAGCAAAATGTTCATATTTAGTAAAATCCCGAAAGAAGATGAAAAGTTCGTGCGCAAACTCAGTTTCAAATTTTCACTTCACATATGACCATATAACTCTTTTTCATTTTCTAGGAAGAGGGCATTGGTTTTGAAGAATGTTTTGCGAGAAAATGATACAAAAGGTTCATATTTAGTAAAATCCCGAAAAAAGATGAAAACTTCGTTTGCGAATTTAGTTTTAAATTTTCACTTCAAATTTTACCATATAACTCCTTTTGATGTTCCAAGATGAGGGCTTTGGTTTTAAAGAATGTTTTGCGACGAAATGACTCAAAACGTGCATATTTCGTAAAATCGCGAAAGAAGATGAAAAGTTCGTGCGCAAACTCAGTATCAAATTTTCACTTCAAATTTGACCATATAACTCTTTTTCATGTTCTAATAAGAGGGCGTTGGTTTTGAAGAATGTTTTTCGAGAAAATGAAGCAAAAGGTACATAATTAATAAAATCCCGAAAGAAGATGAAAAGTTCGTGCGCGAACTTAGTTTCAAATTTTCACTTCAAATTTGACCATATAACTCCTTTTGATGTTCTAAGATGAGGGCTTTGGTTTTAAAGAATTTTTTGCGAGAAAATAAAGTAAAAGGTTGATATTTAGTAAAATCCCGAAAGAAGATGAAAAGTTCGTGCGCGAACTTAGTTTCAAATTTTAACTTCAAATTTTAACATATAACACTTTTTCATGTTCTAAGAAGAGGGCGTTGCTTTTAAAGAATGTTTTGCGAGAAAATGAAGCAAAATGTTCATATTTAGTAAAATCCCGAAAGTAGATGAAAAGTTCTTGCGCAAACTCAGTTTCAAATTTTCACTTCACATATGACCATATAACTCTTTTTCATGTTCTAGGAAGAGGGCATTGGTTTTGAAGAATGTTTTGCGAGAAAATGAAGCAAAAGGTTCATATTTAGTAAAATCCCGAAAGAAGATGAAAACTTCGTGCGCGAACTTAGTTTCAAATTTTCACTTCAAATTTGACCATATAACTCTTTTTGATGTTCCAAGATGAGGGCATTGGTTTTAAAGAATGTTTTGCGAGAAAATGAAGCAAAATGTTCATATTTAGTAAAATCCCGAAAGAAGATGAAAACTTCGTGCGCAAACTCAGTTTCAAATTTTCACTTCACATATGACCATATAACTCTTTTTCATGTTCTAGGAAGAGGGCATTGGTTTTAAAGAATGTTTTGCGAGAAAATGAAGCAAAATGTTCATATTTAGTAAAATCCCGAAAGTAGATGAAAACTTCATGCGCAAACTCAGTTTCAAATTTTCACTTCACATATGACCATATAACTCTTTTTCATGTTCTAGGAAGAGGGCATTGGTTTTGAAGAATGTTTTGCGAGAAAATGAAGTAAAAGGTACAAATTTAATAAAATCCCGAAAGAAGATGAAAACTTCGTGCGCGAACTTAGTTTCAAATTTTCACTTCAAATTTGACCATATAACTCCTTTTGATGTTCTAAGATGAGGGCTTTGGTTTTAAAGAATGTTTTGCGACGAAATGACTCAAAACGTGCATATTTCGTAAAATAGCGAAAGAAGATGAAAAGTTCGTGCGCAAACTCAGTTTCAAATTTCACTTCAAATTTGACCATATAACTCTTTTTCATGTTCTAAAAAGAGGTCGTTGGTTTTGAAGAATGTTTTGCGAGAAAATGAAACAGAAGGTTCATATTTAGTAAAATCCCGAAAGAATATGAAAAGTTCGTTTGCGAACTTAGTTTCAAATTTTTACTTCAAATTTTACCATATGACTCCTTTTGATGTTCTGAGATGAGGTCTTTGGTTTTAAAGAATGTTTTGCGACGAAATGACTCAAAACGTGCATATTTCGTAAAATCGCGAAAGAAGATGAAAAGTTCGTGCGCAAACTCAGTTTCAAATTTCACTTCAAATTTGAACATATAACTCTTTTTCATGTCCTAAGAAGAGGTCGTTGGTTTTGAAGAATGTTTTGCGAGAAAATGATACAAAAGGTTCATATTTAGTAAAATCCCGAAAAAAGATGAAAACTTCGTTTGCGAATTTAGTTTTAAATTTTCACTTCAAATTTTACCATATAACTCCTTTTGATGTTCCAAGATGAGGGCTTTGGTTTTAAAGAATGTTTTGCGACGAAATGACTCAAAACGTGCATATTTCGTAAAATCGCGAAAGAAGATGAAAAGTTCGTGCGCAAACTCAGTATCAAATTTTCACTTCAAATTTGACCATATAACTCTTTTTCATGTTCTAATAAGAGGGCGTTGGTTTTGAAGAATGTTTTTCGAGAAAATGAAGCAAAAGGTACATAATTAATAAAATCCCGAAAGAAGATGAAAAGTTCGTGCGCGAACTTAGTTTCAAATTTTCACTTCAAATTTGACCATATAACTCCTTTTGATGTTCTAAGATGAGGGCTTTGGTTTTAAAGAATTTTTTGCGAGAAAATAAAGTAAAAGGTTGATATTTAGTAAAATCCCGAAAGAAGATGAAAAGTTCGTGCGCGAACTTAGTTTCAAATTTTAACTTCAAATTTTAACATATAACACTTTTTCATTTTCTAAGAGGAGGGCGTTGCTTTTAAAGAATGTTTTGCGAGAAAATGAAGCAAAATGTTCATATTTAGTAAAATCCCGAAAGAAGATGAAAAGTTCATGCGCAAACTCAGTTTCAAATTTTCACTTCACATATGACCATATAACTCTTTTTCATGTTCTAGGAAGAGGGCATTGGTTTTGAAGAATGTTTTGCGAGAAAATGAAGCAAAAGGTTCATATTTAGTAAAATCACGATAGAAGATGAAAAGTTCATGCGCGAACTTAGTTTCAAATTTTCACTTCAAATTTTACCTTATAACTCCTTTTGATGTTCTAAGATGAGGGCTTTGGTTTTAAAGAATGTTTTGCGACGAAATGTGTCAAAACGTGCATATTTCGTAAAATCGCGAAAAAATATAAAAAGTTCGTGCGCAAACACAGTTTCAAATTTTCACTTCAAATATGACCATATAACTCTTTTTCATGTTCTACGAAGAGGGCGTTGGTTTTGAAGAATGTTTTGCGAGAAAATGAAACAAAAGGTTCATATTTAGTAAAATCCCGAAAAAAGATGAAAAGTTCGTTTGCGAATTTAGTTTCAAATTTTCACTTCAAATTTGACCATATAACTCCTTTTGATGTTCTAAGATGAGGGCTTTGGTTTTAAAGAATGTTTTGCGACAAAATGACTCAAAACGTGCATATTTCGTAAAATCGCGAAAGAAGATGAAAAGTTCGTGCGCAAACTCAGTATCAAATTTTCACTTCAAATTTGACCAAATAACTCTTTTTCATGTTCTAATAAGAGGGCGTTGGTTTTGAAGAATGTTTTTCGAGAAAATGAAGTAAAAGGTACATATTTAATAAAATCCCGAAAGAAGATGAAAACTTCGTGCGCGAACTTAGTTTCAAATTTTCACTTTAAATTTGAGCATATAACTCCTTTTGATGTTCTAAGATGAGGGCTTTGGTTTTAAAGAATGTTTTGCGACGAAATGACTCAAAACGTGCATATTTCGTAAAATCGCGAAAGAAGATGAAAAGTTCGTGCGCAAACTCAATATCAAATTTTCACTTCAAATTTGACCATATAACTCTTTTTCATGTTCTAATAAGAGGACGTTGGTTTTGAAGAATGTTTTTCGAGAAAATGAAGCCAAAGGTACATATTTAATAAAATCCCGAAAGAAGATGAAAACTTCGTGCGCGAACTTAGTTTCAAATTTTCACTTCAAATTTGACCATATAACTCTTTTTGATGTTCTAAGATGAGGTCTTTGGTTTTAAAGAATTTTCTGCGACGAAATGACTCAAAACGTGCATATTTCGTAAAATCGCGAAAGAAGATGAAAAGTTCGTGCGCAAACTCTGTTTCAAATTTCACTTCAAATTTGACCATATAACTCTTTTTCATGTTCTAAGAATAGGGCGTTGGTTTTGAAGAATGTTTTGCGAGAAAATGAAGCAAAAGGTTGATATTTTGTAAAATCTCGAAAGAAGATGAAAAGTTCGTGCGCGAACTTAGTTTCAAATTTTTACTTCAAATTTGACCGTATAACTTTTTTTCATGTTCTAAGAAGAGGTCGTTGGTTTTGAAGAATGTTTTGCGAGAAAATAAAGTAAAAGGTTGATATTTAGTAAAATCCCGAAAGAAGATGAAAAGTTCGTGCGCGAACTTAGTTTCAAATTTTAACTTCAAATTTTAACATATAACACTTTTTCATGTTCTAAGAAGAGGGCGTTGCTTTTAAAGAATGTTTTGCGAGAAAATGAAGCAAAATGTTCATATTTAGTAAAATCCCGAAAGTAGATGAAAAGTTCTTGCGCAAACTCAGTTTCAAATTTTCACTTCACATATGACCATATAACTCTTTTTCATGTTCTAGGAAGAGGGCATTGGTTTTGAAGAATGTTTTGCGAGAAAATGAAACAAAAGGTTCAAATTTAGTAAAATCCCGAAAGAAGATGAAAACTTCGTGCGCGAACTTAGTTTCAAATTTTCACTTCAAATTTGACCATATAACTCCTTTTGATGTTCCAAGATGAGGGCATTGGTTTTAAAGAATGTTTTGCGAGAAAATGAAGCAAAATGTTCATATTTAGTAAAATCCCGAAAGAAGATGAAAACTTCGTGCGCAAACTCAGTTTCAAATTTTCACTTCACATATGACCATATAACTCTTTTTCATGTTCTAGGAAGAGGGCATTGGTTTTAAAGAATGTTTTGCGAGAAAATGAAGCAAAATGTTCATATTTAGTAAAATCCCGAAAGTAGATGAAAACATCATGCGCAAACTCAGTTTCAAATTTTCACTTCACATATGACCATATAACTCTTTTTCATGTTCTAGGAAGAGGGCATTGGTTTTGAAGAATGTTTTGCGAGAAAATGAAGTAAAAGGTACATATTTAATAAAATCCCGAAAGAAGATGAAAACTTCGTGCGCGAACTTAGTTTCAAATTTTCACTTCAAATTTGACCATATAACTCCTTTTGATGTTCTAAGATGAGGGCTTTGGTTTTAAAGAATGTTTTGCGACGAAATGACTCAAAACGTGCATATTTCGTAAAATAGCGAAAGAAGATGAAAAGTTCGTGCGCAAACTCAGTTTCAAATTTCACTTCAAATTTGACCATATAACTCTTTTTCATGTTCTAAAAAGAGGTCGTTGGTTTTGAAGAATGTTTTGCGAGAAAATGAAACAGAAGGTTCATATTTAGTAAAATCCCGAAAGAATATGAAAAGTTCGTTTGCGAACTTAGTTTCAAATTTTTACTTCAAATTTTACCATATGACTCCTTTTGATGTTCTGAGATGAGGTCTTTGGTTTTAAAGAATGTTTTGCGACGAAATGACTCAAAACGTGCATATTTCGTAAAATCGCGAAAGAAGATGAAAAGTTCGTGCGCAAACTCAGTTTCAAATTTCACTTCAAATTTGAACATATAAGTCTTTTTCATGTCCTAAGAAGAGGTCGTTGGTTTTGAAGAATTTTTTGGGAGAAAATTAAGCAAAAGGTTGATATTTAGTAAAATCCCGAAAGAAGATGAAAAGTTCGTGCGCGAACTTAGTTTCAAATTTTCACTTCAAATTTTAACATATAACTCTTTTTCATGTTCTAAGAAGAGGGCGTTGCTTTTAAAGAATGTTTTGCGAGAAAATGAAGCAAAATGTTCATATTTAGTAAAATCCCGAAAGAAGATGAAAAGTTCGTGCGCAAACTCAGTTTCAAATTTTCACTTCACATATGACCATATAACTCTTTTTCATGTTCTAATAAGAGGGCGTTGGTTTTGAAGAATGTTTTTCGAGAAAATGAAGCAAAAGGTACATATTTAATAAAATCCCGAAAGAAGATGAAAACTTCGTGCGCGAACTTAGTTTCAAATTTTCACTTCAAATTTGACCATATAACTCCTTTTGATGTTCTAAGATGAGGGCTTTGGTTTTAAAGAATTTTTTGCGACGAAATGACTCAAAACGTGCATATTTCGTAAAATCGCGAAAGAAGATGAAAAGTTCGTGCGCAAACTTTGTTTCAAATTTTCACTTCAAATTTGACCATATAACTCTTTTTCATGTTCTAAGAATAGGGCGTTGGTTTTGAAGAATGTTTTGCGAGAAAATGAAGCAAAAGGTTGATATTTAGTAAAATCTCGAAAGAAGATGAAAAGTTCGTGCGCGAACTTAGTTTCAAATTTTTACTTCAAATTTGACCGTATAACTCTTTTTCATGTTCTAAGAAGAGGTCGTTGGTTTTGAAGAATGTTTTGCGAGAAAATAAAGTAAAAGGTTGATATTTAGTAAAATCCCGAAAGAAGATGAAAAGTTCGTGCGCGAACTTAGTTTCAAATTTTAACTTCAAATTTTAACATATAACACTTTTTCATGTTCTAAGAAGAGGGCGTTGCTTTTAAGGAATGTTTTGCGAGAAAATGAAGCAAAATGTTCAAATTTAGTAAAATCCCGAAAGTAGATGAAAAGTTCATGCGCAAACTCAGTTTCAAATTTTCACTTCACATATGACCATATAACTCTTTTTCATGTTCTAGGAAGAGGGCATTGGTTTTGAAGAATGTTTTGCGAGAAAATGAAGCAAAAGGTTCATATTTAGTAAAATCCCGAAAGAAGATGAAAACTTCGTGCGCGAACTTAGTTTCAAATTTTCACTTCAAATTTGACCATATAACTCCTTTTGATGTTCCAAGATGAGGGCATTGGTTTTAAAGAATGTTTTGCGGGAAAATGAAGCAAAATGTTCATATTTAGTAAAATCCCGAAAGAAGATGAAAACTTCGTGCGCAAACTCAGTTTCAAATTTTCACTTCACATATGACCATATAACTCTTTTTCATGTTCTAGGAAGAGGGCATTGGTTTTAAAGAATGTTTTGCGAGAAAATGAAGCAAAATGTTCATATTTAGTAAAATCCCGAAAGTAGATGAAAACTTCATGCGCAAACTCAGTTTCAAATTTTCACTTCACATATGACCATATAACTCTTTTTCATGTTCTAGGAAGAGGGCATTGGTTTTGAAGAATGTTTTGCGAGAAAATGAAGTAAAAGGTACATATTTAATAAAATCCCGAAAGAAGATGAAAACTTCGTGCGCGAACTTAGTTTCAAATTTTCACTTCAAATTTGACCATATAACTCCTTTTGATGTTCTAAGATGAGGGCTTTGGTTTTAAAGAATGTTTTGCGACGAAATGACTCAAAACGTGCATATTTCGTAAAATAGCGAAAGAAGATGAAAAGTTCGTGCGCAAACTCAGTTTCAAATTTCACTTCAAATTTGACCATATAACTCTTTTTCATGTTCTAAAAAGAGGTCGTTGGTTTTGAAGAATGTTTTGCGAGAAAATGAAACAGAAGGTTCATATTTAGTAAAATCCCGAAAGAATATGAAAAGTTCGTTTGCGAACTTAGTTTCAAATTTTTACTTCAAATTTTACCATATGACTCCTTTTGATGTTCTGAGATGAGGTCTTTGGTTTTAAAGAATGTTTTGCGACGAAATGACTCAAAACGTGCATATTTCGTAAAATCGCGAAAGAAGATGAAAAGTTCGTGCGCAAACTCAGTTTCAAATTTCACTTCAAATTTGAACATATAACTCTTTTTCATGTCCTAAGAAGAGGTCGTTCGTTTTGAAGAATTTTTTGGGAGAAAATTAAGCAAAAGGTTGATATTTAGTAAAATCCCGAAAGAAGATGAAAAGTTCGTGCGCGAACTTAGTTTCAAATTTTCACTTCAAATTTTAACATATAACTCTTTTTCATGTTCTAAGAAGAGGGCGTTGCTTTTAAAGAATGTTTTGCGAGAAAATGAAGCAAAATGTTCATATTTAGTAAAATCCCGAAAGAAGATGAAAAGTTCGTGCGCAAACTCAGTTTCAAATTTTCACTTCACATATGACCATATAACTCTTTTTCATTTTCTAGGAAGAGGGCATTGGTTTTGAAGAATGTTTTGCGAGAAAATGATACAAAAGGTTCATATTTAGTAAAATCCCGAAAAAAGATGAAAACTTCGTTTGCGAATTTAGTTTTAAATTTTCACTTCAAATTTGACCATATAACTCCTTTTGATGTTCCAAGATGAGGGCTTTGGTTTTAAAGAATGTTTTGCGACGAAATGACTCAAAACGTGCATATTTCGTAAAATCGCGAAAGAAGATGAAAAGTTCGTGCGCAAACTCAGTATCAAATTTTCACTTCAAATTTGACCATATAACTCTTTTTCATGTTCTAATAAGAGGGCGTTGGTTTTGAAGAATGTTTTTCGAGAAAATGAAGCAAAAGGTACATAATTAATAAAATCCCGAAAGAAGATGAAAAGTTCGTGCGCGAACTTAGTTTCAAATTTTCACTTCAAATTTGACCATATAACTCCTTTTGATGTTCTAAGATGAGGGCTTTGGTTTTAAAGAATTTTTTGCGAGAAAATAAAGTAAAAGGTTGATATTTAGTAAAATCCCGAAAGAAGATGAAAAGTTCGTGCGCGAACTTAGTTTCAAATTTTAACTTCAAATTTTAACATATAACACTTTTTCATGTTCTAAGAAGAGGGCGTTGCTTTTAAAGAATGTTTTGCGAGAAAATGAAGCAAAATGTTCATATTTAGTAAAATCCCGAAAGTAGATGAAAAGTTCTTGCGCAAACTCAGTTTCAAATTTTCACTTCACATATGACCATATAACTCTTTTTCATGTTCTAGGAAGAGGGCATTGGTTTTGAAGAATGTTTTGCGGGAAAATGAAGCAAAAGGTTCATATTTAGTAAAATCCCGAAAGAAGATGAAAACTTCGTGCGCGAACTTAGTTTCAAATTTTCACTTCAAATTTGACCATATAACTCCTTTTGATGTTCCAAGATGAGGGCATTGGTTTTAAAGAATGTTTTGCGAGAAAATGAAGCAAAATGTTCATATTTAGTAAAATCCCGAAAGAAGATGAAAACTTCGTGCGCAAACTCAGTTTCAAATTTTCACTTCACATATGACCATATAACTCTTTTTCAAGTTCTAGGAAGAGGGCATTGGTTTTAAAGAATGTTTTGCGAGAAAATGAAGCAAAATGTTCATATTTAGTAAAATCCCGAAAGTAGATGAAAAGTTCGTGCGCAAACTCAGTTTCAAATTTTCACTTCACATATGACCATATAACTCTTTTTCATTTTCTAGGAAGAGGGCATTGGTTTTGAAGAATGTTTTGCGAGAAAATGATACAAAAGGTTCATATTTAGTAAAATCCCGAAAAAAGATGAAAACTTCGTTTGCGAATTTAGTTTTAAATTTTCACTTCAAATTTGACCATATAACTCCTTTTGATGTTCCAAGATGAGGGCTTTGGTTTTAAAGAATGTTTTGCGACGAAATGACTCAAAACGTGCATATTTCGTAAAATCGCGAAAGAAGATGAAAAGTTCGTGCGCAAACTCAGTATCAAATTTTCACTTCAAATTTGACCATATAACTCTTTTTCATGTTCTAATAAGAGGGCGTTGGTTTTGAAGAATGTTTTTCGAGAAAATGAAGCAAAAGGTACATAATTAATAAAATCCCGAAAGAAGATGAAAAGTTCGTGCGCGAACTTAGTTTCAAATTTTCACTTCAAA
Source organism: Euonymus europaeus (assembly GCA_963580455.1). Classification (NCBI taxonomy): domain Eukaryota; kingdom Viridiplantae; phylum Streptophyta; class Magnoliopsida; order Celastrales; family Celastraceae; genus Euonymus; species Euonymus europaeus. The sequence goes on along the minus strand of OY756960.1, from coordinate 11,620,389 downwards.
TTTGACCATATAACTCCTTTTGATGTTCTAAGATGAGGGCTTTGGTTTTAAAGAATTTTTTGCGAGAAAATAAAGTAAAAGGTTGATATTTAGTAAAATCCCGAAAGAAGATGAAAAGTTCGTGCGCGAACTTAGTTTCAAATTTTAACTTCAAATTTTAACATATAACACTTTTTCATGTTCTAAGAAGAGGGCGTTGCTTTTAAAGAATGTTTTGCGAGAAAATGAAGCAAAATGTTCATATTTAGTAAAATCCCGAAAGTAGATGAAAAGTTCTTGCGCAAACTCAGTTTCAAATTTTCACTTCACATATGACCATATAACTCTTTTTCATGTTCTAGGAAGAGGGCATTGGTTTTGAAGAATGTTTTGCGGGAAAATGAAGCAAAAGGTTCATATTTAGTAAAATCCCGAAAGAAGATGAAAACTTCGTGCGCGAACTTAGTTTCAAATTTTCACTTCAAATTTGACCATATAACTCCTTTTGATGTTCCAAGATGAGGGCATTGGTTTTAAAGAATGTTTTGCGAGAAAATGAAGCAAAATGTTCATATTTAGTAAAATCCCGAAAGAAGATGAAAACTTCGTGCGCAAACTCAGTTTCAAATTTTCACTTCACATATGACCATATAACTCTTTTTCAAGTTCTAGGAAGAGGGCATTGGTTTTAAAGAATGTTTTGCGAGAAAATGAAGCAAAATGTTCATATTTAGTAAAATCCCGAAAGTAGATGAAAACTTCATGCGCAAACTCAGTTTCAAATTTTCACTTCACATATGACCATATAACTCTTTTTCATGTTCTAGGAAGAGTGCATTGGTTTTGAAGAATGTTTTGCGAGAAAATGAAGTAAAAGGTACATATTTAATAAAATCCCGAAAGAAGATGAAAACTTCGTGCGCGAACTTAGTTTCAAATTTTCACTTCAAATTTGACCATATAACTCCTTTTGATGTTCTAAGATGAGGGCTTTGGTTTTAAAGAATGTTTTGCGACGAAATGACTCAAAACGTGCATATTTCGTAAAATAGCGAAAGAAGATGAAAAGTTCGTGCGCAAACTCAGTTTCAAATTTCACTTCAAATTTGACCATATAACTCTTTTTCATGTTCTAAAAAGAGGTGGTTGGTTTTGAAGAATGTTTTGCGAGAAAATGAAACAGAAGGTTCATATTTAGTAAAATCCCGAAAGAATATGAAAAGTTCGTTTGCGAACTTAGTTTCAAATTTTTACTTCAAATTTTACCATATGACTCCTTTTGATGTTCTGAGATGAGGTCTTTGGTTTTAAAGAATGTTTTGCGACGAAATGACTCAAAACGTGCATATTTCGTAAAATCGAGAAAGAAGATGAAAAGTTCGTGCGCAAACTCATTTTCAAATTTCACTTCAAATTTGAACATATAACTCTTTTTCATGTCCTAAGAAGAGGTCGTTGGTTTTGAAGAATTTTTTGGTAGAAAATTAAGCAAAAGGTTGATATTTAGTAAAATCCCGAAAGAAGATGAAAAGTTCGTGCGCGAACTTAGTTTCAAATTTTCACTTCAAATTTTAACATATAACTCTTTTTCATGTTCTAAGAAGAGGGCGTTGCTTTTAAAGAATGTTTTGCGAGAAAATGAAGCAAAATGTTCATATTTAGTAAAATCCCGAAAGAAGATGAAAAGTTCGTGCGCAAACTCAGTTTCAAATTTTCACTTCACATATGACCATATAACTCTTTTTCATTTTCTAGGAAGAGGGCATTGGTTTTGAAGAATGTTTTGCGAGAAAATGATACAAAAGGTTCATATTTAGTAAAATCCCGAAAAAAGATGAAAACTTCGTTTGCGAATTTAGTTTTAAATTTTCACTTCAAATTTGACCATATAACTCCTTTTGATGTTCCAAGATGAGGGCTTTGGTTTTAAAGAATGTTTTGCGACGAAATGACTCAAAACGTGCATATTTCGTAAAATCGCGAAAGAAGATGAAAAGTTCGTGCGCAAACTCAGTATCAAATTTTCACTTCAAATTTGACCATATAACTCATTTTCATGTTCTAATAAGAGGGCGTTGGTTTTGAAGAATGTTTTTCGAGAAAATGAAGCAAAAGGTACATAATTAATAAAATCCCGAAAGAAGATGAAAAGTTCGTGCGCGAACTTAGTTTCAAATTTTCACTTCAAATTTGACCATATAACTCCTTTTGATGTTCTAAGATGAGGGCTTTGGTTTTAAAGAATTTTTTGCGAGAAAATAAAGTAAAAGGTTGATATTTAGTAAAATCCCGAAAGAAGATGAAAAGTTCGTGCGCGAACTTAGTTTCAAATTTTAACTTCAAATTTTAACATATAACACTTTTTCATGTTCTAAGAAGAGGGCGTTGCTTTTAAAGAATGTTTTGCGAGAAAATGAAGCAAAATGTTCATATTTTGTAAAATCCCGAAAGTAGATGAAAAGTTCTTGCGCAAACTCAGTTTCAAATTTTCACTTCACATATGACCATATAACTCTTTTTCATGTTCTAGGAAGAGGGCATTGGTTTTGAAGAATGTTTTGCGAGAAAATGAAGCAAAAGGTTCATATTTAGTAAAATCCCGAAAGAAGATGAAAACTTCGTGCGCGAACTTAGTTTCAAATTTTCACTTCAAATTTGACCATATAACTCCTTTTGATGTTCCAAGATGAGGGCATTGGTTTTAAAGAATGTTTTGCGAGAAAATGAAGCAAAATGTTCATATTTAGTAAAATCCCGAAAGAAGATGAAAACTTCGTGCGCAAACTCAGTTTCAAATTTTCACTTCACATATGACCATATAACTCTTTTTTATGTTCTAGGAAGAGGGCATTGGTTTTAAAGAATGTTTTGCGAGAAAATGAAGCAAAATGTTCATATTTAGTAAAATCCCGAAAGTAGATGAAAACTTCATGCGCAAACTCAGTTTCAAATTTTCACTTCACATATGACCATATAACTCTTTTTCATGTTCTAGGAAGAGGGCATTGGTTTTGAAGAATGTTTTGCGAGAAAATGAAGTAAAAGGTACATATTTAATAAAATCCCGAAAGAAGATGAAAACTTCGTGCGCGAACTTAGTTTCAAATTTTCACTTCAAATTTGACCATATAACTCCTTTTGATGTTCTAAGATGAGGGCTTTGGTTTTAAAGAATGTTTTGCGACGAAATGACTCAAAACGTGCATATTTCGTAAAATAGCGAAAGAAGATGAAAAGTTCGTGCGCAAACTCAGTTTCAAATTTCACTTCAAATTTGACCATATAACTCTTTTTCATGTTCTAAAAAGAGGTCGTTGGTTTTGAAGAATGTTTTGCGAGAAAATGAAACAGAAGGTTCATATTTAGTAAAATCCCGAAAGAATATGAAAAGTTCGTTTGCGAACTTAGTTTCAAATTTTTACTTCAAATTTTACCATATGACTCCTTTTGATGTTCTGAGATGAGGTCTTTGGTTTTAAAGAATGTTTTACGACGAAATGACTCAAAACGTGCATATTTCGTAAAATCGCGAAAGAAGATGAAAAGTTCGTGCGCAAACTCAGTTTCAAATTTCACTTCAAATTTGAACATATAACTCTTTTTCATGTCCTAAGAAGAGGTCGTTGGTTTTGAAGAATTTTTTGGGAGAAAATTAAGCAAAAGGTTGATATTTAGTAAAATCCCGAAAGAAGATGAAAAGTTCGTGCGCGAACTTAGTTTCAAATTTTCACTTCAAATTTTAACATATAACTCTTTTTCATGTTCTAAGAAGAGGGCGTTGCTTTTAAAGAATGTTTTGCGAGAAAATGAAGCAAAATGTTCATATTTAGTAAAATCCCGAAAGAAGATGAAAAGTTCGTGCGCAAACTCAGTTTCAAATTTTCACTTCACATATGACCATATAACTCTTTTTTATTTTCTAGGAAGACGGCATTGGTTTTGAAGAATGTTTTGCGAGAAAATGATACAAAAGATTCATATTTAGTAAAATCCCGAAAAAAGATGAAAAGTTCGTTTGCGAATTTAGTTTTAAATTTTCACTTCAAATTTGACCATATAACTCCTTTTGATGTTCCTAGATGAGGGCTTTGGTTTTAAAGAATGTTTTGCGACGAAATGACTCAAAACGTGCATATTTCGTAAAATCGCGAAAGAAGATGAAAAGTTCGTGCGCAAACTCAGTATCAAATTTTCACTTCAAATTTGACCATATAACTCTTTTTCATGTTCTAATAAGAGGGCGTTGGTTTTGAAGAATGTTTTTCGAGAAAATGAAGCAAAAGGTACATATTTAATAAAATCCCGAAAGAAGATAAAAACTTCGTGCGCGAACTTAGTTTCAAATTTTCACTTCAAATTTGACCATATAACTCCTTTTGATGTTCTAAGATGAGGGCTTTGGTTTTAAAGAATTTTTTGCGACGAAATGACTCAAAACGTGCATATTTCGTAAAATCGCGAAAGAAGATGAAAAGTTCGTGCGCAAACTCAGTTTCAAATTTTCACTTCAAATTTGACCATATAACTCTTTTTCATGTTCTAAGAATAGGGCGTTGGTTTTGAAGAATGTTTTGCGAGAAAATGAAGCAAAAGGTTGATATTTAGTAAAATCTCGAAAGAAGATGAAAAGTTCGTGCGCGAACTTAGTTTCAAATTTTTTACTTCAAATTTGACCGTATAACTCTTTTTCATGTTATAAGAAGAGGTCGTTGGTTTTAAAGAATTTTTTGCGAGAAAATAAAGTAAAAGGTTGATATTTAGTAAAATCCCGAAAGAAAATGAAAAGTTCGTGCGCGAACTTAGTTTCAAATTTTAACTTCAAATTTTAACATATAAAACTTTTTCATGTTCTAAGAAGAGGGCGTTGCTTTTAAAGAATGTTTTGCGAGAAAATGAAGCAAAATGTTCATATTTAGTAAAATCCCGAAAGAAGATGAAAAGTTCATGCGCAAACTCAGTTTCAAATTTTCACTTCACATATGACCATATAACTCTTTTTCATGTTCTAGGAAGAGGGCATTGGTTTTGAAGAATGTTTTGCGAGAAAATGAAGCAAAAGGTTCATATTTAGTAAAATCACGATAGAAGATGAAAAGTTCATGCGCGAACTTAGTTTCAAATTTTCACTTCAAATTTTACCTTATAACTCCTTTTGATGTTCTAAGATGAGGGCTTTGGTTTTAAAGAATGTTTTGCGACGAAATGTGTCAAAACGTGCATATTTCATAAAATCGCGAAAAAATATGAAAATTCGTGCGCAAACACAGTTTCAAATTTTCACTTCAAATATGACCATATAACTCTTTTTCATGTTCTACGAAGAGGGCGTTGGTTTTGAAGAATGTTTTGCGAGAAAATGAAACAAAAGGTTCATATTTAGTAAAATCCCGAAAAAGATGAAAAGTTCGTTTGCGAATTTATTTTCAAATTTTCACTTCAAATTTGACCATATAACTCATTTTGATGTTCTATGATGACGGCTTTGGTTTTAAAGAATGCTTTGCGACAAAATGACTCAAAACGTGCATATTTCGTAAAATCGCGAAAGAAGATGAAAAGTTCGTGCGCAAACTCAGTATCAAATTTTCACTTCAAATTTGACCAAATAACTCTTTTTCATGTTCTAATAAGAGGGCGTTGGTTTTGAAGAATGTTTTTCGAGAAAATGAAGTAAAAGGTACATATTTCATAAAATCCCGAAAGAAGATGAAAACTTCGTGCGCGAACTTAGTTTCAAATTTTCACTTCAAATTTGAGCATATAACTCCTTTTGATGTTCTAAGATGAGGGCTTTGGTTTTAAAGAATGTTTTGCGACGAAATGACTCAAAACGTGCATATTTCGTAAAATCGCGAAAGAAGATGAAAAGTTCGTGCGCAAACTCAATATCAAATTTTCACTTCAAATTTGACCATATAACTCTTTTTCATGTTCTAATAAGAGGGCGTTGGTTTTGAAGAATGTTTTTCGAGAAAATGAAGCAAAAGGTACATATTTAATAAAATCCCGAAAGAAGATGAAAACTTCGTGCGCGAACTTAGTTTCAAATTTTCACTTCAAATTTGACCATATAACTCCTTTTGATGTTCTAAGATGAGGGCTTTGGTTTTAAAGAATTTTTTGCGACGAAATGACTCAAAACGTGCATATTTCGTAAAATCGCGAAAGAAGATGAAAAGTTCGTGCGCAAACTCTGTTTCAAATTTTCACTTCAAATTTGACCATATAACTCTTTTTCATGTTCTAAGAATAGGGCGTTGGTTTTGAAGAATGTTTTGCGAGAAAATGAAGCAAAATGTTGATATTTAGTAAAATCTCGAAAGAAGACGAAAAGTTCGTGCGCGAACTTAGTTTCAAATTTTTACTTCAAATTTGACCGTATAACTCTTTTTCATGTTCTAAGAAGAGGTCGTTGGTTTTGAAGAATGTTTTGCGAGAAAATAAAGTAAAAGGTTGATATTTAGTAAAATCCCGAAAGAAGATGAAAAATTCGTGCGCGAACTTAGTTTCAAATTTTAACTTCAAATTTTAACATATAACACTTTTTCATGTTCTAAGAAGAGGGCGTTGCTTTTAAAGAATGTTTTGCGAGAAAATGAAGCAAAATGTTCATATTTAGTAAAATCCCGAAAGAAGATGAAAAGTTCATGCGCAAACTCAGTTTCAAATTTTCACTTCACATATGACCATATAACTCTTTTTCATGTTCTAGGAAGAGGGCATTGGTTTTGAAGAATGTTTTGCGAGAAAATGAAGCAAAAGGTTCATATTTAGTAAAATCCCGATAGAAGATGAAAAGTTCATGCGCGAACTTAGTTTCAAATTTTCACTTCAAATTTTACCATATAAATCCTTTTGATGTTCTAAGATGAGGGCTTTAGCTTTAAAGAATGTTTTGCGACGAAATGTCTCAAAACGTGCATATTTCGTAAAATCGCGAAAAAAGATGAAAAGTTCGTGCGCAAACTCAGTTTCAAATTTTCATTTCAAATATGACCATATAACTCTTTTTCATGTTCTAAGAAGAGGTCGTTGGTTTTGAAGAATGTTTTGCGAGAAAATGAAGCAAAAGGTTGAGATTTAGTAAAATCCCGAAAGAAGATGAAAAGTTCGTGCGCGAACTTAGTTTCAAATTTTCACTTCAAATTTTAATATATAACTCTATTTCATGTTCTAAGAAAAGGGCGTTGCTTTTAAAGAATGTTTTGCGAGAAAATGAAGCAAAATGTTCATATTTAGTAAAATCCCGAAAGAAGATGAAAAGTTCGTGCGCAAACTCAGTTACAAATTTTCACTTCACATATGACCATATAACTCCTTTTGATGTTCTACGATGAGGGCATTGGTTTTAAAGAATGTTTTGCGACGAAATGACTAAAAACGTGCATATTTCGTAAAATCGCGAAAGAAGATGAAAAGTTCGTGCGCAAACTCAGTATCAAATTTTCACTTTAAATTTGACCATATAACAATTTTTCATGTTCTAATAAGAGGGCATTGGTTTTGAAGAATGTTTTTCGAGAAAATGAAGCAAAAGGTACATATTTAATAAAATCCCGAAAGAAGATGAAAACTTCGTGCGCGAACTTAGTTTCAAATTTTCAATTCAAATTTGACCATATAACTCCTTTTGATGTTCTAAGATGAGGGCTTTGGTTTTAAAGAATTTTTTGCGACGAAATGACTCAAAACGTGCTTATTTCGTAAAATCGCGAAAGAAGATGAAAAGTTCGTGCGCAAACTCAGTTTCAAATTTTCACTTCAAATTTCACCATATAACTCTTTTTCATGTTCTAAGAATATGGCGTTGGTTTTAAAGAATGTTTTGCGAGAAAATGAAGCAAAATGTTGATATTTAGTAAAATCTCGAAAGAAGATGCAAAGTTCGTGCGCGAACTTAGTTTCAAAATTTTACTTCAAATTTGACCGTATAACTCTTTTTCATGTTCTAAGAAGAGGTCGTTGGTTTTGAAGAATGTTTTGCGAGAAAATGAAGCAAAAGGTTGATATTTAGTAAAATCCCGAAAGAAGATGAATAGTTCGTGCGCGAACTTAGTTTCAAATTTTCACTTCAAATTTTAACATATAACTCTTTTTCATGTTCTAAGAAGAGGTCGTTGGTTTTGAAGAATGTTTTGCGAGAAAATGAAGCAAAAGGTTGATATTTAGTAAAATCCCGAAAGAAGATGAAAAGTTCGTGCGCGAACTGAGTTTCAAATTTTCACTTCAAATTTTAACATATAACTCTTTTTCATGTTCTAAGAAAAGGGCGTTGCTTTTAAAGAATGTTTTGCGAGAAAATGAAGCAAAATGTTCATATTTAGTAAAATCCCGAAAGAAGATGAAAAGTTCGTGCGCAAACTCAGTTTCAAATTTTCACTTCACATATGACCATATAACTCCTTTTGATGTTCTAAGGTGAGGGCTTTGGTTTTAAAGAATGTTTTGCGACGAAATGACTAAAAACGTGCATATTTCGTAAAATCGCGAAAGAAGATGAAAAGTTCTTGTGCAAACTCAGTATCAAATTTTCACTTCAAATTTGACCATATAACACTTTTTCATGTTCTAATAAGAGGGCATTGGTTTTGAAGAATGTTTTTCGAGAAAATGAAGCAAAAGGTACATATTTAATAAAATCCCGAAAGAAGATGAAAACTTCGTGCGCGAACTTAGTTTCAAATTTTCACTTCAAATTTGACCATATAACTCCTTTTGATGTTCTAAGAATAGGGCGTTAGTTTTAAAGAATGTTTTGCGAGAAAATGAAGTAAAATGTTGATATTTAGTAAAATCTCGAAATAAGATGAAAAGTTCGTGCGCGAACTTAGTTTCAAATTTTTACTTCAAATTTGACCGTATAACTCTTTTTCATGTTCTAAGAAGAGGTCGTTGGTTTTGAAGAATGTTTTGCGAGAAAATGAAGCAAAAGGTTGATATTTAGTAAAATCCCGAAAGAAGATGAAAAGTTCGTGCGCGAACTTAGTTTCAAATTTTCACTTCAAATTTGACCATATAACTCCTTTTGATGTTCTAAGATGAGGGCTTTGGTTTTAAAGAATTTTTTGCGACGAAATGACTCAAAACGTGCATATTTCGTAAAATCGCGAAAGAAGATGAAAAGTTCGTGCGCAAACTCAGTTTCAAATTTTCACTTCAAATTTGACCATATAACTCTTTTTCATGTTCTAAGAATAGGTCGTTGGTTTTAAAGAATGTTTTGCGAGAAAATGAAGCAAAATGTTGATATTTAGTAAAATCTCGAAAGAAGATGCAAAGTTCGTGCGCGAACTTAGTTTCAAATTTTTACTTCAAATTTGACCGTATAACTCTTTTTCATGTTCTAAGAAGAGGTCGTTGGTTTTGAAGAATGTTTTGCGAGAAAATGAAGCAAAAGGTTGATATTTAGTAAAATCCCGAAAGAAGATGAAAAGTTCGTGCGCGAACTTAGTTTCAAATTTTCACTTCAAATTTTAACATATAACTCTTTTTCATGTTCTAAGAAGAGAGCGTTGCTTTTAAAGAATGTTTTGCGAGAAAATGAAGTAAAATGTTCATATTTAGTAAAATCCCGAAAGAAGATGAAAAGTTTGTGCGCAAACTCAGTTTCAAATTTTCACTTCACATATGACCATATAACTCTTTTTCATGTTCTAGGAAGAGGGCATTGGTTTTGAAGAATGTTTTGCGAGAAAATGAAGCAAAAGGTTCATATTTAGTAAAATCACGATAGAAGATGAAAAGTTCATGCGCGAACTTAGTTTCAAATTTTCACTTCAAATTTTACCTTATGGCTCCTTTTGATGTTCTAAGATGAGGGCTTTGGTTTTAAAGAATGTTTTGCGACGAAATGTCTTAAAACGTGCATATTTCGTAAAATCTCGAAAAAAGATGAAAAGTTCGTGCGCAAACACAGTTTCAAAATTTTCACTTCAAATATGACCATATAACTCTTTTTAATGTTCTACAAAGAGGGCGTTGGTTTTGAAGAATGTTTTGCGAGAAAATGAAACAAAAGGTTCATATTTAGTAAAATCCCGAAAAAGATGAAAAGTTCGTTTGCGAATTTATTTTCAAAATTTCACTTCAAATTTGACCATATAACTCCTTTTGATGTTCTAAGATGACGGCTTTGGTTTTAAAGAATGTTTTGCGACTAAATGACTCAAAACGTGCATATTTCGTAAAATCGCGAAAGAAGATGAAAAGTTCGTGCGCAAACTCAGTATCAAATTTTAACTTCAAATTTGACCAAATAACTCTTTTTCATGTTCTAATAAGAGGGCGTTGGTTTTGAAGAATGTTTTTCGAGAAAATGAAGCAAAAGGTACATATTTAATAAAATCCCGAAAGAAGATGAAAACTTCGTGCGCGAACTTAGTTTCAAATTTTCACTTCAAATTTGACCATATAACTCCTTTTGATGTTCTAAGATGAGGGCTTTGGTTTTAAAGAATTTTTTGCGACGAAATGAATCTAAACGTGCATATTTCATAAAATCGCGAATGAAGATGAAAAGTTCTTGCGTAAACTCAGTTTCAAATTTTCACTTCAAACTTGACCATATAACTCTTTTTCATGTTCTAAGAATAGGGCGTTGGTTTTGAAGAATGTTTTGCGAGAAAATGAAGCAAAATGTTGATATTTAGTAAAATCTCGAAAGAAGATGAAAAGTTCGTGCGCGAACTTAGTTTCAAATTTTTACTTCAAATTTGACCGTATAACTCTTTTTCATGTTCTAAGAAGAGGTCGTTGGTTTTGAAGAATGTTTTGCGAGAAAATGAAGCAAAAGGTTGATATTTAGTAAAATCCCGAAAGAAGATGAAAAGTTCGTGCGCGAACTTAGTTTCAAATTTTCATTTCAAATTTTAACATATAACTCTTTTTCATGTTCTAAGAAGAGGGCGTTGCTTTTAAAGAATATTTTGCGAGAAAATGAAGCAAAATGTTCATATTTAGTAAAATCCCGAAAGAAGATGAAAAGTTCGTGCGCAAACTCAGTTTCAAATTTTCACTTCACATATAACCATATAACTCTTTTTCATGTTATAGGAAGAGGGCATTGGTTTTGAAGAATGTTTTGCGAGAAAATGAAGCAAAATGTTCATATTTAGTAAAATCCCGATAGAAGATGAAAAGTTCATGCGCGAACTTAGTTTCAAATTTTCACTTCAAATTTTACCTTATAACTCCTTTTGATGTTCTAAGATGAGGGCATTGGTTTTAAAGAATGTTTTGAGACGAAATGTCTCAAAACGTGCATATTTCGTAAAATCGCGAAAAAGATGAAAAGTTCGTGCGCAAACTCAGTTTCAAATTTTCACTTCAAATATGACCATATAACTCTTTTTCATGTTCTACGAAGAGGGCGTTGGTTTTGAAGAATGTTTTGCGAGAAAATGAAAAAAAATGTTCATACTTAGTAAAATCCCGAAAAAAGATGAAAAGTTCGTTTGCGAACTTAGTTTCAAATTTTCACTTCAAATTTGACCATATAACTCCTTTTGATGTTCTAAGATGAGGGCTTTGGTTTTAAAGAATGTTTTGCGACGAAATGAATCAAAACGTGCATATTTCGTAAAATCGCGAAAGAAGATGAAAAGTTCGTGCGCAAACTCAGTATCAAATTTTCACTTCAAATTTGACCATATAACTCTTTTTCATGTTCTAATAAGAGGGCGTTGGTTTTGAAGAATGTTTTTCGAGAAAATGAAGCAAAAGGCACGTATTTAATAAAATCCCGAAAGAAGAAGAAAACTTCGTGCGCGAACTTAGTTTCAAATTTTCACTTCAATTTTGACCATATAACTCCTTTTGATGTTTTAAGATGAGGGCTTTGGTTTTAAAGAATTTTTTGCGACGAAATGACTCAAAACGTGTATATTTCGTTAAATCGCGAAAGAAGATGAAAAGTTCGTGCGCAAACTCAGTTTCAAATTTTCACTTCAAATTTGACCATATAACTCTTTTTCATGTTCTAAGAATAGGGCGTTGGTTTTGAAGAATGTTTTGCGAGAAAATGAAGCTAAATGTTCATATTTAATAAAATCCCAAAAGAAGATGAAAAGTTTGTTTGCGAACTTAGTTTCAAATTTTCACTTCAAATTTGACCATATAACTCTTTTTCATGTTCTAAGAAGAGGTTGTTGGTTTTGAAGAATGTTTTGCGAGAAAATGAAGCAAAAGGTTCATATTTAGAAAAATCCCGAAAAATGATGAACTGTTCGTGCGCGAACTTAGTTTCAAATTTTCACTTCAAATTTTAATATATAAATCTTTTTCATGTTCTAAGAAGAGGGCGTTGGTTTTGAAGAATGTTTTGCGAGAAAATGAAGCAAAACGTTCATATTTAATAAAATCCCGAAAGAAGATGAAAAGTTCGTGCGCCAACTCAGTTTCAAATTTCACTTCAAATTTGACCATATAACTCTTTTTCATGTTCTAAGAAGAGGTCGTTGGTTTCAAAGAATGTTTTGCGACGAAATGACTCAAAACGTGCATATTTCGTAAAATCGTGAAAGAAGATGAAAAGTTCGTGCGCAAACTCAGTTTCAAATTTCACTTCAAATTTGACCATATAACTATTTTTCATGTTTTAAGAAGAGGTCTTTGGTTTTGAAGAATGTTTTGCGAGAAAATGAAGCAAAATGTTCATATTTAGTAAAATCCCGAAAGAAGACGAAAAGTTCGTCTGCGAACCTAGTTTCAAATTTCCACTTTAAATTTTAACATATAACTCTTTTCCATGTTCTAAGAAGAGGGCGTTGGTTTTAAAGAATGTTTTGCGACGAAATGACTCAAAACGTGCATATTTCGTAAAATAGCGAAAGAAGATGAAAAGTTCGTGCGCAAACTCAGTTTCAAATTTCACTTCAAATTTGACCATATAACTCTTTTTCATGTTCTAAAAAGAGGTCGTTGGTTTTGAAGAATGTTTTGCGAGAAAATGAAGTAAAATGTTGATATTTAGTAAAATCTCGAAATAAGATGAAAAGTTCGTGCGCGAACTTAGTTTCAAATTTTTACTTCAAATTTGACCGTATAACTCTTTTTCATGTTCTAAGAAGAGGTCGTTGGTTTTGAAGAATGTTTTGCGAGAAAATGAAGCAAAAGGTTGATATTTAGTAAAATCCCGAAAGAAGATGAAAAGTTCGTGCGCGAACTTAGTTTCAAATTTTCACTTCAAATTTGACCATATAACTCCTTTTGATGTTCTAAGATGAGGGCTTTGGTTTTAAAGAATTTTTTGCGAGAAAATGAAACAAAAGGTTCATATTTCGTAAAATCCCGAGAGAAGATGAAAAGTTCGTGCGCAAACTCAGTTTCAAATTTTCACTTCAAATTTGACCATATAACTCCTTTTCATGTTCTAAGAATAGGGCGTTGGTTTTGAAGAATGTTTTGCGAGAAAATGAAGCTAAATGTTCATATTTAATAAAATCCCAAAAGAAGATGAAAAGTTCGTTTGCGAACTTAGTTTCAAATTTTCACTTCAAATTTGACCATATAACTCTTTTTCATGTTCTAAGAAGAGGTTGTTGGTTTTGAAGAATGTTTTGCGAGAAAATGAAGCAAAAGGTTAATATTTAGAAAAATCCCGAAAAAAGATGAACTGTTCGTGCGCGAACTTAGTTTCAAATTTTCACTTCAAATTTGAATATATAAATCTTTTTCATGTTCTAAGAAGAGGGCGTTAGTTTTGAAGAATGTTTTGCGAGAAAATGAAGCAAAACGTTCATATTTAATAAAATCCCGAAAGAAGATGAAAAGTTCGTGCGCCAACTCAGTTTCAAATTTCACTTCAAATTTGACCATATAACTCTTTTTCATGTTCTAAGAAGAGATCGTTGGTTTCAAAGAATGTTTTGCGACGAAATGACTCAAAACGTGCATATTTCGTAAAATCGTGAAAGAAGATGAAAAGTTCGTGCGCAAACTCAGTTTCAAATTTCACTTCAAATTTGACCATATAACTATTTTTCATGTTTTAAGAAGAGGTCGTTGGTTTTGAAGAATGTTTTGCGAGAAAATGAAGCAAAAGGTTGATATTTAGTAAAATCCCGAAAGAAGATGAAAAGTTCGTGCGCGAACTTAGTTTCAAATTTGCACTTCAAATTTTAACATATAACTCTTTTTCATGTTCTAAGAAGAGGGCGTTGCTTTTAAAGAATATTTTACGAGAAAATGAAGCAAAATGTTCATATTTAGTAAAATCCCGAAAGAAGATGAAAAGTTCGTGCGCAAACTCAGTTTCAAATTTTCACTTCACATATAACCATATAACTCTTTTTCATGTTATAGGAAGAGGGCATTGGTTTTGAAGAATGTTTTGCGAGAAAATGAAGCAAAATGTTCATATTTAGTAAAATCCCGATAGAAGATGAAAAGTTCATGCGCGAACTTAGTTTCAAATTTTCACTTCAAATTTTACCTTATAACTCCTTTTGATGTTCTAAGATGAGGGCATTGGTTTTAAAGAATGTTTTGAGACGAAATGTCTCAAAACGTGCATATTTCGTAAAATCGCGAAAAAAGATGAAAAGTTCGTGCGCAAACTCAGTTTCAAATTTTCACTTCAAATATGACCATATAACTCTTTTTCATGTTCTACGAAGAGGGCGTTGGTTTTGAAGAATGTTTTGCGAGAAAATGAAAAAAAATGTTCATACTTAGTAAAATCCCGAAAAAAGATGAAAAGTTCGTTTGCGAACTTAGTTTCAAATTTTCACTTCAAATTTGACCATATAACTCCTTTTGATGTTCTAAGATGAGGGCTTTGGTTTTAAAGAATGTTTTGCGACGAAATGAATCAAAACGTGCATATTTCGTAAAATCGCGAAAGAAGATGAAAAGTTCGTGCGCAAACTCAGTATCAAATTTTCACTTCAAATTTGACCATATAACTCTTTTTCATGTTCTAATAAGAGGGCGTTGGTTTTGAAGAATGTTTTTCGAGAAAATGAAGCAAAAGACACGTATTTAATAAAATCCCGAAAGAAGAAGAAAACTTCGTGCGCGAACTTAGTTTCAAATTTTCACTTCAATTTTGACCATATAACTCCTTTTGATATTTTAAGATGAGGGCTTTGGTTTTAAAGAATTTTTTGCGACGAAATGACTCAAAACGTGTATATTTCGTAAAATCGCGAAAGAAGATGAAAAGTTCGTGCGCAAACTCAGTTTCAAATTTTCACTTCAAATTTGACCATATAACTCTTTTTCATGTTCTAAGAATAGGGCGTTGGTTTTGAAGAATGTTTTGCGAGAAAATGAAGCTAAATGTTCATATTTAATAAAATCCCAAAAGAAGATGAAAAGTTTGTTTGCGAACTTAGTTTCAAATTTTCACTTCAAATTTGACCATATAACTCTTTTTCATGTTCTAAGAAGAGGTTGTTGGTTTTGAAGAATGTTTTGCGAGAAAATGAAGCAAAAGGTTCATATTTAGAAAAATCCCGAAAAATGATGAACTGTTCGTGCGCGAACTTAGTTTCAAATTTTCACTTCAAATTTTAATATATAAATCTTTTTCATGTTCTAAGAAGAGGGCGTTGGTTTTGAAGAATGTTTTGCGAGAAAATGAAGCAAAACGTTCATATTTAATAAAATCCCGAAAGAAGATGAAAAGTTCGTGCGCCAACTCAGTTTCAAATTTCACTTCAAATTTGACCATATAACTCTTTTTCATGTTCTAAGAAGAGGTCGTTGGTTTCAAAGAATGTTTTGCGACGAAATGACTCAAAACGTGCATATTTCGTAAAATCGTGAAAGAAGATGAAAAGTTTGTGCGCTAACTCAGTTTCAAATTTCACTTCAAATTTGACCATATAACTATTTTTCATGTTTTAAGAAGAGGTCGTTGGTTTTGAAGAATGTTTTGCGAGAAAATGAAGCAAAATGTTCATATTTAGTAAAATCCCGAAAGAAGACGAAAAGTTCGTCTGCGAACCTAGTTTAAAATTTCCACTTTAAATTTTAACATATAACTCTTTTCCATGTTCTAAGAAGAGGGCGTTGGTTTTAAAGAATGTTTTGCGACGAAATGACTCAAAACGTGCATATTTCGTAAAATAGCGAAAGAAGATGAAAAGTTCGTGCGCAAACTCAGTTTCAAATTTCACTTCAAATTTGACCATATAACTCTTTTTCATGTTCTAAAAAGAGGTCGTTGGTTTTGAAGAATGTTTTGCGAGAAAATGAAACAGAAGGTTCATATTTAGTAAAATCCCGAAAGAATATGAAAAGTTCGTTTGCGAACTTAGTTTCAAATTTTTACTTCAAATTTTACCATATGACTCCTTTTGATGTTCTGAGATGAGGTCTTTGGTTTTAAAGAATGTTTTGCGACGAAATGACTCAAAACGTGCATATTTCGTAAAATCGCGAAAGAAGATGAAAAGTTCGTGCGCAAACTAAGTTTCAAATTTTCACTTCAAATTTGACCATATAACTCCTTTTGATGTTTTAAGAAGAGGTCGTTGGTTTTGAAGAATGTTTTGCGAGAAAATGAAACAAAAGGTTCATATTTCGTAAAATCCCGAGAGAAGATGAAAAGTTCGTGCGCAAACTCAGTTTCAAATTTTCACTTCAAATTTGACCATATAACTCCTTTTCATGTTCTAAGAATAGGGCGTTGGTTTTGAAGAATGTTTTGCGAGAAAATGAAGCTAAATGTTCATATTTAATAAAATCCCAAAAGAAGATGAAAAGTTCGTTTGCGAACTTAGTTTCAAATTTTCACTTCAAATTTGACCATATAACTCTTTTTCATGTTCTAAGAAGAGGTTGTTGGTTTTGAAGAATGTTTTGCGAGAAAATGAAGCAAAAGGTTAATATTTAGAAAAATCCCGAAAAAAGATGAACTGTTTGTGCGCGAACTTAGTTTCAAATTTTCACTTCAAATTTGAATATATAAATCTTTTTCATGTTCTAAGAAGAGGGCGTTGGTTTTGAAGAATGTTTTGCGAGAAAATGAAGCAAAACGTTCATATTTAATAAAATCCCGAAAGAAGATGAAAAGTTCGTGCGCCAACTCAGTTTCAAATTTCACTTCAAATTTGACCATATAACTCTTTTTCATGTTCTAAGAAGAGATCGTTGGTTTCAAAGAATGTTTTGCGACGAAATGACTCAAAACGTGCATATTTCGTAAAATCGTGAAAGAAGATGAAAAGTTCGTGCGCAAACTCAGTTTCAAATTTCACTTCAAATTTGGCCATATAACTATTTTTCAAGTTTTAAGAAGAGGTCGTTGGTTTTGAAGAATGTTTTGCGAGAAAATGAAGCAAAAGGTTGATATTTAGTAAAATCCCGAAAGAAGACGAAAAATTTGTCTGCGAACCTAGTTTCAAATTTCCACTTTAAATTTTAACATATAACTCTTTTCCATGTTCTAAGAAGAGGGCGTTGGTTTTAAAGAATGTTTTGCGACGAAATGACTCAAAACGTGCATATTTCGTAAAATAGCGAAAGAAGATGAAAAGTTCGTGCGCAAACTCAGTTTCAAATTTCACTTCAAATTTGACCATATAACTCTTTTTCATGTTCTAAAAAGAGGTCGTTGGTTTTGAAGAATGTTTTGCGAGAAAATGAAACAGAAGGTTCATATTTAGTAAAATCCCGAAAGAATATGAAAAGTTCGTTTGCGAACTTAGTTTCAAATTTTTACTTCAAATTTTACCATATGACTCCTTTTGATGTTCTGAGATGAGGTCTTTGGTTTTAAAGAATGTTTTGCGACGAAATGACTCAAAACGTGCATATTTCGTAAAATCGCGAAAGAAGATGAAAAGTTCGTGCGCAAACTCAGTTTCAAATTTCACTTCAAATTTGAACATATAACTCTTTTTCATGTTCTAAGAAGAGGTCGTTGGTTTTGAAGAATTTTTTGGGAGAAAATTAAGCAAAAGGTTGATATTTAGTAAAATCCCGAAAGAAGATGAAAAGTTCGTGCGCGAACTAAGTTTCAAATTTTCACTTCAAATTTTAAGATATAACACTTTTTCATGTTCTAAGAAGAGGGCGTTGGTTTTAAAGAATGTTTTGCGAGAAAATGAAGCAAAATGTTCATATTTAGTAAAATCCCGAAAGAAGATGAAAAGTTCGTGCGCGAACATAGTTTGAAATTTTCACTTCAAATTTGAGCATATTACTCCCTTTGATGTTCTAAGATGAGGGCTTTGGTTTCAAAGAATGTTTTGCGATGAAATGACTTAAAACGTGCATATTTCGTAAAATCGCGGAAGAAGATGAAAAGTTCGTGCGCAAACTCAGTTTCAAATTTCACTTCAAATTTGACCATATAACTATTTTTCATGTTTTAAGAAGAGGTCGTTGGTTTTGAAGAATGTTTTGCGAGAAAATGAAGCAAAAGGTTGATATTTAGTAAAATCCCGAAAGAAGACGAAAAGTTTGTCTGCGAACCTAGTTTCAAATTTCCACTTTAAATTTTAACATATAACTCTTTTCCATGTTCTAAGAAGAGGGCGTTGGTTTTAAAGAATGTTTTGCGACGAAATGACTCAAAACGTGCATATTTCGTAAAATAGCGAGAGAAGATGAAAAGTTCGTGCGCAAACTCAGTTTCAAATTTCACTTCAAATTTGACCATATAACTCTTTTTCATGTTCTAAAAAGAGGTCGTTGTTTTTGAAGAATGTTTTGCGAGAAAATGAAACAGAAGGTTCATATTTAGTAAAATCCCGAAAGAATATGAAAAGTTCGTTTGCGAACTTAGTTTCAAATTTTTACTTCAAATTTTACCATATGACTCCTTTTGATGTTCTGAGATGAGGTCTTTGGTTTTAAAGAATGTTTTGCGACGAAATGACTCAAAACGTGCATATTTCGTAAAATCGCGAAAGAAGATGAAAAGTTCGTGCGCAAACTCAGTTTCAAATTTCACTTCAAATTTGAACATATAACTCTTTTTCATGTTCTAAGAAGAGGTCGTTGGTTTTGAAGAATTTTTTGGGAGAAAATTAAGCAAAAGGTTGATATTTAGTAAAATCCCGAAAGAAGATGAAAAGTTCGTGCGCGAACTAAGTTTCAAATTTTCACTTCAAATTTTAAGATATAACACTTTTTCATGTTCTAAGAAGAGGGCGTTGGTTTTAAAGAATGTTTTGCGAGAAAATGAAGCAAAATGTTCATATTTAGTAAAATCCCGAAAGAAGATGAAAAGTTCGTGCGCGAACATAGTTTGAAATTTTCACTTCAAATTTGAGCATATTACTCCCTTTGATGTTCTAAGATGAGGGCTTTGGTTTCAAAGAATGTTTTGCGACGAAATGACTTAAAACGTGCATATTTCGTAAAATCACGGAAGAAGATGAAAAGTTCGTGCGCAAACTCAGTTTCAAATTTCACTTCAAATTTGACCATATAACTATTTTTCATGTTTTAAGAAGAGGTCGTTGGTTTTGAAGAATGTTTTGCGAGAAAATGAAGCAAAATGTTGATATTTAGTAAAATCCCGAAAGAAGACGAAAAGTTTGTCTGCGAACCTAGTTTCAAATTTCCACTTTAAATTTTAACATATAACTCTTTTCCATGTTCTAAGAAGAGGGCGTTGGTTTTAAAGAATGTTTTGCGACGAAATGACTCAAAACGTGCATATTTCGTAAAATCGCGAAAGAAGATGAAAAGTTCCTGCGCAAACTCAAGTTCAAATTTCACTTCAAATTTGACCATATAACTCTTTTTCGTGTTCTAAGAAGAGGGCGTCGGTTTTGAGGGACGTTTTGCGAGAAAATGAAGCAAAAGATTGATATTTAGTAAAATCCCGAAAGAAGACGACAAATTCGTGCGCGAACTTAGTTTCAAATTTTCACTTCAAATTTGACCATATAACTCTTTTTGATGTTCTAAGATGAGGGCTTTAGTTTTAAAGAATGTTTTGCGACGAAATGACTCAAAATGTGCATATTTCGTAAAATCGCGAAAGAAGATGAAAAGTTCGTGCGCAAACTCATTTTCAAATTTTCACCTCAAATTTGACCAGATAACTCTTCTAAATGTTCTAAGAAAAGGGCGTCGGTTTTGAAGAATGTTTTGCGAGAAAATGAAGCAAAAGATTCATATTTAGTAAAATCCCGAAAGAAGATGAAAAGTTCATGCGCGAACTTAGTTTCAAATTTTCACTTCAAATTTTACCTTATAACCCCTTTTGATGTTCTAAGATGACGGCTTTGCTTTTAAAGAATGTTTTGCGACGAAATGACTTAAAACGTGCATATTTCGTAAAATCGCGGAAGAAGATGAAAAGTTCGTGCGCAAACTCAGTTTCAAATTTCACTTCAAATTTCACCATATAACTCTTTTTCATGTTCTAAAAAGAGGGCGTTAGTTTTCAAGAATGTTTTGCGAGAAAATGAAGAAAAAGTTCATATTTAATAAAATCCCGAAAGAAGATGAAAAGTTTGTGCGCCAACTCAGTTTCAAATTTCACTTCAAATTTGACCATATAAATCTTTTTCAAGTTCTAAAAAGAGGGCGTTGGTTTTGAAGAATGTTTTGCGAGAAAATGAAGCAAAAAGTTCATATTTAATAAAATCGCGAAAGAAGATGAAAAGTTCCTGCGCAAACTCAAGTTCAAATTTCACTTCAAATTTGACCATATAACTCTTTTTCGTGTTCTAAGAAGATGTCGTCGGTTTTGAAGGACGTTTTGCGAGAAAATGAAGCAAAAGATTGATATTTAGTAAAATCCCGAAAGAAGACGACAAATTCGTGCGCGAACTTAGTTTCAAATTTTCACTTCAAATTTGACCATATAACTCTTTTTGATGTTCTAAGATGAGGGCTTTAGTTTTAAAGAATGTTTTGCGACGAAATGTCTCAAAATGTGCATATTTCATAAAATCGCGAAAGAAGATGAAAAGTTCGTGCGCAAACTCATTTTCAAATTTTCACCTCAAATTTGACCTGATAACTCTTCTTAATGTTCTAAGAACAGGGCGTCGGTTTTGAAGAATGTTTTGCGAGAAAATGAAGCAAAAGATTCATATTTAGTAAAATCACGAAAGAAGATGAAAAGTTCATGCGCGAACTTAGTTTCAAATTTTCACTTCAAATTTTACCTTATAACCCCTTTTGATGTTCTAAGATGACGGCTTTGCTTTTAAAGAATGTTTTGCGACGAAATGACTCAAAACGTGCATATTTCGTAAAATCGCGAAAGAAGATGAAAAGTTCGTGCGCAAACTTAGTTTCAAATTTTCACTTCAAATTTGACCATATAACTCCTTTTGATGTTTTAAGAAGAGGTCGTTGGTTTTGAAGAATTTTTTGCGAGAAAATGAAACAAAAGGTTCATATTTCGTAAAATCCCGAGAGAAGATGAAAAGTTCGTGCGCAAACTCAGTTTCAAATTTTCACTTCAAATTTGACCATATAACTCTTTTTCATGTTCTAAGAATAGGGCGTTGGTTTTGAAGAATGTTTTGCGAGAAAATGAAGCTAAATGTTCATATTTAATAAAATCCCAAAAGAAGATGAAAAGTTCGTTTGCGAACTTAGTTTCAAATTTTCACTTCAAATTTGACCATATAACTCTTTTTCATGTTCTAAGAAGAGGTTGTTGGTTTTGAAGAATGTTTTGCGAGAAAATAAAGCAAAAGGTTAATATTTAGAAAAATCCCGAAAAAAGATGAACTGTTCGTGCGCGAACTTAGTTTCAAATTTTCACTTCAAATTTGAATATATAAATCTTTTTCATGTTCTAAGAAGAGGGCGTTGGTTTTGAAGAATGTTTTGCGAGAAAATGAAACAAAACGTTCATATTTAATAAAATCCCGAAAGAAGATGAAAAGTTCGTGCGCCAACTCAGTTTCAAATTTCACTTCAAATTTGACCATATAACTCTTTTTCATGTTCTAACAAGAGATCGTTGGTTTCAAAGAATGTTTTGCGACGAAATGACTCAAAACGTGCATATTTCGTAAAATCGTGAAAGAAGATGAAAAGTTCGTGCGCAAACTCAGTTTCAAATTTCACTTCAAATTTGACCATATAACTATTTTTCATGTTTTAAGAAGAGGTCGTTGGTTTTGAAGAATGTTTTGCGAGAAAATGAAGCAAAAGGTTGATATTTAGTAAAATCCCGAAAGAAGACGAAAAGTTTGTCTGCGAACCTAGTTTCAAATTTCCACTTTAAATTTTAACATATAACTCTTTTCCATGTTCTAAGAAGAGGGCGTTGGTTTTAAAGAATGTTTTGCGACGAAATGACTCAAAACGTGCATATTTCGTAAAATAGCGAAAGAAGATGAAAAGTTCGTGCGCAAACTCAGTTTCAAATTTCACTTCAAATTTGACCATATAACTCTTTTTCATGTTCTAAAAAGAGGTCGTTGGTTTTGAAGAATGTTTTGCGAGAAAATGAAACAGAAGGTTCATATTTAGTAAAATCCCGAAAGAATATGAAAAGTTCGTTTGAGAACTTAGTTTCAAATTTTTACTTCAAATTTTACCATATGACTCCTTTTGATGTTCTGAGATGAGATCTTTGGTTTTAAAGAATGTTTTGCGACGAAATGACTCAAAACGTGCATATTTCGTAAAATCGCGAAAGAAGATGAAAAATTCGTGCGCAAACTCAGTTTCAAATTTCACTTCAAATTTGAACATATAACTCTTTTTCATGTTCTAAGAAGAGGTCGTTGGTTTTGAAGAATTTTTTGGGAGAAAATTAAGCAAAAGGTTGATATTTAGTAAAATCCCGAAAGAAGATGAAAAGTTCGTGCGCGAACTAAGTTTCAAATTTTCACTTCAAATTTTAAGATATAACACTTTTTCATGTTCTAAGAAGAGGGCGTTGGTTTTAAAGAATGTTTTGCGAGAAAATGAAGCAAAATGTTCATATTTAGTAAAATCCCGAAAGAAGATGAAAAGTTCGTGCGCGAACATAGTTTGAAATTTTCACTTCAAATTTGAGCATATTACTCCCTTTGATGTTCTAAGATGAGGGCTTTGGTTTCAAAGAATGTTTTGCGACGAAATGACTTAAAACGTGCATATTTCGTAAAATCGCGGAAGAAGATGAAAAGTTCGTGCGCAAACTCAGTTTCAAATTTCACTTCAAATTTGACCATATAACTATTTTTCATGTTTTAAGAAGAGGTCGTTGGTTTTGAAGAATGTTTTGCGAGAAAATGAAGCAAAAGGTTGATATTTAGTAAAATCCCGAAAGAAGACGAAAAGTTTGTCTGCGAACCTAGTTTCAAATTTCCACTTTAAATTTTAACATATAACTCTTTTCCATGTTCTAAGAAGAGGGCGTTGGTTTTAAAGAATGTTTTGCGACGAAATGACTCAAAACGTGCATATTTCGTAAAATAGCAAAAGAAGATGAAAAGTTCGTGCGCAAACTCAGTTTCAAATTTCACTTCAAATTTGACCATATAACTCTTTTTCATGTTCTAAAAAGAGGTCGTTGGTTTTGAAGAATGTTTTGCGAGAAAATGAAACAGAAGGTTCATATTTAGTAAAATCCCGAAAGAATATGAAAAGTTCGTTTGCGAACTTAGTTTCAAATTTTTACTTCAAATTTTACCATATGACTCCTTTTGATGTTCTGAGATGAGGTCTTTGGTTTTAAAGAATGTTTTGCGACGAAATGACTCAAAACGTGCATATTTCGTAAAATCGCGAAAGAAGATGAAAAGTTCGTGCGCAAACTCAGTTTCAAATTTCACTTCAAATTTGAATATATAACTCTTTTTCATGTTCTAAGAAGAGGTCGTTGGTTTTGAAGAATTTTTTGGGAGAAAATTAAGCAAAAGGTTGATATTTAGTAAAATCCCGAAAGAAGATGAAAAGTTCGTGCGCGAACTAAGTTTCAAATTTTCACTTCAAATTTTAAGATATAACACTTTTTCATGTTATAAGAAGAGGGCGTTGGTTTTAAAGAATGTTTTGCGAGAAAATGAAGCAAAATGTTCATATTTAGTAAAATCCCGAAAGAAGATGAAAAGTTCGTGCGCGAACATAGTTTGAAATTTTCACTTCAAATTTGAGCATATTACTCCCTTTGATGTTCTAAGATGAGGGCTTTGGTTTCAAAGAATGTTTTGCGACGAAATGACTTAAAACGTGCATATTTCGTAAAATCGCGGAAGAAGATGAAAAGTTCGTGCGCAAACTCAGTTTCAAATTTCACTTCAAATTTCACCATATAACTTTTTTTCATGTTCTAAAAAGAGGGCGTTAGTTTTCAAGAATGTTTTGCGAGAAAATGAAGAAAAAGTTCATATTTAATAAAATCCCGAAAGAAGATGAAAAGTTTGTGCGCCAACTCAGTTTCAAATTTCACTTCAAATTTGACCATATAAATCTTTTTCATGTTCTAAAAAGAGGGCGTTGATTTTGAAGAATGTTTTGCGAGAAAATGAAGCAAAAAGTTCATATTTAATAAAATTGCGAAAGAAGATGAATAGTTCCTGCGCAAGCTCAAGTTCAAATTTCACTTCAAATTTGACCATATAACTCTTTTTCGTGTTCTAAGAAGAGGGCGTCGGTTTTGAAGGACGTTTTGCGAGAAAATGAAGCAAAAGATTGATATTTAGTAAAATCCCGAAAGAAGACGACAAATTCGTGCGCGAACTTAGTTTCAAATTTTCACTTCAAATTTGACCATATAACTCTTTTTGATGTTCTAAGATGAGGGCTTTAGTTTTAAAGAATGTTTTGCGACGAAATGACTTAAAACGTGCATATTTCGTAAAATCGCGAAAGAAGATGAAAAGTTCGTGCGCAAACTTAGTTTCAAATTTTCACTTCAAATTTGACCATATAACTCCTTTTGATGTTTTAAGAAGAGGTCGTTGGTTTTGAAGAATTTTTTGCGAGAAAATGAAACAAAAGGTTCATATTTCGTAAAATCCCGAGAGAAGATGAAAAGTTCGTGCGCAAACTCAGTTTCAAATTTTCACTTCAAATTTGACCATATAACTCTTTTTCATGTTCTAAGAATAGGGCGTTGGTTTTGAAGAATGTTTTGCGAGAAAATGAAGCTAAATGTTCATATTTAATAAAATCCCAAAAGAAGATGAAAAGTTCGTTTGCGAACTTAGTTTCAAATTTTCACTTCAAATTTGACCATATAACTCTTTTTCATGTTCTAAGAAGAGGTTGTTGGTTTTGAAGAATGTTTTGCGAGAAAATAAAGCAAAAGGTTAATATTTAGAAAAATCCCGAAAAAAGATGAACTGTTCGTGCGCGAACTTAGTTTCAAATTTTCACTTCAAATTTGAATATATAAATCTTTTTCATGTTCTAAGAAGAGGGCGTTGGTTTTGAAGAATGTTTTGCGAGAAAATGAAGCAAAACGTTCATATTTAATAAAATCCCGAAAGAAGATGAAAAGTTCGTGCGCCAACTCAGTTTCAAATTTCACTTCAAATTTGACCATATAACTCTTTTTCATGTTCTAAGAAGAGATCGTTGGTTTCAAAGAATGTTTTGCGACGAAATGACTCAAAACGTGCATATTTCGTAAAATCGTGAAAGAAGATGAAAAGTTCGTGCGCAAACTCAGTTTCAAATTTCACTTCAAATTTGACCATATAACTATTTTTCATGTTTTAAGAAGAGGTCGTTGGTTTTGAAGAATGTTTTGCGAGAAAATGAAGCAAAAGGTTGATATTTAGTAAAATCCCGAAAGAAGACGAAAAGTTTGTCTGCGAACCTAGTTTCAAATTTCCACTTTAAATTTTAACATATAACTCTTTTCCATGTTCTAAGAAGAGGGCGTTGGTTTTAAAGAATGTTTTGCGACGAAATGACTCAAAACGTGCATATTTCGTAAAATAGCGAAAGAAGATGAAAAGTTCGTGCGCAAACTCAGTTTCAAATTTCACTTCAAATTTGACCATATAACTCTTTTTCATGTTCTAAAAAGAGGTCGTTGGTTTTGAAGAATGTTTTGCGAGAAAATGAAACAGAAGGTTCATATTTAGTAAAATCCCGAAAGAATATGAAAAGTTCGTTTGAGAACTTAGTTTCAAATTTTTACTTCAAATTTTACCATATGACTCCTTTTGATGTTCTGAGATGAGATCTTTGGTTTTAAAGAATGTTTTGCGACGAAATGACTCAAAACGTGCATATTTCGTAAAATCGCGAAAGAAGATGAAAAATTCGTGCGCAAACTCAGTTTCAAATTTCACTTCAAATTTGAACATATAACTCTTTTTCATGTTCTAAGAAGAGGTCGTTGGTTTTGAAGAATTTTTTGGGAGAAAATTAAGCAAAAGGTTGATATTTAGTAAAATCCCGAAAGAAGATGAAAAGTTCGTGCGCGAACTAAGTTTCAAATTTTCACTTCAAATTTTAAGATATAACACTTTTTCATGTTCTAAGAAGAGGGCGTTGGTTTTAAAGAATGTTTTGCGAGAAAATGAAGCAAAATGTTCATATTTAGTAAAATCCCGAAAGAAGATGAAAAGTTCGTGCGCGAACATAGTTTGAAATTTTCACTTCAAATTTGAGCATATTACTCCCTTTGATGTTCTAAGATGAGGGCTTTGGTTTCAAAGAATGTTTTGCGACGAAATGACTTAAAACGTGCATATTTCGTAAAATCGCGGAAGAAGATGAAAAGTTCGTGCGCAAACTCAGTTTCAAATTTCACTTCAAATTTGACCATATAACTATTTTTCATGTTTTAAGAAGAGGTCGTTGGTTTTGAAGAATGTTTTGCGAGAAAATGAAGCAAAAGGTTGATATTTAGTAAAATCCCGAAAGAAGACGAAAAGTTTGTCTGCGAACCTAGTTTCAAATTTCCACTTTAAATTTTAACATATAACTCTTTTCCATGTTCTAAGAAGAGGGCGTTGGTTTTAAAGAATGTTTTGCGACGAAATGACTCAAAACGTGCATATTTCGTAAAATAGCAAAAGAAGATGAAAAGATCGTGCGCAAACTCAGTTTCAAATTTCACTTCAAATTTGACCATATAACTCTTTTTCATGTTCTAAAAAGAGGTCGTTGGTTTTGAAGAATGTTTTGCGAGAAAATGAAACAGAAGGTTCATATTTAGTAAAATCCCGAAAGAATATGAAAAGTTCGTTTGCGAACTTAGTTTCAAATTTTTACTTCAAATTTTACCATATGACTCCTTTTGATGTTCTGAGATGAGGTCTTTGGTTTTAAAGAATGTTTTGCGACGAAATGACTCAAAACGTGCATATTTCGTAAAATCGCGAAAGAAGATGAAAAGTTCGTGCGCAAACTCAGTTTCAAATTTCACTTCAAATTTGAATATATAACTCTTTTTCATGTTCTAAGAAGAGGTCGTTGGTTTTGAAGAATTTTTTGGGAGAAAATTAAGCAAAAGGTTGATATTTAGTAAAATCCCGAAAGAAGATGAAAAGTTCGTGCGCGAACTAAGTTTCAAATTTTCACTTCAAATTTTAAGATATAACACTTTTTCATGTTCTAAGAAGAGGGCGTTGGTTTTAAAGAATGTTTTGCGAGAAAATGAAGCAAAATGTTCATATTTAGTAAAATCCCGAAAGAAGATGAAAAGTTCGTGCGCGAACATAGTTTGAAATTTTCACTTCAAATTTGAGCATATTACTCCCTTTGATGTTCTAAGATGAGGGCTTTGGTTTCAAAGAATGTTTTGCGACGAAATGACTTAAAACGTGCATATTTCGTAAAATCGCGGAAGAAGATGAAAAGTTCGTGCGCAAACTCAGTTTCAAATTTCACTTCAAATTTCACCATATAACTTTTTTTCATGTTCTAAAAAGAGGGCGTTAGTTTTCAAGAATGTTTTGCGAGAAAATGAAGAAAAAGTTCATATTTAATAAAATCCCGAAAGAAGATGAAAAGTTTGTGCGCCAACTCAGTTTCAAATTTCACTTCAAATTTGACCATATAAATCTTTTTCATGTTCTAAAAAGAGGGCGTTGATTTTGAAGAATGTTTTGCGAGAAAATGAAGCAAAAAGTTCATATTTAATAAAATTGCGAAAGAAGATGAATAGTTCCTGCGCAAGCTCAAGTTCAAATTTCACTTCAAATTTGACCATATAACTCTTTTTCGTGTTCTAAGAAGAGGGCGTCGGTTTTGAAGGACGTTTTGCGAGAAAATGAAGCAAAAGATTGATATTTAGTAAAATCCCGAAAGAAGACGACAAATTCGTGCGCGAACTTAGTT
This sequence comes from Euonymus europaeus, assembly GCA_963580455.1. Lineage (NCBI taxonomy): Eukaryota > Viridiplantae > Streptophyta > Magnoliopsida > Celastrales > Celastraceae > Euonymus > Euonymus europaeus. Next base: position 11,592,246 of record OY756960.1, on the reverse strand, counting down.
TCAAATTTTCACTTCAAATTTGACCATATAACTCTTTTTGATGTTCTAAGATGAGGGCTTTAGTTTTAAAGAATGTTTTGCGACGAAATGACTCAAAATGTGCATATTTCGTAAAATCGCGAAAGAAGATGATAAGTTCGTGCGCAAACTCATTTTCAAATTTTCACCTCAAATTTGACCAGATAACTCTTCTTAATGTTCTAAGAAAAGGGCGTCGGTTTTGAAGAATGTTTTGCGAGAAAATGAAGCAAAAGATTCATATTTAGTAAAATCCCGAAAGAAGATGAAAAGTTCATGCGCGAACTTAGTTTCAAATTTTCACTTCAAATTTTACCTTATAACCCCTTTTGATGTTCTAAGATGACGGCTTTGCTTTTAAAGAATGTTTTGCGACGAAATGACTCAAAATGTGCATATTTCGTAAAATCGCGAAAGAAGATGAAAAGTTCGTGCGCAAACTCAGTTTCAAATTTCACTTCAAATTTGACCATATAAATCTTTTTCACGTTCTAAGAAGAGGTCGTTGGTTTTGAAGAATGTTTTGCGAGAAAATGAAACAAAAGGTTCATATTTAGTAAAATCCTGAGAGAAGATGAAAAGTTCGTGCGCAAACTCAGTTTAAAATTTTCACTTCAAATTTGACCATATAACTCTTTTTCTTGTTCTAAGAATAGGGCGTTGGTTTTGAAGAATGTTTTGCGAGAAAATGAAGCTAAATGTTCATATTTAATAAAATCCCAAAAGAAGATGAAAAGTTCGTTTGCGAACTTAGTTTCAAATTTTCACTTCAAATTTGACCATATAACTCTTTTTCATGTTCTAAGAAGAGGTTGTTGGTTTTGAAGAATGTTATGCGAGAAAATGAAGCAAAAGGTTCATATTTAGAAAAATCCCGAAAAAAGATGAACTGTTCGTGCGCGAACTTAGTTTCAAATTTTCACTTCAAATTTTAATATATAAATCTTTTTCATGTTCTAAGAAGAGGGCGTTGGTTTTGAAGAATGTTTTGCGAGAAAATGAAGCAAAACGTTCATATTTAATAAAATCCCGAAAGAAGATGAAAAGTTCGTGCGCCAACTCAGTTTCAAATTTCACTTCAAATTTGACCATATAACTCTTTTTCATGTTCTAAGAAGAGGTCGTTGGTTTCAAAGAATGTTTTGCGACGAAATGACTCAAAACGTGCATATTTCGTAAAATCGTGAAAGAAGATGAAAAGTTCGTGCGCAAACTCAGTTTCAAATTTCACTTCAAATTTGACCATATAACTATTTTTCATGTTTTAAGAAGAGGTCGTTGGTTTTGAAGAATGTTTTGCGAGAAAATGAAGCAAAATGTTCATATTTAGTAAAATCCAGAAAGAAGACGAAAAGTTCGTCTGCGAACCTAGTTTCAAATTTCCACTTTAAATTTTAACATATAACTCTTTTCAATGTTCTAAGAAGAGGGCGTTGGTTTTAAAGAATGTTTTGCGACGAAATGACTCAAAACGTGCATATTTCGTAAAATAGCGAAAGAAGATGAAAAGTTCGTGCGCAAACTCAGTTTCAAATTTCACTTCAAATTTGACCATACAACTCTTTTTCATGTTCTAAAAAGAGGTTGTTGGTTTTGAAGAATGTTTTGCGAGAAAATGAAACAGAAGGTTCATATTTAGTAAAATCCCGAAAGAATATGAAAAGTTCGTTTGCGAACTTAGTTTCAAATTTTTACTTCAAATTTTACCATATGACTCCTTTTGATGTTCTGAGATGAGGTCTTTGGTTTTAAAGAATGTTTTGCGACGAAATGACTCAAAACGTGCATATTTCGTAAAATCGCGAAAGAAGATGAAAAGTTCGTGCGCAAACTCAGTTTCAAATTTCACTTCAAATTTGAACATATAACTCTTTTTCATGTTCTAAGAAGAGGTCGTTGGTTTTGAAGAATTTTTTGGGAGAAAATTAAGCAAAAGGTTGATATTTAGTAAAATCTCGAAAGAAGATAAAAAGTTCGTGCGCGAACCAAGTTTCAAATTTTCACTTCAAATTTTAAGATATAACACTTTTTCATGTTCTAAGAAGAGGGCGTTGGTTTTGAAGAATGTTTTGCGAGAAAATGAAGCAAAATGTTCATATTTAGTAAAATCCCGAAAGAAGATGAAAAGTTCGTGCGCGAACATAGTTTGAAATTTTCACTTCAAATTTGAGCATATTACTCCCTTTGATGTTCTAAGATGAGGGCTTTGGTTTCAAAGAATGTTTTGCGACGAAATGACTTAAAACGTGCATATTTCGTAAAATCGCGGAAGAAGATGAAAAGTTCGTGCGCAAACTCAGTTTCAAATTTCACTTCAAATTTGACCATATAACTATTTTTCATGTTTTAAGAAGAGGTCGTTGGTTTTGAAGAATGTTTTGCGAGAAAATGAAGCAAAAGATTGATATTTAGTAAAATCCCGAAAGAAGACGAAAAGTTTGTCTGCGAACCTAGTTTCAAATTTCCACTTTAAATTTTAACATATAACTCTTTTCCATGTTCTAAGAAGAGGTCGTTGGTTTTAAAGAATGTTTTGCGACGAAATGACTCAAAACGTGCATATTTCGTAAAATAGCGAAAGAAGATGAAAAGTTCGTGCGCAAACTCAGTTTCAAATTTCACTTCAAATTTGACCATATAACTCTTTTTCATGTTCTAAAAAGAGGTCGTTGGTTTTGAAGAATGTTTTGTGAGAAAATGAAACAGAAGGTTCATATTTAGTAAAGTCCCGAAAGAATATGAAAAGTTCGTTTGCGAACTTAGTTTCAAATTTTTACTTCAAATTTTACCATATGACTCCTTTTGATGTTCTGAGATGAGGTCTTTGGTTTTAAAGAATGTTTTGCGACGAAATGACTCAAAACGTGCATATTTCGTAAAATCGCGAAAGAAGATGAAAAGTTCGTGCGCAAACTCAGTTTCAAATTTCACTTCAAATTTGAACATATAACTATTTTTCATGTTCTAAGAAGAGGTCGTTGGTTTTGAAGAATTTTTTGGGAGAAAATTAAGCAAAAGGTTGATATTTAGTAAAATCCCGAAAGAAGATGAAAAGTTCGTGCGCGAACTAAGTTTCAAATTTTCACTTCAAATTTTAAGATATAACACTTTTTCATGTTCTAAGAAGAGGGCGTTGGTTTTAAAGAATGTTTTGCGAGAAAATGAAGCAAAATGTTCATATTTAGTAAAATCCCGAAAGAAGATGAAAAGTTCGTGCGCGAACATAGTTTGAAATTTTCACTTCAAATTTGAGCATATTACTCCCTTTGATGTTCTAAGATGAGGGCTTTGGTTTCAAAGAATGTTTTGCGACGAAATGACTTAAAACGTGCATATTTCGTAAAATCGCGGAAGAAGATGAAAAGTTCGTGCGCAAACTCAGTTTCAAATTTCACTTCAAATTTGACCATATAACTATTTTTCATGTTTTAAGAAGAGGTCGTTGGTTTTGAAGAATGTTTTGCGAGAAAATGAAGCAAAAGGTTGATATTTAGTAAATTCCCGAAAGAAGACGAAAAGTTTGTCTGCGAACCTAGTTTCAAATTTCCACTTTAAATTTTAACATATAACTCTTTTCCATGTTCTAAGAAGAGGGCGTTGGTTTTAAAGAATGTTTTGCGACGAAATGACTCAAAACGTGCATATTTCGTAAAATAGCAAAAGAAGATGAAAAGTTCGTGCGCAAACTCAGTTTCAAATTTCACTTCTAATTTGACCATATAACTCTTTTTCATGTTCTAAAAAGAGGTCGTTGGTTTTGAGGAATGTTTTGCGAGAAAATGAAACAGATGGTTCATATTTAGTAAAATCCCGAAAGAATATGAAAAGTTCGTTTGCGAACTTAGTTTCAAATTTTTACTTCAAATTTTACCATATGACTCCTTTTGATGTTCTGAGATGAGGTCTTTGGTTTTAAAGAATGTTTTGCGACGAAATGACTCAAAACGTGCATATTTCGTAAAATCGCGAAAGAAGATGAAAAGTTCGTGCGCAAACTCAGTTTCAAATTTCACTTCAAATTTCACCATATAACTTTTTTTCATGTTCTAAAAAGAGGGCGTTGGTTTTGAAGAATTTTTTGGGAGAAAATTAAGCAAAAGGTTGATATTTAGTAAAATCCCGAAAGAAGATGAAAAGTTCGTGCGCGAACATAGTTTGAAATTTTCACTTCAAATTTGAGCATATTACTCCCTTTGATGTTCTAAGATGAGGGCTTTGGTTTCAAAGAATGTTTTGCGACGAAATGACTTAAAACGTGCATATTTCGTAAAATCGCGGAAGAAGATGAAAAGTTCGTGCGCAAACTCAATTTCAAATTTCACTTCAAATTTCACCATATAACTTTTTTTCATGTTCTAAAAAGAGGGCGTTAGTTTTCAAGAATGTTTTGCGAGAAAATGAAGAAAAAGTTCATATTTAATAAAATCCCGAAAGAAGATGAAAAGTTTGTGCGCCAACTCAGTTTCAAATTTCACTTCAAATTTGACCATATAAATCTTTTTCATGTTCTAAAAAGAGGGCGTTGATTTTGAAGAATGTTTTGCGAGAAAATAAAGCAAAAAGTTCATATTTAATAAAATCGCGAAAGAAGATGAAAAGTTCCTGCGCAAACTCAAGTTCAAATTTCACTTCAAATTTGACCATATAACTCTTTTTCGTGTTCTAAGAAGAGGGCGTCGGTTTTGAAGGACGTTTTGCGAGAAAATGAAGCAAAAGATTGATATTTAGTAAAATCCCGAAAGAAGACGACAAATTCGTGCGCGAACTTAGTTTCAAATTTTCACTTCAAATTTGACCATATAACTCCTTTTGATGTTCTAAGATGAGGGCTTTAGTTTTAAAGAATGTTTTGCGACGAAATGACTCAAAATGTGCATATTTCGTAAAATCGCGAAAGAAGATGAAAAGTTCGTGCGCAAACTCAGTTTCAAATTTCACTTCAAATTTGACCATATAACTATTTTTCATGTTTTAAGAAGAGGTCGTTGGTTTTGAAGAATGTTTTGCGAGAAAATGAAGCAAAATGTTCATATTTAGTAAAATCCCGAAAGAAGACGAAAAGTTCGTTTGCGAACTTAGTTTCAAATTTCCACTTTAAATTTTACCATATGACTCCTTTTGATGTTCTGAGATGAGGTCTTTGGTTTTAAAGAATGTTTTGCGACGAAATGACTCAAAACGTGCATATTTCGTAAAATAGCGAAAGAAGATGAAAAGTTCGTGCGCAAACTCAGTTTCAAATTTCACTTCAAATTTGACCATATAACTCTTTTTCATGTTCTAAAAAGAGGTCGTTGGTTTTGAAGAATGTTTTGCGAGAAAATGAAACAGAAGGTTCATATTTAGTAAAATCCCGAAAGAATATGAAAAGTTCGTTTGCGAACTTAGTTTCAAATTTTCACTTCAAATTTGACCATATAACTCTTTTTCATGTTCTAAGAAGAGGTCGTTGGTTTTGAAGAATGTTTTGCGAGAAAATGAAGCAAAAGGTTCATATTTAGAAAAATCCCGAAAAAAGATGAACTGTTCGTGCGCGAACTTAGTTTCAAATTTTCACTTCAAATTTTAATATATAAATCTTTTTCATGTTCTAAGAAGAGGGCGTCGGTTTTGAAGGACGTTTTGCGAGAAAATGAAGCAAAAGATTGATATTTAGTAAAATCCCGAAAGAAGACGACAAATTCGTGCGCGAACTTAGTTTCAAATTTTCACTTCAAATTTGACCATATAACTCTTTTTGATGTTCTAAGATGAGGGCTTTAGTTTTAAAGAATGTTTTGCGACGAAATGACTCAAAATGTGCATATTTCGTAAAATCGCGAAAGAAGATGAAAAGTTCGTGCGCAAACTCTGTTTCAAATTTCACTTCAAATTTGACCATATAACTATTTTTCATGTTTTAAGAAGAGGTCGTTGGTTTTGAAGAATGTTTTGCGAGAAAATGAAGCAAAATGTTCATATTTAGTAAAATCCCGAAAGAAGACGAAAAGTTCGTCTGCGAACCTAGTTTCAAATTTCCACTTTAAATTTTAACATATAACTTTTTTCCATGTTCTAAGAAGAGGGCGTTGGTTTTAAAGAATGTTTTGCGACGAAATGACTCAAAACGTGCATATTTCGTAAAATAGCGAAAGAAGATGAAAAGTTCGTGCGCAAACTCAGTTTCAAATTTCACTTCAAATTTGACCATATAACTCTTTTTCATGTTCTAAAAAGAGGTCGTTGGTTTTGAAGAATGTTTTGCGAGAAAATGAAACAGAAGGTTCATGTTTAGTAAAATCCCGAAAGAATATGAAAAGTTCGTTTGCGAACTTAGTTTCAAATTTTTACTTCAAATTTTACCATATGACTCCTTTTGATGTTCTGAGATGAGGTCTTTGGTTTTAAAGAATGTTTTGCGACGAAATGACTCAAAACGTGCATATTTCGTAAAATCGCGAAAGAAGATGAAAAGTTCGTGCGCAAACTCAGTTTCAAATTTCACTTCAAATTTGAACATATAATTCTTTTTCATGTTCTAAGAAGAGGTCGTTGGTTTTGAAGAATTTTTTGGGAGAAAATTAAGCAAAAGGTTGATATTTAGTAAAATCCCGAAAGAAGATGAAAAGTTCGTGCGCGAACTAAGTTTCAAATTTTCACTTCAAATTTTAAGATATAACACTTTTTCATGTTCTAAGAAGAGGGCGTTGGTTTTAAAGAATGTTTTGCGAGAAAATGAAGCAAAATGTTCATATTTAGTAAAATCCCGAAAGAAGATGAAAAGTTCGTGCGCGAACATAGTTTGAAATTTTCACTTCAAATTTGAGCATATTACTCCCTTTGATGTTCTAAGATGAGGGCTTTGGTTTCAAAGAATGTTTTGTGACGAAATGACTTAAAACGTGCATATTTCGTAAAATCGCGGACGAAGATGAAAAGTTCGTGCGCAAACTCAGTTTCAAATTTCACTTCAAATTTCACCATATAACTTTTTTTCATGTTCTAAAAAGAGGGCGTTAGTTTTCAAGAATGTTTTGCGAGAAAATGAAGAAAAAGTTCATATTTAATAAAATCCAGAAAGAAGATGAAAAGTTTGTGCGCCAACTCAGTTTCAAATTTCACTTCAAATTTGACCATATAAATCTTTTTCATGTTCTAAAAAGAGGGCGTTGATTTTGAAGAATGTTTTGCGAGAAAATGAAGCAAAAAGTTCATATTTAATAAAATCGCGAAAGAAGATGAAAAGTTCCTGCGCAAACTCAAGTTCAAATTTCACTTCAAATTTGACCATATAACTCTTTTTCGTGTTCTAAGAAGAGGGCGTCGGTTTTGAAGGACGTTTTGCGAGAAAATGAAGCAAAAGATTGATATTTAGTAAAATCCCGAAAGAAGACGACAAATTCGTGCGCGAACTTAGTTTCAAATTTTCACTTCAAATTTGACCATATAACTCTTTTTGATGTTCTAAGATGAGGGCTTTAGTTTTAAAGAATGTTTTGCGACGAAATGACTCAAAATGTGCATATTTCGTAAAATCGCGAAAGAAGATGAAAAGTTCGTGCGCAAACTCATTTTCAAATTTTCACCTCAAATTTGACCAGATAACTCTTCTTAATGTTCTAAGAAAAGGGCGTCGGTTTTGAAGAATGTTTTGCGAGAAAATGAAGCAAAAGATTCATATTTATTAAAATCCCGAAAGAAGATGAAAAGTTCATGCGCGAACTTAGTTTCAAATTTTCACTTCAAATTTTACCTTATAACCCCTTTTGATGTTCTAAGATGACGGCTTCGCTTTTAAAGAATGTTTTGCGACGAAATGACTCAAAACGTGCATATTTCGTAAAATCGCGAAAGAAGATGAAAAGTTCGTGCGCAAACTCAGTTTCAAATTTCACTTCAAATTTGACCATATAAATCTTTTTCATGTTCTAAGAAGAGGTCGTTGGTTTTGAAGAATGTTTTGCGAGAAAATGAAACAAAAGGTTCATATTTAGTAAAATCCCGAGAGAAGATGAAAAGTTCGTGCGCAAACTCAGTTTCAAATTTTCACTTCAAATTTGACCATATAACTCTTTTTCATGTTCTAAGAATAGGGCGTTGGTTTTGAAGAATGTTTTGCGAGAAAATGAAGCTAAATGTTCATATTTAATAAAATCCCAAAAGAAGATGAAAAGTTCGTTTGCGAACTTAGTTTCAAATTTTCACTTCAAATTTGACCATATAACTCTTTTTCATGTTCTAAGAAGAGGTTGTTGGTTTTGAAGAATGTTTTGCGACGAAATGACTTAAAACGTGCATATTTCGAAAAATCCCGAAAAAAGATGAACTGTTCGTGCGCAAACTCAGTTTCAAATTTTCACTTCAAATTTTAATATATAAATCTTTTTCATGTTCTAAGAAGAGGGCGTCGGTTTTGAAGGACGTTTTGCGAGAAAATGAAGCAAAAGATTGATATTTAGTAAAATCCCGAAAGAAGACGACAAATTCGTGCGCGAACTTAGTTTCATATTTTCACTTCAAATTTGACCATATAACTCTTTTTGATGTTCTAAGATGAGGGCTTTAGTTTTAAAGAATGTTTTGCGACGAAATGACTCAAAATGTGCATATTTCGTAAAATCGCGAAAGAAGATGAAAAGTTCGTGCGCAAACTCTGTTTCAAATTTCACTTCAAATTTGACCATATAACTATTTTTCATGTTTTAAGAAGAGGTCGTTGGTTTTGAAGAATGTTTTGCGAGAAAATGAAGCAAAATGTTCATATTTAGTAAAATCCCGAAAGAAGACGAAAAGTTCGTCTGCGAACCTGGTTTCAAATTTCCACTTTAAATTTTAACATATAACTCTTTTCCATGTTCTAAGAAGAGGGCGTTGGTTTTAAAGAATGTTTTGCGACGAAATGACTCAAAACGTGCATATTTCGTAAAATAGCGAAAGAAGATGAAAAGTTCGTGCGCAAACTCAGTTTCAAATTTCACTTCAAATTTGACCATATAACTCTTTTTCATGTTCTAAAAAGAGGTCGTTGGTTTTGAAGAATGTTTTGCGAGAAAATGAAACAGAAGGTTCATATTTAGTAAAATCCCGAAAGAATATGAAAAGTTCGTTTGCGAACTTAGTTTCAAATTTTTACTTCAAATTTTACCATATGACTCCTTTTGATGTTCTGAGATGAGGTCTTTGGTTTTAAAGAATGTTTTGTGACGAAATGACTCAAAACGTGCATATTTCGTAAAATCGCGAAAGAAGATGAAAAGTTCGTGCGCAAACTCAGTTTCAAATTTCCCTTCAAATTTGAACATATAACTCTTTTTCATGTTCTAAGAAGAGGTCGTTGGTTTTGAAGAATTTTTTGGGAGAAAATTAAGCAAAAGGTTGATATTTAGTAAAATCCCGAAAGAAGATGAAAAGTTCGTGCGCGAACTAAGTTTCAAATTTTCACTTCAAATTTTAAGATATAACACTTTTTCATGTTCTAAGAAGAGGGCGTTGGTTTTAAAGAATGTTTTGCGAGAAAATGAAGCAAAATGTTCATATTTAGTAAAATCCCGAAAGAATATGAAAAGTTCGTGCGCGAACATAGTTTGAAATTTTCACTTCAAATTTGAGCATATTACTCCCTTTGATGTTCTAAGATGAGGGCTTTGGTTTCAAAGAATGTTTTGCGACGAAATGACTTAAAACGTGCATATTTCGTAAAATCGCGGAAGAAGATGAAAAGTTCGTGCGCAAACTCAGTTTCAAATTTCACTTCAAATTTGACCATATAACTATTTTTCATGTTTTAAGAAGAGGTCGTTGGTTTTGAAGAATGTTTTGCGAGAAAATGAAGCAAAAGGTTGATATTTAGTAAAATCCCGAAAGAAGACGAAAAGTTTGTCTGCGAACCTAGTTTCAAATTTCCACTTTAAATTTTAACATATAACTCTTTTCCATGTTCTAAGAAGAGGGCGTTGGTTTTAAAGAATGTTTTGCGACGAAATGACTCAAAACGTGCATATTTCGTAAGATAGCGAAAGAAGATGAAAAGTTCGTGCGCAAACTCAGTTTCAAATTTCACTTCAAATTTGACCATATAACTCTTTTTCATGTTCTAAAAAGAGGTCGTTGGTTTTGAAGAATGTTTTGCGAGAAAATGAAACAGAAGGTTCATATTTAGTAAAATCCCGAAAGAATATGAAAAGTTCGTTTGCGAACTTAGTTTCAAATTTTTACTTCAAATTTTACCATATGACTCCTTTTGATGTTCTGAGATGAGGTCTTTGGTTTTAAAGAATGTTTTGCGACGAAATGACTCAAAACGTGCATATTTCGTAAAATCGCGAAAGAAGATGAAAAGTTCGTGCGCAAACTCAGTTTCAAATTTCACTTCAAATTTGAACATATAACTCTTTTTCATGTTCTAAGAAGAGGTCGTTGGTTTTGAAGAATTTTTTGGGAGAAAATTAAGCAAAAGGTTGATATTTAGTAAAATCCCGAAAGAAGATGAAAAGTTCGTGCGCGAACTAAGTTTCAAATTTTCACTTCAAATTTTAAGATATAACACTTTTTCATGTTCTAAGAAGAGGGCGTTGGTTTTAAAGAATGTTTTGCGAGAAAATGAAGCAAAATGTTCATATTTAGTAAAATCCCGAAAGAAGATGAAAAGTTCGTGCGCGAACATAGTTTGAAATTTTCACTTCAAATTTGAGCATATTACTCCCTTTGATGTTCTAAGATGAGGGCTTTGGTTTCAAAGAATGTTTTGCGACGAAATGACTTAAAACGTGCATATTTCGTAAAATCGCGGAAGAAGATGAAAAGTTCGTGCGCAAACTCAGTTTCAAATTTCACTTCAAATTTCACCATATAACTTTTTTTCATGTTCTAAAAAGAGGGCGTTAGTTTTCAAGAATGTTTTGCGAGAAAATGAAGAAAAAGTTCATATTTAATAAAATCCCGAAAGAAGATGAAAAGTTTGTGCGCCAACTCAGTTTCAAATTTCACTTCAAATTTGACCATATAAATCATTTTCATGTTCTAAAAAGAGGGCGTTGATTTTGAAGAATGTTTTGCGAGAAAATGAAGCAAAAAGTTCATATTTAATAAAATCGCGAAAGAAGATGAAATGTTCCTGCGCAAACTCAAGTTCAAATTTCACTTCAAATTTGACCATATAACTCTTTTTCGTGTTCTAAGAAGAGGGCGTCGGTTTTGAAGGACGTTTTGCGAGAAAATGAAGCAAAAGATTGATATTTAGTAAAATCCCGAAAGAAGACGACAAATTCGTGCGCGAACTTAGTTTCAAATTTTCACTTCAAATTTGACCATATAACTCTTTTTGATGTTCTAAGATGAGGGCTTTAGTTTTAAAGAATGTTTTGCGACGAAATGACTCAAAATGTGCATATTTCGTAAAATCGCGAAAGAAGATGAAAAGTTCGTGCGCAAACTCAGTTTCAAATTTCACTTCAAATTTGACCATATAACTATTTTTCATGTTTTAAGAAGAGGTCGTTGGTTTTGAAGAATGTTTTGCGAGAAAATGAAGCAAAATGTTCATATTTAGTAAAATCCCGAAAGAATATGAAAAGTTCGTTTGCGAACTTAGTTTCAAATTTTTACTTCAAATTTTACCATATGACTCCTTTTGATGTTCTGAGATGAGGTCTTTGGTTTTAAAGAATGTTTTGCGACGAAATGACTCAAAACGTGCATATTTCGTAAAATCGCGAAAGAAGATGAAAAGTTCGTGCGCAAACTCAGTTTCAAATTTCACTTCAAATTTGACCATATAACTCTTTTTCATGTTCTAAGAAGAGGTCGTTGGTTTTGAAGAATGTTTTGCGAGAAAATTAAGCAAAAGGTTGATATTTAGTAAAATCCCGAAAGAAGATGAAAAGTTCGTGCGCGAACTAAGTTTCAAATTTTCACTTCAAATTTTAAGATATAAGACTTTTTCATGTTCTAAGAAGAGGGCGTTGGTTTTAAAGAATGTTTTGCGAGAAAATGAAGCAAAATGTTCATATTTAGTAAAATCCCGAAAGAAGATGAAAAGTTCGTGCGCGAACATAGTTTGAAATTTTCACTTCAAATTTGAGCATATTACTCCCTTTGATGTTCTAAGATGAGGGCTTTGGTTTCAAAGAATGTTTTGCGACGAAATGACTTAAAACGTGCATATTTCGTAAAATCGCGGAAGAAGATGAAAAGTTCGTGCGCAAACTCAGTTTCAAATTTCACTTCAAATTTCACCATATAACTCTTTTTCATGTTCTAAAAAGAGGGCGTTAGTTTTCAAGAATGTTTTGCGAGAAAATGAAGAAAAAGTTCATATTTAATAAAATCCCGAAAGAAGATGAAAAGTTTGTGCGCCAACTCAGTTTCAAATTTCACTTCAAATTTGACCATATAAATCTTTTTCATGTTCTAAAAAGAGGGCGTTGGTTTTGAAGAATGTTTTGCGAGAAAATGAAGCAAAAAGTTCATATTTAATAAAATCGCGAAAGAAGATGAAAAGTTCCTGCGCAAACTCAAGTTCAAATTTCACTTCAAATTTGACCATATAACTCTTTTTCGTATTCTAAGAAGAGGGCATCGGTTTTGAAGGACGTTTTGCGAGAAAATGAAGCAAAAGATTGATATTTAGTAAAATCCCGAAAGAAGACGACAAATTCGTGCGCGAATTTAGTTTCAAATTTTCACTTCAAATTTGACCATATAACTCTTTTTGATGTTCTAAGATGAGGGCTTTAGTTTTAAAGAATGTTTTGCGACGAAATGTCTCAAAATGTGCATATTTCGTAAAATCGCGAAAGAAGATGTAAAGTTCGTGCGCAAACTCATTTTCAAATTTTCACCTCAAATTTGACCAGATAACTCTTCTTAATGTTCTCAGAAAAGGGCGTCGGTTTTGAAGAATGTTTTGCGAGAAAATGAAGCAAAAGATTCATATTTAGTAAAATCCCGAAAGAAGATGAAAAGTTCATGCGCGAACTTAGTTTCAAATTTTCACTTCAAATTTTACCTTATAACCCCTTTTGATGTTCTAAGATGACGGCTTTGCTTTTAAAGAATGTTTTGCGACGAAATGACTCAAAACGTGCATATTTCGTAAAATCGCGAAAGAAGATGAAAAGTTCGTGCGCAAACTCAGTTTCAAATTTCACTTCAAATTTGACCATATAAATCTTTTTCATGTTCTAAGAAGAGGTCGTTGGTTTTGAAGAATGTTTTGCGAGAAAATGAAACAAAAGGTTCATATTTAGTAAAATCCCGAGAGAAGATGAAAAGTTCGTGCGCAAACTCAGTTTCAAATTTTCACTTCAAATTTGACCATATAACTCTTTTTCATGTTCTAAGAATAGGGCGTTGGTTTTGAAGAATGTTTTGCGAGAAAATGAAGCTAAATGTTCATATTTAATAAAATCCCAAAAGAAGATGAAAAGTTCGTTTGCGAACTTAGTTTCAAATTTCACTTCAAATTTGACCATATAAATCTTTTTCATGTTCTAAGAAGAGGTCGTTGGTTTTGAAGAATGTTTTGCGAGAAAATGAAACAAAAGGTTCATATTTAGTAAAATCCCGAGAGAAGATGAAAAGTTCGTGCGCAAACTCAGTTTCAAATTTTCACTTCAAATTTGACCATATAAATCTTTTTCATGTTCTAAGAAGAGGTCGTTGGTTTTGAAGAATGTTTTGCTAGAAAATGAAACAAAAGGTTCATATTTAGTAAAATCCCGAGAGAAGATGAAAAGTTCGTGCGCAAACTCAGTTTCAAATTTTCACTTCAAATTTGACCATATAACTCTTTTTAATGTTCTAAGAAAAGGGCGTCGGTTTTGAAGAATGTTTTGCGAGAAAATGAAGCAAAATATTCATATTTAGTAAAATCCCTAAAGAAGATGAAAAGTTCATGCGCGAACTTAGTTTCAAATTTTCACTTCAAATTTTACCTTATAACCCCTTTTGATGTTCTAAGATGACGGCTTTGCTTTTAAAGAATGTTTTGCGACGAAATGACTCAAAACGTGCATATTTCGTAAAATCACGAAAGAAGATGAAAAGTTCGTGCGCAAACTCAGTTTCAAATTTCACTTCAAATTTGACCATATAAATCTTTTTCATGTTCTATGAAGAGGTCGTTGGTTTTGAAGAATGTTTTGCGAGAAAATGAAACAAAAGGTTCATATTTAGTAAAATCCCGAGAGAAGATGAAAAGTTCGTTTGCGAACTTAGTTTCAAATTTTCACATCAAATTTGACCATATAACTCTTTTTCATGTTCTAAGAAGAGGACGTTGGTTTTGAAAACTGTTTTGCTAGAAAATGAAGCAAAAGGTTCATATTTAGTAAAATCCCGAAAGAAGATGAAAAGTTCGTGCGCGCACTTAGTTTCAAATTTTAACTTCAAATTTGACCATATAACTCCTTTTGATGTTCTAAGATGAGGGCTTTGGTTTTAAAGAATGTTTTGCGACAAAATGACTCAAAACGTGCGTATTTCGTAAAATCGCGAAAGAAGATGAAAAGTTCGTGCGCAAACTCAGTATCAAATTTTCACTTCAAATTTGACCATATAACTCATTTTCATGTTCTAATAAGAGGGCGTTGGTTTTGAAGAATGTTTTTCGAGAAAATGAAGCAAAAGGTACATAATTAATAAAATCCCGAAAGAAGATGAAAAGTTCGTGCGCGAACTTAGTTTCAAATTTTCACTTCAAATTTGACCATATAACTCCTTTTGATGTTCTAAGATGAGGGCTTTGGTTTTAAAGAATGTTTTGCGACAAAATGACACAAAACGTGCATATTTCCTAAAATCGCGAAAGAAGATGAAAAGTTCGTGCGCAAACTCAGTTTCAAATTTCACTTCAAATTTGACCATATAACTCTTTTTCATGTTCTAAGAAGAGGTCGTTGGTTTTGAAGAATGTTTTGCGAGAAAATGAGGCAAAAGGTTGATATTTAGTAAAATCCCGAAAGTAGATGAAAAGTTCGTGCGCGAACTTAGTTACAAATTTTCACTTCAAATTTTAACATATAACTCTTTTTCATGTTCTAAGAAGAGGGCGTTGCTTTTAAAGAATGTTTTGCGAGAAAATGAAGCAAAATGTTCATATTTAGTAAAATCCCGAAAGAAGATGAAAAGTTCGTGCGCAAACACAGTTTCAAATTTTCACTTCACATATGACCATATAACTATTTTCATGTTCTAGGAAGAGGGCATTGGTTTTGAAGAATGTTTTGCGAGAAAATGAAGCAAAAGGTTCATATTTAGTAAAATCCCTATAGAAGATGAAAAGTTCATGCGCGAACTTAGTTTCAAATTTTCACTTCAAATTTTACGTTATAACTCCTTTTGATGTTCTAAGATGAGGGCTTTGGTTTTAAATAATGTTTTGTGACGAAATGTCTCAAAACGTGAATATTTCGTAAAATCGCGAAAAAGGATGAAAAGTTCGTGCGCAAACTCAGTTTCAAATTTTCACTTCAAATATGACCATATAACTCTTTTTCATGTTCTACGAAGAGGGCGTTGGTTTTGAAGAATGTTTTGCGAGAAAATGAAACAAAAGGTTCATATTTATTAAAATCCCGAAAAAAGATGAAAAGTTCGTTTGCGAACTTAGTTTCAAATTTTCAATTCGAATTTGACCATATAACTCTTTTTCATGTTCTAATAAGAGGGCGTTGGTTTTGAAGAATGTTTTTCGAGAAAATGAAGCAAAAGGTACATATTTAATAAAATCCCGAAAGAATATGAAAAGTTCGTGCGCGAACTTAGTTTCAAATTTTCACTTCAAATTTGACCATATAACTTCTTTTGATGTTCTAAGATGAGGGCTTTGGTTTTAAAGAATGTTTTGCGACGAAATGACTCAAAACGTGTATATTTCGTAAACTCGCGAAAGAAGAAAAAAAGTTCGTGCGCAAACTGAGTTTTAAATTTCCAATTCAAATTTGACCAAAAAACTCTTTGTCATGTTTTTAGAAGAGGGCGTTGGTTTTGAAGAATGTTTTGCGAGAAAATGAAGCAAAAGGTTTATATTTAGTAAAATCCCGAAAGAAGATGAAAAGTTCGTGCGCGAACTTAGTTTCAAATTTTCACTTCAAATTTGAGCATATAACTCCTTTTGATGTTCTAAGATGAGGGCTTTAATTTTAAAGAATTTTTTGCGACGAAATGACTCAAAACGTGCATATTTCGTAAAATTGCGAAAGAAGATGAAAAGTTCGTGCGCAAACTCAGTTTCAAATTTTCACTTCAAATTTGACCATATAACTCTTTTTCATGTTCTAAGAATAGGGCGTTGGTTTTGAAGAATGTTTTGCGAGAAAATGAAGCAAAATGTTCATATTTAATAAAATCACGAAAGAAGATGAAAAGTTCGTGCGCGAACTTACTTTCAAATTTTGACTTCCAATTTGACCATATAACTCCTTTGGATGTTCTAAGATGAGGGCTTTGGTTTTAAAGATTGTTTTGCGACGCAATGACTCAAAACGTGTATATTTCGTAAACTCGAGAAAGAAGATAAAAAGTTCGTGCGCAAACTGAGTTTTAAATTTCCAATTCAAATTTGACCAAAAAACTCTTTGTCATGTTTTTAGAAGAGCGCGTTGGTTTTGAAGAATGTTTTGCGAGAAAATTAAGCAAAAGGTTCATATTTAGTAAAATCCCGAAAGAAGGTGAAAAGTTCGTGCGCGAACTTAGTTTCAAATTTTCATTTCAAATTTGAGCATATAACTCCTTTTGATGTTCTAAGATGAGGGCTTTGGTTTTAAAAAATGTTTTGGGACGAAATGACTCAAAACGTGCATATTTCGTAAAATCGCGAAAGAAGATGAAAAGTTTTTGCGCAAACTGAGTTTCAAATTTTCACTTCAAATTTGACCATATAACTCTTTTTAATATTCTAAGAAGAAGGCGTTGGTTTTAAAGAATGTTTTGCGAGAAAATGAAGCAAAAAGTTCATATTTAGTTAAATCCCGAAAGAAGATGAAAATTTCGTGCGCGAACTTAGTTTCAAATTTTCACTTCCAATTTGACCATATAACTCCTTTCGATGTTCTAAGATGAGGGCTTTGGTTTTAAAGAATTTTTTGCGACGAAATGACTCAAAACGTGCATATTTCGTAAAATCGCAAAAGAAGATGAAAAGTTCGTGCGCAAACTCAGTTTCAAATTTTCACTTCAAATTTGACCATATAACTCTTTTACATGTTTTAATAATAGGGCGTTGGTTTTGAAGAATGTTTTGCGAGAAAATGAAGCAAAATGTGCATATTTAATAAAATCCCGAAAGAAGATGAAAAGTTCGTGCGCGAACTTACTTTCAAATTTTGACTTCCAATTTGAGCATATAACTCCTTTGGATGTTCTAAGATGGGGGCTTTGGTTTTAAAGAATGTTTTGCGACGAAATAACTCAAAACGTGCATATGTCGTAAAATTGCGAAAGAAGATGAAAAGTTCGTGCGCAAACCCATTTTCAAATTTTCACTTGAAATATGACCATATAACTCTTTTTCATGTTCTAAGAAGAAGGCGTTGGTTTTAAAGAATGTTTTGCGAGAAAATGAAGCAAAAGGTTCATATTTAGTTAAATCCCGAAGAAGATGAAAAATTCGTGCGCGAACTTAGTTTTAAATTTTAACTTCAAATTTGACCATATAACTCCTTTTGATGTTCTAGGATGAGGGCTTTGGTTTTAAAGAATGTTTTGCGACGAAATAACTCAAAACGTGCATATGTCGTAAAATCGCGAAAGAAGATGAAAAGTTCGTGCGCGAACTCAGTTTCAAATTTTCACTTCAAATATGACCATATAACTCTTTTTCTTGTTCTAAGAAGAAGGCGTTGGTTTTAAAGAATGTTTTGCGAGAAAATGAAGCAAAAGGTTCATATTTAGTTAAATCCCGAAAGAAGATGAAAAGTTCGTGCGCGAACTTAGTTTCCAATTTTAACTTCAAATTTGACCATATAACTTCTTTTGATGTTCTAAGATGAGGGCTTTGGTTTTAAAGAATGTTTTGCGACGAAATGACTTAAAACGTGTATATTTCGTGAACTCGCGAAAGAAGAAAAAAAGTTCGTGCGCAAACTGAGTTTCAATTTTCACTTCAAATTTGACCAAAAAACTCTTTTTCATGTTTTTAGAAGAGGGCGTTGGTTTTGAAGAATGTTTTGCGAGAAAATGAAGCAAAAGGTTCATATTTAGTAAAATCCCGAAAGAAGATGAAAAGTTCGTGCGCGAACTTAGTTTCAAATTTTCATTTCAAATTTGAGCATATAACTCCTTTTGATGTTCTAAGCTGAGGGCTTTGGTTTTAAAAAATGTTTTGCGACGAAATGACTCAAAACGTGCATATTTCGTCAAATCGCGAAAGAAGATGAAAAGTTTGTGCGCAAACTGAGTTTCAAATTTTCACTTCAAATTTGACCATGTAACTCTTTTTAATGTTCTAAGAAGAAGGCGTTGGTTTTAAAGAATGTTTTGCGAGAAAATGAAGCAAAAGGTTCATATTTAGTAAAATCCCGAAAGAAGATGAAAAGTTCGTGCGCGAACTTAGTTTCAAATTTTCACTTCAAATTTGACCATATAACTCCTTTGATGTTCTAAGGTGAGGGCTTTAATTTTAAAGAATTTTTTGCGACGAAATGACTCAAAACGTGCATATTTCGTAAAATCGCGAAAGAAGATGAAAAGTTCGTGCGCAAACTCAGTTTCAAATTTTCACTTCAAATTTGACCATATAACTCTTTTTCATGTTCTAAGAATAGGGCGTTGGTTTTGAAGAATGTTTTGCGAGAAAATGAAGCAAAATGTTCATATTTAATAAAATCCCGAAAGAAGATGAAAAGTTCGTGCGCGAACTTACTTTCAAATTTTGACTTCCAATTTGACCATATAACTCCTTTGGATGTTCTAAGATGAGGGCTTTGGTTTTAAAGATTGTTTTGCGACGCAATGACTCAAAACGTGTATATTTCGTAAACTCGCGAAAGAAGAAAAAAAGTTCGTGCGCAAACTGAGTTTCAAATTTTCACTTCAAATTTGACCAAAAAACTCTTTTTCATGATTTTAGAAGAGGGCGTTGATTTTGAAGAATGTTTTGCGAGAAAATGAAGCAAAAGGTTCATATTTAGTAAAATCCCGAAAGAAGATGAAAAGTTCGTGCGCGAACTTAGTTTCAAATTTTCACTTCAAATTTGACCATATAACTCCTTTTGATGTTCTAAGATGAGGGCTTTAATTTTAAAGAATTTTTTGCGACGAAATGACTCAAAACGTGCATATTTCGTAAAATCGCGAAAGAAGATGAAAAGTTCGTGCGCAAACTCAGTTTCAAATTTTCACTTCAAATTTGACCATATAACTCTTTTTCATGTTCTAAGAATAGGGCGTTGGTTTTGAAGAATGTTTTGCGAGAAAATGAAGCAAAATGTTCATATTTAATAAAATCCCGAAAGAAGATGAAAAGTTCGTGCGCGAACTTACTTTCAAATTTTGACTTCCAATTTGACCATATAACTCCTTTGGATGTTCTAAGATGAGGGCTTTGGTTTTAAAGATTGTTTTGCGACGCAATGACTCAAAACGTGTATATTTCGTAAACTCGAGAAAGAAGATAAAAAGTTCGTGCGCAAACTCAGTTTCAAATTTTCACTTCAAATTTGACCATATAACTCTTTTTAATGTTCTAAGAAAAGGGCGTCGGTTTTGAAGAATGTTTTGCGAGAAAATTAAGCAAAATATTCATATTTAGTAAAATCCCGAAAGAAGGTGAAAAGTTCGTGCGCGAACTTAGTTTCAAATTTTCATTTCAAATTTGAGCATATAACTCCTTTGGATGTTCTAAGATGAGGGCTTTGGTTTTAAAAAATGTTTTGGGACTAAATGACTCAAAACGTGCATATTTCGTAAAATCGCGAAAGAAGATGAAAAGTTTTTGCGCAAACTGAGTTTCAAATTTTCACTTCAAATTTGACCATATAACTCTTTTTAATATTCTAAGAAGAAGGCGTTGGTTTTAAAGAATGTTTTGCGAGAAAATGAAGCAAAAGGTTCATATTTAGTTAAATCCCGAAAGAAGATGAAAATTTCGTGCGCGAACTTAGTTTCAAATTTTCACTTCAAATTTGACAACATAACTCCTTTCGATGTTCTAAGATGAGGGCTTTGGTTTTAAAGAATTTTTTGCGACGAAATGACTCAAAACGTGCATATTTCGTAAAATCGCAAAAGAAGATGAAAAGTTCGTGCGCAAACTCAGTTTCAAATTTTCACTTCAAATTTGACCATATAACTCTTTTTCATGTCCTAATAATAGGGCGTTGGTTTTGAAAAATGTTTTGCGAGAAAATGAAGCAAAACGTGCATATTTAATAAAATCCCGAAAGAAGATGAAAAGTTCGTGCGCAAACTCAGTTTCAAATTTTCACTTCAAATATGACCATATTACTCCTTTTCATGTTAAAAAAAGAAGGCGTTGGTTTTGAAGAATGTTTTGCGAGAAAATGAAGCAAAAGGTTGATATTTAGTAAAATCTCGAAAGAAGATGAAAAGTTTGTTCGCGAACTTAGTTTCAAATTTTTACTTCAAATTTGACCGTATAACTCTTTTTCATGTTCTAAGAAGAGGTCGTAGGTTTTGAAGAATGTTTTGCGAGAAAATGAAGCAAAAGGTTGATATTTAATAAAATCCCGAAAGAAGATGAAAAGTTCGTGCGCGAACTTAGTTTCGAATTTTCACTTCAAATTTTAACATATAACTCTTTTTCATGTTCTAAGAAGAGGGCGTTCCTTTTAAAGAATGTTTTGCGAGAAAATGAAGCAAAATGTTCATATTTAGTAAAATCCCGAAAGAAGATGAAAAGTTCGTGCGCAAACTCAGTTTCAAATTTTCACTTCACATATAACCATATAACTCTTTTTCATGTTCTAGGAAGAGGGCATTGGTTTTGAAGAATGTTTTGCGAGAAAATGAAGCAAAAGGTTCATATTTAGTAAAATCCCGATAGAAGATGAAAAGTTCATGCGCGAACTTAGTTTCAAATTTTCACTTCAAATTTTACCTTATAACTCCGTTTGATGTTCTAAGATGAGGGCTTTGGTTTTAAAGAATGTTTTGCGACGAAATGTCTCAAAACGTGCATATTTCGTAAAATCGCGAAAAAAGATGAAAAGTTCGTGCGCAAACTCAGTTTCAAATTTTCACTTCAAATATGACCATATAACTCTTTTTCATGTTCTAATAAGAGGGCGTTGGTTTTGAAGAATGTTTTTCGAGAAAATGAAGCAAAAGGTACATATTTAATAAAATCCCGAAAGAAGATGAAAAGTTCGTGCGCGAACTTAGTTTCAAATTTTCACTTCAAATTTGACTATATAACTCCTTTTGATCTTCCAAGATGGGGGCTTTGGTTTTAAAGATTTTTTCGAGACGAAATGACTCAAAACGTGCATATTTCGTAAAATTGCGAAAGAAGAAGAAAAATTCGTGCGCAAACTCAGTTTCAAATTTTCATTTCAAATTTGACCATATAACTCTTTTTCATGATCTAAGAAGAGGGCGTTGGTTTTGAAGAATGTTTTGCGAGAAAATGAAGCGAAAGGTTCATATTTAGTAAAATACCGAAAGAATATGAAATTTACGTGCGCGAACTTAGTTTCAAATTTTCACTTAAAATTTGACCATAAAACTCCTTTTGATGTTCTAAGATGAGTGCTTTGGTTTTAAAGAATATTTGGCGATGAAATGTTGCAAAAAGTGCATATTTCGTAAAATTCCTAAACAAGATGAAAAGTTCGTGGGCGAACTTAGTTTCAAAATTTCAACTCAAATTTGACCATATAACTTTTTTTCATGTTCTAAGAAGAGGGCGTTGGTTTTGAATAATATTTTGCGAGAAAATGAAGCAAAAGGTTGATATTTAGTAAAATCTCGAAAGAAGATCAAAAGTTCGTGCGCAGACTTAGTTTCAAATTTTCACTTCAAATTTGGCTATATAACTCTTTTTCATGTTCTAAGAAGAGGTCGTTGGTTTTGAAGAATGGTTTGCGAGATAATGAAGCAAAATGTTCGTATTTGGTAAAATCCCGAAAGAATATGAATAGTTCGTGGGCGAACTTAGTTTCAAATTTTCACTTCAAATTTGACCATATAATTCCTTTTGATATTCTAAGATGAGGGCTTTGGTTTTAAAGAATGTTTTGCTACGAAATGACTCAAAACGTGCATATTTCGTAAAATCGCGAAAGAAGATGAAAAGTTCGTGCGCAAACTGAGTTTCAAATTTTCACTTCAAATTTGACCATCTAACTCTTTTTCATGTTTTAAGAAGAGGGCGTTGGTTTTGAAGAATGTTTTGCGAGAAAATGAAGCAAAAGGTTATTATTTAGTAAAATCCTGAAAGAAGATGAAAAGTTCGTGCGCGAACTTAGTTTCAAATTTTCACTTCAAATTTGAGCATATAACTCCTTTTGATGTTCTAAGATGGGGGCTTTGGTTTTAAAGAATGTTTTGCGACGAAATGACTCAAAACGTGCGTATTTCGTAAAATCGCGAAAGAAGATTTGTGAGATCCCGACCCAAAAATATTATGTTTGGTTAAATTTTAAGTAATAAGTTATTGGAAAATAGGTTCGAAGAGATAACGGACCATTGGAAGTGTATAAGATCCTAAAGGAGAGTTTTTGAACTAGGTTCGGTAAATCGGTCATAACTTTTAGCACAGATGTCCGTTTGGGGTCCATAATATATCAAATCGAAGCTAAGACCGAGACGGAACTGAAAAGTAAGGTCACACTTCTAGGCGGTGCGCATAGGCATGTACACAACCGCCCAGTGCAGTGGCAACAAAGATGGAAAGGGTGCATGGGCGCCTAGGCACTCCGCCTAGGCACACTTTCTGTGCACGCCCAGGATAGCTCCCAGAGCAGCGGGCTTGAGGAAGAATTTCTGACTTGGGCGCCTAGGCGCACTTTAGGGCGCCTAGGCGCAACCCGAGGCTTAAAGAGGCTGTTACGCGACCAGAACTTCATTTTTGTGGAATTTTCGACTTTTAGATTGAGAGAGAGAGAGAGAAATAGAAAGATAAAGAGTGATTCTTGAGAGATTTCAAGGATTGCAGCTTGGATTGAAGGATAGAAGAAGATTAAAGAAGAGTTTGACAAAGTTGGAGGAATTTGAGGTAAGTTTCTAGTTTTCCATAAAACCTAGGGTTTTTGTAATTTCGAATGGAACTTCGAATGGGTGTTTTAGAATGACTATAGAGGTTGATTTAAGTCTATATATGTTGATATATACTAGGTTGTGTGAAGATTTGGTGGATTAAAGGCTTGAAGATTTGAACTTAACATATTTCGGTTCTAGAGAGAGAAAGGTAATTTTCTCTTGAATTGTTGGTTTGATATATGTTGATTATGATTATGGGGGATTAATTTGTGGGATTGGGTGATGAATTTGCTATATGGTAGGTTTGGAAACTCAAACCCTAATATTTGGGAAAAACTTGTAGCTTGTGATAGCTTGGAATTGAGGTAGGGATTCTTAACCCATTTTCTATCGTATTGTTCTTCTCTAAAGAGCGGTTGAAATTCTTCATTGGTCTTTATTATTTGTGTTCTTGCCTAAATTGTTCCTTAGGAAGAACGAACTTTGTTGTTGGTTATTGATGAATTTGCATACCCTTTGAATGCTTAATCATCTATTGGGCATGATAAACCTCGTTCATGCATCATGTAGTTATGTATATATGTAGGATTGTTATATATACGAGATTCTTTTGCATGACATTATTGGACATGAATTATAGATGCATTGGGTCTACGAGTATGGACTCGTAGTATCCTTAGGTTATACTTTTGTGATGATGTTGGATACCGAATGGGCACATTGTTGCCAGAAGTCGGAATTTCCATGGTGTAGGTGCACCTATAGTCGTTCCGGGGCAAAGTGCAAGGGTTCCGATGATTTTCCGGAATATTCGTTGACTAGTGCCAGGCGCTGTAGGGTGTAGCCCGAGGTTATACATTGTTGTGACATTTTAGGATGTCATGTTGCTGCATTGAGCTTGTTTCAATATTCAGCCTTTACGTTCTTATGATTCATTTTGTTTTCCCTACTGAGCCTTCTTCTCACCCTATTACTTTTCTGTATCCTTCAGGTGAGACTGGTGCTGAGAACCAGGCTGCGGATCAGTAGGAGGCGGCGTGACATGGAAGACCACCCTAGGAGCACTAGGATATGTATTTGGTTGTTTGAGAACCTTGGTTATGAATTAAGTACATGTAGTACTTTTATTGGTTGACTATTATGTTGCTTAAATAACTTTTCAGTATGTTTGATGGATGGTCGGGAGGTATGTCGTGTGATCGGGACTCTCGTACCTGGATATAGGACCTTGGGTCCAGATTGATAGACTTTGATAGTCTCTGATGATATTATTGATATGAATATGTTTTGCTTATTGATTGCATGTGATTAGGAGGCCTGAGGCCCTGCCTAGTGTGTGAATGTGGATAGATGGCCAGAGGCCCTGTTAGGCTGCGGAACTTCTCTGATTATTATTGATTATTTTTTTCGTGTTAAATGAGATGTGACTTCAGGTTGGCACCCTCCGATATACGGGGAGGTGCTGTCGGATTTCTGTTAGAATCCGGGGTTAGGTTGGCGTGTGCTGAGGTCCTTAGTGATGGGGCACACGCCTAAAGTGGCACTCCCGGCTCAGTGCGCGGATTCTGGGTCAGGGCGTCACAGCTTGGTATCAGAGCGAGGTTAGCACTCAGAATTCAGAGCCGGTGAATGATACCAACGAAAGAGTGGAGGAAAGAGCTGAGGTGGGAGATCCGGGGAGGACTTCCGAGCCAGTATTGCCGGAGGTACAGATTGCCCCGACTAGTACAGTGGGACAATCTGTGACCTTAGAGGCTTTGACAGGAATTGTGATGAACTTAGTTCAGGTTATACAAGCGCAGACTCAGGCGCAAGTGGTGAGAGCACCAGAAGTCCGAAGTGAGGGACAGGGTTCCGGGGCTAGTACTGGAGATGGTGCCAGACCGGGACGGGAGATTTATGAGGTTGATCAGTTGAGGAGGACTAGTCCTCCAGTGTTTGATGGCGAGGGAGAAGGGTACGAAGCCGGTGAATGGCTAAGGCAAATGAGCAAGAGATTTGAATCTCTAGTTCTACCCGATGACCGGAGGATGAAGCTGATCTTTTATTATCTTAAAGGAGCAGCACATGACTGGTGGAATTCGCTGGATCAGAGAAAGAAAGATTTGACTTGGACATCATTTGAAATGTTGTTCATGCAACGATTTGTGCCAGATAGCTTCCAATCTGACAAGGCCAGGCAGTACATGGAGTTGGTGCAAACTCCTGATATGACGGTGACGCAATATACCAAGAGGTATGAGGAACTCTATAGGTTTGGAAAGAAGTTTGCTCCAGATGATTGGAGCAAGACAGAAAGATACCGAGATGGGTTGATTTCTACTATTGGGAAGTTGATGATACCTTCAGGGGTGATGTCATATGACAAGGCAGTGGACATGGCTCTTAAGATAGAGCGGGGAGAGCGCAACTCCCGTCAGTACTGGGACATTCAGAAGGGTCGAAAGACCCCAACTTCTAGTGGAGGAAGCAGTAGTAGTCAGAAGATAGAACCTCAGACTCAGGGAGGCCAGAGAGGTGGTAGGGACCAGGGACAAAGGCCACGGGGTGGCAGATTTGCATGTTTCAAGTGCGGAAAGGAAGGGCACAAGAAAGATCAGTGTCCAGTGAAGGGGATTGTGTGCTTTGGGTGTGGTGCGGCTGGCCATAAGAGGAATGAATGTCCTCAGGGTGGCAAAACTTCAGATCAATATCATACACCCAGAGTACCACCTTCTGCAATTTCTCCAGCTCTTCCCTCCACTGTTCCATCAGGGGGAAGAGGACGAGGCGGATCTAGGCAGACTCCGCAGCTACAGTCGACCCAGACGCAGACCCGAG
This sequence comes from Euonymus europaeus, assembly GCA_963580455.1. Classification (NCBI taxonomy): domain Eukaryota; kingdom Viridiplantae; phylum Streptophyta; class Magnoliopsida; order Celastrales; family Celastraceae; genus Euonymus; species Euonymus europaeus. The sequence goes on along the minus strand of OY756960.1, from coordinate 11,566,269 downwards.
CATTTGCATTGGGACATCAGGAGACTCCTGAACATCCCAACTTCATTGGAGGTACTTTCCTTATTTCAAACTGTTGGGCTAGGGTGTTGTTTGATTCGGGAGCTACAGCTTCATTCATTACTAGTGCCCTGGCACATTCCTTAGGATTCGGGAGCTACAGCTTCACCATTTGGGTATTTTACTCCTTTAGAGGGGATAGCATTTGGGTGTGAGTGTCGATTTGGGGAAGTGGCCTTAAAGGCCGATTTTTATGTGATAGACTTCAAGGATTTCGATGTAATCCTTGGAGCAGATTGGTTGACAAAGCACCATGGGTTGCTAGATTTTTGGGAAAGGAAAATTACTCTTAGAGTACCCGAGGGTGGGGTGATTCGGTTGAAGGGATCGAAGGGGATTCCTTGTCCTCATTTCTTAGAAAATCCTTTATACCAGGATTGTGGGATGGCGAGTTTGGTGACATCAGCACCTAGGGGTGATTTCACAACACCGATTCAGGTGGTGGAAGAGTTTATGGATGTGTTTCCGGAAGAGTTACCTGGACTGCCTCCAAAGAGAGAAATAGATTTTGCCATCGAGTTGCATCCGAAAGTGAAACCAATTTTGATTTCTCCTTATCGGATGGCTCCGGCGGAGTTGAAAGAATTGATGATGCAACTAGAAGAGTTGCAAGATTTGGGGTTTATTAGGCCGAGTGTATCTCCCTGGGGTGCACCGATATTGTTTGTAAAGAAGAAAGATGGGTCGTTGAGAATGTGTATCGACTATCGGCAGCTGAATAGAGCTACAGTGAAGAATAAATATCCGTTACCACGGATAATTGATTTATTTGATCAGTTGAGAGGTGCCAAGCATTTCTCCAAGATTGACTTGAGGTCAGGATATCATCAATTGCGGATAAGGGATGAAGATATTCAGAAGACAGCGTTTAGGACTCGATATGGGCATTATGAGTTCTTGGTAATGTCACGCCCCGTTTCCGGAAACGCGACTGGGTGCTCTCTCCGCACCCTTCCTAGGTCACTAGTGTGAACATCCGGGATCAACCGGAAATCCGGCGGCACCTCCCCGTATATCGGAGAGTGCCCACCTGCATCAGAAACGCAGCAACAACAACATCACACTAGCAACCTAGCAAACATAGGCCTCGGGCCTCAACCACATGCAATCCTGGCCCTAGGCCTCAGGCCATCCACTACCAGCATGCACAAACTTATGGCATCACATATAAATCAACACACAGATTTATAACACATCAAATATAACCATATATCAACATCTACATCCACATACAAGCACCACCGTGCCAAATGGTTATATTCTCTCAACATAGATATACTACATACACCCACATGCATAGAGTATATCTCTAGCACCCTATTCTATCCAGGGCCATCCATGACACGACCTGCTCACCGATCCGCAGCACCAGTACCTGTACCAGTGTCTCCTGTGGAAGGAAGAAAGTAAAGGAGTGAGCTAGAAGCTCAGTAGGGTATGAAGTAAACATCAATATAAGCTGAACCAAAGGAAAGTAATGCATCAATATGTTCCTACCACATGAACGTATACTCAACAATTCACATCAACATTTACCCGGATAACCCCTTCGGAGCATAACAACCACAATATCATTGCAACTCAATGAAATATTGCACGGGAGCAAGCTCACCACAACCAACCACTCCTAGGATCATCCGGTTGCGTGAACCTATCACGCCCGCACCCCACAAGGCAAGTCAGTCTTGACCTTACCCCTAGTGCGTTATCCTACTTGGAGTTCACATGACTCAGTGGTAACTCTCATCACCTCGTCATCCCCCCAAGTAGCTTTCAATAAACCTAAAGGTTCCCGAGTCCATACCCGGTCCCCCATGCAACTCTAATGCATTATGTCATGACATGCTGAATAGATATATATATGAACAAGCTACATATATATATACATAACTACCATGAAGCATGAACGGAAATCACATCGTGTCCATAGGAGATGGAACACACACACTCGGGTCATGCAACATCAAGAATCAACAAGAATCACAATTAGAGTTCGTTTCCCCTTAGGAGCAATTAAGGCGGAAACACAAATGGAACGACCAATGAGGAATCGAAAAGCTCTTTACATATCGAAAACGAACGATAGAAAGTATGGTTGGAAATCCCCTACCTCGTGTCGAGTAAATTACCACAATTTCCCAAATTCCGTTCCTAGGGTTCCGGATTTCCCAAACCTACAATGTGGCATAACCGAACCCTCACAAGCATCAATAAACAACCAACAACTCATATAAACATCAATTATATCCAAAATTTCGAAATTACTCACCTTCTCTCTCTAGAAATTTCTCCAAAATCCTCCAAACTCAACCCAAGCTCAACTCTACTCCAAATCACAAACCAATCTACATAAACATCCAAAATCAACCTATAAACAATATATCTAAAGCATAGCACTCAACTCTTCAAGAATCTAGCAAATCTAGAAAAACCTAGAATTTACAAAAACTATGAAAAACTTACCAAATCACTTGAATCAACCTTGAATCTTCCTTACTTAGCTTCAAGGATCATCAATCCACAATCTCCAAGTCAATCTCTTGCCAAAATCTCCTTCTCTCTCTTCTTCTCTCTCACTTTCTCTCTCTAGACGAGCTCCCAAGGTTGGAAATGCCCAGAAATGCTTAAAACTAAGCTTAAAAACTGATTTCCCGATAACCGTTCGGACGCCTCAAGTGACCGTCCGGACGCTTGCCTCTTCCTCCACTCTCTGCCCACTTCGCAGGCTTAACCGTCCGGACGGTCTACTGTTCACAGCACCAAAACTTCCTCTAAAAACTTCTCTGCCTCAGTTCCTGCACAAACCGTCCGGACGGCTGTTTTAAGCGTCCGGACGGTCTCTGTTTTTTAGAAACCCAGTTTTCCTAAATTTTATTTTCCGGCTCGGTTCAAGCTTCGATTTGATATATTACGGGTCCGAAACGGACATGTATACTAAAAGTTATGACCCATTTACTGAACCAAGCTCAAAACCATTATTCCATGATTCCGTACCTCACGGATCATCCGAGATTCGACTCAAACTTAAATCTTTTTGGGTCGGGGTTTCACAGGTAATGCCATTTGGGTTGACTAATGCCCCAGCGGTATTCATGGATTTGATGCAGCAGGTTCTTAAACCGTTTTTGGATAAGTTTGTAGTGGTATTCATAGATGATATCTTGATTTACTCTACAACGGAGGAAGAGCATAGTGAACACTTAAGAGTGGTTCTGTCAACGCTGAGAGAGAATCAGTTGTATGCTAAACTTAGTAAATGTGAGTTTTGGGCCACAGAAGTGAAATTTCTGGGTCATGTTATTACACAGGAGGGCACAGCAGTTGATTATTCCAAGGTTGAATCCGTTTTGAATTGGGTGAGACCGAAGAATGTGACAGAGATAAGAAGTTTCCTAGGGTTGGCAGGCTACTACCGAAGGTTCATTGAGGACTTTTTGAGAGTGGCTGCACCCATGACACAATTGACTAAGAAAGGTACACCGTTTGTTTGGACAGACGAGTGTGAGGCGGCATTTGAAGAGTTGAAGAAAAGGTTGACAACCCCTCCTGTATTAGTAGTGCCGGAGAGAGATGCAGGCTACCAGGTGTATTGTGATGCATCTGGAGTGGGATTGGGATGTGTGTTGATGCAATGTGGGAGAGTTGTGGAGTATGGCTCTAGATTGCTCAAGACACATGAGAGGAATTATCCAGTTCATGACTTAGAACTTGCAGCAGTAGTATTTGCTTTGAAGCAATGGCGGTATTATCTCTACGGAGAGAGATTTGAGGTCTTTTCAGATCATAAAAGCCTCAAGTACTTATTCACTCAAAAGGAGTTGAACTTGCGACAAAGGCGGTGGATGGAATACTTGGAGGATTTCGACTTTAATTTTCAATACCATCCTGGTAAAGCAAATGTAGTGGCAGATGCGTTGAGCCGAAAACTTGGGTTGGCTAGTTTGGCGTTGCACGAATGGGAGATTGTTGAGACAATCAACCAATTTGGGTTGGAATTGAGGAGTGAGGAAGAAAAAGTATACTTGGGTTGTATAACTTCGAGACCACAGATGGTTCAGAAGGTTATGGATGCGCAGAACGGCGATCCCTCTTTTGATGTGATGGATGAGAGTTCAGGATGGGTTCGTGGGATTGACGGTGGAGTGAGATATGTTGGGAGGTTGATAGTTCCCGATGATGAGGAACTACGGCTAGAGATCTTGAAGGAGGCACACCATTCATGGTTTGCCATGCATCCTGGGGTTACAAAAATGTATCAAGATTTAAAAAGGAACTTTTTGTGGAAGGGGATGAAGGCCGATGTGGCCAGGTATGTGGCGAGGTGCCTGACTTGCCAACAGGTGAAAGGTGAACATCAAAAGCCGCGCGGGGTTGTTACAACCACTACTGGTAGCGCAATGAAAATGGGAGATGATCACTATGGACTTTGTGACAGGGCTTCCAATGACTCAGAAGAAATATGACACGGTGTGGTTGATAGTGGATCGATTGACCAAGTCGGCACACTTTCTACCAATGAACAAGACAGATTCATTGGAATCCTTGAGTAGCTATTATGTGAGAGAGATTGTGAAGTTGCATGGAGTGCCATTATCTATCGTGTCAGACCGGGATCCACGGTTCACTGGTAGATTCTGGAGCAGTTTGCAAGAAGCTTTGGGTACGAAGTTAGATTTTAGTACGACATACCATCCTCAGAGTGATGGGCAGAGTGAGAGAACTATCCAGATTCTGGAGGACATGCTTAGAGCACGTGTGGTGGACTTCGGAAAGAGCTGGGATCGATACTTATATTTGGCGGAGTTTGTGTACAACAACTCATTCCAAAGTAGTATCGGTATGGCTCTGTTTGAGGCACTTTATGGGAGACCTTGCAGATCACCATTGTGTTGGGCTGAGGTCGGGTAAAAAGTGATTTCGGGGCCGGAATTGGTCAAAGAGGCTCAAGAGCGAGTTGAGGAGATTAAGAGGCGGCTTGTCACCACACAGAGTCATCAAAATTCTTATGCTGATAATAGAAGAAGACCGTTGGAGTTTGCGGTGGGAGATAAGGTATTTCTCAAAGTTAGTCTGAGACGTGGTGTTCAACGGTATAGTAAACAGGGAAAGTTGGCACCAAGGTTTGTGGGACCGTTTGAGATTCTAGAAATGGTGGGACCGGTAGCATATCGGTTGGCTTTGCCACCTAAGCTAGAAAGGGTTCATAATGTATTTCATGTCTCTATGCTCCGGAAGTATGAGCCGGACCCTACACATGTATTGGATTGGACCACCTTGGAGGTTGAAGAAGATGAGAGCTATACTCTTCAACCGGTTGGAATCTTGGACCATCAAAATAAGGTCACAAGAAGGAGTATAATTCCTTTGGTGAAAGTGATGTGGATGTACCATGGCACGGAAGAAGTAACTTGGGAGTTGGAGTCTCGTATGATGGACAAGTACCCGGCTTTGTTCAAAAACCCAGGTACATAACTAAATTTCGGGATGAAATTTGTTTAAGGGGGAAGGGATGTGAGATCCTGTCACGCCCCTCTCCCAGATAGGTGCAGATGAACACCCATGAATCTCAGAGACGTGACCGGCAGGGAACTCCTCCGTTCCCCGAACCGGATTTACACCCCAAGCTACCCAAACACTACATAAGTAATCTCACACATATATATATATATATATATATATATAAATCTCAGCCATAATCCCAAATACTCCAAACATAATGTAATCTTCAATCCAGAGTCTACAGCGGAAAAATCCAAATATCATAAATACGAAAAACAGATACTGAAGACAGACACAACATCCCCACACCAGCTACATCACGCCTCACGCATCCCTGCGCTGATCATCCACTCCGGCTACCTCACCTGAAATCATGTGAATGAAAGGGATGAGCCACAAAGCTCAGTAGGGATATAGAGGAATATCAATCATCAGAATAAACGGAAAGTAAAACTCAAGATGTATGTGAAATGAACAGAAACTCAAATAGTGATAGCATCGCCTACATCGAAGAGCGTCCCCTAGGATGTACCTCACCTCAATCCGGTCTCCAGGTACGTACCTGATCAAAACCATCGATAAATCATCCAGTAAGCTGGGTTGCCCGATGTGGGTCCCACGCTCTACAAATCATCCCTCCATAATCTCACAAATCATAGAAGATCATCATAATGGAATCCTATCCGGACTCTCGAAGATAAAGCCAGACATCAGGAGGTGGGCCCCACCAATGGATGTGGGCCCACAAAAGGATAAGTGGGCCCCATCAAGAGAGTGGGCCCCACGAGAGGATAGGTAGGCCCCACCAGGATAGTGGGCCCCACAGGAGGATAAGTGAGCCCCACCAGGATAGTGGGCCCGCAAGAGACACAAAAATACTGTCAGTCGTACATATACCTCCAAAACAACCACATATAATCATAACATATTGCAATTGCGGAAATAAATCAGATAAGAGTATAAACAGAGAAATTCCCAACCTCCGGGAATTTCACACCAATAAAAAAATAGGAGTCCGTCGAATACGGAACCCCCGGAACCCCAAATAAGAACTAGGGCAGAATCCCTACCTGGAATGTCGACTAAGCTAATCCGTAATATGTCTGAAAACTCCAAATCAACCTCCTGCATCAAAATACGGATACGTATACACGACAGTCAAAATACGGAAAAGTCAACCAAAAGTCCCCGGTCAAAGTCAATTCGGGTCAAATAGTTCACGGCCAAACCGGGTCAAATAGTCAATCCGGGTAAACCCAGTCAAAACGGGTCAAACCCGAGTCAACGGGTCAACTCGGTCAAACACGAGTCAACTCGCCGGAGCTGAGTTAACTCGGCCGGCCAGTCGCCGGAATCCATTTTTCCGGCAAATTTTCCGGTCACTCCTACATCAAAACGAAGCCCACAACAACAGAAATCTAATGGTACCTGTCTCGTTCCAAAATTCCTACTGAATCGACCGGGATCGAGCTTTGAAATTTCGAAAATCCGAAACTTCTCCGGCCGATTCCGCCGTCTACGGTGGTCCGATGACGGTGATTCCACTTGGGTTTTGCTCCTCTCACCACGAGCTTCGATTTGACACCTTACTTGCTCCGATCGGACGTCAAACGAACAAAACCCCCTTCTCTCTCTCTCTCTCGGCTGCTACTGAAACCAGAGAAATCTGGTTTAAACCAGATTTCTGAAAAATGACGGTTTTGCCCCTCGTCTTTCCCTATATTTACTTAAACTTCTATAATCCATAACACATCCAATTCAACTCCGATTTAGCTGATTCTTGCGTCAATATTTTTCTAAAAATATGTAGTATTTATTAAAAATATTAAATTTGAAAAATTATTATATTTTTTTAAAATTTTGGGTTCGGGATATTACATCCTCCCCCCCTTAGAAAACAATTTCGTCCTCGAAATTACCTAAAGCGTAATTATTAAGTACACAAAGGTAAAATAATTAGTATAAAATACGAAAAATACCTAGGTCGTAAACAAGTCTGGATAGCGCTCCCGCATATCTGACTCTACCTCCGAGGTAGCCTCCTGAACTCCATAATGCTGCCATAACACCTTAACTAAGGGTATGGTCTTCGAACGTAATCTCCGTATCTGGCTATCCAAAATCTGAACCGGACGTACCTCATAGGTAGCATCCTCTCCAATCTCCAGAGTCGACCAATCAATAATATGGGAGGGATCCCGATGATACCTTCGTAACATAGAAACATGAAATACACCATGAACTCCGGACAACTGTGGTGGCAATGCCAACCTATAAGCCAAACTCCCTACTCTCTCCAAGATCTCAAATGGTCCAATAAACCTAGGAGTCAACTTCCCAGATCTACCAAAACGCTGTATCCCTCGCTTCGGACTAACCTTGAGGAATACATGATCACCCACCTGGAACTCTAGAGGTCTCCGCCTACGATCTGCATAACTCTTCTGACGTGACTGAGCCGTCAGAAGTCGCTGTCTGATAACTGCCACAGCCTCAGTGGTTTGCTGAATCAAATCTGGTCCCAACAGGGGTCTGTCCCCAACCTCCGACCAACAAAGTGGTGACCTACATGGTCTACCATAAAGTGCCTCAAATGGTGCCATCTGAATACTACTCTGATAAGAGTTGTTATACACAAACTCTACCAGTGGAATATGCGTCTCCCAATCACCCCTGAAATCCATAACACACGACCGAAGCATGTCCTCCAAAATCTGTATAGTCCTCTCACTCTGACCGTCAGTCTGTGGGTGAAACGCTGTACTAAAACTCAACATCGTCCCCAGAGTGTCCTGAAAACTGCTCCAAAAGCGAGAATTGAAACGAGGATCCCTGTCGGATACAATAGACACGGCTACCCCATGTAGCCGTACGACCTCTCGAATGTAAAGTCTAGTAAGTGCCTCCACTGAGTCAGTCTGCTGAATCGGTAAAAAATGAGCTGTCTTCGTCAATCTATCAACAACAACCCACGCAGCATCATGTCTCTTCACAGTCCTCGGTAATCCCATCACAAAATCCATACACACATGCTCCCACTTCCACTCAGGCAATGGAAGCGGCTGTAACAATCCAGGAGGTCTCCTATGCTCTGCCTTCACCTGCTGACAGGTAAGGCATCTCAACACAGTCTGGGCCACATCTCTCTTCAGTCCGCTCCACCAATACTGTCTCCGTACATCACGATACATCTTAGTAGCACCAGGATGTATCGCGAACTGAGAATAGTGTGCCTCTCTAAGTATCTCATCTCTCAACTCAACATCTTCTGGAACCACTAATCGACCTCTAAAACGAACTCCTCCATCAACACCTCGAATCCAACCATCCATATCCTCAATATCATCAAAAGTCGCATCGCCAAGCTGTGCATCCAACACCTTCTGTACCAGTGCTGGACGACTCACCAAACTCCTCAAAAAACATCTCTCACCCCTATCACTGACATCTAATCGATACCGCCCAATGGTGTCTACCAACTCAACTCCCACAGTGACAGTCGTGCCACTGCCAACTTCCTACTCAAGGCGTCAGCCACCACATTGGCCTTGCCTGGATGATACTGCAATGAGAAATCATAATCTCCAAGGTACTCCATCCATCTCCGCTGCCTCTGATTCAGATCCTTTTGTGTAAATAAGTGTCGTAAACTCCTGTGATCTGAAAACACCTCAAACTGCTCCCCATAAAGGTAATGTCTCCACTGCTTAAGTGCGAACACTATAGCAGCCAACTCCAAATCATGTACGGGATAATTCCTCTCATGTGGCTTCAACAGTCGTGAAGCATACTCCACCACCCTCTCCTGCTGCATGAGCACACAACCTAAACCAATCCCTGAAGCATCACAATATACATGGTAACCAATACCACTATCCGGAATGGTCAGGACTGGAGGTGATGTGAGTCGGGTCTTCAGCTCCCGAAAAGCCTGCTCACATCTATCAGTCCACACGAAAGGAACACCCTTCCGCGTCCACTCAGTCATCGGTGAAGCAATCCATGAAAATCCCTCTATAAACCTCCTGTAGTAACCTGCTAATCCCAAGAAACTACGAATCTCTCCCACTGTCCTCGGAGTCCTCCAATCCAACACAGCCTCCACTTTGGCAGGATCCACTGCCACTCCATCTCTGGATATTACATGCCCCAAGAATTTCACCTGAGTCGCCCAAAACTCGCACTTACTCAGCTTGGCATACAATTGATGCTCTCTGAGTGTCTGCAGAACAATCTCCAAATGCCCCCTATGCTCCTCCTCTGTGGCCGAATACACCAATATATCATCGATGAAGACTATCACAAACTGGTCAAGATACTGTCTGAACACTCTATGCATCAAATCCATAAAAGCTGCTGGGGCATTGGTCAGCCCAAACGGCATGACCAGAAACTCATAATGACCATATCGAGTACGAAATGTCGTCTTCGATATGTCCTCCTCTCGAATCCTCAACTGGTGATAACCTGACCTGAGATCAATCTTGGAGTAATAGTGACTACCCCTCAATTGATCAAACAAATCATTTATCCTCGGTAACGGGTACTTATTCTTCACAGTCACCCTATTCAACTTCCTGTAGTCCACACACATCCTCATCGATCCGTCCTTCTTTTTCACGAAGAGGACTGGAGCACCCCATGGTGAAGTACTGGGTCTGATAAATCCTAGACCCTGCAACTCCTTCAACTGCCTATCCAACTCCCTCAACTCTGCTGGAGCCATCATATACGGTGGAATAGAAATCGGGTCTGTACCCGGATATAACTCAATCACAAAATCAATCTCTCGCTGTGGTGATAATCCTGGTAACTCATCAGGAAATACATCTAAATACTCCTCTACCACTGGCACAGCAGTATTAGCCTCAATCTCTGATATAGAAGTCAAGCTCGCCACTAGACAGTCAGTATATCGTGGGTTGTCAAGAAAGTGTGAACATGTAATAACCCGCGACCCACAAAAACTAACTCGCCCAGATGGTGATGTCAGCGTGACCCTACGCTCTGTACAATCTATCACAACATCATAGTCAGTCAACCAGTCGAATCCAAGTATCACATCATAGTCAGTGAAATCCATAACATATAAATCTACTCGAAACTCGTGATCAGCAAATCGAAAAATACAACCCCTACAAATGCTCCTCACCACAGTACCTGACCCCAACGGAGAATCCACTACCAATCTCCTATCCAAATCCGAAATCTCTAACCCCAATGCCTCAACGAACGAGGTAGAAATAAATGAATGTGTGGCACCAGTATCAAATAAAACACGAGCCCAAGAACTGAAAAGTAAAACTCTACCTCCAATGAAATCACGATCTGGTGCTGGCTCGGGTGCAACTGCATAAACTCCAGCTCTCTGGCCCTGCCTCTGCTGCTGTCTCACTGGTGGTGCTGGAGGTCTGGCCCCTCTGCCTGCTGGAGCTCTAGGTGCTGGTGCTGCAAGTGCTGGGGCTCCCTGTCCTCTGCTTGATGGTGCTGTACGACTCCTCGGGCAATACCTCTGAACATGTCCTGGTAGTCCACAAGAGAAACACAATGGGCTATCCGCCCTGGGACAGTCCGATATCATGTGCCCAGTATGACCACACGCATAACAATACAATCCAGATATGGACCCCTGTCCCTGTCGTGGACCCTGCTGTTGCTGCTGCGGACCCTGCTGTCCCTGTCTCTGAGAACTCTGCTGCTGACTCGGACGGTCCTGTCTCCTGTCCTGGAATCTCTGCCCCTGATCCTGTCTGGGTCTCTATCTCTGACCCTCAGTCCTCTGTCTACTACTGCTCTCTGATGTAGAAGAAGTAACTCCGTACTTCCTCTTATGAAGCTCCCAATAATCCTGTGAATCAACCATGCTCCTCTCTATATCAAGTGCCCTGTCAATGGACTCCCGATAAGTACGAACCATCATCCCTGCTAAACGCTCTGAAATGCGAGGTTTCAGCCCGCGCTGAAATCTCAGTATCTTATTCTCCTCAGTGGCAATGTACTCCTCTCCATATCGGCCAAGCTCCTCAAACCGTGCCTGATACTGTGACACCGTCATATCTCTACTCTGAATCAGCTCCAGAAACTCCTTGGCCTTCGCAACGCGAATGGCCTGGGGAACATACTGTGCAAGAAACAGAGTCTCAAACTCCGTCCATGGCATCTCCATACTCTCCCTACCAATAGTCATACTCTCCCACCAGACATAAGCATCATCCTCCAAAAATGCTTGTGTTACGTGTGTCTACTATAACCGAAACGTAAACGTATAACTACATACATCAAATACCCCAAACGTAAAAGAAAGAATAACTCACCAGATCAGCCGGGAAGCGCGTGATATGTAGCTGGGGGAAAAACAAAAGAAACCGAATAACCACTCCAAAAACTAACTGACCACCTCCGATACCAAACTGTCACGCCCCTCTCCCAGATAGGTGCAGATGAACACCCATGAATCCCAGAGACGTGACCGGCAGGGAACTCCTCCGTTCCCCGAACCGGATTTACACCCCAAGCTACCCAAACACTACATAAGTAATCTCACACACATATATATATATATATAAATCTCAACCATAATCCCAAATACTCCAAACATAATGTAATCTTCAATCCAGAGTCTACAGTGGAAAAATCCAAATATCATAAATACGAAAAACAGATACTGAAGACAAACACAACATCCCCACACCAGCTACATCACGCCTCACGCATCCCTGCGCTGATCATCCACTCCGGCTATCTCACCTGAAATCATGTGAATGAAAGGGATGAGCCACAAAGCTCAGTAGGGATATAGAGGAATATCAATCATCAGAATAAACGGAAAGTAAAACTCAAGATGTATGTGAAATGAACAGAAACTCAAATAGTGATACACTCCCGTATCACCGAACTCCAGTAAATCCGAGATAAAGTAAGAAAGTCTGTAAGATATAGAATACATACAGGGAAACCATAAGTGATACACATCACATCTCATCACAATCAGTCAATCCGTAGCGTAGATACCGAGTAGGCTCCACCACTACCATCCTCAAGTACAACTCTCAAATCAGTACTCAATCATAACCAACTCAAATCCATATCAACTCAAATCCGTATCAACTCATATCCACATAACAACAGAAAATCCTCCCCTGGACCCACCCTGATCCCCGCAAGGTGTCTCCCAGTCCAGGTACTCCCCAGATTGGATGAGGATCGAGCCTACATCAGGTACTCGATAGCATCGCCTACATCGAAGAGCGTCCCCTAGGATGTACCTCACCTCAATCCGGTCTCCAGGTACGTACCCGATCAAAACCATCGATAAATCATCCAGTAAGCTGGGTTGCCCGATGTGGGTCCCACGCTCTACAAATCATCCCTCCATAATCTCACAAATCATAGAAGATCATCATAATGGAATCCTATCCGGACTCTCGAAGATAAAACCAGACATCAGGAGGTGGGCCCCACCAATGGATGTGGGCCCACAAAAGGATAAGTGGGCCCCATCAGGATAGTGGGCCCCACGGGAGGATAAGTGAGCCCCACCAGGATAGTGGGCCCGCAAGAGACACAAAAATACTGACAGTCGTACATATACCTCCAAAACAACCACATATAATCATAACATATTGCAATTGCGGAAATAAATCAGATAAGAGTATAAACAGAGAAATTCCCAACCTCCGGGAATTTCACACCAATAGACAAATAGGAGTCCGTCGAATACGGAACCCCCGGAACCCCAAATAAGAACTAGGGCAGAATCCCTACCTGGAATGTCGACTAAGCTAATCCGTAATATGTCTGAAAACTCCAAATCAACCTCCTGCATCAAAATACGGATACGTATACATGACAGTCAACGGTCAAAGTCAACTCGGGTAACCCGGTCAACTCGGGTCAAAAGTCAAACCCAGTCAAAGTCAACTCGGGTCAAATAGTTCACGGTCAAACCGGGTCAAAAGTCAAACCGGGTCAAAGTCAACTCGGGTCAAATAGTTCACGGTCAAACCGGGTCAAATAGTCAAAACGGGTCAAACCCGAGTCAACGGGTCAACTCGGTCAAACACGAGTCAACTCGCCGGAGCTGAGTTAACTCGGCCGGCCAGTCGCCGGAATCCATTTTTCCGGCGAATTTTCCGGTCACTCCTACATCAAAACGAAGCCCACAACAACAGAAATCTAATGGTACCTGTCTCGTTCCAAAATTCCTACTGAATCGACCGGGATCGAGCTTTGAAATTTCGAAAATCCGAAACTTCTCCGGCCGATTCCGCCGTCTACGGTGGTCCGATGACGGTGATTCCACTTGGGTTTTGCTCCTCTCACCACGAGCTTCGATTTGACACCTTACTTGCTCCGATCGGACGTCAAACGAACAAAACCCTCTTCTCTCTCTCTCCCCTTCTCTCTCTCTCTCGGCTGCTACTGAAACCAGAGAAATCTGGTTTAAACCAGATTTCTGAAAAATGACGGTTTTGCCCCTCGTCTTTCCCTATATTTACTTAAACTTCTATAATCCATAAAAAATCCAATTCAACTCCGATTTAGCTGATTCTTGCGTCAATATTTTTCTAAAAATATGTAGTATTTATTAAAAATATTAAATTTGAAAAATTATTATATTTTTTTAAAATTTTGGGTTCGGGATATTACAGATCCCGACCCAAAAATATTATGTTTGGTTAAATTTTAAGTAATAAGTTATTGGAAAATAGGTTCGAAGAGATAACGGACCATTGGAAGTGTATAAGATCCAAAAGGAGAGTTTTTGAACTAGGTTCGGTAAATTGGTCATAACTTTTAGCACAGATGTCCGTTTGGGGTCCATAATATATCAAATCGAAGCTAAGACCGAGGCGGTGCGCCTAGGCGTGTACAAAACCGCCCAGTGCAGTGGCAACAAAGATGGAAAGGGTGCATGGGCGCCTAGGCGCACTCCGCTTAGGCACACTTTCTGTGCACGCCCAGGATAGCGCCCAGAGCAGCGGGCTTGAGGAAGAATTCCTGACTTGGGCGCCTAGGCGAACTTTAGGGCGCCTAGGCGCAACCCGAGGCTTAAAGAGGGTGTTACGCGACCAAAACTTCATTTTTGTGGAATTTCTGACTTTTAGAGAGAGAGAGAGAGAGAAATAGAGAGATAAAGAGTGATTCTTGAGAGATTTCAAGGATTGTAGCTTGGATGGAAGGATAGAAGAAGATTAAAGAAGAGTTTGACAAAGTTGGAGGAATTTGAGGTAAGTTTCTAGTTTTCCGTAAAACCTAGGACTTTTGTAATTTCGAATGGAACTTCGAATATATGTTTTAGAATGACTATAGAGATTGATTTAAGTCTATATATTTTGATATATACTAGGTTGTGTGAAGATTTGGTGGATTAAAGGCTTGAAGATTTGAACTTAACATATTTGGGTTCTAGAGAGAGAAAGGTAATTTTCTCTTGAATTGTTGGTTTGATATATGTTGATTATGATTATGGGGGATTAATTTGTGGGATTGGGTGATGAATTTGCTATATGGTAGGTTTGGAAACTCAAACCCTAATATTTGGGAAAAACTTGTAGCTTGTGATAGCTTGGAATTGAGGTAGGGATTCTTAACCCATTTTCTATCGTATTGTTCTTCTCTAAAGAGCGGTTGAAATTCTTCATTGGTCTTTATTATTTGTGTTCTTGCCTAAATTGTTCCTTAGGAAGAACGAACTTTGTTGTTGGTTATTGATGAATTTGCATACCCTTTGAATGCTTAATCATCTATTGGGCATGATAAACCTCGTTCATGCATCATGTAGTTATGTATATATATAGGATTGTTATATGTACGAGCTTCTTTTGCATGACATTATTGGACATGAATTATAGATGCATTGGGTCTACGAGTATGGACTCGTAGTATCCTTAGGTTATACTTTTGTGATGATGTTGGATACCGAATGGGCACATTGTTGCCAGAAGTCGGAATTTCCATGGTGTAGGTACACCTATAGTCGTTTCGGGGCAAAGTGCAAGGGTTCCGATGATTTTTCGGAATATTCGTTGACTAGTGCCAGGCGCTGTAGGGTGTAGCCCGAGGTTATACATTGTTGTGAAATTTTAGGATGTCATGTTGCTGCATTGAGCTTGTTTCAATATTCAGCCTTTACGTTCTTATGATTCATTTTGTTTTCCCTACTGAGCCTCCTGCTCACCCTATTACTTTTCTGTATCCTTCAGGTGAGACTGGTGCTGAGAACCAGGCTGCGGATCAGTAGGAGGCGGCGTGACATGGAAGACCACCCTAGGAGCACTAGGATATGTATTTGGTTGTTTGAGAACCTTGGTTATGAATTAAGTACATGTAGTACTTTTATTGGTTGACTATTATGTTGCTTAAATAACTTTTCGGTATGTTTGATGGATGGTCGGGAGGTATGCCGTGTGATCGGGACTCTCGTACCTGGATATAGGACCTTGGGTCCAGATTGATAGACTTTGATAGTTTCTGATGATATTATTGATATGAATACGTTTTGCTTATTGATTGCATGTGATTAGGAGGCCTGAGGCCCTGTCTAGTGTGTGAATGTGGATAGATGGCCAGAGGCTATGTTAGGCTGCGGAACTTCTCTGATTATTATTGATTATTTTTTTCGTGTTAAATGAGATGTGACTGCAGGTTGGCACCCGCCGATATACGGGGAGGTGCTATCGGATTTCTGTTAGAATCAGGGGTTAGGTTGGCGTGTGCTGAGGTCCTTAGTGACGGGGCACACGCCTAAAGTGGCGCTCCCGGCTCAGTGCGCGAATTATGGGTCAGGGCGTCACAAGATTAAAAGTTCATGCGCAAACTTAGTTTCAAATTTTTCACCTCAAATTTGACCATATAACTATTTTTCATGTTCTAAGAAGAGGGCGTTGGTTTTGAAGAATATTTTGCGAGAAAATGAAGCAAAAGGTTGATATTTAGTAAAATCGCGAAAGAAGATGAAAAGTTCGTGCGAACTTAGTTTCAAATTTTCACTTCAAATTTGACCATATAACTCCTTTTCATGTTCTAAGAATAGTGCTTTGGTTTTAAAGAATGTTTTGCGAGAAAATGAAGCAAAATGTTCATATTTAGTAAAATCCCGAAAGAAGAAGAAAAGTTCGTGCGCGAACTTAGTTTCAAATTTTCACTTCAAATTTGAGCATATAACTCTTTTTGATGTTCTAAGATGAGGGCTCTGGTTTTAAAGAATGTTTTGCGACGAAATGACTCAAAACGTGCATATTTCGTAAAATCGCGAAAGAAGATGAAAAGTTCGTGCGCAAACTTAGTTTCAAATTTTCACTTCAAATTTGACTATAAAACTCCTTTTGATGTTCTAAGATGAGTGCTTTGGTTTTAAAGAATGTTTTGCGATGAAATGCTGCAAAACGTTCATATTAAGTAAAATTCCTAAACAAGATGAAAAGTTCGTGGGCGAACAAAGTTTCAAAATTTAACCTCAAATTTGACCATATAACTCATTTTCTTGTTCTAAGAAGAGGGCGTTGGTTTTGAAAAATGTTTTGCGAGAAAATGAAGCAAAAGGTTCATATTTAGTAAAATCCCGAAAGAAGATGAAAAGTTCGTGCGCGAACTTAGTTTCAAATTTTCACTTCAAATTTGAGCATATAACTCTTTTTGATGTTCTAAGATGAGGGCTCTGGTTTTAAAGAATGTTTTGCGACGAAATGACTCAAAACGTGCATATTTCGTAAAATCGCGAAAGAAGATGAAAAGTTCGTGCGCAAACTTAGTTTCAAATTTTCACTTCAAATTTGACTATAAAACTCCTTTTGATGTTCTAAGATGAGTGCTTTGGTTTTAAAGAATGTTTTGCGATGAAATGCTGCAAAACGTTCGTATTAAGTAAAATTCCTAAACAAGATGAAAAGTTCGTGGGCGAACAATGTTTCAAAATTTAACCTCAAATTTGACCATATAACTCATTTTCTTGTTCTAAGAAGAGGGCGTTGGTTTTGAAAAATGTTTTGCGAGAAAATGAAGCAAAAGGTTCATATTTAGTAAAATCCCGAAAGAAGATGAAAAGTTCGTGAGCGAACTTAGTTTCAAATTTTCACTTCAAATTTGAGCATATAACTCCTTTTGATGTTCTAAGATGAGGGCTTTGGTTTTAAAGAATGTTTTGCGACGAAATGACTCAAAACGTGCATATTTCGTAAAATCGCGAAAGAAGATGAAAAGTTCGTGCGCGAACTTTGTTTCAAATTTTCAATTCAAATTTGACCATAAAACTCCATTTGATGTTATAATATAAGTGCTTTGGTTTTAAAGAATATTTGGCGATGAAATGATGCAAAAAATGCATATTTCGTAAAATTCTTAAACAATATAAAAAGTTCGTGGGCGAACTTAGTATCAAAATTTCAACTCAAATTTGACCATATAACTTTTTTTCATGTTCTGAGCAGAGGACGTTCGTTTTGAATAATATTTTACGAGAAAATGAAGCAAAATGTTGATATTTAGTAAAATCCCGAAAGAAGATGAAAAGTTCGTGCGAACTTAGTTTCAAATTTTTACTTCAAATTTGAGCATATAACTCCTTTTGATGTTCTAAGATGAGGGCTTTGGTTTTAACGAATGTTTTGGACCAAATGACTCAAAACGGGCATATTTCGTAAAATCGCGAAAGAAAATGAAAAGTTCGTGCGCAAACTTAGTTTCAAATTTTCACTACAAATTTGACTATAAAACTCCTTTTGATGTTCTAAGAAGAGTGCTTTGGTTTTAAAGAATGTTTTGCGATGAAATGCTGCAAAACGTTCGTATTAAGTAAAATTCCTAAACAAGATGAAAAGTTCGTGGGCGAACTTTGTTTCAAAATTTAACCTCAAATTTGACCATATAACTCCTTTTCTTGTTCTAAGAAGAGGGCGTTGGTTTTGAAGAATGTTTTGCGAGAAAATGAAGCAAAAGGTTCATATTTAGTAAAATCCCGAAAGAAGATGAAAAGTTCGTGCGCGAACTTAGTTTCAAATTTTCACTTCAAATTTGAGCATATAACTCCTTTTGATGTTCTAAGATGTGGGCTTTGGTTTTAAAGAATGTTTTGCGACGAAATGACTCAAAACGAGCATATTTCGTAAAATCGCGAAAGAAGATGAAAAGTTCGTGCGCGAACTTTGTTTCAAATTTTCAATTCAAATTTGACCATAAGACTCCTTTTGATGTTCTAATATGAGTTCTTTGGTTTTAAAGAATATTTAGCGATGAAATGATGCAAAAAGTGCATATCTCGTAAAATTCCTAAACAAGATAAAAAGTTCGTGGGCGAACTTAGTATCAAAATTTCAACTCAAATTTGACCATATAACTTTTTTTTATGTTCTAAGAAGAGGGCGTTCGTTTTGAATAATATTTTACGAGAAAATGAAGCAAAAGGTTCATATTTAGTAAAATCCCGAAAGAAGATGAAAAGTTCGTGCGCGAACTTAGTTTCAAATTTTCACTTCAAATTTGAGCATATAACTCCTTTTGATGTTCTAAGATGAGGGCTTTGGTTTTAAAGAATGTTTTGCGACGAAATGACTCAAAACGTGCATATTTCCTAAAATCGCGAAAGAAGATGAAAAGTTCGTGCGCAAACTCAGTTTCAAATTTCACTTCAAATTTGACCATATAACTCCTTTTCATGTTCTAAGAAGAGGTCGTTGGTTTTGAAGAATGTTTTGCGAGAAAATGAAACAGAAGGTTCATATTTAGTAAAATCCCGAAAGAATATGAAAAGTTCGTTTGCGAACTTAGTTTCAAATTTTCACTTCAAATTTGAGCATATAACTCCTTTTGATGTTCTAAGATGAGGGCTTTGGTTTTAAAGAATGTTTTGCGACGAAATGACTCAAAGCGTGCATATTTCGTAAAATCACGAAAGAATAAGAAAAGTTCGTGCGCGAACTTTGTTTCAAATTTTCAATTCAAATTTGACCATAAGACTCCTTTTGATGTTCTAATATGAGTTCTTTGGTTTTAAAGAATATTTAGCGATGAAATGATGCAAAAAGTGCATATCTCGTAAAATTCCTAAACAAGATAAAAAGTTCGTGGGCGAACTTAGTATCAAAATTTCAACTCAAATTTGACCATATAACTTTTTTTTATGTTCTAAGAAGAGGGCGTTCGTTTTGAATAATATTTTACGAGAAAATGAAGCAAAAGGTTCATATTTAGTAAAATCCCGAAAGAAGATGAAAAGTTCGTGCGCGAACTTAGTTTCAAATTTTCACTTCAAATTTGAGCATATAACTCCTTTTGATGTTCTAAGATGAGGGCTTTGGTTTTAAAGAATGTTTTGCGACGAAATGACTCAAAGCGTGCATATTTCGTAAAATCGCGAAAGAATAAGAAAAGTTCGTGCGCGAACTTTGTTTCAAATTTTCAATTCAAATTTGACCATAAGACTCCTTTTGATGTTCTAATATGAGTTCTTTGGTTTTAAAGAATATTTAGCGATGAAATGATGCAAAAAGTGCATATCTCGTAAAATTCCTAAACAAGATAAAAAGTTCGTGGGCGAACTTAGTATCAAAATTTCAACTCAAATTTGACCATATAACTTTTTTTTATGTTCTAAGAAGAGGGCGTTCGTTTTGAATAATATTTTACGAGAAAATGAAGCAAAAGGTTCATATTTAGTAAAATCCCGAAAGAAGATGAAAAGTTCGTGCGCGAACTTAGTTTCAAATTTTCACTTCAAATTTGAGCATATAACTCCTTTTGATGTTCTAAGATGAGGGCTTTGGTTTTAAAGAATGTTTTGCGACGAAATGACTCAAATCGTGCATATTTCGTAAAATCGCGAAAGAATAAGAAAAGTTCGTGCGCGAACTTTGTTTCAAATTTTCAATTCAAATTTGACCATAAGACTCCTTTTGATGTTCTAATATGAGTTCTTTGGTTTTAAAGAATATTTAGCGATGAAATGATGCAAAAAGTGCATATCTCGTAAAATTCCTAAACAAGATAAAAAGTTCGTGGGCGAACTTAGTATCAAAATTTCAACTCAAATTTGACCATATAACGTTTTTTTATGTTCTAAGAAGGGGGCGTTCGTTTTGAATAATATTTTATGAGAAAATGAAGCAAAAGATTGATATTTAGTAAAATCCCGAAAAAAGATGAAAAGTTCGTGCGCGAACTTAGTTTCAAATTTTCACTTCAAATTTGACCATATAACTCCTTTTGATGGTCTAAGATGAGGGCTTTGGTTTTAAAGAATGTTTTGCGACGAAAAGACTCAAAACATGCATATTTCATAAAATCTCGAAAGAAGATGAAAAGTTCGTGCGCTAACTGAGTTTCCAATTTTCACTTCAAATTTGACCATAAAACTCCTTTTGATGTTCTAAGATGAGTGCTTTGGTTTTAAAGAATGTTTTGCGAGAAAATGAAGCAAAAGGTGCATATTTCGTAAAATCGCGAAAGAAGATGAAAAGTTCGTGGGCGAACTTTGTTTCAAAATTTCACCTCAAATTTGACCATATAACTCTTTTTCTTGTTCTAAGAAGAGGGCGTTGGTTTTGAAGAATGTTTTGCAAGAATATGAAGCAAAAGGTTCATATTTAGTAAAATCCCGAAAGAAGATGAAAAGTTCGTGCGCGAACTTAGTTACAAATTTTCACTTCAAATTTGACCATAAACTCCTTTTGATGTTCTAAGATGAGTGTTTTGGTTTTAAAAAATGTTTTGCGAAGAAATGATGCAAAAAGTGCAAATTTCGTAAAATTCCTAAACAAGATGAAAAGTTCGTGGGCCAACTTAGTTTCAAAATTTCAACTCAAATTTGACCATATAACTTTTTTTCATGTTCTAAGAAGAGGGCGTTGGTTTTGAAGAATATTTTGCGAGAAAATGAAGCAAAAGGTTGATGTTTAGTAAAATCCCGAAAGAAGATGAAAAGTTCGTGTGCGAACTTAGTTTCAAATTTTCACTTCAAATTTGACCATAAAACTCCTTTTGATGTTCTAAGATGAGTGCTTTGGTTTTAAAGAATGTTTTGCGAGAAAATGAAGCAAAAGGTGCATATTTCGTAAAATCGCGAAAGAAGATGAAAAGTTCGTGCGCAAACTTAGTTTCAAATTTTCACTTCAAATTTCACTATAAAACTCCTTTTGATGTTCTAAGATGAGTGTTTTGGTTTTAAAGAATGTTTTGCGATGAAATGCTGCAAAACGTTCGTATTAAGTAAAATTCCTAAACAAGATGAAAAGTTCGTGGGCGAACTTTGTTTCAAAATTTAACCTCAAATTTGACTATATAACTCCTTTTCTTGTTCTAAGAAGAGAGGGTTGGTTTTGAAGAATGTTTTGCGAGAAAATGAAGCAAAAGGTTCATATTTAGTAAAATCCCGAAAGAAGATGAAAAGTTCGTGCGCGAACTTAGTTTCAAATTTTCACTTCAAATTTGAGCATATAACTCCTTTTGATGTTCTAAGATGAGGGCTTTGGTTTTAAAGAATGTTTTTCGACGAAATGACTCAAAACATGCATATTTCGTAAAATCGCGAAAGAAGATGAAAAGTTCGTGCGCGAACTTTGTTTCAAATTTTCAATTCAAATTTGACCATAAAACTCCATTTGATGTTATAATATGAGTGCTTTGGTTTTAAAGAATATTTGGCGATGAAATGATGCAAAAAATGCATATTTCGTAAAATTCCTAAACAATATAAAATGTTCGTGGGCGAACTTAGTATCAAAATTTCAACTCAAATTTGACCATATAACTTTTTTTCATGTTCTAAGCAGAGGACGTTCGTTTTGAATAATATTTTACGAGAAAATGAAGCAAAATGTTGATATTTAGTAAAATCCCGAAAGAAGATGAAAAGTTCGTGCGCGAACTTAGTTTCAAAATTTTACTTCAAATTTGAGCATATAACTTGTAATATCCCGAACCCAAAATTTTAAAAAATATAATAATTTTTCAAATTTAATATTTTTAATAAATACTACATATTTTTAGAAAAATATTGACGCAAGAATCAGCTAAATCGGAGTTGAATTGGATTTGTTATGAATTATAGAAGTTTAAGTAAATATAGGGAAAGACGAGGGGCAAAACCGTCATTTTTCAGAAATCTGGTTTAAACCAGATTTCTCTGGTTTCAGTAGCAGCCGAGAGAGAGAGAGAGAAGGGGGGAGAGAGAGAGAAGGGGGTTTTGTTCGTTTAACGTCCGATCGGAGCAAGTAAGGTGTCAAATCGAAGCTCGTGGTGAGAGTAGCAAAACCCAAGTGGAATCACCGCCATCGGACCACCGTAGACGGCGGAATCGGCCGGAGAAGTTTCGGTTTTTCGAAATTTCAAAGCTCGATCCCGGTCGATTCAGTAGGAATTTTGGAACGAGACAGGTACCATTAGATTTCTGTTGTTGTGGGCTTCGTTTTGATGTAGGAGTGACCGGAAAATTCGCCGGAAAAATGGATTCCGGCGACCGGCCGGCCGAGTTAACTCAGCTCCGGCGAGTTGACTCGTGTTTGACCGAGTTGACCCGTTGACTCGGGTTTGACCCGTTTTGACTGGGTTGACCCGGTTTGACTATTTGACCCGGTTTGACCGTGGACTATTTGACCCGAGTTGACTTTGACCGGGTTTGACTTTTGACACGAGTTGACCGGGTTACCCCCGTTGACTTTTAGGTTGACTTTTGGTTGACTTTTCCGTATTTTGACTGTCGTGTATACGTATCCGTATTTTGATGCAGGAGGTTGATTTGGAGTTTTCAGACGTATTACGGATTAGCTTAGTCGACATTCCAGGTAGGGATTCTGCCCTAGTTCTTATTTGGGGTTCCGGGGGTTCCGTATTCGACGGACTCCTATTTGTCTATTGGTGTGAAATTCCCGGAGGTTGGGAATTTCTCTGTTTATACTCTTATCTGATTTATTTCCGCAATTGCAATATGTTATGATTATATGTGGTTGTTTTGGAGTTATATGTACGACTGACAGTATTTTTGTGTCTCTTGCGGGCCCACTATCCTGGTGGGGCCCACTTATCTTCCTGTGGGGCCCACTATCCTGGTGGGGCCCACCTATCCTCTCGTGGGGCCCACTTATCCTTTTGTGGGCGCATATCCATTGGTGGGGCCCACCTCCTGATGTCTGGTTTTATCCTCGAGAGTCCGGATAGGATTCCATTATGATGATCTTCTATGATTTGTGAGATTATGGAGGGATGATTTGTAGAGCGTGGGACCCACATCGGGCAACCCAGCTTACTGGATGATTTATCGATGGTTTTGATCGGGTACGTACCTGGAGACCGGATTGAGGTGAGGTACATCCTAGGGGACGCCCTTCGATGTAGGCGATGCTATCGAGTACCTGATGTAGGCTCGATCCTCATCCAATCTGGGGAGTACCTGGACTGGGAGACACCTTGCGGGGATCAGGGTGGGTCCAGGGGAGGATTTTCTGTTGTTATGTGGATATGAGTTGATACGGATTTGTGTTGATACGGATTTGAGTTGATATGGATTTGAGTTGGATTATGATTGAGTACTGATTTGAGAGTTGTACTTGAGGATGGTAGTGGTGGAGCCTACTCGGTATCTACCCTACGGATTGACTGATTGTGATGAGTTGTGATGTGTATCACTTATGGTTTCTCTGTATGTATTCTATATCTTACAGGCTTTCTTACTTTATCTCTGATTTACTGGAGTTCAGTGATACGGGAGTGTATCACTATTTGAGTTTCCTGTTCATTTCACATACATCTTGAGCTTTTACTTTCCGTTTATTCTGTTGATTGATATTCCTCTATATCCCTACTGAGCTTCGTGGCTCATCCCTTTCATTCATATGTTTTCAGGTGAGATAGCCGGAGTGGATGATCAGCGCAGGGATGTGTGAGGCGTGATGTAGCTGGTGTGGGGATGTTGTGTCTGTCTTTAGTATCTGTTTTTTCGTATTTATGATATTTGGATTTTTCCGCTGTAGACTCTGGATTGCAGATTACATTATGTTTGGAGTATTTGAGATTATGGTTGCGATTTATATATATATACATATATATATATATATGTGAGATTACTTATAGTGTTTGGGTAGTTTGGGGTGTAAATCCGGTTCGGGGAACGGAGGAGTTCCCTGCCGGTCACGTCTCTGAGATTCATGGGTGCTCATCTACACCTATCTGGGAAAGGGGCGTGACAGTTTGGTATCAGAGGTGGTCAGTTAGTTTTTGGAGTGGGTATTCGGTTTATTTTGTTTTTCCCCAGCTACACATCACGCGCTTCCCGGCTGATCTGGTGAGTTATTTTTTGTTTTACGTTTGGGGTATTTGATGTATGTAGTTATACGATTACGTTTCAGTTATAGTAGACACACGTAAAACACGCGTTCGGGGTGGGCGTGCTACCGCGGACGTGGGCGGGGTTGAGAGGAGAGCTTTGTTGGCTTCGGCATTTTTGGAGGATGATGCTTATGTCTGGTAGGAGAGTATGACTATTGGTAGGGAGTGTATGGCAATTCCATGGACGGAGTTTGAGACTCTGTTTCTAGCACAGTATGTTTCCCAGGCCATTCGCGTTGCGAAGGCCAAGGAGTTTCTAGAGCTGATTCAGAGTAGAGATATGACAGTGTCACAATATCAGGCATGGTTTGAGGAGCTTTGTCGATATGGAGAGGAGTACATTGCCACTGAGGAGAAGAAGATACTGAGATTTCAGCGCGGGCTGAAAGCCCGCATTTCCGAGCGTTTAGCAGGGATGATGGTTCGTACTTATCGGGAGTCCATTGATAGGGCACTTGATATAGAGAGGAGCATGGTTGATTCACAGGATTATTGGGAGCTTCATAAGAGGAAGTACGGAGATACTTCTTCTGCCTCAGGGAGCAGTAGTAGACAGAGGACTGAGGGTCAGAGACAGAGACCCAGACAGGATCAGGGGCAGAGATTCCAGGACAGGAGACAGGACCGTACGAGTCAGGAGCAGAGTTCTCAAAGACAGGGACAGCAGGGTCCGCAGCAGCGACAGCAGGGTCCACGACAGGGACAGGGGTCCATATCTGGATTGTATTGTTATGCGTGTGGTCATACTGGGCACATGATATTGGACTGTCCCAGGGCGGATAGCCCATTGTGTTTCTCTTGTGGACTACCAGGACATGTTCAGAGGTATTGCCCGAGGAGTCGTACAGCACCATCAGGCAGAGGACAGGGAGCCCCAGCACTTGCAGCACCAGCACCTAGAGCTCCAGCAGGCAGAGGGGCCAGACCTCCAGCACCACCAGTGAGACAGCAGCAGAGGCAGGGCCAGAGAGCTGGAGTTTATGCAGTTACACCTGAGCCAGCACCAGAGCGTGATTTTATTGGAGGTAGAGTTTTACTTTTTAGTTCTTGGGCTCGTGTTCTATTTGATACCGGTGCCACGCATTCGTTTATTTCCACCTCTTTTGTTGAGGCATTGGGGTTAGAGATTTTGGATTTGGATAGGAGATTGGTAGTGGATTCTCCGTTGGGGTCAGGTACTGTGGTGAGGAGCATTTGTAGGGGTTGTATTTTTCGATTTGCTGATCACGAGTTTCGAGCAGATTTATATGTTATGGATTTCACTGACTATGATGTGATACTTGGATTGGACTGGTTGACTGACTATGATGTTGTGATAGATTGTACAGAGCGTAGGGTCACGCTGACATCACCATCTGGGCGAGTTAGTTTTTGTGGGTCGCGGGTTGTTACATGTTCACACTTTCTTGACAACCCACGATATACTGACTGTCCAGTGGCGAGCTTGATTTCTACATCGGAGATTGAGGCTAGTACGGCTGTGCCAGTGGTAGAGGAGTATTTGGATGTATTTCCTGATGAGTTACCAGGATTATCACCACAGCGGGAGATTGATTTTGTGATTGAGTTATATCCGGGTACAGACCCGATTTCTATTCCACCGTATAGGATGGCTTCAGCAGAGTTGAGGGAGTTGGATAGGCAGTTGCGGGAGTTGCAGGGTCTAGGATTTATCAGACCCAGTACTTCACCATGGGGTGCTCCAGTCCTCTTCGTGAAGAAGAAGGACGGATCGATGAGGATGTGTGTGGACTACAGGAAGTTGAATAGGGTGACTGTGAAGAATAAGTACCCGTTACCGAGGATAAATGATTTGTTTGATCAGTTGAGGGGTAGTCACTATTACTCCAAGATTGATCTCAGGTCAGGTTATCACCAGTTGAGGATTCGAGAGGAGGACATATCGAAGACGGCATTTCGTACTCGATATGGTCATTATGAGTTTCTGGTCATGCCGTTTGGGCTGACCAATGCCCCAGCAGCTTTTATGGATTTGATGCATAGAGTGTTCAGACAGTATCTTGACCAGTTTGTGATAGTCTTCATCGATGATATATTGGTGTATTCGGCCACAGAGGAGGAGCATATGGGGCATTTGGAGATTGTTCTGCAGACACTCAGAGAGCATCAGTTGTATGCCAAGCTGAGTAAGTGCGAGTTTTGGGCAACTCAGGTGAAATTCTTGGGGCATGTGATATCCAGAGATGGAGTGGCAGTGGATCCTGCCAAGGTGGAGGCTGTGTTGGATTGGAGGACTCCGAGGACAGTGGGAGAGATTCGTAGTTTCCTGGGATTAGCAGGTTACTACAGGAGGTTTATAGAGGGATTTTCACGGATTGCTTCACCGATGACTGAGTTGACGCGGAAGGGTGTTCCTTTCGTGTGGACTGATAGATGTGAGCAGGCTTTTCGGGAGCTGAAGACCCGACTCACATCACCTCCAGTCCTGACTATTCCAGATAGTGGTATTGGTTATCATGTATATTGTGATGCTTCAGGGATTGGTTTAGGTTGTGTGCTTATGCAGCAGGATAGGGTGGTGGAGTATGCTTCACGACTGTTGAAGCCACATGAGAGGAATTATCCTGTACATGATTTGGAGTTGGCTGCTATAGTGTTCGCACTTAAGCAGTGGAGACATTACCTTTATGGGGAGCAGTTTGAGGTGTTTTCAGATCACAGGAGTTTACGACACTTATTTACACAGAAGGATCTGAATCAGAGGCAGCGGAGATGGATGGAGTACCTTGGAGATTATGATTTCTCATTGCAGTATCATCCAGGCAAGGCCAATGTGGTGGCTGACGCCTTGAGTAGGAAGTTGGCAGTGGCACGACTGTCACTGCGGGAGTTTGAGTTGGTGGACATCATTGGGCAGTACCGACTAGATGTTAGTGACAGGGGTGATAGATGTTCCCTGAGCAGTTTGGTGAGTCGTCCAGCACTAGTACAGAAAGTGTTGGATGCACAGCTTGGTGATGCGATTTTTGATGATATTGAGGATATGGATGGTTGGATTCGAGGTGCTGATGGAGGAGTTCGTTTTAGAGGTCGATTAGTGGTTCCAGTATATGTTGAGTTGAGAGATGAGATACTTAGAGAGGCACACTATTCTCAGTTCGCGATACATCCTGGTGCTACTAAGATGTATCGAGATGTACGGAGACAGTATTGGTGGAGCGGACTGAAGATAGATGTGGCCCAGACTGTGTTGAGATGTCTTACCTGTCAGCAGGTGAAGGCAGAGCATAGGAGACCTCCTGGATTGTTACAGCCGCTTCCATTGCCTGAGTGGAAGTGGGAGCATGTGTGTATGGATTTTGTGATGGGTTTACCGAGGACTGTGAGGAGACATGATACTGTGTGGGTTGTTGTTGATAGATTGACGAAGACTGCTCACTTTTTACCGATTCAGCAGACTGACTCGGTGGAGACACTTACTAGACTTTACATTCGAGAGGTCGTACGGCTACATGGGGTACCCGTGTCTATTGTATCTGACAGGGATCCTCGTTTCACTTCTCGCTTTTGGAGCAGTTTTCAGGACACTCTGGGGACGATGTTGAGTTTTAGTACAGCGTTTCACCCACAGACTGACGGTCAGAGTGAGAGGACTATACAGATTTTGGAGGACATGCTTCGGTCGTGTGTTATGGATTTCAGGGGTGATTGGGAGACGCATATTCCACTGGTAGAGTTTGTGTATAACAACTCTTATCAAAGTAGTATTCAGATGGCACCATTTGAGGCACTTTATGGTAGACCATGTAGGTCACCACTTTGTTGGTCGGAGGTTGGGGACAGACCCCTGTTGGGACCAGATTTGATTCAGCAGACCACTGAGGCTGTGGCAGTTATCAGACAGCGACTTCTGACGGCTCAGTCACGTCAGAAGAGTTATGCAGATCGTAGGCGGAGACCTCTAGAGTTCCAGGTGGGTGATCATGTATTCCTCAAGGTCAGTCCGAAGCGAGGGATACAACGTTTTGGTAGATCTGGGAAGTTGACTCCTAGGTTTATTGGACCATTTGAGATCTTGGAGAGAGTAGGGAGTTTGGCTTATAGGTTGGCATTGCCACCACAGTTGTCCGGAGTTCATGGTGTATTTCATGTTTCTATGTTACGGAGGTATCATCGGGATCCCTCCCATATTATTGATTGGTCGACTCTGGAGATTGGAGAGGATGCTACCTATGAGGTACGTCCGGTTCAGATTTTGGATAGCCAGATACGGAGATTACGTTCGAAGACCATACCCTTAGTTAAGGTGTTATGGCAGCATTATGGAGTTCAGGAGGCTACCTGGGAGGTAGAGTCAGATATGCGGGAGCGCTATCCAGACTTGTTTACGACCTAGGTATTTTTCGTATTTTATACTAATTATTTTACCTTTGTGTACTTAATAATTACCCTTTAGGTAATTTCGAGGACGAAATTGTTTTCTAAGGGGGGGAGGATGTAATATCCCGAACCCAAAATTTTAAAAAATATAATAATTTTTCAAATTTAATATTTTTAATAAATACTACATATTTTTAGAAAAATATTGACGCAAGAATCAGCTAAATCGGAGTTGAATTGGATTTGTTATGAATTATAGAAGTTTAAGTAAATATAGGGAAAGACGAGGGGCAAAACCGTCATTTTTCAGAAATCTGGTTTAAACCAGATTTCTCTGGTTTCAGTAGCAGCCGAGAGAGAGAGAGAGAAGGGGGGAGAGAGAGAGAAGGGGGTTTTGTTCGTTTAACGTCCGATCGGAGCAAGTAAGGTGTCAAATCGAAGCTCGTGGTGAGAGTAGCAAAACCCAAGTGGAATCACCGCCATCGGACCACCGTAGACGGCGGAATCGGCCGGAGAAGTTTCGGTTTTTCGAAATTTCAAAGCTCGATCCCGGTCGATTCAGTAGGAATTTTGGAACGAGACAGGTACCATTAGATTTCTGTTGTTGTGGGCTTCGTTTTGATGTAGGAGTGACCGGAAAATTCGCCGGAAAAATGGATTCCGGCGACCGGCCGGCCGAGTTAACTCAGCTCCGGCGAGTTGACTCGTGTTTGACCGAGTTGACCCGTTGACTCGGGTTTGACCCGTTTTGACTGGGTTGACCCGGTTTGACTATTTGACCCGGTTTGACCGTGGACTATTTGACCCGAGTTGACTTTGACCGGGTTTGACTTTTGACACGAGTTGACCGGGTTACCCCCGTTGACTTTTAGGTTGACTTTTGGTTGACTTTTCCGTATTTTGACTGTCGTGTATACGTATCCGTATTTTGATGCAGGAGGTTGATTTGGAGTTTTCAGACGTATTACGGATTAGCTTAGTCGACATTCCAGGTAGGGATTCTGCCCTAGTTCTTATTTGGGGTTCCGGGGGTTCCGTATTCGACGGACTCCTATTTGTCTATTGGTGTGAAATTCCCGGAGGTTGGGAATTTCTCTGTTTATACTCTTATCTGATTTATTTCCGCAATTGCAATATGTTATGATTATATGTGGTTGTTTTGGAGTTATATGTACGACTGACAGTATTTTTGTGTCTCTTGCGGGCCCACTATCCTGGTGGGGCCCACTTATCTTCCTGTGGGGCCCACTATCCTGGTGGGGCCCACCTATCCTCTCGTGGGGCCCACTTATCCTTTTGTGGGCGCATATCCATTGGTGGGGCCCACCTCCTGATGTCTGGTTTTATCCTCGAGAGTCCGGATAGGATTCCATTATGATGATCTTCTATGATTTGTGAGATTATGGAGGGATGATTTGTAGAGCGTGGGACCCACATCGGGCAACCCAGCTTACTGGATGATTTATCGATGGTTTTGATCGGGTACGTACCTGGAGACCGGATTGAGGTGAGGTACATCCTAGGGGACGCCCTTCGATGTAGGCGATGCTATCGAGTACCTGATGTAGGCTCGATCCTCATCCAATCTGGGGAGTACCTGGACTGGGAGACACCTTGCGGGGATCAGGGTGGGTCCAGGGGAGGATTTTCTGTTGTTATGTGGATATGAGTTGATACGGATTTGTGTTGATACGGATTTGAGTTGATATGGATTTGAGTTGGATTATGATTGAGTACTGATTTGAGAGTTGTACTTGAGGATGGTAGTGGTGGAGCCTACTCGGTATCTACCCTACGGATTGACTGATTGTGATGAGTTGTGATGTGTATCACTTATGGTTTCTCTGTATGTATTCTATATCTTACAGGCTTTCTTACTTTATCTCTGATTTACTGGAGTTCAGTGATACGGGAGTGTATCACTATTTGAGTTTCCTGTTCATTTCACATACATCTTGAGCTTTTACTTTCCGTTTATTCTGTTGATTGATATTCCTCTATATCCCTACTGAGCTTCGTGGCTCATCCCTTTCATTCATATGTTTTCAGGTGAGATAGCCGGAGTGGATGATCAGCGCAGGGATGTGTGAGGCGTGATGTAGCTGGTGTGGGGATGTTGTGTCTGTCTTTAGTATCTGTTTTTTCGTATTTATGATATTTGGATTTTTCCGCTGTAGACTCTGGATTGCAGATTACATTATGTTTGGAGTATTTGAGATTATGGTTGCGATTTATATATATATACATATATATATATATATGTGAGATTACTTATAGTGTTTGGGTAGTTTGGGGTGTAAATCCGGTTCGGGGAACGGAGGAGTTCCCTGCCGGTCACGTCTCTGAGATTCATGGGTGCTCATCTACACCTATCTGGGAAAGGGGCGTGACATAACTCCTTCTGATGTTCTAAGATGAGGGCCTTGGTTTTAACGAATGTTTTGGACCAAATGACTCAAAACGTGCATATTTCGTAAAATCGCGAAAGAAGTTGAAAAGTTCGTGCGCAAACTTAGTTTCAAATTTTCACTTCAAAATTGACTATAAAACTCCTTTTGATGTTCTAAGAAGAGTGCTTTGGTTTTAAAGAATGTTTTGCGATGAAATGCTGTAAAACGTTCGTATTAAGTAAAATTCCTAAACAAGACCGGGTGCTCTCTCCGCACCCTTCCTAGGTCACTAGTGTGAACATCCGGGATCAACCGGAAATCCGGCGGCACCTCCCCGTATATCGGAGAGTTCCCACATGCATCAGAAACGCAGCAACAACCACATCGCACTAGCAACCTAGCAAACATAGGCCTCAGGGCTCAACCACATGCAATCCTGACCCTAGGCCTCAGGCCATCCACTACCAGCATGCACAAACTGATGGCATCACATATAAATCCACACACAGATTTTTATAGCATCAAATATAACCAGAATTGAACATCCACATCCACATAAAAGCACAACCGTGCTAAATGGTTATATTCTCTCAACATAGATATACTACATAAACCCACATGCATAGAGTATATCTCTAGCACTCTATCCTATCCAGGGCCATCCATGTCACGTCCCGCTCACCGATCCGCATCACCGGTACCTGTACCAGTATCTCCTGTGAAAAGAAGAAAGTAAAGGAGTGAGCTAGAAGCTCAGTAGGGTAAAGAAGTAAACATTGATATAGGCAGAACCGAAAGAAGTAATGCATCAATATGTACCTACCACATGAACGTATACTCAACAATTTCACATCAACATTTACCCAGATCGACCCTTTCGGAGCATAACAACCACAATACCATTGCAACTCAATGTAATATTGCCCGGAAGCAAGCTCACCACAACCAACCACTCCTAGGATCATCCGGTTGCGTGAACCTATCACACCCGCACCCAACAAGGCAAGTCACTCTCGACCCTACCCTTAGTGCGTTACCCCACATGGAGTTCACGTGACTTGGTGATAACTACCTTCACTTTGCCATCCTCCCATGTGGCTTTCAAGTAACTTAAGGGTTCTCGAGTCCATACCCGAGTCCCCCATGCATCTCTAATGCATTATGACATGTCATGCCGAATAGATAAGTATATATGAACATCCTATATATATATATTTTACATAACTACCATGATGCATGAACGGAAAATCACAACGTGACCGTAAATGACGGAACACAAAATCGGGTCATGCAACATTCAACATCAAACAATAATCCACACAAGGCTCGTTTCCCCTTAGAAGCAATTAAGGCGGAAACTCAAATAATGGCGACCAATGAAGAATCGAAACGCTATTTAGGCAACAATAACGAATTATAGAAACAAAGGTTGGAAATCCCCTACCTCGTTCCGAGCCAACTACACAAATTCTCAAATTTAGGGTTTTAACCCTTGGTTCTCCCAACCTATCGATTCACATCAAATCGAACTCATATAATTAATCCAAAAATTCCATATTATCATATCAATCACAATTTAATCAACAAAATCATAAACACTTACTTTCTCTCTCTAGAAATTCCTCTAAAACACCTTTGTTCTTAGCCCAAACGATTCTTCACACCAAAATCACAATCAACCTACACATAGGTCTAAAATCAAGTCTAGAACAACATATCTAAACCATAGAGTCTAATTCTTAAAGAATCAAACGAATCTAGAAAAACCTAGAAATTCCAAAAACTATGAAAAACTTACCAAATCTCCAAAATCCACCTTGAATCTTCCTTGATAAGCTTCAAGAGTCACAAATCTTCAATCTCCAAGCCAAACTTCAACCAAAAGCTCCTTCTCTCTCTTCTTCTCTCTCTCTTTCTCTCTCTAGTCGGGTGCTTCAAAAGTTGGAATAAGCTGAAATGTCTAAAACTGAGCCTAAAACCTGATTTCCCGATAGCCGTCCGGACGCCCAAAGTATCCGTCCGGACGGATTACTGTTCCCGTAACCCACTGCCCTCACTCTAGGCAAATCCGTCCGGACGCCCAATTATCCGTCCGGACGGATTACTGTTCACAGAACTCACTGCCTTGATTCTAGGCAAATCCGTCCGGACGCTCAATTATCCGTCCGGACGGATTACTGTTCACATAACCCAGTTTTTTCTCAAATTTATTTTCCGGCTCGGTCTAAGCTTCGATTTGATATATTACGGGCCCAAAACGGACATGTACACTAAAAGTTATGACCCATTTACCGAACCAAGTTCAAAACTATTTTTCCATAATGCCGTACTTCACAAATCATCCGTAACTCGACTCAAAACTAAATTTTTGGGTCGGGATTTCACATCCTCCCCCCCTTAATAAAATTTCGTCCCGAAATTTAACTACACACGTACCTGAATCTCCGAACAACTCCGGGTACTTCTCCTTCATTCTGGATTCCAACTCCCAAGTTGCTTCTTCAACTCCGTGATACATCCACATCACTTTTACTAATGGAATCACACTCGACCTCGTGACCTTGTTCTGTCGGTCTAGAATTTTTATCGATTGAAGAGTGTAACTCCCATCTTCTTCAACCTCCAATGTAGTCCAATCTATCACATGCGACGGATTCGACTCATATTTCCGAAGCATTGATATATGGAATACATTGTGAACCTTCTCAAGCTTCGGTGGAAGTGCCAAACGGTACGCCACCGGTCCCACCGCCTCAAGAATCTCAAATGGCCCCACAAATCTCGGTGCCAACTTCCCATGCTTACTATACCTCTGAATTCCACGTCTCGGACTAACCTTCAAGAAAACCTTATCGCCTACCGCAAACTCCAAAGGTCTCCTCCTCCGGTCAGTATAAGACTTCTGTCGGCTCTTTGCGGTGATCAACCGCCTTCGGATCTCATCCACTCTCTCTCGAGCTTCCTTGACCATTTTCGGTCCTGAAACAACTTTCTCACCAACCTCCACCCAACACAAAGGTGACCTACAAGGCCTCCCGTAGAGCGCCTCATAAGGTGCCATTCCGATACTACTCTGGAAAGAGTTATTATACACAAACTCTGCCAGATGTAAGTACCGATCCCAACTTCCTCCAAAATCAACTACACATGCCCGTAGCATGTCCTCCAAAATCTGTATGGTTCTCTCACTCTGCCCATCAATCTGAGGATGATAAGCTGTAGAGAAATCCAACTTCGTTCCCAATGCCTCCTGTAAACTACTCCAGAATCTACCTGTGAACCGCGGGTCTCGGTCCGACACAATAGATAATGGAATTCCGTGAAGTCTCACAATCTCCTTGACATACATAGTACTCAAGGTCTCCAACGAATCCGTCTTGTTCATGGGTAAGAAGTGTGCAGACTTGGTTAATCTGTCCACTATCACCCAAACCGTGTCATGCCGTCTCTGAGTCATTGGCAACGCTGTCACAAAATCCATAGTGATCTTCTCCCACTTCCATTGTGCTATCGGTAAGGGTTGCAACAATCCAGCTGGTCTCTGATGCTCTGCCTGCACTTGTCGACAAGTAAGGCACTTCGTCACAAATCTAGCAACATCGGCTTTCATGCCCCTCCACCAGAAACTCTGTTTCAAATCTCGGTACATCTTCGTACCCCCGGGATGCATGGCAAACTTGGAATGATGTGCTTCCTTTAGAATCTCTTGTCTCAACTCATCATCATCGGGAACTACTAGTCTTCCCACATACCTTACTCCACCATCATTCCCTCGAACCCATCCAAGACTCTCATCAATCACATCAAATGTATGATCCCCATTTTGTGCATCTATCACCTTCTGAACCATCATAGGTCTCAAAGTTATAGAAAACAAATAGGTTTTTTCCTCTTGACTCCTCAACTCCAATCCAAACCCATTGATTGTCTCCACAATTTCCCACTCATGCATGAATAGGCTAGCAATCTTCTGCTTCCTACTCAACGCATCCGCGACTACATTTGCTTTACCGGGATGGTATTGCAAATTAAAATCAAAATCCTCTAAGTACTCCATCCACCGCCTTTGCCGTAAGTTCAACTCCTTTTGGGTGAATAGGTACTTGAGGCTTTTGTGATCCGAGAACACCTCAAATGTCTCTCCGTAGAGATAGTACCTCCACTGCTTAAGAGCAAATACCACTGCCGCCAACTCCAGATCATGCACTGGATAATTCCTCTCATGTGTCTTTAGCAACCTTGAACCATACTCTATCACTCGGCCCTGTTGCATCAACACACAACCTAAACCGACTCCAGACGCATCGCAATACACCTGATAGCCAACATTCCTCTCCGGAACTACTAACACTGGAGGTGTTGTCAACCTCTTCTTCAACTCTTCAAATGCGGCCTCACATTCGTCTGTCCACACAAACGGTGTACCCTTCTTCGTGAGCTGCGTCATCGGCGAAGCAACTCTTGAGAAGTCCTCAATAAACCTCCGGTAGTAACCTGCCAACCCTAGGAAACTCCGGATCTCTGTCACATTCTTTGGTCTTTCCCAACTCAAAACCGACTCAACTTTGGAGTAATCAACCGCTATGCCTTCTTGAGTGATCACATGGCCTAGGAACTTCACCTCCGTGGCCCAAAATTCACACTTACTCAATTTAGCATACAGTTGATTCTCCCTCAATGTCTGTAACATTACCTTCAAATGTTCCTCATGCTCTTCCTCCGTAGGAGAATAAATCAATATATCATCTATAAAAACCACCACAAAGTTATCCAAAAACGGTCTAAGAACCCTTTGCATTAGGTCCATGAACACCGCTGGGGCATTTGTCAACCCAAACGGCATCACAAGAAACTCATAATGCCCATAACGAGTTCTAAACGCTGTTTTCTGGATATCTTCCTCCTTAATCCTCAACTGATGATAACCCAACCTCAAATCAATCTTAGAGAAATGTCTAGCACCTCTCAATTGGTCAAACAAATCATTGATCCTAGGCAATGGATACTTATTCCTCACTGTAACCTTATTCAACTGCCTATAATCAATACACATCCTCAAACTTCCGTCTTTCTTCTTGACGAACAACACTGGTGCTCCCCACGGGGACACACTCGGTCTAATGAATCCCAAATCTTGTAACTCCTCTAATTGAGAACTCAATTCCTTCAACTCTTCTGGAGCCATCCGATATGGCGGAATCGAAATCGGCTTGACATTCGGATGCAACTCAATAGCAAAGTCAATCTCTCTCTTCGGAGGTAATCCCGGCAACTCTTCCAGAAATACATCCATAAATTCTTCCACTACCCGAATCATAGTAGTCACATCTCCTTTAGGAGCCGACGTCACCAAACTTGCTACCCTACAATCCTGATACGAAGGATTATCCATGAAATGTGGGCATGGAATCCCCTTCGATCCCCTCAACTGAATCACCCCACCCTCCGGTACTCTAAGAGTGATCCTGCTTTGCCAAAAATCAAGCACTCCTTGGTGCTTTGTCAACCAATCAACTCCGAGTATCACATCGAAGTCTTTGAAATCTAACACATACAAATCGGCTTGTAGAGATATTTCTCCAAACCGACACTCACATCCGAACACCACCCCCTCCAACGTGGTAAAGTGCCCAAATGGTGAGGACACCGTAAACATTCTTCTAATCGGCGAAATTTCTACCGCTAGTGCGTTCGCTAACGAACTAGTAATAAATGATGAGGTAGCTCCATAATCAAACAAGACTCTGGCCCAACAATTTGAAATCAAAAATGTACCTCCAATGAAGTTGGGATGCTCCTGTGCCTCCTGATGTCCCAGTGCAAAGACACGTCCCTCTACCAGTGCATTCTGCTGCTGCTGTGGCTGACGAGTCCCACCCCGCCCCCTTCCTCCTGAGGGAACATTGGAAGGAAGAGACGGAGGTGGTACTCCCGGTATGCTCTGTTGTTGTGCTCTCTGATTGCCCTCCGGACATTCACTCTTTTTGTGACCCAACTTGCCACACCCAAAGCACTTAAACCCAGGAAGTCTGCACTCACTTGCCTTGTGCCCCTCCTTCCCACACTTGAAGCATGCTGTCTTGCTCCATTGTGGCCTTGGACCCTTGCCTCGGTCCCCTCTCTGTTGACGAAAGTCCATCCTCGGTTTCTTGTGGCTACTACCACCACCACCACTACTACCCTCACTCACTGGACGCTTCCTCTGAGCTTCACTTTTCTCACTCAACTCAAAATCGAGAGCCATCTCCACTGTGTCCTGATATGACACCACCCTAGTGGCCATCACCATCCTACCAAGACTAGGAAGCAACCCATCTCGGTACCTCA
Organism: Euonymus europaeus; assembly: GCA_963580455.1. Taxonomy (NCBI): domain Eukaryota; kingdom Viridiplantae; phylum Streptophyta; class Magnoliopsida; order Celastrales; family Celastraceae; genus Euonymus; species Euonymus europaeus. Next base: position 11,528,341 of record OY756960.1, on the reverse strand, counting down.
CTGCCTTCTTCACATCAGTTGGAGCAAACTCCTTCCCATACCGGTATAACTCTTCGAATTGTTTGGTGTACTGAGACACCGTCATCTCCGGTGTCTGCAATAAATCCAAGAACTGCTTGGCCTTCTCCGTTTGCAGAGGCCTTGGCACAAACTTCTGCATAAACAGCTGCTCAAACGAAGTCCAAGTCAGCTCATTCCGTCTCTGACCCATAGACATCCACCATTCATAGGCCGCACCACTCAAGTAGTAAAACACAAACTTCACCCGTCTCTCATCGGGTATCTCAAGAGTGTCCATCCTCATACTCAGCTGATTGAACCACTCCTCCGCCCCTACTCCCGTTCCATCTCCAGAAAAGGTTGGAGGAGTAGTCCTCCTCAATTGGTCCACCTCATACATTCCTCTCCCAGCTCTAGGTACTGCTGCTACCTCAGTTGTAGCCTCTGGTACAACTCCCTCTGTATGGATGCCAGTTGCACCCATCGCCTGTGCCACAGCCTGTGCTATTGTCTGCGCTTGTGTCTGCGCCATACTCATCATGAAGCTAGCAATATCCTCCATCGTCACTGGTTGCCCCCCTGTAGTAACAGCCGCAACCTGCACCACAGGTGGTGCTTGCTGGGCTACATTATCAGTCGGTAGTCCCTCCTGAACTATCTCCTCATCTCTCACATCAAGGTCCACTCTCGGAACTGAACCCTCAGTACTCGGTGTGCGTCTAGCCACTCACCCCGCACTTCTACCACGGCCTCTACCTCGGCCTCTACCTGTCCCTCGTTGGCCTTCGCCACGACGTACCACAGCTGTACTATCAGATCGCACAGTACTATGAGTATTCATCTGCATGGCAACAGATAATACTATTTAATACACTACTCAAACGAGGATTTAAGGGGAAAGGAAAACATACCGGATCAGCAGCAGTCGTGACATGGCCTGGAATGTACTACTCTTCAACTAGGACCCAACACCCCAGATCCTATAAAGAGTCGTAAACCTGGCTCGATACCAAATTGTCACGCCCCATTTCCGGAGACGCGACTGGGTGCTCTCTCCGCACCCTTCCTAGGTCACTAGTGTGAACATCCGGGATCAACCGGAAATCCGACGGCACCTCCCCGTATATCGGAGAGTGCCCACCTGCATCAGAAACGCAGCAACAACCACATCGCACTAGCAACCTAGCAAACATAGGCCTCAGGCCTCAACCACATGCAATCCTGACCCTAGGCCTCAGGCCATCCACTACCAGCATGCACAAACTGATGGCATCACATATAAATCCACACACAGATTTTTATAGCATCAAATATAACCAGAATTGAACATCCACATCCACATAAAAGCACAACCGTGCTAAATGGTCATATTCTCTCAACATAGATATACTACATAAACCCACATGCATAGAGTATATCTCTAGCACTCTATCCTATCCAGGGCCATCCATGTCACGTCCCGCTCACAGATCCGCATCACCGGTACCTGTACCAGTATCTCCTGTGAAAGGAAGAAAGTAAAGGAGTGAGCTATAAGCTCAGTAGGGTAAAGAAGTAAACATTGATATAGGCAGAACCGAAAGAAGTAATGCTGATATGTACCTACCACATGAACGTATACTCAACAATTTCACATCAACATTTACCCAGATCGACCCTTTCGGAGCATAACAACCACAATACCATTCCAACTCAATGTAATATTGCCCGGGAGCAAGCTCACCACAACCAACCACTCCTAGGATCATCCGGTTGCGTGAACCTATCACGCCCGCACCCAACAAGGCAAGTCACTCTCGACCCTACCCTTAGTGCGTTACCCCACATGGAGTTCACGTGACTTGGTGATAACTACCTTCACTTTGCCATCCTCCCATGTGGCTTTCAAGTAACTTAAGGGTTCTCGAGTCCATACCCGAGTCCCCCATGCATCTCTAATGCATTATGACATGTCATGCCGAATAGATAAGTATATATGAACATCCTATATATATATATATTTTACATAACTACCATGATGCATGAACGGAAAATCACAACGTGACCGTAAATGACGGAACATAAAATTGGGTCATGCAACATTCAACATCAAACAATAATCCACACAAGGCTCGTTTCCCCTTAGAAGCAATTAAGGCGGAAACTCAAATAATGGCGACCAATGAAGAATCGAAACGCTATTTAGGCAACAATAACGAATTATAGAAACAAAGGTTGGAAATCCCCTACCTCGTTCCGAGCCAACTACACAAATTCTCAAATTTAGGGTTTTAACCCTTGGTTCTCCCAACCTATCGATTCACATCAAATCGAACTCATATAATTAATCCAAAAATTCCATATTATCATATCAATCACAATTTAATCAACAAAATCATAAACGCTTACTTTCTCTCTCTAGAAATTCCTCTAAAACACCTTTGTTCTTAGCCCAAACGATTCTTCACACCAAAATCACAATCAACCTACACATAGGTCTAAAATCAAGTCTAGAACAACATATCTAAACCATAGAGTCTAATTCTTAAAGAATCAAGCGAATCTAGAAAAACCTAGAAATTCCAAAAACTATGAAAAACTTACCAAATCTCCAAAATCCACCTTGAATCTTCCTTGATAAGCTTCAAGAGTCACAAATCTTCAATCCCCAAGCCAAACTTCAACCAAAAGCTCCTTCTCTCTCTTCTTCTCTCTCTCTTTCTCTCTCTAGTCGGGTGTTTCAAAAGTTGGAATAAGCTGAAATGTCTAAAACTGAGCCTAAAAACTGATTTCCCGATAGCCGTCCGGACGCCCAAAGTATCCGTCCGGACGGATTACTGTTCCCGTAACCCACTGCCCTCACTCTAGGCAAATCCGTCCAGACGCCCAATTATCCGTCCGGACGGATTACTGTTCACAGAACTCACTGCCTTGATTCTAGGCAAATCCGTCCGGACGCTCAATTATCCGTCCGGACGGATTACTGTTCACAGAACCCAGTTTTTTCTCAAATTTATTTTCCGGCTCGGTCTAAGCTTCGATTTGATATATTACGGGCCCAAAACGGACATGTACACTAAAAGTTATGACCCATTTACCGAACCAAGTTCAAAACTATTTTTCCATAATGCCGTACTTCACAAATCATCCGTAACTCGACTCAAAACTAAATTTTTGGGTCGGGATTTCACAAAATTAGTTTCAAATCTTTACTTCAAATTTGAGCATATAACTCCTTTTGATGTTCTAAGATGAGGGCTTTGGTTTTAACGAATGTTTTGGACCAAATGACTCAAAACGTGCATATTTCGTAAAATCGCGAAAGAAGATGAAAAGTTCGTGCGCAAACTTAGTTTCAAATTTTCACTTCAAATTTGACTATAAAACTCCTTTTGATGTTCTAAGATGAGTGCTTTGGTTTTAAAGAATGTTTTGCGATGAAATGATGCAAAACGTTCGTATTAAGTAAAATTCCTAAACAAGATGAAAAGTTCGTGGGCGAACTTTGTTTCAAAATTTCACCTCAAATTTGACCATATAACTCCTTTTCTTTTTCTAAGAAGAGGGCATTGGTTTTGAAGAATATTTTGCGAGAAAATGAAGCAAAAGGTTGATATTTAGTAAATTCCCGAAAGAAGATGAAAAGTTCGTGCGCGAACTTAGTTTCAATTTTTCACTTCAAATTTGAGCATATAACTCTTTTTGATGTTCTAAGATGAGGGCTTTGGTTTTAAAGAATGTTTTGCGACGAAATGACTCAAAACATGCATATTTCGTAAAATCGCGAAAGAAGATGAAAAGTTCGTGCGCGAACTTAGTTTCAAATTTTCATTTCAAATTTGACCATATAACTCCTTTTGAAGTTCTAAGTTGAGGGATTTAGTTTTAAAGAATGTTTTGCGACGAAATGACTCAAAACGTGCATATTTCGTAAAATCGCGAAAGAAGATGAAAAGTTCGTGCGCAAACTTAGTTTCAAATTTTCACTTCAAATTTGACCATATAACTCTTTTTCATGTTCTAAGAAGAGGGCGTTGGTTTTGAAGAATGTTTTGCGAGAAAATGAAGAAAAAGGTTCGTATTTGGTAAAATCCCGAAAGAATATGAAAAGTTCGTAGGCGAACTTAGTTTCAAATTTTCACTTCAAATTTGACCATATAACTCCTTTTGATGTTCTAAGATGAGGGCTTTGGTTTTAAAGAATGTTTTGCGACGAAATGACTCAAAACGTGCATATTTCGTAAAATCTCGAAAGAAGATGAAAAGTTCGTGCGCTAACTGAGTTTCCAATTTTCAATTCAAATTTGACCATAAAATTTCTTTTGATGTTCTAAGATGAGTGCTTTGTTTTTAAAGAATGTTTTGCGATGAAATGATGCAAAACGTTCATATTTAGTAAAATTCCTAAATAATATGAAAATTTCATGGGCGAACTTTGTTTCAAAATTTCACCTCAAATTTGACCATATAACTCTTTTTCTTGTTCTAAGAAGAGGGCGTTGGTTTTGAAGAATGTTTTGCAAGAAAATAAAGCAAAAGGTTGATATTTAGTAAAATCCCGAAAGAAGATGAAAAGTTCGTGTGCGAACTTAGTTTCAAATTTTCACTTCAAATTTGACCATATAACTCTTTTTCATGTTCTAAGAAGAGGGCGTTGGTTTTGAAGAATGTTTTGCGAGAAAATGAAGCAAAAGGTTCGTATTTGGTAAAATCCCGAAAAAATATGAAAAGTTCGTGGGCGAACTTAGTTTCAAATTTTCACTTCAAATTTGACCATATAACTCCTTTTGATGTTCTAAGATGAGGGCTTTGGTTTTAAAGAATGTTTTGCGACGAAATGACTCAAAACGTGCATATTTCGTAAAATCGCGAAAGAGGATGAAAAGTTCGTGCGCTAACTTAGTTTCAAATTTTCAATTCAAATTTGACCATAAAACTCATTTTGATGTTCTAAGATGAGTTCTTTGGTTTTAAAGAATGTTTTGCGAGAAAATGAAGCAAAAGGTTCATATTTAGTAAAATCCCGAAAGAAGATGAAAAGTTTGTGCGCGAACTTAGTTTCAAATTTTCATTTCAAATTTGACCATATAACTCCTTTTGAAGTTCTAAGTTGAGGGATTTAGTTTTAAAGAATGTTTTGCGACGAAATGACTCAAAACGTGCATATTTCGTAAAATCGCGAAAGAAGATGAAAAGTTCGTGCGCAAACTTAGTTTCAAATTTTCACTTCAAATTTGACCATATAACTCTTTTTCATGTTCTAAGAAGAGGGCGTTGGTTTTGAAGAATGTTTTGCGAGAAAATGAAGAAAAAGGTTCGTATTTGGTAAAATCCCGAAAGAATATGAAAAGTTCGTGGGCGAACTTAGTTTCAAATTTTCACTTCAAATTTGACCATATAACTCCTTTTGATGTTCTAAGATGAGGGCTTTGGTTTTAAAGAATGTTTTGCGACGAAATGACTCAAAAAATGCATATTTCGTAAAATCTCGAAAGAAGATGAAAAGTTCGTGCGCTAACTGAGTTTCCAATTTTCACTTCAAATTTGACCATAAAATTCCTTTTGATGTTCTAAGATGAGTGCTTTGTTTTTAAAGAATGTTTTGCGATGAAATGATGCAAAACGTTCATATTTAGTAAAATTCCTAAATAATATGAAAATTTCATGGGCGAACTTTGTTTCAAAATTTCATCTCAAATTTGACCATATAACTCTTTTTCTTGTTCTAAGAAGAGGGCGTTGGTTTTGAAGAATGTTTTGCAAGAAAATGAAGCAAAAGGTTGATATTTAGTAAAATCCCGAAAGAAGATGAAAAGTTCGTGTGCGAACTTAGTTTCAAATTTTCACTTCAAATTTGACCATATAACTCTTTTTCATGTTCTAAGAAGAGTGCGTTGGTTTTGAAGAATGTTTTGCGAGAAAATGAAGCAAAAGGTTCGTATTTGGTAAAATCCCGAAAGAATATGAAAAGTTCGTGGGCGAACTTACTTTCAAATTTTCACTTCAAATTTGACCATATAACTCCTTTTGATGTTCTAAGATGAGGGCTTTGGTTTTAAAGAATGTTTTGCGACGAAATGACTCAAAACGTGCATATTTCGTAAAATCGCGAAAGAAGATGAAAAGTTAGTGCGCAAACTTAGTTTCAAATTTTCACTTCAAATTTGACCATATAACTCTTTTTCATGTTCTAAGAAGAGGGCGTTGGTTTTGAAGAATGTTTTGCAAGAAAATGAAGCAAAAGGTTGATATTTAGTAAAATCCCGAAAGAAGATGAAAAGTTCGTGTGCGAACTTAGTTTCAAATTTTCACTTCAAATTTGACCATATAACTCTTTTTCATGTTCTAAGAAGAGGGCGTTGGTTTTGAAGAATGTTTTGCAAGAAAATGAAGCAAAAGGTTGATATTTAGTAAAATCCCGAAAGAAGATGAAAAGTTCGTGTGCGAACTTAGTTTCAAATTTTCACTTCAAATTTGACCATATAACTCTTTTTCATGTTCTAAGAAGAGTGCGTTGGTTTTGAAGAATGTTTTGCGAGAAAATGAAGCAAAAGGTTCATATTTGGTAAAATCCCGAAAGAATATGAAAAGTTCGTGGGCGAACTTTGTTTCAAATTTTCACTTCAAATTTGACCATATAACTCCTTTTGATGTTCTAAGATGAGGGCTTTGGTTTTAAAGAATGTTTTGCGACGAAATGACTCAAAACGTGCATATTTCGTAAAATCGCGAAAGAGGATGAAAAGTTCGTGCACTAACTTAGTTTCAAATTTTCACTTCAAATTTGACCATAAAACTCATTTTGATGTTCTAAGATGAGTTCTTTGGTTTTAAAGAATGTTTTGCGAGAAAATGAAGCAAAAGGTTCATATTTAGTAAAATCCCGAAAGAAGATGAAAAGTTTGTGCGCGAACTTAGTTTCAAATTTTCATTTCAAATTTGACCATATAACTCCTTTTGAAGTTCTAAGTTGAGGGATTTAGTTTTAAAGAATGTTTTGCGACGAAATGACTCAAAACGTGCATATTTCGTAAAATCGCGAAAGAAGATGAAAAGTTCGTGCGCAAACTTAGTTTCAAATTTTCACTTCAAATTTGACCATATAACTCTTTTTCATGTTCTAAGAACGCGGCGTTGGTTTTGAAGAATGTTTTGCGAGAAAATGAAGAAAAAGGTTCGTATTTGGTAAAATCCCGAAAGAATATGAAAAGTTCGTGGACGAACTTAGTTTCAAATTTTCACTTCAAATTTGACCATATAACTCCTTTTGATGTTCTAAGATGAGGGCTTTGGTTTTAAAGAATGTTTTGCGAAGAAATGACTCAAAACGTGCATATTTCGTAAAATCTCGAAAGAAGATGAAAAGTTCGTGCGCTAACTGAGTTTCCAATTTTCACTTCAAATTTGACCATAAAATTTCTTTTGATGTTCTAGATGAGTGTTTTGTTTTTAAAGAATGTTTTGCGATGAAATGATGCAAAACGTTCATATTTAGTAAAATTCCTAAATAATATGAAATTTTCGTGCGCTAACTTAGTTTCAAATTTTCACTTCAAATTTGACCATAAAACTCCTTTTGATGTTCTAAGATGAGTGCTTTGGTTTTAAAGAATGTTTTGCCAGAAAATGAAGCAAAAGGTTCATATTTAGTAAAATCCCGAAAGAAGATGAAAAGTTCGTGCGCGAACTTAGTTTCAAATTTTCACTTCAAATTTGACCATATAACTCTTTTTCATGTTCTAAGAAGAGGGCGTTGGTTTTGAAGAATGTTTTGCGAGAAAATGAAGCAAAAGGTTCGTATTTGGTAAAATCCCGAAAGAATATGAAAAGTTCGTGGGCGAACTTAGTTTCAAATTTTCACTTCAAATTTGACTATAAAACTCCTTTTGATGTTCTAAGATGAGTGTTTTGGTTTTAAAGAATGTTTTGCGATGAAATGCTGCAAAACGTTCGTATTAAGTAAAATTCCTAAATAAGATGAAAAGTTCGTGGGCGAACTTTGTTTCAAAATTTAACCTCAAATTTGACCATATAACTCCTTTTCTTGTTCTAAGAAGAGAGCGTTGGTTTTGATGAATGTTTTGCGAGAAAATGAAGCAAAAAGTTCATATTTAGTAAAATCCCGAAAGAAGATGAAAAGTTCGTGCGCGAACTTAGTTTAAAAATTTCACTTCAAATTTGAGCATATAACTCCTTTTGACGTTCTAAGTTGAGGGCTTTGGTTTTAAAGAATGTTTTGCGACGAAATGACTCAAAACGTGCATATTTCGTAAAATAGCGAAAGAAGATGAAAAGTTCGTGCGCGAACTTTGTTTCAAATTTTCAATTCAAATTTGACCATAAAACTCCATTTGATGTTATAATATGAGTGCTTTGGTTTTAAAGAATATTTGGCGATGAAATGATGCAAAAAATGCATATTTCGTAAAATTCCTAAATAATATAAAAAGTTCGTGGGCGAACTTAGTATCAAAATTTCAACTCAAATTTGACCATATAACTTTTTTTCATGTTCTAAACAGAGGACGTTCGTTTTGAATAATATTTTACGAGAAAATGAAGCAAAATGTTGATATTTAGTAAAATCCCGAAAGAAGATGAAAAGTTCGTGCGCGAACTTAGTTTCAAATTTTTACTTCAAATTTGAGCATATAACTCCTCTTGATGTTCTAAGATGAGGGCTTTGGTTTTAACGAATGTTTTGGACCAAATGACTCAAAACGTGCATATTTCGTAAAATCGCGAAAGAAGATGAAAAGTTCGTGCGCAAACTTAGTTTCAAATTTTCACTTCAAATTTGACTCTAAAACTCCTTTTGATGTTCTAAGAAGAGTGCTTTGGTTTTAAAGAATGTTTTGCGATGAAATGCTGCAAAACGTTCGTATTAAGTAAAATTCCTAAACAAGATGAAAAGTTCGTTGGCGAACTTTGTTTCAAAATTTAACCTCAAATTTGACCATATAACTCTTTTTCTTGTTCTAAGAAGAGGGCGTTGGTTTTGAAGAATGTTTTGCGAGAAAATGAAGCAAAAGGTTCATATTTAGTAAAATCCCGAAAGAAGATGAAAAGTTCGTGCGCGAACTTAGTTTCAAATTTTCACTTCAAATTTGAGCATATAACTCATTTTGATGTTCCAAGATGAGGGCTTTGGTTTTAAAGAATATTTTGCGACGAAATGACTCAAAACGTGCATATTTCGTAAAATCGCGAAAGAATATGAAAAGTTCGTGCGCGAACTTTGTTTCTAATTTTCAATTCAAATTTGACCATAAAACTCCATTTGATGTTATAATATGAGTGCTTTGGTTTTAAAGAATATTTGGCGATGAAATGATGCAAAAAAATGCATATTTCGTAAAATTCCTAAACAATATAAAAAGTTCGTGGGCGAACTTAGTATCAAAATTTCAACTCAAATTTGATCATATAACTTTTTTTCATGTTCTAAGCAGAGGACGTTCTTTTTGAATAATATTTTACGAGAAAATGAAGCAAAATGCTGATATTTAGTAAAATCCCGAAAGAAGATGAAAAGTTCGTGCGCGAACTTAGTTTCAAATTTTTACTTCAAATTTGAGCATATAACTCCTTTTGATGTTATAAGATGAGGGCTTTGGTTTTAACGAATGTTTTGGACCAAATGACTCAAAACGTGCATATTTCGTAAAATCGCGAAAGAAGATGAAAAGTTCGTGCGCAAACTTAGTTTCCAATTTTCACTTCAAATTTGACTATAAAACTCCTTTTGATGTTCTAAGATGAGTGCTTTGGTTTTAAAGAATGTTTTGCGATAAAATGATGCAAAACGTTCGTATTAAGTAAAATTCCTAGACAAGATGAAAAGTTCGTGGGCGAACTTTGTTTCAAAATTTCACCTCAAATTTGACCATATAACTCCTTTTCTTTTTCTAGGAAGAGGGCGTTGGTTTTGAAGAATGTTTTGCGAGAAAATGAAGCAAAAGGTTGATATTTAGTAAATTCCCGAAAGAAGATGAAAAGTTCGTGTGCGAACTTAGTTTCAAATTTTCACTTCAAATTTGAGCATATAACTCTTTTTGATGTTCTAAGATGAGGGCTTTGGTTTTAAAGAATGTTTTGCGACGAAATGACTCAAAACGTGCATATTTCGTAAAATCGCGAAAGAAGATGTAATATCCCGAACCCAAAATTTTAAAAAATATAATAATTTTTCAAATTTAATATTTTTAATAAATACTACATATTTTTAGAAAAATATTGACGCAAGAATCAGCTAAATCGGAGTTGAATTGGATTTGTTATGGATTATAAAAGTTTAAGTAAATATAGGGAAAGACGAGGGGCAAAACCGTCATTTTTCAGAAATCTGGTTTAAACCAGATTTCTCTGGTTTCAGTAGCAGCCGAGAGAGAGAGAGAGAAGGGTGTTTTGTTCGTTTGACGTCCGATCGGAGCAAGTAATGTGTCAAATCGAAGCTCGTGGTGAGAGGAGCAAAACCCAAGTGGAATCACCGCCATCGGACCACCGTAGACGGGGGAATCGGCCGGAGAAGTTTCGGTTTTTCGAAATTTCAAAGCTCGATCCCGGTCGATTCAGTAGGAATTTTATAACGAGACAGGTACCATTAGATTTCTGTTGTTGTGGGCTTCGTTTTGATGTAGGAGTGACCAGAAAATTCGCCGGAAAAATGGATTCCGGAACAGGCCGGCCGAGTTAACTCAGCTCCGGCGAGTTGACTCGTGTTTGACCGAGTTGACCCGTTGACTCGGGTTTGACCCGTTTTGACTGGGTTGACCCGGTTTGACTATTTGACGCGGTTTGACCTTGGACTATTTGACCCGAGTTGACTTTGACCGGGTTTGACTTTTGACCCGGTTTGACCGTGGACCGGGTTTGACTTTTGACTGTCGTGTATACGTATCCGTATTTTGATGCAGGAGGTTGATTTGGAGTGTTCAGACGTATTACGGATTAGCTTAGTCGACATTCCAGGTAGTGATTCTGCCCTAGTTCTTATTTGGGGTTCCGGGGTTCCGTATTCGACGGACTCCTATTTGTCTATCGGTGTGAAATTCCCGGAGGTTGGGAATTTCTCTGTTTATACTCTTATCTGATTTATTTCTGCAATTGCAATATGTTATGATTATATGTGGTTGTTTTGGAGGTATATGTACGACTGGCAGTATTTTTGTGTCTCTTGCGGGCCCACTACCCTGGTGGGGCCCACTTATCCTCCTGTGGGGCCCACTATCCTGGTGGGGCCCACCTATCCTCTCGTGGGCCCACATCTTGATGTCTGGTTTTATCCTCGAGAGTCCGGATAGGATTCCATTATGATGATCTTCTATGATTTGTGAGATTATGGAGGGATGATTGGTAGAGCGTGGGACCCATATCGGGCAACCCAGCTTACTGGAAGATTTATCGATGGTTTTGATCGGGTACGTACCTGGAGACCGGATTGAGGTGAGGTACATCCTAGGGGACGCTCTTCGATGTAGGCGATGCTATCGAGTACCTGATGTAGGCTCAATCCTCATCCAATCTGGGGAGTACCTGGACTGGGAGACACCTTGCGGGGATCAGGGTGGGTCCAGGGGAGGATTTTCTGTTGTTATGTGGATATGAGTTGATACGGATTTGAGTTGATATGGATTTGAGTTGGTTATGATCGAGTACTGATTTGAGAGTTGTACTTGAGGATGGTAGTGGTGGAGCCTACTCGGTATCTACGCTACGGATTGACTGATTGTGATGAGATGTGATGTGTATCACTTATGGTTTCCCTGTATGTATTCTATATCTTACAGACTTTCTTACTTTATCTCGGATTTACTGGAGTTCGGTGATACGGGAGTGTATCACTATTTGAGTTTCTGATCATTTCACATACATCTTGAGTTTTACTTTCCGTTTATTCTGATGATTGATATTCCTCTATATCCCTACTGAGCTTTGTGGCTCATCCCTTTCATTCACATGATTTCAGGTGAGATAGCCGGAGTGGATGATCAGCGCAGGGATGCGTGAGGCGTGATGTAGCTGGTGTGGGGATGTTGTGTCTGTCTTCAGTATCTGTTTTTCGTATTTATGATATTTGGATTTTTCCGCTGTAGACTCTGGATTGCAGATTACATTATGTTTGGAGTATTTGGGATTATGGTTGAGATTTATATATATATATATATGTGTGTGTGTGTGTGTGTGAGATTACTTATGTAGTGTTTGGGTAGCTTGGGGTGTAAATCCGGTTCGGGGAACGGAGGAGTTCCCTGCCGGTCACGTCTCTGGGATTCATGGGTGTTCATCTGCACCTATCTGGGAGAGGGGCGTGACAGAAAATAAAAAGTTCGTGCGCGAACTTTGTTTCAAATTTTCAATTCAAATTTGACCATAAAACTCCTTTTGATGTTCTAATATGAGTTCTTTGGTTTTAAAGAATATTTAGCGATGAAATGATGCAAAAAGTGCATATCTCGTAAAATTCCTAAACAAGATAAAAAGTTCGTGGGCGAACTTAGTATCAAAATTTCAACTCAAATTTGACCATATAACTTTTTTTATGTTCTAAGAAGAGGGCGTTCGTTTTGAATAATATTTTACGAGAAAAAGAAGCAAAAGATTGATATTAGTAAAATCCCGAAAGAAGATCAAAAGTTCGTGCGCGAACTTAGTTTCAAATTTTCACTTCAAATTTGACCATATAACTCCTTTTGATGGTCTAAGATGAGGGCTTTGGTTTTAAAGAATGTTTTGCGACGAAATGACTCAAAATGTGCATATTTCGTAAAATCTCGAAAGAAGATGAAAAGTTCGTGCGCTAACTGAGTTTCCAATTTTCACTTCAAATTTGACCATAAAACTTCTTTTGATGTTCTAAGATGAGTGCTTTGTTTTTAAAGAATGTTTTGCGATTAAATGATTCAAAACGTTCATATTTAGTAAAATTCCTAAATAATATGAAAAGTTCATGGGCGAACTTTGTTTCAAAATTTCACCTCAAATTTGACCATATAACTCTTTTTCTTGTTCTAAGAAGAGGGCGTTGGTTTTGAAGAATGTTTTGCAAGAAAATGAAGCAAAAGGTTGATATTTAGTAAAATCCCGAAAGAAGATGAAAAGTTCGTGTCACGCCCCTCTCCCAGATAGGTGCAGATGAGCACCCATGAATCCCAGAGACGTGACCGGCAGGGAACTCCTCCGTTCCCCGAACCGGATTTACACCCCAAGCTACCCAAACACTACATAAGTAATCTCACATATATATGTCTCAACCAAATCCCAAATACTGCCATAATGGAATGTAACATACAAACCAGAGTCTACAGCGGAATATCACATAGATACGGAATACCGTACAAAACACAGATACTACAGACAGTCAAACCATTCCCACCAGCTACATCACGCCTCACGCATCCCTGCGCTGATCATCCACTCCGGCTATCTCACCTGAAAACATGTGAATGAAAGGGATGAGCTACAAAGCTCAGTAGGGATATAGAGGAATATCAATCATCAGAATAAACGGAAAGTAAAAGCTCAAGAGGTAAGTGAAATGAACAGGAAACTCAAATAGTGATACACTCCCGTATCACCGAACTCCAGTAAATCAGAGATAAAGTAAGAAAGCCTGTAAGATATAGAATACATACAGAGAAACCATAAGTGATACACATCACAACTCATCACAATCAGTCAATCCGTAGGGTAGATACCGAGTAGGCTCCACCACTACCATCCTCAAGTACAACTCTCAAATCAGTACTCAATCATAATCCAACTCAAATCCATATCAACTCAAATCCGTATCAACACAAATCCGTATCAACTCATATCCACATAACAACAGAAAATCCTCCCCTGGACCCACCCTGATCCCCGCAAGGTGTCTCCCAGTCCAGGTACTCCCCAGATTGGATGAGGATCGAGCCTACATCAGGTACTCGATAGCATCGCCTACATCGAAGAGCGTCCCCTAGGATGTACCTCACCTCAATCCGGTCTCCAGGTACGTACCCGATCAAAACCATCGATAACTCATCCAGTAAGCTGGGTTGCCCGATGTGGGTCCCACGCTCTACAAATCATCCCTCCATAATCTCACAAATCATAGAAGATCATCATAATGGAATCCTATCCGGACTCTCGAGGATAAAACCAGACATCAGGAGGTGGGCCCCACCAATGGATATGCGCCCACAAAAGGATAAGTGGGCCCCACCAGGATAGTGGGCCCCATGAAAGGATAGGTGGGCCCCACCAGGATAGTGGGCCCGCAAGAGACACAAAAATACTGTCAGTCGTACATATACCTCCAAAACAACCACATATAATCATAACATATTGCAATTGCGGAAATAAATCAGATAAGAGTATAAACAGAGAAATTCCCAACCTCCGGGAATTTCACACCAATAGACAAATAGGAGTCCGTCGAATACGGAACCCCCGGAACCCCAAATAAGAACTAGGGCAGAATCCCTACCTGGAATGTCGACTAAGCTAATCTGTAATACGTCTGAAAACTCCAAATCAACCTCCTGCATCAAAATACGGATACGTATACACGACAGTCAAAATACGGAAAAGTCAACCAAAAGTCAACCTAAAAGTCAACGGTCAAAGTCAACTCGGGTAACCCGGTCAACTCGGGTCAAAAGTCAAACCCGGTCAAAGTCAATTCGGGTCAAATAGTCCACGGTCAAACCGGGTCAAATAGTCAAACCGGGTCAACCCAGTCAAACCCGAGTCAACGGGTCAACTCAGTCAAACCCGAGTCAACTCGCCGGAGCTGAGTCAACTCGGCCGGCCGGTCGCCGGAATCCATTTTTCCGGCGAATTTTCCGGTCACTCCTACATCAAAACGAAGCCCACAACAACAGAAATCTAATGGTACCTGTCTCGTTCCAAAATTCCTACTGAATCAACCGGGATCGAGCTTTGAAATCTTGAAAAACCGAAACTTCGCCGCCTGATTCCGCCGTCTACGGTGGTCCGATGACGACGATTCTGGTTGGGTTTTGTTCCTCTCTCCACGAGCTTCGATTTGACACCTTACTTGCTCCGATCGGACCACAAACGAACAACTTCTTCTCTCTCTCTCTCTCCTCCCCCCTCTCTCTCTCTCCTTCGGCCAAATCTGCCGGAAAAACCAGAAAAATCTGGGTTATCCCAGATTTTTGGTGAAAATTACCGTTTTGCCCCTTATTCCCAAATAACACTTAAACTTCTATAATCCATAACAAATCCAATTCAACTCCGATTTAGCTGATTCTTGCGTCAATATTTTTCTAAAAATATGTAGTATTTATTAAAAATATTAAATTTGAAAAATTATTATATATTTTTTAAAATTTTGGGTTCGGGATATTACATCCTCCCCCCCTTGGAAAACAATTTCGTCCTCGAAATTACCTAAAGGGTAATTATTAAGTAATCAAAGGTAAAATAATTAGTATAAAATACGAAAAATACCTAGGTCGTAAACAAGTCTGGATAGCGCTCCCGCATATCTGACTCTACCTCCCAGGTAGCCTCCTGAACTCCATAATGCTGCCATAACACCTTAACTAAGGGTATGGTCTTCGAACGTAATCTCCGTATCTGGCTATCCAAAATCTGAACCGGACGTACCTCATAGGTAGCATCCTCTCCAATCTCCAGAGTCGACCAATCAATAATATGGGAGGGATCCCGATGATACCTCCGTAACATAGAAACATGAAATACACCATGAACTCCGGACAACTGTGGTGGCAATGCCAACCTATAAGCCAAACTCCCTACTAATAGTCATACTCTCCCACCAGACATAAGCATCATCCTCTAAAAATGCTGAAGCCAACAAAGCTCTCCTCTGATCAGGTATCCTGAGCGTCACCATCTGCCTCCTCAGCTGTCGCAACCAATCCTCGGCTGCCTTAGGATCTACCACTCCTCGATACACTGGAGGTCTCGTCTTCCTCAACTGAGCTAACTCAGTGATGGAAGGGTCAACTGCTAGTGGTGCTGCCTGCGATGGAACTATCTGACCTGCTCCTGACTGAATAACCAGCGGTAGCTGAACAGATGCACCGACTAACTCTGGTGTAACTGCTGGAACTGTCTGTCCCTGAGTACCGGTAATAGGCTGCGGTGTAATCTGTGAAGCTAAAGCAGCTACTGCCTGACCTATGGTCTGTATCATGCTCGTCATGTCTTTATACTGCTGCTGTAAAGTCTCTATCGCACCCTCCACACCTACGGGTGCTACCTGAGTCGGTACCTGCTCCTGCTCCACTACCTGATCCTGAACAGCATGGCCGCGACCCCGTCCACGACCACGTGCTCTACCTCGACCGCGCCCTCGACCTCTAACAACCGGAACCTCCTCAGGTATCGGTAACTCGACCTCATCAACGGTATCTGGAATCTCACCTCTACCCCGCCCACGTCCACGGGTGGCACGTCCACCCCGAACGCGTGTACTACGTGTGTCTACCATATCTGAAACGTAACGTATAACTACATAAGTCAAATACCCAAAACGTAAAAGAAAGAATAACTCACCAGATCAGCCGGGAAGCGCGTGATGTGTAGCTGGGGAAAAACAAAATAAACCGAATACCCACTCCAAAAACTAACTGACCACCTCCGATACCAAACTGTCACGCCCCTCTCCCAGATAGGTGCAGATGAGCACCCATGAATCCCAGAGACGTGACCGGCAGGGAACTCCTCCGTTCCCCGAACCGGATTTACACCCCAAGCTACCCAAACACTACATAAGTAATCTCACATATATATGTCTCAACCAAATCCCAAATACTGCCATAATGGAATGTAACATACAAACCAGAGTCTACAGCGGAATATCACATAGATACGGAATACCGTACAAAACACAGATACTACAGATAGTCAAACCATTCCCACCAGCTACATCACGCCTCACGCATCCCTGCGCTGATCATCCACTCCGGCTATCTCACCTGAAAACATGTGAATGAAAGGGATGAGCTACAAAGCTCAGTAGGGATATAGAGGAATATCAATCATCAGAATAAACGGAAAGTAAAAGCTCAAGAGGTAAGTGAAATGAACAGGAAACTCAAATAGTGATACACTCCCGTATCACCGAACTCCAGTAAATCAGAGATAAAGTAAGAAAGCCTGTAAGATATAGAATACATACAGAGAAACCATAAGTGATACACATCACAACTCATCACAATCAGTCAATCCGTAGGGTAGATACCGAGTAGGCTCCACCACTACCATCCTCAAGTACAACTCTCAAATCAGTACTCAATCATAATCCAACTCAAATCCATATCAACTCAAATCCGTATCAACACAAATCCGTATCAACTCATATCCACATAACAACAGAAAATCCTCCCCTGGACCCACCCTGATCCCCGCAAGGTGTCTCCCAGTCCAGGTACTCCCCAGATTGGATGAGGATCGAGCCTACATCAGGTACTCGATAGCATCGCCTACATCGAAGAGCGTCCCCTAGGATGTACCTCACCTCAATCCGGTCTCCAGGTACGTACCCGATCAAAACCATCGATAACTCATCCAGTAAGCTGGGTTGCCCGATGTGGGTCCCACGCTCTACAAATCATCCCTCCATAATCTCACAAATCATAGAAGATCATCATAATGGAATCCTATCCGGACTCTCGAGGATAAAACCAGACATCAGGAGGTGGGCCCCACCAATGGATATGCGCCCACAAAAGGATAAGTGGGCCCCACCAGGATAGTGGGCCCCATGAAAGGATAGGTGGGCCCCACCAGGATAGTGGGCCCGCAAGAGACACAAAAATACTGTCAGTCGTACATATACCTCCAAAACAACCACATATAATCATAACATATTGCAATTGCGGAAATAAATCAGATAAGAGTATAAACAGAGAAATTCCCAACCTCCGGGAATTTCACACCAATAGACAAATAGGAGTCCGTCGAATACGGAACCCCCGGAACCCCAAATAAGAACTAGGGCAGAATCCCTACCTGGAATGTCGACTAAGCTAATCTGTAATACGTCTGAAAACTCCAAATCAACCTCCTGCATCAAAATACGGATACGTATACACGACAGTCAAAATACGGAAAAGTCAACCAAAAGTCAACCTAAAAGTCAACGGTCAAAGTCAACTCGGGTAACCCGGTCAACTCGGGTCAAAAGTCAAACCCGGTCAAAGTCAATTCGGGTCAAATAGTCCACGGTCAAACCGGGTCAAATAGTCAAACCGGGTCAACCCAGTCAAAACGGGTCAAACCCGAGTCAACGGGTCAACTCAGTCAAACCCGAGTCAACTCGCCGGAGCTGAGTCAACTCGGCCGGCCGGTCGCCGGAATCCATTTTTCCGGCGAATTTTCCGGTCACTCCTACATCAAAACGAAGCCCACAACAACAGAAATCTAATGGTACATGTCTCGTTCCAAAATTCCTACTGAATCAACCGGGATCGAGCTTTGAAATCTTGAAAAACCGAAACTTCGCCGCCTGATTCCGCCGTCTACGGTGGTCCGATGACGACGATTCTGGTTGGGTTTTGTTCCTCTCTCCACGAGCTTCGATTTGACACCTTACTTGCTCCGATCGGACCACAAACGAACAACTTCTTCTCTCTCTCTCTCTCCTCCCCCCTCTCTCTCTCTCCTTCGGCCAAATCTGCCGGAAAAACCAGAAAAATCTGGGTTATCCCAGATTTTTGGTGAAAATTACCGTTTTGCCCCTTATTCCCAAATAACACTTAAACTTCTATAATCCATAACAAATCCAATTCAACTCCGATTTAGCTGATTCTTGCGTCAATATTTTTCTAAAAATATGTAGTATTTATTAAAAATATTAAATTTGAAAAATTATTATATATTTTTTAAAATTTTGGGTTCGGGATATTACAGTTCGTGTGCGAACTTAGTTTCAAATTTTCACTTCAAATTTGACCATATAACTCTTTTTCATGTTCTAAGAAGAGGGCGTTGGTTTTGAAGAATGTTTTGCGAGAAAATGAAGCAAAAGGTTCGTATTTGGTAAAATCACGAAAGAATATGAAAAGTTCGTGGGCGAACTTAGTTTCAAATTTTCACTTCAAATTTGACCATATAACTCCTTTTGATGTTCTAAGATGAGGGCTTTGGTTTTAAAGAATGTTTTGCGATGAAATGACTCAAAACGTGCATATTTCGTAAAATCGCGAAAGAAGATGAAAAGTTCGTGGGCTAACTTAGTTTCAAATTTTCACTTCAAATTTGACCACAAAACTCCTTTTGATGTTCTAAGATGAGTGCTTTGGTTTTAAAGAATGTTTTGCGAGAAAATGAAGCAAAAGGATTATATTTAGTAAAATCCCGAAAGAAGATGAAAAGTTCGTGCGCGAACTTAGTTTCAAATTTTCATTTCAAATTTGACCATATAACTCCTTTTGAAGTTCTAAGTTGAGGGATTTAGTTTTAAAGAATGTTTTGCGACGAAATGACTCAAAACGTGCATATTTCGTAAAATCGCGAAAGAAGATGAAAAGTTCGTGCGCAAACTTAGTTTCAAATTTTCACTTCAAATTTGACTATAAAACTCCTTTTGATGTTCTAAGATGAGTGCTTTGGTTTTAAAGAATGTTTTGCAAAGAAATGATGCAAAACCTTCGTATTAAGTAAAATTCCTACACAAGATGAAAAGTTCGTGGCGAACTTTGTTTCAAAATTTCACCTCAAATTTGACTATATAACTCCTTTTGATGTTCTAATTTGATGGCTTTGGTTTTAAAGAATGTTTTGCGAAGAAATGACTCAAAACGTGCATATTTCGTAAAATCGCAAAAGAAGATGAAAAATTCGTGCGCAAACTCAGTTTCATATTTTTACTTCAAATTTGACCATATAACTCTTTTTATATTCTAAGAAGAGGGCGTTGGTTTTGAAGAATGTTTTGCGAGAAAATGAATCGAAAGGTTCATATTTAGTGAAATCCCGAAAGAAGATGAAAAGTACGTGCGCGAACTTAGTTTCAAATTTTCACTTCAAATTTGACCATAAAACTCCTTTTGATGTTCTAAAATGAGTGCTTTGGTTTTAAAGAATATTTGGCGATGAAATGATGCAAAAAGTGCATATTTCGTAAAATTCCTAAACAAGATGAATAGTTCCTGTGCGGACTTAGTTTCAATTTTTCACTTTAAAATTGACCATATAACTCTTTTTCATGTTCTAAGAAGAGAGCGTTGGTTTCGAAGAATGTTTTGCGAGAAAATGAAGCAAAAGGTTCGTTTTTGGTAAAATCCCGAAAGAATATGAAAAGTTCGTGGGCGAACTGAGTTTCAAATTTTCACTTCAAATTTGACCATATAACTCTTTTTCATGTTCTAAGAAGAGGGTGTTGGTTTTGAAGAATGTTTTGCGAGAAAATGAAGCAAAAGGTTCGTATTTGGCAAAATCCCGAAAGAATATGAAAAGTTCGTGGGCGAACTAAGTTTCAAATTTTCACTTCAAATTTGGCCATATAACTCCTTTTGATGGTCTAAGATGAGGGCTTTGGTTTTAAAGAATGTTTTGCGAAGAAATGACTCAAAACGTGCATATTTCGTAAAATCGCGAAAGAAGATGAAAAATTCGTGCGCAAACTCAGTTTCAAATTTTCACTTCAAATTTGACCATAAAACTCCTTTTGATGTTCTAAGATGAGTGCTTTGGTTTTAAAGAATATTTTGCGATGAAATGATTCAAAAAGTTTATATTTCGTAAAATTCCTAAACAGGATGAATAGTTCGTGCGCGGACTTAGTTTCAATTTTTCACTTCAAATTTGACCATATAACTCTTTTTCATGTTCTAAGAAGAGGGCGTTGGTTTTGAAGAATGTTTTGCGAGAAAATGAAGCAAAAGGTTCGTATTTGGTAAAATCCCGAAAGAATATGAAAAGTTCGTGGGCGAACTGAGTTTCAAATTTTCACTTCAAATTTGACCATATAACTCTTTTTCATGTTCTAAGAAGAGGGTGTTGGTTTTGAAGAATGTTTTGCGAGAAAATGAAGCAAAAGGTTCGTATTTGGCAAAATCCCGAAAGAATATGAAAAGTTCGTGGGCGAACTTAGTTTCAAATTTTCACTTCAAATTTGGCCATATAACTCCTTTTGATGGTCTAAGATGAGGGCTTTGGTTTTAAAGAATCTTTTTCAACGAAAAGACTCAAAACGTGCATTTTTCGTAAAATCGCGAAAGAAGATGAAAATTTCGTGCGCTAACTTAGTTTCAAATTTTCACTTCAAATTTGACCATAAAACTCATTTTGATGTTCTAAGATGAGTTCTTTGGTTTTAAAGAATGTTTTGCGAGAAAATGAAGCAAAAGGTTCATATTTAGTAAAATCCCGAAAGAAGATGAAAAGTTTGTGCGCGAACTTAGTTTCAAATTTTCATTTCAAATTTGACCATATAACTCCTTTTGAAGTTCTAAGTTGAGGGATTTAGTTTTAAAGAATGTTTTGCGACGAAATGACTCAAAACGTGCATATTTCGTAAAATCGCGAAAGAAGATGAAAAGTTCGTGCGCAAACTTAGTTTCAAATTTTCACTTCAAATTTGACCATATAACTCTTTTTCATGTTCTAAGAACAGGGCGTTGGTTTTGAAGAATGTTTTGCGAGAAAATGAAGAAAAAGGTTCGTATTTGGTAAAATCCCGAAAGAATATGAAAAGTTCGTGGACGAACTTAGTTTCAAATTTTCACTTCAAATTTGACCATATAACTCCTTTTGATGTTCTAAGATGAGGGCTTTGGTTTTAAAGAATGTTTTGCGACGAAATGACTCAAAACGTGCATATTTCGTAAAATCTCGAAAGAAGATGAAAAGTTCGTGCGCTAACTGAGTTTCCAATTTTCACTTCAAATTTGACCATAAAATTTCTTTTGATGTTCTAGATGAGTGTTTTGTTTTTAAAGAATGTTTTGCGATGAAATGATGCAAAACGTTCATATTTAGTAAAATTCCTAAATAATATGAAATTTTCGTGCGCTAACTTAGTTTCAAATTTTCGCTTCAAATTTGACCATAAAACTCCTTTTGATGTTCTAAGATGAGTGCTTTGGTTTTAAAGAATGTTTTGCCAGAAAATGAAGCAAAAGGTTCATATTTAGTAAAATCCCGAAAGAAGATGAAAAGTTCGTGCGCGAACTTAGTTTCAAATTTTCACTTCAAATTTGACCATATAACTCTTTTTCATGTTCTAAGAAGAGGGCGTTGGTTTTGAAGAATGTTTTGCGAGAAAATGAAGCAAAAGGTTCGTATTTGGTAAAATCCCGAAAGAATATGAAAAGTTCGTGGGCGAACTTAGTTTCTAATTTTCACTTCAAATTTGACTATAAAACTCCTTTTGATATTCTAAGATGAGTGTTTTGGTTTTAAAGAATGTTTTGCGATGAAATGCTGCAAAACGTTCGTATTAAGTAAAATTCCTAAATAAGATGAAAAGTTCGTGGGCGAACTTTGTTTCAAAATTTAACCTCAAATTTGACCATATAACTCCTTTTCTTGTTCTAAGAAGAGAGCGTTGGTTTTGATGAATGTTTTGCGAGAAAATGAAGCAAAAAGTTCATATTTAGTAAAATCCCGAAAGAAGATGAAAAGTTCGTGCGCGAACTTAGTTTCAAAATTTCACTTCAAATTTGAGCATATAACTCCTTTTGATGTTCTAAGATGAGGGCTTTGGTTTTAAAGAATGTTTTGCGACGAAATGACTCAAAACGTGCATATTTCGTAAAATAGCGAAAGAAGATGAAAAGTTCGTGCGCGAACTTTGTTTCAAATTTTCAATTCAAATTTGACCATAAAACTCCATTTGATGTTATAATATGAGTGCTTTGGTTTTAAAGAATATTTGGCGATGAAATGATGCAAAAAATGCATATTTCGTAAAATTCCTAAATAATATAAAAAGTTCGTGGGCGAACTTAGTATCAAAATTTCAACTCAAATTTGACCATATAACTTTTTTTCATGTTCTAAGCAGAGGACGTTCGTTTTGAATAATATTTTACGAGAAAATGAAGCAAAATGTTGATATTTAGTAAAATCCCGAAAGAAGATGAAAAGTTCGTGCGCGAACTTAGTTTCAAATTTTTACTTCAAATTTGAGCATATAACTCCTCTTGATGTTCTAAGATGAGGGCTTTGGTTTTAACGAATGTTTTGGACCAAATGACTCAAAACGTGCATATTTCGTAAAATCGCGAAAGAAGATGAAAAGTTCGTGCGCAAACTTAGTTTCAAATTTTCACTTCAAATTTGACTCTAAAACTCCTTTTGATGTTCTAAGAAGAGTGCTTTGGTTTTAAAGAATGTTTTGCGATGAAATGCTGCAAAACGTTCGTATTAAGTAAAATTCCTAAACAAGATGAAAAGTTCGTTGGCGAACTTTGTTTCAAAATTTAACCTCAAATTTGATCATATAACTCTTTTTCTTGTTCTAAGAAGAGGGCGTTGGTTTTGAAGAATGTTTTGCGAGAAAATGAAGCAAAAGGTTCATATTTAGTAAAATCCCGAAAGAAGATGAAAAGTTCGTGCGCGAACTTAGTTTCAAATTTTCACTTCAAATTTGAGCATATAACTCCTTTTGATGTTCTAAGATGAGGGCTTTGGTTTTAAAGAATGTTTTGCGACGAAATGACTCAAAACGTGCATATTTCGTAAAATCGCGAAAGAAGATGAAAAGTTCGTGCGCGAACTTTGTTTCAAATTTTCAATTCAAATTTGACCATAAAACTCCATTTGATGTTATAATATGAGTGCTTTGGTTTTAAAGAATATTTGGCGATGAAATGATGCAAAAAATGCATATTTCGTAAAATTCCTAAACAATATAAAAAGTTCGTGGGCGAACTTAGTATCAAAATTTCAACTCAAATTTGATCATATAACTTTTTTTCATGTTCTAAGCAGAGGACGTTCTTTTTGAATAATATTTTACGAGAAAATGAAGCAAAATGCTGATATTTAGTAAAATCCCGAAAGAAGATGAAAAGTTCGTGCGCGAACTTAGTTTCAAATTTTTACTTCAAATTTGAGCATATAACTCCTTTTGATGTTCTAAGATGAGGGCTTTGGTTTTAACGAATGTTTTGGACCAAATGACTCAAAACGTGCATATTTCGTAAAATCGCGAAAGAAGATGAAAAGTTCGTGCGCAAACTTAGTTTCCAATTTTCACTTCAAATTTGACTATAAAACTCCTTTTGATGTTCTAAGATGAGTGCTTTGGTTTTAAAGAATGTTTTGCGATGAAATGATGCAAAACGTTCGTATTAAGTAAAATTCCGAGACAAGATGAAAAGTTCGTGGGCGAACTTTGTTTCAAAATTTCACCTCAAATTTGACCATATAACTCCTTTTCTTTTTCTAGGAAGAGTGTGTTGGTTTTGAAGAATGTTTTGCGAGAAAATGAAGCAAAAGGTTCGTATTTGGCAAAATCCCGAAAGAATATGAAAAGTTCGTGGGCGAACTTAGTTTCAAAATTTCACTTCAAATTTGGCCATATAACTCCTTTTGATGGTCTAAGATGAGGTGTAATATCCCGAACCCAAAATTTTAAAAAATATATAATAATTTTTCAAATTTAATATTTTTAATAAATACTACATATTTTTGGAAAAATATTGACGTAAGAATCAGCTAAATCGGAGTTGAATTGGATTTGTTATGGATTATAGAAGTTTAAGTGTTATTTGGGAATAAGGGGCAAAACGGTAATTTTCACCAAAAATCTGGGATAACCCAGATTTTTCTGGTTTTCCCGGCAGATTTGGCCGAAGGAGAGAGAGAGAGGGGGGAGGAGAGAGAGAGAGGAGAAGTTGTTCGTTTGTGGTCCGATCGGAGCAAGTAAGGTGTCAAATCGAAGCTCGTGAAGAGAGGAGCAAAACCCAAGTAGAATCACCACCATCGGACCACCGTAGACGGCGGAATCAGCCGGCGAAGTTTCGGTTTTTCAAAATTTCAAAGCTCGATCCCGGTTGATTCAGTAGGAATTTTGGAACGAGACAGGTACCATTAGATTTCTGTTGTTGTGGGCTTCGTTTTGATGTAGGAGTGACCGGAAAATTCGCCGGAAAAATGGATTCCGGCGACCGGCCGGCCGAGTTGACTCAGCTCCGGCGAGTTGACTCGGGTTTGACCGAGTTGACCCGTTGACTCGGGTTTGACCCGTTTTGACTGGGTTGACCCGGTTTGACTATTTGACCCGGTTTGACCGTGGACTATTTGACCCGAGTTGACTTTGACCTTTGACTTTTGGTTGACTTTTCGTATTTTGACTGTCGTGTATACGTATCCGTATTTTGATGCAGGAGATTGATTTGGAGTTTTCAGACGTATTACGGATTAGCTTAGTCGACATTCCAGGTAGGGATTCTGCCCTAGTTCTTATTTGGGGTTCCGGGGGTTCCGTATTCGACGGACTCCTATTTGTCTATTGGTGTGAAATTCCCGGAGGTTGGGAATTTCTCTGTTTATACTCTTATCTGATTTATTTCCGCAATTGCAATATGTTATGATTATATGTGGTTTGTTTGGAGGTATATGTACGACAGACAGTATTTTTGTGCATCGTGTCTCCTGTGGGGCCCACTATCCTGGTGGGGCCCACCTATTCTCTCGTGGGGTCCACTATCCTTGTGGGGCCCACTTATCCTTTTGTGGGGCCCACATCCATTGGTGGGGCCCACCTCCTGATGTCTGGTTTTATCCTCGAGAGTCCGGATAGGATTCCATTATGATGATCTTCTATGATTTGTGAGATTATGGAGGGATGATTTGTAGAGCGTGGGACCCACATCGGGCAACCCAGCTTACTGGATGATTTATCGATGGTTTTGATCGGGTACGTACCTGGAGACCGGATTGAGGTGAGGTACATCCTAGGGGACGCTCTTCGATGTAGGCGATGCTATCGAGTACCTGATGTAGGCTCGATCCTCATCCAATCTGGGGAGTACCTGGACTGGGAGACACCTTGCGGGGATCAGGGTGGGTCCAGGGGAGGATTTTCTGTTGTTATGTGGATATGAGTTGATACGGATTTGTGTTGATACGGATTTGAGTTGATATGGATTTGAGTTGGATTATGATTGAGTACTGATTTGAGAGTTGTACTTGAGGATGGTAGTGGTGGAGCCTACTCGGTATCTACCCTACGGATTGACTGATTGTGATGAGTTGTGATGTGTATCACTTATGGTTTCTCTGTATGTATTCTATATCTTACAGGCTTTCTTACTTTATCTCTGATTTACTGGAGTTCGGTGATACGGGAGTGTATCACTATTTGAGTTTCCTGTTCATTTCACTTACCTCTTGAGCTTTTACTTTCCGTTTATTCTGATGATTGATATTCCTCTACATCCCTACTGAGCTTTGTAGCTCATCCCTTTCATTCACATGATTTCAGGTGAGATAGCCGGAGTGGATGATCAGCGCAGGGATGCGTGAGGCGTGATGTAGCTGGTGTGGGGATGATTTGTCTGTTTTCAGTATCTGTTTTTTCGTATTTATGATATTTGGATTTTTCCGCTGTAGACTCTGGATTGCATATTACATTATGTTTGGAGTATTTGGGATTATGGTTGAGATTTATATATATATATATATATGTGAGATTACTTATGTAGTGTTTGGGTAGTTTGGGGTGTAAATCCGGTTCGGGGAACGGAGGAGTTCCCTGCCGGTCACGTCTCTGGGATTCATGGGTGCTCATCTGCACCTATCTGGGAGAGGGGCGTGACAGTTTGGTATCAGAGGGAGGTCAGTTAGTTTTTGGAGTGGGTATTCGGTTTATTTTGTTTTTCCCCAGCTACACATCACGCGCTTCCCGGCTGATCTGGTGAGTTATTCTTTCTTTTACGTTTTGGGTATTTGACTTATGTAGTTATACGTTACGTTTCAGTTATAGTAGACACACGTAAAACACGCGTTCGGGGTGGGCGCGCTACCGCGGACGTGGGCGGGGTTGAGAGGAGAGCTTTGTTGGCTTCAGCATTTTTGGAGGATGATGCTTATGTCTGGTAGGAGAGTATGACTATTGGTAGGGAGTGTATGGCAATGCCATGGACGGAGTTTGAGACTCTGTTTCTTGCACAGTATGTTCCCCAGGCCATTCGCGTTGCGAAGGCCAAGGAGTTTCTGGAGCTGATTCAGAGTAGAGATATGACGGTGTCACAGTATCAGGCACGGTTTGAGGAGCTTGGCCGATATGGAGAGGAGTACATTGCCACTGAGGAGAAGAAGATACTGAGATTTCAGCGCGGGCTGAAACCTCGCATTTCAGAGCGTTTAGCAGGGATGATGGTTCGTACTTATCGGGAGTCCATTGATAGGGCACTTGATATAGAGAGGAGCATGGTTGATTCACAGGATTATTGGGAGCTTCATAAGAGGAAGTACGGAGATACTTCTTCTGCCTCAGGGAGCAGTAGTAGACAGAGGACTGAGGGTCAGAGACAGAGACCCAGACAGGATCAGGGGCAGAGATTCCAGGACAGGAGGCAGGACCGTCCGAGTCAGCAGCAGAGTTCTCAGAGACAGGGACAGCAGGATCCGCAGCAGCGACAGCAGGGTCCACGACAGGGACAGGGGTCCATATCTGGATTGTATTGTTATGCGTGTGGTCATACTGGGCACATGATATTGGACTGTCCCAGGGCGGATAGCCCATTGTGTTTCTCTTGTGGACTACCAGGACATGTTCAGAGGTATTGCCCGAGGAGTCGTACAGCACCATCAGGTAGAGGACAGGGAGCCCCAGCACTTGCAGCACCAGCACCTAGAGCTCCAGCAGGCAGAGGGGCCAGACCTCCAGCACCACCAGTGAGACAGCAGCAGCAGCAGCAGAGGCAAGGCCAGAGAGCTGGAGTTTATGCAGTTGCACCTGAGCCAGCACCAGAGCGTGATTTTATTGGAGGTAGAGTTTTACTTTTTAGTTCTTGGGCTCGTGTTCTATTTGATACCGGTGCCACGCATTCGTTTATTTCTACCTCTTTTGTTGAGGCATTGGGGTTAGAGATTTCAGATTTGGATAGGAGATTGGTAGTGGATTCTCCGTTGGGGTCAGGTACTGTGGTGAGGAGCATTTGTAGGGGTTGTATTTTTCGATTTGCTGATCACGAGTTTCGAGCAGATTTATATGTTATGGATTTCACTGACTATGATGTGATACTTGGATTGGACTGGTTGACTGACTATGATGCTGTGATAGATTGTACAGAGCGTAGGGTCACGCTGACATCACCATCTGGGCGAGTTAGTTTTTGTGGGTCGCGGGTTGTTACATGTTCTCACTTTCTTGACAACCCACGATATACTGACTGTCTAGTGGCGAGCTTGACTTCTACATCGGAGATTGAGGCTAGTACCGCTGTGCCAGTGGTAGAGGAGTATTTGGATGTATTTCCTGATGAGTTACCAGGATTATCACCACAGCGGGAGATTGATTTTGTGATTGAGTTATATCCGGGTACAGACCCGATTTCTATTCCACCGTATAGGATGGCTCCAGCAGAGTTGAGGGAGTTGGATAGGCAGTTGCGGGAGTTGCAGGGTCTAGGATTTATCAGACCCAGTACTTCACCATGGGGTGCTCCAGTCCTCTTCGTGAAGAAGAAGGACGGATCGATGAGGATGTGTGTGGACTACAGGAAGTTGAATAGGGTGACTGTGAAGAATAAGTACCCGTTACCGAGGATAAATGATTTGTTTGATCAATTGAGGGGTAGTCACTATTACTCCAAGATTGATCTCAGGTCAGGTTATCACCAGTTGAGGATTCGAGAGGAGGACATATCGAAGACGGCATTTCGTACTCGATATGGTCATTATGAGTTTCTGGTCATGCCGTTTGGGCTGACCAATGCCCCAGCAGCTTTTATGGATTTGATGCATAGAGTGTTCAGACAGTATCTTGACCAGTTTGTGATAGTCTTCATCGATGATATATTGGTGTATTCGGCCACAGAGGAGGAGCATATGGGGCATTTGGAGATTGTTCTGCAGACACTCAGAGAGCATCAGTTGTATGCCAAGCTGAGTAAGTGCGAGTTTTGGGCAACTCAGGTGAAATTCTTGGGGCATGTGATATCCAGAGATGGAGTGGCAGTGGATCCTGCCAAGGTGGAGGCTGTGTTGGATTGGAGGACTCCGAGGACAGTGGGAGAGATTCGTAGTTTCCTGGGATTAGCAGGTTACTACAGGAGGTTTATAGAGGGATTTTCACGGATTGCTTCACCGATGACTGAGTTGACGCGGAAGGGTGTTCCTTTCGTGTGGACTGATAGATGTGAGCAGGCTTTTCGGGAGCTGAAGACCCGACTCACATCACCTCCAGTCCTGACTATTCCAGATAGTGGTATTGGTTATCATGTATATTGTGATGCTTCAGGGATTGGTTTAGGTTGTGTGCTTATGCAGCAGGATAGGGTGGTGGAGTATGCTTCACGACTGTTGAAGCCACATGAGAGGAATTATCCTGTACATGATTTGGAGTTGGCTGCTATAGTGTTCGCACTTAAGCAGTGGAGACATTACCTTTATGGGGAGCAGTTTGAGGTGTTTTCAGATCACAGGAGTTTACGACACTTATTTACACAGAAGGATCTGAATCAGAGGCAGCGGAGATGGATGGAGTACCTTGGAGATTATGATTTCTCATTGCAGTATCATCCAGGCAAGGCCAATGTGGTGGCTGACGCATTGAGTAGGAAGTTGGCAGTGGCACGACTGTCACTGCGGGAGTTTGAGTTGGTGGACATCATTGGGCAGTACCGACTAGATGTTAGTGACAGGGGTGATAGATGTTCCCTGAGCAGTTTGGTGAGTCGTCCAGCACTAGTACAGAAGGTGTTGGATGCACAGCTTGGTGATGCGATTTTTGATGATATTGAGGATATGGATGGTTGGATTCGAGGTGCTGATGGAGGAGTTCGTTTTAGAGGTCGATTAGTGGTTCCAGTAGATGTTGAGTTGAGAGATGAGATACTTAGAGAGGCACACTATTCTCAGTTCGCGATACATCCTGGTGCTACTAAGATGTATCGAGATGTACGGAGACAGTATTGGTGGAGCGGACTGAAGAGAGATGTGGCCCAGACTGTGTTGAGATGTCTTACCTGTCAGCAGGTGAAGGCAGAGCATAGGAGACCTCCTGGATTGTTACAGCCGCTTCCATTGCCTGAGTGGAAGTGGGAGCATGTGTGTATGGATTTTGTGATGGGTTTACCGAGGACTGTGAGGAGACATGATACTGTGTGGGTTGTTGTTGATAGATTGACGAAGACTGCTCACTTTTTACCGATTCAGCAGGCTGACTCGGTGGAGACAATTACTAGACTTTACATTCGAGAGGTCGTACGGCTACATGGGGTACCCGTGTCTATTGTATCTGACAGGGATCCTCGTTTCACTTCTCGCTTTTGGAGCAGTTTTCAGGACACCCTAGGGACGATGTTGAGTTTTAGTACAGCGTTTCACCCACAGACTGACGGACAGAGTGAGAGGACTATACAGATTTTGGAGGACATGCTTCGGTCATGTGTTATGGATTTCAGGGGTGATTGGGATACGCATATTCCATTGGTGGAGTTTGTGTATAACAACTCTTATCAGAGTAGTATTCAGATGGCACCATTTGAGGCACTTTAAAGTAGACCATGTAGGTCACCACTTTGTTGGTCGGAGGTTGGGGACAGACCCCTGTTGGGACCAGATTTGATTCAGCAGACCACTGAGGCTGTGGCAGTTATCAGACAGCGACTTCTGACGGCTCAGTCACGTCAGAAGAGTTATGCAGATCGTAGGCGGAGACCTCTAGAGTTCCAGGTGGGTGATCATGTATTCCTCAAGGTCAGTCCGAAGCGAGAGATACAGCGTTTTGGTAGATCTGGGAAGTTGACTCCTAGGTTTATTGGACCATTTGAGATCTTGGAGAGAGTAGGGAGTTTGGCTTATAGGTTGGCATTGCCACCACAGTTGTCCGGAGTTCATGGTGTATTTCATGTTTCTATGTTACGGAGGTATCATCGGGATCCCTCCCATATTATTGATTGGTCGACTCTGGAGATTGGAGAGGATGCTACCTATGAGGTACGTCCGGTTCAGATTTTGGATAGCCAGATACGGAGATTACGTTCGAAGACCATACCCTTAGTTAAGGTGTTATGGCAGCATTATGGAGTTCAGGAGGCTACCTGGGAGGTAGAGTCAGATATGCGGGAGCGCTATCCAGACTTGTTTACGACCTAGGTATTTTTCGTATTTTATACTAATTATTTTACCTTTGAGTACTTAATAATTACCCTTTAGGTAATTTCGAGGACGAAATTGTTTTCTAAGGGGGGGAGGATGTAATATCCCGAACCCAAAATTTTAAAAAATATATAATAATTTTTCAAATTTAATATTTTTAATAAATACTACATATTTTTGGAAAAATATTGACGTAAGAATCAGCTAAATCGGAGTTGAATTGGATTTGTTATGGATTATAGAAGTTTAAGTGTTATTTGGGAATAAGGGGCAAAACGGTAATTTTCACCAAAAATCTGGGATAACCCAGATTTTTCTGGTTTTTCCGGCAGATTTGGCCGAAGGAGAGAGAGAGAGGGGGGAGGAGAGAGAGAGAGAAGAAGTTGTTCGTTTGTGGTCCGATCGGAGCAAGTAAGGTGTCAAATCGAAGCTCGTGAAGAGAGGAGCAAAACCCAAGTAGAATCACCACCATCGGACCACCGTAGACGGCGGAATCAGCCGGCGAAGTTTCGGTTTTTCAAAATTTCAAAGCTCGATCCCGGTTGATTCAGTAGGAATTTTGGAACGAGACAGGTACCATTAGATTTCTGTTGTTGTGGGCTTCGTTTTGATGTAGGAGTGACCGGAAAATTCGCCGGAAAAATGGATTCCGGCGACCGGCCGGCCGAGTTGACTCAGCTCCGGCGAGTTGACTCGGGTTTGACCGAGTTGACCCGTTGACTCGGGTTTGACCCGTTTTGACTGGGTTGACCCGGTTTGACTATTTGACCCGGTTTGACCGTGGACTATTTGACCCGAGTTGACTTTGACCTTTGACTTTTGGTTGACTTTTCGTATTTTGACTGTCGTGTATACGTATCCGTATTTTGATGCAGGAGATTGATTTGGAGTTTTCAGACGTATTACGGATTAGCTTAGTCGACATTCCAGGTAGGGATTCTGCCCTAGTTCTTATTTGGGGTTCCGGGGGTTCCGTATTCGACGGACTCCTATTTGTCTATTGGTGTGAAATTCCCGGAGGTTGGGAATTTCTCTGTTTATACTCTTATCTGATTTATTTCCGCAATTGCAATATGTTATGATTATATGTGGTTTGTTTGGAGGTATATGTACGACAGACAGTATTTTTGTGCATCGTGTCTCCTGTGGGGCCCACTATCCTGGTGGGGCCCACCTATTCTCTCGTGGGGTCCACTATCCTTGTGGGGCCCACTTATCCTTTTGTGGGGCCCACATCCATTGGTGGGGCCCACCTCCTGATGTCTGGTTTTATCCTCGAGAGTCCGGATAGGATTCCATTATGATGATCTTCTATGATTTGTGAGATTATGGAGGGATGATTTGTAGAGCGTGGGACCCACATCGGGCAACCCAGCTTACTGGATGATTTATCGATGGTTTTGATCGGGTACGTACCTGGAGACCGGATTGAGGTGAGGTACATCCTAGGGGACGCTCTTCGATGTAGGCGATGCTATCGAGTACCTGATGTAGGCTCGATCCTCATCCAATCTGGGGAGTACCTGGACTGGGAGACACCTTGCGGGGATCAGGGTGGGTCCAGGGGAGGATTTTCTGTTGTTATGTGGATATGAGTTGATACGGATTTGTGTTGATACGGATTTGAGTTGATATGGATTTGAGTTGGATTATGATTGAGTACTGATTTGAGAGTTGTACTTGAGGATGGTAGTGGTGGAGCCTACTCGGTATCTACCCTACGGATTGACTGATTGTGATGAGTTGTGATGTGTATCACTTATGGTTTCTCTGTATGTATTCTATATCTTACAGGCTTTCTTACTTTATCTCTGATTTACTGGAGTTCGGTGATACGGGAGTGTATCACTATTTGAGTTTCCTGTTCATTTCACTTACCTCTTGAGCTTTTACTTTCCGTTTATTCTGATGATTGATATTCCTCTACATCCCTACTGAGCTTTGTAGCTCATCCCTTTCATTCACATGATTTCAGGTGAGATAGCCGGAGTGGATGATCAGCGCAGGGATGCGTGAGGCGTGATGTAGCTGGTGTGGGGATGATTTGTCTGTTTTCAGTATCTGTTTTTTCGTATTTATGATATTTGGATTTTTCCGCTGTAGACTCTGGATTGCATATTACATTATGTTTGGAGTATTTGGGATTATGGTTGAGATTTATATATATATATATATATGTGAGATTACTTATGTAGTGTTTGGGTAGTTTGGGGTGTAAATCCGGTTCGGGGAACGGAGGAGTTCCCTGCCGGTCACGTCTCTGGGATTCATGGGTGCTCATCTGCACCTATCTGGGAGAGGGGCGTGACATGAGGGCTTTGGTTTTAAAGAATGTTTTTCAACGAAAAGACTCAAAACGTGCATTTTTCGTAAAATCGCGAAAGAAGATGAAAATTTCGTGCGCAAACTCAGTTTCAAATTTTCACTTCAAATTTGACCATAAAACTCCTTTTGATGTTCTAAGTTGAGTGCTTTGGTTTTAAAGAATATTTTGCGATGAAATGATTCAAAAAGTTTATATTTCGTAAAATTCCTAAACAAGATGAATAGTTCGTGCGCGGACTTAGTTTCAATTTTTCACTTCAAATTTTACCATATAACTCTTTTTCATGTTCTAAGAAGAGGGCGATGGTTTTGAAGAATGTTTTGCGAGAAAATGAAGCAAAAGGTTCGTATTTGGTAAAATCCCGAAAGAATATGAAAAGTTCGTGGGCGAACTGAGTTTCCAATTTTCACTTCAAATTTGACCATATAACTCTTTTTCATGTTCTAAGAAGAGGGTGTTGGTTTTGAAGAATGTTTTGCGAGAAAATGAAGCAAAAGGTTCGTATTTGGCAAAATCCCGAAAGAATATGAAAAGTTCGTGGGCGAACTAAGTTTCAAATTTTCACTTCAAATTTGGCCATATAACTCCTTTTGATGGTCTAAGATGAGGGCTTTGGTTTTAAAGAATGTTTTGCGAAGAAATGACTCAAAACGTGCATATTTCGTAAAATCGCGAAAGAAGATGAAAAATTCGGGCGCAAACTCAGTTTCAAATTTTCACTTCAAATTTGACCATAAAACTCCTTTTGATGTTCTAAGATGAGTGCTTTGGTTTTAAAGAATATTTTGCGATGAAATGATTCAAAAAGTTTATATTTCGTAAAATTCCTAAACAAGATGAATAGTTCGTGCGCGGACTTAGTTTCAATTTTTCACTTCAAATTTGACCATATAACTCTTTTTCATGTTCTAAGAAGAGGGCGTTGGTTTTGAAGAATGTTTTGCGAGAAAATGAAGCAAAAGGTTCGTATTTGGTAAAATCCCGAAAGAATATGAAAAGTACGTGGGCGAACTGAGTTTCAAATTTTCACTTCAAATTTGACCATATAACTCTTTTTCATGTTCTAAGAAGAGGGTGTTGGTTTTGAAGAATGTTTTGCGAGAAAATGAAGCAAAAGGTTCGTATTTGGCAAAATCCCGAAAGAATATGAAAAGTTCGTGGGCGAACTTAGTTTCAAATTTTCACTTCAAATTTGGCCATATAACTCCTTTTGATGGTCTAAGATGAGGGCTTTGGTTTTAAAGAATCTTTTTCAACGAAAAGACTCAAAACGTGCATTTTTCGTAAAATCGCGAAAGAAGATGAAAATTTCGTGCGCTAACTTAGTTTCAAATTTTCACTTCAAATTTGACCATAAAACTCATTTTGATGTTCTAAGATGAGTTCTTTGGTTTTAAAGAATGTTTTGCGAGAAAATGAAGCAAAATGTTCATATTTAGTAAAATCCCGAAAGAAGATGAAAAGTTTGTGCGCGAACTTAGTTTCAAATTTTCATTTCAAATTTGACCATATAACTCCTTTTGAAGTTCTAAGTTGAGGGATTTAGTTTTAAAGAATGTTTTGCGACGAAATGACTCAAAACGTGCATATTTCGTAAAATCGCGAAAGAAGATGAAAAGTTCGTGCGCAAACTTAGTTTCAAATTTTCACTTCAAATTTGACCATATAACTCGTTTTCATGTTCTAAGAACAGGGCGTTGGTTTTGAAGAATGTTTTGCGAGAAAATGAAGAAAAAGGTTCGTATTTGGTAAAATCCCGAAAGAATATGAAAAGTTCGTGGACGAACTTAGTTTCAAATTTTCACTTCAAATTTGACCATATAACTCCTTTTGATGTTCTAAGATGAGGGCTTTGGTTTTAAAGAATGTTTTGCGACGAAATGACTCAAAACGTGCATATTTCGTAAAATCTCGAAAGAAGATGAAAAGTTCGTGCGCTAACTGAGTTTCCAATTTTCACTTCAAATTTGACCATAAAATTTCTTTTGATGTTCTAGATGAGTGTTTTGTTTTTAAAGAATGTTTTGCGATGAAATGATGCAAAACGTTCATATTTAGTAAAATTCCTAAATAATATGATATTTTCGTGCGCTAACTTAGTTTCAAATTTTCACTTCAAATTTGACCATAAAACTCCTTTTGATGTTCTAAGATGAGTGCTTTGGTTTTAAAGAATGTTTTGCCAGAAAATGAAGCAAAAGGTTCATATTTAGTAAAATCCCGAAAGAAGATGAAAAGTTCGTGCGCGAACTTAGTTTCAAATTTTCACTTCAAATTTGACCATATAACTCTTTTTCATGTTCTAAGAAGAGGGCGTTGGTTTTGAAGAATGTTTTGCGAGAAAATGAAGCAAAAGGTTCGTATTTGGTAAAATCCCGAAAGAATATGAAAAGTTCGTGGGCGAACTTAGTTTCTAATTTTCACTTCAAATTTGACTATAAAACTCCTTTTGATGTTCTAAGATGAGTGTTTTGGTTTTAAAGAATGTTTTGCGATGAAATGCTGCAAAACGTTCGTATTAAGTAAAATTCCTAAATAAGATGAAAAGTTCGTGGGCGAACTTTGTTTCAAAATTTAACCTCAAATTTGACCATATAACTCCTTTTCTTGTTCTAAGAAGAGAGCGTTGGTTTTGATGAATGTTTTGCGAGAAAATGAAGCAAAAAGTTCATATTTAGTAAAATCCCGAAAGAAGATGAAAAGTTCGTGCGCGAACTTAGTTTCAAAATTTCACTTCAAATTTGAGCATATAACTCCTTTTGATGTTCTAAGATGAGGGCTTTGGTTTTAAAGAATGTTTTGCGACGAAATGACTCAAAACGTGCATATTTCGTAAAATAGCGAAAGAAGATGAAAAGTTCGTGCGCGAACTTTGTTTCAAATTTTCAATTCAAATTTGACCATAAAACTCCATTTGATGTTATAATATGAGTGATTTGGTTTTAAAGAATATTTGGCGATGAAATGATGCAAAAAATGCATATTTCGTAAAATTCCTAAATAATATAAAAAGTTCGTGGGCGAACTTAGTATCAAAATTTCAACTCAAATTTGACCATATAACTTTTTTTCATGTTCTAAGCAGAGGACGTTCGTTTTGAATAATATTTTACGAGAAAATGAAGCAAAATGTTGATATTTAGTAAAATCCCGAAAGAAGATGAAAAGTTCGTGCGCGAACTTAGTTTCAAATTTTTACTTCAAATTTGAGCATATAACTCCTCTTGATGTTCTAAGATGAGGGCTTTGGTTTTAACGAATGTTTTGGACCAAATGACTCAAAACGTGCATATTTCGTAAAATCGCGAAAGAAGATGAAAAGTTCGTGCGCAAACTTAGTTTCAAATTTTCACTTCAAATTTGACTCTAAAACTCCTTTTGATGTTCTAAGAAGAGTGCTTTGGTTTTAAAGAATGTTTTGCGATGAAATGCTGCAAAACGTTCGTATTAAGTAAAATTCCTAAACAAGATGAAAAGTTCGTTGGCGAACTTTGTTTCAAAATTTAACCTCAAATTTGATCATATAACTCTTTTTCTTGTTCTAAGAAGAGGGCGTTGGTTTTGAAGAATGTTTTGCGAGAAAATGAAGCAAAAGGTTCATATTTAGTAAAATCCCGAAAGAAGATGAAAAGTTCGTGCGCGAACTTAGTTTCAAATTTTCACTTCAAATTTGAGCATATAACTCCTTTTGATGTTCTAAGATGAGGGCTTTGGTTTTAAAGAATGTTTTGCGACGAAATGACTCAAAACGTGCATATTTCGTAAAATCGCGAAAGAAGATGAAAAGTTCGTGCGCGAACTTTGTTTCAAATTTTCAATTCAAATTTGACCATAAAACTCCATTTGATGTTATAATATGAGTGCTTTGGTTTTAAAGAATATTTGGCGATGAAATGATGCAAAAAATGCATATTTCGTAAAATTCCTAAACAATATAAAAAGTTTGTGGGCGAACTTAGTATCAAAATTTCAACTCAAATTTGATCATATAACTTTTTTTCATGTTCTAAGCAGAGGATGTTCTTTTTGAATAATATTTTACGAGAAAATGAAGCAAAATGCTGATATTTAGTAAAATCCCGAAAGAAGATGAAAAGTTCGGGCGCGAACTTAGTTTCAAATTTTTACTTCAAATTTGAGCATATAACTCCTTTTGATGTTCTAAGATGAGGGCTTTGGTTTTAACGAATGTTTTGGACCAAATGACTCAAAACGTGCATATTTCGTAAAATCGCGAAAGAAGATGAAAAGTTCGTGCGCAAACTTAGTTTCCAATTTTTACTTCAAATTTGACTATAAAACTCCTTTTGATGTTCTAAGATGAGTGTTTTGGTTTTAAAGAATGTTTTGCGATGAAATGATGCAAAACGTTCGTATTAAGTAAAATTCCTAGACAAGATGAAAAGTTCGTGGGCGAACTTTGTTTCAAAATTTCACCTCAAATTTGACCATATAACTCCTTTTCTTTTTCTAGGAAGAGGGCGTTGGTTTTGAAGAATGTTTTGCGAGAAAATGAAGCAAAAGGTTGATATTTAGTAAATTCCCGAAAGAAGATGAAAAGTTCGTGTGCGAACTTAGTTTCAAATTTTCACTTCAAATTTGAGCATATAACTCTTTTTGATGTTCTAAGATGAGGGCTTTGGTTTTAAAGAATGTTTTGCGACGAAATGACTCAAAACGTGCATATTTCGTAAAATCGCGAAAGAAGATGAAAAGTTCGTGCGCTAACTTGGTTTCAAATTTGACCATATAACTCCTTTTGATGTTCTAAGTTGAGGGATTTAGTTTTAAAGAATGTTTTGCGACGAAATGACTCAAAACGTGCATATTTCGTAAAATCGCGAAAGAAGATGAAAAGTTCGTGAGCAAACTTAGTTTCAAATTTTCACTGCAAATTTGACTATAAAACTCCTTTTGATGTTCTAAGATGACTGCTTTGGTTTTAAAGAATGTTTTGTGATGAAATGATGCAAAACGTTCGTATTAAGTAAAATTCCTAAACAAGATGAAAAGTTCATGGGCGAACTTTGTTTCAAAATTTCACCTCAAATTTGACCATATAACTCCTTTTGATGTTCTAAGTTGAGGGCTTTCGTTTTGAAGAATGTTTTGCGAAGAAATGACTCAAAACGTGCATATTTCGTAAAATCGCGAAAGAAGATGAAAAATTCGTGCGCTAACTTAGTTTCAAATTTTCACTTCAAATTTGACCATAAAACTCATTTTGATGTTCTAAGATGAGTTCTTTGGTTTTAAAGAATGTTTTGCGAGAAAATGAAGCAAAATGTTCATATTTAGTAAAATCCCGAAAGAAGATGAAAAGTTTGTGCGCGAACTTAGTTTCAAATTTTCATTTCAAATTTGACTATATAACTCCTTTTGAAGTTCTAAGTTGAGGGATTTAGTTTTAAAGAATGTTTTGCGACGAAATGACTCAAAACGTGCATATTTCGTAAAATCGCGAAAGAAGATGAAAAGTTCGTGCGCAAACTTAGTTTCAAATTTTCACTTCAAATTTGACCATATAACTCTTTTTCATGTTCTAAGAACAGGGCGTTGGTTTTGAAGAATGTTTTGCGAGAAAATGAAGAAAAAGGTTCGTATTTGGTAAAATCCCGAAAGAATATGAAAAGTTCGTGGACGAACTTAGTTTCAAATTTTCACTTCAAATTTGACCATATAACTCCTTTTGATGTTCTAAGATGAGGGCTTTGGTTTTAAAGAATGTTTTGCGACGAAATGACTCAAAACGTGCATATTTCGTAAAATCTCGAAAGAAGATGAAAAGTTCGTGCGCTAACTGAGTTTCCAATTTTCACTTCAAATTTGACCATAAAATTTCTTTTGATGTTCTAGATGAGTGTTTTGTTTTTAAAGAATGTTTTGCGATGAAATGATGCAAAACGTTCATATTTAGTAAAATTCCTAAATAATATGAAATTTTCGTGCGCTAACTTAGTTTCAAATTTTCACTTCAAATTTGACCATAAAACTCCTTTTGATGTTCTAAGATGAGTGCTTTGGTTTTAAAGAATGTTTTGCCAGAAAATGAAGCAAAAGGTTCATATTTAGTAAAATCCCGAAAGAAGATGAAAAGTTCGTGCGCGAACTTAGTTTCAAATTTTCACTTCAAATTTGACCATATAACTCTTTTTCATGTTCTAAGAAGAGGGCGTTGGTTTTGAAGAATGTTTTGCGAGAAAATGAAGCAAAAGGTTCGTATTTGGTAAAATCCCGAAAGAATATGAAAAGTTCGTGGGCGAACTTAGTTTCTAATTTTCACTTCAAATTTGACTATAAAACTCCTTTTGATATTCTAAGATGAGTGTTTTGGTTTTAAAGAATGTTTTGCGATGAAATGCTGCAAAACGTTCGTATTAAGTAAAATTCCTAAATAAGATGAAAAGTTCGTGGGCGAACTTTGTTTCAAAATTTAACCTCAAATTTGACCATATAACTCCTTTTCTTGTTCTAAGAAGAGAGCGTTGGTTTTGATGAATGTTTTGCGAGAAAATGAAGCAAAAAGTTCATATTTAGTAAAATCCCGAAAGAAGATGAAAAGTTCGTGCGCGAACTTAGTTTCAAAATTTCACTTCAAATTTGAGCATATAACTCCTTTTGATGTTCTAAGATGAGGGCTTTGGTTTTAAAGAATGTTTTGCGACGAAATGACTCAAAACGTGCATATTTCGTAAAATAGCGAAAGAAGATGAAAAGTTCGTGCGCGAACTTTGTTTCAAATTTTCAATTCAAATTTGACCATAAAACTCCATTTGATGTTATAATATGAGTGCTTTGGTTTTAAAGAATATTTGGCGATGAAATGATGCAAAAAATGCATATTTCGTAAAATTCCTAAATAATATAAAAAGTTCGTGGGCGAACTTAGTATCAAAATTTCAACTCAAATTTGACCATATAACTTTTTTTCATGTTCTAAGCAGAGGACGTTCGTTTTGAATAATATTTTACGAGAAAATGAAGCAAAATGTTGATATTTAGTAAAATCCCGAAAGAAGATGAAAAGTTCGTGCGCGAACTTAGTTTCAAATTTTTACTTCAAATTTGAGCATATAACTCCTCTTGATGTTCTAAGATGAGGGCTTTGGTTTTAACGAATGTTTTGGACCAAATGACTCAAAACGTGCATATTTCGTAAAATCGCGAAAGAAGATGAAAAGTTCGTGCGCAAACTTAGTTTCAAATTTTCACTTCAAATTTGACTCTAAAACTCCTTTTGATGTTCTAAGAAGAGTGCTTTGGTTTTAAAGAATGTTTTGCGATGAAATGCTGCAAAACGTTCGTATTAAGTAAAATTCCTAAACAAGATGAAAAGTTCGTTGGCGAACTTTGTTTCAAAATTTAACCTCAAATTTGATCATATAACTCTTTTTCTTGTTCTAAGAAGAGGGCGTTGGTTTTGAAGAATGTTTTGCGAGAAAATGAAGCAAAAGGTTCATATTTAGTAAAATCCCGAAAGAAGATGAAAAGTTCGTGCGCGAACTTAGTTTCAAATTTTCACTTCAAATTTGAGCATATAACTCCTTTTGATGTTCTAAGATGAGGGCTTTGGTTTTAAAGAATGTTTTGCGACGAAATGACTCAAAACGTGCATATTTCGTAAAATCGCGAAAGAAGATGAAAAGTTCGTGCGCGAACTTTGTTTCAAATTTTCAATTCAAATTTGACCATAAAACTCCATTTGATGTTATAATATGAGTGCTTTGGTTTTAAAGAATATTTGGCGATGAAATGATGCAAAAAATGCATATTTCGTAAAATTCCTAAACAATATAAAAAGTTTGTGGGCGAACTTAGTATCAAAATTTCAACTCAAATTTGATCATATAACTTTTTTTCATGTTCTAAGCAGAGGATGTTCTTTTTGAATAATATTTTACGAGAAAATGAAGCAAAATGCTGATATTTAGTAAAATCCCGAAAGAAGATGAAAAGTTCGGGCGCGAACTTAGTTTCAAATTTTTACTTCAAATTTGAGCATATAACTCCTTTTGATGTTCTAAGATGAGGGCTTTGGTTTTAACGAATGTTTTGGACCAAATGACTCAAAACGTGCATATTTCGTAAAATCGCGAAAGAAGATGAAAAGTTCGTGCGCAAACTTAGTTTCCAATTTTTACTTCAAATTTGACTATAAAACTCCTTTTGATGTTCTAAGATGAGTGTTTTGGTTTTAAAGAATGTTTTGCGATGAAATGATGCAAAACGTTCGTATTAAGTAAAATTCCTAGACAAGATGAAAAGTTCGTGGGCGAACTTTGTTTCAAAATTTCACCTCAAATTTGACCATATAACTCCTTTTCTTTTTCTAGGAAGAGGGCGTTGGTTTTGAAGAATGTTTTGCGAGAAAATGAAGCAAAAGGTTGATATTTAGTAAATTCCCGAAAGAAGATGAAAAGTTCGTGTGCGAACTTAGTTTCAAATTTTCACTTCAAATTTGAGCATATAACTCTTTTTGATGTTCTAAGATGAGGGCTTTGGTTTTAAAGAATGTTTTGCGACGAAATGACTCAAAACGTGCATATTTCGTAAAATCGCGAAAGAAGATGAAAAGTTCGTGCGCTAACTTGGTTTCAAATTTGACCATATAACTCCTTTTGATGTTCTAAGTTGAGGGATTTAGTTTTAAAGAATGTTTTGCGACGAAATGACTCAAAACGTGCATATTTCGTAAAATCGCGAAAGAAGATGAAAAGTTCGTGCGCAAACTTAGTTTCAAATTTTCACTTCAAATTTGACTCTAAAACTCCTTTTGATGTTCTAAGAAGAGTGCTTTGGTTTTAAAGAATGTTTTGCGATGAAATGCTGCAAAACGTTCGTATTAAGTAAAATTCCTAAACAAGATGAAAAGTTCGTTGGCGAACTTTGTTTCAAAATTTAACCTCAAATTTGATCATATAACTCTTTTTCTTGTTCTAAGAAGAGGGCGTTGGTTTTGAAGAATGTTTTGCGAGAAAATGAAGCAAAAGGTTCATATTTAGTAAAATCCCGAAAGAAGATGAAAAGTTCGTGCGCGAACTTAGTTTCAAATTTTCACTTCAAATTTGAGCATATAACTCCTTTTGATGTTCTAAGATGAGGGCTTTGGTTTTAAAGAATGTTTTGCGACGAAATGACTCAAAACGTGCATATTTCGTAAAATCGCGAAAGAAGATGAAAAGTTCGTGCGCGAACTTTGTTTCAAATTTTCAATTCAAATTTGACCATAAAACTCCATTTGATGTTATAATATGAGTGCTTTGGTTTTAAAGAATATTTGGCGATGAAATGATGCAAAAAAATGCATATTTCGTAAAATTCCTAAACAATATAAAAAGTTCGTGGGCGAACTTAGTATCAAAATTTCAACTCAAATTTGATCATATAACTTTTTTTCATGTTCTAAGTAGAGGACGTTCTTTTTGAATAATATTTTACGAGAAAATGAAGCAAAATGCTGATATTTAGTAAAATCCCGAAAGAAGATGAAAAGTTCGTGCGCGAACTTAGTTTCAAATTTTTACTTCAAATTTGAGCATATAACTCCTTTTGATGTTCTAAGATGAGGGCTTTGGTTTTAACGAATGTTTTGGACCAAATGACTCAAAACGTGCATATTTCATAAAATCGCGAAAGAAGATGAAAAGTTCGTGCGCAAACTTAGTTTCCAATTTTCACTTCAAATTTGACTATAAAACTCCTTTTGATGTTCTAAGATGAGTGCTTTGGTTTTAAAGAATGTTTTGCGATGAAATGATGCAAAACGTTCGTATTAAGTAAAATTCCGAGACAAGATGAAAAGTTCGTGGGCGAACTTTGTTTCAAAATTTCACCTCAAATTTGACCATATAACTCCTTTTCTTTTTCTAGGAAGAGTGTGTTGGTTTTGAAGAATGTTTTGCGAGAAAATGAAGCAAAAGGTTCGTATTTGGCAAAATCCCGAAAGAATATGAAAAGTTCGTGGGCGAACTTAGTTTCAAAATTTCACTTCAAATTTGGCCATATAACTCCTTTTGATGGTCTAAGATGAGGGCTTTGGTTTTAAAGAATGTTTTTCAACGAAAAGACTCAAAACGTGCATTTTTCGTAAAATCGCGAAAGAAGATGAAAATTTCGTGCGCAAACTCAGTTTCAAATTTTCACTTCAAATTTGACCATAAAACTCCTTTTGATGTT
Organism: Euonymus europaeus; assembly: GCA_963580455.1. NCBI lineage: Eukaryota > Viridiplantae > Streptophyta > Magnoliopsida > Celastrales > Celastraceae > Euonymus > Euonymus europaeus. The sequence goes on along the minus strand of OY756960.1, from coordinate 11,484,600 downwards.
CTAAGATGAGTGCTTTGGTTTTAAAGAATATTTTGCGATGAAATGATTCAAAAAGTTTATATTTCGTAAAATTCCTAAACAAGATGAATAGTTCGTGCGCGGACTTAGTTTCAATTTTTCACTTCAAATTTTACCATATAACTCTTTTTCATGTTCTAAGAAGAGGGCGATGGTTTTGAAGAATGTTTTGCGAGAAAATGAAGCAAAAGGTTCGTATTTGGTAAAATCCCGAAAGAATATGAAAAGTTCGTGGGCGAACTGAGTTTCCAATTTTCACTTCAAATTTGACCATATAACTCTTTTTCATGTTCTAATAAGAGGGTGTTGGTTTTGAAGAATGTTTTGCGAGAAAATGAAGCAAAAGGTTCGTATTTGGCAAAATCCCGAAAGAATATGAAAAGTTCGTGGGCGAACTAAGTTTCAAATTTTCACTTCAAATTTGGCCATATAACTCCTTTTGATGGTCTAAGATGAGGGCTTTGGTTTTAAAGAATGTTTTGCGAAGAAATGACTCAAAACGTGCATATTTCGTAAAATCGCGAAAGAAGATGAAAAATTCGGGCGCAAACTCAGTTTCAAATTTTCACTTCAAATTTGACCATAAAACTCCTTTTGATGTTCTAAGATGAGTGCTTTGGTTTTAAAGAATATTTTGCGATGAAATGATTCAAAAAGTTTATATTTCGTAAAATTCCTAAACAAGATGAATAGTTCGTGCGCGGACTTAGTTTCAATTTTTCACTTCAAATTTGACCATATAACTCTTTTTCATGTTCTAAGAAGAGGGCGTTGGTTTTGAAGAATGTTTTGCGAGAAAATGAAGCAAAAGGTTCGTATTTGGTAAAATCCCGAAAGAATATGAAAAGTACGTGGGCGAACTGAGTTTCAAATTTTCACTTCAAATTTGACCATATAACTCTTTTTCATGTTCTAAGAAGAGGGTGTTGGTTTTGAAGAATGTTTTGCGAGAAAATGAAGCAAAAGGTTCGTATTTGGCAAAATCCCGAAAGAATATGAAAAGTTCGTGGGCGAACTTAGTTTCAAATTTTCACTTCAAATTTGGCCATATAACTCCTTTTGATGGTCTAAGATGAGGGCTTTGGTTTTAAAGAATCTTTTTCAACGAAAAGACTCAAAACGTGCATTTTTCGTAAAATCGCGAAAGAAGATGAAAAATTCGTGCGCTAACTTAGTTTCAAATTTTCACTTCAAATTTGACCATAAAACTCATTTTGATGTTCTAAGATGAGTTCTTTGGTTTTAAAGAATGTTTTGCGAGAAAATGAAGCAAAATGTTCATATTTAGTAAAATCCCGAAAGAAGATGAAAAGTTTGTGCGCGAACTTAGTTTCAAATTTTCATTTCAAATTTGACCATATAACTCCTTTTGAAGTTCTAAGTTGAGGGATTTAGTTTTAAAGAATGTTTTGCGACGAAATGACTCAAAACGTGCATATTTCGTAAAATCGCGAAAGAAGATGAAAAGTTCGTGCGCAAACTTAGTTTCAAATTTTCACTTCAAATTTGACCATATAACTCGTTTTCATGTTCTAAGAACAGGGCGTTGGTTTTGAAGAATGTTTTGCGAGAAAATGAAGAAAAAGGTTCGTATTTGGTAAAATCCCGAAAGAATATGAAAAGTTCGTGGACGAACTTAGTTTCAAATTTTCACTTCAAATTTGACCATATAACTCCTTTTGATGTTCTAAGATGAGGGCTTTGGTTTTAAAGAATGTTTTGCGACGAAATGACTCAAAACGTGCATATTTCGTAAAATCTCGAAAGAAGATGAAAAGTTCGTGCGCTAACTGAGTTTCCAATTTTCACTTCAAATTTGACCATAAAATTTCTTTTGATGTTCTAGATGAGTGTTTTGTTTTTAAAGAATGTTTTGCGATGAAATGATGCAAAACGTTCATATTTAGTAAAATTCCTAAATAATATGAAATTTTCGTGCGCTAACTTAGTTTCAAATTTTCACTTCAAATTTGACCATAAAACTCCTTTTGATGTTCTAAGATGAGTGCTTTGGTTTTAAAGAATGTTTTGCCAGAAAATGAAGCAAAAGGTTCATATTTAGTAAAATCCCGAAAGAAGATGAAAAGTTCGTGCGCGAACTTAGTTTCAAATTTTCACTTCAAATTTGACCATATAACTCTTTTTCATGTTCTAAGAAGAGGGCGTTGGTTTTGAAGAATGTTTTGCGAGAAAATGAAGCAAAAGGTTCGTATTTGGTAAAATCCCGAAAGAATATGAAAAGTTCGTGGGCGAACTTAGTTTCTAATTTTCACTTCAAATTTGACTATAAAACTCCTTTTGATGTTCTAAGATGAGTGTTTTGGTTTTAAAGAATGTTTTGCGATGAAATGCTGCAAAACGTTCGTATTAAGTAAAATTCCTAAATAAGATGAAAAGTTCGTGGGCGAACTTTGTTTCAAAATTTAACCTCAAATTTGACCATATAACTCCTTTTCTTGTTCTAAGAAGAGAGCGTTGGTTTTGATGAATGTTTTGCGAGAAAATGAAGCAAAAAGTTCATATTTAGTAAAATCCCGAAAGAAGATGAAAAGTTCGTGCGCGAACTTAGTTTCAAAATTTCACTTCAAATTTGAGCATATAACTCCTTTTGATGTTCTAAGATGAGGGCTTTGGTTTTAAAGAATGTTTTGCGACGAAATGACTCAAAACGTGCATATTTCGTAAAATAGCGAAAGAAGATGAAAAGTTCGTGCGCGAACTTTGTTTCAAATTTTCAATTCAAATTTGACCATAAAACTCCATTTGATGTTATAATATGAGTGATTTGGTTTTAAAGAATATTTGGCGATGAAATGATGCAAAAAATGCATATTTCGTAAAATTCCTAAATAATATAAAAAGTTCGTGGGCGAACTTAGTATCAAAATTTCAACTCAAATTTGACCATATAACTTTTTTTCATGTTCTAAGCAGAGGACGTTCGTTTTGAATAATATTTTACGAGAAAATGAAGCAAAATGTTGATATTTAGTAAAATCCCGAAAGAAGATGAAAAGTTCGTGCGCGAACTTAGTTTCAAATTTTTACTTCAAATTTGAGCATATAACTCCTCTTGATGTTCTAAGATGAGGGCTTTGGTTTTAACGAATGTTTTGGACCAAATGACTCAAAACGTGCATATTTCGTAAAATCGCGAAAGAAGATGAAAAGTTCGTGCGCAAACTTAGTTTCAAATTTTCACTTCAAATTTGACTCTAAAACTCCTTTTGATGTTCTAAGAAGAGTGCTTTGGTTTTAAAGAATGTTTTGCGATGAAATGCTGCAAAACGTTCGTATTAAGTAAAATTCCTAAACAAGATGAAAAGTTCGTTGGCGAACTTTGTTTCAAAATTTAACCTCAAATTTGATCATATAACTCTTTTTCTTGTTCTAAGAAGAGGGCGTTGGTTTTGAAGAATGTTTTGCGAGAAAATGAAGCAAAAGGTTCATATTTAGTAAAATCCCGAAAGAAGATGAAAAGTTCGTGCGCGAACTTAGTTTCAAATTTTCACTTCAAATTTGAGCATATAACTCCTTTTGATGTTCTAAGATGAGGGCTTTGGTTTTAAAGAATGTTTTGCGACGAAATGACTCAAAACGTGCATATTTCGTAAAATCGCGAAAGAAGATGAAAAGTTCGTGCGCGAACTTTGTTTCAAATTTTCAATTCAAATTTGACCATAAAACTCCATTTGATGTTATAATATGAGTGCTTTGGTTTTAAAGAATATTTGGCGATGAAATGATGCAAAAAATGCATATTTCGTAAAATTCCTAAACAATATAAAAAGTTTGTGGGCGAACTTAGTATCAAAATTTCAACTCAAATTTGATCATATAACTTTTTTTCATGTTCTAAGCAGAGGATGTTCTTTTTGAATAATATTTTACGAGAAAATGAAGCAAAATGCTGATATTTAGTAAAATCCCGAAAGAAGATGAAAAGTTCGGGCGCGAACTTAGTTTCAAATTTTTACTTCAAATTTGAGCATATAACTCCTTTTGATGTTCTAAGATGAGGGCTTTGGTTTTAACGAATGTTTTGGACCAAATGACTCAAAACGTGCATATTTCGTAAAATCGCGAAAGAAGATGAAAAGTTCGTGCGCAAACTTAGTTTCCAATTTTTACTTCAAATTTGACTATAAAACTCCTTTTGATGTTCTAAGATGAGTGTTTTGGTTTTAAAGAATGTTTTGCGATGAAATGATGCAAAACGTTCGTATTAAGTAAAATTCCTAGACAAGATGAAAAGTTCGTGGGCGAACTTTGTTTCAAAATTTCACCTCAAATTTGACCATATAACTCCTTTTCTTTTTCTAGGAAGAGGGCGTTGGTTTTGAAGAATGTTTTGCGAGAAAATGAAGCAAAAGGTTGATATTTAGTAAATTCCCGAAAGAAGATGAAAAGTTCGTGTGCGAACTTAGTTTCAAATTTTCACTTCAAATTTGAGCATATAACTCTTTTTGATGTTCTAAGATGAGGGCTTTGGTTTTAAAGAATGTTTTGCGACGAAATGACTCAAAACGTGCATATTTCGTAAAATCGCGAAAGAAGATGAAAAGTTCGTGCGCTAACTTGGTTTCAAATTTGACCATATAACTCCTTTTGATGTTCTAAGTTGAGGGATTTAGTTTTAAAGAATGTTTTGCGACGAAATGACTCAAAACGTGCATATTTCGTAAAATCGCGAAAGAAGATGAAAAGTTCGTGAGCAAACTTAGTTTCAAATTTTCACTGCAAATTTGACTATAAAACTCCTTTTGATGTTCTAAGATGACTGCTTTGGTTTTAAAGAATGTTTTGTGATGAAATGATGCAAAACGTTCGTATTAAGTAAAATTCCTAAACAAGATGAAAAGTTCATGGGCGAACTTTGTTTCAAAATTTCACCTCAAATTTGACCATATAACTCCTTTTGATGTTCTAAGTTGAGGGCTTTCGTTTTGAAGAATGTTTTGCGAAGAAATGACTCAAAACGTGCATATTTCGTAAAATCGCGAAAGAAGATGAAAAATTCGTGCGCAAACTCAGTTTCAAATTTTCACTTCAAATTTGACCATAAAACTCCTTTTGATGTTCTAAGATGAGTGCTTTGGTTTTAAAGAATATTTTGTGATGAAATGATTCAAAAAGTTTATATTTCGTAAAATTCCTAAACAAGATGAATAGTTCGTGCGCGGACTTAGTTTCAATTTTTCACTTCAAATTTTACCATATAACTCTTTTTCATGTTCTAAGAAGAGGGCGATGGTTTTGAAGAATGTTTTGCGAGAAAATGAAGCAAAAGGTTCGTATTTGGTAAAATCCCGAAAGAATATGAAAAGTTCGTGGGCGAACTGAGTTTCAAATTTTCACTTCAAATTTGACCATATAACTCTTTTTCATGTTCTAAGAAGAGGGTGTTGGTTTTGAAGAATGTTTTGCGAGAAAATGAAGCAAAATGTTCGTATTTGGCAAAATCCCGAAAGAATATGAAAAGTTCGTGGGCGAACTTAGTTTCAAAATTTCACTTCAAATTTGGCCATATAACTCCTTTTGATGGTCTAAGATGAGGGCTTTGGTTTTAAAAAATGTTTTGCGACGAAATGGCTCAAAACGTGCATATTTCGTAAAATCCCGAAAGAATATGAAAAGTTCGTGGGCGAACTGAGTTTCAAATTTTCACTACAAATTTGACCATGAAACTCCTTTTGATGTTCTAAAATGAGAGCTTTGGTTTTAAAGAATGTTTTGCCAGAAAATGAAGCAAAAGGTTCATATTTAGTAAAATCCCGAAAGAAGATGAAAAGTTCGTGCGCGAACTTAGTTTCAAATTTTCTTTTCAAATTTGACCATATAACTCCTTTTGATGTTCTAAGTTGAGGGATTCAGTTTTAAAGAATGTTTTGCGACGAAATGACTAAAAACGTGCATATTTCGTAAAATCGCGAAAGAAAATGAAAAGTTCGTGCGCAAACTCAGTTTCAAATTTTCACTTCAAATTTGACCATATAACTCTTTTTCATGTTCTAAGAAGAGGGCGTTGGTTTTGAAGAATGTTTTGCGAGAAAATGAAGCAAAAGTTTCGTATTTGGTAAAATCCCGATAGAATATGAAAAGTTCGTGGGCGAACTTAGTTACAAATTTTCACTGTAAATTTGACTATAAAACTCTTTTTGATGTTCTAAGATGAGTGCTTTGGTTTTAAAGAATGTTTTGCGATGAAATGATGCAAAACGTTCGTATTAAGTAAAATTCCTAAACAGGATGAATAGTTCATGGGCGAACTTTGTTTCAAAATTTCACCTCAAATTTGACCATATAACTCCTTTATATGTTCTAAGTTGAAGGCTTTGGTTTTAAAGAATTTTTTGCGAAGAAATGACTCAAAACGTGCATATTTCGTAAAATCGCGAAAGAAGATGAAAAATTTGTGCGCAAACTCAGTTTCAAATTTTCACTTCAAATTTGACCATATAACTCTTTTTCATGTTCTAAGAAGAGGGCGTTGGTTTTGAAGAATGTTTTGCGAGAAAATGAATCGAAAGGTTCATATTTAGTAAAATCCCGAAAGAAGATGACAAGTACGTGCGCGAAATTAGTTTCAAATTTTCACTTAAAATTTGACCATAAAACTCATTTTGATGTTCTAAGATGAATGCTTTCGTTTTAAAGAATATTTGGCGATGAAATTATGCAAAAAGTGCATATTTCGTAAAATTCCAAAATAAGATGAATAGTTCGTGGGCGGACTTAGTTTCAATTTTTCAACTCAAATTTGACCATATAACTTTTTTTCATGTTCTAAGAAGAGGTCGTTGGTTTTGAATAATATTTTGCGAGAAAATGAAGCAAAAGGTTGATATTTAGTAAAATCCCGAAAAAAGATCAAAAGTTTGTGCGCGGACTTAGTTTCAATTTTTCACTTCAAATTTGACCATATAACTCTTTTTCATTTTCTAAGAAGAGGGCGTCGGTTTTGAAGAATGTTTTGCGAGAAAATGAAGCAAAAGGTTAGTATTTGGTAAAATCCCGATAGAATATGAAAAGTTCGTGGGCGAACTTAGTTACAAATGTTCACTTCAAATTTGACCATATAACTCTTTTTGATGTTCTAAGATGAGGGCTTCGGTTTTAAAGAATGTTTTGCGACGAAATGACTCAAAACGTGCATATTTCGTAAAATCGCGAAAGAAGATGAAAAGTTCGTGCGCTAACTTGGTTTAAAATTTTCACTTCAAATTTGACCATAAAACTCCTTTTCATGTTCTAAGATGAGTGCTTTGGTTTTAAAGAATGTTTTGCGAGAAAATGAAGCAAAATGTTCATATTTAGTAAAATCCTGAATGAAGATGAAAAGTTCGTGCGCGAACTTAGTTTCAAATTTTCATTTCAAATTTGACCATATAACTCCTTTTGATGCTCTAAGTTGAGGGATTTAGTTTTAAAGAATGTTTTGCGACGAAATGACTCAAAACGTGCATATTTCGTAAAATCGCGAAAAAAGATGAAAAGTTCGTGCGGAAACTTAGTTTCAAATTTTCACTGCAAATTTGACTATAAAACTCCTTTTGATGTTCTAAGATGACTGCTTTGGTTTTAAAGAATGTTTTGCGATGAAATGATGCAAAACGTTCGTATTAAGTAAAATTCCTAAACAAGATGAAAAGTTCATGGGCGAACTTTGTTTCAAAATTTCACCTCAAATTTGACCATATAACTCCTTTTGATGTTCTAAGTTGAGAGCTTTGGTTTTAAAGAATGTTTTGCGAAGAAATGACTCAAAACGTTCGTATTTCGTAAAATTCCTAAACAAGATGAATAGTTCGTGCGCGGACTTAGTTTCAATTTTTCACTTTAAAATTAACCATATAACTCTTTTTCATGTTCTAAGAAGAGGGCGTTTGTTTTGAAGAAGGTTTTCCGAGAAAATGAAGCAAAAGGTTCGTATTTGGTAAAATCCCAAAAGAATATGAAAAGTTCGTGGGCGAACTGAGTTTCAAATTTTCACTTCAAATTTGACCATATAACCTTTTTTCATGTTCTAAGAAGAGGGTGTTGGTTTTGAAGAATGTTTTGCGAGAAAATGAAGCAAAAGGTTCGTATTTGGTAATATCCTGAAAGAATATGAAAAGTTCGTGGGCGAACTTAGTTTCAAATTTTCACTTCAAATTTGACCATATAACTCTTTTTGATGTTCTAAGATGAGTGCTTTGGTTTTAAAGAATATTTGGCGTTGAAATGATGCAAAAAGTGCATATTTCGTAAAATTCCTAAAAAAGATGAATAGTTCGTGCGCGGACATAGTTCCAATTTTTCACTTTAAAATTGACCATATAACTCTTTTTCATGTTCTAAGAAGAGGGCGTTGGTTTTGAAGAATGTTTTGCGAGAAAATGAAGCAAAAGGCTCGTATTTGGTAAAATCCCGATAGAATATGAAAAGTTCGTGGGCGAACTTAGTTACAAATTTTCACTGCAAATTTGACTATAAAACTCCTTTTGATGTTCTAAGATGAGTGCTTTGGTTTTAAAGAATGTTTTGCGATGAAATGATGCAAAACGTTCGTATTAAGTAAAATTCCTAAACAAGATGAATAGTTCATGGGCGAACTTTGTTTCAAAATTTCACCTCAAATTTGACCATATAACTCCTTTTGATGTTCTAAGTTGAAGGCTTTGGTTTTAAAGAATTTTTTGCGAAGAAATGACTCAAAACGTGCATATTTCGTAAAATCGCGAAAGAAGATGAAAAATTCGTGCGCAAACTCAGTTTCAAATTTTCACTTCAAATTTGACCATATAACTCTTTTTCATGTTCTAAGAAGAGGGCGTTGGTTTTGAAGAATGTTTTGCGAGAAAATGAATCGAAAGGTTCATATTTAGTAAAATCCCGAAAGAAGATGACAAGTACGTGCGCGAACATAGTTTCAAATTTTCACTTAAAATTTGACCATAAAACTCCTTTTGATGTTCTAAGATGAGTGCTTTCGTTTTAAAGAATATTTGGCGATGAAATTATGCAAAAAGTGCATATTTCGTAAAATTCCAAAAAAAGATGAATAGTTCGTGGGCGGACTTAGTTTCAATTTTTCAACTCAAATTTGACCATATAACTTTTTTTCATGTTCTAAGAAGAGGTCGTTGGTTTTGAATAATATTTTGCGAGAAAATGAAGCAAAAGGTTGATATTTAGTAAAATCCCGAAAAAAGATCAAAAGTTTGTGCGCGGACTTAGTTTCAATTTTTCACTTCAAATTTGACCATATAACTCTTTTTCATTTTCTAAGAAGAGGGCGTTGGTTTTGAAGAATGTTTTGCGAGAAAATGAAGCAAAATGTTAGTATTTGGTAAAATCCCAATAGAATATGAAAAGTTCGTGGGCGAACTTAGTTACAAATGTTCACTTCAAATTTGACCATATAACTCTTTTTAATGTTCTAAGATGAGGCCTTTGGTTTTAAAGAATGTTTTGCGACGAAATGACTCAAAACGTGCATATTTCGTAAAATCGCGAAAGAAGATGAAAAGTTCGTGCGCTAACTTGCTTTAAAATTTTCACTTCAAATTTGACCATAAAACTCCTTTTGATGTTCTAAGATGAGTGCTTTGGTTTTAAAGAATGTTTTGCGAGAAAATGAAGCAAAAGGTTCATATTTAGTAAAATCCCGAAAGAAGATGAAAAGTTCGTGCGCGAACTCAGTTTCAAATTTTCACTTCAAATTTGACCATATAACTTTTTTTCATGTTCTAAGAAGAGGGCGTTGGTTTTGCAGAATGTTTTGCTAGAAAATGAATCGAAAGGTTCATATTTAGTAAAATCGCGAAATAAGATGAAAAGTTCGTGCGCAAACTCAGTTTCAAATTTTCACTTCAAATTTGACCATAAAACTCCTTTTGATGTTCTAAGATGAGTGCTTTCGTTTTAAAGAATATTTGGCGATGAAATTATGCAAAAAGTGCATATTTCGTAAAATTCCAAAAAAAGATGAATAGTTCGTGGGCGGACTTAGTTTCAATTTTTCAACTCAAATTTGACCATATAACTTTTTTTCATGTTCTAAGAAGAGGTCGTTGGTTTTGAATAATATTTTGCGAGAAAATGAAGCAAAAGGTTGATATTTAGTAAAATCCCGAAAAAAGATCAAAAGTTTGTGCGCGGACTTAGTTTCAATTTTTCACTTCAAATTTGACCATATAACTCTTTTTCATTTTCTAAGAAGAGGGCGTTGGTTTTGAAGAATGTTTTGCGAGAAAATGAAGCAAAAGGCTCGTATTTGGTAAAATCCCGATAGAATATGAAAAGTTCGTGGGCGAACTTAGTTACAAATTTTCACTGCAAATTTGACTATAAAACTCCTTTTGATGTTCTAAGATGAGTGCTTTGGTTTTAAAGAATGTTTTGCGATGAAATGATGCAAAACGTTCGTATTAAGTAAAATTCCTAAACAAGATGAATAGTTCATGGGCGAACTTTGTTTCAAAATTTCACCTCAAATTTGACCATATAACTCCTTTTGATGTTCTAAGTTGAAGGCTTTGGTTTTAAAGATTTTTTTGCGAAGAAATGACTCAAAACGTGCATATTTCGTAAAATCGCGAAAGAAGATGAAAAATTCGTGCGCAAACTCAGTTTCAAATTTTCACTTCAAATTTGACCATATAACTCTTTTTCATGTTCTAAGAAGAGGGCGTTGGTTTTGAAGAATGTTTTGCGAGAAAATGAATCGAAAGGTTCATATTTAGTAAAATCCCGAAAGAAGATGACAAGTACGTGCGCGAACTCAGTTTCAAATTTTCACTTCAAATTTGACCATATAACTTTTTTTCATGTTCTAAGAAGAGGGCGTTGGTTTTGCAGAATGTTTTGCTAGAAAATGAATCGAAAGGTTCATATTTAGTAAAATCGCGAAATAAGATGAAAAGTTCGTGCGCAAACTCAGTTTCAAATTTTCACTTCAAATTTGACCATATAACTCTTTTTCATGTTCTAAGAAGAGGGCATTGGTTTTGAAGAATGTTTTGCAAGTAAATGAAGCAAAAATTTGATATTTAGTAAAACCCCGAAAGAAGATGAAAAGTTCGTGCGCGAACATTGTTTCAGATTTTCACTTCAAATTTGACCATATAACTCTTTTTGATGTTCTAAGTTGAGGGCTTTGGTTTTAAAGAATGTTTTGCGAAGAAATGACTCAAAACGAGCATATTTCGTAAAATCGCGAAAGAAGATGAAAAATTCGTGCGGAAACTCAGTTTCAAATTTTCACTTCAAATTTGACCATATAACTCTTTTTCATGTTCTAAGAAGAGGGCGTTGGTTTTGAAGAATGTTTTGCGAGAAAATGAAGCAAAAGGCTCGTATTTGGTAAAATCCCGATAGAATATGAAAAGTTCGTGGGCGAACTTAGTTACAAATTTTCACTGCAAATTTGACTATAAAACTCCTTTTGATGTTCTAAGATGAGTGCTTTGGTTTTAAAGAATGTTTTGCGATGAAATGATGCAAAACGTTCGTATTAAGTAAAATTCCTAAACAAGATGAATAGTTCATGGGCGAACTTTGTTTCAAAATTTCACCTCAAATTTGACCATATAACTCCTTTTGATGTTCTAAGTTGAAGGCTTTGGTTTTAAAGATTTTTTTGCGAAGAAATGACTCAAAACGTGCATATTTCGTAAAATCGCGAAAGAAGATGAAAAATTCGTGCGCAAACTCAGTTTCAAATTTTCACTTCAAATTTGACCATATAACTCTTTTTCATGTTCTAAGAAGAGGGCGTTGGTTTTGAAGAATGTTTTGCGAGAAAATGAATCGAAAGGTTCATATTTAGTAAAATCCCGAAAGAAGATGACAAGTACGTGCGCGAACTTAGTTTCAAATTTTCACTTAAAATTTGACCATAAAACTCCTTTTGATGTTCTAAGATGAGTGCTTTCGTTTTAAAGAATATTTGGCGATGAAATTATGCAAAAAGTGCATATTTCGTAAAATTCCAAAAAAAGATGAATAGTTCGTGGGCGGACTTAGTTTCAATTTTTCAACTCAAATTTGACCATATAACTTTTTTTCATGTTCTAAGAAGAGGTCGTTGGTTTTGAATAATATTTTGCGAGAAAATGAAGCAAAAGGTTGATATTTAGTAAAATCCCGAAAAAAGATCAAAAGTTTGTGCGCGGACTTAGTTTCAATTTTTCACTTCAAATTTGACCATATAACTCTTTTTCATTTTCTAAGAAGAGGGCGTTGGTTTTGAAGAATGTTTTGCGAGAAAATGAAGCAAAATGTTAGTATTTGGTAAAATCCCAATAGAATATGAAAAGTTCGTGGGCGAACTTAGTTACAAATGTTCACTTCAAATTTGACCATATAACTCTTTTTGATGTTCTAAGATGAGGCCTTTGGTTTTAAAGAATGTTTTGCGACGAAATGACTCAAAATGTGCATATTTCGTAAAATCGCGAAATAAGATGAAAAGTTCGTGCGCAAACTCAGTTTCAAATTTTCACTTCAAATTTGACCATATAACTCTTTTTCATGTTCTAAGAAGAGGGCATTGGTTTTGAAGAATGTTTTGCAAGTAAATGAAGCAAAAATTTGATATTTAGTAAAACCCCGAAAGAAGATGAAAAGTTCGTGCGCGAACATTGTTTCAGATTTTCACTTCAAATTTGACCATATAACTCTTTTTGATGTTCTAAGTTGAGGGCTTTGGTTTTAAAGAATGTTTTGCGAAGAAATGACTCAAAACGAGCATATTTCGTAAAATCGCGAAAGAAGATGAAAAATTCGTGCGGAAACTCAGTTTCAAATTTTCACTTCAAATTTGACCATATAACTCTTTTTCATGTTCTAAGAAGAGGGCGTTGGTTTTGAAGAATGTTTTGCGAGAAAATGAAGCAAAAGGTTCGTATTTGGTAAAATCCCGATAGAATATGAAAAGTTCGTGCGCGAACTTAGTTACAAATTTTCACTTCAAATTTGGCCATATAACTCCTTTTGATGTTCTAAGATGAGTGCTTTGGTTTTAAAGAATATTTGGCGTTGAAATGATGCAAAAAGTGCATATTTCGTAAAATTCCTAGCAAGATGAATAGTTCGTGCGCGGACTTAGTTTCAATTTTTCACTTTAAAATTGACCTTATAACTCTTTTTCATGTTCTAAGAAGAGGGCGTTGGTTTTGAAGAAGGTTTTCCGAGAAAATGAAGCAAAAGGTTCGTATTTGGTAAAATCCCAAAAGAATATGAAAAGTTCGTGGGCGAACTGAGTTTTAAATTTTCACTTCAAATTTGACCATATAACCCTTTTTCATGTTCTAAGAAGAAGGTGTTGGTTTTGAAGAATGTTTTGCGAGAAAATGAAGCAAAAGGTTCGTATTTGGTAAAATCCCGAAAGAATATGAAAAGTTCGTGGGCGAACTTAGTTTCAAATTTTCACTTCAAATTTGACCATATAACTCCTTTTGATGTTCTAAGATGAGTGCTTTGTTTTTAAAGAATATTTGGCGTTGAAATGATGCAAAAAGTGCATATTTCGTAAAATTCCTAAACAAGATGAATAGTTCGTGCGCGGACTTAGTTCCAATTTTTCACTTTAAAATTGACCATATAACTCTTTTTCATGTTCTAAGAAGAGGGCGTTGGTTTTGAAGAAGGTTTTGCGAGAAAATGAAGCAAAAGGTTCGTATTTGTTAAAATCCCGAAAGAATATGAAAAGTTCGTGGGCGAACTTTGTTTCAAATTTTCACTTCGAATTTGACCATATAACTCCTTTTGATGGTCTAAGATGAGGGCTTTGGTTTTAAAGAATGTTTTGCGACGAAATGACTCAAAACGTGCATATTTCGTAAAATCGCGAAAGAAGAGGAAAAGTTCGTGCGCTAACTTAGTTTCGAATTTTCACTTCAAATTTGACCATAAAACTCCTTTTGATGTTCTAAGATGAGTGCTTTGGTTTTAAAGAATGTTTTGCGAGAAAATTTTGCAAAAGGTTCATATTTAGTAAAATCCCGAAAGAAGATGAAAAGTTCGTGCGCTAACTTAGTTTCGAATTTTCACTTCAAATTTGACCATAAAACACCTTTTGATGTTCTAAGATGAGTGCTTTGGTTTTAAAGAATGTTTTGCGAGAAAATGAAGCAAAAGGTTCATATTTAGTAAAATCCCGAAAGAAGATGAAAAGTTCGTCCGCGAACTTAGTTTCAAATTTTCATTTCAAATTTGACCATATAACTCCTTTTGATGTTCTATGTTGAGGGATTTAGTTTTAAAGAATGTTTTGCGACGAAATTACTCAAAACGTGCATATTTCGTAAAATCGCGAAAGAAGATGAAAAGTTCGTGCGCAAACTTAGTTTCAAATTTTCACTTCAAATTTGACTATAAAACTCCTTTTGATGTTCTAAGATGAGTGCTTTGGTTTTAAAGAATGTTTTGCGATGAAATGATGCAAAACATTTGTATTAAGTAAAATTCCTAAACAAGATGAAAAGTTCGTGGCGAACTTTGTTTTAAAATTTCACCTCAAATTTGACCATATAACTCCTTTTGATGTTCTAATTTGAGGGCTTTGGTTTTAAAGAATGTTTTGCGAAGAAATGACTCAAAACGTGCATATTTCGTAAAATCGCGAAAGAAGATGAAAAATTCGTGCGCAAACTCAGTTTCAAATTTTCACTTCAAATTTGACCATATAACTTTTTTTCATTTTCTAAGAAGAGGGCGTTGGTTTTGAAGAATGTTTTGCGAGAAAATGAATCGAAAGGTTCATATTTAGTAAAATCCCGAAAGAAGATGACAAGTACGTGCGCGAACTTAGTTTCAAATTTTCACTTAAAAGTTGACCATAAAACTCCTTTTGATGTTCTAAGATGAGTGCTTTCGTTTTAAAGAATATTTGGCGATGAAATTCTGCAGAAAGTGCATATTTCGTAAAATTCCAAAACAAGATGAATAGTTTGTGGGCGAACTTAGTTTCAAAATTTCAACTCAAATTTGACCATATAACTTTTTTTCATGTTCTAAGAAGAGGGCGTTGATTTTGAATAATATTTTGCGAGAAAATGAAGCAAAAGGTTGATATTTAGTAAAATCCCGAAAAAAGATCAAAAGTTTGTGCGCGGACTTAGTTTCAATTTTTCATTTCAAATTTGACCATATAACTCTTTTTCATTTTCTAAGAATAGGGCGTTGGTTTTGAAGAATGTTTTGCGAGAAAATGAAGCAAAAGGTTCGTATTTGGTAAAATCCTGATAGAATATGAAAAGTTCGTGGGCGAACTTAGTTACAAATTTTCACTGCAAATTTGACTATAAAACTCCTTTTGATGTTCTAAGATGAGTGCCTTGGTTTTAAAGAATGTTTTGCGACAAAATGACTCAAAACGTGCATATTTCGTAAAATCGCGAAAGAAGATGAAAAGTTCGTGCGCTAACTTGTTTTAAAATTTTCACTTCAAATTTGACCATAAAACTCCTTTTGATGTTCTAAGATGAGTGCTTTGGTTTTAAAGAATGTTTTGCGAGAAAATGAAGCAAAAGGTTCATATTTAGTAAAATCCCGAAAGAAGATGAAAAGTTCTTGCGCGAACTTAGTTTCAAATTTTCATTTCAAATTTGACCATATAACTCCTTTTGATGTTCTAAGTTGAGGGATTTAGTTTTAAAGAATATTTTGCGACGAAATGAATCAAAATGTGCATATTTCGTAAAATCGCGAAATAAGATGAAAAGTTCGTGCGCAAACTCAGTTTCAAATTTTCACTTCAAATTTGACAATATAACTCTTTCATGTTCTAAGAAGAGGGCATTGGTTTTGAAGAATGTTTTGCAAGTAAATGAAGCAAAAGTTTGATATTTAGTAAAATCCCGAAAAAAGACGAAAAGTTCATGCGCGAACTTTGTTTCAGATTTTCACTTCAAATTTGACCATATAACTCTTTTTGATGTTCTAAGTTGAGGGCTTTGGTTTTAAAGAATGTTTTGCGAAGAAATGACTCAAAACGTGCATATTTCGTAAAATCGCGAAAAAAGATGAAAAATTCGTGCGCAAACTCAGTTTCAAATTTTCACTTCAAATTTGACCATATAAACCTTTTTCATTTTCTAAGAAGAGGGCGTTGGTTTTGAAGAATGTTTTGCGAGAAAATGAAGTAAAAGGTTCGTATTTGGTAAAATCCCGAAAGAATAAGAAAAGTTTGTGCGCGAACTTAGTTTCAAATTTTCACTTCAAATATGGCCATATAACTCCTTTTGATGTTCTAAGATGAGGGCTTCGGTTTTAAAGAATGTTTTACGACGAAATGACTCAAAACGTGCATATTTCGTAAAATCGCGAAAGAAGATGAAAAGTTCTTGCGCTAACTTAGCTTCAAATTTTCACTTCAAATTTGACCATAAAACTCCTTTTGATGTTCTAAGATGAGTGCTTTGGTTTTAAAGAATGTTTTGCGATGAAATGATGCAAAACATTTGTATTAAGTAAAATTCCTAAACAAGATGAAAAGTTCGTGGCGAACTTTGTTTTAAAATTTCACCTCAAATTTGACCATATAACTCCTTTTGATGTTCTAATTTGAGGGATTAGGTTTTAAAGAATGTTTTGCGAAGAAATGACTCAAAACGTGCATATTTCGTAAAATCGCGAAAGAAGATGAAAAATTCGTGCGCAAACTCAGTTTCAAATTTTCACTTCAAATTTGACCATATAACTTTTTTTCATTTTCTAAGAAGAGGGCGTTGGTTTTGAAGAATGTTTTGCGAGAAAATGAATCGAAAGGTTCATATTTAGTAAAATCCCGAAAGAAGATGACAAGTACGTGCGCGAACTTAGTTTCAAATTTTCACTTAAAAGTTGACCATAAAACTCCTTTTGATGTTCTAAGATGAGTGCTTTCGTTTTAAAGAATATTTGGCGATGAAATTCTGCAGAAAGTGCATATTTCGTAAAATTCCAAAACAAGATGAATAGTTTGTGGGCGAACTTAGTTTCAAAATTTCAACTCAAATTTGACCATATAACTTTTTTTCATGTTCTAAGAAGAGGGCGTTGATTTTGATTAATATTTTGCGAGAAAATGAAGCAAAAGGTTGATATTTAGTAAAATCCCGAAAAAAGATCAAAAGTTTGTGCGCGGACTTAGTTTCAATTTTTCACTTCAAATTTGACCATATAACTCTTTTTCATTTTCTAAGAAGAGGGCGTTGGTTTTGAAGAATGTTTTGCGAGAAAATGAAGCAAAAGGTTCGTATTTGGTAAAATCCCGATAGAATATGAAAAGTTCGTCGGCGAACTTAGTTACAAATTTTAACTGCAAATTTGACTATAAAACTCCTTTTGATGTTCTAAGATGAGTGCTTTGGTTTTAAAGAATGTTTTGCGACAAAATGACTCAAAACGTGCATATTTCGTAAAATCGCGAAAGAAGATGAAAAGTTCGTGCGCTAACTTGGTTTAAAATTTTCACTTCAAATTTGACCATAAAACTCCTTTTGATGTTCTAAGATGAGTGCTTTGGTTTTAAAGAATGTTTTGCGAGAAAATGAAGCAAAAGGTTCATATTTAGTAAAATCCCGAAAGAAGATGAAAAGTTCTTGCGCGAACTTAGTTTCAAATTTTCATTTCAAATTTGACCATATAACTCCTTTTGATGTTCTAAGTTGAGGGATTTAGTTTTAAAGAATATTTTGCGACGAAATGAATCAAAATGTGCATATTTCGTAAAATCGCGAAATAAGATGAAAAGTTCGTGCGCAAACTCAGTTTCAAATTTTCACTTCAAATTTGACAATATAACTCTTTCATGTTCTAAGAAGAGGGCATTGGTTTTGAAGAATGTTTTGCAAGTAAATGAAGCAAAAGTTTGATATTTAGTAAAATCCCGAAAAAAGACGAAAAGTTCATGCGCGAACTTTGTTTCAGATTTTCACTTCAAATTTGACCATATAACTCTTTTTGATGTTCTAAGTTGAGGGCTTTGGTTTTAAAGAATGTTTTGCGAAGAAATGACTCAAAACGTGCATATTTCGTAAAATCGCGAAAGAAGATGAAAAATTCGTTCGCAAACTCAGTTTCAAATTTTCACTTCAAATTTGACCATATAACCCTTTTTCATGTTCTAAGAAGAGGGCGTTGGTTTTGAAGAATGTTTTGCGAGAAAATGAAGCAAAAGGTTCGTATTTGGTAAAATCCCGAAAGAATAAGAAAAGTTTGTGCGCGAACTTAGTTTCAAATTTTCACTTCAAATATGGCCATATAACTCCTTTTGATGTTCTAAGATGAGGGCTTCGGTTTTAAAGAATGTTTTACGACGAAATGACTCAAACGTGCATATTTCGTAAAATCGCGAAAGAAGATGAAAAGTTCTTGCGCTAACTTAGCTTCAAATTTTCACTTCAAATTTGACCATAAAACTCCTTTTGATGTTCTAAGATGAGTGCTTTGGTTTTAAAGATTGTTTTGCGAGAAAATGAGGCAAAAGGTTCATATTTAGTAAAATACCGAAAGAAGATGAAAAGTTCGTGCGCGAACTTAGTTTCAAATTTTTATTTCAAATTTGACCATATAACTCCTTTTGATGTTCTAAGTTGAGGGATTTAGTTTTAAAGAATGTTTTGCGACGAAATGACTCAAAACGTGCATATTTCGTAAATCGCGGAAGAAGATGAAAAGTTCGTGCGCAAACTTAGTTTCAAATTTTCACTTCAAATTTGACTATAAAACTCCTTTTGATGTTCTAAGATGAGTGCTTTGGTTTTAAAGAATGTTTTGGGATGAAATGATGCAAAACGTTCGTATTATGTAAAATTCCTAAACAAGATGAAAATTTCGTGGGCGAACTTTGTTTCAAATTTTACCTCAAATTTGACCATATAACTCCTTTTGATGTTCTAAGTTGAGGGCTTTGGTTTTAAAGAATGTTTTGTGAATAAATGACTCAAAACGTGCATATTTCCTAAAATCGCGAAAGAAGATGAAAAATTCGTGCGCAAACTCAGTTTCAAATTTTCACTTCAAATTTGACCATATAACTCTTTTTCATGTTCTAAGAAGAGGGCGTTGGTTTTGAAGAATGTTTTGCGAGAAAATGAATCGAAAGGTTGATATTTAGTAAAATCCCGAAAGAAGATGAAAAGTACGTGCGCGAAATTGGTTTCAAATTTTCACTTCAAATTTGACCATATAACTCTTTTCCATGTTCTAAGAAGAGCGCGTTGGTTTTGAAGATTGTTTTGCGAGAAAACGAAGCAAAAGGTTCGTATTTGGTAATATCCCGAAAGAATATGAAAAGTTCGTGGGCGAACTGAGTTTCAAATTTTCACTACAAATTTGACCATGTAACTCTATTTCATGTTCTAAGAAGAGGGTGTTGGTTTTGAAGAATGTTTTGCGAGAAAATGAAGCGAAAGGTTCGTATTTGGTAAAATTCCGAAAGAATATGAAAAGTTCGTGGGCGAATTTAGTTTCAAATTTTCATTTCAAATTTGACCATATAACTCCTTTTGATGGTCTAAGATGAGGGCTTCGGTTTTAAAGAATGTTTTACGACGAAATGACTCAAAACGTGCATATTTCGTAAAATCGCGAAAGAAGATGAAAAGTTCTTGCGCTTACTTAGTTTCAAATTATCACTTCAAATTTGACTATAATACTCTTTTTGATGTTCTAAGATGAGTGCTTTGGTTTTAAATAATGTTTTGCGAGAAAATGAAGCAAAAGGTTCATATTTAGTAAAATCCCGAAAGAAGATGAAAAGTTCGTGCGCGAACTTAGTTTCAAATTTTCATTTCAAATTTGACCATATAACTCCTTTTGATGTTCTAAGTTGAGGGATTTAGTTTTAAAGAATATTTTGCGACGAAATGACTCAAAATGTGCATATTTCGTAAAATCGCGAAATAAGATGAAAAGTTCGTGCGCAAACTCAGTTTCAAATTTTCACTTCAAATTTGACCATATAACTCTTTTTCATGTTCTAAGAAGAGCGCGTTGGTTTTGAAGATTGTTTTGCGAGAAAACGAAGCAAAAGGTTCGTATTTGGTAAAATTCCGAAAGAATATGAAAAGTTCGTGGGCGAACTTAGTTTCAAATTTTCATTTCAAATTTGACCATATAACTCCTTTTGATGGTCTAAGATGAGGGCTTCGGTTTTAAAGAATGTTTTACGACGAAATGACTCAAAACGTGCATATTTCGTAAAATCGCGAAAGAAGATGAAAAGTTCTTGCGCTAACTTAGTTTCAAATTTTCACTTCAAATTTGACCATAATACTCTTTTTGATGTTCTAAGATGAGTGCTTTGGTTTTAAAGAATGTTTTGCGACGAAATGACTCAAAACGTGCATATTTCGTAAAATCGCGAAAGAAGATGAAAAGTTCGTGCGCAAACTTAATTTCAAATTTTAACTTCAAATTTGACTATAAAACTCCTTTTGATGTTCTATGATGAGTGCTTTGGTTTTAAAGAATGTATTGCGATGAAATGATGCAAAACATTCGTATTAAGTAAAATTCCTAAACAAGATGAAAAGTTCGTGACGAACTTTGTTTCAAAATTTCACCTCAAATTTGACCATATAACTCCTTCTGATGTTCTAAGTTGAGGGATTTAGTTTTAAAGAATATTTTGCGACCAAATGACTCAAAATGTGCATATTTCGTAAAATCGCGAAATAAGATGAAAAGTTCGTGCGCAAACTCAGTTTCAAATTTTCACTTCAAATTTGACCATATAACTCTTTTTCATGTTCTAAGAAGAGCGCGTTGGTTTTGAAGATTGTTTTGCGAGAAAACGAAGCAAAAGGTTCGTATTTGGTAAAATTCCGAAAGAATATGAAAAGTTCGTGGGCGAACTTAGTTTCAAATTTTCATTTCAAATTTGACCATATAACTCCTTTTGATGGTCTAAGATGAGGGCTTCGGTTTTAAAGAATGTTTTACGACGAAATGACTCAAAACGTGCATATTTCGTAAAATCGCGAAAGAAGATGAAAAGTTCTTGCGCTAACTTAGTTTCAAATTTTCACTTCAAATTTGACCATAATACTCTTTTTGATGTTCTAAGATGAGTGCTTTGGTTTTAAAGAATGTTTTGCGAGAAAATGAAGCAAAAGGTTCATATTTAGTAAAATCCCGAAAGAAGATGAAAATTTCGTGCGCGAATTTAGTTTCGAATTTTCATTTCAAATTTGACCATATAACTCCTTTTGATGTTCTAAGTTGAGGGATTTAGTTTTAAAGAATGTTTTGCGACGAAATGACTCAAAACGTGCATATTTCGTAAAATCGCGAAAGAAGATGAAAAGTTCGTGCGCAAACTTAGTTTCAAATTTGAACTTCAAATTTGACTATAAAACTCCTTTTGATGTTCTATGATGAGTGCTTTGGTTTTAAAGAATGTATTGCGATGAAATGATGCAAAACATTCGTATTAAGTAAAATTCCTAAACAAGATGAAAAGTTCGTGACGAACTTTGTTTCAAAATTTCACCTCAAATTTGACCATATAACTCCTTCTGATGTTCTAAGTTGAGGGATTTAGTTTTAAAGAATATTTTGCGACCAAATGACTCAAAATGTGCATATTTCGTAAAATCGCGAAATAAGATGAAAAGTTCGTGCGCAAACTCAGTTTCAAATTTTCACTTCAAATTTGACCATATAACTCTTTTTCATGTTCTAAGAAGAGGGCATTGGTTTTGAAGAATGTTTTGCAAGTAAATGAAGCAAAAGTTTGATATTTAGTAAAATCCCGAAAGAAGATGAAAAGTTCGTGCGCGAACTTTGTTTCAAATTTTCACTTCAAATTTGACCATATAACTCTTTTTGATGTTCTAAGTTGAGGGCTTTGTTTTTAAAGAATGTTTTGCGCAGAAATCACTCAAAACGAGCATATTTCGTAAAATCGCGAAAGAAGATGAAAAATTCGTGCGGAAACTAAGTTTCAAATTTTCACTTCAAATTTGACCATATAACTCTTTTTCATGTTCTAAGAAGAGGGCGTTGGTTTTGAAGAATGTTTTGCGTGAAAATGAGGCAAAATGTTCAGATTTAGTAAAATACCGAAAGAAGATGAAAAGTTCGTGCGCGAACTTTGTTTCAGATTTTCACTTCAAATTTGACCATATAACTCTTTTTGATGTTCTAAGTTGAGGGCTTTGGTTTTAAAGAATGTTTTGCGAAGAAATGACTCAAAAAGAGCATATTTCGTAAAATCGCGAAAGAAGATGAAAAATTCGTGCGGAAACTCAGTTTCAAATTTTCACTTCAAATTTGACCATATAACTCTTTTTCATGTTCTAAGAAGAGGGCGTTGGTTTTGAAGAATGTTTTGCGAGAAAATGAAGCAAAAGGTTCGTATTTGGTAAAATCCCGATAGAATATGAAAAGTTCGTGCGCGAACTTAGTTACAAATTTTCACTTCAAATTTGACCATATAACTCCTTTTGATGTTCTAAGATGAGTGCTTTGGTTTTAAAGAATATTTGGCGTTGAAATGATGCAAAAAGTGCATATTTCGTAAAATTCCTAAACAAGATGAATAGTTCGTGCGCGGACATAGTTTCAATTTTTCACTTTAAAATTGACCTTATAACTCTTTTTCATGTTCTAAGAAGAGGGCGTTGGTTTTGAAGAAGGTTTTCCGAGAAAATGAAGCAAAAGGTTCGTATTTGGTAAAATCCCAAAAGAATATGAAAAGTTCGTGGGCGAACTGAGTTTCAAATTTTCACTTCAAATTTGTCCATATAACCCTTTTTCATGTTCTAAGAAGAAGGTGTTGGTTTTGAAGAATGTTTTGCGAGAAAATGAAGCAAAAGGTTCGTATTTGGTAAAATCCCGAAAGAATATGAAAAGTTCGTGGGCGAACTTAGTTTCAAATTTTCACTTCAAATTTGACCATATAACTCCTTTTGATGTTCTAAGATGAGTGCTTTGGTTTTAAAGAATATTTGGCGTTGAAATGATGCAAAAAGTGCATATTTCGTAAAATTCCTAAACAAGATGAATAGTTCGTGCGCGGACTTAGTTCCAATTTTTCACTTTAAAATTGACCATATAACTCTTTTTCATGTTCTAAGAAGAGGGCGTTGGTTTTGAAGAAGGTTTTGCGAGAAAATGAAGCAAAAGGTTCGTATTTGGTAAAATCCCGAAAGAATATGAAAAGTTCGTGGGCGAACTTTGTTTCAAATTTTCACTTCGAATTTGACCATATAACTCCTTTTGATGGTCTAAGATGAGGGCTTTGGTTTTAAAGAATGTTTTGCGACGAAATGGCTCAAAACGTGCATATTTCGTAAAATCCCGAAAGAATATGAAAAGTTCGTGGGCGAACTGAGTTTCAAATTTTCACTACAAATTTGACCATGTAACTCTTTTTCATGTTCTAAGAAGAGGGTGTTGGTTTTGAAGAATGGTTTGCGAGAAAATGAAGCGAAATGTTCGTATTTGGTAAAATTCCGAAAGAATATGAAAAGTTCGTGGGCGAACTTAGTTTCAAATTTTCATTTCAAATTTGACCATATAACTCATTTTGATGCTCTAAGATGAGGGCTTCGGTTTTAAAGAATGTTTTACGACGAAATGACTCAAAACGTGCATATTTCGTAAAATCGCGAAAGAAGATGAAAAGTTCTTGCGCTAACTTAGTTTCAAATTTTCACTTCAAATTTGACCATAAAACTCTTTTTGATGTTCTAAGATGAGTGCTTTGGTTTTAAAGAATGTTTTGCGAGAAAATGAAGCAAAAGGTTCATATTTAGTAAAATCCCGAAAGAAGATGAAAATTTCGTGCGCGAATTTAGTTTCGAATTTTCATTTCAAATTTGACCATATAACTCCTTTTGATGTTCTAAGTTGAGGGATTTAGTTTTAAAGAATGTTTTGCGAAGAAATGACTCAAAACGTGCATATTTCGAAAAATCGCGAAAGAAGATGAAAAGTTCGTGCGCTAACTTGGTTTAAAATTTTCACTTCAAATTTGACCATAAAACTCCTTTTGATGTTCTAAGATGAGTGCTTTGGTTTTAAAGAATGTTTTGCGATGAAATGATGCAAAACATTCGTATTAAGTAAAATTCCTAAACAAGATGAAAAGTTCGTGGCGAACTTTGTTTCAAAATTTCACCTCAAATTTGACCATATAACTCCTTTTGATGTTCTAAGTCGAGGGATTTAGTTTTAAAGAATATTTTGCGACGAAATGACTCAAAATGTGCATATTTCGTAAAATCGCGAAATAAGATGAAAAGTTCGTGCGCAAACTCAGTTTCAAATTTTCAGTTCAAATTTGACCATATAACTCTTTTTCATGTTCTAAGAAGAGGACATTGGTTTTGAAGATTGTTTTGCAAGTAAATGAAGCAAAAGTTTGATATTTAGTAAAATCCCGAAAGAATATGAAAAGTTCGTGCGCGAACTTTGTTTCAGATTTTCACTTCAAATTTGATCATATAACTCTTTTTGATGTTCTAAGTTGAGGGCTTTGGTTTTAAAGAATGTTTTGCGAATAAATGACTCAAAACGTGCATATTTCGTAAAATCGCGAAAGAAGATGAAAAATTCGTGCGCAAACTCAGTTTCAAATTTTCACTTCAAATTTGACCATATAACTCTTTTTCATGTTCTAAGAAGAAGGCGTTGGTTTTCAAGAATATTTTGCGAGAAAATGAATCGAAAGGTTCATATTTAGTAAAATCCCGAAAGAAGATGACAAGTACGTGCGAGAACTTAGATTCAAATTTTCACTTAAAATTTGACCATAAAACTCCTTTTGATGTTCTAAGATGAGTGCTTTGATTTTAAAGAAAATTTGGCGATGAAATTATGCAAAAAGTGCATATTTCGTAAAATTCCAAAACAAGATGAATAGTTCGTGGGCGAACTTAGTTTCAAAATTTCAACTCAAATTTGACCATATAACTTTTTTTCAATTTCTAAGAAGAGGCCGTTGGTTTTGAATAATATTTTGCGAGAAAATGAAGCAAAAGGTTGATATTTAGTAAAATCCCGAAAAAAGATCAAAAGTTTGTGCGCGGACTTAGTTTTAATTTTTCACTTCAAATTTGACCATATAACTCTTTTTCATTTTCTAAGAAGAGGGCGTTGGTTTTGAAGAATGTTTTGCGAGAAAATGAAGCAAAAGGTTCGTATTTGTTAAAATCCCGAAAGAATATGAAAAGTTCGTGGGCGAACTTAGTTACAAATTTTCACTTCAAATTTGACCATATAACTCCTTTTGATGTTCTAAGATGAGGGCTTTGGTTTTGAAGAATGTTTTGCGACGAAATGACTCAAAACGTGTATATTTCGTAAAATCGCGAAAGAAGATGAAAAGTTCGTGCGCTTACTTGGTTTAAAATTTTCACTTCAAATTTGACCATAAAACTCCTTTTGATGTTCTAAGATGAGTGCTTTGGTTTTAAAGAATGTTTTGCGAGAAAATGAAGCAAAAGGTTCATATTTAGTAAAATCCCGAAAGAAGATGAAAAGTTCGTGCGCGAACTTAGTTTCAAATTTTCATTTCAAATTTGACCATATAACTTCTTTTGATGTTCTAAGTTGAGGGATTTAGTTTTAAAGAATATTTTGCGACGAAATGACTCAAAATGTGCATATTTCGTAAAATCGAGAAATAAGATGAAAAGTTCGTGCGCAAACTCAGTTTCAAATTTTCACTTCAAATTTGACCATATAACTCTTTTTCATGTTTGTAAGAAGAGGGCATTGGTTTTGAAGAATGTTTTGCAAGTAAATGAAGCAAAAGTTTGATATTTAGTAAAATCCCGAAAGAAGATGAAAAGTTCGTGCGCGAACTTTGTTTCAAATTTTCACTTCAAATTTGACCACATAACTCTTTTTGATGTTCTAAGTTGAGGGCTTTGGTTTTAAAGAATGTTTTGCGAAGAAATGACTCAAAACGAGCATATTTCGTAAAATCGCGAAAGAAGATGAAAAATTCGTGCGCAAACTCAGTTTCAAATTTTCACTTCAAATTTGACCATATAACTCTTTTTCATGATCTAAGAAGAGGGCGTTGGTTTTGAAGAATGTTTTGCGAGAAAATGAAGCAAAAGGTTCGTATTTGGTAAAATCCCGAATGAATATGAAATGTTCGTGGGCGAACTTAGTTTCAAATATTCACTTCAAATTTGAACATATAACTCTTTTTGATGGTCTAAGATGAGGGCTTCGGTTTTAAAGAATGTTTTGCGACGAAACGACTCAAAACGTGCATATTTCGTAAAATCGCGAAAGAAGATGAAAAGTTCGTGCGCTAACTGAGTTTCAAATTTTCACTTCAAGTTTGACCGTAAAACTCTTTTTGATGTTCTAAGATGAGTTCTTTGGTTTTAAAGAATGTTTTGCGAGAAAATGAAGCAAAATGTTCATATTTAGTAAAATCTCGAAAGAAGATGAAAATTTCGTGCGCAAACTTAGTTTCAAATTTTCATTTCAAATTTGACCATATAACTCCTTTTGATGTTCAAAGTTGAGGGATTTAGTTTTAAAGAATGTTTTGCGACGAAATGACTCAAAACGTGCATATTTCGTAAAATCGCGAAAGAAGATAAGAAGTTCGTGCGCAAACTTAGTTTCAAATTTTCACTTCAAATTTGACTATAAAACTCCTTTTGATGTTCTAAGATGAGTGCTTTGGTTTTAAAGAATGTTTTGCGATGAAATGATGCAAAACATTCGTATTAAGTAAAATTCCTAAACAAGATGAAAAGTTCGTGGCGAACTTTGTTTCAAAATTTCACCTCAAATTTGACCATATAACTCCTTTTGATGTTCTAAGTTGAGGGCTTTGGTTTTAAAGAATGTTTTTCGAAGAAATGACTCAAAACGTGCATATTTCGTAAAATCGCGAAAGAAGATGAAAAATTTGTGCGCAAACTCAGTTTCAAATTTTCACTTCAAATTTGATCATATAACTCTTTTTCATGTTCTAAGAAGAGGGCGTTGGTTTTGAAGAATGTTTTGCGAGAAAATGAATCGAAAGGTTCATATTTAGTAAAATCTCGAAAGAAGATGACAAGTACGTGCGCGTACTTAGTTTCAAATTTTCACTTAAAATTTGACCATAAAACTCCTTTTGATGTTCTAAGATGAGTGCTTTCGTTTTAAAGAATATTTGGCGATGAAATTATGCAAAAAGTGCATAATTCGTAAAATTCCAAAACAAGATGAATAGTTCGTGGGCGAACTTAGTTTCAAAATTTCAACTCAAATTTGACCATATAACTTTTTTTCATGTTCTAGGAAGAGGGCGTTGGTTTTGAATAATATTTTGCGAGAAAATGAAGCAAAAGGTTGATATTTAGTAAAATCCCGAAAAAAGATCAAAAGTTTGTGCGCGGACTTAGTTTCAATTTTTCACTTCAAATTTGACCATATAACGCTTTTTCACTTTCTAAGAAGAGGGCGTTGGTTTTGAAGAATGTTTTGCGAGAAAATGAAGCAAAAGGTTCGTATTTGGTAAAATCCCGAAAGAATATGAAAAGTTCGTGGGCGAACTTAGTTACAAATTTTCACTTCAAATTTGACCATATAACTCCTTTTGATGTTCTACGATGAGGGCTTTGGTTTTAAAGAATGTTTTGCGACAAAATGACTCAAAACGTGCATATTTCGTAAAATCGCGAAAGAAGATGAAAAGTTCGTGCGCTAACTTGGATTAAAATTTTCACTTCAAATTTGACCATAAAACTCCTTTTGATGTTCTAAGATGTGTGCTTTGGTTTTAAAGAATGTTTTGCGAGAAAATGAAGCAAAAGGTTCATATTTAGTAAAATCCCGAAAGAAGATGAAAAGTTCGTGCGCGAATTTAGTTTCAAATTTGACCATATAACTCTTTTTGATGTTCTAAGTTGAGGGCTTTGTTTTTAAAGAATGTTTTGCGAAGAAATCACTCAAAACGAGCATATTTCGTAAAATCGCGAAAGAAGATGAAAAATTCGTGCGGAAACTAAGTTTCAAATTTTCACTTCAAATTTGACCATATAACTCTTTTTCATGTTCTAAGAAGAGGGCGTTGGTTTTGAAGAATGTTTTGCGTGAAAATGAGGCAAAATGTTCAGATTTAGTAAAATACCGAAAGAAGATGAAAAGTTCGTGCGCGAACTTTGTTTCAGATTTTCACTTCAAATTTGACCATATAACTCTTTTTGATGTTCTAAGTTGAGGGCTTTGGTTTTAAAGAATGTTTTGCGAAGAAATGACTCAAAAAGAGCATATTTCGTAAAATCGCGAAAGAAGATGAAAAATTCGTGCGGAAACTCAGTTTCAAATTTTCACTTCAAATTTGACCATATAACTCTTTTTCATGTTCTAAGAAGAGGGCGTTGGTTTTGAAGAATGTTTTGCGAGAAAATGAAGCAAAAGGTTCGTATTTGGTAAAATCCCGATAGAATATGAAAAGTTCGTGCGCGAACTTAGTTACAAATTTTCACTTCAAATTTGACCATATAACTCCTTTTGATGTTCTAAGATGAGTGCTTTGGTTTTAAAGAATATTTGGCGTTGAAATGATGCAAAAAGTGCATATTTCGTAAAATTCCTAAACAAGATGAATAGTTCGTGCGCGGACATAGTTTCAATTTTTCACTTTAAAATTGACCTTATAACTCTTTTTCATGTTCTAAGAAGAGGGCGTTGGTTTTGAAGAAGGTTTTCCGAGAAAATGAAGCAAAAGGTTCGTATTTGGTAAAATCCCAAAAGAATATGAAAAGTTCGTGGGCGAACTGAGTTTCAAATTTTCACTTCAAATTTGTCCATATAACCCTTTTTCATGTTCTAAGAAGAAGGTGTTGGTTTTGAAGAATGTTTTGCGAGAAAATGAAGCAAAAGGTTCGTATTTGGTAAAATCCCGAAAGAATATGAAAAGTTCGTGGGCGAACTTAGTTTCAAATTTTCACTTCAAATTTGACCATATAACTCCTTTTGATGTTCTAAGATGAGTGCTTTGGTTTTAAAGAATATTTGGCGTTGAAATGATGCAAAAAGTGCATATTTCGTAAAATTCCTAAACAAGATGAATAGTTCGTGCGCGGACTTAGTTCCAATTTTTCACTTTAAAATTGACCATATAACTCTTTTTCATGTTCTAAGAAGAGGGCGTTGGTTTTGAAGAAGGTTTTGCGAGAAAATGAAGCAAAAGGTTCGTATTTGGTAAAATCCCGAAAGAATATGAAAAGTTCGTGGGCGAACTTTGTTTCAAATTTTCACTTCGAATTTGACCATATAACTCCTTTTGATGGTCTAAGATGAGGGCTTTGGTTTTAAAGAATGTTTTGCGACGAAATGGCTCAAAACGTGCATATTTCGTAAAATCCCGAAAGAATATGAAAAGTTCGTGGGCGAACTGAGTTTCAAATTTTCACTACAAATTTGACCATGTAACTCTTTTTCATGTTCTAAGAAGAGGGTGTTGGTTTTGAAGAATGGTTTGCGAGAAAATGAAGCGAAATGTTCGTATTTGGTAAAATTCCGAAAGAATATGAAAAGTTCGTGGGCGAACTTAGTTTCAAATTTTCATTTCAAATTTGACCATATAACTCATTTTGATGCTCTAAGATGAGGGCTTCGGTTTTAAAGAATGTTTTACGACGAAATGACTCAAAACGTGCATATTTCGTAAAATCGCGAAAGAAGATGAAAAGTTCTTGCGCTAACTTAGTTTCAAATTTTCACTTCAAATTTGACCATAAAACTCTTTTTGATGTTCTAAGATGAGTGCTTTGGTTTTAAAGAATGTTTTGCGAGAAAATGAAGCAAAAGGTTCATATTTAGTAAAATCCCGAAAGAAGATGAAAATTTCGTGCGCGAATTTAGTTTCGAATTTTCATTTCAAATTTGACCATATAACTCCTTTTGATGTTCTAAGTTGAGGGATTTAGTTTTAAAGAATGTTTTGCGAAGAAATGACTCAAAACGTGCATATTTCGAAAAATCGCGAAAGAAGATGAAAAGTTCGTGCGCTAACTTGGTTTAAAATTTTCACTTCAAATTTGACCATAAAACTCCTTTTGATGTTCTAAGATGAGTGCTTTGGTTTTAAAGAATGTTTTGCGATGAAATGATGCAAAACATTCGTATTAAGTAAAATTCCTAAACAAGATGAAAAGTTCGTGGCGAACTTTGTTTCAAAATTTCACCTCAAATTTGACCATATAACTCCTTTTGATGTTCTAAGTCGAGGGATTTAGTTTTAAAGAATATTTTGCGACGAAATGACTCAAAATGTGCATATTTCGTAAAATCGCGAAATAAGATGAAAAGTTCGTGCGCAAACTCAGTTTCAAATTTTCAGTTCAAATTTGACCATATAACTCTTTTTCATGTTCTAAGAAGAGGACATTGGTTTTGAAGATTGTTTTGCAAGTAAATGAAGCAAAAGTTTGATATTTAGTAAAATCCCGAAAGAATATGAAAAGTTCGTGCGCGAACTTTGTTTCAGATTTTCACTTCAAATTTGATCATATAACTCTTTTTGATGTTCTAAGTTGAGGGCTTTGGTTTTAAAGAATGTTTTGCGAATAAATGACTCAAAACGTGCATATTTCGTAAAATCGCGAAAGAAGATGAAAAATTCGTGCGCAAACTCAGTTTCAAATTTTCACTTCAAATTTGACCATATAACTCTTTTTCATGTTCTAAGAAGAAGGCGTTGGTTTTCAAGAATATTTTGCGAGAAAATGAATCGAAAGGTTCATATTTAGTAAAATCCCGAAAGAAGATGACAAGTACGTGCGAGAACTTAGATTCAAATTTTCACTTAAAATTTGACCATAAAACTCCTTTTGATGTTCTAAGATGAGTGCTTTGATTTTAAAGAAAATTTGGCGATGAAATTATGCAAAAAGTGCATATTTCGTAAAATTCCAAAACAAGATGAATAGTTCGTGGGCGAACTTAGTTTCAAAATTTCAACTCAAATTTGACCATATAACTTTTTTTCAATTTCTAAGAAGAGGCCGTTGGTTTTGAATAATATTTTGCGAGAAAATGAAGCAAAAGGTTGATATTTAGTAAAATCCCGAAAAAAGATCAAAAGTTTGTGCGCGGACTTAGTTTTAATTTTTCACTTCAAATTTGACCATATAACTCTTTTTCATTTTCTAAGAAGAGGGCGTTGGTTTTGAAGAATGTTTTGCGAGAAAATGAAGCAAAAGGTTCGTATTTGTTAAAATCCCGAAAGAATATGAAAAGTTCGTGGGCGAACTTAGTTACAAATTTTCACTTCAAATTTGACCATATAACTCCTTTTGATGTTCTAAGATGAGGGCTTTGGTTTTGAAGAATGTTTTGCGACGAAATGACTCAAAACGTGTATATTTCGTAAAATCGCGAAAGAAGATGAAAAGTTCGTGCGCTTACTTGGTTTAAAATTTTCACTTCAAATTTGACCATAAAACTCCTTTTGATGTTCTAAGATGAGTGCTTTGGTTTTAAAGAATGTTTTGCGAGAAAATGAAGCAAAAGGTTCATATTTAGTAAAATCCCGAAAGAAGATGAAAAGTTCGTGCGCGAACTTAGTTTCAAATTTTCATTTCAAATTTGACCATATAACTTCTTTTGATGTTCTAAGTTGAGGGATTTAGTTTTAAAGAATATTTTGCGACGAAATGACTCAAAATGTGCATATTTCGTAAAATCGAGAAATAAGATGAAAAGTTCGTGCGCAAACTCAGTTTCAAATTTTCACTTCAAATTTGACCATATAACTCTTTTTCATGTTTGTAAGAAGAGGGCATTGGTTTTGAAGAATGTTTTGCAAGTAAATGAAGCAAAAGTTTGATATTTAGTAAAATCCCGAAAGAAGATGAAAAGTTCGTGCGCGAACTTTGTTTCAAATTTTCACTTCAAATTTGACCACATAACTCTTTTTGATGTTCTAAGTTGAGGGCTTTGGTTTTAAAGAATGTTTTGCGAAGAAATGACTCAAAACGAGCATATTTCGTAAAATCGCGAAAGAAGATGAAAAATTCGTGCGCAAACTCAGTTTCAAATTTTCACTTCAAATTTGACCATATAACTCTTTTTCATGATCTAAGAAGAGGGCGTTGGTTTTGAAGAATGTTTTGCGAGAAAATGAAGCAAAAGGTTCGTATTTGGTAAAATCCCGAATGAATATGAAATGTTCGTGGGCGAACTTAGTTTCAAATATTCACTTCAAATTTGAACATATAACTCTTTTTGATGGTCTAAGATGAGGGCTTCGGTTTTAAAGAATGTTTTGCGACGAAACGACTCAAAACGTGCATATTTCGTAAAATCGCGAAAGAAGATGAAAAGTTCGTGCGCTAACTGAGTTTCAAATTTTCACTTCAAGTTTGACCGTAAAACTCTTTTTGATGTTCTAAGATGAGTTCTTTGGTTTTAAAGAATGTTTTGCGAGAAAATGAAGCAAAATGTTCATATTTAGTAAAATCTCGAAAGAAGATGAAAATTTCGTGCGCAAACTTAGTTTCAAATTTTCATTTCAAATTTGACCATATAACTCCTTTTGATGTTCAAAGTTGAGGGATTTAGTTTTAAAGAATGTTTTGCGACGAAATGACTCAAAACGTGCATATTTCGTAAAATCGCGAAAGAAGATAAGAAGTTCGTGCGCAAACTTAGTTTCAAATTTTCACTTCAAATTTGACTATAAAACTCCTTTTGATGTTCTAAGATGAGTGCTTTGGTTTTAAAGAATGTTTTGCGATGAAATGATGCAAAACATTCGTATTAAGTAAAATTCCTAAACAAGATGAAAAGTTCGTGGCGAACTTTGTTTCAAAATTTCACCTCAAATTTGACCATATAACTCCTTTTGATGTTCTAAGTTGAGGGCTTTGGTTTTAAAGAATGTTTTTCGAAGAAATGACTCAAAACGTGCATATTTCGTAAAATCGCGAAAGAAGATGAAAAATTTGTGCGCAAACTCAGTTTCAAATTTTCACTTCAAATTTGATCATATAACTCTTTTTCATGTTCTAAGAAGAGGGCGTTGGTTTTGAAGAATGTTTTGCGAGAAAATGAATCGAAAGGTTCATATTTAGTAAAATCTCGAAAGAAGATGACAAGTACGTGCGCGTACTTAGTTTCAAATTTTCACTTAAAATTTGACCATAAAACTCCTTTTGATGTTCTAAGATGAGTGCTTTCGTTTTAAAGAATATTTGGCGATGAAATTATGCAAAAAGTGCATAATTCGTAAAATTCCAAAACAAGATGAATAGTTCGTGGGCGAACTTAGTTTCAAAATTTCAACTCAAATTTGACCATATAACTTTTTTTCATGTTCTAGGAAGAGGGCGTTGGTTTTGAATAATATTTTGCGAGAAAATGAAGCAAAAGGTTGATATTTAGTAAAATCCCGAAAAAAGATCAAAAGTTTGTGCGCGGACTTAGTTTCAATTTTTCACTTCAAATTTGACCATATAACGCTTTTTCACTTTCTAAGAAGAGGGCGTTGGTTTTGAAGAATGTTTTGCGAGAAAATGAAGCAAAAGGTTCGTATTTGGTAAAATCCCGAAAGAATATGAAAAGTTCGTGGGCGAACTTAGTTACAAATTTTCACTTCAAATTTGACCATATAACTCCTTTTGATGTTCTACGATGAGGGCTTTGGTTTTAAAGAATGTTTTGCGACAAAATGACTCAAAACGTGCATATTTCGTAAAATCGCGAAAGAAGATGAAAAGTTCGTGCGCTAACTTGGATTAAAATTTTCACTTCAAATTTGACCATAAAACTCCTTTTGATGTTCTAAGATGTGTGCTTTGGTTTTAAAGAATGTTTTGCGAGAAAATGAAGCAAAAGGTTCATATTTAGTAAAATCCCGAAAGAAGATGAAAAGTTCGTGCGCGAATTTAGTTTCAAATTTGACCATATAACTCCTTTTGATGTTCTAAGTTGAGGGATTTAGTTTTAAAGAATATTTTGCGACGAAATGACTCAAAATGTGCATATTTCTTAAAATCGCGAAATAAGATGAAAAGTTCGTGGGCAAACTCAGTTTCAAATTTTCACTTAAAATTTGACCATATAACTCTTTTTCTTGTTCTAAGAAGAGGGTATTGGTTTTGAAGAATGTTTTGCAAGTAAATGAAGCAAAAGTTTGATATTTAGTAAAATCCCGAAAGAAGATGAAAAGTTCTTGCGCTAACTTAGTTTCAAATTTTTACTTCAAATTTGACCACATAACTCTTTTTGATGTTCTAGGTTGCGGGCTTTGGTTTTAAAGAATGTTTTGCGAAGAAATGACTCAAAACGTGCATATTTCGTAAAATCGCGAAAGAAGATGAAAAAATTCATGCGCAAACTCAATTTCAAATTTTCACTTCAAATTTGACCATATAAGTCTTTTTCATGTTCTAAGAAGAGGGCGTTGGTTTTGAAGAATGTTTTGCGAGAAAATGAAGAAAAAGGTTCGTATTTAGTAAAATTCCGAAAGAATATGAAAAGTTCGTGGGTAAACTTAGTTTCAAATTTTCACTTCAAATTTGACCATATAACTCCTTTTGATGTTCTAAGATGAGGGCTTTGGTTTTAAAGAATGTTTTGCGACGAAATGACTCAATACGTGCATATTTCGTAAAATCGCAAAAGAAGATGAAAAGTTCGTGCGCTAACTTGTTTTAAAATTTTCACTTCAAATTTGACCATAAAACTCCTTTTGATGTTCTAAGATGAGTGCTTTGGTTTTAAAGAATGTTTTGCGAGAAAATGAAGCAAAAAGTTCATATTTAGTAAAATCCCGAAAGAAGATGAAAAGTTCGTGCGCGAACTTAGTTTCAAATTTTCATTTCAAATTTGACCATATAACTCCTTTTGATGTTCTAAGTTGAGGGATTTAGTTTTAAAGAATATTTTGCGACGAAATGACTCAAAATGTGCATATTTCGTAAAATCGCGAAATAAGATGAAAAGTTCGTGCGCAAACTCATTTTCAAATTTTCACTTCAAATTTGACCATATAACTCTTTTACATGTTCTAAGAAGAGGGCATTGGTTTTGAAGAATGTTTTGCAAGTAAAAGAAGCAAAAGTTTGATATTTAGTAAAATCCCGAAAGAAGATGAAAAGTTCGTGCGCGAACTTTGTTTCAAATTTTCACTTCAAAATTGACCACATAACTCTTTTTGATGTTCTAAGTTGAGGGCTTTGGTTTTAAAGAATGTTTTGCGAAGAAATGACTCAAAACGTGCATATTTCGTAAAATCGCGACAGAAGATGAAAAATTCGTGCGCAAACTCAGTTTTAAATTTTCACTTCAAATTTGACCATATAACTCTTTTTCATGATCTAAGAAGAGGGCGTTGGTTTTGAAGAATGTTTTGCGAGAAAATGAAGCAAAAGGTTCGTATTTGGTAAAATCCCGAAAGAATATGAAAAGTTCGTGGGCGAACAGAGTTACAAATTTTCACTTCAAATTTGACCATATAACTCCTTTTGATGTTCTACGATGAGGGCTTTGGTTTTAAAGAATGTTTTGCGACAAAATGACTCAAAACGTGCAAATTTCGTAAAATCGCGAAAGAAGATGAAAAGTTCGTGCGCTAACTTGGTTTAAATTTTTCACTTCAAATTTGACCATAAAACTCCTTTTGATGTTCTAAGATGAGTGCTTTGGTTTTAAAGAATGTTTTGCGAGAAAATGAAGCAAAAGGTTCATATTTAGTAAAATCCCAAAAGAAGATGAATAGTTCGTGCGCGAATTTAGTTTCAAATTTTCATTTCAAATTTGACCATATAACTACTTTTGATGTTCTAAGTTGAGGGATTTAGTTTTAAAGAATATTTTGCGACGAAATGACTCAAAATGTGCATATTTCTTAAAATCGCGAAATAAGATGAAAAGTTCGTGGGCAAACTCAGTTTCAAATTTTCACTTAAAATTTGACCATATAACTCTTTTTCTTGTTCTAAGAAGAGGGTATTGGTTTTGAAGAATGTTTAGCAAGTAAATGAAGCAAAAGTTTGATATTTATTAAAATCCCGAAAAAAGATGAAAAGTTCTTGCGCGAACTTAGTTTCAAATTTTTACTTCAAATTTGACCACATAACTCTTTTTGATGTTCTAGGTTGAGGGCTTTGGTTTTAAAGAATGTTTTGCGAAGAAATGACTCAAAACGTGCATATTTCGTAAAATCGCGAAAGAAGATGAAAAATTCATGCGCAAACTCAGTTTCAAATTTTCAATTCAAATTTGACCATATAAGTCTTTTTCATGTTCTAAGAAGAGGGCGTTGGTTTTGAAGAATGTTTTGCGAGAAAATGAAGCAAAAGGTTCGTATTTAGTAAAATCCCGAAAGAATATGAAAAGTTCGTGGGTAAACTTAGTTTCAAATTTTCACTTCAAATTTGACCATATAACTCCTTTTGATGTTCTAAGATGAGGGCTTTGGTTTTAAAGAATGTTTTGCGACGAAATGACTCAATACGTGCATATTTCATAAAATCGCGAAGGAAGATGAAAAGTTCGTGCGCTAACTTGGTTTAAAATTTTCACTTCAAATTTGACCATAAAACTCCTTTTGATGTTCTAAGATGAGTGCTTTGGTTTTAAAGAATGTTTTGCGAGAAAATGAAGCAAAAGGTTCATATTTAGTAAAATCCCGAAAGAAGATGAAAAGTTCGTGGGCGAACTTAGTTTCAAATTTTCATTTCAAATTTGACCATATAACTCCTTTTGATGTTCTAAGTTGAGGGATTTAGTTTTTAAGAATATTTTGCGACGAAATGACTCAAAATGTGCATATTTCGTAAAATCGCGAAATAAGATGAAAAGTTCGTGCGCAAACTCAGTTTCAAATTTTCACTTCAAATTTGACCATATAACTCTTTTTCATGTTCTAAGAAGAGGGCATTGGTTTTGAAGAATGTGTTGCAAGTAAATGAAGCAAAAGTTTGATATTTAGTAAAATCCCGAAAGAAGATGAAAAGTTCGTGCGCGACTTTGTTTCAGATTTTCACTTCAAATTTGACCATATAACTCTTTTTGATGTTCTAAGTTGAGGGCTTCGGTTTTAAAGAATGTTTTGCGAAGAAATGACATGAAACGTGCACATTTCGTAAAATCGAGAAAGAAGATGAAAAATTCGTGCGCAAACTTAGTTTCAAATTTTCACTTCAAATTTGACCATATAACTCTTTTTCATGTTCTAAGAAGAGGGCGTTGGTTTTGAATAATATTTTGCGAGAAAATTAAGCAAAAGGTTGATATTTAGTAAAATCCCGAAAAAAGATCAAAAGTTTGTGCGCGGACTTAGTTTCAATTTTTCACTTCAAATTTGACCATATAACTCTTTTTCATTTTCTAAGAAGAGGGCGTTGGTTTTGAAGAATGTTTTGCGAGAAAAAGAAGCAAAAGGTTCGTATTTGGTAAAATCCCGAAAGAATATGAAAAGTTCGTGGGCGAACTTAGTTACAAATTTTCACTTCAAATTTGACCATATAACTCCTTTTTATGTTCTAAGATGAGGGCTTTGGTTTTAAAGAATGTTTTGCGACAAAATGACTCAAAACGTGCATATTTCGTAAAATCGCGAAAGAAGATGAAAAGTTCGAGCGCTAACTAGGTTTAAAATTTTTACTTCAAATTTGACCATAAAACTCCTTTTGATGTTCTAAGATGAGTGCTTTGGTTTTAAAGAATGTTTTGCGAGAAAATGAAGCAAAAGGTTCATATTTAGTAAAATCCCGAAAGAAGATGAAAAGTTCGTGCGCGAACTTAGTTTCAAATTTTCGTTTCAAATTTGACCATATAACTTCTTTTGATGTTCTAAGTTGAGGGATTTAGTTTTAAAGAATATTTTGCGACGAAATGACTCAAAATGTGCATATTTCGTAAAATCGCGAAATAAGATGAAAAGTTCGTGCGCAAACTCAGTTTCAAATTTTCACTTCAAATTTGACCATATAACTCTTTTTCATGTTCTAAGAAGAGGGCATTGGTTTTGAAGAATGTTTTGAAAGTAAATGAAGCAAAAGTTTGATATTTAGTAAAATCCCGAAAGAAGATGAAAAGTTCGTGCGCGAACTTTGTTTCAGATTTTCACTTCAAATTTGACCATATAACTCTTTTTGATGTTCTAAGTTGAGGGCTTTGGTTTTAAAGAATGTTTTGCGAAGAAATGACATAAAACGTGCACATTTCGTAAAATCGAGAAAGATGATGAAAAATTCGTGCGCAAACTCAGTTTCAAATTTTCACTTCAAATTTGACCTTATAACTCTTTTTCATGTTCTAAGAAGAGAGCGTTGGTTTTGAAGAATGTTTTGCGAGAAAATGAAGCAAAAGGTTCGTATTTGGTGAAATCCCGAAAGAATATGAAAAGTTCGTGCGCGTACTTAGTTTCAAATTTTCACTTCAAATTTGGCCATATAACTCCTTTTGATGTTCTAAGATGAGGGCTTTGGTTTTAAAGAATGTTTCGCGAAGAAATGACTCAAAACGTGCATATTTCGTAAAATCGTGAAAAAAGATGAAAAGTTCGTGGGCGAACTGAGTTTCAAATTTTCACTTCAAATTTGACCATGTAACTCTTTTTCATGTTCTAAGAAGAGGGCGTTGGTTTTGAAGAATGTTTTGCGAGAAAATGAAGCGAAAGGTTCGTATTTGGTAAAATCCCGAAAGAATATGAAAAGTTCGTGGGCGAACTTAGTTTCAAATTTTCACTTCAAATTTGACAATATAACTCCTTTTGATGGTCTAAGTTGAGGGATTTGGTTTTAAAGAATGTTTTGCGACGAAATGACTCAAAACGTGCATATTTCGTAAAATCGCGAAAGAAGATGAAAAGTTCATGCGCAAACTTAGTTTAAAATTTTCACTTCAAATTTGACTATAAAACTCCTTTTGATGTTCTAAGATGAGTGCTTTGGTTTTAAAGAATGTTTTGCGATGAAATGATGCAAAACATTCGTATTAAGTAAAATTCCTAAAGAAGATGAAAAGTTCGTGGCGAACTTTGTTTCAAAATTTCACCTCAAATTTGACCATGTAACTCCTTTTCATGTTCTAAGAAGAGGGTGTTGGTTTTGAAGAAT
Organism: Euonymus europaeus; assembly: GCA_963580455.1. Classification (NCBI taxonomy): domain Eukaryota; kingdom Viridiplantae; phylum Streptophyta; class Magnoliopsida; order Celastrales; family Celastraceae; genus Euonymus; species Euonymus europaeus. Next base: position 11,445,568 of record OY756960.1, on the reverse strand, counting down.
GTTTTGCGAGAAAATGAAGCGAAAGGTTCGTATTTGGTAAAATCCCGAAAGAATATGAAAAGTTCGTGGGCGAACTTAGTTTCAAATTTTCACTTCAAATTTGACCATATAACTCCTTTTGATGGTCTAAGATGAAGGCTTCGGTTTTAAAGAATGTTTTGCGACGAAATGACTCAAAACGTGCAAATTTCGTAAAATCGCGAAAGAAGGTGAAAAGTTCGTGCGCTAACTTAGTTTCAAATTTTCACTTCAAATTTGACCATAAAACTCTTTTTGATGTTTTAAGATGAGTGCTTTGGTTTTAAAGAATGTTTTGCGAGAAAATGAAGCAAAAGGTTCATATTTAGTAAAATCCCGAAAGAAGATGAAAAGTTCGTGCGCGAACTTAGTTTCAAATTTTCATTTCAAATTTGACCATATAACTCCTTTTGATGTTCTAAGTTGAGGGATTTGGTTTTAAAGAATGTTTTGCGACGAAATGACTCAAAACGTTCATATTTCGTAAAATCGCGAAAGAAGATGAAAAGTTCATGCGCAAACTCAGTTTCAATTTTTCACTTCAAATTTGACCATATAACTTTTTTTCATGTTCTAAGAAGAGGGCGTTGGTTTTGAATAATATTTTGCGAGAAAATGAAGCAAAAGGTTGATATTTAGTAAAATCCCGAAAAAAGATCAAAAGTTTGTGCGCGGACTTAGTTTCAATTTTTCACTTCAAATTTGACCATATAACTCTTTTTCATTTTCTAAGAAGAGGGCGTTGGTTTTGAAGAATGTTTTGCGAGAAAATGAAGCGAAAGGTTCGTATTTGGTAAAATCCCGAAAGAATATGAAAAGTTCGTGGGCGAACTTAGTTTCAAATTTTCACTTCAAATTTGACAATATAACTCCTTTTGATGGTCTAAGTTGAGGGATTTGGTTTTAAAGAATGTTTTGCGACGAAATGACTCAAAACGTGCATATTTCGTAAAATCGCGAAAGAAGATGAAAAGTTCATGCGCAAACTTAGTTTAAAATTTTCACTTCAAATTTGACTATAAAACTCCTTTTGATGTTCTAAGATGAGTGCTTTGGTTTTAAAGAATGTTTTGCGATGAAATGATGCAAAACATTCGTATTAAGTAAAATTCCTAAAGAAGATGAAAAGTTCGTGGCGAACTTTGTTTCAAAATTTCACCTCAAATTTGACCATGTAACTCCTTTTCATGTTCTAAGAAGAGGATGTTGGTTTTGAAGAATGTTTTGCGAGAAAATGAAGCGAAAGGTTCGTATTTGGTAAAATCCCGAAAGAATATGAAAAGTTCGTGGGCGAACTTAGTTTCAAATTTTCACTTCAAATTTGACCATATAACTCCTTTTGATGGTCTAAGATGAAGGCTTCGGTTTTAAAGAATGTTTTGCGACGAAATGACTCAAAACGTGCATATTTCGTAAAATTGCGAAAGAAGGTGAAAAGTTCGTGCGCAAACTTAGTTTCAAATTTTCACTTCAAATTTGACCATAAAACTCTTTTTGATGTTTTAAGATGAGTGCTTTGGTTTTAAAGAATGTTTTGCGAGAAAATGAAGCAAAAGGTTCATATTTAGTAAAATCCCGAAAGAAGATGAAAAGTTCGTGCGCGAACTTAGTTTCAAATTTTCATTTCAAATTTGACCATATAACTCCTTTTGATGTTCTAAGTTGAGGGATTTGGTTTTAAAGAATGTTTTGCGACGAAATGACTCAAAACGTGCATATTTCGTAAAATCGCGAAAGAAGATGAAAAGTTCATGCGCAAACTCAGTTTCAATTTTTCACTTCAAATTTGACCATATAACTTTTTTTCATGTTCTAAGAAGAGGGCGTTGGTTTTGAATAATATTTTGCGAGAAATTGAAGCAAAAGGTTGATATTTAGTAAAATCCCGAAAAAAGATCAAAAGTTTGTGCGCGGACTTAGTTTCAATTTTTCACTTCAAATTTGACCATATAACTCTTTTTCATTTTCTAAGAAGAGGGCGTTGGTTTTGAAGAATGTTTTGCGAGAAAAAGAAGCAAAAGGTTCGTATTTGGTAAAATCCCGAAAGAATATGAAAAGTTCGTGGGCGAACTTAGTTACAAATTTTCACTTCAAATTTGACCATAAAACTCCTTTTGATGTTCTAAGATGAGTGCTTTGGTTTTAAAGAATGTTTTGCGAGAAAATGAAGCAAAAGGTTCATATTTAGTAAAATCCCGAAAGAAGATGAAAAGTTCGTGCGCGAACTTAGTTTCAAATTTTCATTTCAAATTTGACCATATAACTTCTTTTGATGTTCTAAGTTGAGGGATTTAGTTTTAAAGAATATTTTGCGACGAAATGACTCAAAATGTGCATATTTCGTAAAATCGCGAAATAAGATGAAAAGTTCGTGCGCAAACTCAGTTTCAATTTTTCACTTAAAATTTGACCATATAACTCTTTTTCATTTTCTAAGAAGAGGGCGTTGGTTTTGAAGAATGTTTTGCGAGAAAATGAAGCGAAAGGTTCGTATTTGGTAAAATCCCGAAAGAATATGAAAAGTTCGTGGGCGAACTTAGTTTCAAATTTTCACTTCAAATTTGACAATATAACTCCTTTTGATGGTCTAAGTTGAGGGATTTGGTTTTAAAGAATGTTTTGCGACGAAATGACTCAAAACGTGCATATTTCGTAAAATCGCGAAAGAAGATGAAAAGTTCATGCGCAAACTTAGTTTAAAATTTTCACTTCAAATTTGACTATAAAACTCCTTTTGATGTTCTAAGATGAGTGCTTTGGTTTTAAAGAATGTTTTGCCAGAAAATGAAGCAAAAGGTTCATATTTAGTAAAATCCCGAAAGAAGATGAAAAGTTCGTGCGCTAACTAGGTTTAAAATTTTCACTTCAAATTTGACCATAAAACTCCTTTTGATGTTCTAAGATGAGTGCTTTGGTTTTAAAGAATGTTTTGCGAGAAAATGAAGCAAAAGGTTCATATTTAGTAAAATCCCGAAAGAAGATGAAAAGTTCGTGCGCGAACTTAGTTTCAAATTTTCATTTCAAATTTGACCATATAACTTCTTTTGATGTTCTAAGTTGAGGGATTTAGTTTTAAAGAATATTTTGCGACGAAATGACTCAAAATGTGCATATTTCGTAAAATCGCGAAATAAGATGAAAAGTTCGTGCGCAAACTCAGTTTCAAATTTTCACTTCAAATTTGACCATATAACTCTTTTTCATGTTCTAAGAAGAGGGCATTGGTTTTGAAGAATGTTTTGAAAGTAAATGAAGCAAAAGTTTGATATTTAGTAAAATCCCGAAAGAAGATGAAAAGTTCGTGCGCGAACTTTGTTTCAGATTTTCACTTCAAATTTGACCATATAACTCTTTTTGATGTTCTAAGTTGAGGGCTTTGGTTTTAAAGAATGTTTTGCGAAGAAATGACATAAAACGTGCACATTTCGTAAAATCGAGAAAGATGATGAAAAATTCGTGCGCAAACTCAGTTTCAAATTTTCACTTCAAATTTGACCTTATAACTCTTTTTCATGTTCTAAGAAGAGAGCGTTGGTTTTGAAGAATGTTTTGCGAGAAAATGAAGCAAAAGGTTCGTATTAGGTGAAATCCCGAAAGAATATGAAAAGTTCGTGCGCGTACTTAGTTTCAAATTTTCACTTCAAATTTGGCCATATAACTCCTTTTGATGTTCTAAGATGAGGGCTTTGGTTTTAAAGAATGTTTCGCGAAGAAATGACTCAAAACGTGCATATTTCGTAAAATCGTGAAGAAAGATGAAAAGTTCGTGGGCGAACTGAGTTTCAAATTTTCACTTCAAATTTGACCATGTAACTCTTTTTCATGTTCTAAGAAGAGGGTGTTGGTTTTGAAGAATGTTTTGCGAGAAAATGAAGCGAAAGGTTCGTATTTGGTAAAATCCCGAAAGAATATGAAAAGTTCGTGGGCGAACTTAGTTTCAAATTTTCACTTCAAATTTGACAATATAACTCCTTTTGATGGTCTAAGTTGAGGGATTTGGTTTTAAAGAATGTTTTGCGACGAAATGACTCAAAACGTGCATATTTCGTAAAATCGCGAAAGAAGATGAAAAGTTCATGCGCAAACTTAGTTTAAAATTTTCACTTCAAATTTGACTATAAAACTCCTTTTGATGTTCTAAGATGAGTGCTTTGGTTTTAAAGAATGTTTTGCGATGAAATGATGCAAAACATTCGTATTAAGTAAAATTCCTAAAGAAGATGAAAAGTTCGTGGCGAACTTTGTTTCAAAATTTCACCTCAAATTTGACCATGTAACTCCTTTTCATGTTCTAAGAAGAGGGTGTTGGTTTTGAAGAATGTTTTGCGAGAAAATGAAGCGAAAGGTTCGTATTTGGTAAAATCCCGAAAGAATATGAAAAGTTCGTGGGCGAACTTAGTTTCAAATTTTCACTTCAAATTTGACCATATAACTCCTTTTGATGGTCTAAGATGAAGGCTTCGGTTTTAAAGAATGTTTTGCGACGAAATGACTCAAAACGTGCATATTTCGTAAAATCGCGAAAGAAGGTGAAAAGTTCGTGCGCTAACTTAGTTTCAAATTTTCACTTCAAATTTGACCATAAAACTCTTTTTGATGTTTTAAGATGAGTGCTTTGGTTTTAAAGAATGTTTTGCGAGAAAATGAAGCAAAAGGTTCATATTTAGTAAAATCCCGAAAGAAGATGAAAAGTTCGTGCGCGAACTTAGTTTCAAATTTTCATTTCAAATTTGACCATATAACTCCTTTTGATGTTCTAAGTTGAGGGATTTGGTTTTAAAGAATGTTTTGCGACGAAATGACTCAAAACGTGCATATTTCGTAAAATCGCGAAAGAAGATGAAAAGTTCATGCGCAAACTCAGTTTCAATTTTTCACTTCAAATTTGACCATATAACTTTTTTTCATGTTCTAAGAAGAGGGCGTTGGTTTTGAATAATATTTTGCGAGAAAATGAAGCAAAAGGTTGATATTTAGTAAAATCCCGAAAAAAGATCAAAAGTTTGTGCGCGGACTTAGTTTCAATTTTTCACTTCAAATTTGACCATATAACTCTTTTTCATTTTCTAAGAAGAGGGCGTTGGTTTTGAAGAATGTTTTGCGAGAAAATGAAGCGAAAGGTTCGTATTTGGTAAAATCCCGAAAGAATATGAAAAGTTCGTGGGCGAACTTAGTTTCAAATTTTCACTTCAAATTTGACAATATAACTCCTTTTGATGGTCTAAGTTGAGGGATTTGGTTTTAAAGAATGTTTTGCGACGAAATGACTCAAAACGTGCATATTTCGTAAAATCGCGAAAGAAGATGAAAAGTTCATGCGCAAACTTAGTTTAAAATTTTCACTTCAAATTTGACTATAAAACTCCTTTTGATGTTCTAAGATGAGTGCTTTGGTTTTAAAGAATGTTTTGCGAGAAAATGAAGCAAAAGGTTCATATTTAGTAAAATCCCGAAAGAAGATGAAAAGTTCGTGCGCTAACTAGGTTTAAAATTTTCACTTCAAATTTGACCATAAAACTCCTTTTGATGTTCTAAGATGAGTGCTTTGGTTTTAAAGAATGTTTTGCGAGAAAATGAAGCAAAAGGTTCATATTTAGTAAAATCCCGAAAGAAGATGAAAAGTTCGTGCGCGAACTTAGTTTCAAATTTTCATTTCAAATTTGACCATATAACTTCTTTTGATGTTCTAAGTTGAGGGATTTAGTTTTAAAGAATATTTTGCGACGAAATGACTCAAAATGTGCATATTTCGTAAAATCGCGAAATAAGATGAAAAGTTCGTGCGCAAACTCAGTTTCAAATTTTCACTTCAAATTTGACCATATAACTCTTTTTCATGTTCTAAGAAGAGGGCATTGGTTTTGAAGAATGTTTTGAAAGTAAATGAAGCAAAAGTTTGATATTTAGTAAAATCCCGAAAGAAGATGAAAAGTTCGTGCGCGAACTTTGTTTCAGATTTTCACTTCAAATTTGACCATATAACTCTTTTTGATGTTCTAAGTTGAGGGCTTTGGTTTTAAAGAATGTTTTGCGAAGAAATGACATAAATCGTGCACATTTCGTAAAATCGAGAAAGATGATGAAAAATTCGTGCGCAAACTCAGTTTCAAATTTTCACTTCAAATTTGACCTTATAACTCTTTTTCATGTTCTAAGAAGAGAGCGTTGGTTTTGAAGAATGTTTTGCGAGAAAATGAAGCAAAAGGTTCGTATTTGGTGAAATCCCGAAAGAATATGAAAAGTTCGTGTGCGTACTTAGTTTCAAATTTTCACTTCAAATTTGGCCATATAACTCCTTTTGATGTTCTAAGATGAGGGCTTTGGTTTTAAAGAATGTTTCGCGAAGAAATGACTCAAAACGTGCATATTTCGTAAAATCGTGAAGAAAGATGAAAAGTTCGTGGGCGAACTGAGTTTCAAATTTTCACTTCAAATTTGACCATGTAACTCTTTTTCATGTTCTAAGAAGAGGGTGTTGGTTTTGAAGAATGTTTTGCGAGAAAATGAAGCGAAAGGTTCGTATTTGGTAAAATCCCGAAAGAATATGAAAAGTTCGTGGGCGAACTTAGTTTCAAATTTTCACTTCAAATTTGACAATATAACTCCTTTTGATGGTCTAAGTTGAGGGATTTGGTTTTAAAGAATGTTTTGCGACGAAATGACTCAAAACGTGCATATTTCGTAAAATCGCGAAAGAATATGAAAAGTTCATGCGCAAACTTAGTTTAAAATTTTCACTTCAAATTTGACTATAAAACTCCTTTTGATGTTCTAAGATGAGTGCTTTGGTTTTAAAGAATGTTTTGCGATGAAATGATGCAAAACATTCGTATTAAGTAAAATTCCTAAAGAAGATGAAAAGTTCGTGGCGAACTTTGTTTCAAAATTTCACCTCAAATTTGACCATGTAACTCCTTTTCATGTTCTAAGAAGAGGGTGTTGGTTTTGAAGAATGTTTTGCGAGAAAATGAAGCGAAAGGTTCGTATTTGGTAAAATCCCGAAAGAATATGAAAAGTTCGTGGGCGAACTTAGTTTCAAATTTTCACTTCAAATTTGACCATATAACTCCTTTTGATGGTCTAAGATGAAGGCTTCGGTTTTAAAGAATGTTTTGCGACGAAATGACTCAAAACGTGCATATTTCGTAAAATCGCGAAAGAAGGTGAAAAGTTCGTGCCCTAACTTAGTTTCAAATTTTCACTTCAAATTTGACCATAAAACTCTTTTTGATGTTTTAAGATGAGTGCTTTGGTTTTAAAGAATGTTTTGCGTGAAAATGAAGCAAAAGGTTCATATTTAGTAAAATCCCGAAAGAAGATGAAAAGTTCGTGCGCGAACTTAGTTTCAAATTTTCATTTCAAATTTGACCATATAACTCCTTTTGATGTTCTAAGTTGAGGGATTTGGTTTTAAAGAATGTTTTGCGACGAAATGACTCAAAACGTGCATATTTCGTAAAATCGCGAAAGAAGATGAAAAGTTCATGCGCAAACTCAGTTTCAATTTTTCACTTCAAATTTGACCATATAACTTTTTTTCATGTTCTAAGAAGAGGGCGTTGGTTTTGAATAATATTTTGCGAGAAAATGAAGCAAAAGGTTGATATTTAGTAAAATCCCGAAAAAAGATCAAAAGTTTGTGCGCGGACTTAGTTTCAATTTTTCACTTCAAATTTGACCATATAACTCTTTTTCATTTTCTAAGAAGAGGGCGTTGGTTTTGAAGAATGTTTTGCGAGAAAAAGAAGCAAAAGGTTCGTATTTGGTAAAATCCCAAAAGAATATGAAAAGTTCGTGGGCGAACTTAGTTACAAATTTTCACTTCAAATTTGACCATATAACTCCTTTTGATGTTCCAAGATGAGGGCTTTGGTTTTAAAGAATGTTTTGCGACAAAATGACTCAAAACGTGCATATTTCGTAAAATCGCGAAAAAAGATGAAAAGTTCATGCGCTAACTAGGTTTAAAATTTTCACTTCAAATTTGACCATAAAACTCCTTTTGATGTTCTAAGATGAGTGCTTTGATTTTAAAGAATGTTTTGCGAGAAAATGAAGCAAAAGGTTCATATTTAGTAAAATCCCGAAAGAAGATGAACAGTTCGTGCGCGAATTTAGTTTCAAATTTTCATTTCAAATTTGACCATATAACTCCTTTTGATGTTCTAAGTTGAGGGATTTAGTTTTAAAGAATATTTTGCGACGAAATGACTCAAAATGTGAATATTTCTTAAAATCGCGAAATATGATGAAAAGTTCGTGGGCAAACTCAGTTTCAAATTTTCACTTAAAATTTGACCATATAACTCTTTTTCTTGTTCTAAGAAGAGGGTATTGGTTTTGAAGAATGTTTTGCAAGTAAATGAAGCAAAAGTTTGATATTTAGTAAAATCCCGAAAGAAGATGAAAAGTTCTTGCGCGAACTTAGTTTCAAATTTTTACTTCAAATTTGACCACATAACTCTTTTTGATGTTCTAAGTTGAGGGCTTTGGTTTTAAAGAATGTTTTGCGAAGAAATGACTCAAAACGTGCATATTTCGTAAAATCGCGAAAGAAGATGAAAAAATTCATGCGCAAACTCAGTTTCAAATTTTCACTTCAAATTTGACCATATAAGTCTTTTTCATGTTCTAAGAAGAGGGCGTTAGTTTTGAAGAATGTTTAGCGAGAAAATGAAGCAAAAGGTTCGTATTTGGTAAAATCCCGAAAGAATATGAAAAGTTCGTGTGCGAACTTAGTTTCAAATTTTCACTTCAAATTTGACCATAAAACTCCTTTTGATGTTCTAAGATGAGTGTTTTGGTTCTAAAGAATATTTGGCGATGAAATGATGCAAAAAGTGCAAATTTCGTAAAATTCCTAAACAAGATGAAAAGTTCGTGGGCGAACTTAGTTTCAAAATTTCAACTCAAATTTGACCATATAACGTTATTTAATGTTCTAAGAAGAGGGCGTTGGTTTTGAAGAATATTTTGCGAGAAAATGAAGCAGAAGGTTTATATTTAGTAAAATCCCGAAAGAAGATGAAAAGTTCATGCGCGAACTTAGTGTCAAATTTTCACTTCAAATTTGACCGTATAACTCTTTTTGATGTTCTAAGTTGAGGGCTTTGGTTTTAAAGAATGTTTTGCGAAGAAATGACTCAAAACGTGCGTATTTCGTAAAATCGCGAAAGAAGATGAAAAATTCGTGCGCAAACTTAGTTTCAAATTTTCATTTCAAATTTGACCATAAAACTCCTTTTGATGTTCTAAGATGAGTGCTTTGGTTTTAAAGAATGTTTTGCGAGAAAATGAAGCAAAAGGTTCATATTTAGTAAAATCCCGAAAGAAGATGAAAAATTCGTGCGCAAACTTAGTTTCAAATTTTCATTTCAAATTTGACCATATAACTCTTTTTCATGTTCTAAGAAGAGGGCATTGGTTTTGAAGAATGTTTTGCAAGTAAATGAAGCAAAAGTTTGATATTTAGTAAAATCCCGAAAGAAGATGAAAAGTTCGTGCGCGAACTTTGTTTCAGATTTTCACTTCAAATTTGACCATATAACTCTTTTTGATGTTCTAAGTTGAGGGCTTTGGTTTTAAAGAATGTCTTGCGAAGAAATGACTCAAAATGTGCATATTTCGTAAAATCGCGAAGGAAGATGAAAAATTCGTGCGCAAACTCAGTTTCAAATTTTCACTTCAAACTTGACCATATAACTCTTTTTCATGTTCTAAGAAGAGGGCGTTGGTTTTGAAGAATGTTTTGCGAGAAAATGAAGCAAAAGGTTCGTATTTGGTAAAATCCCGAACCATATAACTCTTTTTCATGTTCTAAGAAGAGGGCGTTGGTTTTGAAGAATCTTTTGCGAGAAAATGAAGCAAAAGGTTCGTATTCGGTAAAATCACGAAAGAATATGAAAAGTTCGTGCGCGAACTTATTTTCAAATTTTCACTTCAAATTTGACCATATAACTCCTTTTGATGTTCTAAGACGAGGGCTTTGGTTTTAAAGAATGTTTTGCGACGAAATGACTCAAAACGTGCATATTTCGTAAAATCGCGAAAAAATATGAAAAGTTCGTGCGCTAACTTAGTTTCAAATTTTCAATTCAAATTTGTCCATAAAACTCCTTTTGATGTTCTAAGATGAGTGCTTTGGTTTTGAAGAATATTTTGCGAGAAAATGAAGCAAAAGGATGATATTTAGTAAAATCCCGAAAGAAGATGAAAAGTTCATGCGCGAACTTAGTTTCAAATTTTCACTTCAAATTTGACCGTATAACTCTTTTTGATGTTCTAAGTTGAGGGCTTTGGTTTTAAAGAATGTTTTGCGACGAAATGACTCAAAACGTGCATATTTCGTAAAATCGCGAAAGAAGATGAAAAGTTCATGCGCGAACTTAGTTTCAAATTTTCACTTCAAATTTGTCCATAAAACTCCTTTTGATGTTCTAAGATGAGTGCTTTGGTTTTAAAGAATGTTTTGCGATGAAATGATGCGAAGAGTGCATATTTCGTAAAATTTCTAAATAAGATGAAAACTGCGTGGGCGAACTTTGTTTCAAAATTTCACCACAAATTTGACCATATAACTCTTTTTCATGTTCTAAGAAGAGGTCGTTGGTTTTGAAGAATGTTTTGCGAAAAAATGAAGCAAAAGGTTCATATTTAGTAAAATCCTGAAATAAGATGAAAAGTTCGTGCGCGAACTTAGTTTCAAATTTTCAATTCAAATTTGAGCATAAAACTCCTTTTGATGTTCTAAGATGAGGGCTTTGGTTTTAAAGAATGTTTTGTGACAAAATGACTCAAAACGTGCGTATTTCATAAAATCGCGAAAGAAGATTAAAAGTTCGTGCGTAAACTTAGTTTCAAATTTTTCACCTCAAATTTGACCATATAACTATTTTTCATGTTCTAAGAAGAGAGCGTTGGTTTAGAAGAAAATTTTGCGAGAAAATGAAGCAAAAGGTTGAGATTTAGTAAAATCACGAAAGAAGATGAAAAGTTCGTGCGCGAACTTAGTTTCAAATTTTCACTTCAAATTTGACCATATAACTCCTTTTAATGTTCTAAGAAGAGTGCTTTGGTTTTAAAGAATGTTTTGCGATGAAATGATGCAAAAAGTGCATATTTTGTAAAATTCCTAAATAAGAAAAAAAGTTCGTGGGCGAAGTTGGTTTCAAAATTTCACCTCAAATTTGACCATATAACTCTTTTTCATGTTCTAAGAAGAGGTCGTTGGTTTTGAAGAGTGTTTTGCGAGAAAATGAAGCAAAACGTTCATATTTTGTAAAATCCCGAAAGAAGATGAAAAGTTCGTGCGCGAACTTAGTTTCAAATTTTCACTTCAAATTTGAGCATATAACTCCTTTTGATGTATTAAGATGAGGGCTTTGGTTTTAAAGATTGTTTTGCGACGAAATGACTCTAAACGTGCATATTTCGTAAAATCGCGAAAGAAGATGAAAAGTTCGTGCGCAAACTTAGTTTCAAATTTTCACTTCAAATTTGACTATAAACTCCTTTTGATATTCTAAGATGAGTGCTTTGGTTTTAAAGAATGTTTTGCGATGAAATGATGCAAAACGTTCGTATTAAGTAAAATTCCTAAACAAGATGAAAAGTTCGTGGGCGAACTTTGTTTCAAAATTTCACCTCAAATTTGACCATATAAATCCTTTACTTGTTCTAAGAAGAGGGCGTTGGTTTTGAAGAATGTTTTGAGAGAAAATGAAGCAAAAGGTTCATATTTAGTAAAATCCCGAAAGAAGACGAAAAGTTCGTGCGCAAACTTAGTTTCAAATTTTCACTTCAAATTTGACTATAAAACTCCTTTTGATGTTCTAAGATGAGTTCTTTGGCTTTAAAGAATGTTTTGCGATGAAATGATGCAAAACGTTCGTATTAAGTAAAATTCCTAAACAAGATGAAAAGTTCGTAGGCGAACTTTGTTTCGAAATTTCATTTCAAATTTGACCATATATCTCCTTCTGATGTTCTATGTTGAGGGATTTAGTTTTAAAGAATATTTTGCGACGAAATGACTCAAAATGTGCATATTTCATAAAATCGCTAAATAAGATGAAAAGTTCGTGCGCAAACTCAGTTTCAAATTTTCACTTAAAATTTGACCATATAACTCTTTTTCTTGTTCTAAGAAGAGGGTATTGGTTTTGAAGAATGTTTTGCAAGTAAATGAAACAAAAGTTTGATATTTCGTAAAATCCCGAAAGAAAATGAAAAGTTCGTGCGCGAACATAGTTTCAAATTTTTACTTCAAATTTGACCACATAACTCCTTTTGATGTTCTAAGTTGAGGGCTTTGGTTTTAAAGAATGTTTTGCGAAGAAATGACTCAAAACGTGCATATTTCGTAAAATCGCGAAAGAAGATGAAAAGTTCGTGCGCAAACTGAGTTTCAAAATTTCACTTCAAATTTGACCATATAACTCTTTTTCATGTTTTAAGAAGAGGGCGTTGGTTTTGAAGAATGTTTTGCGAGAAAATGAAGCAAAAGGTTCGTATTTAGTAAAATCCCGAAAGAATATGAAAAGTTCGTGGGCGAACTTTGTTTCAAAATTTCACTTCCAATTTGACCATATAACTCCTTTTGATGTTCTAAGATGAGGGCTTTGGTTTTAAAGAATGTTTTGCGACGAAATGACTCAAAATGTGCATATTTCGTAAAATCGCTAAAGAAGATGAAAAGTTCGTGCGCAAACTTAGTTTCAAATTTTCACTTCAAATTTGACTATAAAACTCCTTTTGATGTTCTAAGATGAGTTTTTTGGTTTTAAAGAATGTTTTGCGATGAAATGATGCAAAACGTTCGTATTAAGTAAAATTCCTAAACAAGATGAAAAGTTCGTAGGCGAACTTTGTTTCGAAATTTCATTTCAAATTTGACCATATATCTCCTTTTGATGTTCTATGTTGAGGGATTTAGTTTTAAAGAATATTTTGCGACGAAATAACTCAAAATGTGCATATTTCATAAAATCGCTAAATAAGATGAAAAGTTCGTGCGCAAACTCAGTTTCAAATTTTCACTTAAAATTTGACCATATAATTCTTTTTCTTGTTCTAAGAAGAGGGTATTGGTTTTGAAGAATGTTTTGCAAGTAAATGAAGCAAAAGTTTGATATTTCGTAAAATCCCGAAAGAAAATGAAAAGTTCGTGCGCGAACTTAGTTTCAAATTTTTACTTCAAATTTGACCACATAACTCTTTTTGATGTTCTAAGTTGAGGGCTTTGGTTTTAAAGAATGTTTTGCGAAGAAATGACTCAAAACGTGCATATTTCGTAAAATCGCGAAAGAAGATGAAAAGTTCGTGCGCAAACTGAGTTTCAAAATTTCACTTCAAATTTGACCATATAACTCTTTTTCATGTTTTAAGAAGAGGGCGTTGGTTTTGAAGAATGTTTTGCGAGAAAATGAAGCAACAGGTTCATATTTAGTAAAATCCTGAAAGAAGATGAAAAGTTAGTGCGCGAACTTAGTTTCAAATTTTCAATTCAAATATGATCATATAACTCCTTTTGATGTTCTAAGATAAGGGCTTTGGTTTTAAAGAATGTTTTGCGACGAAATGGCTCAAAACGTGCATATTTCGTAAAATCGCGAAAGAAGATGAAAAGTTCCTGCGCAAACTTAATTTCAAATTTTCACTTTAAATTTGACTATAAAACTCCTTTTGATGTTCTAAGATGAGTGCTTTGGTTTTAAAGAATGTTTTGCGATGAAATGATGCAAAACGTTCGTATTTAGTAAAATCCCGAAAGAAGATCAAAAGTTCGTGCGCGGACTTAGTTTCAAAATTTCACTTCAAATTTGACCATATAACTCTTTTTCATGTTATAAGAAGAGGGCGTTGGTTTTGAAGAATGGTTTGCGAGAAAATGAAGCAAAAGGTTCATATTTGGTAAAATCCCGAAAAAATATGAAAAGTTCGTGGGCGAACTTAGTTTCAAATTTTCACTTCAAATTTGACCATATAACTCCTTTTGATATTCTAAGATGAGGGCTTTGGTTTTAAAGAATGTTTTGCGACGAAATGACTCAAAACGTGCATATTTCGTAAAATCGCGAAAGAAGATGAAAAGTTCGTGCGCAAACTGAGTTTCAAATTTTCACTTCAAATTTGACCATATAACTCTTTCATGTTTTAAGAAGAGGGCGTTGGTTTTGAAGAATGTTTTGCGAGAAAATGAAGCAGAAGGTTCGTATTTAGTAAAATCCCGAAAGAATATGAAAAGTTAGTGGGTAAACTTAGTTTCAAATTTTGACTTCAAATTTGACCATATAACTCCTTTTGATGTTCTAAGATGAGGGCTTTGGTTTTAAAGAATGTTTTGCGACGAAATGACTCAAAACGTGCATAATTCGTAAAATCGCTAAAGAAGATGAAAAGTTCGTGCGCAAACTTAGTTTCAATTTTTCACTTCAAATTTGACTATAAAACTCCTTTTGATGTTCTAAGATGAGTTCTTTGGTTTTAAAGAATGTTTTACGATGAAATGATGCAAAACGTTCGTATTAAGTAAAATTCCTAAACAAGATGAAAAGTTCGTAGGCGAACTTTGTTTCGAAATTTCATTTCAAATTTGACCATATATCTCCTTCTGATGTTCTATGTTGAGGGATTTAGTTTTAAAGAATATTTTGCGACGAAATGACTCAAAATGTGCATATTTCATAAAATCGCTAAATAAGATGAAAAGTTCGTGCGCAAACTCAGTTTCAAATTTTCACTTAAAATTTGACCATATACCTCTTTTTCTTGTTCTAAGAAGAGGGTATTGGTTTTGAAGAATGTTTTGCAAGTAAATGAAGCAAAAGTTTGATATTTCGTAAAATCCCGAAAGAAAATGAAAAGTTCGTGCGCGAACTTAGTTTCAAATTTTTACTTCAAATTTGACCACATAACTCCTTTTGATGTTCTAAGTTGAGGGCTTTGGTTTTAAAGAATGTTTTGCGAAGAAATGACTCAAAACGTGCATATTTCGTAAAATCGCGAAAGAAGATGAAAAGTTCGTGCGCAAACTGAGTTTCAAAATTTCACTTCAAATTTGACCATATAACTCTTTTTCATGTTTTAAGAAGAGGGCGTTGGTTTTGAAGAATGTTTTGCGAGAAAATGAAGCAAAAGGTTCGTATTTAGTAAAATCCCGAAAGAATATGAAAAGTTCGTGGGTAAACTTAGTTTCAAATTTTCACTTCAAATTTGACCATATAACTCCTTTTGATGTTCTAAGATGAGGGCTTTGGTTTTAAAGAATGTTTTGCGACGAAATGACTCAAAACGTGCATATTTCGTAAAATTGCTAAAGAAGATGAAAAGTTCGTGCGCAAACTTAGTTTCAAATTTTCACTTCAAATTTGACTATAAAACTCCTTTTGATGTTCTAAGATGAGTTCTTTGGTTTTAAAGAATGTTTTGCGATGAAATGATGCAAAACGTTCGTATTAAGTAAAATTCCTAAACAAGATGAAAAGTTCGTAGGCGAACTTTGTTTCGAAATTTCATTTCAAATTTGACCATATATCTCCTTCTGATGTTCTATGTTGAGGGATTTAGTTTTAAAGAATATTTTGCGACGAAATGACTCAAAATGCGCATATTTCATAAAATCGCTAAATAAGATGAAAAGTTCGTGCGCAAACTCAGTTTCAAATTTTCACTTAAAATTTGACCATATAACTCTTTTTCTTGTTCTAAGAAGAGGGTATTGGTTTTGAAGAATGTTTTGCAAGTAAATGAAGCAAAAGTTTGATATTTCGTAAAATCCCGAAAGAAAATGAAAAGTTCGTGCGAGAACATAGTTTCAAATTTTTACTTCAAATTTGACCACATAACTCCTTTTGATGTTCTAAGTTGAGGGCTTTGGTTTTAAAGAATGTTTTGCGAAGAAATGACTCAAAACGTGCATATTTTGTAAAATCGCGAAAGAAGATGAAAAGTTCGTGCGCAAACTGAGTTTCAAAATTTCACTTCAAATTTGACCATATAACTCTTTTTCATGTTTTAAGAAGAGGGCGTTGGTTTTGAAGAATGTTTTGCGAGAAAATGAAGCAAAAGCTTCGTATTTAGTAAAATCCCGAAAGAATATGAAAAGTTCGTGGGTAAACTTAGTTTCAAATTTTCACTTCAAATTTGACCATATAACTCCTTTTGATGTTCTAAGATGAGGGCTTTGGTTTTAAAGAATGTTTTGCGACGAAATGACTCAAAACGTGCATATTTCGTAAAATCGCTAAAGAAGATGAAAAGTTCGTGCGCAAACTTAGTTTCAAATTTTCACTTCAAATTTGACTATAAAACTCCTTTTGATGTTCTAAGATGAGTTCTTTGGTTTTAAAGAATGTTTTGCGATGAAATGATGCAAAACGTTCGTATTAAGTAAAATTCCTAAACAAGATGAAAAGTTCGTAGGCGAACTTTGTTTCGAAATTTCATTTCAAATTTGACCATATATCTCCTTTTGATGTTCTATGTTGAGGGATTTAGTTTTAAAGAATATTTTGCGACGAAATGACTCAAAAAGTGCATATTTCATAAAATCGCTAAATAAGATGAAAAGTTAGTGCGCAAACTCAGTTTCAAATTTTCACTTAAAATTTGACCATATAACTCTTTTTCTTGTTCTAAGAAGAGGGTATTGGTTTTGAAGAATGTTTTGCAAGTAAATGAAGCAAAAGTTTGATATTTCGTAAAATCCCGAAAGAAAATGAAAAGTTCGTGCGCGAACTTAGTTTCAAATTTTTACTTCAAATTTGACCACATAACTCTTTTTGATGTTCTAAGTTGAGGGTTTTGGTTTTAAAGAATGTTTTGCGAAGAAATGACTCAAAACGTGCATATTTCGTAAAATCGCGAAAGAAGATGAAAAGTTCGTGCGCAAATTGAGTTTCAAAATTTCACTTCAAATTTGACCATATAACTCTTTTTCATGTTTTAAGAAGAGGGCGTTGGTTTTGAAGAATGTTTTGCGAGAAAATGAAGCAACAGGTTCATATTTAGTAAAATCCTGAAAGAAGATGAAAAGTTAGTGCGCGAACTTAGTTTCAAATTTTCAATTCAAATATGATCATATAACTCCTTTTGATGTTCTAAGATAAGGGCTTTGGTTTTAAAGAATGTTTTGCGACGAAATGACTCAAAACGTGCATATTTCGTAAAATCGCGAAAGAAGATGAAAAGTTCCTGCGCAAACTTAATTTCAAATTTTCACTTTAAATTTGACTATAAAACTCCTTTTGATGTTCTAAGATGAGTGCTTTGGTTTTAAAGAATGTTTTGCGATGAAATGATGCAAAACGTTCGTATTTAGTAAAATCCCGAAAGAAGATCAAAAGTTCGTGCGCGGACTTAGTTTCAAAATTTCACTTCAAATTTGACCATATAACTCTTTTTCATGTTATAAGAAGAGGGCGTTGGTTTTGAAGAATGGTTTGCGAGAAAATGAAGCAAAAGGTTCATATTTGGTAAAATCCCGAAAAAATATGAAAAGTTCGTGGGCGAACTTAGTTTCAAATTTTCACTTCAAATTTGACCATATAACTCCTTTTGATATTCTAAGATGAGGGCTTTGGTTTTAAAGAATGTTTTGCGACGAAATGACTCAAAACGTGCATATTTCGTAAAATCGCGAAAGAAGATGAAAAGTTCGTGCGCAAACTGAGTTTCAAATTTTCACTTCAAATTTGACCATATAACTCTTTCATGTTTTAAGAAGAGGGCGTTGGTTTTGAAGAATGTTTTGCGAGAAAATGAAGCAAAAGGTTCATATTTAGTAAAATCCTGAAAGAAGATAAAAAGTTCGTGCGCGAACTTAGTTTCAAATTTTCAATTCAAATTTGAGCATATAACTCCTTTTGATGTTCTAAGATGAGGGCTCTGGTTTTAAAGAATGTTTTGCGACGAAATGACTCAAAACGTGCGTATTTCGTAAAATCGCGAAAGAAGATTAAAAGTTCGTGCGCAAACTTAGTTTCAAATTTTTCACCTCAAATTTGACCATATAACTATTTTTCATGTTCTAAGAAGAGGGCGTTGGTTTTGAAGAATATTTTGCGAGAAAATGAATCAAAAGGTTGATATTTAGTAAAATCACGAAAGAAGATGAAAAGTTCGTGCGCGAACTTAGTTTCAAATTTTCACTTCAAATTTGACCATATAACTCCTTTTGATATTCTAAGATGAGGGCTTTGGTTTTAAAGAATATTTTGCGACGAAATGACTCAAAACGTGCATATTTCGTAAAATCGCGAAAGAAGATGAAAAGTTCGTGCGCCAACTGAGTTTCAAATTTTCACTTCAAATTTGACCATATGACTCTTTTTCATGTTTTAAGAAGAGGGCGTTGGTTTTGAAGAATGTTTTGCGAGAAAATGAACCGAAATGTTCATATTTAGTAAAATCCTGAAAGAAGATGAAAAGTGCGTGCGCGAACTTAGTTTCAAATTTTCAATTCAAATTTGAGCATATATCTCCTTTTGATGTTCTAAGATGAGGGCTTTGGTTTTAAAGAATGTTTTGCGACGAAATGACTCAAAACGTGCGTATTTCGTAAAATCGCGAAAGAAGATTTAAAGTTCGTGCGCAAACTTAGTTTCAAAATTTTCAACTCAAATTTGACCATATAACCATTTTTCATGTTCTAAGAAGAGGGCGTTGGTTTTGAAGAATATTTTGCGAGATAATGAAGCAAAATGTTGATATTTAGTAAAATCACGAAAGAAGATGAAAAGTTCGTGCGCGAACTTACTTTCAAATTTTCACTTCAAATTTGACCATATAACTCCTTTTCATGTTCTAAGAAGAGTGCTTTGGTTTTAAAGAATGTTTTGCGATGAAATGATGCAAAAAGTGCATATTTTGTGTGGCGCCCCGATCCCCGGGACGCCAGGTGCCCTCTCTGACACCGTCCTAGGTCACTAGTGTGAACATCCAGGATGAACCGGAAATCCGGCGGCACCTCCCCGTATATCGGAGAGTGTCCACCTGAATCAGAAACGCAGCGACAATCATCACACTAGCAACCTAGCATCCAGGCCTCAGGCCTCAATCACAAGCAATCCTGATCCTAGAGCCTCAGGCCCTCCACTACCAGCATGCACAAACTGATAGCTTTAAATATAAATCATCACACAGATCTATATATCTCAAGCATATACCCATCATCATCAAACATCATAATCATACAAGCACTGTCCATGCCACATGGTTATATACACTACTCTGACATACAAAATAAAACAACATCATGCATAGAGTATGTCTCGTGCATCCCAATCCTACCCAGGGCCATCCATGTCACATCCCGTCTCACTGATCCGCACCAACAGTACCTGTACTAGTGTCACCTGTAGAAGACAGAAAGTAGGGGAGTGAGCTAGAAGCTCAGTAGGGTACAAGAGTTTATAAGAAGTAAGGCCGAACCAATCAAAGGACAATGCACCAACATGTATCTACAACATGTACGTATACTCAACAAGCACATATAACATCAATCCAAGTAATCCCCTCACCCTGAGCAATCAACAATACTATCATGTCTCATACATGTAGCATCCAACAGGGAGCAAGCTCCACCACAACAACACTCCTGGGATTACCTGGTTGCGTGAACCTATCACGCCCGCACATAGCCAGCTAGGTCGCTCTCCAACCTTCGCCCAAGTGCGTTATCCCAACATAGAGTTCACGTGACCCGGTGGCAACTCTCTTCACCTGTCATCCCTCCATGAGGCTTTCAAGGAACCTAAGAGTTCCCGAGTCCATACTCGAGTCCCCCATGCATCTCTAATGCAATTATGCAATGTCATGCCGGATAGATATATATATAAACATCCTACATACATACATATATAACTACCGTGATGCATGAACGGAATTCAACTCGTGCCCGTATGAGACGAAACACACAAATCGGGTCATGCATACAATTCACATTCAACAATTAACCACACATTGGCTTGTTTCCCCTTAGAAGAAATTAAGGTGGAAACACAACAGAAGGACCAATGAAGAATCGAAACGCTATTTAGAAAGGAGAACGGACGATAGAAAAGAATTGGTTAGGAATCCCTACCTCAATCGAGCACAATCACCTCAAATATCAAATTAGGGTTTCGAACCCTCGTTTCTTCCAAACCTATCGATTCACATAATCGAACTCACAATATCAACCAAAACATACCACATTATCCCTACTAATATCAATCAATCAACAAAAATCGAAATACTTACCTTCTCTCTCTAGAATTCTCTTTCAAAAGCCTGTTCCAAAGCTCAATCCAAATCTTACTCCAAAATCCCAACTAAACCTACACATAGGTCCACAAACAAGCCTATATCAACATATCTAAACCTTACCTTCCATCTATTAAAGAATCAAACAAATCTAGGAAAAACCCTAGAATTCCAAAACTATGAAAACTTACCTCAAACCTTCAAATCTTCCTTGATTCCACCATGATTCTTGACATGCTTCATGAATCCATGGAAAACCAAGCAAAAACCTCAACAAATCTCCTTCCCTCTCTAAGTTTCTTGCTCTCTCTCTCACTAAAAGTCGGAATTTTTCTGAACGATTAAGTTCTGGTCGCGCACTGGCTTTTAACAGCTCGGGGAGCGCCTAGGCGCATTGACCTTAAGTTTCAATTTTGAACCCACTGTCCCGTGCAACTTTTGTACACGCCTAGGTGACCGCCTAGGCTCCCGCCTAGGCGACCTCCTAGGCGTGTGACCTTACATTTTTAGCTCCGTCTCGTTCTTAGCTTCGATTTGATATATTATGGGCCCGAAACAGACATCTGTGCTAAAAGTTATGACCGATTTACCGAACCAAGTTGAAAACTATTTTTCCATGATGCCGTACTTCACGAATCATTCGTAACTCGACTCAAAACTAAATTTTTGGGTCGGGATTTCACATCTCGTAAAATTCCTAAATAAGATGAAAAGTTCGTGGGAGAACTTTGTTTCAAAATTTCACCTCAAATTTGACCATATAACTCCTTTTGATGTTCTAAGATGAGTGCTTTGGTTTTAAAGAATGTTTTGGGAGAAAATGAAGCAAAATGTTCATATTTAGTAAAATACCGAAAGAAGATGAAAAGTTCGTGCGCGAACTTAGTTTCAAATTTTCACTTCAAATTTGAGCATATAACTACTTTTGATGTTCTAAGATGAGGGCTTTGGTTTTAAAGAATGTTTCGCGACAAAATGACTCAAAACGTGCATATTTCGTAAAATCGCGAAAGAAGATTAAAAGTTTGTGCGCAAACTTAGTTTCAAATTTTCACTTCAAATTTGACAATAAAACTCCTTTTGATGTTCTAAGATGAGTGCTTTCGTTTTAAAGAATGTTTTGCGATGAAATGATGCAAAACGTTCGTATTAAGGAAAATTCCTAAACAAGATGAAAAGTTCGTGGGCGAACTTTGTTTCAAAATTTCACCTCAAATTTGACCATATAACTCCTTTTCTTGTTCTAAGAAGAGGGCGTTGGTTTTGAAGAATATTTTGCGAGAAAATGAAGCAAAAGGTTCATATTTAGTAAAATCCCGAAAGAAGATGAAAAGTTCGTGCGCGAACTTAGTTTCAAATTTTCACTTCAATTTTGAGCATATAACTCCTTTTGATGTTCAAAGATGAGGGCTTTGGTTTTAAAGAATGTTTTGCGACGAAATGACTCAAAACGTGCATTATTCGTAAAATCGCGAAAGAAGATGAAAAGTTCGTGCGCAAACTTAGTTTCAAATTTTCACTTCAAATTTGACTATAAAACTCCTTTTGATGTTCTAAGATGAGTGCTTTGGTTTTAAAGAATGTTTTGCGATGAAATGATGCAAAACGTTCGTATTAAGTAAAATTCCTAAAGAAGATAAAAAGTTTATGGGCGAACTTTGTTTCAAAATTTCACCTCAAATTTGACCATATAACTCATTTTCTGGTTCTAAGAAGAGGGCGTTGGTTTTGAAGAATGTTTTGCGAGAAAATGAAGCAAAAGGTTCATATTTAGTAAAATCCCGAAAGAAGATGAAAAGTTCGTGCGCGAACTTAGTTTCAAATTTTCACTTCAAATTTGACCATATAATTCCTTTGAATGTTCTAAGTTGAGGGCTTTGGTTTTAAAGAATGTTTTTGCGAAGAAATGACTCAAAACGTGCATATTTCGTAAAATCCCGAAAGAAGATGAAAAGTTTGTGCGCAAACTCAGTTTCAAATTTTCACTTCAAATTTGACCATATAACTCTTTTTCATGTTCCAAGAAGAGGGCGTTGGTTTTGAAGAATTTTTTACGACAAAATGAAGCAAAAGTTTCATACTTAGTAAAATCTCGAAAAAAGATAAAAAGTTCGTGCGCGAACTTATTTTCAAATTTTCACTTCAAATTTGACCATATAACTCTTTTTCATGTTCTAAGAAGAGGGCGTTGGTTTTGAAGAACGGTTTGCGAGAAAATGAAGCAAAAGGTTCATATTTGGTAAAATCCCGAAAGAATATGAAAAGTTCATGGGCGAACTTAGTTTCAAATTTTCACTTCAAATTTGACCATATAATTCCTTTTAATGTTCTAAGTTGAGGGCTTTGGTTTTAAAGAATGTTTTGCGAAGAAATGACTCAAAACGTGCATATTTGGTAAAATCACGAAATAAGATGAAAAGTTTGTGCGCAAACTCAGTTTCAAATTTTCACTTCAAATTTGACCATATAACTCTTTTTCATGTTCTAAGAAGAGGGCGTTGGTTTTGAAGAATGTTTTGCGAGAAAATGAAGCGAAATGTTCATATTTAGTAAAATTTCGAAAGAAGATGAAAAGTACGTGCGCGAACTTAGATTCAAATTTTCACTTCAAATTTGACCATAAAACTCCTTTTGATGTTCTATGATGACTGCTTTGGTTTTAAAGAATATTTGGCGATGAAATGATGCAACAAGTGCATATTTCGTAAAATTCCTAAACAAGATAAAAAGTTCGTGGGCGAACTTAGTATCAAAATTTCAACTCAAATTTGACCATATAACTTTTTTCATATTCTAAGAAGAGGGCGTTCGTTTTGAAAAATATTTTACAAGAAAATGAAGCAAAAGGTTGATATTTAGTAAAATCCCGAAAGAAAATCAAAAGTTCGTGCGCGAACCTAGTTTCAAATTTTCACTTCAAATTTGACCATATAACTTTTTTTCATGTTCTAAGAAGAGGGCGTTGGTTTTGAAGAACGGTTTGCGAGAAAATGAAGCAAAAGGTTCATATTTGGTAAAATCCCGAAAGAATATGAAAAGTTCATGGGCGAACTTAGTTTCAAATTTTCACTTGAAATTTGACCATTTAACTCCTTTTGATATTCTAAGATGAGGACTTTGGTTTTAAAGAATGTTTTGCGACGAAATGACTCAAAACATGCATATTTCGTAAAATCGCGAAAGAAGATGAAAAGTTCGTGCGCAAACTGAGTTTCAAATTTTCACTTCAAATTTGACCATATAACTCTTTTTCAAGTTTTAAGAAGAGGGCGTTGGTTTTGAAGAATGTTTTGCGCGAAAATGAATCAAAAGGTTCATATTTAGTAAAATCCTGAAAGAAGATGAAAAGTTAGTGCGCGAACTTAGTTTCAAATTTTCAATTCAAATATGATCATATAACTCCTTTTGGTGTTCTAAGATGAGGGCTTTGGTTTTAAAGAATGTTTTGCGACGAAATGACTCAAAACGTGCATATTTCGTAAAATCGCGAAAGAAGATTAAAAGTTCGTGCGCAAACTTAGTTTCAAATTTTTCACCTCAAATTTGACCATATAACTATTTTTCATGTTCTAAGAAGAGGGCGTTGGTTTTGAAGAATGTTTTGCGAGAAAATGAAGCAAAAGGTTCATATTTAGTAAAATCACGAAAGAAGATGAAAAGTTCGTGCGCGAACTTAGTTTCAAATTTTCACTTCAAATTTGACCATATAACTCCTTTTAATGTTCTTAGTTGAGGGCTCTGGTTTTTTATAGAATGTTTTACGAAGAAATGACTCAAAACGTGAATATTTCGTAAAATCGCGAAAGAAGATGAAAAAAGTTCGTGCGCTAACTTAGTTTCAAATTTTCATTTGAAATTTGACCATAAAATTCTTTTTGATGTTCTAAGATGAGTGCTTTGGTTTTAAAGAATGTTTTGCGATGAAATGATGCAAAACGTTCATATTTACTAAAATTTCTAAACAAGATGAAAAGCTTGGGCTGAACTTTGTTTCAAAATTTCACCTCAAATTTGACCATATAACTCTTTTTCTTGTTCTAAGAAGAGGGCGTTGGTTTTGAAGAATGTTTTGCGAGAAAATGAAGCAAAACGTTCATATTTAGAAAAATCCCGAAAGAAGATGAAAACTTCGTGTGCGAACTTAGTTTCAAATTTTCACTTCAAATTTGACCATATAACACCTTTTGATGTTCTAAGGTGAGGGCTTTAGTTTTAAAGAATGTTTTGCGACGAAATGACTCAAAACATGCATATTTCGTAAAATCGCGAAAGAAGATGAAAAGTTCGTGCGCAAACTGAGTTTCAAATTTTCACTTCAAATTTGACCATATAACTCTTTTTCATGTTCCAAGAAGAGGGCGTTGGTTTTGAAGAATTTTTTGCGACAAAATGAAGCAAAAGTTTCATACTTAGTAAAATCTCGAAAAAAGATAAAAAGTTCGTGCGCGAACTTATTTTCAAATTTTCACTTCAAATTTGACCATATAACTCTTTTTCATGTTCTAAGAAGAGGGCGTTGGTTTTGAAGAACGGTTTGCGAGAAAATGAAGCAAAAGGTTCATATTTGGTAAAATCCCGAAAGAATATGAAAAGTTCATGGGCGAACTTAGTTTCAAATTTTCACTTCAAATTTGACCATATAATTCCTTTTAATGTTCTAAGTTGAGGGCTTTGGTTTTAAAGAATGTTTTGCGAAGAAATGACTCAAAACGTGCATATTTGGTAAAATCACGAAATAAGATGAAAAGTTTGTGCGCAAACTCAGTTTCAAATTTTCACTTCAAATTTGACCATATAACTCTTTTTCATGTTCTAAGAAGAGGGCGTTGGTTTTGAAGAATGTTTTGCGAGAAAATGAAGCGTAATGTTCATATTTAGTAAAATTTCGAAAGAAGATGAAAAGTACGTGCGCGAACTTAGTTTCAAATTTTCACTTCAAATTTGACCATAAAACTCCTTTTGATGTTCTATGATGACTGCTTTGGTTTTAAAGAATATTTGGCGATGAAATGATGCAACAAGTGCATATTTCGTAAAATTCCTAAACAAGATAAAAAGTTCGTGGGCGAACTTAGTATCAAAATTTCAACTCAAATTTGACCATATAACTTTTTTCATATTCTAAGAAGAGGGCGTTCGTTTTGAAAAATATTTTACAAGAAAATGAAGCAAAAGGTTGATATTTAGTAAAATCCCGAAAGAAAATCAAAAGTTCGTGCGCGAACCTAGTTTCAAATTTTCACTTCAAATTTGACCATATAACTTTTTTTCATGTTCTAACAAGAGGGCGTTGGTTTTGAAGAACGGTTTGCGAGAAAATGAAGCAAAAGGTTCATATTTGGTAAAATCCCGAAAGAATATGAAAAGTTCATGGGCGAACTTAGTTTCAAATTTTCACTTCAAATTTGACCATTTAACTCCTTTTGATATTCTAAGATGAGGACTTTGGTTTTAAAGAATGTTTTGCGACGAAATGACTCAAAACATGCATATTTCGTAAAATCGCGAAAGAAGATGAAAAGTTCGTGCGCAAACTGAGTTTCAAATTTTCACTTCAAATTTGACCATATAACTCTTTTTCATGTTTTAAGAAGAGGGCGTTGGTTTTGAAGAATGTTTTGCGCGAAAATGAATCAAAAGGTTCATATTTAGTAAAATCCTGAAAGAAGATGAAAAGTTAGTGCGCGAACTTAGTTTCAAATTTTCAATTCAAATATGATCATATAACTCCTTTTGATGTTCTAAGATGAGGGCTTTGGTTTTAAAGAATGTTTTGCGACGAAATGACTCAAAACGTGCATATTTCGTAAAATCGCGAAAGAAGATTAAAAGTTCGTGCGCAAACTTAGTTTCAAATTTTTCACCTCAAATTTGACCATATAACTATTTTTCATGTTCTAAGAAGAGGGCGTTGGTTTTGAAGAATGTTTTGCGAGAAAATGAAGCAAAAGGTTCATATTTAGTAAAATCACGAAAGAAGATGAAAAGTTCGTGCGCGAACTTAGTTTCAAATTTTCACTTCAAATTTGACCATATAACTCCTTTTAATGTTCTTAGTTGAGGGCTCTGGTTTTAAAGAATGTTTTGCGAAGAAATGACTCAAAACGTGAATATTTCGTAAAATCGCGATAAAAGATGAAAAAAGTTCGTGCACTAACTTAGTTTCAAATTTTCATTTGAAATTTGACCATAAAATTCTTTTTGATGTTCTAAGATGAGTGCTTTGGTTTTAAAGAATGTTTTGCGATGAAATGATGCAAAACGTTCATATTTACTAAAATTTCTAAACAAGATGAAAAGCTTGGGCTGAACTTTGTTTCAAAATTTCACCTCAAATTTGACCATATAACTCTTTTTCTTGTTCTAAGAAGAGGGCGTTGGTTTTGAAGAATGTTTTGCGAGAAAATGAAGCAAAACGTTCATATTTAGTAAAATCCCGAAAGAAGATGAAAACTTCGTGTGCGAACTTAGTTTCAAATTTTCACTTCAAATTTGACCATATAACACCTTTTGATGTTCTAAGGTGAGGGCTTTAGTTTTAAAGAATGTTTTGCGACGAAATGACTTAAAATGTGAATATTTCGTAAAATCGCGAAAGAAGATGAAAAGTTCGTGCGCAAACTCAGTTTCAAATTTTCACTTCAAATTTTACCATATAACTCTTTTTCATGTTCTAAGAAGAGGGCGTTGGTTTTGAAGAATGTTTTGCGAGAAAATGAACCGAAATGTTCATATTTAGTAAAATACCGAAAGAAGATGAAAAGTACGTGCGCGAACTTAGTTTCAAATTTTCACTTCAAATTTCACCATAAAACTCCTTTTGATGTTCTAAGATGACTGCTTTGGTTTTAAAGAATATTTGGCGATGAAATGATGCAAAAAGTGCATATTTCGTAAAATTCCTAAACAAGATAAAAAGTTCGTGGGTGAACTTAGTATCAAAATTTCAACTGAAATTTGACCATATAACTTTTTTTCATATTCTAAGAAGAGGGCGTTCGTTTTGAATAATTTTTTATAAGAAAATGAAGCAAAAGGTTGATATTTTGTAAAATCCCGAAAGAAGATCAAAAGTTCGTGGTCGAACAAAGTTTCTATTTTTCACTTCAAATTTGACCATATAACTCTTTTTCATGTTCTAAGAATAGGGCGTTGGTTTTGAAGAATGTTTTGCGAGAAAATGAAGCAAAAGGTTCATATTTAGTAAAATCCCGAAAGAAGATGAAAAGTTCGTACGCGAACTTAGTTTCAAATTTTCACTTCAAATTTGACCATATAACACCTTTTGATGTTCTAAGGTGAGGGCTTTAGTTTTAAAGAATGTTTTGCGACGAAATGACTTAAAATGTGCATATATCGTAAAATCGCGAAAGAAGATGAAAAGCTCGTGCGCAAATTCAGTTTCAAATTTTCACTTCAAATTTGACTATATAACTCTTTTTCATGTTCCAAGAAGAGGGCGTTGGTTTTGAAGAATTTTTTGCGACAAAATGAAGCAAAAGGTTCATACTTAGTAAAATCTTGAAAAAGATAAAAAGTTCGTGCGCGAACTTATTTTCAAATTTTCACTTCAAATTTGACCATATAACTCCTTTTCATGTTTCTAAGAAGAGTGCTTTGGTTTTAAAGAATGTTTTGCGATGAAATGATGCAAAAAATGCATATTTCGTAAAATTCCTAAATAAGATGAAAAGTTCGTGGGCGAACTTTGTTTCAAAATTTCACCTCAAATTAAACCATATAACTCCTTTTGATGTTCTAAGATGAGTGCTTTGGTTTTAAAGAATGTTTTGGGAGAAAATGAAGCAAAAGATTCATATTTAGTAAAATCCCGAAAGAAGATGAAAAGTTCGTGCGCGAACTTAGTTTCAAATTTTCACTTCAAATTTGAGCATATAACTCTTTTTGATGTTCTAAGATGAGGGCTTTGTTTTTAAAGAATGTTTCGCGACGAAATGACTCAAAAAGTGCATATTTCGTAAAATCGCGAAAGAGAATGAAAAGTTCGTGCGCAAACTTAGTTTAAAATTTTCACTTCAAATTTGACTATAAAACTCCTTTTGATGTTCTAAGATGACTGCTTTGGTTTTAAAGAATATTTGGCGATGAAATGATGCAAAAAGTGCATATTTCGTAAAATTCCTAAACAAGATAAAAAGTTCGTGGGTGAACTTAGTATCAAAATTTCAACTGAAATTTGACCATATAACTTTTTTTCATATTCTAAGAAGAGGGCGTTCGTTTTGAATAATTTTTTATGAGAAAATGAAGCAAAAGTTTGATATTTTGTAAAATCCCGAAAGAAGATCAAAAGTTCGTGGTCGAACTAAGTTTCAAATTTTCACTTCAAATTTGACCATATAACTCTTTTTCATGTTCTAAGAATAGGACGTTGGTTTTGAAGAATGTTTTGCGAGAAAATGAAGCAAAAGGTACATATTTAGTAAAATCCTGAAAGAAGATGAAAAGTTTGTACGCGAACTTAGTTTCAAATTTTCACTTCAAATTTGACCATATAACACCTTTTGATGTTCTAAGGTGAGGGCTTTAGTTTTAAAGAATGTTTTGCAACGAAATGACTTAAAATGTGCATATTTCGTAAAATCGCGAAAGAAGATGAAAAGTTCGTGCGCAAATTCAGTTTCAAATTTTCACTACAAATTTGACCATATAACTCTTTTTCATGTTCCAAGAAGAGGGCGTTGGTTTTGAAGAATTTTTTGCGACAAAATGAAGCAAAAGTTTCATACTTAGTAAAATCTCGGAAAAAGATAAAAAGTTCGTGCACGAACTTATTTTCAAATTTTCACTTCAAATTTGACCATATAACTCTTTTTCATGTTCTAAGAAGAGGACGTTGGTTTTGAAGAACGGTTTGCGAGAAAATGAAGCAAAAGGTTCATATTTGGTAAAATCCCGAAAGAATATGAAAAGTTCATGGGCGAACTTAGTTTCAAATTTTCACTTCAAATTTGACCATATAATTCCTTTTAATGTTCTAAGTTGAGGGCTTTGGTTTTAAAGAATGTTTTGCGAAGAAATGACTCAAAACGTGCATATTTGGTAAAATCACGAAATAAGATGAAAAGTTTGTGCGCAAACTCAGTTTCAAATTTTCACTTCAAATTTGACCATATAACTCTTTTTCATGTTCTAAGAAGAGGGCGTTGGTTTTGAAGAATGTTTTGCGAGAAAATGAAGCGAAATGTTCATATTTAGTAAAATTTCGAAAGAAGATGAAAAGTACGTGCGCGAACTTAGTTTCAAATTTTCACTTCAAATTTGACCATAAAACTCCTTTTGATGTTCTATGATGACTGCTTTGGTTTTAAAGAATATTTGGCGATGAAATGATGCAACAAGTGCATATTTCGTAAAATTCCTAAACAAGATAAAAAGTTCGTGGGCGAACTTAGTATCAAAATTTCAACTCAAATTTGACCATATAACTTTTTTCATATTCTAAGAAGAGGGCGTTCGTTTTGAAAAATATTTTACAAGAAAATGAAGCAAAAGGTTGATATTTAGTAAAATCCCGAAAGAAAATCAAAAGTTCGTGCGCGAACCTAGTTTCAAATTTTCACTTCAAATTTGACCATATAACTCTTTTTCATGTTCTAAGAAGAGGACGTTGGTTTTGAAGAACGGTTTGCGAGAAAATGAAGCAAAAGGTTCATATTTGGTAAAATCCCGAAAGAATATGAAAAGTTCATGGGCGAACTTAGTTTCAAATTTTCACTTCAAATTTGACCATTTAACTCCTTTTGATATTCTAAGATGAGGACTTTGGTTTTAAAGAATGTTTTGCGACGAAATGACTCAAAACATGCATATTTCGTAAAATCCCGAAAGAAGATGAAAAGTTCGTGCGCAAACTCAGTTTCAAATTTTCACTTCAAATTTTACAATATAACTCTTTTTCATGTTCTAAGAAGAGGGCGTTGTTTTTGAAGAATGTTTTGCGAGAAAATGAACCGAAATGTTCATATTTAGTAAAATACCGAAAGAAGATGAAAAGTACGTGCGCGAACTTAGTTTCAAATTTTCACTTCAAATTTCACCATAAATCTCCTTTAGATGTTCTAAGATGACTGCTTTGGTTTTAAAGAATGTTTTGCGATGAAATGATTCAAAACGTTCATATTAAGTAAAATTCCTAAACAAGATGAAAAGTTCGTGAGCGAACTTTGTTTCAAAATTTCACCTCACATTTGACCATATAACTCTTTTTCTTGTTTTAAGAAGAGGGCGTTGGTTTTGAAGATTGTTTTGCGATAAAATGAAACAAAAGGTTCATATTTAGTAAAATCCCGAAAGAAGATGAAAAGTTCGTGCGCGAACTTAGTTTCAAATTTTCACTTCAAATTTGAGCATATAACTCATTTTGATGTTCTAAGATGAGGGCTTTGGTTTTAAAGAATGTTTTGCGACGATATGACTCAAAATGTGCATATTTCGTAAAATCGCGAAAGAAGATGAAAAGTTCATGCGCAAACTTAGTTTCAAATTTTCACTTCAAATTTGACTATAAAACTCCTTTTGATGTTCTAAGATGAGTGCTTTGGTTTTAAAGAATGTTTTGCGATGAAATGATGCAAAACGTTCATATTAAGTAAAATTCCTAAACAAGATGAAAAGTTCGTGGGCGAACTTTGTTTCAAAATTTCACCTCACATTTGACCATATAACTCTTTTTCTTGTTCTAAGAAGAGGGCGTTGGTTTTGAAGATTGTTTTGCGATAAAATGAAACAAAAGGTTCATATTTAGTAAAATCCCGAAAGAAGATGAAAAGTTCGTGTGCGAACTTAGTTTCAAATTTTCACTTCAAATTTGAGCATATAACTCATTTTGATGTTCTAAGATGAGGGCTTTGGTTTTAAAGAATGTTTTGCGACGATATGACTCAAAATGTGCATATTTCGTAAAATCGCGAAAGAAGATGAAAAGTTCTTGCGCAAACTTAGTTTCAAATTTTCACTTCAAATTTGACTATAAAACTCCTTTTGATGTTTTAAGATGAGTGCTCTGGTTTTAAAGAATGTTTTGCGATGAAATGATGCAAAACGTTCGTATTAAGTAAAATTCCTAAACAAGATAAAAAGTTCGTGGGCGAACTTTGTTTCGAAATTTCACCTCAAATTTGACCATATAACTCCTTTTCTTGTTCTAAGAAGAGGGCGTTGGTTTTGAAGAATGTTTTGCGAGAAAATGAAGCAAAAGGTTCATATTTAGTAAAATCACGAAAGAAGATGAAAAGTTCGTGCGCGAACTTAGTTTCAAATTTTCACTTCAAATTTGACCATATAACTCCTTTTAATGTTCTTAGTTGAGGTCTCTGGTTTTAAAGAATGTTTTGCGAAGAAATGACTCAAAACGTGAATATTTCGTAAAATCGCGAAAGAAGATGAAAAAAGTTCGTGCGCTAACTTAGTTTCAAATTTTCATTTGGAATTTGACCATAAAATTCTTTTTGATGTTCTAAGATGAGTGCTTTGGTTTTAAAGAATGTTTTGCGATGAAATGATGCAAAACGTTCATATTTACTAAAATTCCTAAACAAGATGAAAAGCTTGGGCTGAACTTTGTTTCAAGATTTCACCTCAAATTTGACCATATAACTCTTTTTCTTGTTCTAAGAAGAGGGCGTTGGTTTTGGAGAATGTTTTGCGAGAAAATGAAGCAAAACGTTCATATTTAGTAAAATCCCGAAAGAAGATGAAAACTTCGTGTGCGAACTTAGTTTCAAATTTTCACTTCAAATTTGACCATATAACACCTTTTGATGTTCTAAGGTGAGGGCTTTAGTTTTAAAGAATGTTTTGCGACGAAATGACTTAAAATGTGAATATTTCGTAAAATCGCGAAAGAAGATGAAAAGTTCGTGCGCAAACTCAGTTTCAAATTTTCACTTCAAATTTTACCATATAACTCTTTTTCATGTTCTAAGAAGAGGGCGTTGGTTTTGAAGAATGTTTTGCGAGAAAATGAACCGAAATGTTCATATTTAGTAAAATACCGAAAGAAGATGAAAAGTACGTGCGCGAACTTAGTTTCAAATTTTCACTTCAAATTTCACCATAAAACTCCTTTTGATGTTCTAAGATGACTGCTTTGGTTTTAAAGAATATTTGGCGATGAAATGATGCAAAAAGTGCATATTTCGTAAAATTCCTAAACAAGATAAAAAGTTCGTGGGTGAACTTAGTATCAAAATTTCAACTGAAATTTGACCATATAACTTTTTTTCATATTCTAAGAAGAGGGCGTTCGTTTTGAATAATTTTTTATGAGAAAATGAAGCAAAAGTTTGATATTTTGTAAAATCCCGAAAGAAGATCAAAAGTTCGTGGTCGAACAAAGTTTCTATTTTTCACTTCAAAATTGACCATATAACTCTTTTTCATGTTCTAAGAATAGGGCGTTGGTTTTGAAGAATGTTTTGCGAGAAAATGAAGCAAAAGGTTCATATTTAGTAAAATCCCGAAAGAAGATGAAAAGTTCGTACGCGAACTTAGTTTCAAATTTTCACTTCAAATTTGACCATATAACACCTTTTGATGTTCTAAGGTGAGGGCTTTAGTTTTAAAGAATGTTTTGCGACGAAATGACTTAAAATGTGCATATTTCGTAAAATCGCGAAAGAAGATGAAAAGTTCGTTCGCAAATTCAGTTTCAAATTTTCACTTCAAATTTGACTATATAACTCTTTTTCATGTTCCAAGAAGAGGGCGTTGGTTTTGAAGAATTTTTTGCGACAAAATGAAGCAAAAGGTTCATACTTAGTAAAATCTTGAAAAAAGATAAAAAGTTCGTGCGCGAACTTATTTTCAAATTTTCACTTCAAATTTGACCATATAACTCCTTTTCATGTTTCTAAGAAGAGTGCTTTGGTTTTAAAGAATGTTTTGCGATGAAATGATGCAAAAAATGCATATTTCGTAAAATTCCTAAATAAGATGAAAAGTTCGTGGGCGAACTTTGTTTCAAAATTTCAGCTCAAATTAAACCATATAACTCCTTTTGATGTTCTAAGATGAGTGCTTTGGTTTTAAAGAATGTTTTGGGAGAAAATGAAGCAAAAGGTTCATATTTAGTAAAATCCCGAAAGAGGATGAAAAGTTCGTGCGCGAATTTAGTTTCAAATTTTCACTTCAAATTTGAGCATATAACTCTTTTTGATGTTCTAAGATGAGGGCTTTGTTTTTAAAGAATGTTTCGCGACGAAATGACTCAAAAAGTGCATATTTGGTAAATTCGCGAAAGAGAATGAAAAGTTCGTGCGCAAACTTAGTTTCAAATTTTCACTTCAAATTTGACTATAAAACTCCTTTTGATGTTCTAAGATGACTGCTTTGGTTTTAAAGAATATTTGGCGATGAAATGATGCAAAAAGTGCATATTTCGTAAAATTCCTAAACATGATAAAAAGTTCGTGGGTGAACTTAGTATCAAAATTTCAACTGAAATTTGACCATATAACTTTTTTTCATATTCTAAGAAGAGGGCGTTCGTTTTGAATAATTTTTTATGAGAAAATGAAGCAAAAGGTTGATATTTTGTAAAATCCCGAAAGAAGATCAAAAGTTCGTGGTCGAACTAAGTTTCAAATTTTCAGTTCAAATTTGACCATATAACTCTTTTTCATGTTCTAAGAATAGGGAGTTGGTTTTGAAGAATGTTTTGCGAGAAAATGAAGCAAAAGGTTCATATTTAGTAAAATCCCGAAAGAAGATGAAAAGTTCGTACGCGAACTTAGTTTCAAATTTTCAATTCAAATTTGACCATATAACACCTTTTGATGTTCTAAGGTGAGGGCTTTAGTTTTAAAGAATGTTTTGCAACAAAATGACTTAAAATGTGCATATTTCGTAAAATCGCGAAAGAAGATGAAAAGTTCGTGCGCAAATTCAGTTTCAAATTTTCACTTCAAATTTGACCATATAACTCTTTTTCATGTTCCAAGTAGAGGGCGTTGGTTTTGAAGAATTTTTTGCGACAAAATGAAGCAAAAGTTTCATAGTTAGTAAAATCTCAAAAAAAGATAAAAAGTTTGTGCGCGAACTTATTTTCAAATTTTCACTTCAAATTTGACCATATAACTCTTTTTCATGTTCTAAGAAGAGGGCGTTGGTTTTGAAGAACGGTTTGCGAGAAAATGAAGCAAAAGGTTCATATTTAGTAAAATTCCGAAAGAAGATGAAAAGTTCGTGCGCGAACTTAGTTTCAAATTTTCACTTCAAATTTGACCATATAATTCCTTTTAATGTTCTAAGATGATTTCTTTGGTTTTAAAGAATATTTGGCGATGAAATGATGCAACAAGTGCATATTTCGTAAAATTCCTAAACAAGATAAAAAGTTCGTGCGCGAACTGAGTATCAAAATTTCAACTCAAATTTGACCATATAACTTTTTTCATATTCTAAGAAGAGGGAGTTCGTTTTGAATAATATTTTACAAGAAAATGAAGCAAAATGTTGATATTTAGTAAAATCCCGAAAGAAAATCAAAAGTTCGTGCGCGAACCTAGTTTCAAATTTTCACTTCAAATTTGACTATATAACTCTTTTTCATGTTCTAAGAAGAGGGCGTTGGTTTTGAAGAACGGTTTGCGAGAAAATGAAGCAAAATGTTCATATTTGGTAAAATCCCGAAAGAATATGAAAAGTTCGTGGGCGAACTTAGTTTCAAATTTTCACTTCAAATTTGACCATATAACTCCTTTTGATATTTTAAGATGAGGGCTTTGGTTTTAAAGAATGTTTTGCGACGAAATGACTCAAAACATGCATATTTCGTAAAATCGCGAAAGAAGATGAAAAGTTCGTGCGCAAACTGAGTTTCAAATTTTCACTTAAAATTTGACCATATAACTCTTTTTCATGTTTTAAGAAGAGGGCGTTGGTTTTGAAGAATGTTTTACGAGAAAATGAAGCAAAAGGTTCATATTTAGTAAAATCCTGAAAGAAGTTGAAAAGTTTGTACGCGAACTTAGTTTCAAATTTTCAATTCAAATATGATCATAAAACTCCTTTAGATGTTCTAAGATGAGGGCATTGATTTTAAAGAATGTTTTGCGACGAAATGACTCAAAACGTGCATATTTCGTAAAATCGCGAAAGACGATTAAAAGTTCGTGCGCAAACTTAGTTTCAAATTTTACACCTCAAATTTGACCATATAACTATTTTTCATATTCTAAGAAGAGGGCATTGGTTTTGAAGAATATTTTGCGAGAAAATGAAGCAAAAAGTTGATATTTAGTAAAATCACGAAAGAAGATGAAAAGTTCGTGCGCGAACTTAGTTTCAAATTTTCATTCAAATTTGACTATATAACTCTTTTTCATGTTCTAAGAAGAGTGCTTTGGTTTTAAAGAATGTTTTGCGATGAAATGATGCAAAAAGTGCATATTTTGTAAAATCCCGAAAAAAGACGAAAAGTTCGTGCGCGAACTTTTTTTCAAATTTTCACTTCAAATTTGAGCATACCTTTTGATGTTCTAAGATGAGGGCTTTGGTTTTAAAGAATGTTTTGCGACGAAATGACTCAAAACGTGCATATTTCGTAAAATCGCGAAAGAAGATGAAATGTTCGTGCGCAAACTTAGTTTCAAATTTTCACTTCAAATTTGACTATAAAACTCCTTTTGATGTTCTAAGATGAGTGCTTTGGTTTTAAAAAATGTTTTGCGATGAAATGATGCAAAACGTTCGTATTAAGTAAAATTCCTAAACAAGATGAAAAGTTCGTGAGCGAACTTTGTTTCGAAATTTCACCTCACATTTGACCATATAACTCCTTTTCTTGTTCTAAGAAGAGGGCGTTGGTTTTGAGGAATGTTTTGCGAAAAAATGAAGCAAAAGGTTCATATTTAGTAAAATCCCGAAAGAAGATGAAAAGTTCGTGCGCGAACTTAATTTCAAATTTTCACTTCAAATTTGAGCATATAACTCCTTTTGATGTTCTAAGATGAGGGCATTGGTTTTAAACAATGTTTTGCGACGAAATGACTCGTAACGTGCATATTTCGTAAAATCGCGAAAGAAGATGAAAAGTTCGTGCGCAAACTGAGTTTCAAATTTTCACTTCAAATTTGACCATATAACTCTTTTTCATGTTTTAAGAAGAGGGCGTTGGTTTTGAAGAATGTTTTGCGCGAAAATGAATCAAAAGGTTCATATTTAGTAAAATCCTGAAAGAAGATGAAAAGTTAGTGCGCGAACTTAATTTCAAATTTTCACTTCAAATTTGAGCATATAACTCCTTTTGATGTTCTAAGATGAGGGCATTGGTTTTAAACAATGTTTTGCGACGAAATGACTCATAACGTGCATATTTCGTAAAATCGCGAAAGAAGATGAAAAGTTCGTGCGCAAACTTAGTTTCAAATTTTCACTTCAAATTTGACTATAAAACTCCTTTTGATGTTCTAAGATGAGTGCTCTGGTTTTAAAGAATGTTTTGCGATGAAATGATGCAAAACGTTCGTATTAAGTAAAATTCCTAAACAAGATGAAAAGTTCGTGGGCGAACTTTGTTTCGAAATTTCACCTCAAATTTGACCATATAACTCCTTTTCTTGTTCTAAGAAGAGGGCGTTGGTTTTGAAGAATGTTTTGCGAGAAAATGAAGCAAAAGGTTCATATTTAGTAAAATCTCGAAAGAAGATGAAAAGATCGTGCGCGAACTTAGTTTCAAATTTTCACTTCAAATTTGACCATATAACTCCTTTTAATGTTCTTAGTTGAGTGCTTTGGTTTTAAAGAATGTTTTGCGAAGAAATGACTCAAAACGTGCATATTTCGTAAAATCGCGAGAGAAGATGAAAAGTTCGTGCGCTAACTTAGTTTCAAATTTTCATTTGAAATTTGACCATAAAATTCTTTTTGATGTTCTAAGATGAGTGCTTTGGTTTTAAAGAATGTTTTGCGATGAAATGATGCAAAACGTTCATATTTACTAAAATTCCTAAACAAGATGAAAAGCTCGTGGGCGAACTTTGTTTCAAAATTTCACCTCAAATTTGACCATATAACTCTTTTTCTTGTTCTAAGAAGAGGGCGTTGGTTTTGAAGAATGTTTTGCGAGAAAATGAAGCAAAACGTTCATATTTAGTAAAATCCCGAAAGAAGAAGAAAAGTTCGTGTGCGAAGTTAGTTTCAAATTTTCACTTCAAATTTGACCATATAACACCTTTTGATGTTCTAAGGTGAGAGCTTTAGTTTTAAAAAATGTTTTGCGACGAAATGACTTAAAATGTGCATATTTCGTAAAATCGGGAAAGAAGATGAAAAGTTCGTGCGCAAACTCAGTTTCAAATTTTTACTTCAAATTTGACCATAAAACTCCTTTTGATGATCTAAGATGAGGACTTTTGTTTTAAAGAATGTTTTGCGACGAAATGACTCAAGACGTGCATATTTCGTAAGATCGCGAAAAAAGATGAGAAGTTCGTGCGCAAACTCAGTTTCAAATTTTCACTTCAAATTTGACTATATAACTCTTTTTCATGTTCTAAGAAGAGGGCGTTGGTTTTGAAGAATGTTTTGCGAGAAAATGTAGCAAAAGGTTCATATTTAGTAAAATCTCGAAAGAAGATGAAAATTTCGTGCGCGAACTTAGTTTCAAATTTTCACTTCAAATTTGACCATAAAACTCCTTTGGATGATCTAAGATGAGGACTTTGGTTTTAAAGAATGTTTTGCGACGAAATGACTCAAACGTGCATATTTCGTAAGATCGCGAAAAAAGATGAAAAGTTCGTGCGCTAACTGAAATTCAAATTTTCACTTCAAATTTGACCATAAAACTTCTTTTGATGTTCTAAGATTAGTGATTTAGTTTTAAAGAATGTTTTGCGACGAAATGACTCAAAACGTGCATATTTCGTAAAATCGCGAAAGAAGATGAAAAGTTCGTGCGCTAAGTTAGTTTCAAATTTTCAATTCAAATTTGACCATAAAACTCCTTTTGATGTTCTAAGATGAGTGCTTTGGTTTTAAAGAATGTTTTGCGAGAAAATGAAGCAAGAGGTTCATATTTAGTAAAATTCCGAAAGAAGATGAAAAGTTCGTGCACGAACTTAGTTTCAAATTTCCACTTCAAATTTGAGCATATAACTCCTTTTGATGTTCTAAGATGAGGGCTTTGGTTTTAAAGAATGTTTTGCGATGAAATGATGCAAAAAGTGCATATTTAGTAAAATCGCGAAAAAAGATGAAAAGTTCGTGCGCGAACTTATTTTCAAATTTTCGCTTCAAATTTGAGCATATAACTCCTTTTGATGTTCTAAGATGAGGGCTTTGGTTTTAAAGAATGTTTTGCGATGAAATGATGCAAAAAGTGCATATTTAGTAAAATCGCGAAAAAAGATGAAAAGTTCGTGCGCGAACTTATTTTCAAATTTTCACTTCAAATTTGAGCATATAACTCCTTTTGATGTTCTAAGATGAGGGCATTGGTTTTAAAAAATGTTTTGCGACGATATGACTCATAACGTGCATATTTCGTAAAATCACGAAAGAAGATGAAAAGTTCGTGCGCAAACTTAGTTTCAAATTTTCACCTCAAATTTGACTATAAAACTCCTTTTGATGTTCTAAGATGAGTGCTCTGGTTTTAAAGAATGTTTTGCGATGAAATGATGCAAAACGTTCGTATTAAGTAAAATTCCTAAACAAGATGAAAAGTTCGTGGGCGAACTTTGTTTCGAAATTTCACCTCAAATTTGACCATATAACTCCTTTTCTTGTTCTAAGAAGAGGGCGGTTGTTTTGAAGAATGTTTTGCGAGAAAATGAAGCAAAAGGTTCACATTTAGTAAAATCCCGAAAGAAGATGAAAAGTTCGTGCGCGAACTTAGTTTCAAATTTTCACTTCAAATTTGACCATATAACTCCTTTTAATGTTCTTAGTTGAGGGCTTTGGTTTTAAAGAATGTTTTGCGAAGAAATGACTCAAAACATGCATATTTCGTAAAATCGCGAAAGAAGATGAAAAGTTCGTGCGCTAACTTAGTTTCAAATTTTCATTTGAAATTTGACCATAAAATTCTTTTTGATGTTCTAAGATGAGTGCTTTGGTTTTAAAGAATGTTTTGCGATGAAATGATGCAAAACGTTCATATTTACTAAAATTCCTAAACAAGATGAAAAGCTCGTGGGCGAACTTTGTTTCAAAATTTCACCTCAAATTTGACCATATAACTCTTTTTCTTGTTCTAAGAAGAGGGCGTTGGTTTTGAAGAATGTTTTGCGAGAAAATGAAGCAAAACGTTCATATTTTGTAAAATCCCGAAAGAAGATCAAAAGTTCGTGTGCGAAGTTAGTTTCAAATTTTCACTTCAAATTTTACCATATAACACCTTTTGATGTTCTAAGGTGAGGGCTTTAGTTTTAAAGAATGTTTTGCGACTAAATGACTCAAAACGTGCATATTTCGTAAGATCGCGAAAAAAGATGAAAAGTTCGTGCGCAAACACAGTTTCAAATTTTCACTTCAAATTTGACCATATAACTCTTTTTCATGTTCTAAGAAGAGGGCGTTGGTTTTGAAGAATGTTTTGCGAGAAAATGTAGCAAAAGGTTCATATTTAGTAAAATCTCGAAAGAAGATGAAAAGTTCGTGCGCGAACTTAGTTTCAAATTTTCACTTCAAATTTGACCATAAAACTCCTTTTGATGATCTAAGATGAGAACTTTGGTTTTAAAGAATGTTTTGCGACGAAATGACTCAAAACGTGCATATTTCGTAAGATCGCGAAAAAAGATGAAAAGTTCGTGCGCTAACTGAAATTCAAATTTTCACTTCAAATTTGACCATAAAACTTCTTTTGATGTTCTAAGATTAGTGCTTTAGTTTTAAAGAATGTTTTGCGACGAAATGACTCAAAACGTGCATATTTCGTAAAATCGCGAAAGAAGATGAAAAGTTCGTGCGCTAACTTAGTTTCAAATTTTCAATTCAAATTTGACTATAAAACTCCTTTTGATGTTCTAAGATGAGTGCTTTCGTTTTAAAGAATGTTTTGCGACGAAATGACTCAAAACGTGCATATTTCGTAAGATCGCGAAAAAAGATGAAACGTTCGTGCGCTAACTGAAATTCAAATTTTCACTTCAAATTTGACCATAAAACTTCTTTTCATGTTCTAAGAAGAGTGCTTTAGTTTTAAAGAATGTTTTGCGATGAGAAGATGCAAAAAATGCATATTTAGTAAAATCCCGAAGGAAGATGAAAAGTTCGTGCACGAACTTAGTTTCAAATTTTCACTTCAAATTTGAGCATATAACTCCTTTCGATGTTCTAAGATGAGGGCTTTAGTTTTAAAGAATGTTTTGCGATGAAATGATGCAAAAAGTGCATATTTAGTAAAATCGCGAAAAAAGATGAAAAGTTCGTGCGCGAACTTATTTTCAAATTTTCACTTCAAATTTGAGCATATAACTCCTTTTGATGTTCTAAGATGAGGGCATTGGTTTTAAAAAATGTTTTGCGACGATATGACTCATAACGTGTATATTTCGTAAAAAACGAGAAAGAAGATGAAAAGTTCGTGCGCAAACTTAGTTTCAAATTTTCACTTCAAATTTGACTATAAAACTCCTTTTGATGTCCTAAGATGAGTGCTCTGGTTTTAAAGAATTTTTTGCGATGAAATGATGCAAAACGTTCGTATTAAGTAAAATTCCTAAACAATATGAAAAGTTCGTGGGCGAACTTTGTTTCGAAATTTCACCTCAAATTTAACCATATAACTCCTTTTCTTGTTCTAAGAAGAGGGCGTTGGTTTTGAAGAATGTTTTGCGAGAAAATGAAGCAAAAGGTTCATATTTAGTAAAATCCCGAAAGAAGATGAAAAGTTCGTGCGCGAACTTTGTTTCAAATTTTCACTTCAAATTTGACCATATAACTCCTTTTAATGTTCTTAGTTGAGGGCTTTGGTTTTAAAGAATGTTTTGCGAAGAAATGACTCAAAACGTGCATATTTCGTAAAATCGCGAAAGAAGATGAAAAGTTCGTGCGCAAACTTAGTTTCAAATTTTCACTTGAAATTTGACCATAAAATTCTTTTTGATGTTCTAAGATGAGTGCTTTGGTTTTAAAGAATGTTTTGCGTTGAAATGATGCAAAACGTTCATATTTACTAAAATTCCTAAACAAGATGAAAAGCTCGTGGGCGAACTTTGTTTCAAAATTTCACCTCAAATTTGACCATATAACCTTTTTCTTGTTCTAAGAAGAGGGCGTTGGTTTTGAAGAATGTTTTGCGAGAAAATGAAGCAAAACGTTCATATTTAGTAAAATCTCGAAAGAAGATGAAAAGTTCGTGTGCGAAGTTAGTTTCAAATTTTTACTTCAAATTTGACCATATAACACCTTTTGATGTTCTAAGGTGAGGGCTTTAGTTTTAAAGAATGTTTTGCGACGAAATGACTTAAAATGTGCATATTTCGTAAAATCGCGAAAGAAGATGAAAAGTTCGTGCGCAAACTCAGTTTCAAATTTTCACTTCAAATTTGACCATATAACTCTTTTTCAAGTTCTAAGAAGAGGGCGTTGGTTTTGAAGAATGTTTTGCGAGAAAATGTAGCAAAAGGTTCATATTTAGTAAAATCTCGAAAGAAGAAGAAAAGTTCGTGCGCGAACTTAGTTTCAAATTTTCACTTCAAATTTGACCAAAAAACTCCTTTTGATGATCTAAAATGAGGACTTTGATTTTAAAGAATGTTTTGCGACGAAATGACTCAAAACGTGCATATTTCATAAGATCGCGAAAAAAGATGAAAAGTTCGTGCGCAAACTCAGTTTCAAATTTTCACTTCAAATTTGACCATATAACTCTTTTTCATGTTCTAAGAAGAGGGCGTTGGTTTTGAAGAATGTTTTGCGAGAAAATGTAGCAAAAGGTTCATATTTAGTAAAATCTCGAAAGAAGAAGAAAAGTTCGTGTGCGAACTTAGTTTCAAATTTTCACTTCAAATTTGACCATAAAACTCCTTTTGATGATCTAAGATGAGGACTTTGGTTTTAAAGAATGTTTTGCGAAGAAATGACTCAAAACGTGCATATTTCGTAAAATCGCGAAAGAAGAAGAAAAGTTCGTGCTCTAACTTAGTTTCAAATTTTCATTTGAAATTTGACCATAAAATTCTTTTTGATGTTCTAAGATGAGTGCTTTGGTTTTAAAGAATGTTTTTGCGATGAAATGATGCAAAACGTTCATATTTACTAAAATTTCTAAACAAGATGAAAAGCTCGTGGGCGAACTTTGTTTCAAAATATCACCTCAAATTTGACCATATTACCTTTTTCTTGTTCTAAGAAGAGGGCGTTGGTTTTGAAGAATGTTTTGCGAGAAAATGAAGCAAAACGTTCATATTTTGTAAAATCTCGAAAGAAGATGAAACGTTCGTGCACGAACTTAGTTTCAAATTTTCACTTCAAATTTGACCATAAAACTCCTTTTGATGATCTAAGATGAGGACTTTGGTTTTAAAGAATGTTTTGCGACGAAATGACTCAAAACGTGCATATTTCGTAAGATCGGGAAAAAAGATGAAAAGTTCGTGCGCTAACTGAGTTTCAAATTTTCACTACAAATTTGACCATAAAACTTCTTTTGATGTTCTAAGATTAGTGCTTTAGTTTTAAATAATGTTTTGCGACGAAATCACTCGAAACGTGCATATTTCGTAAAATCGCGAAAGAAGATGAAAAGTTCGTGCACGAACTCAGTTTCAAATTTTCACTTCAAATTTGACCATATAACTCTTTTTCATGTTCTAAGAAGAGAGCGTTGGTTTTGAAGAATGTTTTGCGAGAAAATGTAGCAAAAGGTTCATATTTAGTAAAATCTCGAGAGAAGATGAAAAGTTCGTGCGCGAACTTAGTTTCAAATTTTCACTTCAAATTTGACCATAAAACTCCTTTTGATGATCTAAGATGAGGACTTTGGTTTTAAAGAATGTTTTGCGACGAAATGACTCAAAACGTGCATATTTCGTAAGATCGCGAAAAAAGATGAAAAGTTCGTGCGCTAACTGAGTTTCAAATTTTCACTTCAAATTTGACCATAAAACTTGTTTTGATGTTCTAAGATTAGTGCTTTAGTTTTAAAGAATGTTTTGCGACGAAATGACTCAAAACGTGCATATTTCGTAAAATCGCGAAAGAAGATGAAAAGTTCGTGCCCTAACTTTGTTTCAAATTTTCAATTCAAATTTGACCATAAAACTCCTTTTGATGTTCTAAGATGAGTGCTTTGTTTTTAAAGAATGTTTTGCGAGAAAATGAAGCAAGAGGTTCATATTTAGTAAAATTCCGAAAGAAGATGAAAAGTTCGTGCGAGAACTTAGTTTCAAATTTTCACTTCAAATTTGAGCATATAACTCCTTTTGATGTTCTAAGATGAGGGCATTGGTTTTAAAGAATGTTTTGCGACGATATGACTCATAACGTGCATATTTCGTAAAATCGCGAAAGAAGATGAAAAGTTCGTGCGCAAACTCAGTTTCAAATTTTCACTTCAAATTTGACCATATAACTCTTTTTCATGTTCTAAGAAGAGAGCGTTGGTTTTGAAGAATGTTTTGCGAGAAAATGTAGCAAAAGGTTCATATTTATTAAAATCTCGAAAGAATATGAAAAGTTCGTGCGCAAACTCAGTTTCAAATTTTCACTTCAAATTTGACCATATAACTCTATTTCATGTTTTAAGAAGAGGGCGTTGGTTTTGAAGAATGTTTTGCGAGAAAATGAAGTTCATATTTAGTAAAATCCCGAAAGAAGATGAAAAGTTCGTGCGCTAACTTAGTTTCAAATTTTCACTTCAAATTTGACCATATAACTCCTTTTAATGTTCTTAGTTGAGGGCTTTGGTTTTAAAGTATGTTTTGCGAAGAAATGACTCAAAACGTGCATATTTCGTAAAATCGCGAAAGAAGATGAAAAGTTCGTGCGCTAACTTAGTTTGAAATTTTCACTTGAAATTTGACCATAAAATTCTTTTTGATGTTCTAAGATGAGTGCTTTGGTTTTAAAGAATGTTTTGCGATGAAATGATGCAAAACGTTCATATTTACTAAAATTCCTAAACAAGATGAAAAGCTCGTGGGCGAACTTTGTTTCAAAATTTCACCTCAAATTTGACCATATAACTCTTTTTCTTGTTCTAAGAAGAGGGCGTTGGTTTTGAAGAATGTTTTGCGAGAAAATAAAGCAAAACGTTCATATTTTGTAAAATCACGAAAGAAGATGAAAAGTTCGTGTGCGAAGTTAGTTTCAAATTTTCACTTCAAATTTGACCATATAACACCTTTTGATGTTCTAAGGTGAGGGCTTTAGTTTTAAAGAATGTTTTGCGACGAAATGACTTAGTGCATATTTCGTAAAATCGCGAAAGAAGATGAAAAGTTCGTGCGCAAACTCAGTTTCAAA
Source organism: Euonymus europaeus (assembly GCA_963580455.1). NCBI lineage: Eukaryota > Viridiplantae > Streptophyta > Magnoliopsida > Celastrales > Celastraceae > Euonymus > Euonymus europaeus. The sequence continues at coordinate 11,400,865 of OY756960.1, read as the reverse complement.
TTTTCACTTCAAATTTGACCATATAACTCTTTTTCATGTTCTAAGAAGAGGGCGTTGGTTTTGAAGAATGTTTTGCGAGAAAATGTAGCAAAAGGTTCATATTTAGTAAAATCTCGAAAGAAGATGAAAAGTTCGTGCGCGAACTTAGTTTCAAATTTTCACTTCAAATTTGACCATAAAACTCCTTTTGATGATCTAAGATGAGGACTTTGATTTTAAAGAATGTTTTGCGACGAAATGATTCAAAACGTGCATATTTCATAAGATCGCGAAAAAAGATGAAAAGTTCGTGCGCAAATTCAGTTTCAAATTTTCACTTCAAATTTGACCATATAACTCTTTTTCATGTTCTAAGAAGAGGGCGTTGGTTTTGAAGAATGTTTTGCGAGAAAATGTAGCAAAATGTTCATATTTAGTAAAATCTCGAAAGAAGATGAAAAGTTCGTGCACGAACTTAGTTTTAAATTTTCACTTCAAATTTGACCATAAAACTCCTTTTGATGATCTAAGATGAGGACTTTGGTTTTAAAGAATGTTTTGCGACGAAATGACTCAAAACGTGCATATTTCGTAAGATCGCGAAAAAAGATGAAAAGTTCGTGCGCTAACTGAGTTTCAAATTTTCACTTCAAATTTGACCATAAAACTTCTTTTGATGTTCTAAGATGAGTGCTTTAGTTTTAAAGAATGTTTTGCGACGAAATGACTCAAAACGTACATATTTCGTAAAATCGCGAAAGAAGATGAAAAGTTCGTGCGCTAACTTAGTTTCAAATTTTCAATTCACATTTGACCATAAAACTCCTTTTGATGTTCTAAGATGAGTGCTTTGGTTTTAAAGAATGTTTTGCGAGAAAATGAAGCAAGAGGTTCATATTTAGTAAAATCCCGAAAGAAGATGAAAAGTTCGTGCGCGAACTTAGTTTCAAATTTTCATTTCAAATTTGACCATATAACTCCTTTTGATGTTCTAAGTTAAGGGCTTTAATTTTGAAGAATATTTTGCGACGAAATGACTCAAAATGAGTATATTTCGTAAAATCGCGAAATAAGATGAAAAGTTCGTGCGCAAACTCAGTTTCAAATTTTCACTTCAAATTTGACCATATAACTCTTTTTCATGTTCTAAGAAGAGGTCGTTGGTTTTGAAGAATGTTTTGCGAGAAAATGAAGCGAAATGTTCATATTTAGTAGAATTCCGAAAGAAGATGAAAAGTTCGTGCGCGAACTTAGTTTCAAATTTTCACTTCAAATTTGACCATATAACTCCTTTTGATGATCTAAGATGAGGGCTTTGGTTTTAAAGAATGTTTTGCGACGATATGACTCAAAACGTGCATATTTCGTAAGATCGCGAAAAAAGATGAAAAGTTCGTGCGCTAACTGAGTTTCAAATTTTCACTTCAAATTTGACTATAAAACTTCTTTTGATGTTCCAAGATGAGTGCTTTAGTTTTAAAGAATGTTTTGCGACGAAATGACTCAAAACGTGCATATTTCGTAAAATCGCGAAAGAAGATGAAAAGTTCGTGCGCTAACTTAGTTTCAAATTTTCAATTCAAATTTGACCATAAAACTCCTTTTGATGTTCTAAGATGAGTGCTTTGGTTTTAAAGAATGTTTTGCGACGAAATGACTCAAAACGTGCATATTTCGTGCACAAACTCAGTTTCAAATTTTCACTTCAAATTTGACCATATAACTCTTTTTCATGTTCTAAGAAGAGGGCGTTGGTTTTGAAGAATGTTTTACGAGAAAATGTAGCAAAAGGTTCATATTTAGTAAAATCTCGAAAGAAGATGAAAAGTTCGTGCGCGAACTTAGTTTCAAATTTTCACTTCAAATTTAATCATATAACTCCTTTTGATGATCTAAGATGAGGGCTTTGGTTTTAAAGAATGTTTTGCGACGAAATGACTCAAAACGTGTATATTTCGTAAGATCGCGAAAAAAGATGAAAAGTTCGTGCGCTAATTGAGTTTCAAATTTTCACTTCAAATTTGACTATAAAACTTCTTTTGATGTTCCAAGATGAGTGCTTTAGTTTTAAAGAATGTTTTGCGACGAAATGACTCAAAACGTGCATATTTCGTAAAATCGCGAAAGAAGATGAAAAGTTCGTGCACTAACTTAGTTTCAAATTTTCAATTCAAATTTGACCATAAAACTCCTTTTGATGTTCTAAGATGAGTGCTTTGGTTTTAAAGAATGTTTTGCGACGAAATGACTCAAAACGTGCATATTTCGTAAAATCGCGAAAGAAGATGAAAAGTTCGTGCGCAAACTCAGTTTCAAATTTTTACTTCAAATTTGACCATATAACTCTTTTTCATGTTCTAAGAAGAGGGCGTTGGTTTTGAAGAATGTTTTGCGAGAAAATGAAGCAAAATGTTCGTATTTAGTAAAATCTCGAAAAAAGATGAAAAGTTCGTGCGCAAATTCAGTTTCAAATTTTCACTTCAAATTTGACCATATAACTCTTTTTCATGTTCTAAGAAGAGCGCGTTGGTTTTGAAGAATGTTTTGCGAGAAAATGTAGCAAAAGGTTCATATTTAGTAAAATCTCGAAAGAAGATGAAAAGTTCGTGCGAGAACTTAGTTTCAAATTTTCACTTCAAATTTGACCATAAAACTCCTTTTGATTATCTATGATGAGGGCTTTGGTTTTAAAGAATGTTTTGCGACGAAATGACTCAAAACGTGCATATTTCGTAAGATCGCGAAAAAGATGAAAAGTTCGTGCGCTAACTGAGTTTCAAATTTTCACTTCAAATTTGACCATAAAACTTCTTTTGGTGTTCTAAGATGAGGGCTTTGGTTTTAAAGAATGTTTTGCGACGAAATGAATCAAAACGTGCATATTTCGTAAGATCGCGAAAAAAGTTGAAAAGTTCGTGCGCAAACTCAGTTTCAAATTTTCATTTCCAATTTGACCATATAACTCTTTTTCATGTTCTAAGAAGAGGGCGTTGGTTTTGAAGAATGTTTTGCGAGAAAATGTTGCAAAAGGTTTATATTTAGTAAAATCTCGAAAGAAGATGAAATGTTCGTGCGCGAACTTAGTTTCAAATTTTCACTTCAAATTTGACCATAAAACTCCTTTTGATGATCTAAGATGAGAGCTTTGGTTTTAAAGAATGTTTTGCGACGAAATGACTCAAAACATGCATATTTCGTAAAATCGCGAAAAAAGATGAAAAGTTCGTGCGCTAACTGAGTTTCAAATTTTCACTTCAAATTTGACCATAGAACTTCTTTTGATGTTCTAAGATAAGTGCTTTAGTTTTAAAGATTGTTTTCCAACGAAATGACTCAAAACGTGCATATTTCGTAAAATCGCGAAAGAAGATGAAAGGTTCGTGAGCAAACTCAGTTTCAAATTTTCACTTCAAATTTGACCATATAACGCTTTTTCATGTTCTACGAAGAGGGCGTTGGTTTTGAAGAATGTTTTGCGAGAAAATGTAGCAAAAGGTTCATATTTAGTAAAATCTCGAAAGAAGATGAAAAGTTCGTGCGCGAACTTAGTTTCAAATTTTCACTTCAAATTTGACCATAAAACTCCTTTTGATGATCTAAGACGAGGGCTTTGGTTTTAAAGAATGTTTTGCGACGAAATGACTCAAAACGTGCATATTTCGTAAGATCGCGAAAAAAGATGAAAAGTTCGTGCGCTAACTGAGTTTCAAATTTTCACTTCAAATTTGACCATAAAACTTCTTTTGATGTTCTAAGATGAGTGCTTTAGTTTTAAAGAATGTTTTGCGACGAAATGACTTAAAACGTTCATATTTCGTAAAATCGCGAAAGAAGATGAAAAGTTCGTGCGCAAACTCAGTTTCAAATTTTCACTTCAAATTTGACCATATAACTCTTTTTCATGTTCTAAGAAGAGAGCGTTGGTTTTGAAGAATGTTTTGCGAGAAAATGTAGCAAAAGGTTCATATTTATTAAAATCTCGAAAGAATATGAAAAGTTTGTGCGCAAACTCAGTTTCAAATTTTCACTTCAAATTTGACCATATAACTCTATTTCATGTTTTAAGAAGAGGGCGTTGGTTTTGAAGAATGTTTTGCGAGAAAATGAAGTTCATATTTAATAAAATCCTGAAAGAAGATGAAAAGTTAGTACGCGAATTTAGTTTCAAATTTTCAATTCAAATATGATCATATAACTCCTTTTGATGTTCTAGGATGAGGCTTTGGTTTTAAAGAATGTTTTGCGACGAAATGACTCAAAACGTGCATATTTCGTAAAATCGCGAAAGAAGATTAAAAGTTCGTGCGAAAACTTAGTTTCAAAATTTTCACCTCAAATTTGACCATATAACTATTTTTCATGTTCTAAGATGAGGGCGTTGGTTTTGAAGAATGTTTTGCGAGAAAATGTAGCAAAAGGTTCATATTTAGTAAAATCTCGAAAGAAGATGAAAAGTTCGTGCGCGAACTTAGTTTCAAATTTTCACTTCAAATTTGACCATAAAACTCCTTTTGATGATCTAAGACGAGGGCTTTGGTTTTAAAGAATGTTTTGCGATGAGAAGATGCAAAAAATGCATATTTAGTAAAATCCCGAAAGAAGATGAAAAGTTCGTGCGCGAACTTAGTTTCAAATTTTCACTTCAAATTTGAGCATATAACTCCTTTTGATGTTCTAAGATGAGGGCTTTGGTTTTAAAGAAAGTTTTGCGATGATATGACTCAAAACGTGCATATTTCGTAAAATCGCGAAAGAAGATGAAAAGTTCGTGCGCAAACTTAGTTTCAAATTTTCACTTCAAATTTGACTATAAAACTCCTTTTGATGTTCTAAGATGAGTGCTTTGGTTTTAAAGAATGTTTTGCGATGAAATGATGCAAAACGTTCGTATTAAGTAAAATTTCTAATCAAGATAAAAAGTTCGTGGGCGAACTTTGTTTCGAAATTTCACCTCAAATTTGACCATATAACTCCTTTTCTTGTTCTAAGAAGAGGGCGTTGGTTTTGAAGAATGTTTTGCGAGAAAATGAAGCAAAAGGTTCATTTTTAGTAAAATCCCGAAAGAAGATGAAAAGTTCGTGCGCGAACTTATTTTCAAATTTTCACTTCAAATTTGACCATATAACTCCTTTTAATGTTCTTAGTTGAGGGCTTTGGTTTTAAAGAATGTTTTGCGAATAAATGACTCAAAACGTGCATATTTCGTAAAATCGCGAAAGAAGATGAAAAGTTCGTGCGCTAACTTAGTTTCAAATTTTCACTTGAAATTTGATCATAAAACTCATTTTGATGTTCTAAGATGAGTGCTTTGGTTTTAAAGAATGTTTTGCGATGAAATGATGCAAAATGTTCATATTTACTAAAATTCCTAAACAAGATGAAAAGCTCGTGGGCGAACTTTGTTTCAAAATTTCACCTCAAATTTGACCATATAACTCTTTTTCTTGTTCTAAGAAGAGGGCGTTGGTTTTGAAGAATGTTTTGCGAGAAAATGAAGCAAAACGTTCATATTTAGTAAAATCCCGAAAGAAGATGAAAAGTTCGTGTGCGAACTTAGTTTCAAATTTTCACTTCAAATTTGACCATATAACACCTTTTGATGTTCTAAGGTGAGGGCTTTAGTTTTAAAGAATGTTTTGCGACGAAATGACTTAAAATGTGCATATTTCGTAAAATCGCGAAAGAAGATGAAAAGTTCATGCGCAAACTCAGTTTAGAATTTTCACTTCAAATTTGACCATATAACTCTTTTTCATGTTCTAAGAAGAGGGCGTTGGTTTTGGAGAACGTTTTGCGAGAAAATGAAGCGAAATGTTCATATTTAGTAAAATACCGAAAGAAGATGAAAAGTACGTGCGCGAACTTAGTTTCAAATTTTCACTTCAAATTTGACCATAAAACTCCTTTTAATGTTCTAAGATGACTGCTTTGGTTTTAAAGAATATTTTGCGACGAAATGACTCAAAACATGCATATTTCCTAAAATCGCGAAAGAAGATTAAAAGTTCGTGCGCAAACTGAGTTTCAAATTTTCACTTCAAATTTGACCATATAACTCTTTTTCATGTTTTAAGAAGAGGGCGTTGGTTTTGAAGAATGTTATGCGAGAAAATGAAGCAAAAGGTTCATACTTAGTAAAATCCTGAAAGAAGATGAAAAGTTAGTACGCGAACTTAGTTTCAAATTTTAAATTCAAATATGATCATATAACTCCTTTTGACGTTCTAAGATGAGGGCTTTGGTTTTAAAGAATGTTTTGCGACGAAATGATTCAAAACGTGCATATTTTGTAAAATCGCGAAAGAAGATTAAAAGTTCGTGCGCAAACTTAGTTTCAAATTTTCCACCTCAAATTTGACCATATAACTATTTTTCATGTTCTAAGAAGAGGGCGTCGGTTTTGAAGAATATTTTGCGAGAAAATGAAGCAAAAGGTTGATATTTAGTAAAATCACGAAAGAAGATGAAAAGTTCGTGCACGAACTTAGTTTCAAATTTTCACTTCAAATTTGACCATATAACTCCTTTTCATGTTCTAAGAAGAGTGCTTTGGTTTTTAAGAATGTTTTGCGATGAAATAATGCAAAAAATGCATATTTAGTAAAATCCCGAAAAAAGATGAAAAGTTCATGCGCGAACTTAGTTTCAAATTTTCACTTCAAATTTGAGAATATAACTCCTTTTGATGTTCTAAGATGAGGGCATTGGTTTTAAAGAATGTTTTGCGACGATATGGCTCAAAACGTGCATATTTCGTAAAATCGCGAAAGAAGATGAAAAGTTCGTGCGCAAACTTAGTTTCAAATTTTCACTTCAAATTTGACTATAAAAATCCTTTTGATGTTCCAAGATGAGTGCTTTGATTTTAAAGAATGTTTTGCGATGAAATGATGCAAAACGTTCGTATTAAGTAAAATTTCTAAACAAGATGTAAAGTTCGTGGGCGAACTTTGTTTCGAAATTTCACCTCAAATTTGACCATATAACTCCTTTTCTTGTTCTAAAAAGAGGGCGTTGGTTTTGATGAATGTTTTGCGAGAAAATGAAGCAAAATGTTCATATTTTGTAAAATCCCGAAAGAAGATGAAAAGTACGTGCGCGAACTTAGTTTCAAATTTTTACTTCAAATTTAACCATAAAACTCCTTTTGATGTTCTAAGATGACTGCTTTGGTTTTAAAGAATATTTGGCGATGAAATGATGCAAAAAGTGCATATTTCGTAAAATTCCTAAACAAGATAAAAAGTTCGTGGGTGAACTTAGTATCAAAATTTCAACTGAAATTTGACCATCTAACTTTTTTTCATATTCTAAGAAGGGGGCGTTCGTTTTGAATAATAGTTTACGAGAAAATGAAGCAAAAAGTTTATATTTAGTAAAATCCCGAAAGAAGATCAAAAGTTCGTTGGCGAACTTAGTTTCAAATTTTCACTTCAAATTTGACCATATAACTCTTTTTCATGTTCTCAGAATAGGGCGTTGGTTTTGAAGAATGTTTTGCGAGAAAACGAAGCAAAAGATTCATATTTAGTAAAATCCCGAAAGAAGATGAAAAGTTCATACGCGAACTTAGTTTCAAATTTTTACTTCAAATTTGACCATATAACACCTTTTGATGTTCTAAGATGAGGGCTTTAGTTTTAAACAATGTTTTGCGACGAAATGACTCAAAATGTGCATATTTCGTAAAATCGCGAAAGAATATGAAAAGTTCGTGCGCAAACTCAGTTTCAAATTTTCACTTCAAATTTGACCATATAACTCTTTTATTATGTTTTAAGAAGAGGGCATTGGTTTTGAAGAATGTTTTGCAAGAAAATGAAGCAAAAGTTTGATATTTAGAAAAATCCCGAAAGAAGATGAAAATTTCGTGCGCGAACTTAGTTTCAAGTTTTTACTTCAAATTTGACCATATAACTCTTTTTCATGTTGTAAGAATAGGGCGTTGGTTTTGAAGAATGTTTTGCGAGAAAATGAAGCAAAAGGTTCATATTTAGTAAAATCCCGAAAGAAGATGAAAAGTTTGTGCGCGAACTTATTTTCAAATTTTCACTTCAAATTTGAGCATATAACTCCTTTTGATGTTCTAAGATGAGGGCTTTGATTTTAAAGAATATTTTGCGACGAAATGACTCAAAACGTGCTTATTTCGTAAAATCGCGAAAGAAGATGAAAAGTTCGTGCGCAAACTTAGTTTCAAATTTTCACTTCAAATTTGACGATAAAACTCCTTTTGATGTTCTAAGATGAGTGCTTTGGTTTTAAAAAATGTTTTGCGATGAAATGATGCAAAACGTTTGTATTTAGTAAAATTCCTAAACATGATGAAAAGTTCGTGAGCGAACTTTGTTTCAAAATTTCACTTCAAATTTGACCATATAACTCTTTTTCTTGTTCTAAGAAGAGGGCGTTGGTTTTGAAGTATGTTTTGCGAGAAAATGAAGCCAAAGGTTCATATTTAGTAAAATCTCGAAAGAAGATGAAAAGTTCGTGCGCGAACTTAGTTTCAAATTTTCACTTCAAATTTGACCATAAAACTCCTTTTGATGTTCTAAGATTAGGGCTTTGGTTTTAAAGAATGTTTTGCGACGAAATGACTCAAAACGTGCATATTTCGTAAAATCTCGAGAGAAGATGAAAAGTTCGTGCGCTAACTGAGTTTCAAAATTTCAACTCAAAATTGACCATATAACTCTTTTTCTTGTTCTAAGAAGAGGGCGTTGGTTTTGAAGAATGTTTTGCGAGAAAATGAAGCAAAAGCTTTATATTTAGTAAAATCCCGAAAGAAGATCAAAAGTTCGTGGGCGAACTTTGTTTCAAATTTTCACTTCAAATTCGACCATATAACTCTTTTTCATGTTCTAAGAAAAGGGCGTTGGTTTTGAAGAATGTTTTGCGAGAAAATGAAGCAAAAGGTTCATATTTAGTAAAATCCCGAAAGAAGATGAAAAGTTCGTACGCAACTTAGTTTCAAATTTTCACTTCAAATTTGACCATATAACACCTTTTGATGTTCTAAGGTGAGGGCTTTAGTTTTAAAGAATGTTTTGCGACGAAATGACTCAAAATGTGCATATTTCGTAAAATCGCGAAAGAATATGAAAAGTTCGTGCGCAAACTCAGTTTCAAATTTTCACTTCAAATTTGACCATATAACTCTTTTTCATGTTTTAAGAAGCATTGGTTTTGAAGAATGTTTTGCAAGAAAATGAAGCAAAAGTTTGATATTTAGAAAAATCCCGAAAGAAGATGAAAATTTCGTGCGCGAACTTAGTTTCAAGTTTTTACTTCAAATTTGACCATATAACTCTTTTTCATGTTGTAAGAATAGGGCGTTGGTTTTGAAGAATGTTTTGCGAGAAAATGAAGCAAAAGGTTCATATTTAGTAAAATTCCGAAAGAAGATGAAAAGTTCGTACGCAACTTAGTTTCAAATTTTTACTTCAAATTTGACCATATAACACCTTTTGATGTTCTAAGATGAGGGCGTTAGTTTTAAACAATGTTTTGCGACGAAATGACTCAAAATGTGCATATTTCGTAAAATCGCGAAAGAATATGAAAAGTTCGTGCGCAAACTCAGTTTCAAATTTTCACTTCAAATTTGACCATATAACTCTTTTATTATGTTTTAAGAAGAGGGCATTGGTTTTGAAGAATGTTTTGCAAGAAAATGAAGCAAAAGTTTGATATTTAGAAAAATCCCGAAAGAAGATGAAAATTTCGTGCGCGAACTTAGTTTCAAATTTTTACTTCAAATTTGACCATATAACTCTTTTTCATGTTGTAAGAATAGGGCGTTGGTTTTGAAGAATGTTTTGCGAGAAAATGAAGCAAAAGGTTCATATTTAGTAAAATCCCGAAAGAAGATGAAAAGTTTGTGCGCGAACTTATTTTCAAATTTTCACTTCAAATTTGAGCATATAACTCCTTTTGATGTTCTAAGATGAGGGCTTTGATTTTAAAGAATATTTTGCGACGAAATGACTCAAAACGTGCTTATTTCGTAAAATCGCGAAAGAAGATGAAAAGTTCGTGCGCAAACTTAGTTTCAAATTTTCACTTCAAATTTGACGATAAAACTCCTTTTGATGTTCTAAGATGAGTGCTTTGGTTTTAAAGAATGTTTTGCGATGAAATGATGCAAAACGTTCGTATTTAGTAAAATTCCTAAACATGATGAAAAGTTCGTGAGCGAACTTTGTTTCAAAATTTCACTTCAAATTTGACCATATAACTCTTTTTCTTGTTCTAAGAAGAGGGCGTTGGTTTTGAAGTATGTTTTGCGAGAAAATGAAGCCAAAGGTTCATATTTAGTAAAATCTCGAAAGAAGATGAAAAGTTCGTGCGCGAACTTAGTTTCAAATTTTCACTTCAAATTTGACCATAAAACTCCTTTTGATGTTCTAAGATTAGGGCTTTGGTTTTAAAGAATGTTTTGCGACGAAATGACTCAAAACGTGCATATTTCGTAAAATCTCGAAAGAAGATGAAAAGTTCGTGCGCTAACTGAGTTTCAAAATTTCAACTCAAAATTGACCATATAACTCTTTTTCTTGTTCTAAGAAGAGGGCGTTGGTTTTGAAGAATGTTTTGCGAGAAAATGAAGCAAAAGCTTTATATTTAGTAAAATCCCGAAAGAAGATCAAAAGTTCGTGGGCGAACTTTGTTTCAAATTTTCACTTCAAATTCGACCATATAACTCTTTTTCATTTTCTAAGAAAAGGGCGTTGGTTTTGAAGAATGTTTTGCGAGAAAATGAAGCAAAAGGTTCATATTTAGTAAAATCCCGAAAGAAGATGAAAAGTTCGTACGCAACTTAGTTTCAAATTTTCACTTCAAATTTGACCATATAACACCTTTTGATGTTCTAAGGTGAGGGCTTTAGTTTTAAAGAATGTTTTGCGACGAAATGACTCAAAATGTGCATATTTCGTAAAATCGCGAAAGAATATGAAAAGTTCGTGCGCAAACTCAGTTTCAAATTTTCACTTAAAATTTGACCATATAACTCTTTTTCATGTTTTAAGAAGCATTGGTTTTGAAGAATGTTTTGCAAGAAAATGAAGCAAAAGTTTGATATTTAGAAAAATCCCGAAAGAAGATGAAAATTTCGTGCGCGAACTTAGTTTCAAGTTTTTACTTCAAATTTGACCATATAACTCTTTTTCATGTTGTAAGAATAGGGCGTTGGTTTTGAAGAATGTTTTGCGAGAAAATGAAGCAAAAGGTTCATATTTAGTAAAATCCCGAAAGAAGATGAAAAGTTTGTGCGCGAACTTATTTTCAAATTTTCACTTCAAATTTGAGCATATAACTCCTTTTGATGTTCTAAGATGAGAGCTTTGGTTTTAAAGAATATTTTGCGACGAAATGACTCAAAACGTGTATATTTCGTAAAATCGCGAAAGAAGATGAAAAGTTCGTGCGCAAACTTAGTTTCAAATTTTCACTTCAAATTTGACGATAAAAATCCTTTTGATTTTCTAAGATGAGTGCTTTGGTTTTAAAGAATGTTTTGCGATGAAATGATGCAAAACGTTCATATTTAGTAAAATTCCTAAACATGATGAAAAGTTCGTGGGCGAACTTTGTTTCAAAATTTCACTTCAAATTTGACCATATAACTCTTTTTCTTGTTCTAAGAAGAGGGCGTTGGTTTTGAAGTATGTTTTGCGAGAAAATGAAGCCAAAGGTTCATATTTAGTAAAATCTCGAAAGAAGATGAAAAGTTCGTGCGCGAACTTAGTTTCAAATTTTCACTTCAAATTTGACCATAAAACTCCTTTTGATGTTCTAAGATTATGGCTTTGATTTTAAAGAATGTTATGCGACGAAATGACTCAAAACGTGCATATTTCGTAAAATCTCGAAAGAAGATGAAAAGTTCGTGCGCTAAGTGAGTTTCAAAATTTCAACTCAAAATTGATCATATAACTCTTTTTGTTGTTCTAAGAATAGGGCGTTGGTTTTGAAGAATGTTTTGCGAGAAAATGAAGCAAAAGCTTTATATTTAGTAAAATCCCAAAAGAAGATCAAAAGTTCGTGGGCGAACTTAGTTTCAAATTTTCACTTCAAATTCGACCATATAACTCTTTTTCATGTTCTAAGAATAGGGCGTTGGTTTTGAAGAATGTTTTGCGAGAAAATGAAGCAAAAAGTTCATATTTAGTAAAATCCCGAAAGAAGATGAAAAGTTCGTACGCAACTTAGTTTCAAATTTTCACTTCAAATTTGACCATATAACAACTTTTGATGTTCTAAGGTGAGGGCTTTAGTTTTATAGAATGCTTTGCGACGAAATGACTCAAAATGTGCATATTTCGTAAAATCGCGAAAGAATATGAAAAGTTCGTGCGCAAAATCAGTTTCAAATTTTCACTTCAAATTTGACCATATAACTCTTTTTCATGTTTTAAGAAGAGGGCATTGGTTTTGAAGAATGTTTTGCAAGAAAATGAAGCAAAAGTTTGATATTTAGAAAAATCCCGAAAGAAGATGAAAATTTCGTGCGCGAACTTAGTTTCAAGTTTTTACTTCAAATTTGACCATATAACTCTTTTTCATGTTGTAAGAATAGGGCGTTGGTTTTGAAGAATGTTTTGCGAGAAAATGAAGCAAAAGGTTCATATTTAGTAAAATCCCGAAAGAAGATGAAAAGTTTGTGCGCGAACTTATTTTCAAATTTTAACTTCAAATTTGAGCATATAACTCCTTTTGATGTTCTAAGATGAGAGCTTTGGTTTTAAAGAATGTTTTGCGACGAAATAACTCAAACGTGCATATTTCGTAAAATCGCGAAAGAAGATGAAAAGTTCGTGCGCAAACTTAGTTTCAAATTTTCACTTCAAATTTGATGATAAAACTCATTTTGATGTTCTAAGATGAGTGCTTTGGTTTTAAAGAATGTTTTGCGATGAAATGATGCAAAACGTTCATATTTAGTAAAATTCCTAAACATGGTGAAAAGTTCGTGGGCGAACTTTGTTTCAAAATTTCACTTCAAATTTGACCATATAACTCTTTTTCTTGTTCTAAGAAGAGGGCGTTGGTTTTGAAGTATGTTTTGCGAGAAAATGAAGCCAAAGGTTCATATTTAGTAAAATCTCGAAAGAAGATGAAAATTTCGTGCGCGAACTTAGTTTCAAGTTTTTACTTCAAATTTGACCATATAACTCTTTTTCATGTTGTAAGAATAGGGCGTTGGTTTTGAAGAATGTTTTGCGAGAAAATGAAGCAAAAGGTTCATATTTAGTAAAATCCCGAAAGAAGATGAAAAGTTCGTACGCAACTTAGTTTCAAATTTTTACTTCAAATTTGACCATATAACACCTTTTGATGTTCTAAGATGAGGGCTTTAGTTTTAAACAATGTTTTGCGACGAAATGACTCAAAATGTGCATATTTCGTAAAATCGCGAAAGAATATGAAAAGTTCGTGCGCAAACTCAGTTTCAAATTTTCACTTCAAATTTGACCATATAACTCTTTTATTATGTTTTAAGAAGAGGGCATTGGTTTTGAAGAATGTTTTGCAAGAAAATGAAGCAAAAGTTTGATATTTAGAAAAATCCCGAAAGAAGATGAAAATTTCGTGCGCGAACTTAGTTTCAAATTTTTACTTCAAATTTGACCATATAACTCTTTTTCATGTTGTAAGAATAGGGCGTTGGTTTTGAAGAATGTTTTGCGAGAAAATGAAGCAAAAGATTCATATTTAGTAAAATCCCGAAAGAAGATGAAAAGTTTGTGCGCGAACTTATTTTCAAATTTTCACTTCAAATTTGAGCATATAACTCCTTTTGATGTTCTAAGATGAGGGCTTTGATTTTAAAGAATATTTTGCGACGAAATGACTCAAAACGTGCTTATTTCGTAAAATCGCGAAAGAAGATGAAAAGTTCGTGCGCAAACTTAGTTTCAAATTTTCACTTCAAATTTGACGATAAAACTCCTTTTGATGTTCTAAGATGAGTGCTTTGGTTTTAAAGAATGTTTTGCGATGAAATGATGCAAAACGTTCGTATTTAGTAAAATTCCTAAACATGATGAAAAGTTCGTGAGCGAACTTTGTTTCAAAATTTCACTTCAAATTTGACCATATAACTCTTTTTCTTGTTCTAAGAAGAGGGCGTTGGTTTTGAAGTATGTTTTGCGAGAAAATGAAGCCAAAGGTTCATATTTAGTAAAATCTCGAAAGAAGATGAAAAGTTCGTGCGCGAACTTAGTTTCAAATTTTCACTTCAAATTTGACCATAAAACTCCTTTTGATGTTCTAAGATTAGGGCTTTGGTTTTAAAGAATGTTTTGCGACGAAATGACTCAAAACGTGCATATTTCGTAAAATCTCGAAAGAAGATGAAAAGTTCGTGCGCTAACTGAGTTTCAAAATTTCAACTCAAAATTGACCATATAACTCTTTTTCTTGTTCTAAGAAGAGGGCGTTGGTTTTGAAGAATGTTTTGCGAGAAAATGAAGCAAAAGCTTTATATTTAGTAAAATCCCGAAAGAAGATCAAAAGTTCGTGGGCGAACTTTGTTTCAAATTTTCACTTCAAATTCGACCATATAACTCTTTTTCATTTTCTAAGAAAAGGGCGTTGGTTTTGAAGAATGTTTTGCGAGAAAATGAAGCAAAAGGTTCATATTTAGTAAAATCCCGAAAGAAGATGAAAAGTTCGTACGCAACTTAGTTTCAAATTTTCACTTCAAATTTGACCATATAACACCTTTTGATGTTCTAAGGTGAGGGCTTTAGTTTTAAAGAATGTTTTGCGACGAAATGACTCAAAATGTGCATATTTCGTAAAATCGCGAAAGAATATGAAAAGTTCGTGCGCAAACTCAGTTTCAAATTTTCACTTAAAATTTGACCATATAACTCTTTTTCATGTTTTAAGAAGCATTGGTTTTGAAGAATGTTTTGCAAGAAAATGAAGCAAAAGTTTGATATTTAGAAAAATCCCGAAAGAAGATGAAAATTTCGTGCGCGAACTTAGTTTCAAGTTTTTACTTCAAATTTGACCATATAACTCTTTTTCATGTTGTAAGAATAGGGCGTTGGTTTTGAAGAATGTTTTGCGAGAAAATGAAGCAAAAGGTTCATATTTAGTAAAATCCCGAAAGAAGATGAAAAGTTTGTGCGCGAACTTATTTTCAAATTTTCACTTCAAATTTGAGCATATAACTCCTTTTGATGTTCTAAGATGAGAGCTTTGGTTTTAAAGAATATTTTGCGACGAAATGACTCAAAACGTGTATATTTCGTAAAATCGCGAAAGAAGATGAAAAGTTCGTGCGCAAACTTAGTTTCAAATTTTCACTTCAAATTTGACGATAAAAATCCTTTTGATTTTCTAAGATGAGTGCTTTGGTTTTAAAGAATGTTTTGCGATGAAATGATGCAAAACGTTCATATTTAGTAAAATTCCTAAACATGATGAAAAGTTCGTGGGCGAACTTTGTTTCAAAATTTCACTTCAAATTTGACCATATAACTCTTTTTCTTGTTCTAAGAAGAGGGCGTTGGTTTTGAAGTATGTTTTGCGAGAAAATGAAGCCAAAGGTTCATATTTAGTAAAATCTCGAAAGAAGATGAAAAGTTCGTGCGCGAACTTAGTTTCAAATTTTCACTTCAAATTTGACCATAAAACTCCTTTTGATGTTCTAAGATTATGGCTTTGATTTTAAAGAATGTTATGCGACGAAATGACTCAGAACGTGCATATTTCGTAAAATCTCGAAAGAAGATGAAAAGTTCGTGCGCTAAGTGAGTTTCAAAATTTCAACTCAAAATTGATCATATAACTCTTTTTGTTGTTCTAAGAATAGGGCGTTGGTTTTGAAGAATGTTTTGCGAGAAAATGAAGCAAAAGCTTTATATTTAGTAAAATCCCAAAAGAAGATCAAAAGTTCGTGGGCGAACTTAGTTTCAAATTTTCACTTCAAATTCGACCATATAACTCTTTTTCATGTTCTAAGAATAGGGCGTTGGTTTTGAAGAATGTTTTGCGAGAAAATGAAGCAAAAAGTTCATATTTAGTAAAATCCCGAAAGAAGATGAAAAGTTCGTACGCAACTTAGTTTCAAATTTTCACTTCAAATTTGACCATATAACAACTTTTGATGTTCTAAGGTGAGGGCTTTAGTTTTATAGAATGCTTTGCGACGAAATGACTCAAAATGTGCATATTTCGTAAAATCGCGAAAGAATATGAAAAGTTCGTGCGCAAAATCAGTTTCAAATTTTCACTTCAAATTTGACCATATAACTCTTTTTCATGTTTTAAGAAGAGGGCATTGGTTTTGAAGAATGTTTTGCAAGAAAATGAAGCAAAAGTTTGATATTTAGAAAAATCCCGAAAGAAGATGAAAATTTCGTGCGCGAACTTAGTTTCAAGTTTTTACTTCAAATTTGACCATATAACTCTTTTTCATGTTGTAAGAATAGGGCGTTGGTTTTGAAGAATGTTTTGCGAGAAAATGATGCAAAAGGTTCATATTTAGTAAAATCCCGAAAGAAGATGAAAAGTTTGTGCGCGAACTTATTTTCAAATTTTAACTTCAAATTTGAGCATATAACTCCTTTTGATGTTCTAAGATGAGAGCTTTGGTTTTAAAGAATGTTTTGCGACGAAATAACTCAAACGTGCATATTTCGTAAAATCGCGAAAGAAGATGAAAAGTTCGTGCGCAAACTTAGTTTCAAATTTTCACTTCAAATTTGATGATAAAACTCATTTTGATGTTCTAAGATGAGTGCTTTGGTTTTAAAGAATGTTTTGCGATTAAATGATGCAAAACGTTCATATTTAGTAAAATTCCTAAACATGGTGAAAAGTTCGTGGGCGAACTTTGTTTCAAAATTTCACTTCAAATTTGACCATATAACTCTTTTTCTTGTTCTAAGAAGAGGGCGTTGGTTTTGAAGTATGTTTTGCGAGAAAATGAAGCCAAAGGTTCATATTTAGTAAAATCTCGAAAGAAGATGAAAAGTTCGTGCGCGAACTTAGTTTCAAATTTTCACTTCAAATTTGACCATAAAACTCCTTTTGATGTTCTAAGATTAGGGCTTTGGTTTTAAAGAATGTTTTGCGACGAAATGACTCAAAACGTGCATATTTCGTAAAATCTCGAAAGAAGATGAAAAGTTCGTGCGCTAACTGAGTTTCAAAATTTCAACTCAAAATTGACCATATAACTCTTTTTCTTGTTCTAAAAAGAGGGCGTTGGTTTTGAAGAATGTTTTGCGAGAAAATGAAGCAAAAGCTTTATATTTAGTAAAATCCCGAAAGAAGATCAAAAGTTCGTGGGCGAACTTTGTTTCAAATTTTCACTTCAAATTCGACCATATAATTCTTTTTCATGTTCTAAGAAAAGGGCGTTGGTTTTGAAGAATGTTTTGCGAGAAAATGAAGCAAAAGGTTCATATTTAGTAAAATCCCGAAAGAAGATGAAAAGTTCGTACGCAACTTAGTTTCAAATTTTCACTTCAAATTTGATGATAAAACTCCTTTTGATGTTCTAAGATGAGTGCTTTGGTTTTAAAGAATGTTTTGCGATGAAATGATGCAAAACGTTCATATTTAGTAAAATTCCTAAACATGGTGAAAAGTTCGTGGGCGAACTTTGTTTCAAAATTTCACTTCAAATTTGATCATATAACTCTTTTTCTTGTTCTAAGAAGAGGTCGTTGGTTTTGAAGTATGTTTTGCGAGAAAATGAAGCCAAAGGTTCATATTTAGTAAAATCTCGAAAGAAGATGAAAACTTCGTGCGCGAACTTAGTTTCAAATTTTCACTTCAAATTTGACCATAAAACTCCTTTTGATGTTCTAAGATTAGGGCTTTGGTTTTAAAGAATGTTTTGCAACGAAATGACTCAAAACGTGCATATTTCGTAAAATCTCGAAAAAAGATGAAAAGTTCGTGCGCGAACTTAGTTTCAAATTTTCACTTCAAATTTAACCATAAAATTGCTTTTGATGTTCTAAGATGACTGCTTTGGGTTTAAAGAATATTTGGCGATGAAATGATGCAAAAAGTGCTTATTTCGTAAAATTCCTAAACAAGA
This sequence comes from Euonymus europaeus, assembly GCA_963580455.1. Taxonomy (NCBI): domain Eukaryota; kingdom Viridiplantae; phylum Streptophyta; class Magnoliopsida; order Celastrales; family Celastraceae; genus Euonymus; species Euonymus europaeus. The sequence continues at coordinate 11,382,816 of OY756960.1, read as the reverse complement.
TAAAAAGTTCGTGGGTGAACTTAGTATCAAAATTTCAACTGAAATTTGACCATATAACTTTTTTTCATATTCTAAGAAGGGGGCGTTCGTTTTGAATAATATTTTACGAGAAAATGAAGCAAAAGGTTTATATTTAGTAAAATCCCGAAAGAAGATCAAAAGTTCGTGGGCGAACTTAGTTTCAAATTTTCACTTCAAATTTGACCATATAACTCTTTTTCATGTTCTAAGAATAGGGCGTTGGTTTTGAAGAATGTTTTGCGAGAAAATGAAGCAAAAGATTCATATTTAGTAAAATCCCGAAAGAAGATGAAAAGTTCGTACGCGAACTTAGTTTCAAATTTTCACTTCAAATTTGACCATATAACTCCTTTTGATGTTCTAAGATGAGGGCTTTAGTTTTAAAGAATGTTTTGACCATATAACTCAGTTAGTTCAAAATTTCAACTCAAATTTGACCATATAACTCTTTTTCTTTTTCTAAAAAGAGGGCGTTGGTTTTGAAGAATGTTTTGCGAGAAAATGAAGCAAAAGCTTTATATTTAGTAAAATCCCGAAAGAAGATCAAAAGTTCGTGGGGGAACTTAGTTTCAAATTTTCACTTCAAATTTGACCATATAACTCGTTTTGATGTTCTAAGTTGAGGGCTTTGGTTTTAAATAATGTTTTGCGAAGAAATGACTCAAAACGTGGATATTTCGTAAAATCGGGAAAGAAGATGAAAAGTTCGTGCCAAACTCAAATTCAAATTTTCACTTCAAATTTTACCATATAACTCTTTTTCATGTTCTTAGAAGAGGGTGTTTGTTTTGAAGAATGTTTTGCGACGAAATGACTCAAAACGTGCATATTTGGTAAAATCGCAAAAAAAGATGAAAACTTTGTGCGCTAACTTAGTTTCAAATTTTCACTTCAAATTTGACCATAAAAGTCCTTTTGATGTTCTAAGATGAGTGCTTTGGTTTTAAAGAATGTTTTGCGAGAAAAAAAAACAAGATGTTCATATTTAGTAAAATCCCGAAAGAAGATGAAAAGTTCATGCGCAAACTTAGTTTCAAATTTTCATTTCAAATTTGACCATATAACTCCTTTTGATGTTCTAAGTTGAGGGCGTTAGTTTTAAAGAATATTTTGCGACGAAATGACTCAAAATGTGCATATTTCGTAAAATCGCGAAATAAGATGAAAAGTTCGTGCGCAAACTCAGTTTCAAAATTTCAACTCAAAATTGACCATATAACTCTTTTTCTTGTTCTATGAAGAGGGCGTTGGTTTTGAAGAATGTTTTGCGACGAAATGAAGCAAAAGGTTCATATTTGGTAAAATCCCGAAAGAAAATGAAAATTTCGTGGGAGAACTTAGTTTCAAATTTTCACTTCAAATTTAACCATATAACTCTTTTTCATGTTCTAAGATTAGGGCCTTGGTTTTGAAGAATGTTTTGCGAGAAAATGAAGCAAAAGGTTTATATTTAGTAAAATCCCGAAAGAAGATAAAAAGTTTGTGCGCGAACTTATTTTCAAATTTTCACTTCAAATTTGAGCATATAACTCCTTTTGATGTTCTAAGATGAGAGCATTGGTTTTAAAGAATGTTTTGCGACGAAATGACTCAAAACGTGCATATTTCGTAAAATCGCGAAAGAAGATGAAAAGTTCGTGCGCAAACTTAGTTTCAAATTTTCAATTCAAATTTGACTATAAAACTCCTTTTGATGTTTTAAGATGAGTGCTTTGGTTTTAAAAAATGTTTTGCAACGAAATGATGCAAAACGTTTCTTATTTTGTAAAATCCCGAAAGAATATGAAAAGTTCGTGGGCGAACTTAGTTTCAAATTTTCACTTCAAATTTGACCATATAACTCCTTTTGATGTTCTAAGATGAGGGCTTTGGTTTTAAGGAATGTTTTGCAACGAAATGACTCAAAACGTGCATATTTCGTAAAATCGCGAAAGAAGATGAAAAGTTCGTGCGCTAACTTAGTTTCATATTTTCACTTCAAATTTTACCATAAAACTCCTTTTGATGTTCTAAGAAGAGGGCATTGGTTTTGAAGAATGTTTTGCAAGAAAATGAAGCAAAAGTTTGATATTTAATAAAATCCCGAAAGAAGATGAAAAGTACTTGCGCGAACTTAGTTTCAAATTTTCATTTCAAATTTTCATTTCAAATTTGAACATATAACTCCTTTTGATGTTCTAAGATGAGGGCTTTGGTTTTAAAGAATGTTTTGCGACGAAATGACTCAAAACGTGCATATTTCGTAAAATCGCGAAAGAAGATGAAAAGTTCGTGCGCTAACTTAGTTTCATATTTTCACTTCAAATTTGACCATAAAACTCCTTTTGATGTTCTAAGATGAGTGCTTTGGTTTTAAAGAATGTTTTGCGAGAAAATGAAGCAAAAGGTTCATATTTAGTAAAATCCCGAAAGAAGATGAAAATTTCTTGCGCGAACTTAGTTTCAAATTTTCATTTCAAATTTGACCATATAACTCCTTTTGATGTTCTAAGTTAAGGGCTTTAGTTTTAAAGAATGTTTTGCGACGAAATGACTCAAAATGTGCATATTTCGTAAAATCGCGAAAGAATATGAAAAGTTCGTGCGCAAACTCAGTTTCAAATTTTCACTTCAAATTGGACCGTATAACTCTTTTTCATGTTCTAAGAAGAGGGCATTGGTTTTGAAGAATGTTTTGCAAGAAAATGAAGCAAAAGTTTGATATTTAGAAAAATCCCGAAAGAAGATGAAAATTTTGTGCGCGAACTTAGTTTAAAGTTTTTACTTCAAATTTGACCATATAACTCTTTTTCATGTAGTAAGAATAGGGCGTTGGTTTGAAGAATGTTTTGCGAGAAAATGAAATAAAAGGTTCATATTTAGTAAAATCCCGAAAGAAGATGAAAAGTTTGTGCGCGAACTTATTTTCAAATTTTCACTTCAAATTTGAGCATATAACTCCTTTTGATGTTCTAAGATGAGGGCTTTGATTTTAAAGAATATTTTGCGACGAAATGACTCAAAACGTGCTTATTTCGTAAAATCGCGAAAGAAGATGAAAACTTCGTGCGCAAATTTATTTTCAAATTTTCACTTCAAATTTGACGATAAAACTCCTTTTGATGTTCTAAGATTAGGGCTTTGGTTTTAAAGAATGTTTTGCGACGAAATGACTCAAAACGTGCATATTTCGTAAAATCTCGAAAGAAGATGAAAAGTTCGTGCGCTAACTGAGTTTCAAAATTTCAACTCAAAATTGACCATATAACTCTTTTTCTTGTTCTAAGAAGAGGGCGTTGGTTTTGAAGAATGTTTTGCGAGAAAATGAAACAAAAGCTTTATATTTTGTAAAATCCCGAAAGAAGATCAAAAGTTCGTGGGCGAACTTTGTTTCAAATTTTCACTTCAAATTCGACCATATAACTCTTTTTCATGTTCTAAGAAAAGGGCGTTGGTTTTGAAGAATGTTTTGCGAGAAAATGAAGCCAAAGGTTCATATTTAGTAAAATCTCGAAAGAAGATGAAAAGTTCGTGCGCGAACTTAGTTTCAAATTTTCACTTCAAATTTGACCATAAAACTCCTTTTGATGTTCTAAGATTAGGGCTTTGGTTTTAAAGAATGTTTTGCGACGAAATGACTCAAAACGTGCATATTTCGTAAAATCTCGAAAGAAGATGAAAAGTTCGTGCGCTAACTGAGTTTCAAAATTTCAACTCAAAATTGACCATATAACTCTTTTTCTTGTTCTAAGAAGAGGGCGTTGGTTTTGAAGAATATTTTACGAGAAAATGAAGCAAAAGGTTTATATTTAGTAAAATCCCGAAAGAAGATCAAAAGTTCGTGGGCGAACTTAGTTTCAAATTTTCACTTCAAATTTGACCATATAACTCTTTTTCATGTTCTAAGAATAGGGCGTTGGTTTTGAAGAATGTTTTGCGAGAAAATGAAGCAAAAGATTCATATTTAGTAAAATCCCGAAAGAAGATGAAAAGTTCGTACGCGAACTTAGTTTCAAATTTTCACTTCAAATTTGACCATATAACTCCTTTTGATGTTCTAAGATGAGGGCTTTAGTTTTAAAGAATGTTTTGACCATATAACTCAGTTAGTTCAAAATTTCAACTCAAATTTGACCATATAACTCTTTTTCTTTTTCTAAAAAGAGGGCGTTGGTTTTGAAGAATGTTTTGCGAGAAAATGAAGCAAAAGCTTTATATTTAGTAAAATCCCGAAAGAAGATCAAAAGTTCGTGGGCGAACTTAGTTTCAAATTTTCACTTCAAATTTGACCATATAACTCGTTTTGATGTTGTAAGTTGAGGGCTTTGGTTTTAAATAATGTTTTGCGAAGAAATGACTCAAAACGTGGATATTTCGTAAAATCGGGAAAGAAGATGAAAAGTTCGTGCCAAACTCAAATTCAAATTTTCACTTCAAATTTTACCATATAACTCTTTTTCATGTTCTAAGAAGAGGGTGTTTGTTTTGAAGAATGTTTTGCGACGAAATGACTCAAAACGTGCATATTTGGTAAAATCGCAAAAAAAGATGAAAACTTTGTGCGCTAACTTAGTTTCAAATTTTCACTTCAAATTTGACCATAAAAGTCCTTTTGATGTTCTAAGATGAGTGCTTTGGTTTTAAAGAATGTTTTGCGAGAAAATGAAGCAAGATGTTCATATTTAGTAAAATCCCGAAAGAAGATGAAAAGTTCATGCGCAAACTTAGTTTCAAATTTTCATTTCAAATTTGACCATATAACTCCTTTTGATGTTCTAAGTTGAGGGCGTTAGTTTTAAAGAATATTTTGCGACGAAATGACTCAAAATGTGCATATTTCGTAAAATCGCGAAATAAGATGAAAAGTTCGTGCGCAAACTCAGTTTCAAAATTTCAACTCAAAATTGACCATATAACTCTTTTTCTTGTTCTATGAAGAGGGCGTTGGTTTTGAAGAATGTTTTGCGACGAAATGAAGCAAAAGGTTCATATTTGGTAAAATCCCGAAAGAAAATGAAAATTTCGTGGGAGAACTTAGTTTCAAATTTTCACTTCAAATTTAACCATATAACTCTTTTTCATGTTCTAAGATTAGGGCCTTGGTTTTGAAGAATGTTTTGCGAGAAAATGAAGCAAAAGGTTTATATTTAGTAAAATCCCGAAAGAAGATAAAAAGTTTGTGCGCGAACTTATTTTCAAATTTTCACTTCAAATTTGAGCATATAACTCCTTTTGATGTTCTAAGATGAGAGCATTGGTTTTAAAGAATGTTTTGCGACGAAATGACTCAAAACGTGCATATTTCGTAAAATCGCGAAAGAAGATGAAAAGTTCGTGCGCAAACTTAGTTTCAAATTTTCAATTCAAATTTGACTATAAAACTCCTTTTGATGTTTTAAGATGAGTGCTTTGGTTTTAAAAAATGTTTTGCAACGAAATGATGCAAAACGTTTCTTATTTTGTAAAATCCCGAAAGAATATGAAAAGTTCGTGGGCGAACTTAGTTTCAAATTTTCACTTCAAATTTGACCATATAACTCCTTTTGATGTTCTAAGATGAGGGCTTTGGTTTTAAGGAATGTTTTGCAACGAAATGACTCAAAACGTGCATATTTCGTAAAATCGCGAAAGAAGATGAAAAGTTCGTGCGCTAACTTAGTTTCATATTTTCACTTCAAATTTTACCATAAAACTCCTTTTGATGTTCTAAGAAGAGGGCATTGGTTTTGAAGAATGTTTTGCAAGAAAATGAAGCAAAAGTTTGATATTTAATAAAATCCCGAAAGAAGATGAAAAGTACTTGCGCGAACTTAGTTTCAAATTTTCATTTCAAATTTTCATTTCAAATTTGAACATATAACTCCTTTTGATGTTCTAAGATGAGGGCTTTGGTTTTAAAGAATGTTTTGCGACGAAATGACTCAAAACGTGCATATTTCGTAAAATCGCGAAAGAAGATGAAAAGTTCGTGCGCTAACTTAGTTTCATATTTTCACTTCAAATTTGACCATAAAACTCCTTTTGATGTTCTAAGATGAGTGCTTTGGTTTTAAAGAATGTTTTGCGAGAAAATGAAGCAAAAGGTTCATATTTAGTAAAATCCCGAAAGAAGATGAAAATTTCTTGCGCGAACTTAGTTTCAAATTTTCATTTCAAATTTGACCATATAACTCCTTTTGATGTTCTAAGTTAAGGGCTTTAGTTTTAAAGAATGTTTTGCGACGAAATGACTCAAAATGTGCATATTTCGTAAAATCGCGAAAGAATATGAAAAGTTCGTGCGCAAACTCAGTTTCAAATTTTCACTTCAAATTGGACCGTATAACTCTTTTTCATGTTCTAAGAAGAGGGCATTGGTTTTGAAGAATGTTTTGCAAGAAAATGAAGCAAAAGTTTGATATTTAGAAAAATCCCGAAAGAAGATGAAAATTTTGTGCGCGAACTTAGTTTAAAGTTTTTACTTCAAATTTGACCATATAACTCTTTTTCATGTAGTAAGAATAGGGCGTTGGTTTGAAGAATGTTTTGCGAGAAAATGAAATAAAAGGTTCATATTTAGTAAAATCCCGAAAGAAGATGAAAAGTTTGTGCGCGAACTTATTTTCAAATTTTCACTTCAAATTTGAGCATATAACTCCTTTTGATGTTCTAAGATGAGGGCTTTGATTTTAAAGAATATTTTGCGACGAAATGACTCAAAACGTGCTTATTTCGTAAAATCGCGAAAGAAGATGAAAAGTTCGTGTGCAAATTTATTTTCAAATTTTCACTTCAAATTTGACGATAAAACTCCTTTTGATGTTCTAAGATTAGGGCTTTGGTTTTAAAGAATGTTTTGCGACGAAATGACTCAAAACGTGCATATTTCGTAAAATCTCGAAAGAAGATGAAAAGTTCGTGCGCTAACTGAGTTTCAAAATTTCAACTCAAAATTGACCATATAACTCTTTTTCTTGTTCTAAGAAGAGGGCGTTGGTTTTGAAGAATGTTTTGCGAGAAAATGAAGCAAAAGCTTTATATTTAGTAAAATCCCGAAAGAAGATCAAAAGTTCGTGGGCGAACTTTGTTTCAAATTTTCACTTCAAATTCGACCATATAACTCTTTTTCATGTTCTAAGAAAAGGGCGTTGGTTTTGAAGAATGTTTTGCGAGAAAATGAAGCCAAAGGTTCATATTTAGTAAAATCTCGAAAGAAGATGAAAAGTTCGTGCGCGAACTTAGTTTCAAATTTTCACTTCAAATTTGACCATAAAACTCCTTTTGATGTTCTAAGATTAGGGCTTTGGTTTTAAAGAATGTTTTGCGACGAAATGACTCAAAACGTGCATATTTCGTAAAATCTCGAAAGAAGATGAAAAGTTCGTGCGCTAACTGAGTTTCAAAATTTCAACTCAAAATTGACCATATAACTCTTTTTCTTGTTCTAAGAAGAGGGCGTTGGTTTTGAAGAATGTTTTGCGAGAAAATGAAGCAAAAGCTTTATATTTAGTAAAATCCCGAAAGAAGATCAAAAGTTCGTGGGCGAACTTTGTTTCAAAATTTCACTTCAAATTTGACCATATAACTCTTTTTCTTGTTCTAAGAATAGGGCGTTGGTTTTGAAGAATGTTTTGCGAGAAAATGAAGCCAAAGGTTCATATTTAGTAAAATCTCGAAAGAAGATGAAAAGTTCGTGCGCGAACTTAGTTTCAAATTTTCACTTCAAATTTGACCATAAAACTCCTTTTGATGTTCTAAGATTAGGGCTTTGGTTTTAAAGAATGTTTTGCGACGAAATGACTCAAAACGTGCATATTTCGTAAAATCTCGAAAGAAGATGAAAAGTTCGTGCGCTAACTGAGTTTCAAAATTTCAACTCAAAATTGACTATATAACTCTTTTTCTTGTTCTAAGAAGAGGGCGTTGGTTTTGAAGAATGTTTTGCGAGAAAATGAAGCAAAAGCTTTATATTTAGTAAAATCTCGAAAGAAGATCAAAAGTTCGTGGGCGAACTTTGTTTCAAATTTTCACTTCAAATTCGACCATATAACTCTTTTTCATGTTCTAAGAAAAGGGCGTTGGTTTTGAAGAATGTTTTGTGAGAAAATGAAGCAAAAGGTTCATATTTAGTAAAATCCCGAAAGAAGATGAAAAGTTCGTACGCAACTTAGTTTCAAATTTTTACTTCAAATTTGACCATATAACACCTTTTGATGTTCTAAGGTGAGGGCTTTAGTTTTAAAGAATGTTTTGCAACGAAATGACTCAAAATGTGTATATTTCGTGAAATCGTGAAAGAATATGAAAAGTTCGTGCGCAAACTCAGTTTCAAATTTTCACTTCAAATTTGACCATATAACTCTTTTTCATGTTTTAAGAAGAGGGCATTGGTTTTGAAGAATGTTTTGCAAGAAAATGAAGCAAAAGTTTGATATTTAGAAAAATCCCGAAAGAAGATGAAAATTTCGTGCGCGAACTTAGTTTCAAGTTTTTACTTCAAATTTGACCATATAACTCTTTTTCATGTTGTAAGAATAGGGCGTTGGTTTTGAAGAATGTTTTGCGAGAAAATGAAATAAAAGGTTCATATTTAGTAAAATCTCGAAAGAAGATGAAAAGTTTGTGCGCGAACTTATTTTCAAATTTTCACTTCAAATTTGAGCATATAACTCCTTTTGATGTTCTAAGATGAGAGCTTTGGTTTTATAGAATATTTTGCGACGAAATGACTCAAAACGTGTATATTTCGTCTTATCGCGAAAGAAGATGAAAAGTTCGTGCGCAAACTTAGTTTCAAATTTTCACTTCAAATTTGACGATAAAAATCCTTTTGATGTTCTAAGATGAGTGCTTTGGTTTTAAAGAATGTTTTGCGATGAAATGATGCAAAACGTTCATATTTAGTAAAATTCCTAAACATGATGAAAAGTTCGTGGGCGAACTTTGTTTCAAAATTTCACTTCAAATTTGACCATATAACTTTTTTTCTTGTTCTAAGAAGAGGGCGTTGGTTTTGAAGTATGTTTTGCGAGAAAATGAAGCCAAAGGTTCATATTTAGTAAAATCTCGAAAGAAGATGAAAAGTTCGTGCGCGAACTTAGTTTCAAATTTTCACTTCAAATTTGACCATAAAACTCCTTTGGATGTTCTAAGATTAGGGCTTTGATTTTAAAGAATGTTATGCGACGAAATGACTCAAAACGTGCATATTTCGTAAAATCTCGAAAGAAGATGAAAAGTTCGTGCGCTAACTGAGTTTCAAAATTTCAACTCAAAATTGACCATATAACTCTTTTTGTTGTTCTAAGAATAGGGCGTTGGTTTTGAAGAATGTTTTGCGAGAAAATGAAGCAAAAGCTTTATATTTAGTAAAATCCCGAAAGAAGATCAAAAGTTCGTGGGCGAACTTAGTTTCAAATTTTCACTTCAAATTTGACCATATAACTCGTTTTGATGTTCTAAGTTGAGGGCTTTGGTTTTAAATAATGTTTTGCGAAGAAATGACTCAAAACGTGGATATTTCGTAAAATCGGGAAAGAAGATGAAAAGTTCGTGGCAAACTCAAATTCAAATTTTCACTTCAAATTTTACCATATAACTCTTTTTCATGTTCTAAGAAGAGGGTGTTGGTTTTGAAGAATGTTTTGCGACGAAATGACTCAAAACGTGCATATTTGGTAAAATCGCAAAAAAAGATGAAAACTTCGTGCGCTAAATTAGTTTCAAATTTTCACTTCAAATTTGACCATAAAACTCCTTTTGATGTTCTAAGATGAGTGGTTTGGTTTTAAAGAATGTTTTGCGAGAAAATGAAGCAAGAGGTTCATATTTAGTAAAATCCCGAAAGAAGATGAAAAGTTCGTGCGCAAACTTAGTTTCAAATTTTCATTTCAAATTTGACCATATAACTCCTTTTGATGTTCTAAATTGAGGGCGTTAGTTTTAAAGAATATTTTGCGACGAAATGACTCAAAATGTGCATATTTCGTAAAATCGCGAAATAAGATGAAAAGTTCGTGCGCAAACTCAGTTTCAAAATTTCAACTCAAAATTGACCATATAACTCTTTTTCTTGTTCTATGAAGAGGGCGTTGGTTTTGAAGAATGTTTTGCGACGAAATGAAGCAAAAGGTTCATATTTGGTAAAATCCCGAAAGAAGATGAAAAGTTCGTGCGCGAACTTAGTTTCAAATTTTCACTTCAAATTTGACCATAAAACTCCTTTTGATGTTCTAAGATGAGTGTTTTGATTTTAAAGAATATTTGGCGATTAAATGATGCAAAAAGTGCAAATTTCGTAAAATTCCTAAACAAGATGAAAAGTTCGTGGACGAACTTAGTTTCAAAATTTCAACTCAAATTTGACCATATAACTTTTTTTCATGTTCTAAGAAGAGGGCGTTGGTTTTGAAGAATATTTTGCGAGAAAATGAAGCAAAAGTTTCAAATTTAGTAAAATCTCGAGAGAAAATGAAAAGTTCGTGCGCGAACTGAGTTTCAAATTTTCACTTCAAATTTGACCATATAACTCTTTTTCATGTTCTAAGAAGTGGGCATTGGTTTTGAAGAATATTTTGCAAGTAAATGAAGCAAAAGTTTGATATTTAGTAAAATCCCGAAAGAAAATGAAAATTTCGTGGGAGAACTTAGTTTCAAATTTTCACTTCAAATTTAACCATATAACTCTTTTTCATGTTCTAAGATTAGGGCGTTGGTTTTGAAGAATGTTTTGCGAGAAAATGAAGCAAAAGGTTCATATTTAGTAAAATCCCGAAAGAAAATAAAAAGTTTGTGCGCGAACTTATTTTCAAATTTTCACTTCAAATTTGAGCATATAACTCCTTTTGATGTTCTAAGATGAGAGCATTGGTTTTAAAGAATGTTTTGCGACGAAATGACTCAAAACGTGCATATTTCGTAAAATCGCGAAAGAAGATGAAAAGTTCGTGCGCAAACTTAGTTTCAAATTTTCAATTCAAATTTGACTATAAAACTCCTTTTGATGTTTTAAGATGAGTGCTTTGGTTTTAAAAAATGTTTTGCAACGAAATGATGCAAAACGTTCATATTTAGTAAAATTGCTAAACAAGATGAAAAGTTCGTGGGCGAACTTTGTTTCAAAATTTCACTTCAAATTTGACCATATAACTTTTCTTCATGTTCTAGGAAGAGGGCGTTGGTTTTGAAGAATATTTTGCGAGAAAATGAAGCAAAAGTTTCTTATTTTGTAAAATCCCGAAAGAATATGAAAAGTTCGTGGGCGAACTTAGTTTCAAATTTTCACTTCAAATTTGACCATATAATTCCTTTTGATGTTCTAAGATGAGGGCTTTGGTTTTAAGGAATGTTTTGCAACGAAATGACTCAAAACGTGCATATTTAGTAAAATCGCGAAAGAAGATGAAAAGTTCGTGCGCTAACTTAGTTTCATATTTTCACTTCAAATTTTACCATAAAACTCCTTTTGATGTTCTAAGAAGAGGGCATTGGTTTTGAGGAATGTTTTGCAAGAAAATGAAGCAAAAGTTTGATATTTAATAAAATCCCGAAAGAAGATGAAAAGTTCTTGCGCGAACTTAGTTTCAAATTTTCATTTCAAATTTGAACATATAACTCCTTTTGATGTTCTAAGATGAGGGCTTTGGTTTTAAAGAATGTTTTGCGACGAAGTGACTCAAAACGTGCATATTTCGTAAAATCGCGAAAGAAGATGAAAAGTTCGTGCGCTAACTTAGTTTCATATTTTCACTTCAAATTTGACCATAAAACTCCTTTTGATGTTCTAAGATGAGTGCTTTGGTTTTAAAGAATGTTTTGCGAGAAAATGAAGCAAAAGGTTCATATTTAGTAAAATCCCGAAAGAAGATGAAAAGTTCTTGCGCGAACTTAGTTTCAAATTTTCATTTCAAATTTGACCATATAACTCCTTTTGATGTTCTAAGTTAAGGGCTTTAGTTTTAAAGAATGTTTTGCGACGAAATGACTCAAAATGTGCATATTTCGTAAAATCGCGAAAGAATATGAGAAGTTCGTGCGCAAACTCAGTTTCAAATTTTCACTTCAAATTGGACCGTATAACTCTTTTTCATGTTCTAAGAAGAGGGCATTGGTTTTGAAGAATGTTTTGCAAGAAAATGAAGCAAAAGTTTGATATTTAGAAAAATTCCGAAAGAAGATGAAAATTTTGTGCGCGAACTTAGTTTCAAGTTTTTACTTCAAATTTGACCATATAACTCTTTTTCATGTAGTAAGAATAGGGCGTTGGTTTGAAGAATGTTTTGCGAGAAAATGAAATAAAAGGTTCATATTTAGTAAAATCCCGAAAGAAGATGAAAAGTTTGTGCGCGAACTTATTTTCAAATTTTCACTTCAAATTTGAGCATATAACTCCTTTTGATGTTCTAAGATGAGGGCTTTGATTTTAAAGAATATTTTGCGACGAAATGACTCAAAACGTGCTTATTTCGTAAAATCGCGAAAGAAGATGAAAAGTTCGTGCGCAAACTTAGTTTCAAATTTTCACTTCAAATTTGACGATAAAACTCCTTTTGATGTTCTAAGATGAGTGCTTTGGTTTTAAAGAATGTTTTGCGATGAAATGATGCAAAACGTTCATATTTAGTAAAATTCCTAAACATGATGAAAAGTTCGTGGGCGAACTTTGTTTCAAAATTTCACTTCAAATTTGACCATATAACTCTTTTTCTTGTTCTAAGAATAGGGCGTTGGTTTTGAAGAATGTTTTGCGAGAAAATGAAGCCAAAGGTTCATATTTAGTAAAATCTCGAAAGAAGATGTAAAGTTCGTGCGCGATATTAGTTTGAAATTTTCACTTCAAATTTGACCATAAAACTCCTTTTGATGTTCTAAGATGAGAGCTTTGGTTTTAAAGAATGTTTTGCGACGAAATGACTCAAAACGTGCATATTTCGTAAAATCTCGAAAGAAGATGAAAAGTTCGTGCGCAAACTTAGTTTCAAATTTTCACTTCAAATTTGACGATAAAACTCCTTTTGATGTTCTAAGATGAGTGCTTTGGTTTTAAAGAATGTTTTGCGTTGAAATGATGCAAAACGTTCATATTTAGTAAAATTCCTAAACATGATGAAAAGTTTGTGGGCGAACTTTGTTTCAAAATTTCACTTCAAATTTGACCATATAACTTTTTTTCTCGTTCCAAGAAGAGGGCGTTGATTTTGAAGAATGTTTTGCGAGAAAATGAAGCAAAAGGTTCATATTTAATAAAATCTCGAAAGAAGATGTAAAGTTCGTGCGCGAACTTAGTTTCAAATTTTCACTTCAAATTTGACCATAAAACTCCTTTTGATGTTCTAAGATGAGGGCTTTGGTTTTAAACAATGTTTTGCGACGAAATGACTCAAAACGTTCATATTTCGTAAAATCTCGAAAGAAGATGAAAAGTTCGTGCGCTAACTGAGTTTCAAAATTTCAACTCAAAATTGACCATATAACTCTTTTTCTTGTTCTATGAAGACGCGGTTGGTTTTGAAGAATGTTTTGCGAGAAAATGAAGCAAAAGGTTCGTATTCGGTAAAATCCCGAAAGAATATGAAAAGTTCGTGGGCGAACTTAGTTTCAAATTTTAACTTCAAATTTGACTATATAACTCCTTTTGATGTTCTAAGATGAGGGCTTTGGTTTTAACGATTGTTTTGCGACGAAATGACTCAAAACGTGCATATTTCGTAAAATCGCGAAAGAAGATGAAAAGTTCGTGCGCTAACTTAGTTTCAAATTTTCACTTCAAATTTGACGATAAAACTCATTTTGATGTTCTAAGATGAGTGCTTTGGTTTTAAAGAATATTTTGCGAGAAAATGAAGAAAGAGGTTAATATTTAGTAAAATGCCGAACGAAGATGAAAAGTTCGTGCGCGAACTTAGTTTCAAATTTTCATTTCAAATTTGACCATATAACTCCTTTTGATGTTCTAAGTTGAGGGCTTTAGTTTTAAAGAATATTTTGCGACGAAATGACTCAAAATGTGCATATTTCGTAAAATCGCGAAATAAGATGAAAAGTTCGTGCGCAAACTCAGTTTCAAATTTTCACTTCAAATTTGACCATATTGCTCTTTTTCATGTTCTAAGAAGAGGGCATTGGTTATGAAGAATAACTTGCAAGTAAATGAAGCAAAAGTTTGATATTTAGTAAAATCCCGAAAGAAGATGAAAATTTCGTGGGAGAACTTAGTTTCAAATTTTCACTTCAAATTTAACCATATAACTCTTTTTCATGTTCTAAGATTAGGGCGCTGGTTTTGAAGAATGTTTTGCGAGAAAATGAAGCAAAAGGTTCATATTTAGTAAAATCCTGAAAGAAGATAAAAAGTTTGTGCGCGAACTTATTTTCAAATTTTCACTTCAAATTTGAGTATATAACTCCTTTTGATGTTCTAAGATGAGAGCTTTGGTTTTAAACAATGTTTTGCGACGAAATGACTCAAAACGTGCATATTTTGTAAAATCTCGAAAGAATATGAAAAGTTCGTGCGCAAACTTAGTTTCAAATTTTCAATTCAAATTTGAATATAAAACTCCTTTTGATGTTTTAAGATGAGTGCTTTGGTTTTAAAAAATGTTTTGCAACGAAGTGATGCAAAACGTTCATATTTAGTAAAATTCCTAAACAAGATGAAAAGTTCTTGGGCGAACTTTGTTTCAAAATTTCACTTCAAATTTAACCATATAACTCTTTTTCTTGTTCTAAGAAGAGGGCGTTGGTTTTGAAGAATGTTTTGCGAGAAAATGAAGCAAAAGGTTCATATTTAGTAAAATCTCGAAAGAAGATGAAAAGTTCGTGCGCGAACTTAGTTTCAAATTTTCACTTCAAATTTGACCATAAAACTCCTTTTGATGTTCTAAGATGAGTGCTTTGGTTTTAAAGAATATTTGGCGATGAAATGATGCCAAAAGTGCATATTTCGTAAAATTCGTAAACAAGATGAAAAGTTCGTGGGCGAATTTAGTTTCAAAATTTCAACTCAAATTTGACCATATAACTTTTCTTCATGTTCTAAGAAGAGGGCGTTGGTTTTGAAGAATATTTTGCGAGAAAATGAAGCAAAAGGTTCGTATTTGGTAAAATCCCGAAAGAATATGAAACGTTCGTGGACGAACTTAGTTTCAAATTTTCACTTCAAATTTGACCATATAACTCCTTTTGATGTTCTAAGATGAGGGCTTTGGTTTTAAAGAATGTTTTGCGAGGAAATGACTCAAAACGTGCATATTTCGTAAAATCGCGAAAGAAGATGAAAAGTTCGTGCGCTAACTTAGTTTCATATTTTCACTTCAAATTTGACCATAAAACTCCTTTTGATGTTCTAAGATGAGTTCTTTGGTTTTAAAGAATGTTTTGCGAGAAAATGAAGCAAAAGGTTCATATTTAGTAAAATCCCGAAAGAAGATGAAAAGTTCTTGCGCGAACTTAGTTTCAAATTTTCATTTCAAATTTGACCATATAACTCCTTTTGATGTTCTAAGTTAAGGGCTTTAGTTTTAAAGGATGTTTTGCGACGTAATGACTCAAAATGTGCATATTTCGTAAAATCGCGAAAGAATATGAAAAGTTCGTGCGCAAACTCAGTTTCAAATTTTCACTTCAAATTGGACCGTATAACTCTTTTTCATGTTCTAAGAAGAGGGCATTGGTTTTGAAGAATGTTTTGCAAGAAAATGAAGCAAAAGTTTGATATTTAGAAAAATTCCGAAAGAAGATGAAAATTTTGTGCGCGAACTTAGTTTCAAGTTTTTACTTCAAATTTGACCATATAACTCTTTTTCATGTAGTAAGAATAGGGCGTTGGTTTGAAGAATGTTTTGCGAGAAAATGAAATAAAAGGTTCATATTTAGTAAAATCCCGAAAGAAGATGAAAAGTTTGTGCGCGAACTTATTTTCAAATTTTCACTTCAAATTTGAGCATATAACTCCTTTTGATGTTCTAAGATGAGGGCTTTGATTTTAAAGAATATTTTGCGACGAAATGACTCAAAACGTGCTTATTTCGTAAAATCGCGAAAGAAGATGAAAGGTTCGTGCGCAAACTTAGTTTCAAATTTTCACTTCAAATTTGACGATAAAACTCCTTTTGATGTTCTAAGATGAGTGCTTTGGTTTTAAAGAATGTTTTGCGATGAAATGATGCAAAACGTTCATATTTAGTAAAATTCCTAAACATGATGAAAAGTTCGTGGGCGAACTTTGTTTCAAAATTTCACTTCAAATTTGACCATATAACTTTTTTTCTTGTTCTAAGAATAGGGCGTTGGTTTTGAAGAATGTTTTGCGAGAAAATGAAGCCAAAGGTTCATATTTAGTAAAATCTCGAAAGAAGATGTAAAGTTCGTGCGCGATATTAGTTTGAAATTTTCACTTCAAATTTGACCATAAAACTCCTTTTGATGTTCTAAGATGAGGGCTTTGGTTTTAAAGAATGTTTTGCGACGAAATGACTCAAAACGTGCATATTTCGTAAAATCTCGAAAGAAGATGAAAAGTTCGTGCGCAAACTTAGTTTCAAATTTTCACTTCAAATTTGACGATAAAACTCCTTTTGATGTTCTAAGATGAGTGCTTTGGTTTTAAAGAATGTTTTGCGTTGAAATGATGCAAAACGTTCATATTTAGTAAAATTCCTAAACATGATGAAAAGTTTGTGGGCGAACTTTGTTTCAAAATTTCACTTCAAATTTGACCATATAACTTTTTTTCTCGTTCCAAGAAGAGGGCGTTGATTTTGAAGAATGTTTTGCGAGAAAATGAAGCAAAAGCTTCATATTTAATAAAATCTCGAAAGAAGATGTAAAGTTCGTGCGCGAACTTAGTTTCAAATTTTCACTTCAAATTTGACCATAAAACTCCTTTTGATGTTCTAAGATGAGGGCTTTGGTTTTAAAGAATGTTTTGCGACGAAATGACTCAAAACGTGCATATTTCGTAAAATCTCGAAAGAAGATGAAAAGTTCGTGCGCTAACTGAGTTTCAAAATTTCAACTCAAAATTGACCATATAACTCTTTTTCTTGTTCTATGAAGACGCGGTTGGTTTTGAAGAATGTTTTGCGAGAAAATGAAGCAAAAGGTTCGTATTCGGTAAAATCCCGAAAGAATATGAAAAGTTCGTGGGCGAACTTAGTTTCAAATTTTAACTTCAAATTTGACTATATAACTCCTTTTGATGTTCTAAGATGAGGGCTTTGGTTTTAACGATTGTTTTGCGACGAAATGACTCAAAACGTGCATATTTCGTAAAATCGCGAAAGAAGATGAAAAGTTCGTGCGCTAACTTAGTTTCAAATTTTCACTTCAAATTTGACGATAAAACTCATTTTGATGTTCTAAGATGAGTGCTTTGGTTTTAAAGAATATTTTGCGAGAAAATGAAGAAAGAGGTTAATATTTAGTAAAATGCCGAACGAAGATGAAAAGTTCGTGCGCGAACTTAGTTTCAAATTTTCATTTCAAATTTGACCATATAACTCCTTTTGATGTTCTAAGTTGAGGGCTTTAGTTTTAAAGAATATTTTGCGACGAAATGACTCAAAATGTGCATATTTCGTAAAATCGCGAAATAAGATGAAAAGTTCGTGCGCAAACTCAGTTTCAAATTTTCACTTCAAATTTGACCATATTGCTCTTTTTCATGTTCTAAGAAGAGGGCATTGGTTATGAAGAATAACTTGCAAGTAAATGAAGCAAAAGTTTGATATTTAGTAAAATCCCGAAAGAAGATGAAAATTTCGTGGGAGAACTTAGTTTCAAATTTTCACTTCAAATTTAACCATATAACTCTTTTTCATGTTCTAAGATTAGGGCGCTGGTTTTGAAGAATGTTTTGCGAGAAAATGAAGCAAAAGGTTCATATTTAGTAAAATCCTGAAAGAAGATAAAAAGTTTGTGCGCGAACTTATTTTCAAATTTTCACTTCAAATTTGAGTATATAACTCCTTTTGATGTTCTAAGATGAGAGCTTTGGTTTTAAACAATGTTTTGCGACGAAATGACTCAAAACGTGCATATTTTGTAAAATCTCGAAAGAATATGAAAAGTTCGTGCGCAAACTTAGTTTCAAATTTTCAATTCAAATTTGAATATAAAACTCCTTTTGATGTTTTAAGATGAGTGCTTTGGTTTTAAAAAATGTTTTGCAACGAAGTGATGCAAAACGTTCATATTTAGTAAAATTCCTAAACAAGATGAAAAGTTCTTGGGCGAACTTTGTTTCAAAATTTCACTTCAAATTTAACCATATAACTCTTTTTCTTGTTCTAAGAAGAGGGCGTTGGTTTTGAAGAATGTTTTGCGAGAAAATGAAGCAAAAGGTTCATATTTAGTAAAATCTCGAAAGAAGATGAAAAGTTCGTGCGCGAACTTAGTTTCAAATTTTCACTTCAAATTTGACCATAAAACTCCTTTTGATGTTCTAAGATGAGTGCTTTGGTTTTAAAGAATATTTGGCGATGAAATGATGCCAAAAGTGCATATTTCGTAAAATTCGTAAACAAGATGAAAAGTTCGTGGGCGAATTTAGTTTCAAAATTTCAACTCAAATTTGACCATATAACTTTTCTTCATGTTCTAAGAAGAGGGCGTTGGTTTTGAAGAATATTTTGCGAGAAAATGAAGCAAAAGGTTCGTATTTGGTAAAATCCCGAAAGAATATGAAACGTTCGTGGACGAACTTAGTTTCAAATTTTCACTTCAAATTTGACCATATAACTCCTTTTGATGTTCTAAGATGAGGGCTTTGGTTTTAAAGAATGTTTTGCGATGAAATGACTCAAAACGTGCATATTTCGTAAAATCGCGAAAGAAGATGAAAAGTTCGTGCGCTAACTTAGTTTCATATTTTCACTTCAAATTTGACCATAAAACTCCTTTTGATGTTCTAAGATGAGTTCTTTGGTTTTAAAGAATGTTTTGCGAGAAAATGAAGCAAAAGGTTCATATTTAGTAAAATCCCGAAAGAAGATGAAAAGTTCTTGCGCGAACTTAGTTTCAAATTTTCATTTCAAATTTGACCATATAACTTCTTTTGATGTTCTAAGTTAAGGGCTTTAGTTTTAAAGGATGTTTTGCGACGTAATGACTCAAAATGTGCATATTTCATAAAATCGCTAAAGAATATGAAAAGTTCGTGCGCAAACTCAGTTTCAAATTTTCACTTCAAATTTGACCATATAACTCTTTTTGATGTTCTAAGAAGAGGGCATTGGTTTTGAAAAATGTTTTGCAAGAAAATGAAGCAAAAGTTTGATATTTAGTAAAATCCCGAAAGAAGATGAAAATTTCGTGCGCGAACTTAGTTTCAAGTTTTTACTTCAAATTTGACCATATAACTCTTTTTCATGTTGTAAGAATAGGGCGTTGGTTTTGAAGAATGTTTTGCGAGAAAATGAAGTAAAAGGTTCATATTTAGTAAAATCCCGAAAGAAGATGAAAAGTTTGTGCGCGAACTTATTTTCAAATTTTTACTTCAAATTTGAGCATATAACTCCTTTTGATGTTGTAAGATGAGGGCTTTGATTTAAAAGAATATTTTGCGACGAAATGACTCAAAACGTGCATATTTCGTAAAATCGCGAAAGAAGATGAAAAGTTCGTGCGCAAACTGAGTTTCAAATTTTCACTTCAAATTTGACGATAAAACTCCTTTTGATGTTCTAAGATGAGTGCTCTGGTTTTAAAGAATGTTTTGCGATGAAATTGTGCAAAACGTTCATATTTCGTAAAATTCCTAAACATGATGAAAAGTTCATGGGCGAACTTTGTTTCAAAATTCCACTTCAAATTTAACCATATAACTCTTTTTCTTGTTCTAAGAAGAGGGCGTTGGTTTTGAATAATGTTTTGCGAGAAATGAAGCAAAAGGTTCATATTTAGTAGAATCCCGAAAGAAGATGCAAAGTTCGAGCGCGAACTTAGTTTCAATTTTTCACTTCAAATTTGACCATATAACTTCTTTTGATGTTCTAAGTTGAGGGCTTTGGTTTTAAATAATGTTTTGCGAAGAAATGACTCAAATCGTGGATATTTCGTAAAATCGCGAAAGAAGATGAAAAGTTCGTGCGCAAACTCAGTTTCAAATTTTCACTTCAAATTTGACCATATAACTCTTTTTCATGTTCTAAGAAGAGGGCGTTGGTTTTGAAAATGTTTTGCGAGAAAATGAAGCGAAAGGTTCATATTTAGTAAAATTCCGAAAGAAGATGAAAAGTTCGTGCGCGAACTTAGTTTCAAATTTTCACTTCAAATTTGACCATATAACTCTTTTTCATGTTCTAAGAAGAGGGCGTTGGTTTTGAAGAATGTTTTGCGAGAAAATGAAGCAAAAGGTTCGTATTTGGTAAAATCCCGAAAGAATATGAAAAGTTCGTGCGCGAACTTAGTTTCAATTTTTCACTTCAAATTTGACCATATAACTCCTTTTGATGTTCAAAGATGAGGGCTTTGGTTTTAAAGAATGTTTTGCGACGAAATGACTCAAAACGTGCATATTTCGTAAAATCGCGAAAGAAGATGAAAAGTTCGTGCGCTAACTTAGTTTCAAATTTTCACTTTAAATTTGACCATAAAACTCCTTTTGATGTTTTAAGATGAGTGCTTTGGTTTTAAAGAATGTTTTGCAAGAAAATGAAGCAAGAGGTTCATATTTAGTAAAACCACGAAAGGAGATGAAAGTTCGTGCGCGAACTTAGTTTCAAATTTTCATTTCAAATTTGACCATATAACTCCTTTTGATGTTCTAAGTTGAGGGCTTTGGTTTTAAATAATGTTTTGCGAAGAAATGACTCAAATCGTGGATATTTCGTAAAATCGCGAAAGAAGATGAAAAGTTCGTGCGCAAACTCAGTTTCAAATTTTCACTTCAAATTTGACCATATAACTCTTTTTCATGTTCTAAGAAGAGGGCGTTGGTTTTGAAAATGTTTTGCGAGAAAATGAAGCAAAAGGTTCATATTTAGTAAAATCCCGAAAGAAGATGCAAAGTTCGTGCGCGAACTTAGTTTCAATTTTTCACTTCAAATTTGACCATATAACTTCTTTTGATGTTCTAAGTTGAGGGCTTTGGTTTTAAATAATGTTTTGCGAAGAAATGACTCAAATCGTGGATATTTCGTAAAATCGCGAAAAAGATGAAAAGTTCGTGCGCAAACTCAGTTTCAAATTTTCACTTCAAATTTGACCATATAACTCTTTTTCATGTTCTAAGAAGAGGGCGTTGGTTTTAAAAATGTTTTGCGAGAAAATGAAGCGAAAGGTTCATATTTAGTAAAATTCCGAAAGAAGATGAAAAGTTCGTGCGCGAACTTAGTTTTCAAATTTTCACTTCAAATTTGACCATAAAACTCCTTTTGATGTTCTAAGATGAGTGTTTTGGTTTTAAAGAATATTTGGCGATGAAATGACGCAAAAATTGCAAATTTCGTAAAATTCCTAAACAAGATGAAAAGTTCGTGGGCGAACTTTAGTTTCAAAATTTCAACTCAATTTTGACCATATAACTTTTTTTCATGTTCTAAGAAGAGGGAGTTGGTTTTGAAAAATATTTTGCGAGAAAATGAAGCAAAAAGTTGATATTTAGTAAAATCCCGAAAGAAGATGAAAAGTTCGTGCGCGAACTTAGTTTCATATTTTCACTTCAAATTTGACCATAAAACTCCTTTTGATGTTCTAAGATGAGTGCTTTGGTTTTAAAGAATGTTTTGCAAGAAAATGAAGCAAGAGATTCATATTTAGTAAAACCACGAAAGGAGATGAAATTTCGTGCGCGAACTTAGTTTCAAATTTTCATTTCAAATTTGACCATATAACTCCTTTTGATGTTCTAAGTTAAGGGCTTTGGTTTTAAATAATGTTTTGCGAAGAAACGACTCAAAACGTGAATATTTTGTAAAATCGGGAAAGAGGATGAAAAGTTCGTGCGCAAACTCAGTTTCAAATTTTCACTTCAAATTTGACCATGTAACTCTTTTTCATGTTCTAAGAAGAGGGCGTTGGTTTTAAAAAATGTTTTGCAACGAAATGATGCAAAACGTTCATATTTAGTAAAATTCCTAAACAAGATGAAAAGTTCTTGGGCGAACTTTGTTTCAAAATTTCACTTCAAATTTAACCATATAACTCTTTTTCTTGTTCTAAGAAGAGGGCGTTGGTTTTGAAGAATATTTTGCGAGAAAATGAAGCAAAAGGTTCATATTTATTAAAATCTCGAAAGAGGATGAAAAGTTCGTGCGCGAACTTAGTTTCAAATTTTCACTTCAAATTTGACCATAAAACTCCTTTTGATGTTCTAAGATGAGTGCTTTGGTTTTAAAGAATATTTGGCGATGACATGATGCCAAAAGTGCATATTTCGTAAAAGTCCTAAAGAAGATGAAAAGTTCGTGGGCGAATTTAGTTTCAAAATTTCAACTCAAATTTGACCATATAACTTTTCTTCATGTTCTAAGAAGAGGGCAATGGTTTTGAAGAATATTTTGCGAGAAAATAAATTAAAAGGTTCGTATTTGGTAAAATCCCGAAAGAATATGAAACGTTTGTGGGCGAACTTAGTTTCGAATTTTCACTCTAAATTTGACCATAAAACTCATTTTGATGTTCTAAGATGAGGGCTCTGGTTTTAAAGAATGTTTTGCGACGAAATGACTCAAAACGTGCATATTTCGTAAAATCTCGAAAGAAGATGAAAAGTTCGTGCACTAACTTAGTTTCAAATTTTCACTTCAAATTTGACCATAAAACTCCTTTTGATGTTCTAAGATGAGTGCTTTGGTTTTAAAGAATGTTTTGCGAGAAAATGAAGCAAGAGGTTCATATTTAGTAAAACCACGAAAGAAGATGAAAGTTCGTGCGCGAACTTAGTTTCAAATTTTGATTTCAAATTTGACCATATAACTCCTTTTGATGTTCTAAGTTGAGGGCTTTGGTTTTAAATAATGTTTTGCGAAGAAATGACTCAAAACGTGGATATTTCGTAAAATCGGGAAAGAAGATGAAAAGTTCTTGCGCAAACTCAGTTTCAAATTTTCACTTCAAATTTGACCATATAACTCTTTTTCATGTTCTAAGAAGAGGGCGTTGGTTTTGAAAATGTTTTGCGAGAAAATGAACTGAAAGGTTCATATTTAGTAAAATCCCGAAAGAAGATGAAAAGTTCGTGCGCGAACTTAGTTTTAAATTTTCACTTCAAATTTGATGATAAAACTCCTTTTGATGTTCTAAGATGAGGGCTTTGGTTTTAAAGAATGTTTTGCGACGAAATGACTCAAAACGTGCATATTTCGTAAAATCGCGAAAGAAGATGAAAAGTTCGTGCGCTAACTTAGTTTCATATTTTCACTTCAAATTTTACCATAAAACTTCTTTTGATGTTCTAAGATGAGTGCTTTGGTTTTAAAGAATGTTTTGCGAGAAAATGAAGCAACAGGTTCTTATTTAGTAAAATCCCGAAAGAAGATGAAAAGTTCGTGCGCAAACTCAGTTTCAAATTTTCATTTCAAATTTGACCATATAACTCTTTTTCATGTTCTAAGAAGAGGGCATTGGTTTTGAAGAATGTTTTGCAAGAAAATGAAGCAAAAGTTTGATATTTAGTAAAATCCCGAAAGAAGATGAAAATTTCGTGCGCGAACTTAGTTTCAAGTTTTTACTTCAAATTTGACCATATAACTCTTTTTCATGTTGTAAGAATAGGGCGTTGGTTTTGAAGAATGTTTTGCGAGAAAATGAAGTAAAAGGTTCATATTTAGTAAAATCCCGAAAGAAGATGAAAAGTTTGTGCGCGAATTTATTTTCAAATTTTCACTTCAAATTTGAGCATATAACTCCTTTTGATGTTCTAAGATGAGGGCTTTGGTTTTAAAGAATATTTTGCGACGAAATGACTCAAAACGTGGATATTTCGTAAAATCGCGAAAGAAGATGAAAAGTTCGTGCGCTAACTGAGTTTCAAAATTTCAACTCAAAATTGACGATAAAACTCTTTTTGATGTTCTAAGATGAGTGCTTTGGTTTTAAAAAATGTTTTGCGATGAAATGATGCAAAACGTTCATATTTAGTAAAATTCTTAAACATGATGAAAAGTTCGTGGGCGAACTTTGTTTCAAAATGTCACTTCAAATTTGACCATATAACTCCTTTTGATGTTCTAACTTGAGGGCTTTGGTTTTAAACAATGCTTTGCGAAGAAATGACTCAAAACGTGGATATTTCGTAAAATCGGGAAAGAAGATGAAAAGTTCGTGCGGAAACTCAGTTTCAAATTTTCACTTCAAATTTGACCACATAACTCTTTTTCATGTTCTAAGAAGAGGGCGTTGGTTTTGAAAATGTTTTGCGAGAAAATGAAGCGAAAGGTTCATATTTAGTAAAATCCCGAAAGAAGATGAAAAGTTCGTGCGCGAACTTAGTTTCAAATTTTCACTTCAAATTTGACCATAAAACTCCTTTTGATGTTCTAAGATGAGTGTTTTAGTTTTAAAGAATATTTGGCGATGAAATGATGCAAAAAGTGCAAATTTCGTAAAATTCCTAAACAAGATGAAAAGTTCGTGGGCGAACTTAGTTTCAAAATTTCAACTCAAATTTGACCATATAACTTTTTTCAAGTTCTAAGAAGAGGGCGTTGGTTTTGAAGAATATTTTCCGAGAAAATGAACCAAAAGGTTGATTGTAATATCCCGAACTCAAATTAAAAAAAATATATAATAAATTTTCAAATTTTATATTTTTAATAAATACTACATATTAGAAAAATATAGGCGCAAGAATCTCCGAAATCGGAGTTGAATTGGATTTGTTACGAATTATGGAAGTTTAATTAATTAAGATTAAAACGAGCGGCAAAATGGTAATTATGCATAAATCTGGTATAACCCAGATTTTTTCTGGGCGATTTCCAGTAAGAACAGGCAGACACGCGAGGGAGAGAGAGAGAAAATGCAATTTGATATGGGTTTTTCGGGTTTGTGGTCTGATTGGGTCAAGTGAGGTGTCGAAACGAAGCTTGTGGAGAGAGGAACAAAACCCAATTAGAATCGTCGTCATCGGACCACCACAGGCGGCGGAATCAGGAGGCGAAGTTTCGGTTTTTCAAGATTTCAAAGCTCGATCCCGGTTGATTCAGTAGGAATTTTGGACGCCGAAATGACTCAAAACGTGCATATTTCGTAAAATCGCGAAAGAAGATGAAAAGTTCGTGCGCAAACTTAGTTTCAAATTTTCACTTCAAATTTGACCATATAACTCTTTTTCTTGTTCTAAGAAGAGGGCGTTAGTTTTAAAGAATGTTTTGCGATGAAATGATGCAAAACGTTCATATTTAGTAAAATCCCGAAAGAAGATGAAAAGTTCGTGGGCGAACTTTGTTTCAAAATTTCACTTCAAATTTGACCATATAACTCCTTTTGATGTTCTAAGTTGAGGGCTTTGGTTTTAAAGAATGTTTTGCGAAGAAATGACTCAAAACGCGCATAATTCGTAAAATCGCGAAACAAGATGAAAAGCTCGTGCGCAAACTTAGTTTCAAATTTTCACTTCCAATTTGACCATATAACTCTTTTTCATGTTCTAAGAAGAGGGCGTTGGTTTTGAAGAAAGTTTTGCGAGAAAATGAAGCGAAATGTTCATATTTAGTAAAATCACGAAAGAAGATGAAAAGTACGTGCGCGAACATAGTTTCAAATTTTCACTTCAAATTTGACCATAAAACTCCTTTTGATGTTCTAAGATGAGTGCTTTGGTTTTAAAGAATATTTGGCGATGAAATTATGCAAAAAGTGCATATTTCGTAAAATTCTTAAACAGGATGAAAAGTTCGTGGGCGAACTTAGTTTAAAAATTTCAACTCAAATTTGACCATATAACTTTTTTTCATGTTCTAATAAGAGGGCGTTGGTTTTGAATAATATTTTGCGAGAAAATGAAGCAAATGGTTGATATTTAGTAAAATCCCGAAAGAAGATGAAAAGTTCGTGCGCGAACTTAGTTTCAAATTTTCACTTCAAATTTGACCATATAACTCTTTTTCATGTTCTAAGAAGAGGGCGTTGGTTTTGAATAATGTTTTGCGAGAAAATGAAGCAAAAGGTTCGTACTTGGTAAAATCCTGAAAAAATACGAAAAGTTCGTGGGCGAACTTAGTTTCAAATTTTCACTTCAAATTTGACCATATAACTCCTTTTGATGTTCTAAGATGAGAGCTTTGGTTTTAAAAAATGTTTTGCGACGAAATGACTCAAAACGCCAATATTTCGTAAAATCGCGAAAGAAGATGAAAAGTTCGTGCGCTAACTGAGTTTCAAATTTTCACTTCAAATTTGACCATAAAACTCATTTTCATGTTCTAAGATAATTGCTTTGGTTTTAAAGAATGTTTTGCGAGAAAATGAAGCAAAAGGTTCATATTTAGTAAAATCCCGAAAAAAGATTAGAAGTTCGTGCGCGAACTTATTTTCAAATTTTCACTTCAAATTCGACCATATAACTCCTTTTGATGTTCTAAGTTGAGGGCTTTGGTTTTAAAGAATTTTTTGCGAAGAAATGACTCAAAACGTGCATATTTCGTAAAATCGCAAAAGAAGATGAAAAGTTCGTGCGAAACTCGGTTTCAAATTTTCACTTCAAATTTGACTATATAACTCTTTTTCATGTTCTAGGAAGAGGGCGTTGGTTTTGAAGAATGTTTTGCGAGAAAATGAAGCGAAAGGTTCATATTTAGTAAAATCCCGAAAGAAGATGAAAAGTTCGTGCGCGAACTTAGTTTCAAATTTTCACTTCAAATTTGGCCATAAAACTCCTTTTGATGTTCTAAGATGAGTGCTTTGGTTTTAAAGAATATTTGGTGATGAAATGATGCAAAAAGTGCATATTTCGTAAAATTCCTAAACAGGATGAAAAGTTCGTGGGCGAACTTAGTTTCAAAATTTCAACTCAAATATGACCATATAACTTTTTTTCATGTTCTAAGAAGAGGGCGTTGGTTTTGAATAATATTTTGCGAGAAAATGAAGCAAAAGGTTCGTATTTGGTAAAATCCCGAAAGAATATGAAAAGTTCGTGGGCGAACTTAGTTTCAAAATTTCACTTCAAATTTGACCATATAACTCCTTTTGATGTTCTAAGATGAGGGCTTTGGTTTTAAAGAATGTTTTGCGACGAAATGACTCAAAACGTGCATATTCGTAAAATCGAGAAAGAAGATGAAAAGTCCGTACGCGAACTTATTTTCAAATTTTCACTTCAAATTTGAGCATATAACTCTTTTTCATGTTCTAAGGAGAGGGCATTGGTTTTAAAGAATGTTTTGCAAGAAAATGTAGCAAAAGTTTGATATTTAGTAAAATCCCGAAAGAAGATGAAAATTTTGTGCGAGAACTTAGTTTCAAATTTTTACTTCAAATTTACCCATATAACTCTTTTTCATGTTCTAAGATTAGGGCGTTCGTTTTGAAGAATGTTTTGCAAGAAAATGAAGTAAAATGTTATATTTAGTAAAATCCGGAAAGAAGATGAA
This sequence comes from Euonymus europaeus, assembly GCA_963580455.1. Taxonomy (NCBI): domain Eukaryota; kingdom Viridiplantae; phylum Streptophyta; class Magnoliopsida; order Celastrales; family Celastraceae; genus Euonymus; species Euonymus europaeus. The sequence goes on along the minus strand of OY756960.1, from coordinate 11,355,298 downwards.
AAGTTCTTGCGCGAACTTAGTTTCAAATTTTCATTTCAAATTGGACCATATAACTCCTTTTGATGTTCTAAGTTGAGGGCTTTAGTTTAAAAGAATGTTTTGCGACGAAATGACTCAAAATGTGCATATTTCGTAAAATCGCGAAAGAATATGAAAATTTCGTGCGCAAACTCAGTTTCAAATTTTCACTTCAAATTTGAAAATATAACTCTTTTTCATGTTCTAAGGAGAGTGCATTGGTTTTGAAGAATGTTTTGCAAGAAAATGAAGCAAAAGTTTGATATTTAGTAAAATCCCGAATGAAGATGAAAATTTCGTGCGAGAACTTAGTTTCAAATTTTCACTTCAAATTTACCCATACAACCCTTTTTCATGTTCTAAGATTAGGGCGTTGGTTTTGAAGAATGTTTTGCGAGAAAATGAAGCAAAAGGTTCATATTTAGTAAAATCCCGAAAGAAGATGAAAAGTTTGTGCGCGAACTTATTTTCAAATTTTCACTTCAAATTTGAGCATATAACTCCTTTTGATGTTCTAAGATGAGAGCTTTGGTTTTAAAGAATGTTTTGCGACGAAATGACTCAAAACGTGCATATTTCATAAAATCGCGAAAGAAGATGAAAAGTTCGTGCGCTAACTTAGTTTCAAATTTTCGCTTCAAATTTGACCATAAAACTCCTTTTGATGTTCTAAGGTAAGTGCTTTGGTTTTAAAGAATGTTTTGCGAAGAAATGACTCAAAACGTGCATATTTCGTAAAATCGCGAAAGAAGATGAAAAGCTCGTGCGCAAACTCAGTATCAAATTTTCACTTCAAATTAGACCGTATAACTCTTTTTCATGTTCTAAGAAGAGGGCGTTGGTTTTGAAGAATGTTTTGCGAAAAAATGAAGCGAAAGGTTCATATTTAGTAAAATCCCGAAAGAAGATGAAAAGTACGGGCGCGAACTTTGTTTCAAATTTTCACTTCAAATTTGACCATAAAACTCCTTTTGATGTTCTAAGATGAGTGCTTTGGTTTTAAAGAAAATTTGGCGATGAAATGATGCAAAAAGTGCATATTTCGTAAAATTCTTAAATTGAATGAAAAGTTATTGGGCAAACTTAGTTTCAAAATTTCAACTCAAATTTGACCATATAACTTTTTTTAATGTTCTAAGAAGAGGGCGTTGGTTTTGAATAATATTTTGCGAGAAAATGAAGCAAATGCTTGATATTTAGTAAAATCTCGAAAGAAGAAGAAAAGTTCGTGCGCGAACATAGTTTCAAATTTTCACTTCAAATTTGACCATATAACTCTTTTTCATGTTCTAAGAAGAGGGCGTTGGTTTTGAAGAATGTTTTGCGAGAAAATGAAGCGAAAGGTTCATATTTAGTAAAATCCCGAAAGAAGATGAAAAGTTCGTGGGCGAACTTAGTTTAAAAATTTCAACTCAAATTTGACCATATAACTTTTTTTCATGTTCTAAGAAGAGGGCGTTGGTTTGGAATAATATTTTGCGAGAAAATGAAGCAAATGGTTGATATTTAGTAAAATCCTGAAAGAGGATGAAAAGTTTGTGCGCGAACTTAGTTTCAAATTTTCACTTCAAATTTGACCATATAACTCTTTTTCATGTTCTAAGAAGAGGGCATTGGTTTTGAATAATGTTTTGCGAGAAAATGAAGCAAAAGGTTCGTATTTGGTAAAATCCCGAAAAAATATGAAAAGTTCGTGCGCGAACTTATTTTCAAATTTTCACTTAAATTTGAGCATATGACTCCTTTTGATGTTCTAAGATGAGGGCTTTGGTTTTAAAGAATGTTTTGCGACGAATGACTCAAAACGTGCATATTTCGTAAAATCGCGAAAGAAGATGAACAGTCCGTACGCGAACTTAGTTTCAAATTTTCACTTCAAATTTGTCCATAAAACTCCTTTTGATGTTCTAAGATGAGTGCTTTGGTTTTAAAGAATGTTTTGCGAGAAAATGAAGCAAAAGGTTCATATTTAGTAAAATCCGAAAGAAGATGAAAAGTTCGTGCGCGAACTTATTTTCAAATTTTCACTTCAAATTCGACCATATAACTCATTTTGATGTTCTAAGTTGAGAGCTTTGGTTTTAAAGAATGTTTTGCGAAGAAATGACGCAAAACGTGCATATTTCGTAAAATCGCAAAAGAAGTTGAAAAGTTCGTGCGCAAACTCAGTTTCAAATTTTCACTTCAAATTTGACTATATAACTCTTTTTCATGTTCTAAGAAGAGGGCGTTGGTTTTGAAGAATGTTTTACGAGAAAATGAAGCGAAAGGTTCATATTTAGTAAAATCCCGAAAGAAGATGAAAAGTTCGTGCGCGAACTTAGTTTCAAATTTTCACGTCAGATTTGGCCATAAAACTCCTTTTGATGTTCTAAGATGAGGGCTTTGGTTTTAAAGAATGTTTTGCGACGAAATGACTCAAAACGTGCATATTTCGTAAAATCGCGAAAAAATATGAAAAGTTCGTACGCGAACTTATTTTCAAATTTTCACTTCAAATTTGACCATAATACTCCTTTTGATGTTCTAAGATGAGTGCTTTGGTTTTAAAGAATGTTTTGCGAGAAAATGAAGCAAAAGGTTCATATTTAGTAAAATCCCGAAAGAAGTTGAAAAGTTCGTGCGCGAACTTAGTTTCAATTTTTCATTCCATATTTGACCATATAACTCCTTTTGATGTTCTAAGTTGAGGGCTTTAGATTTAAAGAATGTTTTGCGACGAAATGACTCAAAATGTGCATATTTCGTAAAATCGCGAAAGAAGATGAAAAGTTCGTGCGGAAACTCAGTTTCAAATTTTCATTTCAAATTCGACCATATAACTCTTTTTCATGTTCTAAGAAGAGGGCATTGGTTTTGAAGAATGTTTTTTGATAAAATGAAGCAAAATTTTTATATTTTGTAAAATTCCGAAAGAAGATGAGAAGTTCGTGCGCGAACTTAGTTTCAAATTTTCACTTCAAATTTGACCATATAACTCTTTTTCACGTTCTAAGAATAGGGCGTTGGTTTTGAAGAATGTTTTGCGAGAAAATGAAGCAAAAGGTTCATATTTAGAAAAATCCCGAAAGAAGATGAAAAGTTCATGCGCGAACTTATTTTCAATATTTCACTTAAATTTGAGCATATAACTCCTTTTGATGGTCTAAGATGAGGGCTTGGTTTTAAAGAATGTTTTGCGACGAAATGACTCAAAACGTGCATATTTCGTAAAATCGCGAAATAAGATAAAAAGTTCGTGCGCAAACTTAGTTTCAAATTTTCACTTCAAATTTGACTATAAAACTCCTTTTGATGTTCTAAGATGAGTGCTTTGGTTTTAAAGAATGTTTTGCGATGAAATGATGCAAAACGTTAATATTTAGTGAAATTCCTAAACAAGATGAAAAGTTCGTTGGCGAACTTTGCTTCAAAATTTCACTTCAAATTTGACCATATAACTTCTTTTGATGTTCAAAGTTGAGGGATTTGGTTTTAAAGAATGTTTTGCGAAGAAATGACCCAAAACGTGCATATTTCGTAAAATCGGGAAACAAGATGAAAAGCTCGTGCGCAAACTCAGTTTAAAATTTTCATTTCAAATTTTACCATATAATTCTTTTTCATGTTCTAAGAAGAGGGCGTTGGTTTTGAAGAATGTTTTGCGAGAAAATGAAGCGAAAGATTCATATTTAGTAAAATCCCGAAAGAAGATGAAAAGTACGTGCGCGAACTTAGTTTTAAATTTTCACTTCAAATTTGACCATAAAACTCCTTTTGATGTTCTAAGATGAGTGCTTTGGTTTTAAAGAATATTTGGCGATGAAATGATGCAAAAACTGCATATTTCGTAAAATTCCTAAACAGGATGAAAAGTTCGTGGGCGAACTTAGTTTCAAAATTTCGACTCAAATTTGACCATATAATATTTTTTCATGTTCTAAGAAGGGGGCGTTGGTTTTGAATATTATTTTGCGAGAAAATTAAACAAATGGTAGATATTTAGTAAAATCCCGAAAGAAGATGAAAAGTTCTTTCGCGAACTTAGTTTCAAATTTTCACTTCAAATTTGACGATATAACTCTTTTTCATGTTCTAAGAAGAGGGCGTTGGTTTTGAAGAATATTTTGCGAGAAAATGAAGCAAAAGTTTCGTATTTGGTAAAATCCCAAAAAAATATGAAAAGTTCGTGGGCGAACTTAATTTCAAATTTTCACTTCAAATTTGACCACATAACTCCTTTTGATGATCTAAGATGAGGGCTTTGGTTTTAAAGAATGTTTTGCGACGAAATGGCTCAAAACGTGCATATTTCGTAAAATCGCGAAAGAAGATGAAAAGTTCGTGCGCTAACTTAGTTTCAAATTTTCACTTCAAATTTGACCATAAAACTCTTTTTCATGTTCTAAGAAGAGTGCTTTGGTTTTGAAGAATGTTTTGCGAGAAAATGAAGCAAAATGTTCATATTTCGTAAAATCCCGAAAGAAGATGAAAAGTTCGTGCGCGAACTTAATTTCAAATTTTCATTCCAAATTTGACCATATAACTCCTTTTGATGTTCTAAGTTGAGGGCTTTAGATTTAAAGAATGTTTTGCGACGAAATGTCTCAAAATGTGCATATTTAGTAAAATCCCGAAAGAAGACGAAAAGTTCTTACGCGAACTTAGTTTCGAATTTTCACTTCAAATTTGACCATATAACTCTTTTTCATGTTCTAAGAAGAGGGCGTTGGTTTCGAAGAATGTTTTTCGAGAAAATGAAGCAAAAGGTTCGTATTTAGTAAAATCCCGAAAGAAGATGAAAATTTCGTGGGCGAACTTAGTTTCAAATTTTTACTTCAAATTTGACCATATAACTCCTTTTGATGTTCTAAGATGAGGTCTTTGGTTTTAAAGAATGTTTTGCGACGAAATTACTTAAAACGTCCATATTTCGTAAAATCGCGAAAGAAGATGAAAAGTTCGTGCGCTAACTAAGTTTCAAATTTTCTCTTCAAATTTGACCATAAAACTCCTTTTGATGTTCTAAGATAAGTGCTTTGGTTTTAAAGAATGTTTTGTGAGAAAATGAAATAAAATGTTCATATTTAGTAAAATCCCGAAAGAAGATGAAAAGTTCGTGCGCTAACTTATTTTCAAATTTTCACTTCAAATTCGACCATATAACTCCTTTTGAAGTTCTAAGATGAGGGCTTTGGTTTTAAAGAATGTTTTGCGACGAAATTACTCAAAACATGTATATTTCGTAACATCCCAAAAGAAGATGAAAAGTTCGTGCGCAAACTCAGTTTCAAATTTTCACTTCAAATTTGACTACATAACTCTTTTTCATTTCTAAGAAGAGGGCGTTGGTTTTGAAGAATGTTTTGCGAGAAAATGAAGCAAAAGTTTCGTATTTGGTAAAATCTCGAAAAAATATGAAAAGTTCGTGGCCGAACTTAATTTCAAATTTTCACTTCAAATTTGACCACATAACTCCTTTTGATGTTATAAGATGAGGGCTTTGGTTTTAAAGAATGTTTTTGCGACGAAATGACTCAAAACGTGCATATTTTGTAAAATTGCGAAAGAAGATGAAAAGTTCGTGCGCGAACTTAGCTTCAAATTTTCACTTCAAATTTGACCATATAACTCTTTTTCATGTTCTAGGAAGAGAGCGTTGGTTTTGAAGAATGTTTTGCGAGAAAATGAAGCAAAAGTTTCGTATTTGGTAAAATCACGAAAAAATATGAAAAGTTCGTGGAGAATTTAATTTCAAATTTTCACTTCAAATTTGATCACATAACTCCTTTTGATGTTCTAAGATGAGGGCTTTGGTTTTAAAGAATGTTTTGCGACGAAATGACTCAAAACGTGCATATTTCGTAAAATCGCGAAAGAAGATGAAAAGTTCGTGCGTAAACTCAGTTTCAAATTTTCATTTCAAATTTGACCGTATAACTCTTTTTCATGTTCTAAGAAGAGGGCGTTGGTTTTGAAAAATGTTTTGCGAGAAAATGAAGCAAAAGTTTCGTATTTGGTAAAATCCTCAAAAAATATGAAAAGTTCGTGGGCGAACTTAATTTCAAATTTTCACTTCAAATTTGACCACATAACTCCTTTTGATGTTCTAAGATGAGGGCTTTGGTTTTAGAGAATGTTTTGCGACGAAATGACTCAAAATGTGCATATTTCGTAAAATCGCGAAAGAAGATGAAAAGTTCGTGCGCAAACTCAGTTTCAAATTTTCACATCAAATTTGACCATATAACTCTTTTTCATGTTCTAAGAAGAGGGCATTGGTTTTGAAGAATGTTTTCCGATAAAATGAACCAAAGTTTGATATTTAGTAAAATCCCGAAAGAAGATGAAAAGTTCGTGCGCGAATTTAGTTTCAAATTTTCACTTCAAATTTGACCATATAACTCTTTTTCATGTTCCAAGAATAGGGCGTTGGTTTTGAAGAATGTTTTGCGAGAAAATGAAGCAAAAGGTTCATATTTAGAAAAATCCCGAAAGAAGATGAAAAGTTCATGCGCGAACTTATTTTCAAAATTTCACTTAAATTTGAGCAGATGACTCCTTTTGATGTTCTAAGATGAGGGCTTTGGTTTTAAAGAATGTTTTGCGACGAAATGACTCAAAACGTGCATATTTCGTAAAATCGCGAAAGAAGATGAAAAGTTTGTGCGCAAACTCAATTTCAAATTTTCAGTTTAAATTTGATCATAAAACTCCTTTTGATGTTCTAAGATGAGTGCTTTGGTTTTAAAGAATATTTGACGATGAAATGATGCAAAAAGTGCATATTTCGTAAAATTCCTAAACAGGATGAAAAGTTCGTGGGCGAACTTAGTTTAAAAATTTCAACTCAAATTTGACCATATAACATTTTTTCATGTTCTAAGAAGAGGGCGTTGGTTTTGAATAATATTTTGCGAGAAAATGAAGCAAATGATAGATATTTAGTAAAATCCCGAAAGAAGATGAAAAGTTCGTGCGCCAACTTAGTTTCAAATTTTCACTTCAAATTTGACCATATAACTCTTTTTCATGTTCTAAGAAGAGGGCAATGGTTTTGAAGAATGTTTTGCGAGAAAATGAAGCAAAAGTTTCGTATTTGGTAAAATCCCGAAAAAATATGAAAAGTTCGTGAGCGAACTTAATTTCAAATTTTCACTTCAAATTTGACCATATAACTCCTTTTAATGTTCTAAGATGAGGGCTTTGGTTTTAAATAATGTTTTGCGACGAAATGACTCAAAACGTGCATATTTCGTAAAATCGCGAAAGAAGATGAAAAGTTCGTGCGCTAACTTAGTTTCAAATTTTCACTTCAAATTTGACCATAAAACTCCTTTTGATGTTCTAAGATGAGTGCTTTGGATTTAAAGAATGTTTTGCGAGAAAATGAAACAAAATGTTCATATTTAGTAAAATCCCGAAAGAAGATGAAAAGTTCGTGCGCGAACTTAGTTTCAAATTTAAATTCCAAATTTGACCATATAACTCCTTTTGATGTTCTAAGTTGAGGGCTTTAGATTTAAAGAATGTTTTGCGACGAAATGACTCAAAATGTGCATATTTCGTAAAATCGCGAAAGAAGATGAAAAGTTCGTGCGCAAACTCAGTTTCAAATTTTCACTTCAAATTTGACCATATAACTCTTTTTCATGTTCTAAGAAGAGGGCATGGGTTTTGAAGAATGTTTTCCGATAAAATGAAGCAAAAGTTTGATATTTAGTAAAATCCCGAAAGAAGATGAAAAGTTCGTGCGCGAATTTAGTTTCAAATTTTCACTTCAAATTTGAACATATAACTCTTTTTCATGTTCTAAGAATAGGGCGTTGGTTTTGAAGAATGTTTTGCGAGAAAATGAAGCAAAAGGTTAATATTTAGAAAAATCCCGAAAGAAGATGAAAAGTTCATGAGCGAACTTATTTTCAAATTTTCACTTAAATTTTAGCATATGACTCCTTTTGATGTTCTAAGATGAGGGCTTTGGTTTTAAAGAATGTTTTGCGACGAAATGACTCAAAACGTCCATATTTCGTAAAATCGCGAAAGAAAATGAAAAGTTCGTGCGCAAACTTAGTTTCAAATTTTCACTTCAAATTTGACTATAAAACTCCTTTTGATGTTCTAAGATGAGTGCTTTGGTTTTAAACAATGTTTTGTGATGAAATGATGCAAAACGTTCATATTTAGTAAAATTCCTAAACAAGATGAAAAGTTCGTGGGCGAACTTTGTTTCAAAATTTCACTTCAAATTTGACCATATAAATCCTTTTGATGTTCTAAGTTGAGGGCTTTGGTTTTAAAGAATATTTGGCGATGAAATGATTCAAAAAGTGCATATTTCGTAAAATTCCTAAACAGGATGAAAAGTTCGTGGGCGAACTTAGTTTCGAATTTTCACTTCAAATTTGAACATATAACTCTTTTTCATGTTCTAAGAATAGGGCGTTGGTTTTGAAGAATGTTTTGCGAGAAAATGAAGTAAAATGTTCATATTTAGAAAAATCCCGAAAGAAGATGAAAATTTCATGCGCGAACTTATTTTCAAATTTTCACTTAAATTTTAGCATATGACTCGTTTTGATGTTCTAAGATGAGGGCTTTGGTTTTAAAGAATGTTTTGCGACGAAATGACTCAAAACGTGCATATTTCGTAAAATCGCGAAAGAAGATGAAAAGTTCGTGCGCAAACTTAGTTTCAAATTTTCACTTCAAATTTGACTATAAAACTCCTTTTGATGTTTTAAGATGAGTGCTTTGATTGTAAAGAATGTTTTGTGATGAAATGATGCAAAACGTTCATATTTCGTAAAATCCCGAAATAAGATGAAAAGTTCGTGCGCAAACTCAGTTTCAAATTTTCATCAAATTTGACCATATAACTTTTTTTCATGTTCTAAGAAGAGGGCGTTGGTTTTGAATAATATTTTGCGAGCAAATGAAGCAAATGGTAGATATTTAGTAAAATCCCGAAATAAGATGAAAAGTTCGTGCGCGAACTTAGTTTCAAATTTGACCATATAACTCTTTTTCATGTTCTAAGAAGAGGGCGTTAGTTTTGAAGAATGTTTTACGAGAAAATGAAGCAAAAGTTTCGTATTTGGAAAAATACCGAAAAAATATGAAAAGTTCTTGGGCGAACTTAATTTCAAATTTTCACTTCAAATTTGAACATATAACTCCTTTTGATGTTCTAAGATGAGGGCTTTGGTTTTAAAGAATGTTTTGCGACGAAATGACTCAAAACGTGCATATTTCGTAAAATCGCGAAAGAAGATGAAAATTTCGTGCGCTAACTTAGTTTCAAATTTTCACTTCAACTTTGACCATAAAACTCTTTTTGATGTTCTAAGATGAGTGCTATGGTTTTAAAGAATGTTTTGCGAGAAAATGAAGCAAAAGGTTCATATTTAGTAAAATCCCGAAAGAAGATGAAAAGTTCGTGCGCGAACTTAGTTTCAAATTTTCATTCCAAATTTGACCATATAACTCCTTTTGATGTTCTAAGTTGAGGGCTTTAGATTTAAAGAATGTTTTGCGACGAAATGACTCAAAATGTGCATATTTCGTAAAATCGCAAAAGAAGATGAAAAGTTCGTGCGCAAACTCAGTTTCAAATTTTCACTTCAAATTTGACCATATAACTCTTTTTCATGTTCTAAGAAGAGGGCATTGGTTTTGAAGAATGTTTTCCGATAAAATGAAGCAAAAGTTTGATATTTAGTAAAATCCCGAAAGAATATGAAAAGTTCGTGCGCGAATTTAGTTTCAAATTTTCACTTCAAATTTGACCATATAACTCTTTTTCATGTTCTAAGAATAGGGCGTTGGTTTTGAAGAATGTTTTGCGAGAAAATGAAGCAAAAGGTTCGTATTTAGTAAAATCCCGAAAGAAGACGAAAAGTTCGTACGCGAACTTAGTTTCGAATTTTCACTTCAAATTTGACCATATAATTCTTTTTCATGTTCTAAGAAGAGGGCGTTGGTTTTGAAGAATGTTTTGCGAGAAAATGAAGCAAAAGGTTCGTATTTAGTAAAATCCCGAAAGAAGATGAAAAGTTCGTGGGCGAACTTAGTTTCAAATTTTCACTTCGAATTTGACCATATAACTCCTTTTGATGTTCTAAGATGAGGTCTTTGGTTTTAAAGAATGTTTTGCGACGAAATTACTCAAAACGTCCATATTTCGTAAAATCGCGAAAGAAGATGAAAAGTTCGTGCGCTAACTGAGTTTCAAATTTTCACTTCAAATTTGACCATAAAACTCCTTTTGATGTTCTAAGATAAGTGATTTGGTTTTAAAGAATGTTTTGCGAGAAAATAAAACAAAAGGTTCATATTTAGTAAAATCCCGAAAAAAGTTGAAAAGTTCGTGCGCTAACTTATTTTCAAATTTTCACTTCAAATTCGACCATATAACTCCTTTTGAAGTTCTAAGATGAGGGCTTTGGTTTTAAAGAATGTTTTGCGACAAAATGACTCAAAACATGTATATTTCGTAAAATCCCGAAAAAAGATGAAAAGTTTGTGCGCAAACTCAGTTTCAAATTTTCATCAAATTTGACCATATAACTTTTTTTTCATGTTCTAAGAAGAGGGCGTTGGTTTTGAATAATATTTTGCGAGAAAATGAAGCAAATGGTAGATATTTAGTAAAATCCCGAAATAAGATGAAAAGTTCGTGCGCGAACTTAGTTTCAAATTTGACCATATAACTCTTTTTCATGTTCTAAGAAGAGGGCGTTAGTTTTGAAGAATGTTTTACGAGAAAATGAAGCAAAAGTTTCGTATTTGGTAAAATACCGAAAAAATATGAAAAGTTCTTGGGCGAACTTAATTTCAAATTTTCACTTCAAATTTGAACATATAACTCCTTTTGATGTTCTAAGATGAGTGCTTTGGTTTTAAAGAATGTTTTGCGAGAAAATGAAGCAAAAGGTTCATATTTAGTAAAATCCCGAAAGAAGATGAAAAGTTCGTGCGCGAACTTAGTTTCAAATTTTCATTCCAAATTTGACCATATAACTCCTTTTGATGTTCTAAGATGAGTGCTTTAGATTTAAAGAATGTTTTGCGACGAAATGACTCAAAATGTGCATATTTCGTAAAATCGCGAAAGAAGATGAAAAGTTCGTGCGCAAACTCAGTTTCAAATTTTCACTTCAAATTTAACCATATAACTCGTTTTCATGTTCTAAGAAGAGGGCGTTGGTTTTGAAGAATGTTTTGCGAGAAAATGAAGCAAAAGGTTCGTATTTAGTAAAATCCCGAAAGAAGACGAAAAGTTCGTACGCGAACTTAGTTTCGAATTTTCACTTCAAATTTGACTATATAACTCTTTTTCATGTTCTAAGAAGAGGGCGTTGGTTTTGAAGAATGTTTTGCGAGAAAATGAAGCAAAAGGTTCGTATTTAGTAAAATTCCGAAAGAAGATGAAAAGTTCGTGGGCGAACTTAGTTTCAAATTTTCACTTCAAATTTGACAATATAACTCCTTTTGATGTTCTAAGATGAGGTCTTTGGTTTTAAAGAATGTTTTGCGACGAAATTACTCAAAACGTCCATATTTCGTAAAATCGCGAAAGAAGATGAAAAGTTCGTGCGCTAACTGAGTTTCAAATTTTCACTTCAAATTTGACCATAAAACTCCTTTTGATGTTCTAAGATAAGTGATTTGGTTTTAAAGAATGTTTTGCGAGAAAATAAAACAAAAGGTTCATATTTAGTAAAATCCCGAAAGAAGATGAAAAGTTCGTGCGCTAACTTATTTTCAAATTTTCACTTCAAATTCGATCATATAACTCCTTTTGAAGTTCTAAGATGAGGGCTTTGGTTTTAAAGAATGTTTTGCGACGAAATGACTCAAAACATGTATATTTCATAAAATCCCGAAATAAGATGAAAAGTTCGTGCGCAAACTCAGTTTCAAATTTTCACTTCAAATTTTACTACATAACCCTTTTTCATGTTCTAAGAAGAGGGCGTTGGTTTTGAAGAATGTTTTGCGAGAAAATGAAGCAAAAGTTTCGTATATGGTAAAATCCCGAAAAAATATGAAAAGTTCGTGGGCGAACTTAATTTCAAATTTTCACTTCAAATTTGACCACATAACTCCTTTTGATGTTCTAAGATGAGGGCTTTCGTTTTAAAGAATGTTTTGCGACGAAATGACTCAAAACGTGCATATTTCGTAAAATAGCGAAAGAAGATGAAAAGTTCGTGCGCGAACTTAGTTTCAAATTTTCACTTCAAATTTGATCGTATAACTCTTTTTCATGTTCTAAGAAGAGGGCGTTGGTTTTGAAGAATGTTTTGCGAGAAAATGAAGCAAAAGGTTCATATTTAGTAAAATCCCAAAAGAAGATGAAAAGTTCGTGCGCGAACTTAGTTTCAAATTTTCATTCCAAATTTGACCATATAACTCCTTTTGATGTTCTAAGTTGAGGGCTTTAGATTTAAAGAATGTTTTGCGAGGAAATGACTCAAAATGTGCATATTTCGTAAAATCGCGAAAAAAGATGAAAAGTTCGTGCGCAAACTCAGTTTCAAATTTTCACTTCAAATTTGACCATATAACTCTTTTTCATGTTCTAAGAAGAGGGCATTGGTTTTGAAGAATGTTTTCCGATAAAATGAAGCAAAAGTTTGATATTTAGTAAAATCCCGAAAGAATATGAAAAGTTCGTGCGCGAATTTAGTTTAAAATTTTCACTTCAAATTTGACCATATAACTCTTTTTCATGTTCTAAGAATAGGGCGTTGGTTTTGAAGAATGTTTTGTGAGAAAATGAAGCAAAAGGTTCGTATTTAGTAAAATCCCGAAAGAAGACGAAAAGTTCGTACGCGAACTTAGTTTCGAATTTTCACTTCAAATTTGACCATATAACTCTTTTTCATGTTCTAAGAAGAGGGCGTTGGTTTTGAAGAATGTTTTGCGAGAAAATGAAGTAAAAGGTTCGTATTTAGTAAAATCCCGAAAGAAGATGAAAAGTTCGTGGGCGAACTTAGTTTCAAATTTTCACTTCAAATTTGACCATATAACTCCTTTTGATGTTCTAAGATGAGGTCTTTTGTTTTAAAGAATGTTTTGCGACGAAATTACTCAAAACGTCCATATTTCGTAAAATCGCGAAAGAAGATGAAAAGTTCGTGCGCTAACTGAGTTTCAAATTTTCACTTCAAATTTGACCATAAAACTCCTTTTGATGTTCTAAGATAAGTGATTTGGTTTTAAAGAATGTTTTGCGAGAAAATAAAACAAAAGGTTCATATTTAGTAAAATCCCGAAAGAAGATGAAAAGTTCGTGCGCTAACTTATTTTCAAATTTTCACTTCAAATTCGATCATATAACTCCTTTTGAAGTTCTAAGATGAGGGCTTTGGTTTTAAAGAATGTTTTGCGACGAAATGACTCAAAACATGTATATTTCGTAAAATCCCGAAATAAGATGAAAAGTTCGTGCGCAAATTCAGTTTCAAATTTTCACTTCAAATTTTACTACATAACTATTTTTCATGTTCTAAGAAGAGGGCGTTGGTTTTGAAGAATGTTTTGCGAGAAAATGAAGCAAAAGTTTCGTATTTGGTAAAATCCCGAAAAAATATGAAAAGTTCGTGGGCGAACTTAATTTCAAATTTTCACTTCAAATTTGACCACATAACTCCTTTTGATGTTCTAAGATGAGGGCTTTGGTTTTAAAGAATGTTTTGCGACGAAATGACTCAAAACGTGCATATTTCGTAAAATAGCGAAAGAAGACGAAAAGTTCGTGCGCCAACTTAGTTCCAAATTTTCACTTCAAATTTGACCGTATAACTCTTTTTCATGTTCTAAGAAGAGGGCGTTGGTTTTGAAGAATGTTTTGCGAGAAAATGAAGCAAAAATTTCGTATTTGGTAAAATCCCGAAAAAATATGAAAAGTTCGTGGGCGAACTTAATTTCAAATTTTCACTTCAAATTTGACCACATAACTCCTTTTGATGTTCTAAGATGAGGGCTTTGGTTTTAAAGAATGTTTTGCAACGAAATGACTCTAAACGTGCATATTTCGTAAAATCGCGAAAGAAGATGAAAAGTTCTTGCGCAAACTCAGTTTCAAATTTTCACTTCAAATTTGACCATATAACTCTTTTTCATGTTCTAAGAAGAGGGCGTTCGTTTTGAAGAATGTTTTGCCAGAAAATGAAGCAAAAGGTTCGTATTTAGTAAAATCCCGAAGAAGATGAAAAGTTCGTGGGCGAACTTAGTTTCAAATTTTCACTTCAAATTTGGCCATATAACTCCTTTTGATGTTCTAAGATGAGGTCTTTGGTTTTAAAGAATGTTTTGCGTCGAAATTACTTAAAACGTCCATATTTCATAAAATCGCGAAAGAAGATGAAAAGTTCGTGCGCTAATTGAGTTTCAAATTTTCACTTCAAATTTGACCATAAAACTCCTTTTGATGTTCTAAAATAAGTGCTTTGGTTTTAAAGAATGTTTTGCGAGAAAATGAAACAAAAGGTTCATATTTAGTAAAATCCCGAAAGAAGATGAAAAGTTCGTGCGCTAACTTATTTTCAAATTTTCACTTCAAATTTGACCATATAACTCCTTTTGAAGTTCTAAGATGAGGGCTTTGGTTTTATTGAATGTTTTGCGAGGAAATGACTCAAAACATGTATATTTCGTAAAATCCCGAAAGAAGATAAAAAGTTCGTGCGCAAACTCAGTTTCAAATTTTCACTTCAAATTTGACTACATAACTCTTTTTCTTGTTCTAAGAAGATGGCGTTGGTTTTGAAGAATGTTTTGCGAGAAAATGAAGCGGAAGGTTCATATTTAGTAAAATCCTGAAAGAAGATGAAAAGTTCGTGCGCGAACTTAGTTTCAAATTTTCACTTCAAATTTGACCATATAACTCTTTTTCATGTTCTAAGAAGAGGGTGTTGGTTTTGAAGAATGTTTTGCGAGAAAATGAAGCGAAAGATTCATATTTAGTAAAATCCCGAAAGAAGATGAAAAGTTCGTGCGTGAACTTATTTTCAAATTTTCACTTCAAATTCGACCATATTACTCCTTTTGAAGTTCTAAGTTGAGGACTTTGGTTTTAAAGAATGTTTTGCGACGAAATGATTCAAAACGTGCATATTTCATAAAATCTCGAAAGAAGATGAAAAGTTCTTGGGCAAACTCAGTTTCAAATTTTCAATTCAAATTTGACTATATAACTCTTTTTCATGTTCTAAGAAGAGGGCGTTGGTTATGAAGAATGTTTTGCGAGAAAATGAAGCGGAAGGTTCATATTTAGTAAAATCCCGAAAGAAGATGAAAAGTTCATGCGCGAACTTATTTCAAATTTTCACTTCAAATTTGACCATATAACTCTTTTTCATGTTTTAAGAAGAGGGCGTTGGTTTTGAAGAATGTTTTGCGAGAAAATGAAGCAAAATGTTCGTATTTGGTAAAATTCCGAAAGAATATAAAATGTTTGTGGGCGAACTTAGTTTCAAATTTTAACTTCAAATTTGAGCATATAACTCCTTTTGAAGTTCTAAGATGTGGGCTTTGGTTTTAACGAATGTTTTGCGACGAAATGACTCAAAATGTGCATATTTCGTAAAATCGCGAAAGAAGATGAAAAGTTCGTGCGCAAACTCAGTTTCAAATTTTCACTTCAAATTTGACCATATAACTCTTTTTCATGTTCTAAGAAGAGGGCGTTGGTTTTGAAGAATGTTTTGCGAGAAAATGAAGCAAAAGGTTCGTATTTGGTAAAATCCCGAAAGAATATAACAAGTTCGTGGGCGAACTTAGTTTCAAATTTTCACTTCAAATTTGAGCAAATAACTCCTTTTGATGTTCTAAGATGAGGGCTTTGGTTTTAAAGAATGTTTTGCGACGAAATGACTCAAAATGTGCATATTTTGTAAAATCGCGAAAGAAGATGAAAAGTTCGTCCGCAAACTCAGTTTCAAATTTTCATTTCAAATTTGACCATATAACTCTTTTTCATGTTCTAAGAAGAGGGCATTGGTTTTGAAGAATGTTTTGCGAGAAAATGAAGCAAAAGTTTCATATTTAGTAAAATCCCAAAAGAAGATGAAAAGTTCGTGCGCGAACTTAGTTTCAAATTTTCATTCCAAATTTGACCATATAACTCCTTTTGATGTTCTAAGTTGAGGGCTTTAGATTTAAAGAATGTTTTGCGAGGAAATGACTCAAAATGTGCATATTTCGTAAAATCGCGAAAAAAGATGAAAAGTTCGTGCGCAAACTCAGTTTCAAATTTTCACTTCAAATTTGACCATATAACTCTTTTTCATGTTCTAAGAAGAGAGCATTGGTTTTGAAGAATGTTTTCCGATAAAATGAAGCAAAAGTTTGATATTTCGTAAAATAGCGAAAGAAGATAGAAAGTTCGTGCGCAAACTCAGTTTCAAATTTTCACTTCAAATATGACCATATAACTCTTTTTCATGTTCTAAGAAGAGGGCGTTGGTTTTGAAGAATGTTTTGCGAGAAAATGAAGCGAAAGGTTCATATTTAGTAAAATCCCGAAAGAAGATAAAAAGTTCGTGCGCGAACGTAGTTTCAAATTTTCTCTACAAATTTGAACATAAAACTCCTTTTGATGTTCTAAGATGAGTGCTTTGGTTTTAAAGAATGTTTTGCGATGAAATGATGCAAAACGTTCATATTTAGTAAAATTCCTAATCAAGATGAAAAGTTCGTGGTCGAACTTTGTTTCAAAATTTCACCTCAAATTTGACCATATAACTATTTTTCTTGTTCTAAGAAGAGGGCGTTGGTTTTGAAGAATATTTTGCGAGAAAATGACGCAAAATGTTCATATTTAATAAAATCCCGAAATAAGATGAAAAGTTCGTGCGCGTACTTAGTTTCAAATTTTCACTTCAAATTTGACCATATAACTCCTTTCGATGTTCTAAGTTGAGGGCTTTGGTTTTAAAGAATGTTTTGCGAAGAAATGACTCAAAACATGCATATTTCGTAAAATCGTGAAAGGAGATGAAAAGTTCGTGCGCTAACTTAGTTTCAAATTTTCACTTCAAATTTGACCATATAACACCTTTTGATGTTCTAAGATCAGTGCTTTGGTTTTAAAGAATGTTTTTCGAGAAAATGAAGCAAAAAGTTCATATTTAGTAAAATCCCGAAAGAAGATGAAAAGTTTGTGCGCGAACTTAGTTTCAAATTTTCACTTCAAATTTCACCATATAACTATTTTTCATGTTCTAAGAATAGGGCGTTGGTTTTGAAGAATGTTTTGCGAGAAAATGAAGCAAAAGGTTCATATTTAGTAAAATCCCGAAAGAAGATGAAAAGCTCGTACGCGAACTTAGTTTCAAATTTTCACTTCAAATTTGACCATATAACTCCTTTTGATCTTCTAAGATGAGGGCTTTAGTTTTAAAGAATGTTTTGCGACGAAATGACTCAAAATGTGCATATTTTGTAAAATCGCGAAAGAAGATGAAACGTTCGTGCGCAAACTCCGTTTCAAATTTTCACTTCTAATTTGACCATATAACTCTTTTTCATGTTCCAAGAAGAGGGCGTTGGTTTTGAAGAATGTTTTGCGAGAAAATGAAACAAAAGGTTCATATTTAGTAAAATCCCGAAAGAAGATGAAAAGTTCGTGCGCGAACTTAGTTTCAAATTTTCACTTCAAATTTGAGCATACTACTCCTTTTGATGTTCTAAGATCAGGGCTTTGGTTTGAAAGAATGTTTTGCGACGAAATGACTCAAAACGTGCATATTTCGTAAAATCGCGAAGAAGATTAAAAGTTCCATCGAAAACATAGTTTCAAATTTTCACTTCAAATTTGACCATATAACTCCTTTTGATGTTCTAAGATGAGGGCTTTAGTTTTAAAGAATGTTTTGCGACGAAATGACTCAAAATGTTCATATTTAGTAAAATCGCGAAAGAAGATTAAAAGTTCGTGCACAAACTCAGTTTCAAATTTTCACTTCTAATTTGACCATATAACTCTTTTTCATATTCCAAGAAGAGGGCGTTGGTTTTGAAGAATGTTTTGCGAGAAAATGAAACAAAAGGTTCATATTTAGTAAAATCCCGAAAGAAGATGAAAAGTTCTTGCGCGAACTTAGTTTCAAATTTTCATTTCAAATTTGAGCATATAACTCCTTTTGATGTTCTAAGATCAGGGCTTTGGTTTTAAAGAATGTTTTGCGACGAAATGACTCAAAACGTGCATATTTCGTAAAATCACGAAAGAAGAGTAAAAGTTCGTGCGCAAACTTAGTTTCAAATTTTTCACCTCAAATTTTATCATATAACTCTTTTTCATGTTCTAAGAAGAGGGCGTTGGTTTTGAAGAATGTTTTGCGAGAAAATGAAGCGAAAGACTCATATTTAGTAAAATCCCGAGAGAAGATGAAAAGTTCGTGCGCGAACTTAGTTTCAAAATTTCACTTCAAATTTGACCATATAACAGCTTTTGATGTTCTAAGTTGAGGGCTTTGCTTTATAGAATGTTTTGCGAAAAAATGACTCAAAACGTGCATATTTCGAAAAATCGTGAAAGGAGATGAAAAGTTCGTGCGCTAACTTAGTTTCAAATTTTCACTTCAAATTTGACCATAATACAACTTTTGATGTTCTAAGATGAGTGCTTTGGTTTTAAAGAATGTTTTCCGAGAAAATGAAGCAAAAGGTTCATATTTAGTAAAATCGCGAAAGAAGATGAAAAGTTCGTGCGCAAACTCAGTTTCAAATTTTCACTTCAAATTTGACCATATAACTCTTTTTCATGTTCTAAGAAGAGGGCGTTGGTTTTGAAAAATATTTTGCGAGAAAATGAAGCAAACGGTTGATATTTAGTAATATCCCGAAAGAAGACGAAAAGTTTGTGCGCGAACTTAGTTTCAAATTTTCACTTCAAATTTGACCATATAACTCTTTTTCATGTTCTAAGAAGAGGCTATTGTTTTGAAGAATGTTTTGCGAGAAAATGAAGCAAAAGGTTCGTATTTGGTAAAATCCCGAAAGAATATAAAAAGTTCGTGGGCGAACTTAGTTTCAAATTTTCACATCAAATTTGAGCAAATAACTCCTTTTGATGTTCAAAGATGAGGGCTTTGGTTTTAAAGAATGTTTTGCGACGAAATGACTCAAAATGTGCATATTTTGTAAAATCGCGAAAGAAGATGAAAAGTTCGTTCGCAAACTCAGTTTCAAATTTTCAATTCAAATTTGACCATATAACTCTTTTTCATGTTCTAAGAAGAGGGCATTGGTTTTGAAGAATGTTTTGCGAGAAAATGAAGCAAAAGTTTCATATTTAGAAAAACCTGAAAGAAGATGAAAAGTTCGTGCGCAAACTTAGTTTCAAATTTTCACTTCAAATTTGACCATATAACTCTTTTTCATGTTCTAAGAATAGGTCGTTGGTTTTGAAGAATGTTTTGCGAGAAAATGAAGCAAAATGTTCATATTTAGTAAAATCCCGAAAGAAGATGAAAAGTACGTACGCGAACTTAGTTTCAAATTTTCACTTCAAATTTGACCATATAACTCCTTTTTATGTTCTAAGATGAGGGCTTTAGTTTTAAAGAATTTTTTGCGACGAAATGACTCAAAACGTGCATATTTCGTAAAATCGCGAAAGAAGATAAAAAGTTCGTGCGCAAACTAAGTTTCAAATTTTCACTTCAAATTTTACCATATAACTCTTTTTCATGTTCTAAGAAGAGGGCGTTGGTTTTGAAGAATGTTTTGCGAGAAAATGAAGCGAAAGGTTCATATTTAGTAAAATCCTGAAAGAAGATAAAAAGTTCGTGCGCGAACTTAGTTTCAAATTTTCGATACAAATTTGAACATAAAACTCCTTTTGATGTTCTAAGATGAGTGCTTTGGTCTTAAAGAATGTTTTGCGATGAAATGATGCAAAACGTTCATATTTAGTAAAATTCCTAAACAAGATGAAAAGTTCGTGGGCGAACTTTGTTTCAAAATTTCACCTCAAATTTGACCATATAACTCTTTTTCTTGTTCTAAGAAGAGGGCGTTGGTTTTGAAGAATATTTTGCGAGAAAATGACGCAAAATGTTCATATTTAATAAAATCCCAAAAGAAGATGAGAAGTTCGTGCGCGTACTTAGTTTCAAATTTTCACTTCAAATTTGACAATATAACTCCTTTTGATGTTCTAAGTTGAGTGCTTTGGTTTTAAAGAATGTTTTGCGAAGAAATGACTCAAAACATGCATATTTCGTAAAATCGTCAAAGAAGATAAAAAGTACGTGCGCAAACTCGGTTTCAAATTTTCACTTCAAATATGACCATATAACTCTTTTTCATGTTCTAAGAAGAGGGCATTGGTTTTGAAGAATGTTTTGCGAGAAAATGAAGCGAAAGGTTCATATTTAGTAAAATCCCGAAAGAAGATAAAAAGTTCGTGCGCGAACTTAGTTTCAAATTTTCGCTACAAATTTGAACATAAAACTCCTTTTGATGTTCTAAGATGAGTGCTTTGGTTTTAAATAATGTTTTGCAATGAAATGATGCAAAACGTTCATATTTAGTAAAATTCCTAAACAAGATGAAAAGTTCGTGGGCGAACTTTGTTTCAAAATTTCACCTCAAATTTGACCATATAACTCTTTTTCTTGTTCTAAGAAGAGGGCGTTGGTTTTGAAGAATATTTTGCGAGAAAATGACGCAAAATGTTCATATTTAATAAAATCCCGAAAGAAGATGAGAAGTTCGTGCGCGTACTTAGTTTCAAATTTTCACTTCAAATTTGACCATATAACTCCTTTTGATGTTCTAAGTTGAGGGCTTTGGTTTTATGGATTTTTTTGCGAAGAAATGACTCAAAACATGCATATTTCGTAAAATTGTGAAAGGAGATGAAAAGTTCGTGCGCTAACTTAGTTTCAAATTTTCACTTCAAATTTGACCATAAAACACCTTTTGATGTTCTAAGATGAGTGCTTTGGTTTTAAAGAATGTTTTGCGACGAAATGACTCAAAACGTGCATATTTCGTAAAATCGCGAAGAAGATTAAAAGTTCGAGCGCAAACATAGTTTCAAATTTTTTATTCCCAATTTGACCATATAACTCTTTTCATGTTCTAAGAAGAGGGCGTCGGTTTTGAAGAATATTTTGCGAGAAAATGAAGCAAAAGGTTCATATTTAGTAAAATCCCGAAAGAAGATGAAAAGCTCGTACGCAAACTTAGTTTCAAATATTCACTTCAAATTGGACCATATAACTCATTTTGATGTTCTAAGATGAGGGCTTTAGTTTTAAAGAATGTTTTGCGACGAAATGACTCAAAATGTGCATATTTCGTAAAATCGCGAAAGAAGATGAAAAGTTCGTGCGCAAACTCAGATTCAAATTTTCACTTCTAATTTGACCATATAACTCTTTTTCATGTTCCAAGAAGAGGGCGTTGGTTTTGAAGAATGTTTTGCGAGAAAATGAAACAAAAGGTTCATATTTAGTAAAATCCCGAAAGAAGATGAAAAGTTCTTGCGCGAACTTAGTTTCAAATTGTCACTTCAAATTTGAGCATATAACTCCTTTTGATGTTCTAAGATCAGGGCTTTGGTTTTAAAGAATGTTTTGCGACGAAATGACTTAAAATATGCATATTTCGTAAAATCGCGAAGAAGATTAAAAGTTCGAGCGCAAACATAGTTTCAAATTTTTTACTCCCAATTTGACCATATAACTCTTTTTCATGTTCTAAGAATAGGGCGTTGGTTTTGAAGAATGTTTTGCGAGAAAATGAAGCAAAATGTTCATATTTAGTAAAATCCCGAAAGAAGATGAAAAGTACGTACGCGAACTTAGTTTCAAATTTTCACTTCAAATTTGACCATATAACTCTTTTTGATGTTCTAAGATGAGGGCTTTGGTTTTAAAGAATGTTTTGCGACGAAATGACTCGAAACGTGCATATTTCGTAAAATCACGAAAGAAGATTAAAAGTTCGTGCGCAAACTTAGTTTCAAATTTTTCACCTCAAATTTTATCATATAACTCTTTTTCATGTTCTAAGAAGAGGGCGTTGGTTTTGAAGAATGTTTTGCGAGAAAATGAAGCGAAAGACTCATATTTAGTAAAATCCCGAAAGAAGATGAAAAGTTCGTGCGCGAATTAGTTTCAAATTTTCACTTCAAATTTGAACATAAAACTCCTTTTGATGTTCTAAGATGAGTGCTTTGGTTTTAAAGAATGTTTTGCGATGAAATGATGCAAAACGTTCATATTTAGTAAAATTCCTAAACAAGATGAAAAGTTCATGGGCGAAATTTGTTTCAAAATTTCACCTCAAATTTGACCATATAACTATTTTTCTTGTTCTAAGAATAGGGCGTTGGTTTTGAAGAATGTTTTGCGAGAGAATGAAGTAAAAGGTTCATATTTAGTAAACTCCCGAAAGAAGATGAAAAGTTCGTGCGCGAACTTAGTTTCAAATTTTCACTTCAAATTTGACCATATAACAACTTTTGATGTTCCAAGTTGAGGGCTTTGCTTTAAAGAATGTTTTGCGAAGAAATGACTCAAAACGTGCATATTTCGTAAAATCGTGAAAGGAGATGAAAAGTTCGTGCGCTAACTTAGTTTCAAATTTTCACTTCAAATTTGACCATAATACACCTTTTGATGTTCTAAGATGAGTGCTTTGGTTTTAAAGAATGTTTTGCGAGAAAATGAACAAAAGGTTCATATTTAGTAAAATCCCGAAAGAAGATGAAAAGTTCGTGCGCGAACTTAGTTTCAAACTTTCACTTCAAATTTGACCATATAACTCTTTTTCATATTCTAAGAATAGGGCGTTGGTTTTGAAGAATGTTTTGCGACGAAATGACTCAAAACGTGCATATTTCGTAAAATCGCGAAAAAAGATTAAAAGTTCGTGCGCAAACCTAGTTTCAAATTTTTCACGTCAAATTTTACCATATAACTCTTTTTCATGTTCTAAGAAGAGGGCGTTGGTTTTGAAGAATGTTTTGCGAGAAAATGAAGCAAAAGGTTCGTATTTGGTAAAATCCCGAAAGAATATAAAAAGTTCGTGGACGAACTTAGTTTCAAATTTTCACTTCAAATTTGAGCAAATAAAACCTTTTGATGTTATAAGATGAGGCCTTTGGTGTTAAAGAATGTTTTGCGACGAAATGACTCAAAATGTGCATATTTTGTAAAATTGCGAAAGAAGATGAAAAGTTCGTCCGCAAACTCAGTATCAAATTTTCATTTCAAATTTGACCATATAACTCTTTTTCATGTTCTAAGAAGAGGGCATTGGTTTTGAAGAATGTTTTGCGAGAAAATGAAGCAAAAGTTTCATATTTAGTAAAATCCTGAAAGAAGATGAAAAGTTCGTGCGCGAACTTTGTTTCAAATTTTCACTTCAAATTTGACCATATAACTCTTTTTCATGTTCTAAGAATAGGGCGTTGGTTTTGAAGAATGTTTTGCGAGAAAATGAAGCAAAATGTTTATATTTAGTAAAATCCCGAAAGAAGATGAAAAGTACGTGCGCGAACCTAGTTTCAAATTTTTCACGTCAAATTTTACCATAGAACTCTTTTTCATGTTCTAAGAAGAGGGCGTTGGTTTTGAAGAATGTTTTACGAGAAAATGAAGCAAAAGTTTCATATTTAGTAAAATTCTGAAAGAAGATGAAAAGTTCGTGCGCAAACTTAGTTTCAAATTTTCACTTCAAATTTGACCATATAACTCTTTTTCATGTTCTAAGAATAGGGCGTTGGTTTTGAAGAATGTTTTGCGAGAAAATGAAGCAAAATGTTCATATTTAGTAAAATCCCGAAAGAAGATGAAAAGTATGTACGCGAACTTAGTTTCAAATTTTCACTTCAAATTTGACCATATAACTCCTTTTAATGTTCTAAGATGAGTGCTTTGGTTTTAAAGAATGTTTTGCGAGAAAATGAAGCAAAAGGTTCATATTTAGTAAAATCCCGAAAGAAGATGAAAAGTTCGTTGCCGAACTTAGTTTCAAATTTTCACTTCAAATTTGACCATATAACTCTTTTACATGTTCTAAGAATAGGGCGTTGGTTTTGAAGAATGTTTTGCGAGAAAATGAAGCAAAATGTTCATATTTAGTAAAATCCCGAAAGAAGATGAAAAGTTCGTGCACGAACTTAGTTTCAAATTTTCACTTCAAATTTGAGCATATAACTCCTTTTGATGTTCTATGATCAGGGCTTTGGTTTTAAAGAATGTTTTGCGACGAAATGACTCAAAACGTGCTTATTTCGTAAAATCGCGAAGAAGATTAAAAGTTCGAGCGCAAACATAGTTTCAAATTTTTTACTCCCAATTTGACCATATAGCTCTTTTCATGTTCTAAGAAGAGGGCGTCGGTTTTGAAGAATATTTTGCGAGAAAATGAAGCAAAAGGTTGATATTTAGTAAAATCCCGAAAGAAGACGAAAAGTTCGTGCGCAAACTTAGTTTCAAATTTTCACTTCAAATTTGACCATATAACTCTTTTTCATGTTCTAGGAAGAGGGCGTTGGTTTTGAAGAATGTTTTGCGAGAAAATGAAGCAAAAGGTTCCATTTGTGTTTCCGCCTTAATTGCTCCTATGGGGAAACGAACCCTAATTGTGATTCTTGTTGATTCTTGATGTTGCATGACCCGAGTGTGTGTGTTCCATCTCCTATGGACACGATGTGATTTCTGTTCATGGATCATGGTAGTTATGTATATATATATGTAGGTTGTTCATATATATATCTATTCAGCATGTCATGACATAATGCATTAGAGTTGCATGGGGGACCGGGTATGGACTCGGGAACCTTTAGGTTTCTTGAAAGCTACTTGGGGGGATGACGAGGTGATGAGAGTTACCACTGAGTCATGTGAATTCCAAGTAGGATAACGCACTAGGGGTAAGGTCAAGAGTGACTTGCCTTGTGGGGTGCGGGCGTGATAGGTTCACGCAACCGGATGATCCTAGGAGTGGTTGGTTGTGGTGAGCTTGCTCCCGTGCAATATTTCATTGAGTTGCAATGATATTGTGGTTGTTATGCTCCGAAAGGGTTATCCGGGTAAATGTTGATGTGAACTTGTTGAGTATACGTTCATGTGGTAGTTACATATTGATGCATTGCTTCCTTTTGGTTCAGCTTATATTGATGTTTACTTCATACCCTACTGAGCTTCTAGCTCACTCCTTTACTTTCTTCCTTCCACAGGAGACACTGGTACGGGTACTGGTGCTGCGGATCGGTGAGCAGGTCATGACATGGATGGCCCTGGATAGAATAGGGTGCTAGAGATATACTCTATGCATGTGGGTGTACGTAGTATATCTATGTTGAGAGAATATAACCATTTGGCACTGTGGTGCTTGTATGTGGATGTAGATGTTGATTTATGGTTATATTTGATGTTTTATAAATCTGTGTGTTGATTTATATGTGATGCCATCAGTTTGTGTTTGCTGGTAGTGGATGGCCTGAGGCCTAGGGTCAGGATTGCATGTGGTTGAGGCCCGAGGCCTATGTTTGCTAGGTTGCTAGTGTGATGTTGTTGTTGCTGTGTTTCTG
This sequence comes from Euonymus europaeus, assembly GCA_963580455.1. NCBI lineage: Eukaryota > Viridiplantae > Streptophyta > Magnoliopsida > Celastrales > Celastraceae > Euonymus > Euonymus europaeus. Next base: position 11,329,731 of record OY756960.1, on the reverse strand, counting down.
ATGCAGGTGGGCGCTCTCCGATATACGGGGAGGTTTCGCCGGATTTTCGGTTGATCCCGGATGTTCACACTAGTGACCTAGGAAAGGTGCGGAGAGAGCACCCAGTCGCGTCTCCGGAAACGGGGCGTGACAATTTGGTATTAGAGGGAGGTTTACGGCTCTTTATAGGATCTGGGGTGTTGGGTCCTAGTTGTAGAGTAGTATATCCAGGCCATGTAACGACTGCTACTGATCCAGTATGTTTTTTTTTCCACTTAAATCCTCGTTTGAGTAGTGGGTTAAATGGTATTGTCTGTTTGCCATGCAGATGAATACCCGTAGAACTACCAGGTCCGAGAGTGGGACTGCAGTACCTCGTGGCAGAGGCCGACGGGGAGTTGGTAGGGGCCGAGGTAGAGGCCGTAGTGTTGGGGTGGAACGTGTCACAAGAGGCACTCCTAGCACTGAGGATTCGGTTCCGAATCTGGATCCGGAGTTGAGAGAGGAAGAGATAGTTCAAGAGGGACTACCGATGGAGAGTGATGATCAGCAGGCACCACCAGAGGTGCAGGTTGCTCCTGTTACTACAGGGGGAAACCAGTGACGATGGAGAGTCTTACTAGTTTTATGATGAGTATGGTGCAGACACAGGCGCAGACCATAGCTCAGGCAGTGGCTCAGGCGATGGGTGCTACTGGCACTCGTGCTGAGGGAGTTGTACCAGAGGCTACAACTGAGGTAGCAGCAGTACCTAGAGCTGGGAGAGGGATGTATGAGGTGGACCAATTGAGGAGGACTACTCCTCCAACATTTTCTGGAGATGGAACGGGTGTGGGGGCGGAGGAGTGGTTCAACCAGCTGAGTATGAGGATGGACACTCTTGAGATACCCGATGAGAGACGGGTGAAGTTTGTGTTCTATTACTTGAGTGGTGCGGCCTATGAATGGTGGATGTCCATGGGCCAGAGACGGAATGAGCTGACTTGGACTTCGTTTGAGCAGTTGTTTATGCAGAAGTTTGTGCCAAGGCCTCTGCAAACGGAGAAGGCCAAACAGTTTCTAGATTTATTGCAGACATCGGAGATGACGGTGTCTCAGTACACCAAACAGTTTGAGGAGTTATACCGGTATGGGAAGGAGTTTGCTCCCACAGATGTGAAGAAGGCAGTGAGGTACCGAGATGGGTTGCTTCCCAGTCTTGGTAGAATGGTGATGGCCACTAGGGTGGTGTCATATCAGGACACAGTGGAGATGGCTCTTGATTTTGAGTTGAGTGAGAAAAGTGAAGCTCAGAGGAAGCGTCCAGTGAGTGAGGGTAGTAGTGGTGGTGGTAGTAGCCACAAGAAACCGAGAACGGATTTTCGTCAACAGAGAGGGGACCGAGGCAAGGGTCCTAGGCTACCATGGGGTAAGATGACATGCTTCAAGTGTGGGAAAGAGGGGCACAAGGCAAGTGAGTGCAAGCTTTCTGGGTTTAAGTGCTTTGGGTGTGGCAAGTTGGGTCATAGAAAGAGCGAGTGTCCAGAGGACAACCAGAGAGCCTAGCAGCAGAGCACACCGGGAGTACCGCCTCCGGCTCTTCCTTCCAATGTTCCAATGGGAGGAAGGGGGCGGGGTGGGACTCGTCAGCCACAGCAGCAGTATAATGCACTGGTAGAGGGGCGTGTCTATGCATTGGGTCATCAGGAGGCACAGGAGCATCCAAACTTCATTGGAGGTACCTTCTTGATTTCTAATTGTTGGGCAAGAGTCTTGTTTGATTCGGGGGCTACCTCATCTTTCATTACTAGTTCGTTAGCACACGCACTAGAGGTGGAGATTTCGCCAATAAGACGAATGTTCACGGTATCCTCACCATTCGGATACTTTACCACATTGGAGGGGGTAGTGTTCGGTTGTGAGTGTCGGTTTGGAGAAATATCTCTGAAAGCCGACTTGTATGTATTAGATTTCCAGGATTTTGATGTGATTCTTGGAGTTGATTGGTTGACGAAGCACCAAGGGTTGCTTGATTTCTGGGAGAGGAAGATTACTCTTAGAGTACCCGAGGGAGGAGTGATTCAGTTGAGGGGATCGAAGGGGATTCCATGCCCACATTTCATGGATAATCCTTCGTACCAAGATTGTAGAGTTGCGAGTTTAGTGACTTTGGCGCCTAAGGGCGATGTAGCTACACCGATATTGATAGTGGAGGAGTTTACGGATGTATTTCCGGAAGAGTTGCCGGGATTACCTCCGAAGAGGGAAATTGACTTTGCTATTGAGTTGCATCCGAACGTCAAACCAATTTCGATTCCGCCGTATCGGATGGCTCCAGCAGAGTTGAAGGAGTTGAGTACTCAGTTAGAAGAGTTGCTAGACTTGGGGTTCATTAGACCGAGTGTGTCCCCGTGGGGAGCACCGGTGTTGTGCGTCAAGAAGAAAGACGGAAGTTTGAGGATGTGAATTGATTATAGGCAGTTGAATAAGGTTACAGTGAGGAATAAGTATCCATTGCCTAGGATCAATGACTTGTTTGACCAATTGAGAGGTGCTAGGCATTTCTCTAAGATTGACTTGAGGTCGGGTTATCATCAGTTGAGGATTAAGGATGAGGATATCCAGAAAACAGCGTTTAGAACTCGTTATGGACATTATGAGTTCCTTGTGATGCCGTTTGGGTTGACAAATGCCCCGGCGGTATTCATGGACCTAATGCAAAGGGTTCTTCGACCGTTTTTGGACAAGTTTGTAGTGGTGTTTATTGATGATATATTGATTTATTCTCCTACGGAGGAAGAGCATGAGGAACACTTGAGGGTAGTGTTACAGACGTTGAGGGAGAATCAACTGTATGCTAAATTGAGTAAGTGTGAATTTTGGGCTACGGAAGTGAAGTTCCTAGGCCATGTGATCACTCAAGAAGGCATAGCGGTTGACTATTCCAAAGTTGAGTCAGTTTTGAATTGGGAGAGGCCGAAGAATGTGACTGAGATCCGGAGTTTCCTAGGATTGGCAGGATACTACCGGAGGTTTATTGAGGACTTCTCAAGAGTTGCTTCGCCTATGACGCAGCTCACGAAGAAGGGTACGCCGTTTGTGTGGACAGACGAGTGTGAGGTCGCATTTGAAGAGTTGAAGAAAAGGTTGACAACACGTCCAGTGTTAGTAGTTCCGGAGAGGAATGTTGGCTATCAGGTGTATTGTGATGCATCTGGAGTTGGGTTGGGTTGTGTGTTGATGCAGCAGGGCCGAGTGATAGAGTATGGTTCGAGGTTGCTGAAGACACATGAGAGGAACTATCCAGTGCATGATCTGGAGTTGGCGGCAGTAGTATTTGCTCTTAAGCAATGGAGGTACTATCTCTACGGAGAGACGTTTGAGGTGTTCTCGGATCACAAAAGCCTTAAGTACCTATTCACCCAAAAGGAGTTGAACTTACGGCAAAGGCGGTGGATGGAGTACTTAGAGGATTTTGATTTTAATTTGCAATACCATCCTGGTAAAGCTAATGTGGTTGCGGATGCATTGAGTAGGAAGCAGAGAGTTGCTAGCCTATTCATGCATGAGTGGAAAATTATGGAAACAATCAATGAGTTTGGATTGGAGTTGAGGAGTCAAGAGGAAAAGGTGCATTTGTGTTCTATGACTTCGAGACCTATGATGGTTCAGAAGGTTATAGATGCACAAAACGGAGATCATACCTTTGATGTGATTGATGAGAGTCTTGGATGGGTTCGAGGGAATGATGGTGGAGTACGATATGTGGGAAGGTTAGTGGCTCCCGAAGATGATGAGTTGAGACAGGAGATTCTAAGGGAAGCACATCATTCTTGGTTTGCTATGCATCCCGGGGGTACGAAGATGTACCGAGACTTGAAGTAGAGTTTCTGGTGGAAGGGCATGAAAGCCGATGTTGCTAGATTTGTGACGAAGTGTCTTACTTCCCAACAAGTGAAGGCAGAACATCAGAGACCAGCTGGATTGTTGCAACCATTACCAGTATCGGAATGGAAGTGGGAGAAGATCACAATGGACTTTGTGACGGCATTGCCAATGACTCAGAGGAGGCATGATGCGGTTTGGGTGATAGTGGACAGATTAACTAAGTCTGCACACTTCTTACCCATGAACAAGACGGATTCATTGGAGACCTTGAGTACTATGTATGTCAAGGAGATTGTGAGACTTCATGGAATTCCATTATCTATTGTGTCGGACCGAGACCCGAGGTTCACAGGTAGATTCTGGAGTAGTTTACAGGAGGCATTGGGAACGAAGTTGGATTTCTCTACAGCATATCATCCTCAGAGTGATGGACAGAGTGAGAGAACCATACAGATTTTGGAGGACATGCTACGGGCATGTGTAGTTGATTTTGGAGGAAGTTGGGATCGGTACTTACATTTGGCGGAGTTTGTGTATAACAACTCTTTCCAAAGTAGTATCGGGATGGCACCTTATGAGGCGCTCTACGGGAGGCCTTGTAGGTCGCCTTTGTGTTGGGCAGAGGTTGATGAGATACGGAAGCGGTTGATCACCGCACAGAGCCGACAGAAGTCTTATGCTGACCGGAGGAGGAGACTTTTGGAGTTCGCTGTAGGCGATAAGGTTTTCTTGAAGGTTAGTCCGAGACGGGGAATTCAGAGATATAGCAAGCATGGGAAGTTGGCACCGAGGTTTGTGGGGCCATTTGAGATTTTGGAGACAGTTGGACCGGTGGCGTACCGTTTGGCACTTCCACCGAAGCTTGAGAAGGTTCACAATGTATTCCATGTATCTATGCTTCGGAAATATGAGCCGGATCCGTCGCATGTGATAGATTGGACTAAGAAAGGTCACGAGGTCGAGTGTGATACCATTGGTAAAAGTGATGTGGATGTACCACGGAGTTGAAAAAGCAACTTGGGAGTTGGAGTCTCGAATGAAGGAAAGGTACCCGGAGTTGTTCGGAGATTCAGGTGCATGTGTGTAGTTAAATTTCGGGACGAAATTTTATTAAGGGGGCGAGGATGTGAAACCCCGACCCAAAAATTTTAGTTTTGAGTCGAAATACGGATGATCCGTGAGTTACGGAATCATAGAAAAATAGTTTTGGAGCTTGGTTCGATAAATGGGGCATAACTTTTAGTATACATGTCCGTTTCGGGCTCGTAATATATCAAATCGAAGCTTGAACCGAGCCAAAAAATAAAAGTGAGAAAAACTGGGTTTCTGGAAAACAGGAACCGTCCGGACGGTTAAAACAGCCGTCCGGACGGTTTGTGAAGGAACTGGGGCAGATTCATTTTTAGAGAAAAATTTTGGTGCTGTGAACAGTAGACCGTCCGGACGGTCTAACGAGGCGTCCGGGCGGTTAAGCCTGCGAAGTGGGCAGAGAGTGGAGAAAGAGGCAAGCGTCCGGACGGTCACTTGAGGCGTCCGGACGGTTATCGGGAAATCAGTTTTTAAGCTTAGTTTCAGACATTTCCTGCATATTTTCTTCTTGGGAGCCCGACTAGAGAGAGAAAGTGAGAGAGAAGAAGAGAGAGAAGGAGATTTTGGCAAGAGATTGACTTGGAGATTGTGGATTGATGATCCTTGAAGCTAAGCAAGGAAGATTCAAGGTTGATTCAAGTGATTTGGTAAGTTTTTCTTAGTTTTTGGAAATTCTAGGTTTTTCTAGATTTGCTAGATTCTTGAAGAGTTGGGTGCTATGCTTTAGATATGTTGTTTGTAGGTTGATTTTGGATGTTTATGTAGATTGGTTTGTGTTTTGGAGTTGAGTTGAGCTTGGAGTGAGTTAGAGGATTTTGGAAGGAATTTCTAGAGAGAGAAGTAAGTGATTTCGAATTTATGGATTTAATTGATGTTTATATGAGTTATGGTTGATATATTGATGCTTGTGAGGGTTTGGTTATGCCACATTGTAGGTTTGAGCAAACCGGAACCCTAGGAACGGAATTTGGGAAATTGTGGTAATTTACTCGACACGAGGTAGGGGATTTCCAACCATACTTTCTATCGTTCATTTTCGATATGTAAAGAGCTTTTCGATTCCTCATTGGTCGTTCCATTTGTGTTTCCGCCTTAATTGCTCCTAAGGGGAAACGAACCCTAATTGTGATTCTTGTTGATTCTTGATGTTGCATGACCCGAGTGTGTGTGTTCCATCTCCTATGGACACGATGTGATTTCCGTTCATGCATCATGGTAGTTATGTATATATATATGTAGGTTGTTCATATATATATATATATATCTATTCAGCATGTCATGACATAATGCATTAGAGTTGCATGGGGGACCGGGTATGGACTCGGGAACCTTTAGGTTTCTTGAAAGCTACTTGGGGGGATGACGAGGTGATGAGAGTTACCACTGAGTCATGTGAATTCCAAGTAGGATAACGCACTAGGGGTAAGGTCAAGAGTGACTTGCCTTGTGGGGTGCGGGCGTGATAGGTTCACGCAACCGGATGATCCTAGGAGTGGTTGGTTGTGGTGAGCTTGCTCCCGTGCAATATTTCATTGAGTTGCAATGATATTGTGGTTGTTATGCTCCGAAAGGGTTATCCGGGTAAATGTTGATGTGAACTTGTTGAGTATACGTTCATGTGGTAGTTACATATTGATGCATTGCTTCCTTTTGGTTCAGCTTATATTGATGTTTACTTCATACCCTACTGAGCTTCTAGCTCACTCCTTTACTTTCTTCCTTCCACAGGAGACACTGGTACGGGTACTGGTGCTGCGGATCGGTGTGCAGGTCATGACATGGATGGCCCTGGATAGAATAGGGTGCTAGAGATATACTCTATGCATGTGGGTGTACGTAGTATATCTATGTTGAGAGAATATAACCATTTGGCACTGTGGTGCTTGTATGTGGATGTAGATGTTGATTTATGGTTATATTTGATGTTTTATAAATCTGTGTGTTGATTTATATGTGATGCCATTAGTTTGTGCATGCTGGTAGTGGATGGCCTGAGGCCTAGGGTCAGGATTGCATGTGGTTGAGGCCCGAGGCCTATGTTTGCTAGGTTGCTAGTGTGATGTTGTTGTTGCTGCGTTTCTGATGTAGGTGGGCGCTCTCCGATATACGGGGAGGTGCCGCCGGATTTTCGGTTGATCCCGGATGTTCACACTAGTGACCTAGGAAGGGTGCGGAGAGAGCACCCAGTCGCGTCTCCGGAAACGGGGTGTGACAGATGTCATATGACAAGGCAGTGGACATGGCTCTTAAGATAGAGCGGGGAGAGCGCAACTCCCGTCAGTACTGGGACATTCAGAAGGGTCGAAAGACCCCAGCTTCTAGTGGAGGAAGCAGTAGTAGTCAGAAGAGGCAGAAGATAGAACCTCAGACTCAGGGAGGCCAGAGAGGTGGTAGGGACCAGGGACAAAGGCCACGGGGTGGTAGATTTGCATGTTTCAAGTGCGGAAAGGAAGGGCACAAGAAAGATCAGTGTCCAGTGAAGGGGATTGTGTGCTTTGGGTGTGGTGCGACTGGCCATAAGAGGAATGAATGTCCTCAGGGTGACAAAACTTCAGATCAGTATCATACACCCGGAGTACCACCTTCTGCAATTTCTCTAGCTCTTCCCTCCACTGTTCCATCAGGCGGATCTAGGCAGACTCCGCAGCTACAGTCGACCCAGACGCAGACCCGGGCATTTGCATTGGGACATCAGGAGACTCCTGAACATCCCAACTTCATTGGAGGTACTTTCCTTATTTCAAACTGTTGGGCTAGGGTGTTGTTTGATTCGGGAGCTACAGCTTCATTCATTACTAGTGCCCTGGCACATTTCTTAGGGTTGGAAATTTCGCCGATAAGGCGTATGTTTACAGTGTCTTCACCATTTGGGTATTTTACTCCTTTAGAGGGGATAGCATTTGGGTGTGAGTGTCGATTTGGGGAAGTGGCCTTGAAGGCCGATTTTTATATGATGGACTTCAAGGATTTCGATGTAATCCTTGGAGCAGATTGGTTGACAAAGCACCATGGGTTGCTAGATTTTTGGGAGAGGAAAATTACTCTTAGAGTACTCGAGGGTGGGGTGATTCGGTTGAAGGGATCGAAGGGGATTCCTTGTCCTCATTTCTTAGAAAATCCTTTATACCAGGATTGTGGGATGGCGAGTTTGGTGACATCAGCACCTAGGGGTGATTTCACAACACCGATTCAGGTGGTGGAAGAGTTTATGGATGTGTTTCCGGAAGAGTTACCTGGACTGCCTCCAAAGAGAGAAATAGATTTTGCCATCGAGTTGCATCCGAACGTGAAACCAATTTCGATTTCTCCTTATCGGATGGCTCCGGCGGAATTGAAAGAATTGATGATGCAACTAGAAGAGTTGCAAGATTTGGGGTTTATTAGGCCGAGTGTATCTCCCTGGGGTGCACCGGTAGTGTTTGTAAAGAAAAAGATGGGTCGTTGAGAATGTGTATCGACTATTGGCAGCTGAATAGAGCTACAGTGAAGAATAAATATCTGTTACCACGGATCAATGATTTATTTGATCAGTTGAGAGGTGCCAAGCATTTCTCCAAGATTGACTTGAGGTCAGGATATCATCAATTGCGGATAAGGGATGAAGATATTCAGAAGACAGCGTTTAGGACTCGATATGGGCATTATGAGTTCTTGGTAATGCCATTTGGGTTGACTAATGCCCCAGCGGTATTCATGGATTTGATGCAGCGGGTTCTTAAACCGTTTTTGGATAAGTTTGTAGTGGTATTCATAGATGATATCTTGATTTACTCTACAACGGAGGAAGAGCATAGTGAACACTTAAGAGTGGTTCTGTCAACGCTGAGAGAGAATCAGTTGTATGCTAAACTTAGTAAATGTGAGTTTTGGGCCACAGAAGTGAAATTTCTAGGTCATGTTATTACACAGGAGGGCATAGCAGTTGATTATTCTAAGGTTGAATCCATTTTGAATTGGGTGAGACCGAAGAATGTGACAGAGATAAGAAGTTTCCTAGGGTTGGCAGGCTACTACCGAAGGTTCATTGAGGACTTTTCGAGAGTGGCTGCACCCATGACACAATTGACTAAGAAAGGTACACCGTTTGTTTGGACAAACGAGTGTGAGGCGACATTTGAAGAATTGAAGAAAAGGTTGACAACACGTCATGTATTAGTAGTGCCGGAGAGAGATGTAGGCTACCAGGTGTATTGTGATGCATCTGGAGTGGGATTGGGATGTGTGTTGATGCAATGTGGGAGAGTTGTGGAGTATGGCTCTAGATTGCTGAAGACACATGAGAGGAATTATCCAGTTCATGACTTTGAACTTGCAGCAGTAGTATTTGCTTTGAAGCAATGGCGGTATTATCTCTACGGAGAGAGATTTGAGGTCTTTTCAGATCATAAAAGCCTCAAGTACTTATTCACTCAAAAGGAGTTGAACTTGTGACAAAGGCGGTGGATGGAATACTTGGAGGATTTCGACTTTAATTTGCAATACCATCCAGGTAAAGCAAATGTAGTGGCAGATGCGTTGAGCCGAAAACTTGGGTTGGCTAGTTTGGCGTTGCACGAATGAGAGATTGTTGAGACAATCAACCAATTTGGGTTGGAATTGAGGAGTGAGGAAGAAAAAGTATACTTGGGTTGTATAACTTCGAGACCACAGATGGTTCAGAAGGTTATGGATGCGCAGAACAGCGATCCCTCTTTTGATGTGATGGATGAGAGTTCAAGATGGGTTCGTGGGATTGACGGTGGATTGAGATATGTTGGGAGGTTGATAGTTCCCGATGATGAGGAACTACGGCTAGAGATCTTAAAAGAGGCCCACCATTCATGGTTTGCCATGCATCCCGGGGTTACAAAAATGTAACAAGATTTAAAAAGGAATTTTTGGTGGAAGGGGATGAAGGCCGACGTGGCCAGGTATGTGGTGAGGTGTCTGACTTGCCAACAGGTGAAAGGTGAACATCAAAAGCTGGCGGGGTTGTTACAACCACTACCGGTAGCGCAATGGAAATGGGAGATGATCACTATGGACTTTGTGACAGGGCTTCCAATGACTCAGAAGAAATATGACACGGTGTGGGTGATAGTGGATCGATTGACCAAGTCGGCACACTTTCTACCAATGAATAAGACAGATTCATTGGAATCCTTGAGTAGCTATTATGTGAGAGACATTGTGAAGTTGCATGGAGTGCCAGTATCTATCGTGTCAGACCGGGATCCACGGTTCACTGGTAGATTCTGGAGCAGTTTGCAAGAAGCTTTGGGTACGAAGTTAGATTTTAGTTCGGCATATCATCCTCAGAGTGATGGGCAGAGTGAGAGAACTATCCAGATTCTGGAGGACATGCTTAGAGCATGTGTGGTGGACTTCGGAAAGAGCTGGGATCGATACATATATTTGGCAGAGTTTGTGTACAACAACTCATTCCAAAGTAGTATCGGTATGGCTCCATTTGAGGCACTTTATGGGAGACCTTGCAGATCACCTTTGTGTTGGGCTGAGGTCGGGGAAAAAGTGATTTTGGGGCCGAAATTGGTCAAAGAGGCTCAAGAGCGAGTTGAGGAGATTAAGAGGCGGCTTGTCACCGCACAGAGTCGTCAAAAGTCTTATGCTGATAATAGAAGAAGACCGTTGGAGTTTTCGGTGGGAGATAAGGTATTTCTCAAAGTTAGTCCGAGACGTGGTGTTCAACGGTATAGTAAACAGGGAAAGTTGGCACCAAGGTTTGTGGGACCGTTTGAGATTCTAGAAATGGTGGGACCGGTAGCATATCGGTTGGCTTTGCCACCTAAGCTAGAAAGGGTTCATAATGTATTTCATGTCTCTATGCTCCGGAAGTATGAGCCGGACCCTACACATGTATTGGATTGGACCACCTTGGAGGTTGAAGAAGATGGGAGCTATACTCTTCAACCGGTTGGAATCTTGGACCGTCAAAATAAGGTCACGAGAAGGAGTATAATTCCTTTGGTGAAAGTGATGTGGATGTACCATGGCACGGAAGAAGCAACTTGGGAGTTGGAGTCTCGTATGATGGACAAGTACCCGGCTTTGTTCAAAAACCCAGGTACATAACTAAATTTCGAGACGAAATTTGTTTAAGGGGGAAGGGATGTGAGATCCTGACCCAAAAATATTATGTTTGGTTAAATTTTAAGTAATAAGTTATTGGAAAATAGGTTCGAAGAGATAACAGACCATTGGAAGTGTATAAGATCCTAAAGGAGAGTTTTTGAACTAGGTTCGGTAAATCGGTCATAACTTTTAGCACAGATGTCCGTTTGGGGTCCATAATATATCAAATCGAAGCTAAGACCGAGACGGAACTCAAAAATAAGGTCACACGTCTAGGAGGTTCGCCTAGGCGGTCCGCCTGGCGTGTGCAAAACCGCCCAGTGCAGTGGCGACAAAGATGGAAAGGGTGCATGGGCGCCTAGGCGCACTCCGCCTAGGCGCACTTTCTGTGCACGCCCAGGATAGCACCCAGAGCAGCGGGCTTGAGGAAGAATTCCTGACTTGGGCGCCTAGGTGCACTTTAGGGCGCCTAGGCGCGACCCGAGGCTTAAAGAGGGTGTTACGCGACCAGAACTTCATTTTTGTGGAATTTCCGACTTTTAGAGAGAGAGAGAGAAATAGAGAGATAAAGAGTGATTCTTGAGAGATTTCAAGGATTGAAGCTTGGATTGAATGATAGAAGAAGATTAAAGAAGAGTTTGACAAAGTTGGAGGAATTTGAGGTAAGTTTCTAGTTTTCCATAAAACCTAGGGTTTTTGTAATTTCGAATGGAACTTCGAATGGGTGTTTTAGAATAACTATAGAGGTTGATTTAAGTCTATATATGTTGATATATACTAGGTTGTGTGAAGATTTGGTGGATTAAAGGCTTGAAGATTTGAACTTAACATATTTGGGTTCTAGAGAGAGAAAGGTAATTTTCTCTTGAATTGTTGGTTTGATATATGTTGATTATGATTATGGGGGATTAATTTGTGGGATTGGGTGATGAATTTGCTATATGGTAGGTTTGGAAACTCAAACCCTAATATTTGGGAAAAACTTGTAGCTTGTGATAGCTTGGAATTGTGGAAGGGATTCTTAACCCATTTTCTATCGTATTGTTCTTCTCTAAAGAGCGGTTGAAATTCTTCATTGGTCTTTATTATTTGTGTTCTTGCCTAAATTTTTCCTTAGGAAGAACGAACCTTGTTGTTGGTTATTGATGAATTTGCATACCCTTTGATAGTCTCTGATGATATTATTGATATGAATATGTTTTGCTTATTGATTGCATGTGATTAGGAGGCCTGAGGCCCTGCCTAGTGTGTGAATGTGGATAGATGGCCAGAGGCCCTGTTAGGCTGCGGAACTTCTCTGATTATTATTGATTATTTTTTTCATGTTAAATGAGATGTGACTCCAGGTTGGCACCCTCCGATATACGGGGAGGTGCTGTCGGATTTCTGTTAGAATCTGGGGTTAGGTTGGCGTGTGGTGAGGTCCTTAGTGACGGGGCACATGCCTAAAGTGGCGCTCCCGGCTTAGTGCGCAAATTCTGGGTCAGGGCGTCACACGAACTTTTCATCTTCTTTCAGGATTTTACTAAATATGAACCTTTTCCTTCATTTTCTCGCAAAACATTCTTCAAAATCACGCCCTCTTCTTAGAACATGAAAAAGAGTTATATGGTCAAATTTGAAGTGAAAATTTGAAACTAAGTTCGCGCACGAACTTTTCATCTTCTTTCGGGATTTTACTAAATATCAACATTTTGCCTCATTTTCTCGCAAAATATTCTTCAAAACCAACGCCCTCTTCTTAGAACATTAAAAAGAGTTATATGGTCAAATTTGAGGTGAAATTTTGAAACTCAGTTCGCCCAAGAACTTTTCATTTTCTTTAGGAATTTTACGAAATATGCACTTTTTGCATCATTTCATCGAAAAATATTCTTTAAAACCAAAGCACTCATCTTAGAACATCAAAAAAGGAGTTATATTGTCAAATTTGAATTGAAAATTTGAAACTAAGTTCGCGCACGAACTTTTCATCTTCTTTCGGGATTTTACTAAATATGAACCTTTTGCTTCATTTTCTCGCAAAACATTCTTCAAAACCAACGCCCACTTCTTAGAACATGAAAAAGAGTTATATGGTCAAATTTGAAGTGAAAATTTGAAACTAAGTTCGCGCACGAACTTTTCATCTTCTTTCGGGATTTTACTAAATATGAACCATTTGCTTCATTTTCTTGCAAACCATTCTTCAAAACCAACGCCCTCTTCTTAGAACATGAAAAAGAGTTATAAGGTAAAATTTGAAGTGAAAATTTGAAACTAAGTTCGCGCACGAACTTTTTATCTTCTTTCGGGAATTTACTAAATATCAACCTTTTGCTTCATTTTCTCACAAAATATTCTTCAAAACCAACGCCCTCTTCTTAGAACATGAAAAAGAACTATATAGTCAAATTTGAGGTAAAAATTTGAAACTCAGTTTGCGCACGAACTTTAAATCGTCTTTCGCGATTTTACGAAATATGCACGTTTTGAGTCATTTCATCGCAAAACATTCTTTGAAACCAAAGCCCTCATCTTGGAACATCAAAAAGAGTTATATGGTCAAATTTGAAGTGAAAATTTGGAACTAAGTTCGCACACAAACTTTTCATCTCTTTCGGGATTTTACTAAATATGAACATTTTGCTTCATTTTCTCGCAAAACATTCTTCAAAACCAACGCCCTCTTCTTAGAACATGAAAAAGAGTTATATGTTAAAATTTGAAGTGAAAATTTGAAACTAAGTTCGCGCATGAACATTTCATCTTCTTTCGGGATTTTACTAAATATCTACCTTTTGCTTAATTTTCTCGCAAAATATTCTTCAAAACGAACGCCCTCTTCTTAGAACATGAAAAAGAGTTATATGGTCAAAATTGAGGAGAAATTTTGAAACTAAGTTCGCCCACGAACTTTTCATCTTCTTTAGGAATTTTACGAAATATGCACTTTTTGCACATGTCATCGGAAAACATTCTTTAAAACCAAAGCACTCGTCTTAGAACAGCAAAAGGAGTTTTATGGTCAAATTTGAAGTGAAAATTTGAAACTAAGTTCGCGCACGAACTTTTCATCTTCTTTCGGGATTTTACTAAATATGAATCATTTGCTTCATTTTCTCGCAAAGCATTCTTCAAATTCAACGACCTCTTCTTAGAATATGAAAAAGAGTTGTATGGTCAAATTTGAAGTGAAAATTTGAAACTGAATTTGCGCACGAACTTTTTATCTTCTTTCGCGATTTTTTGAAATATGCACGTTTTGAGTCATTTCGTCGCAAAACATTCTTTAAAAACAAAGCCCTCATCTTAGAACATCAAAAGGAGTTATATGGTAAAATTTGAAGTGAAAATTTGAAACTAAGTTCGCGCACGAACTTTTCATCTTCTTTTGGGATTTTACTAAATATGAATCGTTTGCTTCATTTTCTCGCAAAACATTCTTCAAAACCAATGCCCTCTTCTTAAAACATGAAAAAGAGTTATAAGGTAAAATTTGAAGTGAAAATTTGAAACTAAGTTCGCGCTCGAACTTTTCATCTTCTTTCGGAAATTTACTAAATATCAACCATTTGCTTCTTTTTCTCACAAAACATTCTTCAAAACCAACGCCCTCTTCTTAGAACATGAAAAAAAACTATACGGTCAAATTTGAGGTAAAAATTTGAAACTCAGTTTGCGCACGAACTTTAAATCGTCTTTCGCGATTTTACGAAATATGCACGTTTTGAGTCATTTCGTCGCAAAACATTCTTTGAAACCAATGCCCTCATCTTAGAACATCAAAAGGAGTTATATGGTCAAATTTGAAGTGAAAATATGAAACTAAGTTCGCACACAAATTTTTCATCTTCTTTCGGGATTTTACTAAATATGAACCTTTTGCTTCATTTTCTCGCAAAGTATTCTTCAAAACCAACATCCTTTTCTTAGAACATGAAAAAGAGTTATATGGTCAAATTTGAAGTGAAAATTTGAAACTAAGTTCGCGCACGAACTTTTCATCATCTTTCGGGAATTTGCAAAATATCAACATTTTGCTTCATTTTCTCGCGAAACATTCTTCAAAACCAACGCCCTCTTCTTAGAACATGAAAAAGAGTTATATGGTCAAATTTGAGGTGAAATTTTGAAACTAAGTTCGCCTACGAACTTTTCATCTTTTTTAGGAATTTTACGAAATATGAACTTTTTGCATCATTTCATTGCAAAACATTCGTTAAAACCAAAGCCCTCATCTTAGAACATCAAAAGGAGTTATATGGTCAAATTTGATGTGAAAATTTGAAACTAAGTTCTCGCACGAACATTTCATCTTCTTTCGGGATTTTCCTAAATATGAACCTTTTGCTTCATTTTCTCGCAAAACATTCTTCAAAACCGACGCCCTCCTCTTAGAACATGAAAAAGAGTTATATGGTCAAATTTGAAGTGAAATTTGAAATTGAGTTTGCGCATGAACTTTTCATCTTCTTTCGCGATTTTAAGAAATATGCACTGATGACGTCAAAAAGGTGCCAGTACCAAGAAGACGATCAGTGGGTCAGACCTGCGGTAATGCACGGACGAAGATCCTTCCAGGGAGCTAATCAGCTGAGCAAGGCAGCCTTGATTTACCAGCTAGGTAGTTTGTCAGGCAACTTACCGACCAGGCAGGTGGGGCAGTCCAGGTTGATCAGCTAAGTAGTCTGGGAGCTGAGCACAACAAACAAAGGTGAGCTAAAGGCCGCACCAGAGGGTATCCTCTGGCGTTGGCGCTCCGACGCTCATGTCAGTAGGTATTCAGTCAGACAAGCTCCTCGGACTAGAGCTCTCTCTTAGCCAAAGTTTTGATTGTGATTAAGTTGGATAATACCTGACTTGATGAGCCTTATATAGGGCTAGAGACCACTGTTGAAGTGGGTCTTTCTATTATGATTGTGGACCACATCCAGCTGTTTTTCACCTTGGTAGGTCCAGCTGGTGCACTCTTACCGAGGAGACTGCCTGGTAGGCATGAAGAGTCTTGGTCCACATATGACGTGGCGGAGCACCATTGGTGGGGGTATTTTTGTAATATCAGTTGCCCCCCAACTCCCTTATCGAGGCGTCGCTCTGCACAGATCGATGAGAGGAGTAATTATGTCATCCCATAAATGAGGAGATGACAGCTCAGACCCTTAGATCAACGGTCCATTTACTGCGTGGCTCACTGGTCATCTGTTTCTGGCCGTTGATTTGAGGTTGGTCTTTTGCTATAAAAGGACTCAGGGACCTCGTCATTCCACATCTTTCATAAGATTTGAGAGCGATTACCGAGCAGTTGCACATACCGAGCAAGTTTCATACTGAAATTTCTGACATACCGAGCAATCTCCTAGGTAAGCCATGTATTCTTCTAGTTTAAGTACTTCTTCTATATCCGGGCTTTCAACTTCTACATCAGGTAGTGACCGAGCAACTACCTCTACCGATGAGGTAGTTATTACCCAAACAATTCTTCCCTTAAAGAAACGCAATTTTGTAGAGTCTTCCTCGGTAGAATATTCTGTAGAGTATGCCCCTCATGACCTACCTCCTCCAAATGAGAGGGGTGGAGGTACCGATGACAGCAGCCCTGAACCGACCTACCTTTCCTGTGACCTATCCAACAGTTATATTGACGAGGTGGTGGCCAAGTGTGGTCTGCCCTTTCCATACCGACGTGTGGGTGAGGGTGAGTCTCTTTTTCGTCCTAGGAGAGGTGAGTTTGCTATCTCACTTCGGTCACTTCAAGCAGGTGCTAGGATTCCTTTCCCACCAGCCATAACTAGCCTTCTTCGTCGGTTCAATCTCTCTCCCGCCATTCTGGCCAACATTGTTTGTCTCTCTCACAGATACCATCTCGGTATCTCTTCCTCGGTCATTCAACACCTTTCTCTTCTGTGTCATCTACCGAACTCTCCTGGCCTCTTCTACTTAAAACTCAAGCCAGGACTTAAGATTCCTTTGTACAACCAGTCCATCAAGAGATGGAAAAATTCATACATTCTTGTAAGAGTTCCTCTTCCAGAAGGAGAGGAACTTCCTTTCCGAACAACCTGGTCGGTACCACTTACCGATCAGTTCAACTGTCCTCCGCAGTTGAAGGGCGATGAGTTAAAATTGTATGATGCCTGGAAGGACCTCCTTGTCGTTGGGGCTGATACCGACATGAAGTTCAGTCCACAAGACTTCTCGGTGTCTAATTTTTGTTACGCATATTTTTTATTTTTCAACTATTTTATCCATCATTACTGATCGGTATTCACTTGACTTGTGGTCATGCTTTGCAGATATGGCTGACCTGTCCAAATACATGGCGTTGAACGCTGCCCCTGCTCCTCGGCAACAGAAGAGGAAGAAAAGTAGCAAGGGTAAGGACCCCAAGAGGTCACGTGTGGGGGCCACAGGGGAGACTATGGCGTCTGAAATTGCCCTCACTAGAGCTACCACCTCGGTTACTAGGGTGGCACAAACTGCTCCTTCTCCCAGGATAGGAACTCCTCGGTCAGTGGCCTCTCATATTCCTCGGCAGGTAAATGATCCCCCGTTGGGACCAATTGCCGAGGAAGACTTTGCTCGGCATGCTCCAGAATGGGATGTCAGTCAAACTGATAGGGTAGTCAACCTGAAAGTGGCTACTGAGATGTTGAAGCACTTGCCTACTCCTGCAGACTATGACAGGGTGTCTGGTCTGACAACTATGGAGCATCTGACTCAGATGAACTGCCTCTTCATGCAGGTACGACTTTCTTCTCCTCAGCTCGGTAACCCTTCTTTTTGATAATTTTTTTGTAACTCATTTTTTCTTTCAGACTGCTGTCCACCTCTCTGCTCTCCTATCCGGCATTGCTCGGTTTGCTTACGAGGAGACAGTTCAGCGAGAGAGAGCTGATGCTGCTGAGGAGAGAGCTACCAAGGCCAAGAACGAGCTCAACCTGGTGAAGGCCGAGATGGAGGAGATGCAGCAGTCTTACTCCGCTCATCTGGAGAAGGTTGCTCGGCAGTGAAAGGAGCTGAAGGAGAGGACGGGCTCCTTAGAGCGCAAGCTGAAGAATGCCGAGGAGACCTATCAGCTACTCCTTGGTGATGCTGAGCAGCAGACAATCCAGAAGTTCAAGGAATCTGAGGAGTTCAAGGCTGCCTTGAGGGAGGAGGGCTTCTATGGTTTCCACGGTGGTGTCAAGGAGTCCAGGAAGCTGCTCGTCAAGGCTGATCTGGACTCTTCCATTCTTACGCCATTGTGCCTTTCTCTCATGGGAAGGGATCATCTTGACGAGTTCAAGGAAGAGATCCTAGAAGCCTTCAGGAAGGCTGAGCAGAGGAGAAAGAAGGGGCTTGGTGAGATGGATTTCTCTGAGGAGGAGATCTCTGGTGAGGAGGTTGAAGTAGTGGAAGAGGAGAACTTGGGAGTTGACCAGGAAGCACCAAACCAAGTTCTTCTACCAGTTACTGAGACAACCGAGGAGGTACCTCCTGCTCTTCCAACCAATGTGCCTACTGCCGAGGAGTCTGGCTCTGGAATTCCTGCCTTAGATTCTTAGGTTCTCTCTTGTATGGGCTTAGCCCTTTTTTGCTCTGCTCTTAACTTGTAATGAACTTGTTTGAATTTTAATGAAATCAGAATTCATGACTGCTCGGTAATGCATATTATATACTTGTGTATATTTGTTGTTTATATTTGATTGTCATCGTGCCTTTCTGGTCGGTAAGCCGACCAGCCTTCTTATATTTTTTGGACTTTTAAGTCTCAAATTTCCTTAAGTATTTCAGAGGATGAAGATACTTCCCTGGTCGGTAGGCCTCCCAGGGTCTTTGTGTCCTCTTGCTTTCATGGAAGCTTTTCATTCCTTCTAGGAATATTGGAATGCCATCTTCATCGGTAGGCCGACAGTGGCGCTTTTCTTTCCTTCTAGGAATAACTTGAATTTGGGATGCCATCTTGGTCGGTAGGCCGACTGTGGCTCCTGGACCCTCTTTATTGGGGTCTCAAGTCTTCAGCGTTGTGTTGATACTATCCTGGTCGGTAGGCCGACCAGGCTTGTAGTATCTTTATTTCCTCTTTGGGAAATTTGTATAAGTCTTGTCATCTTGTGATGTTGGTCGGTATGGCATTGACACTTAGCCAATTTTTTGGTTAAGTTTGCATGTAGTTCAGGTCAAGCCTTCTCCTACATTGTGATGCTTTATTTTGGGAAAGAGACCTGAGCTTTTATTCATCCCTGCATGTTCCAAACTGGAAAACAAATACATAAAAAAGAAACATCATTTGTTACAATAGAGGCATCACACATAGTATCTTCGGAGGTTATCCACATTCCAGGGTCTCATATCCCCGGGTCTCTCTAGATCTTCGATTTTGTATGTGCCTTCTTTCAGGATTTTCACAACTAGGTAGGGTCCCTCCCAAGTTTCACCTAGCTTACCTGGATGTTTTCCTGTAGCAGCTACCTTTCTCAACACAATGTCTCCAACAGAGAAACTTCTCCTCTTTACTCGCCTGTTGTGGTACTGAGCTGTTCTCTGTTTATAGGCAGCAGTCCGGATCCTTGCATTCTCCCTGGTCTCTTCTAGGAGATCCAGGTTGTTCAGCAAGAGCTCATCATTCGTTGATTCTTCGAAGTTGGTGACCCTTGATGACGGGATTCCAATTTCGACCGGGATGACTGCCTCGGTCCCGAAGGAGAGGGAGAATAGAGTTTCACCTGTTGATGTCCGGGGTGTAGTGCGGTATGACCACAACACACTAGGTAGTTCTTCAACCCATCTCCCCTTTGCTCCATCCAGCTTTGTTTTCAGTCCTTCAAGGATAGTCCGGTTTGTCACCTCTATCTGTCCATTTGCCTGGGGATGTGCCACAAAGGTAATCCTTAGGTCAATGCTAAGGTCTTCACAGAACTTGTGCATCTTTTTGCTAACAAATTGTCTTCCATTGTCCACCACTAGGGCTTGTGGCAAGCTGTACCTGCAGACAATGGTTCTTCATATGAAGTCCATCACCTTCTGTTCTGAGATGGCTGCCAATGGCTCTACCTCTATCCATTTAGTGAAGTAATCAACGGCAACGATAAGGTTTCTCCTCTGTCCCAATGTCTGGACGAATGGTCCAAGGAGATCCATGCCCCATTGTGCAAATGGACAGGGATTTTGCATGGGGATGATGTCCGAGGAAGGTACTCTTGGCACGTTTGAGTGCCTTTGACACTTATCGCACTTCTGTACGAGCTTCTTAGCATCCTTCATCATGGTAGGCCAATAGTACCCGCATCTCAGCACCTTGTGACTTAAGGTCCTGGATCCTATGTGGCTTCCACATATCCCCTCATGTACTTCTCGGAGTGCATAGTCTGTATCTCTGGGTGCTAGACATTTCAGGTATGGCAGAGTGAATGACCTTCGATACAACTCTCCCTGGATCAGGGAATATCGAGTTGCTCTTTTTCGGAGGCTTTTTGCTTGGTTGCGATCTTCAGGCAAACTTCCATCCTCCAAGTATTTCTTGATCGGATCCTTCCAACTCGGCTCATGACCGACATCAATATCCGCGATCAAAGTATGTACTTCGATGCTCTTTTGCGGGAGTATCTCCCCTTGAACTGAAGTAGGTACCTGTACTGAGGATGCAGACGCCAATCGTGCTAACACGTCGGCCCTTGAGTTCTCCCCTCTAGGTATTTGTCTGACCTCCACCTTCGGTATCCTTTCCATCAGCTACTGTACTTTCGCCAAGTACCTAATCATATTTGGTCCTCTTGCTTCATATTCTCCTTTGATCTGCTCGGTGACCAGCTGTGAGTCACTATGAACGATCAAATTTTTAACTTCCAGCTGCTCAGCAAGGCGTAGTCCAGCCAGTACAGCCTCATACTCTGCCTCGTTGTTCGAGGCTTTAAAATTGAATCGCAAGGAATGTGCTATGGTCATGCCCCCCGGGCCGAGCAGGAGAATGCCGGCACCACTGCCTTCTTGGTTGGAGGATCCATCCACAAACAATTGCCATTGTTGAGGTGCAGTGGCGGCAATGTCCTGGTTGGGCTCTCTATAGCATTCAATGATAAAATCAGCTAAGGCTTGGGCCTTCATAGCTTTCCTTGGCTGGTACTTAATGTCAAACTCTCTCGATTCAATAGCCCATTTCACTAATCTTTTTGAAGTGTCTGGATTTTGGAGGACTTGTTTTAGTGGTTGGTCAGTCAGGACAATTATTGAGTGTGCTTGGAAGTAAGGTCTCAGCTTCCTTGCTGCCACTATCAGTGACAGAGCAAGCTTCTCAGCATGGGAGTACCTTGTCTCTGCACTAACCATCATCCTGCTGATGTAATACACTGGTCTTTGCACCTTGTCTTCCTCACTTACTAGCACTGCGCTTACCGCGTGTTGTGATACTGCTAGGTAGAGGTACAAGACTTCACCTTCTCTTAGAAAAGTCAGTAGAGGAGGCTGGCCTAGATAATCTTTAAGATTTTCAAAGGCAATTTGACACTCAGGTGTCCATACAAATTCCTTGGCCTTTTTTAATGCCTGGAAAATGGTCTACATTTGTCGCCGGACCGAGCAAGGAACCTTCCTAGTGATGCTTCTCGGCCGGTCAGCCTTTGAACTTCCTTGGCATTTGTGGGTGGCTCCATCTGCAGGATCGCTTCCACCTTTTCAGGATTCATCTCAATACCCCTGCTGGTTACCAAGAAGCCAAGAAACTTCCCGGATGCCACTCCGAAGGCACACTTGTCCGGGTTAAGCTTCATTCCAAACTGATCAAGTGTATCAAAGACCTTGCGCAGGTCAGCAGGGTGGTCCTCAGCTTTCTTGCTCTTTACCACCATATCATCCACATAAGCCTCCAAGGACTTTCTTATCTGATCTCTGAAGATATGGTTCACCAACCTCTGGTAGGTGGCTCCAGCATTCTTCAATCCGAATGGCATCACCTTATAGCAATATGTCCCCTCAGGGGTGACGAATGAGGTTCCTTCTTGGTCTTTGGGATGCATTCTTATCTGATGGTACCCCGAATAAGCATCCAAGAAGCTGAGGAGCTGATGTCCTGAAGTGGCATCTACCAGCTGATCAATCTTTGGTAGTGGATAGCTATCCTTAGGACACGATTTATTCAAGTCGGTGAAATCAACACACATCCTCCATTTTCCATTCGCTTTCCTCACCATGACAACATTCGCTAGCCATTCAGGGTATTGGACTTCTCTGATGAAATCTGCATCCATCAGCTTCCTTACCTCTTCCTTGATCGCTTCTTGGCGATCGGGAGCAAAGTTTCTTCTCTTTTGCTTAACTGGTCGGGCACCAGGTATGATGCTCAGTCGATGGTCATTGTTTCCCCAAGTTGAGATCCGATATGGAAGTTTCTTCCTGAGCCAGCCATGACCTCAACTTTCCTGAGTTGCTCTACTGGAGTGGGTTTGAACACCTGCTCCTCTGCCCTCATATCTAGGCTGCCTACTGAGATCTTCTCTTTCTTCCTCTCTTTGAGTTCAGTGAAGTAGGTGCTCCGGGAAGCCTTCTGATTTCCCTTCAGTTCACCCACTCCCTTCGAGGTGGGGAACTTCATCTTCAAACAATAGGTTGAGACAACAGCTCTCACCTTGTGAAGTAGTGGTCTTCCTATGATAGCATTGTGTGAAGCCTTCACATCAACTACCAACATGTCCACCATGTGCATCACTGTCCTGGGATGTGTTCCCAATGTGACTGGGAGGGTTATCATTCCTTTTGGTATGACTGACTCTCCTGTGAACCCATACAAGGGTACTGAGGTAGGCTTCAGCCTATCCTCCGAAAGCTTCATAGCCTTGAAAGTGTGGTAGAACAGGATGTCTGCTGCACTCCCATTGTCTACCAAGATTTTCAGGACGTTGAAGTTGGCGATCACTGCATCAATTACCAAGGCGTCATCGTGAGGAACTCGAACACCTTCCTCATCTTTCTCTGAGAATGTGATAACATCCTCATTCCTCTTGACCCTTTTTCCCTTGGTTGGCTGTTCAGTGAGGCGAGCATATGCTCTCCCAGCCGATGTGTTTTCTCCACCTGCTGCCAACCCTCCAATAATGACACCACAGAAATCAATTGTTCCTGCCGTGCCTCTCTCATGTGGAGGAGACTCTTCCCTCCTCCGTGGCCTTCTATGGTCGTCATCTTCTTTATTATCTCTCCTTCGTTTTTCTTCTCGATTTGCAGTGTATCTCTTGAGGTGTCCTCTTCTTATCAACTCCTCAATCTCGTCTTTCAATTGAATGCAATCATCGGTATCATGACCACGGTCCTTGTGGAACCTACAATATTTGTCTGGAAACCTCCTCTTCCCTCCAGGGTTCCTGAGCTCCCTTGGCCATTTGACCAAGTTTTGGGCCACTATTTCATTCAACACTGTTCTCGGGGGAGCATTCAGTGGAGTGTAGTTATTAAAACGACTAGGTGGCGGACCAGTTTGAGATTTCCTGGACGACTGGTCTCTTCGCCTGTTGTCTTCTCTTCCCGACCTCTTGTCACTGCTTGGTCGGCTACCTCCCACCCCTCCTGAGTGGCCCTTCTCACCAGTGCCTTTCGTCTTATCAGGAGAGGTTCGTATCGCAAAACGAGAAGACTTCAGTGAATCTGTTGCATTGATGTATTTCTCAGTCCTTGCCAGGAGTTCGTCCATGGAATGAGGGGCATCAGTGCATAATGAGTTGCAGAACTGCTCATGACACACTGTCCTGATCAGAGCAGCATTTGCTACAACAATTTGCACGTCGGGGATCTCCAGGCACATCTGGTTAAATCTTCCTATGAAGTCACGAAACGATTCTCCCTTCTCGTGTTCAATCACCATCAAGTCCTGATTGGTGGTCTTGGGCTTCCTAGAACTTGCAAATCGGAGACTAAACTTCCTGGATAGGTCCTGAAACCTATAAATGTTGTACCTAGGAAGGTTGATGAACCAAGTCCGAGCAGGTCCAATAAGTGTAGAGGGGAAAGCCTTGCACAACACTGCATCTGAGGCCCCTCGACACTCCATCATAGACTTGTATCCCATGACATGGTCATAAGGATCTCTTTTTCCATCATATTGCTCCAGGTTGGGGAGCCTGAAGTCACGAGGTATGTCTGTCTCAAGGATATCCCTAGACAGGGGAGTCATGGAACTGTCCCACATTTCATCAACGATACTGCGTCCCTGGAGGGCTGCTAGCTTGCGGTCTACCTCTTGAAGGTGCCTATTGACATCATCATTGATGTGGGAGTAATAGGTGTTCCTATTGGTATTGGAATTTCCTTCTTGGTTCTCATCCCTCCTCTTGCTGCTGGCATCTAGAGAACACGAATTTCCATCATCCTCGTTCCTTTCAGTAGTCCAAGGTGGACCTTGTTGGTTAGTCATCATCATCTCAGTGAGGAGCTGCACTTGTTGACAAAGTTGATTAAACCGTGCAGCACTGATGGGAGGACCAGCTGTCTCCTGTGGTGGTGCCTGGACGTTTCCTCCTTCTTGGACTTGAGGTGCATCCAAGGGTACCTCATGCCTTGCAGGATTCCCATAATCTTGGTGTTGATGTTCGGCATCGTGCACCAAATGATGGGCATGAGATGTCTCAGGATCATTCACGTTGGTTCTTCGAGGTCTAACCATTGTAAGAAGATGGAACTTAGTCGTTCCCACAGACGGCGCCAAACTGATGACGTCAAAAAGGTGCCAGTACCAAGAAGACGATCAGTGGGTCAGACCTGCGATAATGCACGGACGAAGATCCTTCTAGGGAGCTAATCAGCTGAGCAAGGCAGCCTTGATTTACCAGCTAGGTAGCCTGTCAGACAGCTTACCGACCAGGCAGGTGGGGCAGTCCAGGTTGATCAGCTAAGCAGTCTGGGAGCTGAGCACAACAAACAAAGGTGAGTTAAAGGCCGCACCAGAGGGTATCCTCTGGCGTTGGCGCTCCGACGCTCAAGTCAGTAGGTATTCAGTCAGACAAGCTCCTCGGACTAGAGCTCTCTCTTAGCCAAAGTTTTGATTGTGATTAAGTTGGATAACAATGACTTGATGAGCCTTATATAGGGCTAGAGACCACTGTTGAAGTGGGTCTTTCTATTATGATTGTGGACCACATCCAGCTGTTTTTCACCTTGGTAGGTCCAGCTAGTGCACTCTTACCGAGGAGACTGCCTGGTAGGCATCAAGAGTCTTGGTCCACATATGACGTGGCGGAGCACCATTGGTGGGGGTATTTTTGTAATATCATGCACGTTTTCAGTCATTTCGTCGCAAAACATTCTTTGAAACCAAAGCCCTCATCTTAGAACATCAAAAGGAGTTATATGGCCAAATTTGAAGTGAAAATTTGAAACTAAGTTCGCTCACGAACTTTTCATCTTCCTTCGGGATTTTATTGAATATGAACCTTTTGCTTCATTTTCTCGCAAAACATTCTTCAAAACCAATGCCCTCTTATTAGAACATGAAAAAGAGTTATATAATCAAATTTAAAGTGAAAATTTGAAACTGAGTTTGCGCACGAACTTTTCATCTTTTTTCGCGATTTTACGAAATATGCAGGTTTTGAGTCATTTCGTCGCAAAACATTCTTTAAAACCAAAGCCCTCATCTTGGAACATCAAAAGGAGTTATATGGTAAAATTTGAAGTGAAAATTTGAAACGAAGTTCGCGCACGAACTTTTCATCTTCTTTCGGGATTTTACTAAATATGAACCGTTTGCTTCATTTTCTCGCAAAACATTCTTGAAAATCAACGCCCTCTTCTTAGAACATGAAAAAGAACTATATGGTCAAATTTGAGGTAAAAATTTGAAACTAGGTTTGCGCACGAACTTTAAATTTTTTTTCGCAATTTTACGAAATATGCACGTTTTGAGTCATTTCGTCGCAAAACATTCTTTGAAACCAATGCCCTCATCTTAGAACATCAAAAGGAGTTATATGGTCAAATTTGAAGTCAAAATTTGAAACTAAGTTCGCGCACGAACTTTTCACATTCTTTCGGAATTTTACTAAATATCAATCTTTTGCTTCATTTTCTCGCAAAATATTCTTCAAAACCAACGCCCTCTTCTTAGAACATGAAAAAGAGTTTTATGGTCAAATTTGAAGTAAAAATTAGAAACTGAGTTTGCGCACGAAATTTTCATCTTCTTTCGCGATTTTACGAAATAAGCACGTTTTGAGTCATTTCGTCGCAAAACATTTTTTAAAACCAAAGCCCTCATCTTAGAACATCAAAAGGAGTTATATAGTAAAATTTGAAGTGAAAATTTGAAACTAAGTTCGCGCACGAACTTTTCTTCTTCTTTCGGGATTTTACTAAATATGAACCGTTTGCTTCATTTTCTCGCAAAACATTCTTCAAAACCAACGCCCTCTTCTTAGAACATTAAAAAGAGTTATATGGTCAAATTTGAGGTGAAATTTTGAAACTAAGTTCGCCCAAGAACTTTTCATCTTCCTTAGGAATTTTACGAAATATGCAATTGTTGCATCATTTCATCGAAAAACATTCTTTAAAACCAAAGCACTCATCTTAGAACATCAAAAGGAGTTATATGGTCAAATTTGAAGTGCAAATTTGAAACTATGTTCGCGCACGAACTTTTCATCTTCTTTCGGGATTTTACTAAATATGAACATTTTGCTTCATTTTCTCGCAAAACATTCTTCAAAATCAACGCCCTCTTCTTAGAACATGAAAAAGAGTTATATGTTAAAATTTGAAACTAAGTTCCCGCACGAACTTTTCATCTTCTTTCGGGATTTTACTAAATATGAACATTTTGCTTCATTTTCTCGCAAAACATTCTTCAAAACCAACGCCCTCTTCTTAGAACACGAAAAAGAGTTATATGTTAAAATTTGAAGTGAAATTTTGAAAATAAGTTCGCGCACGAACTTTTCATCTTCTTTCGGGATTTTACTAAATATCAACCTTTTGCTTCATTTTCTCGCAAAATATTCTTCAAAACCAACGCCCTCTTCTTAGAACATGAAAAAGAGTTATATGGTCAAATTTGAGGAGAAATTTTGAAACTATGTTCGCCCACGAACTTTTCGTCTTTTTCAGGAATTTTACGAAATATGCACTTTTTGCATCATGTCATCGCAAAATATTCATTAAAACCAAAGCACTCGTCTTAGAACTGCAAAAGGCGTTTTATGTTCAAATTTGAAGTGAAAATTTGAAAATAAGTTCGCGCACGAACTTTTCATCTTCTTTCGGGATTTTACTAAATATGAACCTTTTGCTTCATTTTCTCGCAAAACATTCTTCAAAACCAACGCCCTCGTCTTAGAACATGAAAAAGAGTTATATGGTCAAATTTGAATTGAAAATTGGAAACTAAGTTCGCGCATGAACTTTTCATCTTCTTTAGGGATTTTACTAAATATCAATCTTTTGCTTCATTTTCTCACAAAACATTCTTCAAAACCAACGCCCTCTTCTTAGAACATGAAAAAGAGTTTTATTGTCAAATTTGAAGTGAAAATTTGAAACTGAGTTTGCGCACGAACGTTTCATCTTCTTTCGCGATTTTACGAAATATGCACGTTTTAAGTCATTTCGTCGCAAAACATTCTTTGAAACCAAAGCCCTCATCTTAGAACATCAAAAGGAGTTATATGGTCAAATTTGAAGTGAAAATTTGAAACTATGTTCGCGCACGAACTTTTCTTCTTCTTTCGGGATTTTACTAAATCTGAACATTTTACTTCATTTTCTCGCAAAACATTCTTCAAAACCAACGCCCTCTTCTTAGAACTTGAAAAAGAGTTATATGTTAAAATTTGAAGTGAAAATTTGAAACTTAAGTTCGCGCACGAACTCTTCATCTTCTTTCGGGATTTTACTAAATATGAACATTTTGCTTCATTTTCTCGCAAAACATTCTTCAAAACCAACGCCCTCTTCTTAGACATGAAAAAGAGTTATATGTTAAAATTTGAAGTGAAAATTTGAAAATAAGTTCGCGCACGAACTTTTCATCTTCTTTCGGGATTTTACTAAATATCAACCTTTTGCTTCATTTTCTCGCAAAATATTCTTCAAAACCAACGCCCTCTTCTTAGAACATGAAAAAGAGTTATATGGTCAAATTTGAGGAGAAATTTTGAAACTATGTTCGCCCACGAACTTTTCGTCTTTTTCAGGAATTTTACGAAATATGCACTTTTTGCATCATGTCATCGCAAAATATTCATTAAAACCAAAGCACTCGTCTTAGAACTGCAAAAGCCGTTTTATGGTCAAATTTGAAGTGAAAATTTGAAACTGAGTTTGCGCACGAACTTTTCATCTTCTTTCGGGATTTTACTAGATATGAACCATTTGCTTCATTTTCTCGCAGAGCATTCTTCAAAACCAACGACCTCTTCTTAGAATATGAAAAAGAGTTATATGGTCAAATTTAAAGTGAAAATTTGAAACTGAGTTTGCGCACGGACTTTTCATCTGCTTTCGCGATTTTACGAAATGTGAACCTTTTGAGTCATTTCGTCGCAAAACATTCTTTAAAACCAACGCCCTCTTCTTAGAACATGAAAAATAGTTATATGGTCAAATTTGAAGTGAAAATTTGAAACTGAGTTTGCGCACGAACTTTTCATCTTCTTTCGGGATTTTACTAAATATCAATCTTTTGCTTCATTTTCTCGCAAAATATTCTTCAAAACCAACGCCCTCTTCTTAGAACATGAAAATGAGTTTTATGGTCAAATTTGAAGTGAAAATTTGAAACTGAGTTTCCGCACGAACTTTTCATCTTCTTTCGCGATTTAACGAAATATGCACAATTTGAGTCATTTCGTCGCAAAACATTCTTTAAAACCAAAGCCCTCATCTTAGAACATCAAAATGAGTTATATGGTAAAATTTGAAGTGAAAATTTGAAACTAAGTTCGCGCACGAACTTTTCATCTTCTTTCGGGATTTTACTAAATATGAACATTTTGATTCATTTTCTAGCAAAACGTCCTTCAAAACCAACGCCCTCTTCTTAGAACATGAAAAAGAGTTTTATGGTCAAATTTGAAGTAAAAATTGGAAACTGAGTTTGCGCACGAAATTTTCATCTTCTTTCGCGATTTTACGAAATAAGCACGTTTTGAGTCATTTCGTCGCAAAACATTTTTTAAAACCAAAGCCCTCATCTTGGAACATCAAAAGGAGTTATATAGTAAAATTTGAAGTGAAAATTTGAAACTAAGTTCGCGCACGAACTTTTCTTCTTCTTTCGGGATTTTACTAAATATGAACCGTTTGCTTCATTTTCTCGCAAAACATTCTTCAAAACCAACGCCCTCTTCTTAGAACATTAAAAAGAGTTATATGGTCAAATTTGAGGTGAAATTTTGAAACTAAGTTCGCCCAAGAACTTTTCATCTTCCTTAGGAATTTTACGAAATATGCAATTGTTGCATCATTTCATCGAAAAACATTCTTTAAAACCAAATCACTCATCTTAGAACATCAAAAGGAGTTATATGGTCAAATTTGAAGTGCAAATTTGAAACTATGTTCGCGCACGAACTTTTCATCTTCTTTCGGGATTTTACTAAATATGAACATTTTGCTTCATTTTCTCGCAAAACATTCTTCAAAATCAACGCCCTCTTCTTAGAACATGAAAAAGAGTTATATGTTAAAATTTGAAACTAAGTTCGCGCACGAACTTTTCATCTTCTTTCGGGATTTTACTAAATATGAACATTTTGCTTCATTTTCTCGCAAAACATTCTTCAAAACCAACGCCCTCTTCTTAGAACATGAAAAAGAGTTATATGTTAAAATTTGAAGTGAAATTTTGAAAATAAGTTCGCGCACGAACTTTTCATCTTCTTTCGGGATTTTACTAAATATCAACCTTTTGCTTCATTTTCTCGCAAAATATTCTTCAAAACCAACGCCCTCTTCTTAGAACATGAAAAAGAGTTATATGGTCAAATTTGAGGAGAAATTTTGAAACTATGTTCGCCCACGAACTTTTCGTCTTTTTCAGGAATTTTACGAAATATGCACTTTTTGCATCATGTCATCGCAAAATATTCATTAAAACCAAAGCACTCGTCTTAGAACTGCAAAAGGCGTTTTATGTTCAAATTTGAAGTGAAAATTTGAAAATAAGTTCGCGCACGAACTTTTCATCTTCTTTCGGGATTTTACTAAATATGAACTTTTTGCTTCATTTTCTCGCAAAACATTCTTCAAAACCAACGCCCTCGTCTTAGAACATGAAAAAGAGTTATATGGTCAAATTTGAATTGAAAATTGGAAACTAAGTTCGCGCATGAACTTTTCATCTTCTTTAGGGATTTTACTAAATATCAATCTTTTGCTTCATTTTCTCACAAAACATTCTTCAAAACCAACGCCCTCTTCTTAGAACATGAAAAAGAGTTTTATTGTCAAATTTGAAGTGAAAATTTGAAACTGAGTTTGCGCACGAACGTTTCATCTTCTTTCGCGATTTTACGAAATATGCACGTTTTAAGTCATTTCGTCGCAAAACATTCTTTGAAACCAAAGCCCTCATCTTTGAACATCAAAAGGAGTTATATGGTCAAATTTGAAGTGAAAATTTGAAACTATGTTCGCGCACGAACTTTTCTTCTTCTTTCGGGATTTTACTAAATCTGAACATTTTACTTCATTTTCTCGCAAAACATTCTTCAAAACCAACGCCCTCTTCTTAGAACTTGAAAAAGAGTTATATGTTAAAATTTGAAGTGAAAATTTGAAACTTAAGTTCGCGCACGAACTCTTCATCTTCTTTCGGGATTTTACTAAATATGAACATTTTGCTTCATTTTCTCGCAAAACATTCTTCAAAACCAACGCCCTCTTCTTAGACATGAAAAAGAGTTATATGTTAAAATTTGAAGTGAAAATTTGAAAATAAGTTCGCGCACGAACTTTTCATCTTCTTTCGGGATTTTACTAAATATCAACCTTTTGCTTCATTTTCTCGCAAAATATTCTTCAAAACCAACGCCCTCTTCTTAGAACATGAAAAAGAGTTATATGGTCAAATTTGAGGAGAAATTTTGAAACTATGTTCGCCCACGAACTTTTCGTCTTTTTCAGGAATTTTACGAAATATGCACTTTTTGCATCATGTCATCGCAAAATATTCATTAAAACCAAAGCACTCGTCTTAGAACTGCAAAAGCCGTTTTATGGTCAAATTTGAAGTGAAAATTTGAAACTGAGTTTGCGCACGAACTTTTCATCTTCTTTCGGGATTTTACTAGATATGAACCATTTGCTTCATTTTCTCGCAGAGCATTCTTCAAAACCAACGACCTCTTCTTAGAATATGAAAAAGAGTTATATGGTCAAATTTAAAGTGAAAATTTGAAACTGAGTTTGCGCACGGACTTTTCATCTGCTTTCGAGATTTTACGAAATGTGAACCTTTTGAGTCATTTCGTCGCAAAACATTCTTTAAAACCAACGCCCTCTTCTTAGAACATGAAAAATAGTTATATGGTCAAATTTGAAGTGAAAATTTGAAACTGAGTTTGCGCACGAACTTTTCATCTTCTTTCGGGATTTTACTAAATATCAATCTTTTGCTTCATTTTCTCGCAAAATATTCTTCAAAACCAACGCCCTCTTCTTAGAACATGAAAATGAGTTTTATGGTCAAATTTGAAGTGAAAATTTGAAACTGAGTTTCCGCACGAACTTTTCATCTTCTTTCGCGATTTTACGAAATATGCACAATTTGAGTCATTTCGTCGCAAAACATTCTTTAAAACCAAAGCCCTCATCTTAGAACATCAAAATGAGTTATATGGTAAAATTTGAAGTGAAAATTTGAAACTAAGTTCGCGCACGAACTTTTCATCTTCTTTCGGGATTTTACTAAATATGAACATTTTGATTCATTTTCTAGCAAAACGTCCTTCAAAACCAACGCCCTCTTCTTAGAACATGAAAAAGAGTTTTATGGTCAAATTTGAAGTAAAAATTGGAAACTGAGTTTGCGCACGAAATTTTCATCTTCTTTCGCGATTTTACGAAATAAGCACGTTTTGAGTCATTTCGTCGCAAAACATTTTTTAAAACCAAAGCCCTCATCTTAGAACATCAAAAGGAGTTATATAGTAAAATTTGAAGTGAAAATTTGAAACTAAGTTCGCGTACGAACTTTTCTTCTTCTTTCGGGATTTTACTAAATATGAACCGTTTGCTTCATTTTCTCGCAAAACATTCTTCAAAACCAACGCCCTCTTCTTAGAACATTAAAAAGAGTTATATGGTCAAATTTGAGGTGAAATTTTGAAACTAAGTTCGCCCAAGAACTTTTCATCTTCCTTAGGAATTTTACGAAATATGCAATTGTTGCATCATTTCATCGAAAAACATTCTTTAAAACCAAAGCACTCATCTTAGAACATCAAAAGGAGTTATATGGTCAAATTTGAAGTGCAAATTTGAAACTATGTTCGCGCACGAACTTTTCATCTTCTTTCGGGATTTTACTAAATATGAACATTTTGCTTCATTTTCTCGCAAAACATTCTTCAAAATCAACGCCCTCTTCTTAGAACATGAAAAAGAGTTATATGTTAAAATTTGAAACTAAGTTCCCGCACGAACTTTTCATCTTCTTTCGGGATTTTACTAAATATGAACATTTTGCTTCATTTTCTCGCAAAACATTCTTCAAAACCAACGCCCTCTTCTTAGAACATGAAAAAGAGTTATATGTTAAAATTTGAAGTGAAATTTTGAAAATAAGTTCGCGCACGAACTTTTCATCTTCTTTCGGGATTTTACTAAATATCAACCTTTTGCTTCATTTTCTCGCAAAATATTCTTCAAAACCAACGCCCTCTTCTTAGAACATGAAAAAGAGTTATATGGTCAAATTTGAGGAGAAATTTTGAAACTATGTTCGCCCACGAACTTTTCGTCTTTTTTAGGAATTTTACGAAATATGCACTTTTTGCATCATGTCATCGCAAAATATTCATTAAAACCAAAGCACTCGTCTTAGAACTGCAAAAGGCGTTTTATGTTCAAATTTGAAGTGAAAATTTGAAAATAAGTTCGCGCACGAACTTTTCATCTTCTTTCGGGATTTTACTAAATATGAACCTTTTGCTTCATTTTCTCGCAAAACATTCTTCAAAACCAACGCCCTCGTCTTAGAACATGAAAAAGAGTTATATGGTCAAATTTGAATTGAAAATTGGAAACTAAGTTCGCGCATGAACTTTTCATCTTCTTTAGGGATTTTACTAAATATCAATCTTTTGCTTCATTTTCTCACAAAACATTCTTCAAAACCAACGCCCTCTTCTTAGAACATGAAAAAGAGTTTTATTGTCAAATTTGAAGTGAAAATTTGAAACTGAGTTTGCGCACGAACGTTTCATCTTCTTTCGCGATTTTACGAAATATGCACGTTTTAAGTCATTTCGTCGCAAAACATTCTTTGAAACCAAAGCCCTCATCTTAGAACATCAAAAGGAGTTATATGGTCAAATTTGAAGTGAAAATTTGAAACTATGTTCGCGCACGAACTTTTCTTCTTCTTTCGGGATTTTACTAAATCTGAACATTTTACTTCATTTTCTCGCAAAACATTCTTCAAAACCAACGCCCTCTTCTTAGAACTTGAAAAAGAGTTATATGTTAAAATTTGAAGTGAAAATTTGAAACTTAAGTTCGCGCACGAACTCTTCATCTTCTTTCGGGATTTTACTAAATATGAACATTTTGCTTCATTTTCTCGCAAAACATTCTTCAAAACCAACGCCCTCTTCTTAGACATGAAAAAGAGTTATATGTTAAAATTTGAAGTGAAAATTTGAAAATAAGTTCGCGCACGAACTTTTCATCTTCTTTCGGGATTTTACTAAATATCAACCTTTTGCTTCATTTTCTCGCAAAATATTCTTCAAAACCAACGCCCTCTTCTTAGAACATGAAAAAGAGTTATATGGTCAAATTTGAGGAGAAATTTTGAAACTATGTTCGCCCACGAACTTTTCGTCTTTTTCAGGAATTTTACGAAATATGCACTTTTTGCATCATGTCATCGCAAAATATTCATTAAAACCAAAGCACTCGTCTTAGAACTGCAAAAGCCGTTTTATGGTCAAATTTGAAGTGAAAATTTGAAACTGAGTTTGCGCACGAACTTTTCATCTTCTTTCGGGATTTTACTAGATATGAACCATTTGCTTCATTTTCTCGCAGAGCATTCTTCAAAACCAACGACCTCTTCTTAGAATATGAAAAAGAGTTATATGGTCAAATTTAAAGTGAAAATTTGAAACTGAGTTTGCGCACGGACTTTTCATCTGCTTTCGTGATTTTACGAAATGTGAACCTTTTGAGTCATTTCGTCGCAAAACATTCTTTAAAACCAACGCCCTCTTCTTAGAACATGAAAAATAGTTATATGGTCAAATTTGAAGTGAAAATTTGAAACTGAGTTTGCGCACGAACTTTTCATCTTCTTTCGGGATTTTACTAAATATCAATCTTTTGCTTCATTTTCTCGCAAAATATTCTTCAAAACCAACGCCCTCTTCTTAGAACATGAAAATGAGTTTTATGGTCAAATTTGAAGTGAAAATTTGAAACTGAGTTTCCGCACGAACTTTTCATCTTCTTTCGCGATTTTACGAAATATGCACAATTTGAGTCATTTCGTCGCAAAACATTCTTTAAAACCAAAGCCCTCATCTTAGAACATCAAAATGAGTTATATGGTAAAATTTGAAGTGAAAATTTGAAACTAAGTTCGCGCACGAACTTTTCATCTTCTTTCGGGATTTTACTAAATATGAACATTTTGATTCATTTTCTAGCAAAACGTCCTTCAAAACCAACGCCCTCTTCTTAGAACATGAAAAAGAGTTTTATGGTCAAATTTGAAGTAAAAATTGGAAACTGAGTTTGCGCACGAAATTTTCATCTTCTTTCGCGATTTTACGAAATAAGCACGTTTTGAGTCATTTCGTCGCAAAACATTTTTTAAAACCAAAGCCCTCATCTTGGAACATCAAAAGGAGTTATATAGTAAAATTTGAAGTGAAAATTTGAAACTAAGTTCGCGCACGAACTTTTCTTCTTCTTTCGGGATTTTACTAAATATGAACCGTTTGCTTCATTTTCTCGCAAAACATTCTTCAAAACCAACGCCCTCTTCTTAGAACATTAAAAAGAGTTATATGGTCAAATTTGAGGTGAAATTTTGAAACTAAGTTCGCCCAAGAACTTTTCATCTTCCTTAGGAATTTTACGAAATATGCAATTGTTGCATCATTTCATCGAAAAACATTCTTTAAAACCAAATCACTCATCTTAGAACATCAAAAGGAGTTATATGGTCAAATTTGAAGTGCAAATTTGAAACTATGTTCGCGCACGAACTTTTCATCTTCTTTCGGGATTTTACTAAATATGAACATTTTGCTTCATTTTCTCGCAAAACATTCTTCAAAATCAACGCCCTCTTCTTAGAACATGAAAAAGAGTTATATGTTAAAATTTGAAACTAAGTTCGCGCACGAACTTTTCATCTTCTTTCGGGATTTTACTAAATATGAACATTTTGCTTCATTTTCTCGCAAAACATTCTTCAAAACCAACGCCCTCTTCTTAGAACATGAAAAAGAGTTATATGTTAAAATTTGAAGTGAAATTTTGAAAATAAGTTCGCGCACGAACTTTTCATCTTCTTTCGGGATTTTACTAAATATCAACCTTTTGCTTCATTTTCTCGCAAAATATTCTTCAAAACCAACGCCCTCTTCTTAGAACATGAAAAAGAGTTATATGGTCAAATTTGAGGAGAAATTTTGAAACTATGTTCGCCCACGAACTTTTCGTCTTTTTCAGGAATTTTACGAAATATGCACTTTTTGCATCATGTCATCGCAAAATATTCATTAAAACCAAAGCACTCGTCTTAGAACTGCAAAAGGCGTTTTATGTTCAAATTTGAAGTGAAAATTTGAAAATAAGTTCGCGCACGAACTTTTCATCTTCTTTCGGGATTTTACTAAATATGAACTTTTTGCTTCATTTTCTCGCAAAACATTCTTCAAAACCAACGCCCTCGTCTTAGAACATGAAAAAGAGTTATATGGTCAAATTTGAATTGAAAATTGGAAACTAAGTTCGCGCATGAACTTTTCATCTTCTTTAGGGATTTTACTAAATATCAATCTTTTGCTTCATTTTCTCACAAAACATTCTTCAAAACCAACGCCCTCTTCTTAGAACATGAAAAAGAGTTTTATTGTCAAATTTGAAGTGAAAATTTGAAACTGAGTTTGCGCACGAACGTTTCATCTTCTTTCGCGATTTTACGAAATATGCACGTTTTAAGTCATTTCGTCGCAAAACATTCTTTGAAACCAAAGCCCTCATCTTTGAACATCAAAAGGAGTTATATGGTCAAATTTGAAGTGAAAATTTGAAACTATGTTCGCGCACGAACTTTTCTTCTTCTTTCGGGATTTTACTAAATCTGAACATTTTACTTCATTTTCTCGCAAAACATTCTTCAAAACCAACGCCCTCTTCTTAGAACTTGAAAAAGAGTTATATGTTAAAATTTGAAGTGAAAATTTGAAACTTAAGTTCGCGCACGAACTCTTCATCTTCTTTCGGGATTTTACTAAATATGAACATTTTGCTTCATTTTCTCGCAAAACATTCTTCAAAACCAACGCCCTCTTCTTAGACATGAAAAAGAGTTATATGTTAAAATTTGAAGTGAAAATTTGAAAATAAGTTCGCGCACGAACTTTTCATCTTCTTTCGGGATTTTACTAAATATCAACCTTTTGCTTCATTTTCTCGCAAAATATTCTTCAAAACCAACGCCCTCTTCTTAGAACATGAAAAAGAGTTATATGGTCAAATTTGAGGAGAAATTTTGAAACTATGTTCGCCCACGAACTTTTCGTCTTTTTCAGGAATTTTACGAAATATGCACTTTTTGCATCATGTCATCGCAAAATATTCATTAAAACCAAAGCACTCGTCTTAGAACTGCAAAAGCCGTTTTATGGTCAAATTTGAAGTGAAAATTTGAAACTGAGTTTGCGCACGAACTTTTCATCTTCTTTCGGGATTTTACTAGATATGAACCATTTGCTTCATTTTCTCGCAGAGCATTCTTCAAAACCAACGACCTCTTCTTAGAATATGAAAAAGAGTTATATGGTCAAATTTAAAGTGAAAATTTGAAACTGAGTTTGCGCACGGACTTTTCATCTGCTTTCGCGATTTTACGAAATGTGAACCTTTTGAGTCATTTCGTCGCAAAACATTCTTTAAAACCAACGCCCTCTTCTTAGAACATGAAAAATAGTTATATGGTCAAATTTGAAGTGAAAATTTGAAACTGAGTTTGCGCACGAACTTTTCATCTTCTTTCGGGATTTTACTAAATATCAATCTTTTGCTTCATTTTCTCGCAAAATATTCTTCAAAACCAACGCCCTCTTCTTAGAACATGAAAATGAGTTTTATGGTCAAATTTGAAGTGAAAATTTGAAACTGAGTTTCCGCACGAACTTTTCATCTTCTTTCGCGATTTTACGAAATATGCACAATTTGAGTCATTTCGTCGCAAAACATTCTTTAAAACCAAAGCCCTCATCTTAGAACATCAAAATGAGTTATATGGTAAAATTTGAAGTGAAAATTTGAAACTAAGTTCGCGCACGAACTTTTCATCTTCTTTCGGGATTTTACTAAATATGAACATTTTGATTCATTTTCTAGCAAAACGTCCTTCAAAACCAACGCCCTCTTCTTAGAACATGAAAAAGAGTTATATGGTCAAATTTGAAGGGAAAATTTGAAACTGAGTTTGCGCACGAACTTTTCATCTTCTTTCGGGATTTTACTAAATATCAATCTTTTGCTTCATTTTCTCGCAAAATATTCTTCAAAACCAACGCCCTCTTCGTAGAAGATGAAAAAGAGTTATATGGTCAAATTTGAAGTGAAAAGTTGAAACTGAGTTTGCGCACGAACTTTTCATCTTCTTTCGGGATTTTACTAAATATCAATCTTTTGCTTCATTTTCTCGCAAAATATTCTTCAAAACCAACGCCCTCTTCTTAGAACATGAAAAAGAGTTATATGGTCAAATTTGAGGAGAAATTTTGAAACTATGTTCGCCCACGAACTTTTCGTCTTTTTCAGGAATTTTACGAAATATGCACTTTTTGCATCATGTCATCGCAAAATATTCATTAAAACCAAAGCACTCGTCTTAGAACTGCAAAAGGCTTTTTATGTTCAAATTTGAAGTGAAAATTTGAAAATAAGTTCGCGCACGAACTTTTCATCTTCTTTCGGGATTTTACTAAATATGAACCTTTTGCTTCATTTTCTCGCAAAACATTCTTCAAAACCAACGCCCTCGTCTTAGAACATGAAAAAGAGTTATATGGTCAAATTTGAATTGAAAATTGGAAACTAAGTTCGCGCATGAACTTTTCATCTTCTTTAGGGATTTTACTAAATATCAATCTTTTGCTTCATTTTCTCACAAAACATTCTTCAAAACCAACGCCCTCTTCTTAGAACATGAAAAAGAGTTTTATTGTCAAATTTGAAGTGAAAATTTGAAACTGAGTTTGCGCACGAACGTTTCATCTTCTTTCGCGATTTTACGAAATATGCACGTTTTAAGTCATTTCGTCGCAAAACATTCTTTGAAACCAAAGCCCTCATCTTTGAACATCAAAAGGAGTTATATGGTCAAATTTGAAGTGAAAATTTGAAACTATGTTCGCGCACGAACTTTTCTTCTTCTTTCGGGATTTTACTAAATCTGAACATTTTACTTCATTTTCTCGCAAAACATTCTTCAAAACCAACGCCCTCTTCTTAGAACTTGAAAAAGAGTTATATGTTAAAATTTGAAGTGAAAATTTGAAACTTAAGTTCGCGCACGAACTCTTCATCTTCTTTCGGGATTTTACTAAATATGAACATTTTGCTTCATTTTCTCGCAAAACATTCTTCAAAACCAACGCCCTCTTCTTAGACATGAAAAAGAGTTATATGTTAAAATTTGAAGTGAAAATTTGAAAATAAGTTCGCGCACGAACTTTTCATCTTCTTTCGGGATTTTACTAAATATCAACCTTTTGCTTCATTTTCTCGCAAAATATTCTTCAAAACCAACGCCCTCTTCTTAGAACATGAAAAAGAGTTATATGGTCAAATTTGAGGAGAAATTTTGAAACTATGTTCGCCCACGAACTTTTCGTCTTTTTCAGGAATTTTACGAAATATGCACTTTTTACATCATGTCATCGCAAAATATTCATTAAAACCAAAGCACTCGTCTTAGAACTGCAAAAGCCGTTTTATGGTCAAATTTGAAGTGAAAATTTGAAACTGAGTTTGCGCACGAACTTTTCATCTTCTTTCGGGATTTTACTAGATATGAACCATTTGCTTCATTTTCTCGCAGAGCATTCTTCAAAACCAACGACCTCTTCTTAGAATATGAAAAAGAGTTATATGGTCAAATTTAAAGTGAAAATTTGAAACTGAGTTTGCGCACGGACTTTTCATCTGCTTTCGCGATTTTACGAAATGTGAACCTTTTGAGTCATTTCGTCGCAAAACATTCTTTAAAACCAACGCCCTCTTCTTAGAACATGAAAAATAGTTATATGGTCAAATTTGAAGTGAAAATTTGAAACTGAGTTTGCGCACGAACTTTTCATCTTCTTTCGGGATTTTACTAAATATCAATCTTTTGCTTCATTTTCTCGCAAAATATTCTTCAAAACCAACGCCCTCTTCTTAGAACATGAAAATGAGTTTTATGGTCAAATTTGAAGTGAAAATTTGAAACTGAGTTTCCGCACGAACTTTTCATCTTCTTTCGCGATTTTACGAAATATGCACAATTTGAGCCATTTCGTCGCAAAACATTCTTTAAAACCAAAGCCCTCATCTTAGAACATCAAAATGAGTTATATGGTAAAATTTGAAGTGAAAATTTGAAACTAAGTTCGCGCACGAACTTTTCATCTTCTTTCGGGATTTTACTAAATATGAACATTTTGATTCATTTTCTAGCAAAACGTCCTTCAAAACCAACGCCCTCTTCTTAGAACATGAAAAAGAGTTATATGGTCAAATTTGAAGGGAAAATTTGAAACTGAGTTTGCGCACGAACTTTTCATCTTCTTTCGGGATTTTACTAAATATCAATCTTTTGCTTCATTTTCTCGCAAAATATTCTTCAAAACCAACGCCCTCTTCGTAGAAGATGAAAAAGAGTTATATGGTCAAATTTGAAGTGAAAAGTTGAAACTGAGTTTGCGCACGAACTTTTCATCTTCTTTCGGGATTTTACTAAATATCAATCTTTTGCTTCATTTTCTCGCAAAATATTCTTCAAAACCAACGCCCTCTTCTTAGAACATGAAAAAGAGTTTTATGGTAAAATTTGACGTGAAAATTTGAAACTGAGTTTGCGCACGAACTTTTCATGTTTTTTCGCGATTTTACGAAATGTGAACGTTTTGAGTCATTTCGTCGCAAAACATTCTTTAAAACTAAAGCCCTCATCTTAGAACATCAAAAAGAGTTATATGGTAAAATTTGAAGTGAAAATTTAAAACTAAGTTCGCGAACGAACTTTTCATCTTCTTTCAGGATTTTACTAAATATGAACCGTTTGCTTCATTTTCTCGCAAAACATTCTTCAAAACAAACGCCCTCTTCTTAGAACATGAAAACGAGTTTTATGGTCAAATTTGAAGTGAAAATTTGAAACTAAGTCCGCGCACGAACTTTTCTTCTTCTTTCGGGATTTTACTAAATATCAATCTTTTGCTTCATTTTCTCGCAAAATATTCTTCAAAACCAACGCCCTCTTCTTAGAACATGATAAGGAGTTTTATGGTCAAATTTGAAGTGAAAATTTGAAACTGAGTTTGCGCACGAACTTTTCATCTTCTTTCGCGATTTTACGAAATATGCACGTTTTAACTCATTTCATCGAAAAACATTCTTTAAAACCAAAGCCCTCATCTTAGATCATCAAAAGGAGTTATATGGTCAAATTTGAAGTGAGAATTTGAAACTATGTTCGCGCACGAACTTTTCATCTTCTTTCGGGATTTTACTAAATATGAACCTTTTGCTTCATTTTCTAGCAAAACGTTCTTCAAAACCAACGCCCTCTTCTTAGAACATGAAAAAGAGTTTTATGGTCAAATTTGAAGTGAAAATTTGAAACTAAGTTTCCGCACGAACTTTTCATCTTCTTTCTCGATTTTGCGAAATATGCACGTTTTGAGTCATTTCGTCGCAAAACATTCTTTAAAACCAAAGCCCTCATCTTAGAACATCAAAATGAGTTATATGGTAAAATTTGAAGTGAAAATTTGAAACTAAGTTCGCGCACGAACGTTTCATCTTCTTTCGGGATTTTACTAAATATCAACCTTTTGCTTCATTTTCTCGCAAAATATTCTTCAAAACCAACGCCCTCTTCTTAGAACATGAAAAAGAGTTATATGGTCAAATTTGAGGAGAAATTTTGAAACTATGTTCGCCCACGAACTTTTCGTCTTTTTCAGGAATTTTACGAAATATGCACTTTTTGCATCATGTCATCGCAAAATATTTATTAAAACCAAAGCACTCGTCTTAGAACTGCAAAAGGCGTTTTATGTTCAAATTTGAAGTGAAAATTTGAAAATAAGTTCGCGCACGAACTTTTCATCTTCTTTCGGGATTTTACTAAATATGAACCTTTTGCTTCATTTTCTCGCAAAACATTCCTCAAAACCAACGCCCTCGTCTTAGAACATGCAAAAGAGTTATATGGTCAAATTTGAATTGAAAATTGGAAACTAAGTTCGCGCATGAACTTTTCATCTTCTTTAGGGATTTTACTAAATATCAATCTTTTGCTTCATTTTCTCACAAAACATTCTTCAAAACCAACGCCCTCTTCTTAGAACATGAAAAAGAGTTTTATTGTCAAATTTGAAGTGAAAATTTGAAACTGAGTTTGCGCACGAACGTTTCATCTTCTTTCGCGATTTTACGAAATATGCACGTTTTAAGTCATTTCGTCGCAAAACATTCTTTGAAACCAAAGCCCTCATCTTAGAACATCAAAAGGAGTTATATGGTCAAATTTGAAGTGAAAATTTGAAACTATGTTCGCGCACGAACTTTTCTTCTTCTTTCGGGATTTTACTAAATCTGAACATTTTACTTCATTTTCTCGCAAAACATTCTTCAAAACCAACGCCCTCTTCTTAGAACTTGAAAAAGAGTTATATGCTAAAATTTGAAGTGAAAATTTGAAACTTAAGTTCGCGCACGAACTCTTCATCTTCTTTCGGGATTTTACTAAATATGAACATTTTGCTTCATTTTCTCGCAAAACATTCTTCAAAACCAACGCCCTCTTCTTAGACATGAAAAAGAGTTATATGTTAAAATTTGAAGTGAAAATTTGAAAATAAGTTTGCGCACGAACTTTTCATCTTCTTTCGGGATTTTACTAAATATCAACCTTTTGCTCCATTTTCTCGCAAAATATTCTTCAAAACCAACGCCCTCTTCTTAGAACATGAAAAAGAGTTATATGGTCAAATTTGAGGAGAAATTTTGAAACTATGTTCGCCCACGAACTTTTCGTCTTTTTCAGGAATTTTACGAAATATGCACTTTTTGCATCATGTCATCGCAAAATATTCATTAAAACCAAAGCACTCGTCTTAGAACTGCAAAAGGCGTTTTATGGTCAAATTTGAAGTGAAAATTTGAAACTGAGTTTGCGCACGAACTTTTCATCTTCTTTCGGGATTTTACTAGATATGAACCATTTGATTCATTTTCTCGCAAAGCATTCTTCAAAACCAACGACCTCTTCTTAGAATATGAAAAAGAGTTATATGGTCAAATTTGAAGTGAAAATTTAAAACTGAGTTTGCGCACGGACTTTTCATCTGCTTTCGCGATTTTACGAAATGTGAACCTTTTGAGTCATTTCGTCGCAAAACATTCTTTAAAACCAACGCCCTCTTCTTAGAACATGAAAAATAGTTATATGGTCAAATTTGAAGTGAAAATTTGAAACTGAGTTTGCGCACGAACTTTTCATCTTCTTTCGGGATTTTACTAAATATCAATCTTTTGATTCATTTTCTCGCAAAATATTCTTCAAAACCAACGCCCTCTTCTTAGAACATGAAAATGAGTTTTATGGTCAAATTTGAAGTGAAAATTTGAAACTGAGTTTCCGCACGAACTTTTCATCTTCTTTCGCGATTTTACGAAATATGCACAATTTGAGTCATTTCGTCGCAAAATATTCTTTAAAACCAAAGCCCTCATCTTAGAACATCAAAATGAGTTATATGGTAAAATTTGAAGTGAAAATTTGAAACTAAGTTCGCGCACGAACTTTTCATCTTCTTTCGGGATTTTACTAAATATCAATCTTTTGCTTCATTTTCTCGCAAAATATTCTTCAAAACCAACGCCCTCTTCTTAGAACATGAAAACGAGTTTTATGGTCAAATTTGAAGTGAAAATTTGAAACTGAGTTTGCGCACGAACTTTTCATCTTCTTTCGCGATTTTACGAAATATGCACGTTTTGAGTCATTTCCTCGCAAAACATTCTTTAAAACCAATGCCCTCATCTTACAGCATCAAAAGGAATTATATGGTCAAATTTGAAGTGAAAATTTGAAACTAAGTTCGCGCACGAACTTTTCATCTTCTTTCGGGATTTTACTAAATATGAACATTTTGATTCATTTTCTAGCAAAACGTCCTTCAAAACCAACGCCCTCTTCTTAGAACATGAAAAAGAGTTATATGGTCAAATTTGAAGGGAAAATTTGAAACTGAGTTTGCGCACGAACTTTTCA
This sequence comes from Euonymus europaeus, assembly GCA_963580455.1. Taxonomy (NCBI): domain Eukaryota; kingdom Viridiplantae; phylum Streptophyta; class Magnoliopsida; order Celastrales; family Celastraceae; genus Euonymus; species Euonymus europaeus. Next base: position 11,285,831 of record OY756960.1, on the reverse strand, counting down.
TCTTCTTTCGGGATTTTACTAAATATCAATCTTTTGCTTCATTTTCTCGCAAAATATTCTTCAAAACCAACGCCCTCTTCTTAGAAGATGAAAAAGAGTTATATGGTCAAATTTGAAGTGAAAAGTTGAAACTGAGTTTGCGTACGAACTTTTCATCTTCTTTCGGGATTTTACTAAATATCAATCTTTTGCTTCATTTTCTCGCAAAATATTCTTCAAAACCAACGCCCTCTTCTTAGAACATGAAAAAGAGTTTTATGGTAAAATTTGACGTGAAAATTTGAAACTGAGTTTGCGCACGAACTTTTCATGTTTTTTCGCGATTTTACGAAATGTGAACGTTTTGAGTCATTTCGTCGCAAAACATTCTATAAAACTAAAGCCCTCATCTTAGAACATCAAAAAGAGTTATATGGTAAAATTTGAAGTGAAAATTTAAAACTAAGTTCGCGAACGAACTTTTCATCTTCTTTCGGGATTTTACTAAATATGAACCGTTTGCTTCATTTTCTCGCAAAACATTCTTCAAAACAAACGCCCTCTTCTTAGAACATGAACAAGAGTTATATGGTAAAATTTGAAGTGAAAATTTGAAACTAAGTCCGCGCACGAACTTTTCTTCTTCTTTCGGGATTTTACTAAATATGAACCTTTTGCTTCATTTTCTAGCAAAACGTTCTTCAAAACCAACGCCCTCTTCTTAGAACATGATAAGGAGTTTTATGGTCAAATTTGAAGTGAAAATTTGAAACTGAGTTTGCGCACGAACTTTTCATCTTCTTTCGCGATTTTACGAAATATGCACGTTTTAACTCATTTCATCGAAAAACATTCTTTAAAACCAAAGCCCTCATCTTAGATCATCAAAAGGAGTTATATGGTCAAATTTGAAGTGAGAATTTGAAACTAAGTTCGCGCACGAACTTTTCATCTTCTTTCGGGATTTTACTAAATATCAATCTTTTGCTTCATTTTCTCGCAAAATATTCTTCAAAACCAACGCCCTCTTCTTAGAACATGAAAAAGAGTTTTATGGTCAAATTTGAAGTGAAAATTTGAAACTGAGTTTGCGCACGAACTTTTCATCTTCTTTCGCGATTTTACGAAATATGCACGTTTTGAGTCATTTCGTCGCAAAACATTCTTTAAAACCAAAGCCCTCATCTTACAGCATCAAAAGGAATTATATGGTCAAATTTGAAGTGAAAATTTGAAACTAAGTTCGCGCACGAACTTTTCATCTTCTTTCGGGATTTTACTTAATATGAACCGTTTGCTTCATTTTCTCGCAAAACATTCTTTAAAACCAACGCCCTCTTCTTAGAACATGAAAAAGAGTTATATGTTCAAATTTTAAGGTAAAATTTGAAACTGAGTTTGCGCACGAACTTTTCATCTTCTTTCGGGATTTTACTAAATATCAATCTTTTGCTTCATTTTCTCGCAAAATATTCTTCAAAACCTCCCTCTTCTTAGAACATGAAAAATAGTTATATGGTCAAATTTGAAGGGAAAATTCGAAACTGAGTTTGCGCACGAAGTTTTCATCTTCTTTCGCGATTTTACGAAATATGCACGTTTTGAGTCATTTCGTCGCAAAACATTCTTTAAAACCAAAGCCCTCAGCTTACAGCATCAAAAGGAATTATATGGTCAAATTTGAAGTGAAATTTTGAAACTAAGTTCGCGCACGAACTTTTCATCTTCTTTCGGGATTTTACTAAATATGAACCGTTTGCTTCATTTTCTCGCAAAACATTCTTTAAAACCAACGCCCTCTTCTTAGAACATGAAAATTAGTTATATGGTCAAATTTGAAGTGAAAATTTGAAACTGAGTTTGCGCACGAACTTTTCATCTTCTTTCGGGATTTTACTAAATATAAACTATTTGCTTCATTTTCTCACAAAACATTCTTCAAAACCATCGCCCTCTTCTTAGAACATGAAAAAGAGTTATATGGTCAAATTTGAAGTGAAAATTTGAAACTAAGTTCGCGCACGAATTTTTCATCTTTTTTCGGGATTTTACTAAATATCAATCTTTTGATTCATTTTCTCGCAAAATATTCTTCAAAACAACGCCCTCTTCTTAGAACATGAAAAAGAGTTTTATGATCAAATTTGAAGTGAAAATTTGAAACTGAGTTTGCGCACGAATTTTTCACCTTCTTTCGCGATTTTACGAAATATGCACGTTTTGAGTCATTTCGTCGCAAAACATTCTTTAAAACGAAAGCCCTTATTTTAGAGCATCAAAAGGAGTTATATGGACAAATTTGAAGTGAAAATTTGAAACTGAGTTTGCGCACAAACTTTTCATCTTCTTTCGGGATTTTACTAAATATCAATCTTTTGCTTCATTTTCTCGCAAAATATTCTTCAAAACCAACGCCCTCTTCTTAGAACATGAAAAGGAGTTTTTTGGTCAGATTTGAAGTGAAAATTTGAAACTGAGTTTGCGCAGAAACTTTTCATATTCTTTCGCGATTTTACAAAATATGAACGTTTTGATTCATTTCGTCGCAAAACATTCTTTAAAACCAAAGCCCTTATCTTAGAACATCAAAAGGAGTTATATGGTAAAATTTGAAGTGAAAATGTGAAACTAAGTTTGTGGCGCCCCGACCCGAAATTCACGCACTGAGCCGGGAGCACCACTTTAGGCATGTGCCACGTCACTAAGGACCTCACCACACGCCAACCTAACCCCGGATTCTAATAGAAATCCGACAGCACCTCCCCGTATATCGGAGGGTGCCAGCCTAGAGTCACATCTCATTTAACACGGAAAAGATAATCAATAATAATCAGAGAAGTTCCGCAGCCTAACAGGCCTCTGGCCATCTATCCACATTCACACACTAGGCAGGGCCTCAGGCCTCCTAATCACATGCAATCAATAAGCAAAACATAATCATATCAATAATATCATCAAAGACTATCAAAGTCTATCAATCCGGACCCAAGGTCCTATATCTAGGTACGAGAGTCCCAATCACACGGCATACCTCCCGACCATCCATCAAACATACCGAAAAGGTATTTAAGCAACATAATAGTCAACCAATAAAAGTACTACATGTACTTAATTCATAACCAAGGTTCTCAAACAACCAAATATATATCCTAGTGCTCCTAGGGTGGCCTTCCATGTCACGCTGCCTCCTACTGATCCGCAGCCTGGTTCTCAGCACCAGTCTCACCTGAAGGATATAGAAAAGAAATAGGGTGAGCAGGAGGCTCAGTAGGGAAAATAAAATGAATCATAAGAACGTAAAGGCTGAATGTTGAAACAAGCTCAATGCAGCAACATGACATCCTAAAATGTCACAACAATGTATAACCTCGGGCTACACCCTACAGCGCCTGGCACTAGTCAACGAATATTCCGGAAAATCATCGGAACCCTTGCACATTGTCCCGGAACGACTATAGGTGCACCTACACCATGGAAATCCCGACTTTCGGCAACAATGTGCCCATTCGGTATCCAACATCATCACAAAGTATAACCTAAGGATACTACGAGTCCATACTCGTAGACCCAATGCATCTATAATTCATGTCCAATAATTTCATGCAAAAGAAGCTCGTATATATAACAATCCTATATATATATACATAACTACATGATGCATGAACGAGGTTTATCATGCCCAATAGATGATTAAGCATTCAAAGGGTATGCAAATTCATCAATAACCAACAACAAGGTTCGTTCTTCCTAAGAAACAATTTAGGCAAGAACACAAATAATAAAGACCAATGAAGAATTTAAACCGCTCTTTAGAGAAGAACAATACGATAGAAAATGGGGTAAGAATCCCTACCTCTTGTTGAGCAATTTACCACAAAATTCACAATTACGTTCCTAGGGTTCCGATTTTCCAAACCTAACAATGTGGCAAAACCGAACCCATTCATACATCAATAAACAACCAACAACTCATATAAACATCAATTAAATCAATAAATTCGAAATTACTCACCTTCTCTCTCTAGAAATTTCTCCAAAATCCTTGAAACTCAACCCAAGCTCAACTCCACTCCAAATCACAAACCAATCTACATATACATCCAAAATCAACCTATAATCAACATATCTAAGCCTTACCTTCCATCTATTAAAGAATCAAACAAATCTAGGAAATACCCTAGAATTCCAAAACTATGAAAACTCACCTCAAACCTTCAAATCTTCCTTGATTCCACCTTGATTCTTGACATGCTTCATGAATCCATGGAAAACCAAGCAAAAACCTCAACAAATCTCCTTCTCTCTCTAAGTTTCTCACTCTTTCTCTCTCTTCTCGGGCTCTCAAGTGTTGGTAATGTCCAGAAATGTCTCTCTGTTTCTTAAAAACTGATTTCCCGATAGCCGTCCGGACGCCCTAAGCATCCGTCCGGACGGATTACTCTTCATGTAACCCACTGGTTTGAATCTAGGCATATCCATCCGGACGCCCTATTATCCGTCCGGACGGATCACTATTCACAGAACCTTTCTGCCTTCCGTTTAGGCATATCCGTCCGGACGCCCAATTATCCGTCCGGACGGATTACTGTTCACAGAACCCAGTTTTTTATCTCAAATTTATTTTCCGTCTCGGTCTAAGCTTCGATTTGATATATTATGGGCCCGAAACGGACATGTACACTAAAAGTTATGACCCATTTACCGAACCAAGCGCAAAACTATTTTTTTTAGGGTCTTATACACTTCCAATGGTCCGTTATCTCTTCGAACTCATTTTTCCAATAACTTATTACTTAAAATTTAACCAAACCTAATATTTTTGGGTCGGGATCTCACATCCCTTCCCCCTTAAGCAAATTTCGTCCCGAAATTTAGTTATGTACCTGGATTTTTGAACAAAGCCGGGTACTTGTCCATCATACGAGACTCTAACTCCCAAGTTGCTTCTTCCGTACCATGGTACATCCACTTCACCTTTACCAAAGGAATTATACTCGTTCTCGTGACCTTATTTTGACGGTCCAAGATTTTAACCGGTTGAAGAGTATAGCTCCCATCTTCTTCAACCTCCAAGGTGGTCCAATCCAATACATGTGTAGGGTCCGGCTCATACTTCCGGAGCATAGAGACATGAAATACATTATGAACCCTTTCTAGCTTAGGTGGCAGAGCCAACCGATATGCTACCGGTCCCACCATTTCTAGAATTTCAAATGGTCCCACAAACCTTGGTGCTAACTTCCCCTGTTTACTATACCGTTGAACGCCATGTCTCGGACTAACCTTAAGGAATACCTTGTCTCCCACCGCAAACTCCAACGGTCTTCTTCTATTATCAGTATATGACTTTTGACGACTCTGTGCGGTGAAAAGCCGCCTCCTAACCTCCTCAACTCGCTCTTGAGCCTCTTTGACCAATTCCGGTCTCGAAATCACTTTTTCCCCGACCTCAGCCCAACACAATGGTGATCTGCAAGGTCTCCCATATAGCGCCTCAAATGGAGCCATACCGATACTACGTTGGAATGAGTTGTTGTACACAAACTCTGCCAAATATATGTATCGGTCCCAACTCTTTCCAAAATCTACCACACATGCTCTAAGCATGTCCTCCAGTATCTGGATAGTTCTCTCACTTTGCCCATCACTCTGAGGATGGTATGCCGTACTAAAATCTAACTTCGTACCCAAAGCTTTTTGCAAACTGCTCCAGAATCTACCAGTGAACCGTGGGTCCCGGTCTGACACAATAGATAATGGCACTCCATGCAACTTTACAATCTCTCTCACATAATAGCTACTCAAGGATTCCAATGAATCTGTCTTGTTCATTGGTAGAAAGTGTGACGACTTGGTCAATCGATCCACTATCACCCACACCGTGTCATATTTCTTCTCAGTCATTGGAAACCCCGTCACAAAGTCCATAGTGATCATCTCCCATTTCCATTGCGCTACCGGTAGTGGTTGTAACAACCCCGCCGGCTTTTGATGTTCACCTTTCACCTGTTGGCAAGTCAGACACCTCGCCACATACCTGGCCACATCGGCCTTCATCCCCTTCCACCAAAAGTTCCTTTTTAAATCTTGATACATTTTTGTAACCCCAGGATGCATGGCAAACCATGAATGGTGTGCCTCCTTCAAGATCTCTGGCCGTAGTTCCTCATCATCGGGAACTATCAACCTCCCAACATATCTCACTCCACCGTCAATCCCACGAACCCATCCTGAACTCTCATCAATCACATCAAAGGAGGGATCACCGTTCTGCGCATCCATAACCTTTTGAACCATCTGTGGTCTCGAAGTTATACAACCCAAGTATACCTTTTCTTCCTCACTCCTTAATTCCAACCCAAATTGGTTGATTGTCTCAACAATCTCCCATTCGTGCAACGCCAAACTAGCCAACCCAAGTTTCCGGCTCAACGCATCCGCCACTACATTTGCTTTACCGGGATGGTATTGCAAATTAAAGTCGAAATCCTCCAAATATTCCCTCCACCGCCTTTGTCGCAAGTTCAACTCCTTTTGAGTGAATAAGTACTTGAGGCTTTTATGATCTGAAAAGACCTCAAATCTCTCTCCGTAGAGATAATACCGCCATTGCTTCAAAGCAAATACTACTGCTGCAAGTTCTAAGTCATGAACTGGATAATTCTTCTCATGTGTCTTCAGCAATCTAGAGCCATACTCCACAACTCTCCCACATTGCATCAACACACATCCCAATCCCACTCCAGATGCATCACAATACACCTGGTAGCCTACATCTCTCTCCGGCACTACTAATACAGGAGGTGTTGTCAACCTTTTCTTCAACTCTTCAAATGCCGCCTCACACTCGTCTGTCCAAACAAACGGTGTACTTTTCTTAGTCAATTGTGTCATGGGTGCAGCCACTCTCGAAAAGTCCTCAATGAACCTTCGGTAGTAGCCTGCCAACCCTAGGAAACTTCTTATCTCTGTCACATTCTTCGGTCTCATCCAATTCAAAACGGATTCAACCTTAGAATAATCAACTGCTATTCCCTCCTGTGTAATAACATGACCAAGAAATTTCACTTCTGTGGCCCAAAACTCACATTTACTAAGTTTAGCATACAACTGATTCTCTCTCAGAGTTGACAGAACCACTCTTAAGTGTTCACCATGCTCTTCCTCCGTTGTAGAGTAAATCAAGATATCATCTATGAATACCACTACAAACTTATCCAAAAACGGTTTAAGAACCCGCTGCATTAAATCCATGAATAACGCTGGGGCATTAGTCAACCCAAATGGCATTACCAAGAACTCATAATGCCCATATCGAGTCCTAAACGCTGTCTTCTGAATATCTTCATCCCTTATCCGCAATTGATGATATCCTGACCTCAAGTCAATCTTGGAGAAATGCTTGGCACCTCTCAACTGATCAAATAAATCATTGATCCGTGGTAATGGATATTTATTCTTCACTGTAGCTCTATTCAGCTGCCGATAGTCGATACACATTCTCAACGACCCATCTTTCTTCTTTACAAACAATACCGGTGCACCCCATGGAGATACACTCAGCCTAATAAACCCCAAATCTTGCAACTCTTCTAGTTGCATCATCAATTCTTTCAACTCCGCCAGAGCCATCCGATAAGGAGAAATCGAAATTGGTTTCAAGTTCGGATGCAACTCGATGGCAAAATCTATTTCTCTCTTTGGAGGCAGTCCAGGTAACTCTTCCGGAAACACATCCATAAACTCTTCCACCACCAGAATCGGTGTTGTGAAATCACCCCTAGGTGCTGATGTCACCAAACTCGCCATCCCACAATCCTGGTATAAAGGATTTTCTAAGAAATGAGGACAAGGAATCTCCTTCGATCCCTTCAACCGAATCACCCCACCCTCGGGTACTCTAAGAGTAATTTTCCTCTCCCAAAATCTAGCAACCCATGGTGCTTTGTCAACCAATCCGCTCCAAGGATTACATCGAAATCCTTGAAGTCCATCACATAAAAATCAGCCTTCAAGACCACTTCCCCAAATCGACACTCACACCCAAATGCTACCCCTTCTAAAGGAGTAAAATACCCAAATGGTGAAGACACTGTAAACATACGCCTTATCGGCGAAATTTCCAACCCTAAGGAATGTACTAGGGCACTAGTAATGAATGAAGCTGTAGCTCCCGAATCAAACAACACCCTAGCCCAACAGTTTGAAATAAGGAAAGTACCTCCAATGAAGTTGGGATGTTCAGGAGTCTCCTGATGTCCCAATGCAAATGCCCGGGTCTGCGTCTGGGTCGACTGTAGCTGCGGAGTCTGCCTAGGTCCGCCTCGTCCTCTTCCCCCTGATGGAACAGTGGAGGGAAGGGCTGGAGAAATTGCAGAAGGTGGTACTCCGGGTGTATGATATTGATCTGAAGTTTTGCCACCCTGAGGACATTCATTCCTCCTATGGCCAGCCGCACCACACCCAAAGCACACAATTCCCTTTACTGGACACTGATCTTTCTTGTGCCCTTCCTTTCCGCACTTGAAACATGCAAATCTGCCACCCCGTGGCCTTTGTCCCTGGTCCCTACCACCTCTCTGGCCTCCCTGAGTCTGAGGTTCTATCTTCTGCCTCTTCTGACTACTACTGCTTCCTCCACTAGAAGCTGGGGTCTTTCGACCCTTTGAATGTCCCAGTACTGACGGGAGTTGCGCTCTCCCCGCTCTATCTTAAGAGCCATGTCCACTGCCTTGTCATATGACATCACCCCGGAAGGTATCATCAACTTCCCAATAGTAGGAATCAACCCATCTCGGTATCTCTCTGTCTTGCTCCAATCATCTGGAGCAAACTTCTTTCCAAACCTATAGAGTTCCTCATACCTCTTGGTATATTGCGTCACCGTCATATCAGGAGTTTGCACCAACTCCATGTACTGCCTGGCCTTGTCAGATTGGAAGCTATCTGGCACAAATCGTTGCATGAACAACATTTCAAATGATGTCCAAGTCAAATCATTCTTTCTCTGATCCAGCGAATCCCACCAGTCATGTGCTGCTCCTTTAAGATAATAAAAGATCAGCTTCATCCTCCGGTCATCGGGTAGAACAAGAGATTCAAATCTCTTGCTCATTTGCCTTAGCCATTCACCGGCTTCGTACCCTTCTCCCTCGCCATCAAACACTGGAGGACTAGTCCTCCTTAACTGATCAACCTCATAAATCTCCCGTCCTGGTCTGACACCATCTCCAGTACTAGCCCCGGAACCCTGTCCTTCACTTCGGACTTCTGGTGCTCTCACCACTTGCGCCTGAGTCTGCGCTTGTATAACCTGAACTAAGTTCATCACAATTCCTGTCAAAGCCTCTAAGGTCACAGGTTGTCCCACAGTACTAGTCGGGGCAATCTGTACCTCCGGCAATATTGGCTCGGAAGTCCTTCCCGGATCTCCCACCACAACTCTTTCCTCTACTCTTTCATTGGTATCATTCACTGGCTCCAAATTCTGAGTGCTAGGAGTGCGTCTAGTAGCACGCGTCACTCCTCTACCACGGCCCCTACCACGGCCCCTAGGACGTCCTCGCCTGCCCCCATCTCCGGGGGTTGCCGCAGCGCGAGTAGATCGGGTCTCCCTACGAGTATCCATCTGCGCCACAACAGATAAGATACTTAACATGACTTAATTAATTGAGGATTTAAGGGATAAGAAAACGTACCGGATCAGCTGAGGTCGTGACATGGCCTGGAGGCTTACTAACTTACATCTAGAACCCAACCCCAGATCCTACGTAGAGCTAACCTCGCGCTCTGATACCAAACTGTGGCGCCCCGACCCGAAATTCACGCACTGAGCCGGGAGCACCACTTTAGGCATGTGCCACGTCACTAAGGACCTCACCACACGCCAACCTAACCCCGGATTCTAATAGAAATCCGACAGCACCTCCCCGTATATCGGAGGGTGCCAGCCTAGAGTCACATCTCATTTAACACGGAAAAGATAATCAATAATAATCAGAGAAGTTCCGCAGCCTAACAGGCCTCTGGCCATCTATCCACATTCACACACTAGGCAGGGCCTCAGGCCTCCTAATCACATGCAATCAATAAGCAAAACATAATCATATCAATAATATCATCAAAGACTATCAAAGTCTATCAATCCGGACCCAAGGTCCTATATCTACGTACGAGAGTCCCAATCACACGGTATACCTCCCGACCATCCATCAAACATACCGAAAAGGTATTTAAGCAACATAATAGTCAACCAATAAAAGTACTACATGTACTTAATTCATAACCAAGGTTCTCAAACAACCAAATATATATCCTAGTGCTCCTAGGGTGGCCTTCCATGTCACGTTGCCTCCTACTGATCCGCAGCCTGGTTCTCAGCACCAGTCTCACCTGAAGGATATAGAAAAGAAATAGGGTGAGCAGGAGGCTCAGTAGGGAAAATAAAATGAATCATAAGAACGTAAAGGCTGAATGTTGAAACAAGCTCAATGCAGCAACATGACATCCTAAAATGTCACAACAATGTATAACCTCGGGCTACACCCTACAGCGCCTGGCACTAGTCAACGAATATTCCGGAAAATCATCGGAACCCTTGCACTTTGCCCCGGAACGACTATAGGTGCACCTACACCATGGAAATCCCGACTTTCGGCAACAATGTGCCCATTCGGTATCCAACATCATCACAAAGTATAACCTAAGGATACTACGAGTCCATACTCGTAGACCCAATGCATCTATAATTCATGTCCAATAATGTCATGCAAAAGAAGCTCGTATATATAACAATCATATATATATATACATAACTACATGATGCATGAACGAGGTTTATCATGCCCAATAGATGATTAAGCATTCAAAGGGTATGCAAATTCATCAATAACCAACAACAAGGTTCGTTCTTCCTAAGAAACAATTTAGGCAAGAACACAAATAATAAAGACCAATGAAGAATTTAAACCGCTCTTTAGAGAAGAACAATACGATAGAAAATGGGGTAAGAATCCCTACCTCTTGCTGAGCAATTTACCACAAAATTCACAATTACGTTCCTAGGGTTCCGATTTCCCAAACCTAACAATGTGGCGAAACCGAACCCATTCATACATCAATAAACAACCAACAACTCATATAAACATCAATTAAATCAATAAATTCGAAATTACTCACCTTCTCTCTCTAGAAATTTCTCCAAAATCCTTGAAACTCAACCCAAGCTCAACTCCACTCCAAATCACAAACCAATCCACATATACATCCAAAATCAACCTATAATCAACATATCTAAGCCTTACCTTCCATCTATTAAAGAATCAAACAAATCTAGGAAAAACCTAGAATTCCAAAACTATGAAAACTCACCTCTAACCTTCAAATCTTCCTTGATTCCACCTTGATTCTTGACATGCTTCATGAATCCATGGAAAACCAAGCAAAAACCTCAACAAATCTCCTTCTCTCTCTAAGTTTCTCACTCTTTCTCTCTCTTCTCGGGCTCTCCAAGTGTTGGTAATGTCCAGAAATGTCTCTTTGTTTCTTAAAAACTGATTTCCCGATAGCCGTCCGGACGCCCTAAGCATCCGTCCGGACGGATTACTCTTCATGTAACCCACTGGTTTGAATCTAGGCATATCCGTCCGGACGCCCTATTATCCGTCCGGACGGATCACTATTCACAGAACCTTTCTGCCTTCCGTTTAGGCATATCCGTCCGGACGCCCAATTATCCGTCCGGACGGATTACTGTTCACAGAACCCAGTTTTTTTTCTCAAATTTATTTTCCTTCTCGGTCTAAGCTTCGATTTGATATATTATGGGCCCGAAACGGACATGTACACTAAAAGTTATGACCCATTTACCGAACCAAGCGCAAAACTATTTTTTTTAGGGTCTTATACACTTCCAATGGTCCGTTATCTCTTCGAACTCATTTTTCCAATAACTTATTACTTAAAATTTAACCAAACCTAATATTTTTGGGTCGGGATCTCACAAAGTTCGCGTACAAACTTTTCATCTTCTTCCGGGTTTTTACTAAATATAAACCATTTGCTTCATTTTCTCACAAAACATTCTTCAAAACCATCGCCCTCTTCTTAGAACATGAAAAAGAGTTATATGGTCAAAATTGAAGTGAAAATTTGAAACTAAGTTCGCGCACGAACTTTTCTTCTCTTTTCGGGATTTTACTAAATATCAATCTTTTGATTCATTTTCTCGCAAAATATTCTTCAAAACAACGCCCTCTTCTTAGAACATGAAAAAGAGTTTTATGATCAAATTTGAAGTAAAAATTTGAAACTGAGTTAGCGCACGAATTTTTCACCTTCTTTCGCGATTTTACGAAATATGCCCGTTTTGAGTCATTTCGTCGCAAAACATTCTTTAAAACCAAAGCCCTTATTTTAGAGCATCAAAATGAGTTATATGGTCAAATTTGAAGTGAAAATTTGAAAATGAGTTTGCGCACGAACTTTTCATCTTCTTTCGGGATTTTACTAAATTTCAATCTTTTGCTTCATTTTCTCGCAAAATATTCTTCAAAACCAACGCCCTCTTCTTAGAACATGAAAAAGAGTTTTCTGTTCAAATTTGACGTGAAAATTTGAAACTGAGTTTGCGCACGAACTTTTCATCTTCTTTCGCGATTTTACGAAATGTGAACGTTTTGAGTCATTTCGTCGTAAAACATTCTTTAAAACTAAAGCCCTCATCTTAGAACATCAAAAGGAGTTATATGGTAAAATTTGAAGTGAAAATTTGAAAGTAAGTTCGCGCACGAACTTTTCATCTTCTTTCGGGATTTTACTAAATATGAACTGTTTGCTTCATTTTCTCGCAAAACATTCTTCAAAACCAACGCCCTCTTCTTAGAATATGAAAAAGAGTTATATGATCAAATTTGAAGCGAAAATTTGAAACAAAGTTCGCGAACGAACTTTTCATCTTCTTTCGGGATTATACTAAATATGAACCGATTGCTTCATTTTCTCGCAAAACATTCTTCAAAACCAACGCCCTCTTCTTAGAACATGAAAAAGAGTTATATGGTCAAATTTGAAGTGAAAATTTGAAACTGAGTTTGCGCACGAACTTTTCATCTTCTTTCGCGATTTTACGAAATATGCACGTTTTGAGTCATTTCGTCGCAAAACATTCTTTAAAACCAAAGCCCTCATCTTAGAGCATCAAAAGGAGTTATATGGTCAAATTTGAAGTGAAAACGTGAAACTAAGTTCGCGCACGAACTTTTCATTTTCTTTCGGCATTTTACTAAATATGAAACTTTTGCTTCATTTTCTAGCAAAACGTTCTTCAAAACCAACGCCCTCTTCTTAGAACATGAAAAAGAGTTATATGGTCAAATTTGAAGCGAAAATTTGAAACTGAGTTTGCGCACGAACTTTTCATCTTCTTTCGCGATTTTACGAAATATGAACGTTTTGAGTCATTTCCTCGCAAAACATTCTTTAAAACCAAAGCCCTCATCTTAGAGCATCAAAAGTTGTTATATGGTCAAATTTGAAGTGATAATTTGAAACTAAGTTCGCGCACGAACTTTTCATCTTCTTTCGGGATTTTACTAAATATGAACCTTTTGCTTCATTTTCTAGCAAAACGTTCTTTTAAACCAACGCCCTCTTCTTAGAACATGAAAAAGAGTTATATGGTCAAATTTGAAGTGAAAATTTGAAACTGAGTTTGCGCACGAACTTTTCATCTTCTTTCGCGATTTTACGAAATATGAACCGTTTGCTTCATTTTCTCGCAAAACATTCTTCAAAACCAGCGCCCTCTTCTTAGAACATGAAAAAGAGTTATATGGTCAAATTTGGAGTGAAAATTTGAAACTGAGTTTGCGTACGAACTTTTCATCTTCTTTCGGGATTTTACTAAATACGAACCGTTTGCTTCATTTTCTCGCAAAACATTCTCTAAAACCAACGCCCTCTTCTTAGAACATGAAAAAGAGTTTTATGGTCAAATTTGAAGTGAAAATTTGAAACTGAGTTTGCGCACGAACTTTTCATCTTCTTTCGCGATTTTACGAAATATGAACGTTTTGACTCATTTCCTCGCAAAACATTCTTTAAAACCAAAGCCCTCATCTTAGAGCATGAAAAAGAGTTATATGGTCAAATATGGAGTGATAATTTGAAACTAAGTTCGCGCACGAACTTTTCATCTTCTTTCGGTATTATAACAAATATGAACCGTTTGCTTCATTTTCTCGCAAAACATTCTTCAAAACCACCGCCCTCTTCTTAGAACATGAAAAAGAGTTATATGGTCAAATTTGGAGTGAAAATTTGAAACTGAGTTTGCGTACGAACTTTTCATCTTCTTTCGGGATTTTACTAAATACGAAATGTTTGCTTCATTTTCTCGCAAAACATTCTCTAAAACCAACGCCCTCTTCTTAGAACATGAAAAAGAGTTATATGGTCAAATTTGAAGTGAAAATTTGAAACTAAGTTCGCGCACGAACTTTTCATCTTCTTTCGCGATTTTACGAAATATGAACGTTTTGAGTCATTTCCTCGCAAAACATTCATTAAAACCAAAGCCCTCATCTTAGAGCATCAAAAGGAGTTATATGGTCAAATTTGAAGTGATAATTTGAAACTAAATTCGCGCACGAACTTTTCATCTTCTTTCGGGATTTTACTAAATATGAACCTTTTGCTTCATTTTCCAGCAAAACTTTCTTTTAAACCAACGCCCTCTTCTTAGAACATGAAAAAGAGTTATATGGTCAAATTTGTAGTGAAAATTTGAAACTGAGTTTGCGCACGAACTTTTCATCTTCTTTCGCGATTTTACGAAATATGAACGTTTTGAGTCATTTCCTCGCAAAACATTCTTTAAAACCAAAGCCCTCATCTTAGAGCATCAAAAGGAGTCATATGGTCAAATTTGAAGTGAAAATTTGAAACTAAGTTCGCGCTCAAACTTTTCATCTTCTTTCGGGATTTTATTAAATATCAATCTTTTGATTCATCTTCTCGCAAAATATTCTTCAAAACCAACGCCCTCTTCTTAGAACATGAAAAAGAGTTATATGGTCAAATTTGAAGCGAAAATTTGAAACTGAGTTTGCGCACGAACTTTTCATCTTCTTTCGCGATTTTACGAAATATGAACGTTTTGAGTCATTTCCTCGCAAAACATTCTTTAAAACCAAAGCCCTCATCTTAGAGCATCAAAAGGAGTTATATGGTAAAATTTGAAGTGAAAATTTGAAACTAAGTTCGCCCACGAACTTTTCATCTTCTTTCGGTATTATTTTAAATATGAACCGTTTGCTTCATTTTCTCGCAAAATATTCTTCAAAACCAACGCCCTCTTCTTAGAACATGAAAAAGAGTTATATGGTCAAATTTCGACTGAAAATTTGAAACTGAGTTTGCGTACGAACTTTTCATCTTCTTTCGGGATTTTACTAAATATGAACCGTTTGCTTCATTTTCTCGCAAAACATTCTTTAAAACCAACGCCCTCTTCTTTGAACATGAAAAAGAGTTATATGGTCAAATTTGAAATGAAAATTTGAAACTGAGTTTGCGCACGAACTTTTCATCTTCTTTCGGGATTTTACTAAATATCAATTTTTTTGCTTCATTTTCTCGCAAAATATTCTTCAAAACCAACGCGCTCTTCTTAGAACATGAAAAAGAGTTTTCTGTTCAAATTTGACGTGAAAATTTGAAACTGAGTTTGCGCATGAACTTTTCATCTTCTTTCGCGATTTTACGAATTGTGACCGTTTTGAGTCATTTTGTCGTAAAACATTCTTTAAAACTAAAGCCCTCATCTTAGAACATCAAAAGGAGTTATATGGTAAAATTTGAAGTGAAAATTCGAAATTAAGTTCGCGCACGAAGTTTTCATCTTCTTTTGGGATTTTACTAAATATGAACTGTTTGCTTCATTTTCTCGCAAAACATTCTTCAAAACCAACGCCCTCTACTTAGAATATGAAAAAGAGTTATATGGTCAAATTTGAAGCGAAAATTTGAAACTAAGTTTGCGCACGAACTTTTCTAATTCTTTCATGATTTTACTAAATATCAATCTTTTGCTTCATTTTCTCGCAAAATATTCTTCAAAACGAACGCCCTCTTCTTAGAACATGAAAAGGAGTTTTATGGTCAAATTTGAAGTGAAAATTTGAAACTGAGTTTGCGCACGAACTTTTCATCTTCTTTCGCGATTTTACGAAATATGCACGTTTTGAGTCATTTCGTCGCAAAACATTCTTTAAAATCAAAGCCCTCATCTTAGAGCATCAAAAGGAGTTATATGGTCAAATTTGAAGTGAAAATTTGAAACTGAGTTCGCGCACGAACTTTTCATCTTCTTTCGGGATTTTACTAAATATGAACCTTTTGCTTCATTTTCTAGCAAAACGTTCTTCAAAACCAACGCCCTCTTCTTAGAACATGAAAAAGAGTTATATGGTAAAATTTGAAGTGAAAATTTTAAACTGAGTTTGCGCACGAACTTTTCATCTTGCTTCGCGATTTTACGAAATTTGAACGTTTTGAATCATTTCGTCGCAAAACATTCTTTAAAACTAAAGCCCTCATCTTAGAACATCAAAAGGAGTTATATGGTAAAATTTGAAGTGAAAATTTGAAACTAAGTTCGCGCACGAACTTTTCATCTTCTTTCGGGATTTTACTAAATATGAACTGTTTGCTTCATTTTCTCGCAAAACATTCTTCAAAACAAACGCCCTGTTCTTAGAATATGAAAAAGAATTATATGGTCAAATTTGAAGCGAAAATTTGAAACTAAGTTCGCGCACGAACTTTTCTTCTTCTTTCGGGATTTTACTAAATATCAATCTTTTGCTTCATTTTCTCGGAAAATATTCTTCAATACCAACGCCCTCTTCTTAGAACATGAAAAGGAGTTTTATGGTCAAATTTGAAGTGAAAATTTGAAACTCAGTTTGCGCACGAACTGTACATCTTCTTTCGCGATTTTACGAAATATGCACGTTTTGAGTCATTTCGTCGCAAAACATTCTTTAAAATCAAAGCCCTCATCTTAGAGCATCAAAAGGAGTTATATGGTCAAATTTGAAGTGAAAATTTGAAACTAAGTTCGCGCACGAACTTTTAATCTTCTTTCGGGATTTTACTAAATATGAACCTTTTGCTTCATTTTCTAGCAAAACGTTCTTCAAAACCAACGCCCTCATCTTAGAGCATCAAAAGGAGTTATATGGTCAAATTTGAAGTGAAAATTTGAAACTAAGTTCGCGCACGAACTTTTCTTCTTCTTTCGGGATTTTACTAAATATCAATCTTTTGCTTCATTTTCTCGGAAAATACTCTTCAATACCAACGCCCTCTTCTTAGAACATGAAAAGGAGTTTTATGGTCAAATTTGAAGTGAAAATTTGAAACTGAGTTTGCGCACGAACTTTTCATCTTCTTTCGCGATTTTATGAAATATGCATGTTTTGAGTCATTTCGTCGCAAAACATTCTTTAAAACCAAAGCCCTCATCTTAGAGCATCAAAAGGAGTTATATAGTAAAATTTGAAGTGAAAATTTGAAACTAAGTTCGAGCACGAACTTTTCATCTTCTTTCGGATTTTACTAAATGTGAACCTTTTGCTTCATTTTCTAGCAAAACGTTCTTCAAAACCAACGCCCTCTTCTTAGAACGTGAAAAAGAGTTATATGGTCAAATTTGAAGTGAAAATTTGAAACTGAGTTTGCGCACGAACTTTTCATCTTCCTTCGCGATTTTACGAAATGTGAACGTTTTGAGTCATTTCGTCGCAAAACATTCTTTAAAACTAAAGCCCTCATCTTAGAACATCAAAAGGAGTTATATGGTAAAATTTGAAGTGAAAATTTGAAACTAAGTTCGCGCACGAACTTTTCATCTTCTATTGGGATTTTACTAAATATGAACAATTTTGATTCATTTTCTCGCAAAACATTCTTCAAAACCAACGCCCTCTACTTAGAATATGAAAAAGAGTTATATGGTCAAATTTGAAGCGAAAATTTGAAACTAAGTTCGCGCACGAACTTTTCTTCTTCTTTCGAGATTTTACTAAATATCAATCTTTTGCTTCATTTTCTCGCAAAATATTCTTCAAAACGAACGCCCTCTTCTTAGAACATGAAAAGGAGTTTTATGGTCAAATTTGAAGTGAAAATTTGAAACTCATTTTGCGCACGAACTTTACATCTTCTTTCGCGATTTTACGAAATATGCACGTTTTGAGTCATTTCGTCGCAAAACATTCTTTAAAATCAAAGCCCTCATCTTAGAGCATCAAAAGGAGTTATATGGTCAAATTTGAAGTGAAAATTTGAAACTAAGTTCGCGCACGAACTTTTAATCTTCTTTCGGGATTTTACTAAATATGAACTTTTTGCTTCATTTTCTAGCAAAACGTTCTTCAAAACCAACGCCCTCTTCTTAGAACATGAAAAAGAGTTATATGGTCAAATTTGAAGTGAAAATTTGAAACTGAGTTTGGGCACGAACTTTTCATCTTCTTTGGCGATTTTACGAAATGTGAACAATTTGAGTCATTTCGTCGCAAAACATTCTTTAAAACTAAAGCCCTCATCTTAGAACATGAAAAGGAGTTTTATGGTCAAATTTGAAGTGAAAATTTGAAACTCAGTTTGCGCACGAACTTTACATCTTCTTTCGCGATTTTACGAAATATGCACGTTTTGAGTCATTTCGTCGCAAAACATTCTTTAAAATCAAAGCCCTCATCTTAGAGCATCAAAAGGAGTTATATGGTCAAATTTGAAGTGAAAATTTGAAACTAAGTTCGCGCACGAACTTTTAATCTTCTTTCGGGATTTTACTAAATATGAACTGTTTGCTTCATTTTCTCGCAAAACATTCTTCAAAACCAACGTCCTCTTCTTAAAATATGAAAAAGAGTTATATGGTCAAATTTGAAGCGAAAATTTGAAACTAAGTTCGCGCACGAACTTTTCTTCTTCTTTCGAGATTTTACTAAATATTAATCATTTGCTTCATTTGCTCGCAAAATATTCTTCAAAACCAACGCCCTCTTCTTAGAACACGAAAACGAGTTTTATGGTCAAATTTGAAGTGAAAATTTGAAACTGAGTTTGCGCACGAACTTTTCATTTTCTTTCGCGATTTTACGAAATATGCACGTTTTGAGTCATTTCGTCGCAAAACATTCTTTAAAACCAAAGCCCTCATCTTAGAGCATCAAAATGAGTTATATGGTCAAATTTGAAGTGAAAATTTGAAACTAAGTTCGCGCACGAACTTTTCATCTTCTTTCGGGATTTTACTAAATATGAACCTTTTGCTTCATTTTCTAGCAAAACGTTCTTCAAAACCAACGCCCTCTTCTTAGAACATTAAAAAGAGTTATATGGTCAAATTTGTAGTGAAAATTTGATACTGAGTTTGCGCACGAACTTTTGATCTTCTTTCGCGATTTTACGAAATATGAACGTTTTGAGTCATTTCGTCGCAAAACATTCTTTAAAACCAAAGCCCTCATCTTAGAACATCAAAAGGAGTTATATGGTCAAATTTGAAGGAAAAATTTGAAACCAAGTTCGCGCACGAACTTTTCTTCTTCTTTCGGGATTTTACTAAATATCAATCATTTGCTTAATTTTCTCGCAAAATATTCTTCAAAACCAACGCCCTTTCTTAGAACATGAAAAGGAGTTTTATGGTCAAATTTGAAGTGAAAATTTGATACTGAGTTTGAGCACGAACTTTTCATCTTATTTCGGGATTTTACTAAATATGAACCTTTTGCTTCATTTTCTAGCAAAACGTTCTTCAAAACCAACGCCCTCTTCTTAGAACATGAAGAAGAGTTATATGGTCAAATTTGAAGTGAAAATTTGATACTGAGTTTGCGCACGAACTTTTGATCTTCTTTCGGGATTTTACGAAATATGAACGTTTTGAGTCATTTCGTCGCAAAACATTCTTTAAAACCAAAGCTCTCATCTTAGAACATCAAAAGTAGTTATATGGTCAAATTTGAAGGGAAAATTTGAAACCAAGTTCGCGCACGAACTTTTCTTCTTCTTTCGGGATTTTACTAAATATCAATCATTTGCTTCATTTTCCCGCAAAATATTCTTCAAAACCAACGCCCTCTTCTTAGAACATGAAAAGGAGTTTTATGGTCAAATTTGAAGTGAAAATTTGACACTGAGTTTGCGCACGAACTTTTCATCTTCTTTCGGGATTTTACTAAATATGAACCTTTTGCTTCATTTTCTAGCAAAACGTTCTTCAAAATTAACGCCCTCTTCTTAGAACATGAAAAAGAGTTATATGGTCAAATTTGAAGTGAAAATTTGATACTGAGTTTGCGCACGAACTTTTCATCTTCTTTCGCGATTTTACGAAATATGAACGTTTTGAGTCATTTCGTCGCAAAACATTCTTTAAAACCAAAGCCCTCAACTTAGAACATCAAAAGGAGTTATATGGTAAAATTTGAAGTGAAAATTTGAAACTAAGTTCGCGCACGAACATTTCTTCTTCTCTCGGGATTTTACTAAATATGAACCGTTTGCTTCATTTTCTCGCAAAACATTCTTTAAAACCTACGCACTCTTCTTAGAACATGAAAAAGAGTTATATGGTCAAATTTGAAGTGAAAATTTGAAACTGAATTTGCGCACGACTTTTCGTCTTCTTTTGCGATTTCACGAAATATGAACGTTTTGAGTCATTTCCTCGCAAAACATTCTTTAAAACCAAAGCCTTGATCTTAGAACATCAAAGGGAGTTATATGGTCAAATTTGAAGGGAAAATTTGAAACTAAGTTCGCGCACGAACGTTTCTTCTTCTTTCGGGATTTTACTAAATATCAATCATTTGCTTCATTTTCTCGCAAAATATTCTTCAAAACCAACGCCCTCTTCTTAGAACATGAAAAGCAGTTTTATGGTCAAATTTGAAGTGAAAATTTGATACTGAGTTTGCGCACGAACTTTTCATCTTCTTTCGGGATTTTACTAAATATGAACCTTTTGCTTCATTTTCTAGCAAAAAGTTCTTCAAAACCAAGGCCCTCTTCTTAGAACATGAAAAATAGTTATATGGTCAAATTTGAAGTGAAAATTTGATACTGAGTTTGCGCACGAACTTTTCATCTTCTTTCGCGATTTTACGAAATATGAACGTTTTGAGTCATTTCGTCACAAAACATTCTTTAAAACCAAAGCCCTCATCTTAGAACATCAAAAGGAGTTATATGGTCAAATTTGAAGGGAAAATTTGAAACTCAGTTCGCGCACGAACTTTTCTTCTTCTTTCGGGATTTTACTAAATATGAACCGTTTGCTTCATTTTCTCGCAAAACATTCTTTAAAACCATCGCCCTATTCTTAGAACATGAAAAAGAGTTATATGGTCAAATTTGAAGTGAAAATTTGAAACTGAGTTTGCGCACGAACTTTTCATCTTCTTTCGGGATTTTACTAAATATCAATCTTTTGCTTCATTTTCCTGCAAAATATTCTTCAAAACAAACGCCCTCTTCTTAGAACATGAAAAATAGTTATATGGTCAAATTTGAAAGGAAAATTTGAAACTAAGTTCGCGCACGAACATTTCTTCTTCTTTCGGGATTTTACTAAATATCAATCATTTGCTTCATTTTCTCGCAAAATATTCTTCAAAACCAACGCCCTCTTCTTAGAACATGAAAAGGAGTTTTATGGTCAAATTTGAAGTGAAAATTTGAAACTGAGTTTGCGCAGAAACTTTTCATCTTCTTTCGCAATTTTACGAAATATGAACGTTTTGATTCATTTCGTTGCAAAACATTCTTTAAAACCAAAGCCCTCATCTTAGAACATCAAAACGATTTATATTGTAAAATTTGAAGTGAAAATGTGAAACTAAGTTCGCGTATGAACTTTTCATCTTCTTTCGGGATTTTATTAAATATAAACCGTTTGCTTTATTTTCTCACAAAACATTCTTCAAAACCATCGCCCTCTTCTTAGAACATGAAAAATAGTTATATGGTCAAATTTGAAGTGAAAATTTGAAACTGAGTTTGCGCACGAACTTTTCATCTTCTTTCGGGATTTTACTAAATATCAATCTTTTGCTTCATTTTCTCGCAAAATATTCTTCAAAACCAACGCCCTCTTCTTAGAACATGAAAAATGGTTATATGGTCAAATTTGAAGGGAAAATTTGAAACTAAGTTCGCGCACGAACTTTTCTTCTTCTTTCGGGATTTTACTAAATATCAATCATTTGCTTCATTTACTCGCAAAATAATCTTCAAAACGAACGCCCTCTTCTTAGAACATGAAAAGGAGTTTTATGGTCAAATTTGAAGTGAAAATTTGAAACTGAGTTTGCGCACTAACTTTTCATCTTCTTTCGCGATTTTACGAAATATGCACGTTTTGAGTCATTTCGTCGCAAAACATTCTTTAAAATCAAAGCCCTCATCTTAGAGCATCAAAAGGAGTTATTTGGTCAAATTTGAAGTGAAAATTTGAAACTAAGTTCGCGCACGAACTTTTCATCTTCTTTCGGGATTTTACTAAATCTGAACCTTTTGCTTCATTTTCTAGCAAAACGTTCTTCAAAACCAACGCCCTCTTCTTAGAACATGAAAAAGAGTTATATGGTCAAATTTGAAGTGAAAATTTTAAACTGAGTTTGCGCACGAACTTTTCATCTTCCTTCGCGATTTTACGAAATGTGAACGTTTTGAGTCATTTCGTCGCAAAACATTCTTTAAAACTAAAGCCCTCATCTTAGAACATCAAAAGGACTTATATGGTAAAATTTGAAGTGAAAATTTGAAACTGAGTTCGCGCACGTACTTTTCATCTTCTTTCGGGATTTTACTAAATATGAACTGTTTGCTTCATTTTCTCGCAAAACATTCTTCAAAACCAACGCCCTCTTCCTAGAATATGAAAAAGAGTTATATGGTAAAATTTGAAGCGAAAATTTGAAACTAAGTTCGCGAACGAACTTTTCTTCTTCTTTCGGGATTTTACTAAATATCAATCTTTTGCTTCATTTTCTCGCAAAATATTCTTCAAAACCAACGCCCACTTCTTAGAACATGAAAAGGAGTTTTATGGTCAAATTTGAAGTGAAAATTTGAAACTGAGTTTGCGCACGAACTTTTCATCTTCCTTCGCGATTTTACGAAATGTGAACGTTTTGAGTCATTTCGTCGCAAAACATTCTTTAAAACTAAAGCCCTCATCTTAGAACATAAAAAGGAGTTATATGGTAAAATTTGAAGTGAAAATTTGAAATTGAGTTCGCGCACGAACTTTTCATCTTCTTTTGGGATTTTACTAAATATGAATTGTTTGCTTAATTTTCTCGCAAAACATTCTTCAAAACCAACGCCCTCTACTTAGAATATGAAAAAGAGTTATATGGTCAAATTTGAAGCGAAAATTTTAAACTAAGTTCGCGCACGAACTTTTCTTCTTCTTTCGGGATTTTACTAAATATCAATCATTTGCTTCATTTACTCGCAAAATAATCTTCAAAACGAACGCCCTCTTCTTAGAACATGAAAAGGAGTTTTATGGTCAAATTTGAAGTGAAAATTTGAAACTGAGTTTGCGCACTAACTTTTCATCTTCTTTCGCGATTTTACGAAATATGCACGTTTTGAGTCATTTCGTCGCAAAACATTCTTTAAAATCAAAGCCCTCATCTTAGAGCATCAAAAGGAGTTATTTGGTCAAATTTGAAGTGAAAATTTGAAACTAAGTTCGCGCACGAACTTTTCATCTTCTTTCGGGATTTTACTAAATCTGAACCTTTTGCTTCATTTTCTAGCAAAACGTTCTTCAAAACCAACGCCCTCTTCTTAGAACATGAAAAAGAGTTATATGGTCAAATTTGAAGTGAAAATTTTAAACTGAGTTTGCGCACGAACTTTTCATCTTCCTTCGCGATTTTACGAAATGTGAACGTTTTGAGTCATTTCGTCGCAAAACATTCTTTAAAACTAAAGCCCTCATCTTAGAACATCAAAAGGACTTATATGGTAAAATTTGAAGTGAAAATTTGAAACTGAGTTCGCGCACGTACTTTTCATCTTCTTTCAGGATTTTACTAAATATGAACTGTTTGCTTCATTTTCTCGCAAAACATTCTTCAAAACCAACGCCCTCTTCCTAGAATATGAAAAAGAGTTATATGGTAAAATTTGAAGCGAAAATTTGAAACTAAGTTCGCGAACGAACTTTTCT
This sequence comes from Euonymus europaeus, assembly GCA_963580455.1. Taxonomy (NCBI): domain Eukaryota; kingdom Viridiplantae; phylum Streptophyta; class Magnoliopsida; order Celastrales; family Celastraceae; genus Euonymus; species Euonymus europaeus. Next base: position 11,261,584 of record OY756960.1, on the reverse strand, counting down.
TCTTCTTTCGGGATTTTACTAAATATCAATCTTTTGCTTCATTTTCTCGCAAAATATTCTTCAAAACCAACGCCCACTTCTTAGAACATGAAAAGGAGTTTTATGGTCAAATTTGAAGTGAAAATTTGAAACTGAGTTTGCGCACGAACTTTTCATCTTCCTTCGCGATTTTACGAAATGTGAACGTTTTGAGTCATTTCGTCGCAAAACATTCTTTAAAACTAAAGCCCTCATCTTAGAACATAAAAAGGAGTTATATGGTAAAATTTGAAGTGAAAATTTGAAATTGAGTTCGCGCACGAACTTTTCATCTTCTTTTGGGATTTTACTAAATATGAATTGTTTGCTTAATTTTCTCGCAAAACATTCTTCAAAACCAACGCCCTCTACTTAGAATATGAAAAAGAGTTATATGGTCAAATTTGAACCGAAAATTTTAAACTAAGTTCGCGCACGAACTTTTCTTCTTCTTTCGGGATTTTACTAAATATCAATCTTTTACTTCATTTTCTCGCAAAATATTCTTCAAAACGAACGCCCTCTTCTTAGAACATGAAAAAGAGTTTTATAGTCAAATTTGAAGTGAAAATTTGAAACTGAGTTTGCGCACGAACTTTTCATCTTCTTTCGCGATTTTACGAAATATGCACGTTTTGAGTCATTTCGTCGCAAAACATTCTTTAAAATCAAAGCCCTCATCTTAGAGCATCAAAAGGAGTTATATTGTCAAATTTGAAGTGAAAATTTGAACTAAGTTCGCGCACGAACTTTTCATCTTCTTTCGGGATTTTACTAAATATGAACCTTTTGCTTCATTTTCTAGCAAAACGTTCTTCAAAACCAACGCCCTCTTCTTAGAACACGAAAAAGAGTTATATGGTCAAATTTGAAGTGAAAATTTGAAACTGAGTTTGCGCACGAACTTTTAATCTTCTTTCGGGATTTTACTAAATATGAACTGTTTGCTTCATTTTCTCGCAAAATATTCTTCAAAACCAACGCCCTCTTCTTAGAATATGAAAAAGAGTTATATGGTCAAATTTGAAGCGAAAATTTGAAACTAAGTTCGCGCACAAACTTTTCTTCTTCTTTCGGGATTTTACTAAATATCAATCTTTTGCTTCATTTTCTCGCAAAATATTCTTCAAAACCAACGCCCTCTTCTTAGAACATGAAAAGGAGTTTTATGGTCAAATTTGAAGTGAAAATTTGAAACTGAGTTTGCGCACGAACTTTTCATCTTCTTTCGCGATTTTACGAAATATGCACGTTTTGAGTCATTTCGTCGCAAAACATTCTTTAAAACCAAAGCCCTCATCTTAGAGCATCAAAAGGAGTTATATGGTCAAATTTGAAGTGAAAATTTGAAACTAAGTTCGCGCACGAACTTTTCATCTTCTTTCGGGATTTTACTGAATATGAACCTTTTGCTTCATTTTCTAGCAAAACGTTCTTCAAAACCAACGCCCTCTTCTTAGAACATGAAAAAGAGTTATATGGTCAAATTTGAAGTGAAAATTTGATACTGAGTTTGCGCACGAACTTTTCATCTTCTTTCACGATTTTATGAAATATGAACGTTTTGAGTCATTTTGTCGCAAAACATTCTTTAAAACCAAAGCCCTCATCTTAGAACATCAAAAGGAGTTATATGGTAAAATTTGAAGTGAAAATTTGAAACTAAGTTCGCGAACGAACTTTTCATCTTCTTTCGGGATTTTACTAAATATGAACCGTTTGCTTCATTTTTCGCAAAACATTCTTCAAAATAAACGCCCTCTTCTTAGAACATGAAAAGGAGTTTTATGGTAAAATTTGAAGTGAAAATTTGAAATTGAGTTTGCGCACGAACTTTTCATCTTCTTTCGCGATTTTACGAAATATGCACGTTTTGAGTCATTTCGTCGCAAAACGTTCTTTAAGACCAAAGCCCTCATCTTAGAACATCAAAAAGAGTTATATGGTCAAATTTGAAGCGAAAATTTGAAACTAAGTTCGCGCACGAACTTTTCTTCTTCTTTCGAGATTTTACTTAATATCAATCTTTTGCTTCATTTTCTCGCAAAATATTCTTCAAAACCAACGCATCAAAAGGAGTTATATGGTAAAATTTGAAGGGAAAATTTGAAACTAAGTTCGCGCACGAACTTTTCTTCTTCTTTCGGGATTTTACTAAATATCAATCTTTTGCTTCATTTTCTCGCAAAATATTCTTCAAAACCAACGCCCTCTTCTTAGAACATGAAAAGAAGTTTTATGGTCAAATTTGAAGTGAAAATTTGAAACTGAGTTTGCGCACGAACTTTTCATCTTCTTTCGCGATTTTACGAAATATGCACGTTTTGAGTCATTTCGTCACAAAACATTCTTTAAAACCAAAGCCCTCATCTTAGAGCATCAAAAGGAGTTATATGGTAAAATTTGAAGTGAAAATTGGAAACTAAGTTCGCGCACGAACTTTTCATCGTCTTTCGGGATTTCACTAAATATCAATCTTTTGCTTCATTTTCGCGCAAAATATTTTTTAAAACCAACGCCCTATTCTTAGAACATGAAAAATAGTTTTATGGTCAAATTTGAAGTGAAAATTTGAAACTGAGTTTGCGCACGAACTTTTCATGTTCTTTCGCTATTTTACGAAATATGCACGTTTTGAGTCATTTCGTCGTAAAACATTATTTAAAACAAAAGCCCTCATCTTAGAACATCAAAAGAAGTTATATGGTCAAATTTGAAGCGAAAATTTGAAATTAAGTTCGCGCACGAACTTTTCTTCTTCTTTCGGGATTTTACTAAATATCAATCTTTTGCTTCATTTTCTCGCAAAATATTCTTCAAAACCAACGCCCTCTTCTTAGAACACGAAAAGGAGTTTTATGGTCAAATTTGAAGTGAAAATTTGAAACTGAGTTTGCGCACGAACTTTTCATCTTCTTTCGCGATTTTACGAAATATGCACGTTTTGAGTCATTTCGTCGCAAAACATTCTTTAAAACCAAAGCCCTCATCTTAGAGCATCAAAAGGAGTTATATGGTCAAATTTGAAGTGAAAATTTGAAACTAATTTCGAACGAACTTTTCATCTTCTTTCGGGATTTTACTAAATATGAACCTTTTGCTTCATTTTCTAGCAAAACGTTCTTCAAAACCAACGCCCTCTTTTAAAACATGAAAAAGAGTTATATGGTCAAATTTGAAGTGAAAATTTGATACTGAGTTGGCGCACGAACTTTTCATCTTCTTTCGCGATTTTACGAATTATGAACGTTTTGAGTCATTTCCTCGCAAAACATTCTTTAAAACAAAAGCCCTCATCTTAGAACATCAAAAGGAGTTATATGGTCAAATTTGAAGCGAAAATTTGAAATTAAGTTCGCGCACGAACTTTTCTTCTTCTTTCGGGATTTTACTAAATATCAATCTTTTGCTTCATTTTCTCGCAAAATATTCTTCAAAACCAACGCCCTGTTCTTAGAACATGAAAAGGAGTTTTATGGTCAAATTTGAAGTGAAAATTTGAAACTGAGTTTGCGCACGAACTTTTCATGTTCTTTCGCGATTTTACGAAATATACACGTTTTGAGTCAATTCGTCGTAAAACATTATTTAAAACAAAAGCCCTCATCCTAGAACATCAAAAGGAGTTATATGGTCAAATTTGAAGTGAAAATTTGAAAATAAGTTCGCGCACGAACTTTTCTTCTTCTTTTGGGATTTTACTAAATATGAACCTTTTGCTTCATTTTCTAGCTAAACGTTCTTCAAAACCAACGCCCTCTTCTTAGAACATGAAAAAGAGGTATATGGTCAAATTTGAATTGAAAATTTGAAACTGAGTTTGCGCACGAACTTCTCATCTTCTTTCGCGATTTTACGAAATATGCACGTTTTAAGTCATTTCGTCGCAAAACATTCTTTGAAACCAAAGCCCTCATCTTAGAACATCAAAAGGAGTTATATGGTAAAATTTGAAATGAAAATTTGAAACAAAGTTCGCGAACGAACTTTTCATCTTCTTTCGGGATTTTACTAAATATGAACTGTTTGCTTCATTTTCTCGCAAAACATTCTTCAAAACAAACGCCCTCTTCTTAGAACATGAAAAGGAGTTTTATGGTCAAATTTGAAGTGAAAATTCGAAACTGAGTTTGCGCACGAACTTTTCATCTTCTTTCATGATTTTACGAAATATGCACGTTTTGAGTCATTTCGTCGCAAAACATTCTTTAAGACCAAAGCCCTCATCTTAGAACATCAAAAAGAGTTATATGGTCAAATTTGAAGCGAAAATTTGAAACTAAGTTCGCGCACGAACTTTTCTTCTTCTTTCGGGATTTTACTAAATATCAATCTTTTGCTTCATTTTCTCGCAAAATATTGTTCAAAACCAACCCATCGAAAGGAGTTATATGGTAAAATTTGAAGTGAAAATTTGAAACTAAGTTCGCGCACGTACTTTTCATCTTCTTTCGGGATTTTACTAAATATGAACTGTTTGCTTCATTTTCTCGCAAAACATTCTTCAAAACCAACGCCCTGTTCCTAGAATATGAAAAAGAGTTATATGGTCAAATTTGAAGCGAAAATTTGAAACTAAGTTACGAACTTTTCTTCTTCTTTCGAGATTTTACTAAATATCCATCTTTTGCTTCATTTTCTCGCAAAATATTCTTCAAAACCAACGCCCTCTTCTTAGTAGATGAAAAGGAGTTTTATGGTCAAATTTGAAGTGAAAATTTGAAACTGAGTTTGCGCACGAACTTTTCATCTTCTTTCGCGATTTTACGAAATATGTACGTTTTGAGTCATTTCGTCGGAAAACATTCTTTAAAACCAAAGCCCCCATCTTAGAGCATCAAAAGGAGTTATATGGTCAAATTTGAAGTGAAAACTGGAAACTAAGTTCGCGCACGAACTTTTCATCTTCTTTCGGGATTTCACTAAATATCAATCTTTTGCTTCATTTTCCCGCAAAATATTCTTTAAAACCAACGCCCTCTTCTTAGAACATGAAAAAGAGTTTTATGGTAAAATTTGAAGTGAAAATTTGAAACTGAGTTTGCGCACGAACTTTTCATGTTCTTTCGCGATTTTACGAAATATGCACGTTTTGAGTCAATTCGTCGTAAAACATTATTTAAAACAAAAGCCCTCATCCTAGAACATCAAAAGGAGTTATATGGTCAAATTTGAAGTGAAAATTTGAAAATAAGTTCGCGCACGAACTTTTCTTCTTCTTTTGGGATTTTACTAAATATGAACCTTTTGCTTCATTTTCTAGCTAAACGTTCTTCAAAACCAACGCCCTCTTCTTAGAACATGAAAAAGAGGTATATGGTCAAATTTGAATTGAAAATTTGAAACTAAGTTTGCGCACGAACTTCTCATCTTCTTTCGCGATTTTACGAAATATGCACGTTTTAAGTCATTTCGTCGCAAAACATTCTTTGAAACCAAAGCCCTCATCTTAGAACATCAAAAGGAGTTATATGGTAAAATTTGAAATGAAAATTTGAAACAAAGTTCGCGAACGAACTTTTCATCTTCTTTCGGGATTTTACTAAATATGAACTGTTTGCTTCATTTTCTCGCAAAACATTCTTCAAAACAAACGCCCTCTTCTTAGAACATGAAAAGGAGTTTTATGGTCAAATTTGAAGTGAAAATTCGAAACTGAGTTTGCGCACGAACATTTCATCTTCTTTCATGATTTTACGAAATATGCAAGTTTTGAGTCATTTCGTCGCAAAACATTCTTTAAGACCAAAGCCCTCATCTTAGAACATCAAAAAGAGTTATATGGTCAAATTTGAAGCGAAAATTTGAAACTAAGTTCGCGCACGAACTTTTCTTCTTCTTTCGGGATTTTACTAAATATCAATCTTTTGCTTCATTTTCTCGCAAAATATTCTTCAAAACCAACCCATCGAAAGGAGTTATATGGTAAAATTTGAAGTGAAAATTTGAAACTAAGTTCGCGCACGTACTTTTCATCTTCTTTCGGGATTTTACTAAATATGAACTGTTTGCTTCATTTTCTCGCAAAACATTCTTCAAAACCAACGCCCTGTTCCTAGAATATGAAAAAGAGTTATATGGTCAAATTTGAAGCGAAAATTTGAAACTAAGTTACGAACTTTTCTTCTTCTTTCGAGATTTTACTAAATATCCATCTTTTGCTTCATTTTCTCGCAAAATATTCTTCAAAACCAACGCCCTCTTCTTAGAAGATGAAAAGGAGTTTTATGGTCAAATTTGAAGTGAAAATTTGAAACTGAGTTTGCGCACGAACTTTTCATCTTCTTTCGCGATTTTACGAAATATGCACGTTTGGAGTCATTTCGTCGGAAAACATTCTTTAAAACCAAAGCCCCCATCTTAGAGCATCAAAAGGAGTTATATGGTCAAATTTGAAGTGAAAACTGGAAACTAAGTTCGCGCACGAACTTTTCATCTTCTTTCGGGATTTCACTAAATATCAATCTTTTGCTTCATTTTCCCGCAAAATATTCTTTAAAACCAACGCCCTCTTCTTAGAACATGAAAAAGAGTTTTATGGTCAAATTTGAAGTGAAAATTTGAAACTGAGTTTGCGCACGAACTTTTCATGTTCTTTCGCGATTTTACGAAATATGCACGTTTTGAGTCAATTCGTCGTAAAACATTATTTAAAACAAAAGCCCTCATCCTAGAACATCAAAAGGAGTTATATGGTCAAATTTGAAGTGAAAATTTGAAAATAAGTTCGCGCACGAACTTTTCTTCTTCTTTCGGGATTATACTAAATATGAACCGTTTGCTTCATTTTCTCGCAAAATATTCTTCAAAACCAACGCCCTCTTCTTAGAACATGAAAAGGTGTTATATGGTAAAATTTGAAGTGAAAATTTGAAACAAAGTTCGCGCACGAATTTTTCATCTTCTTTCGGGATTATACTAAATATGAACCGTTTGCTTCATTTTCTCGCAAAACATTCTTCAAAACCAACGCCCTCTTCTTAGAACATGAAAAAGAGTTATATGGTCAAATTTGAAGTGAAAATTTGAAACTGAGTTTGCGCACGAACTTTTCATCTTCTTTCGCGATTTTACGAAATATGAACGTTTTGAGTCATTTCGTCGCAAAACATTCTTTAAAACCAAAGCCCTCATCGTAGAACATCAAAAGGTATTATATGGTAAAATTTGAAGTGAAAATTTGAAACTGAGTTTGCGCACGAACTTTTTATCTTCTTTCGCGATTTTACGAAATATGAACTTTTTGAGTCATTTCGTCGCAAAACATTCTTTAAAACCAAGCCCTCATCTTAGAACATCAAAAGGTGTTAAATAGTAAAATTTGAAGTGAAAATTTGAAACTAAGTTCGCGCACGAACTTTTCATCTTCTTTCGGGATTATACTAAATATGAACCGTTTGCTTCATTTTCTCACAAAACATTCTTCAAAACCAACGCCCTCTTCTTAGAACATGAAAAAGAGTTATAAGGTCATATTTGAAGTGAAAATTTGAAACTGAGTTTGCGCACGAACTTTTCATCTTCTTTCGAGATTTTATTTAATATCAATCTTTTGATTCATCTTCTCGCAAAATATTCTTCAAAACCAACGCACTCTTCTTAGAACATGAAAAAGAGTTATATGGTCAAATTCGAAGTGAAAATTTGAAACTGAGTTTGCGCACGAACTTTTCATCTTCTTTCGAGATTTTACGAAATATGAACGTTTTGAGTCATTTCCTCGCAAAACATTCTTTAAAACCAAAGCTCTGATCTTAGAACATCAAAATGAGTTATACGGTAAAATTTGAAAAGAAAATTTGAAACTAAGTTCGCGCACGAACTTTTCTTCTTCTTTCGGGATTTTAATAAATATGAACCGTTTGCTTCATTTTCTCGCAAAACGTTCTTTAAAACCAACGCCCTCTTCTTAGAACATGAAAAAGAGTTATATGGTCAAATTTGAAGTGAAAATTTGAAACTGAGTTTGCGCCCGAACTTTTCATCTTTTTTCGGGATTTTACTAAATATCAATCTTTTGCTTCATTTTCTCGCAAAATATTCTTCAAAACCAACGCCCTCTTCTTAGAACATGAAAAAGAGTTTTATGGTCAAATTTGAAGTGAAAATTTGAAACTGAGTTTGCGCACGAATTTTTCATCTTCTTTCGCGATTTTACGAAATATGCACGTTTTGAGTCATTTCGCCGCATAGCATTCTTTAAAACCAAAGCCCTCATCTTAGAGCATCAAAAGGAGTTATATGGTCAAATTTGAAGTGAAAATTTGAAACTAAGTTCGCGAACGAACTTTTCATCTTCTTTCGGGATTTTACTAAATATGAACCTTTTGCTTCATTTTGTAGCAAAACGTTCTTCAAAACCAACGCCCTCTTCTTAGAACATGAAAAAGAGTTATATGGTCAAATTTGAAGTGAAAATTTGATACTGAGTTTGCGCACGAGCTTTTCATCTTCTTTCGCGATTTTACGAAATATGAACGTTTTGAGTCATTTCGTCGCAAAACATTATTTAAGACCAAAGCTCTCATCTTAGAACATCAAAAAGAGTTATATGGTCAAATTCGAAGCGAAAATTTGAAACTAAGTTCGCGCACGAACTTTTCTTCTTCTTTCGGGATTTTACTAAATATCAATCTTTTGCTTCATTTTCTCGCAAAATATTCATCAAAACCAACGCCCTCTTCTTAGAACATGAAAAAGAGTTATATGGTCAAATTTGAAGTGAAAATTTGAAACTGAGTTTGCGCACGAACTTTTCATCTTCTTTCGGGATTTTACTAAATATCAATCTTTTGATTCATCTTCTCGCAAAATATTCTTCAAAACCAACGCCCTCTTCTTGGAACATGAAAAAGAGTCATATGGTCAAATTTGAAGTGAAAATTTGAAACTGAGTTTGCGCACGAACTTTTCATCTTCTTTCGCGATTTTACGAAATGTGAACGTTTTGAGTCATTTCGTCGCAAAACATTCTAGAAAACTAAAGCCCTCATCTTAGAACATCAAAAGGAGTTATATGGTAAAATTTGAAGTGAAAATTTGAAACTAAGTTCGCGCACGTACTTTTCATCTTCTTTCGGGATTTTACTAAATATGAACTGTTTGGTTCATTTTCTCGCAAAACATTCTTCAAAACCTACGCCCTCTTCTTAGAATATGAAAAAGAGTTATATGGTCAAATTTGAAGCGAAAATTTGAAACTAAGTTCGCGCACGAACTTTTCTTCTTCTTTCGGGATTTTACTAAATATCAATCTTTTGCTTCATTTTCTCGCAAAATATTCTTCAAAACCAACGCCCTCTTCTTAGAACATGAAAAGGAGTTTTATGGTCAAATTTGAAGTGAAAATTTGAAACTGAGTTTGCGCACGAACTTTTCATCTTCTTTCGCGATTTTACGCAATATGCACGTTTTGAGTCATTTCGTCGCAAAACATTCTTTAAAACCAAAGCCCTCGTCTTAGAGCATCAAAAGGAGTTATATGGTCAAATTTGAAGTGAAAATTTGAAACTAAGTTCGCGCACGAACTTTTCATCTTCTTTCGGGATTTTACTAAATATGAACTGTTTGGTTCATTTTCTCGCAAAACATTCTTCAAAACCAACGCCCTGTTCCTAGAATATGAAAAAGAGTTATATGGTCAAATTTGAAGCGAAAATTTGAAACTAAGTTACGAACTTTTCTTCTTCTTTCGAGATTTTACTAAATATCCATCTTTTGCTTCATTTTCTCGCAAAATATTCTTCAAAACCAACGCCCTCTTCTTAGAAGATGAAAAGGAGTTTTATGGTCAAATTTGAAGTGAAAATTTGAAACTGAGTTTGCGCACGAACTTTTCATCTTCTTTCGCGATTTTACGAAATATGCACGTTTTGAGTCATTTCGTCGGAAAACATTCTTTAAAACCAAAGCCCCCATCTTAGAGCATCAAAAGGAGTTATATGGTCAAATTTGAAGTGAAAACTGGAAACTAAGTTCGCGCACGAACTTTTCATCTTCTTTCGGGATTTCACTAAATATCAATCTTTTGCTTCATTTTCCCGCAAAATATTCTTTAAAACCAACGCCCTCTTCTTAGAACATGAAAAAGAGTTTTATGGTCAAATTTCAAGTGAAAATTTGAAACTGAGTTTGCGCACGAACTTTTCATGTTCTTTCGCGATTTTACGAAATATGCACGTTTTGAGTCAATTCGTCGTAAAACATTATTTAAAACAAAAGCCCTCATCCTAGAACATCAAAAGGAGTTATATGGTCAAATTTGAAGTGAAAATTTGAAAATAAGTTCGCGCACGAACTTTTCTTCTTCTTTCGGGATTATACTAAATATGAACCGTTTGCTTCATTTTCTCGCAAAATATTCTTCAAAACCAACGCCCTCTTCTTAGAACATGAAAATGTGTTATATGGTAAAATTTGAAGTGAAAATTTGAAACAAAGTTCGCGCACGAATTTTTCATCTTCTTTCGGGATTATACTAAATATGAACCGTTTGCTTCATTTTCTCGCAAAACATTCTTTAAAACCAACGCCCTCTTCTTAGAACATGAAAAAGAGTTATATGGTCAAATTTGAAGTGAAAATTTGAAACTGAGTTTGCGCACGAACTTTTCATCTTCTTTCGCGATTTTACGAAATATGAACGTTTTGAGTCATTTCGTCGCAAAACATTCTTTAAAACCAAAGCCCTCATCTTAGAACATCAAAAGGTATTATATGGTAAAATTTGAAGTGAAAATTTGAAACTGAGTTTGCGCACGAACTTTTTATCTTCTTTCGGGATTATACTAAATATGAACCGTTTGCTTCATTTTCTCGCAAAATATTCTTCAAAACCAACGCCCTCTTCTTAGAACATGAAAAGGTGTTATATGGTAAAATTTGAAGTGAAAATTTGAAACTAAGTTCGCGCACGAATTTTTCATCTTCTTTCGGGATTATACTAAATATGAACCGTTTGCTTCATTTTCTCGCAAAACATTCTTCAAAACCAACGCCCTCTTCTTAGAACATGAAAAAGAGTTATATGGTCAAATTTGAAGTGAAAATTTGAAACTGAGTTTGCGCACGAACTTTTCATCTTCTTTCGCGATTTTACGAAATATGAACGTTTTGAGTCATTTCGTCGCAAAACATTCTTTAAAACCAAAGCCCTCATCGTAGAACATCAAAAGGTATTATATGGTAAAATTTGAAGTGAAAATTTGAAACTGAGTTTGCGCACGAACTTTTTATCTTCTTTCGCGATTTTACGAAATATGAACTTTTTGAGTCATTTCGTCGCAAAACATTCTTTAAAACCAAGCCCTCATCTTAGAACATCAAAAGGTGTTAAATAGTAAAATTTGAAGTGAAAATTTGAAACTAAGTTCGCGCACGAACTTTTCATCTTCTTTCGGGATTATACTAAATATGAACCGTTTGCTTCATTTTCTCACAAAACATTCTTCAAAACCAACGCCCTCTTCTTAGAACATGAAAAAGAGTTATAAGGTCATATTTGAAGTGAAAATTTGAAACTGAGTTTGCGCACGAACTTTTCATCTTCTTTCGAGATTTTATTTAATATCAATCTTTTGATTCATCTTCTCGCAAAATATTCTTCAAAACCAACGCACTCTTCTTAGAACATGAAAAAGAGTTATATGGTCAAATTCGAAGTGAAAATTTGAAACTGAGTTTGCGCACGAACTTTTCATCTTCTTTCGAGATTTTACGAAATATGAACGTTTTGAGTCATTTCCTCGCAAAACATTCTTTAAAACCAAAGCTCTGATCTTAGAACATCAAAATGAGTTATACGGTAAAATTTGAAAAGAAAATTTGAAACTAAGTTCGCGCACGAACTTTTCTTCTTCTTTCGGGATTTTAATAAATATGAACCGTTTGCTTCATTTTCTCGCAAAACGTTCTTTAAAACCAACGCCCTCTTCTTAGAACATGAAAAAGAGTTATATGGTCAAATTTGAAGTGAAAATTTGAAACTGAGTTTGCGCCCGAACTTTTCATCTTTTTTCGGGATTTTACTAAATATCAATCTTTTGCTTCATTTTCTCGCAAAATATTCTTCAAAACCAACGCCCTCTTCTTAGAACATGAAAAAGAGTTTTATGGTCAAATTTGAAGTGAAAATTTGAAACTGAGTTTGCGCACGAATTTTTCATCTTCTTTCGCGATTTTACGAAATATGCACGTTTTGAGTCATTTCGCCGCATAGCATTCTTTAAAACCAAAGCCCTCATCTTAGAGCATCAAAAGGAGTTATATGGTCAAATTTGAAGTGAAAATTTGAAACTAAGTTCGCGAACGAACTTTTCATCTTCTTTCGGGATTTTACTAAATATGAACCTTTTGCTTCATTTTGTAGCAAAACGTTCTTCAAAACCAACGCCCTCTTCTTAGAACATGAAAAAGAGTTATATGGTCAAATTTGAAGTAAAAATTTGATACTGAGTTTGCGCACGAGCTTTTCATCTTCTTTCGCGATTTTACGAAATATGAACGTTTTGAGTCATTTCGTCGCAAAACATTATTTAAGACCAAAGCTCTCATCTTAGAACATCAAAAAGAGTTATATGGTCAAATTCGAAGCGAAAATTTGAAACTAAGTTCGCGCACGAACTTTTCTTCTTCTTTCGGGATTTTACTAAATATCAATCTTTTGCTTCATTTTCTCGCAAAATATTCATCAAAACCAACGCCCTCTTCTTAGAACATGAAAAAGAGTTATATGGTCAAATTTGAAGTGAAAATTTGAAACTGAGTTTGCGCACGAACTTTTCATCTTCTTTCGGGATTTTACTAAATATCAATCTTTTGATTCATCTTCTCGCAAAATATTCTTCAAAACCAACGCCCTCTTCTTGGAACATGAAAAAGAGTCATATGGTCAAATTTGAAGTGAAAATTTGAAACTGAGTTTGCGCACGAACTTTTCATCTTCTTTCGCGATTTTACGAAATGTGAACGTTTTGAGTCATTTCGTCGCAAAACATTCTAGAAAACTAAAGCCCTCATCTTAGAACATCAAAAGGAGTTATATGGTAAAATTTGAAGTGAAAATTTGAAACTAAGTTCGCGCACGTACTTTTCATCTTCTTTCGGGATTTTACTAAATATGAACTGTTTGGTTCATTTTCTCGCAAAACATTCTTCAAAACCTACGCCCTCTTCTTAGAATATGAAAAAGAGTTATATGGTCAAATTTGAAGCGAAAATTTGAAACTAAGTTCGCGCACGAACTTTTCTTCTTCTTTCGGGATTTTACTAAATATCAATCTTTTGCTTCATTTTCTCGCAAAATATTCTTCAAAACCAACGCCCTCTTCTTAGAACATGAAAAGGAGTTTTATGGTCAAATTTGAAGTGAAAATTTGAAACTGAGTTTGCGCACGAACTTTTCATCTTCTTTCGCGATTTTACGCAATATGCACGTTTTGAGTCATTTCGTCGCAAAACATTCTTTAAAACCAAAGCCCTCGTCTTAGAGCATCAAAAGGAGTTATATGGTCAAATTTGAAGTGAAAATTTGAAACTAAGTTCGCGCACGAACTTTTCATCTTCTTTCGGGATTTTACTAAATATGAACTGTTTGGTTCATTTTCTCGCAAAACATTCTTCAAAACCAACGCCCTGTTCCTAGAATATGAAAAAGAGTTATATGGTCAAATTTGAAGCGAAAATTTGAAACTAAGTTACGAACTTTTCTTCTTCTTTCGAGATTTTACTAAATATCCATCTTTTGCTTCATTTTCTCGCAAAATATTCTTCAAAACCAACGCCCTCTTCTTAGAAGATGAAAAGGAGTTTTATGGTCAAATTTGAAGTGAAAATTTGAAACTGAGTTTGCGCACGAACTTTTCATCTTCTTTCGCGATTTTACGAAATATGCACGTTTTGAGTCATTTCGTCGGAAAACATTCTTTAAAACCAAAGCCCCCATCTTAGAGCATCAAAAGGAGTTATATGGTCAAATTTGAAGTGAAAACTGGAAACTAAGTTCGCGCACGAACTTTTCATCTTCTTTCGGGATTTCACTAAATATCAATCTTTTGCTTCATTTTCCCGCAAAATATTCTTTAAAACCAACGCCCTCTTCTTAGAACATGAAAAAGAGTTTTATGGTCAAATTTCAAGTGAAAATTTGAAACTGAGTTTGCGCACGAACTTTTCATGTTCTTTCGCGATTTTACGAAATATGCACGTTTTGAGTCAATTCGTCGTAAAACATTATTTAAAACAAAAGCCCTCATCCTAGAACATCAAAAGGAGTTATATGGTCAAATTTGAAGTGAAAATTTGAAAATAAGTTCGCGCACGAACTTTTCTTCTTCTTTCGGGATTATACTAAATATGAACCGTTTGCTTCATTTTCTCGCAAAATATTCTTCAAAACCAACGCCCTCTTCTTAGAACATGAAAATGTGTTATATGGTAAAATTTGAAGTGAAAATTTGAAACAAAGTTCGCGCACGAATTTTTCATCTTCTTTCGGGATTATACTAAATATGAACCGTTTGCTTCATTTTCTCGCAAAACATTCTTTAAAACCAACGCCCTCTTCTTAGAACATGAAAAAGAGTTATATGGTCAAATTTGAAGTGAAAATTTGAAACTGAGTTTGCGCACGAACTTTTCATCTTCTTTCGCGATTTTACGAAATATGAACGTTTTGAGTCATTTCGTCGCAAAACATTCTTTAAAACCAAAGCCCTCATCTTAGAACATCAAAAGGTATTATATGGTAAAATTTGAAGTGAAAATTTGAAACTGAGTTTGCGCACGAACTTTTTATCTTCTTTCGCGATTTTACCAAATATGAACTTTTTGAGTCATTTCGTCGCAAAACATTCTTTAAAACCAAGCCCTCATCTTAGAACATCAAAAGGTGTTAAATAGTAAAATTTGAAGTGAAAATTTGAAACTAAGTTCGCGCACGAACTTTTCATCTTCTTTCGGGATTATACTAAATATGAACCGTTTGCTTCATTTTCTCGCAAAACATTCTTCAAAACCAACGCCCTCTTCTTAGAACATGAAAAAGAGTTATATGGTCAAATTTGAAGTGAAAATTTGAAACTGAGTTTGCGCACGAACTTTTCATCTTCTTTCGAGATTTTATTAAATATCAATCTTTTGATTCATCTTCTCGCAAAATATTCTTCAAAACCAACGCATTCTTCTTAGAACATGAAAAAGAGTTATATGGTCAAATTCGAAGTGAAAATTTGAAACTGAGTTTGCGCACAAACTTTTCATCTTCTTTCGCGATTTTACGAAATATGAACGTTTTGAGTCATTTCCTCGCAAAACATTCTTTAAAACCAAAGCTCTGATCTTAGAACATCAAAATGAGTTATACGGTAAAATTTGAAAAGAAAATTTGAAACTAAGTTCGCGCACGAACTTTTCTTCTTCTTTCGGGATTTTAATAAATATGAACCGTTTGCTTCATTTTCTCGCAAAACGTTCTTTAAAACCAACGCCCTCTTCTTAGAACATGAAAAAGAGTTATATGGTCAAATTTGAAGTGAAAATTTGAAACTGAGTTTGCGCCCGAACTTTTCATCTTTTTTCGGGATTTTACTAAATATCAATCTTTTGCTTCATTTTCTCGCAAAATATTCTTCAAAACCAACGCCCTCTTCTTAGAACATGAAAAAGAGTTTTATGGTCAAATTTGAAGTGAAAATTTGAAACTGAGTTTGCGCACGAATTTTTCATCTTCTTTCGCGATTTTACGAAATATGCACGTTTTGAGTCATTTCGCCGCATAACATTCTTTAAAACCAAAGCCCTCATCTTAGAGCATCAAAAGGAGTTATATGGTCAAATTTGAAGTGAAAATTTGAAACTAAGTTCGCGAACGAACTTTTCATCTTCTTTCGGGATTTTACTAAATATGAACCTTTTGCTTCATTTTGTAGCAAAACGTTCTTCAAAACCAACGCCCTCTTCTTAGAACATGAAAAAGAGTTATATGGTCAAATTTGAAGTGAAAATTTGATACTGAGTTTGCGCACGAGCTTTTCATCTTCTTTCGCGATTTTACGAAATATGAACGTTTTGAGTCATTTCGTCGCAAAACATTATTTAAGACCAAAGCCCTCATCTTAGAACATCAAAAAGAGTTATATGGTCAAATTCGAAGCGAAAATTTGAAACTAAGTTCGCGCACGAACTTTTCTTCTTCTTTCGGGATTTTACTAAATATCAATCTTTTGCTTCATTTTCTCGCAAAATATTCATCAAAACCAACGCCCTCTTCTTAGAACATGAAAAAGAGTTATATGGTCAAATTTGAAGTGAAAATTTGAAACTGAGTTTGCGCACGAACTTTTCATCTTCTTTCGGGATTTTACTAAATATCAATCTTTTGATTCATCTTCTCGCAAAATATTCTTCAAAACCAACGCCCTCTTCTTGGAACATGAAAAAGAGTCATATGGTCAAATTTGAAGTGAAAATTTGAAACTGAGTTTGCGCACGAACTTTTCATCTTCTTTCGCGATTTTACGAAATGTGAACGTTTTGAGCCATTTCGTCGCAAAACATTCTAGAAAACTAAAGCCCTCATCTTAGAACATCAAAAGGAGTTATATGGTAAAATTTGAAGTGAAAATTTGAAACTAAGTTCGCGCACGTACTTTTCCTCTTCTTTCGGGATTTTACTAAATATGAACTGTTTGGTTCATTTTCTCGCAAAACATTCTTCAAAACCAACGCCCTCTTCTTAGAATATGAAAAAGAGTTATATGGTCAAATTTGAAGCGAAAATTTGAAACTAAGTTCGCGCACGAACTTTTCTTCTTCTTTCGGGATTTTACTAAATATCAATCTTTTGCTTCATTTTCTCGCAAAATATTCTTCAAAACCAACGCCCTCTTCTTAGAACATGAAAAGGAGTTTTATGGTCAAATTTGAAGTGAAAATTTGAAACTGAGTTTGCGCACGAACTTTTCATCTTCTTTCGCGATTTTATGCAATATGCACGTTTTGAGTCATTTCGTCGCAAAACATTCTTTAAAACCAAAGCCCTCGTCTTAGAGCATCAAATGGAGTTATATGGTCAAATTTGAAGTGAAAATTTGAAACTAAGTTCGCGCACGAACTTTTCATCTTCTTTCGGGATTTTACTAAATATGAACTGTTTGGTTCATTTTCTCGCAAAACATTCTTCAAAACCAACGCCCTGTTCCTAGAATATGAAAAAGAGTTATATGGTCAAATTTGAAGCGAAAATTTGAAACTAAGTTACGAACTTTTCTTCTTCTTTCGAGATTTTACTAAATATCCATCTTTTGCTTCATTTTCTCGCAAAATATTCTTCAAAACCAACGCCCTCTTCTTAGAAGATGAAAAGGAGTTTTATTGTCACGCCCCGTTTCCGGAGACGCGACTGGGTGCTCTCTCCGCACCCTTCCTAGGTCACTAGTGTGAACATCCGGGATCAACCGGAAATCCGGCGGCACCTCCCCGTATATCGGAGAGCGCCCACCTGCATCAGAAACGCAGCAACAACAACATCACACTAGGAACCTAGCAAACATAGGCCTCGGGCCTCAACCACATGCAATCTTGACCCTAGGCCTCAGGCCATCCACTACCAGCATGCACAAACTGATGGCATCACATATAAATCAACACACAGATTTATAAAACATCAAATATAACCATCAATCAACATCTACAACCACATACAAGCACCACAGTGCCAAATGGTTATATTCTCTCAACATAGATATACTACGTACACCCATATGCATAGAGTATATCTCTAGCATCCTATTCTATCCAGGGCCATCCATGTCATGACCTGCTCACCGATCCGCAGCACCAGTACCCGTACCAGTGTCTCCTGTGGAAGGAAGAAAGTAAAGGAGTGAGCTAGAAGCTCAGTAGGGTATGAAGTAAACATCAATATAAGCTGAACCAAAAGGAAGCAATGCATCAATATGTAACTACCACATGAACGTATACTCAACAAGTTCACATCAACATTTACCCGGATAACCCTTTCGGAGCATAACAACCACAATATCATTGCAACTCAATGAAATATTGCACGGGAGCAAGCTCACCACAACCAACCACTCCTAGGATCATCCGGTTGCGTGAACCTATCACGCCCGCACCCCACAAGGCAAGTCACTCTTGACCTTACCCCTAGTGCGTTATCCTACTTGGAATTCACATGACTCAGTGGTAACTCTCATCACCTCGTCATCCCCCCAAGTAGCTTTCAAGAAACCTAAAGGTTCCCGAGTCCATACCCGGTCCCCCATGCAACTCTAATGCACTATGTCATGACATGCTGAATAGTTATATATATGAACAACCTACATATATATATACATAACTACCATGATGCATGAACGGAAATCACATCGTGTCCATAGGAGATGGAACACACACACTCGGGTCATGCAACATCAAGAATCAACAAGAATCACAATTTGGGTTCGTTTCCCCTTAGGAGCAATTAAGGCGGAAACACAAAAGAAACGACCAATGAGAAATCGAAAAGCTCTTTACATATCGAAAATGAACGATAGAAAGAATGGTTGGAAATCCCCTACCTCGTGTCGAGCAAATTACCACAATTTCCCAATTTCGTTCCTAGGGTTTCGGTTTGCCCAATCCTACAATGTGGCGTAACCGAACCCTCACATGCATCAATATATCAACCACAACTCATATAAACATGAATTAAAATCAATAAATTCGAAATCACTTACTTCTCTCTCTAGAAATTCCTTCCAAAAATCCTCCAACTCACTCCAAGCTCAACTCAACTCAAAATCACAAACCAATCTACATAAACATCCAAAATCAACCTATAATCAACATATCTAAAGCATAGAGCTCATCTCCTTAAGAATCAAACAAATCTAACAAAAACCTAGAATTTCAAAAACTATGGAAAACTTACCAAAACTCCAAAACCAAGCTTGAATCTTCCTCCTTAAGCTTCAAGGATCATCAATCAACAATCTCCAAGTCAATCTCTTGCCAAAATCTCCTTCTCTCTCTTCTTCTCTCTCACTTTCTCTCTCTAGCCGGGCTCTCCAAGAAGAAATATGCAGAAATGTCTAAAAACTGAGCTTAAAAACTGATTTCCCGATAACCGTCCGGACGCCCCAAGTGACCGTCCGGACGCTTCACTGTTCTCTCAACACTCTGCCCACTTCGTAGGCTTAACCGTCCGGACGCCTCGTTAGACCGTCCGGACGGTCTACTGTTCACAGCACCAAAAATTTTCACTGAATATGAATCTGCCCCAGTTCCTTCACAAACCGTCCGGACGGCTGTTTTAACCGTCCGGACGGTTCCTGTTTTCCAGAAACCCAGTTTTTCTCATTTTTATTTTCCGGCTCGGTTCAAGCTTCGATTTGATATATTACGAGCCCGAAACGGACATGTATACTAAAAGTTATGCCCCATTTACCGAACCAAGCTCCAAAACTATTTTTCTATGATTCCGTACCTCACGGATCATCCGTATTTCGACTCAAAACTAATATTTTGGGTCGGGGTTTCACATCCTTCCCCCCTTAATAAAATTTCGTCCCGAAATTTAACTACACACACGTATCTGAATCTCCGAACAACTCCGGGTACCTTTCCTTCATTCGAGACTCCAACTCCCAAGTTGCTTCTTCAACTCCGTGGTACATCCACATCACTTTTACCAATGGTATCACACTCGACCTCGTGACCTTGTTCTGTCGGTCTAGAATCTTCACCGGGTGAAGAGTGTAGCTCCCATCTTCCTCAACTTCCAACGTAGTCCAATCTATCACATGCGACGGATCCGGCTCATATTTCCGAAGCATAGATACATGGAATACATTGTGAACCTTCTCAAGCTTCGGTGGAAGTGCCAAACGGTACGCCACCGGTCCAACTGTCTCCAAAATCTCAAATGGCCCCACAAACCTCGGTGCCAACTTCCCATGTTTGCTATATCTCTGAATTCCCCGTCTCGGACTAACCTTCAAGAAAACCTTATCGCCTACAGCGAACTCCAAAGGTCTCCTCCTCCGGTCAGCATAAGACTTCTGTCGGTTCTGTGCGGTGATCAACCGCTTCCGTATCTCATCAACTCTCTCTCGTGCTTCTTTGACCATCTCCGGTCCGGACACAACTTTCTCACCAACCTCTTCCCAACACAAAGGCGACCTACAAGGCCTCCCGTAGAGCGCCTCATAAGGTGCCATCCCGATACTACTTTGGAAAGAGTTGTTATACACAAACTCCGCCAAATGTAAGTACCGATCCCAACTTCCTCCAAAATCAACTATACATGCCCGTAGCATATCCTCCAGAACCTGTATGGTTCTCTCACTCTGCCCATCACTCTGAGGATGATAAGCTGTAGAGAAATCCAACTTCGTTCCCAATGCCTCCTGTAAACTACTCCAGAATCTACCTGTGAACCTCGGGTCTCGGTCCGACACAATAGATAATGGAATTCCGTGAAGTCTCACAATCTCCTTGACATACATCGTACTCAAGGTCTCCAATGAATCCGTCTTGTTCATGGGTAGGAAGTGTGCAGACTTAGTCAATCTGTCCACTATCACCCAAACCGCATCATGCCTCCTCTGAGTCATTGGCAATGCCGTCACAAAGTCCATTGTGATCTTCTCCCACTTCCATTCCGCTACTGGTAATGGTTGCAACAATCCAGCTGGTCTCTGATGTTCTGCCTTCACTTGTTGACAAGTAAGACACTTCGTCACAAATCTAGCAACATCGGCCTTCATACCCTTCCACCAGAAACTCTGCCTCAAGTCTCGGTACATCTTCGTACCCCCGGGATGCATAGCAAACCAAGAATGATGTGCTTCCTTTAGAATCTCCTGTCTCAACTCATCATCTTCGGGAACCACTAACCTTCCCGCATATCGTACTCCACCATCATTCCCTCGAAGCCATCCAAGACTCTCATCAATCACATCAAATGTATGATCTCCGTTTTGTGCATCTATAACCTTCTGAACCATCATAGGTCTCGAAGTCATAGAACACAAATGCATCTTTTCCTCTTGACTCTTCAACTCCAATCCAAACTCATTGATTGTCTCCACAATTTCCCACTCATGCATGAATAAGCTAGCAACCTTCTGCTTCCTACTCAATGCATCCGCAACCACATTCGCTTTACCAGGATGGTATTGCAAATTAAAATCAAAATCCTCCAAGTACTCCATCCACCGCCTTTGCCGTAAGTTCAACTCTTTTTGGGTGAATAGGTACTTGAGGCTTTTGTGATCCGAGAACACCTCAAACGTCTCTCCGTAGAGATAATACCTCCACTGCTTAAGAGCAAATACCACTGCCGCCAACTCCAGATCATGCACCGGATAATTCCTCTCATGTGTCTTCAACAACCTCGAACCATACTCTATCACTCGGCCCTGCTGCATCAACACACAACCCAACCCAACTCCAGATGCATCGCAATACACCTGATAGCCAACATTCCTCTCCGGAACTACTAACACTGGAGGTGTTGTCAACCTTTTCTTCAACTCTTCAAATGCGGCCTCACACTCGTCTGTCCACACAAACGGCGTACCCTTCTTCGTGAGCTGCGTCATCGGCGAAGCAACTCTTGAGAAGTCCTCAATAAACCTCCGGTAGTATCCTGCCAATCCTAGGAAACTCCGGATCTCAGTCACATTCTTCGGCCTCTCCCAATTCAAAACTGACTCAACTTTGGAGTAGTCAACCGCTATGCCTTCTTGAGTGATCACATGGCCTAGGAACTTCACTTCCGTGGCCCAAAATTCACACTTACTCAATTTAGCATACAGTTGATTCTCCCTCAATGTCTGTAACACTACCCTCAAGTGTTCTTCATGCTCTTCCTCCGTAGGAGAATAAATCAGTATATCATCAATAAACACAACTACAAACTTGTCCAAAAACGGTCGAAGAACCCTTTGCATTAGGTCCATGAATACCGCCGGGGCATTTGTCAACCCAAACGGCATCACAAGGAACTCATAATGCCCATAACGAGTTCTAAACGCTGTTTTCTGGATATCCTCATCCTTAATCCTCAACTGATGATATCCCGACCTCAAGTCAATCTTAGAGAAATGCCTAGCACCTCTCAATTGGTCAAACAAATCATTGATCCTAGGCAATGGATACTTATTTCTCACTGTAACCTTATTCAACTGCCTATAATCAATACACATCCTCAAACTTCCGTCTTTCTTCTTGACGAACAACACCGGTGCTCCCCACGGGGACACACTCGGTCTAATGAATCCCAAGTCTAGCAACTCCTCTAATTGAGAACTCAACTCCTTCAACTCTGCTGGAGCCATCCGATACGGCGGAATCGAAATTGGCTTGACATTCGGATGCAACTCAATAGCAAAGTCTATCTCCCTCTTCGGAGGTAATCCCGGCAACTCTTCCGGAAATACATCCATAAACTCTTCCACTACCCGAATCATAGTAGCTACATCTCCCTTAGGAGCCGAACTCACCAAACTCGCAACTCTACAATCTTGGTACGAAGGATTATCCATGAAATGTGGGCATGGAATCCCCTTCGATCCCCTCAACTGAATTACTCCTCCCTCGGGTGCTCTAAGAGTAATCTTCCTCTCCCAAAAGTCAAGCAACCCTTGGTGCTTAGTCAACCAATCAACTCCAAGAATCACATCAAAATCCTGGAAATCTAATACATACAAGTCGGCTTTCAGAGATATTTCTCCAAACCGACACTCACAACCGAACACTACCCCCTCCAATGTGGTAAAGTATCCGAATGGTGAGGATACCGTGAACATTCGTCTTATTGGCAAAATCTCCACCTCTAGTGCGTGTGCTAACGAACTAGTAATGAAAGATGAGGTAGCCCCCGAATCAAACAAGACTCTTGCCCAACAATTAGAAATCAAGAAGGTACCTCCAATGAAGTTTGGATGCTCCTGTGCCTCCTGATGACCCAATGCATAGACACGTCCCTCTACCAGTGCATTCTGCTGCTGCTGTGGCTGGCGAGTCCCACCCCGCCCCCTTCCTCCCATTGGAACATTGGAAGGAAGAGCCGGAGGCGGTACTCCAGGTATGCTCTGCTGCTGGGCTCTCTGGTTGCCCTCCAGACACTCACTCTTTCTGTGACCCAACTTGCCACACCCAAAGCACTTAAACCCAGAAAGCTTGCACTCACTTGCCTTGTGCCCCTCTTTCCCACACTTGAAGCACGTCATCTTACCCCATGGTAGCCTAGGACCCTTGCCTCGGTCCCCTTTCTGTTGACGAAAATCCGCTCTCGGTTTCTTGTGGCTACTACCACCACCACTACTACCCTCACTCACTGGACGCTTCCTCTGAGCTTCACTTTTCTCACTCAACTCAAAATCAAGAGCCATCTCCACTGTGTCCTGATATGACACCACCCTAGTGGCCATCACCATTCTACCAAGACTGGGAAGCAACCCATCTCGGTACCTCACTGCCTTCTTCACATCCGTGGGAGCAAACTCCTTCCCATACCGGTATAACTCCTCAAACTGCTTGGTGTACTGAGACACCGTCATCTCTGATGTCTGCAATAAATCTAGAAACTGTTTGGCCTTCTCCGTTTGCAGAGGCCTTGGCACAAACTTCTGCATAAATAACTGCTCAAACGAAGTCCAAGTCAGCTCATTCCGTCTCTGACCCATGGACATCCACCATTCATAGGCCGCACCACTCAAGTAGTAGAACACAAACTTCACCCGTCTCTCATCGGGTATCTCAAGAGTGTCCATTCTCATACTCAGCTGGTTGAACCACTCCTCCGCCCCCACACCCGTTCCATCTCCAGAAAATGTTGGAGGAGTAGTCCTCCTCAATTGGTCCACCTCATACATCCCTCTCCCAGCTCTAGGTACTGCTGCTACCTCAGTTGTAGCCTCTGGTACAACTCCCTCAGCACGAGTGCCAGTAGCACCCATCGCCTGAGCCACTGCCTGAGCTATGGTCTGCGCCTGTGTCTGCACCATACTCATCATAAAACTAGTAAGACTCTCCATCGTCACTGGTTGCCCCCCTGTAGTAACAGGAGCAACCTGCACCTCAGGTGGTGCCTGCTGATCATCACTCTCCATCGGTAGTCCCTCTTGAACTATCTCTTCCTCTCTCAACTCTGGATCCACATTCGGAACCGAATCCTCAGTGCTAGGAGTGCCTCTTGTGACACGTTCCACCCCAACACTACGGCCTCTACCTCGGCCCCTACCAACTCCCCGTCGGCCTCTGCCACGAGGTACTACAGTCCCACTCTCGGACCTGGTAGTTCTACGGGTATTCATCTGCATGGCAAACAGACAATACCATTTAACCCACTACTCAAACGAGGATTTAAGGGGAAAAGAAAACATACCGGATCAGTAGCAGTCGTGACATGGCCTGGATATACTACTCTACAACTAGGACCCAACACCCCAGATCCTATAAAGAGCCGTAAACCTCGCTCCGATACCAAATTGTCACGCCCCGTTTCCGGAGACGCGACTGGGTGCTCTCTCCGCACCCTTCCTAGGTCACTAGTGTGAACATCCGGGATCAACCGGAAATCCGGCGGCACCTCCCCGTATATCGGAGAGCGCCCACCTGCATCAGAAACGCAGCAACAACAACATCACACTAGGAACCTAGCAAACATAGGCCTCGGGCCTCAACCACATGCAATCTTGACCCTAGGCCTCAGGCCATCCACTACCAGCATGCACAAACTGATGGCATCACATATAAATCAACACACAGATTTATAAAACATCAAATATAACCATCAATCAACATCTACAACCACATACAAGCACCACAGTGCCAAATGGTTATATTCTCTCAACATAGATATACTACGTACACCCATATGCATAGAGTATATCTCTAGCATCCTATTCTATCCAGGGCCATCCATGTCATGACCTGCTCACCGATCCGCAGCACCAGTACCCGTACCAGTGTCTCCTGTGGAAGGAAGAAAGTAAAGGAGTGAGCTAGAAGCTCAGTAGGGTATGAAGTAAACATCAATATAAGCTGAACCAAAAGGAAGCAATGCATCAATATGTAACTACCACATGAACGTATACTCAACAAGTTCACATCAACATTTACCCGGATAACCCTTTCGGAGCATAACAACCACAATATCATTGCAACTCAATGAAATATTGCACGGGAGCAAGCTCACCACAACCAACCACTCCTAGGATCATCCGGTTGCGTGAACCTATCACGCCCGCACCCCACAAGGCAAGTCACTCTTGACCTTACCCCTAGTGCGTTATCCTACTTGGAATTCACATGACTCAGTGGTAACTCTCATCACCTCGTCATCCCCCCAAGTAGCTTTCAAGAAACCTAAAGGTTCCCGAGTCCATACCCGGTCCCCCATGCAACTCTAATGCACTATGTCATGACATGCTGAATAGTTATATATATGAACAACCTACATATATATATACATAACTACCATGATGCATGAACGGAAATCACATCGTGTCCATAGGAGATGGAACACACACACTCGGGTCATGCAACATCAAGAATCAACAAGAATCACAATTTGGGTTCGTTTCCCCTTAGGAGCAATTAAGGCGGAAACACAAAAGAAACGACCAATGAGAAATCGAAAAGCTCTTTACATATCGAAAATGAACGATAGAAAGAATGGTTGGAAATCCCCTACCTCGTGTCGAGCAAATTACCACAATTTCCCAATTTCGTTCCTAGGGTTTCGGTTTGCCCAATCCTACAATGTGGCGTAACCGAACCCTCACATGCATCAATATATCAACCACAACTCATATAAACATGAATTAAAATCAATAAATTCGAAATCACTTACTTCTCTCTCTAGAAATTCCTTCCAAAAATCCTCCAACTCACTCCAAGCTCAACTCAACTCAAAATCACAAACCAATCTACATAAACATCCAAAATCAACCTATAATCAACATATCTAAAGCATAGAGCTCATCTCCTTAAGAATCAAACAAATCTAACAAAAACCTAGAATTTCAAAAACTATGGAAAACTTACCAAAACTCCAAAACCAAGCTTGAATCTTCCTCCTTAAGCTTCAAGGATCATCAATCAACAATCTCCAAGTCAATCTCTTGCCAAAATCTCCTTCTCTCTCTTCTTCTCTCTCACTTTCTCTCTCTAGCCGGGCTCTCCAAGAAGAAATATGCAGAAATGTCTAAAAACTGAGCTTAAAAACTGATTTCCCGATAACCGTCCGGACGCCCCAAGTGACCGTCCGGACGCTTCACTGTTCTCTCAACACTCTGCCCACTTCGTAGGCTTAACCGTCCGGACGCCTCGTTAGACCGTCCGGACGGTCTACTGTTCACAGCACCAAAAATTTTCACTGAATATGAATCTGCCCCAGTTCCTTCACAAACCGTCCGGACGGCTGTTTTAACCGTCCGGACGGTTCCTGTTTTCCAGAAACCCAGTTTTTCTCATTTTTATTTTCCGGCTCGGTTCAAGCTTCGATTTGATATATTACGAGCTCGAAACGGACATGTATACTAAAAGTTATGCCCCATTTACCGAACCAAGCTCCAAAACTATTTTTCTATGATTCCGTACCTCACGGATCATCCGTATTTCGACTCAAAACTAATATTTTGGGTCGGGGTTTCACATTTATGGTCAAATTTGAAGTGAAAATTTGAAACTGAGTTTGCGCACGAACTTTTCATCTTCTTTCTCGATTTTACGAAATATGCAAGTTTTGAGTCATTTCGTCGGAAAACATTATTTAAAACCAAAGCCCCCATCTTAGAGCATCAAAAGGAGTTATATGGTCAAATTTGAAGTGAAAACTGGAAACTAAGTTCGCGCACGAACTTTTCATCTTCTTTCGGGATTTCACTAAATATCAATCTTTTGCTTCATTTTCCCGCAAAATATTCTTTAAAACCAACGCCCTCTTCTTAGAACATGAAAAAGAGTTTTATGGTCAAATTTGAAGTGAAAATTTGAAACTGAGTTTGCGCACGAACTTTTCATGTTCTTTCGCGATTTTACGAAATATGCACGTTTTGAGTCAATTCGTCGTAAAACATTATTTAAAACAAAAGCCCTCATCCTAGAACATCAAAAGGAGTTATATGGTCAAATTTGAAGTGAAAATTTGAAAATAAGTTCGCGCACGAACTTTTCTTCTTCTTTCGGGATTATACTAAATATGAACCGTTTGCTTCATTTTCTCGCAAAATATTCTTCAAAACCAACGCCCTCTTCTTAGAACATGAAAAGGTGTTATATGGTAAAATTTGAAGTGAAAATTTGAAACAAAGTTCGCGCACGAATTTTTCATCTTCTTTCGGGATTATACTAAATATGAACCGTTTGCTTCATTTTCTCGCAAAATATTCTTCAAAACCAACGCCCTCTTCTTAGAACATGAAAAGGTGTTATATGGTAAAATTTGAAGTGAAAATTTGAAACAAAGTTCGCGCACGAATTTTTCATCTTCTTTCGGGATTATACTAAATATGAACCGTTTGCTTCATTTTCTCGCAAAACATTCTTCAAAACCAACGCCCTCTTCTTAGAACATGAAAAAGAGTTATATGGTCAAATTTGAAGTGAAAATTTGAAACTGAGTTTGCGCACGAACTTTTCATCTTCTTTCGCGATTTTACGAAATATGAACGTTTTGAGTCATTTCGTCGCAAAACATTCTTTAAAACCAAAGCCCTCATCTTAGAACATCAAAAGGTATTATATGGAAAAATTTGAAGTGAAAATTTGAAACTGAGTTTGCGCACGAACTTTTTATCTTCTTTCGCGATTTTACGAAATATGAACTTTTTGAGTCATTTCGTCGCAAAACATTCTTTAAAACCAAGCCCTCATCTTAGAACATCAAAAGGTGTTAAATAGTAAAATTTGAAGTGAAAATTTGAAACTAAGTTCGCGCACGAACTTTTCATCTTCTTTCGGGATTATACTAAATATGAACCGTTTGCTTCATTTTCTCGCAAAACATTCTTCAAAACCAACGCCCTCTTCTTAGAACATGAAAAAGAGTTATATGGTCAAATTTGAAGTGAAAATTTGAAACTGAGTTTGCGCACGAACTTTTCATCTTCTTTCGGGATTTTACTAAATATCAATCTTTTGATTCATCTTCTCGCAAAATATTCTTCAAAACCAACGCCCTCTTCTTGGAACATGAAAAAGAGTCATATGGTCAAATTTGAAGTGAAAATTTTAAACTGAGTTTGCGCACGAACTTTTCATCTTCTTTCGCGATTTTACGAAATGTGAACGTTTTGAGTCATTTCGTCGCAAAACATTCTAGAAAACTAAAGCCCTCATCTTAGAGCATCAAAAGGAGTTATATGGTCAAATTTGAAGTGAAAATTTGAAACTAAGTTCGCGCACGAACTTTTCATCTTCTTTCGGGATTTTACTAAATATGAACTGTTTGGTTCATTTTCTCGCAAAACATTCTTCAAAACCAACGCCCTGTTCCTAGAATATGAAAAAGAGTTATATGGTCAAATTTGAAGCGAAAATTTGAAACTAAGTTACGAACTTTTCTTCTTCTTTCGAGATTTTACTAAATATCCATCTTTTGCTTCATTTTCTCGCAAAATATTCTTCAAAACCAACGCCCTCTTCTTAGAAAATGAAAAGGAGTTTTATGGTCAAATTTGAAGTGAAAATTTGAAACTGAGTTTGCGCACGAACTTTTCATCTTCTTTCTCGATTTTACGAAATATGCACGTTTTGAGTCATTTCGTCGGAAAACATTCTTTAAAACCAAAGCCCCATCTTAGAGCATCAAAAGGAGTTATATGGTCAAATTTGAAGTGAAAACTGGAAACTAAGTTCGCGCACGAACTTTTCATCTTCTTTCGGGATTTCACTAAATATCAATCTTTTGCTTCATTTTCCCGCAAAATATTCTTTAAAACCAACGCCCTCTTCTTAGAACATGAAAAAGAGTTTTATAGTCAAATTTGAAGTGAAAATTTGAAACTGAGTTTGCGCACGAACTTTTCATGTTCTTTCGCGATTTTACGAAATATGCACGTTTTGAGTCAATTCGTCGTAAAACATTATTTAAAACAAAAGCCCTCATCCTAGAACATCAAAAGGAGTTATATGGTCAAATTTGAAGTGAAAATTTGAAAATAAGTTCGCGCACGAACTTTTCTTCTTCTTTCGGGATTATACTAAATATGAACCGTTTGCTTCATTTTCTCGCAAAATATTCTTCAAAACCAACGCCCTCTTCTTAGAACATGAAAAGGTGTTATATGGTAAAATTTGAAGTGAAAATTTGAAACAAAGTTCGCGCACGAATTTTTCATCTTCTTTCGGGATTATACTAAATATGAACCGTTTGCTTCATTTTCTCGCAAAACATTCTTCAAAACCAACGCCCTCTTCTTAGAACATGAAAAAGAGTTATATGGTCAAATTTGAAGTGA
Organism: Euonymus europaeus; assembly: GCA_963580455.1. Classification (NCBI taxonomy): domain Eukaryota; kingdom Viridiplantae; phylum Streptophyta; class Magnoliopsida; order Celastrales; family Celastraceae; genus Euonymus; species Euonymus europaeus. Next base: position 11,232,092 of record OY756960.1, on the reverse strand, counting down.
AAATTTGAAACTGAGTTTGCGCACGAACTTTTCATCTTCTTTCGCGATTTTACGAAATATGAACGTTTTGAGTCATTTCGTCGCAAAACATTCTTTAAAACCAAAGCCCTCATCTTAGAACATCAAAAGGTATTATATGGTAAAATTTGAATTGAAAATTTGAAACTGAGTTTGCGCACGAACTTTTTATCTTCTTTCGCGATTTTACGAAATATGAACTTTTTGAGTCATTTCGTCGCAAAACATTCTTTAAAACCAAGCCCTCATCTTAGAACATCAAAAGGTGTTAAATAGTAAAATTTGAAGTGAAAATTTGAAACTAAGTTCGCGCACGAACTTTTCATCTTCTTTCGGGATTATACTAAATATGAACCGTTTGCTTCATTTTCTCGCAAAACATTCTTCAAAACCAACGCCCTCTTCTTAGAACATGAAAAAGAGTTATATGGTCAAATTTGAAGTGAAAATTTGAAACTGAGTTTGCGCATGAACTTTTCATCTTCTTTCGAGATTTTATTAAATATCAATCTTTTGATTCATCTTCTCGCAAAATATTCTTCAAAACCAACGCACTCTTCTTAGAACATGAAAAAGAGTTATATGGTCAAATTCGAAGTGAAAATTTGAAACTGAGTTTGCGCACGAACTTTTCATCTTCTTTCGCGATTTTACGAAATATGAACGTTTTGAGTCATTTCCTCGCAAAACATTCTTTAAAACCAAAGCTCTGATCTTAGAACATCAAAATGAGTTATACGGTAAAATTTGAAAAGAAAATTTGAAACTAAGTTCGCGCACGAACTTTTCTTCTTCTTTCGGGATTTTAATAAATATGAACCGTTTGCTTCATTTTCTCGCAAAACGTTCTTTAAAACCAACGCCCTCTTCTTAGAACATGAAAAAGAGTTATATGGTCAAATTTGAAGTGAAAATTTGAAACTGAGTTTGCGCCCGAACTTTTCATCTTTTTTCGGGATTTTACTAAATATCAATCTTTTGCTTCATTTTCTCGCAAAATATTCTTCAAAACCAACGCCCTCTTCTTAGAACATGAAAAAGAGTTTTATGGTCAAATTTGAAGTGAAAATTTGAAACTGAGTTTGCGCACGAATTTTTCATCTTCTTTCGCGATTTTACGAAATATGCACGTTTTGAGTCATTTCGCCGCATAACATTCTTTAAAACCAAAGCCCTCATCTTAGAGCATCAAAAGGAGTTATATGGTCAAATTTGAAGTGAAAATTTGAAACTAAGTTCGCGAACGAACTTTTCATCTTCTTTCGGGATTTTACTAAATATGAACCTTTTGCTTCATTTTGTAGCAAAACGTTCTTCAAAACCAACGCCCTCTTCTTAGAACATGAAAAAGAGTTATATGGTCAAATTTGAAGTGAAAATTTGATACTGAGTTTGCGCACGAGCTTTTCATCTTCTTTCGCGATTTTACGAAATATGAACGTTTTGAGTCATTTCGTCGCAAAACATTATTTAAGACCAAAGCCCTCATCTTAGAACATCAAAAAGAGTTATATGGTCAAATTCGAAGCGAAAATTTGAAACTAAGTTCGCGCACGAACTTTTCTTCTTCTTTCGGGATTTTACTAAATATCAATCTTTTGCTTCATTTTCTCGCAAAATATTCATCAAAACCAACGCCCTCTTGTTAGAACATGAAAAAGAGTTATATGGTCAAATTTGAAGTGAAAATTTGAAACTGAGTTTGCGCACGAACTTTTCATCTTCTTTCGGGATTTTACTAAATATCAATCTTTTGATTCATCTTCTCGCAAAATATTCTTCAAAACCAACGCCCTCTTCTTGGAACATGAAAAAGAGTCATATGGTCAAATTTGAAGTGAAAATTTGAAACTGAGTTTGCGCACGAACTTTTCATCTTCTTTCGCGATTTTACGAAATGTGAACGTTTTGAGTCATTTCGTCGCAAAACATTCTAGAAAACTAAAGCCCTCATCTTAGAACATCAAAAGGAGTTATATGGTAAAATTTGAAGTGAAAATTTGAAACTAAGTTCGCGCACGTACTTTTCATCTTCTTTCGGGATTTTACTAAATATGAACTGTTTGGTTCATTTTCTCGCAAAACATTCTTCAAAACCAACGCCCTCTTCTTAGAATATGAAAAAGAGTTATATGGTCAAATTTGAAGCGAAAATTTGAAACTAAATTCGCGCACGAACTTTTCTTCTTCTTTCGGGATTTTACTAAATATCAATCTTTTTCTTCATTTTCTCGCAAAATATTCTTCAAAACCAACGCCCTCTTCTTAGAACATGAAAAGGAGTTTTATGGTCAAATTTGAAGTGAAAATTTGAAACTGAGTTTGCGCACGAACTTTTCATCTTCTTTCGCGATTTTACGCAATATGCACGTTTTGAGTCATTTCGTCGCAAAACATTCTTTAAAACCAAAGCCCTCGTCTTAGAGCATCAAAAGGAGTTATATGGTCAAATTTGAAGTGAAAATTTGAAACTAAGTTCGCGCACGAACTTTTCATCTTCTTTCGGGATTTTACTAAATATGAACTGTTTGGTTCATTTTCTCGCAAAACATTCTTCAAAACCAACGCCCTCTTCTTAGAACATGAAAAAGAGTTTTATGGTCAAATTTGAAGTGAAAATTTGAAACTGAGTTTGCGCACGAACTTTTCATGTTCTTTCGCGATTTTACGAAATATGCACGTTTTTAGTCATTTCGTCGTAAAACATTATTTAAAACAAAAGCCCTCATCTTAGAACATCAAAAGGAGTTATATGGTCAAATTTGAAGAGAAAATTTGAAACTAAGTTCGCGCACGAACTTTTCATCTTCTTTCGCGATTTTACGAAATATGCACGTTTTGAGTCATTTCGTCGCAAAACATTCTTTAAAACCAACGCCCTCATCTTAGAACACGAAAAGGAGTTTTATGGTCAAATTTGAAGTGAAAATTTGAAACTGAGTTTGCGCACGAACTTTTCATCTTCTTTCGGGATTTTACTAAATATGAACTGTTTGCTTCATTTTCTCGCAAAACATTCTTCAAAACCAACGCCCTCTTCCTAGAATATGAAAAAGAGTTATATGGTCAAATTTGAAGTGAAAATTTGAAACTAAGTTCGCGCACGAACTTTTCTTCTTCTTTCGGGATTTTACTAAATATCAATCTTTTGCTTCATTTTCTCGCAAAACATTCTTCAAAACCAACGTCCTCTTCTTAGAACTTGAAAAGGAGTTTTATGGTCAAATTTGAAGTGAAAATTTGAAACTGAGTTTGCGCACGAACTTCTCATATTCTTTCGCGATTTTACGAAATATGCACGTTTTGAGTCATTTCGTCGCAAAACATTCTTTAAAACCAAAGCCCTCATCTTAGAGCATCAAAATGAGTTATATGGTCAAATTTGAAGTGAAAATTGGAAACTAAGTTCGCGCACGAACTTTTCATCTTCTTTCGGGATTTCACTAAATATCAACCGTTTGCTTCATTTTCTAGCAAAACGTTCTTCAAAACCAACGCCCTCTTCTTAGAACATGAAAAAGAGTTTTATGGTCAAATTTGAAGTGAAAATTTGAAACTGAGTTTGCGCACGAACTTTTCATTTTCTTTCGCGATTTTACGAATTATGCACGTTTTGAGTCATTTCGTCGTAAAACATTATTTAAAACAAAAGCCCTCATCTTAGAACATCAAAAGGAGTTATATGGTCAAATTTGAAGTGAAAATTTGAAACTAAGTTCGCGCATGAACTTTTCATCTTCTTTTGGGATTATACTAAATATGAACCGTTTGCTTCATTTTCTCGCAAAACATTCTTCAAAACCAACGCCCTCTTCTTAGAACATGAAAAAGAGTTATATGGTAAAATTTGAAGTGAAAATTTGAAACTGTGTTTGCGCACGAACTTTTCATCTTCTTTCGGGATTTTATTAAATATCAATCTTTTGATTCATCCTCTCGCAAAATATTCTTCAAAACCAACGCCCTCTTCTTAGAACATGAAAAAGAGTTATATGGTCAAATTCGAAGTGAAAATTTGAAACTGAGTTTGCGCACGAACTTTTCATATCCTTTCGCGATTTTACGAAATATGAACGTTTTGAGTCATTTCCTCGCAAAACATCCTTAAAACCAAAGCTCTGATCTTAGAACATCAAAATGAGTTATATTGTAAAATTTGAAAAGAAAATATGAAACTAAGTTCGCGCACGAACTTTTCTTCTTCTTTCGGGATTTTAATAAATATGAACCGTTTGCTTCATTTTCTCGCAAAACATTCTTTAAAACCAACGCCCTCTTCTTAGAACATGAAAAAGAGTTATATGGTCAAATTTGAAGTGAAAATTTGAAACTGAGTTTGCGCACGAACTTTTCATCTTCTTTCGGGATTTTACTAAATATCAATCTTTTGCTTCATTTTCTCGCAAAATATTCTTCAAAACCAACGCCCTCTTCTTAGAACATGAAAAAGAGTTTTATGGTCAAATTTGACGTGAAAATTTGAAACTGAGTTTGCGCACGAATTTTTCATCTTCTTTCTCGATTTTACGAAATGTGAACGTTTTGAGTCATTTCGTCGCAAAACATTCTTTAAAACTAAGGCCCTCATCTTAGAACATCAAAAGGAGTTATATGGTAAAATTTGAAGTGAAAATTTGAAACTAAGTTCGCGAACGAACTTTTCATCTTCTTTCGGGATTTTACTAAATATGAACCTTTTGCTTCATTTTGTAGCAAAACGTTCTTCAAAACCAACGCCCTCTTCTTAGAACATGAAAAAGAGTTATATGGTCAAATTTGAAGTGAAAATTTGATACTGAGTTTGCGCACGAACTTTTCATCTTCTTTCGCTATTTTACGAAATATGCACGTTTTGAGTCATTTCGCCGCAAAACATTCTTTAAAACCAAAGCCCTCATCTTAGAGCATCAAAAGGAGTTATATGGTCAAATTTGAGGTGAAAATTTGAAACTAAGTTCGCGAACGAACTTTTCATCTTCTTTCGGGATTTTACTAAATATGAACCGTTTGCTTCATTTTCTCGCAAAACATTCCTTAAAACCAACGCCCTCTTCTTAGAACATGAAAAAGAGTTATATGGTCAAATTTGAAGTGAAAATTTGAAACTGAGTTTGCGCACGAACTTCTCATCTTCTTTCTGGATTTTACGAAATATCAATCTTTTGCTTCATTTTCTCGCAAAATATTCTTCAAAACCAACGCCCTCTTCTTAGAACACGAAAAGGAGTTTTATGGTCAAATTTGAAGTGAAAATTTGAAACTGAGTTTGCGCACGAACTTTTCATCTTCTTTCGCGATTTTACGAAATATGCATGTTTTGAGTCATTTCGTCGCAAAACATTCTTTAAAACCAAAGCCCTCATCTTAGAGCATCAAAAGGAGTTATATGGTCAAATTCGAAGTGAAAATTTGAAACTAATTTCGCGCACGAACTTTTCATCTTCTTTCGGGATTTTACTAAATATGAACCTTATGCTTCATTTTCTAGCAAAGCGTTCTTCAATACCAACGCCCTCTTCTTAGAACATGAAAAAGAGGTATATGGTCAAATTTGAAGTGAAAATTTGAAACTAAGTTTGCGCACGAACTTCTCATCTTCTTTCGCGATTTTACGAAATATGCACGTTTTGAGTCATTTCGTCGCAAAACATTCTTTAAGACCAAAGCCCTCATCTTAGAACATCAAAAAGAGTTATATGGTCAAATTGAAGCGAAAATTTGAAACTAAGTTCGCGCACGAACTTTTCTTCTTCTTTCGAGATTTTACTAAATATGAACCGTTTGCTTCATTTTCTCGCAAAACATTATTCAAAACCAACGCCCTCTTCTTAGAACATGAAAAAGAGTTATATGGTCAAATTTGAAGTGAAAATTTGAAACTGAGTTTGCGCACGAACTTTTCATCTTCTTTCGAGATTTTATTATATATCAATCTTTTGATTCATCTTCTCGCAAAATATTCTTCAAAACCAACGCCCTCTTCTTAGAACATGAAAAAAAGTTATATGGTCAAATTTGAAGTGAAAATTTGAAACTGAGTTTGCGCACGAACTTTTCATCTTCTTTCGCGATTTTACTAAATATCAATCTTTTGATTCATCTTCTCGCAAAATATTCTTCAAAACCAACGCCCTCTTCTTAGAACATGAAAAAAAGTTATATGGTCAAATTTGAAGTGAAAATTTGAAACTGAGTTTGCGCACGAGCTTTTCATGTTCTTTCGCGATTTTACGAATTATGAACGTTTTGAGTCATTTCCTCGCAAAACATTCTTTAGAACCAAAGCCCTAATCTTAGAACATCAAACTGAGTTATATGGTAAAATTTGAAAAGAAAATTTGAAACTAAGTTCGCGCACGAACTTTTCATCTTCTTTCGGGATTTTAATAAATAGGAACCGTTTGCTTCATTCTCTCGCAAAATATTCTTTAAAACCAACGCCCTCTTCTTAGAACATGAAAAAGAGTTATATGGTCAAATTTGAAGTGAAAATTTGAAACTGAGTTTGCGCACGAACTTTTCATCTTCTTTCTCGATTTTACGAAATGTGAACGTTTTGAGTCATTTGGTCGCAAAACATTCTTTAAAACTAAAGCCCTCATCTTAGAGCATCAAAAGGAGTTATATGGTCAAATTTGAAGTGAAAATTTGAAATTAAGTTCGCGAACGTACTTTTCATCTGCTTTCGGGATTTTACTAAATATGAACCGTTTGCTACATTTTCTCGCAAAACATTCCTGAAAACCAACGCCCTCTTCTTGGAACATGAAAAAGAGTTATATGGTCAAATTTGAAGTGAAAATTTGAAACTGAGTTTGCGCACGAAGTTTTCATCTTCTTTCGGGATTTTACTAAATATCAATCTTATGCTTCATTTTCTCGCAAAATATTCTTCAAAACCAACGTCCTCTTCTTAGAACATGAAAAGGAGTTTTATGGTCAAATTTGAAGTTAAAATTTGAAACTGAGTTTGCGCACAAACTTTTCATCTTCTTTCGCGATTTTACGAAATATGCACGTTTTGAGTCATTTCGTCGCAAAACATTCTTTAAAACCAAAGCCCTCATCTTAGAGCATCAAAATGAGTTATATGGTCAAATTTGAAGTGAAAATTTGAAACTAAGTTCGCGCACGAACTTTTCATCTTCTTTAGGGATTTTACTAAATATGAACCTTTTGCTTCATTTTCTAGTAAAACGTTCTTCAAAACCAACGCCCACTTCTTAGAACATGAAAAAGATTTTTATGGTTAAATTTGAAGTGAAAATTTGAAACTGAGTTTGCGCACGAACTTTTCATTTTCTTTCGCGATTTTACGAAATATGTACGTTTTGAGTCATTTCGTCGTAAAACATTCTTTAAAACAAAAGCCCTCATCTTAGAACATCAAAAGGAGTTATATGGTCAAATTTGAAGTGAAAATTTGAAACTAAGTTCGCGCACGAACTTTTCTTCTTCTTTTGGGATTTTACTAAATATGAACCTTTTGCTTCATTTTCTAGCAAAACGTTCTTCAAAACCAACGCCCTCTTCTTAGAACATGAAAAAGAGGTATATGGTCAAATTTGAAGTGAAAATTTGAAACTAAGTTTGCGCACGAACTTCTCATCTTCTTTCGCGATTTTACGAAATATGCACGTTTTAAGTCATTTCGTCGCAAAACATTCTTTGAAACCAAAGCCCTCATCTTAGAACATCAAAAGGAGTTATATGGTCAAATTTGAATTGAAAATTTGAAACTATGTTCGCGCACGAACTTTTCATCTTCTTTCGGGATTATACTAAATATGAACCGTTTGCTTCATTTTCTCGCAAAACATTCTTCAAAACCAACGCCCTCTTCTTAGAGCATCAATAGGAGTTATATGGTCAAATTTGAAGTGAAAATTTGAAACTAAGTTCGCGCACGAACTTTTCATCTTCTTTCGGGATTTTACTAAATATGAACCGTTCGCTTCATTTTCTAGCAAAACGTTCTTCAAAACCAACGCCCTCTTCTTAGAACATGAAAAAGAGTTTTATGGTCAAATTTGAAGTGAAAATTTGAAACTGAGTTTGCGCACGAACTTTTCATTTTCTTTCGCGATTTTACGAAATATGTACGTTTTGAGTCATTTCGTCGTAAAACATTCTTTAAAACAAAAGCCCTCATCTTAGAACATCAAAAGGAGTTATATGGTCAAATTTGAAGTGAAAATTTGAAACTAAGTTCGCGCACGAACTTTTCTTCTTCTTTTGGGATTTTACTAAATATGAACCTTTTGCTTAATTTTCTAGCAAAACGTTCTTCAAAACCAACGCCCTCTTCTTAGAACATGAAAAAGAGGTATATGGTCAAATTTGAAGTGAAAATTTGAAAATAAGTTTGCGCACGAACTTCTCATATTCTTTCGCGATTTTACGAAATATGCACGTTTTAAGTCATTTCGTCGCAAAACATTCTTTGAAACCAAAGCCCTCATCTTAGAGAATCAAAAGGAGTTATATGGTCAAATTTGAAGTGAAAATTTGAAACTAAGTTCGCGCACGAACTTTTCATCTTCTTTCGGGATTTTACTAAATATGAACCGTTTGCTTCATTTTCTAGCAAAACGTTCTTCAAAACCAACGCCCTCTTCTTAGAACATGAAAAAGAGTTTTATGGTCAAATTTGAAGTGAAAATTTGAAACTGAGTTTGCGCACGAACTTTTCATTTTCTTTCGCGATTTTACGAAATATGTACGTTTTGAGTCATTTCATCGTAAAACATTCTTTAAAACAAAAGCCCTCATCTTAGAACATCAAAAGGAGTTATATGGTCAAATTTGAAGTGAAAATTTGAAACTAAGTTCGCGCACGAACTTTTCATCTTCTTTTGGGATTATACTAAATATGAACCGTTTGCTTCATTTTCTCGCAAAACATTCTTCAAAACCAACGCCCTCTTCTTAGAACATGAAAAAGAGTTATATGGTAAAATTTGAAGTGAAAATTTGAAACTGTGTTTGCGCACGAACTTTTCATCTTCTTTCGGGATTTTATTAAATATCAATCTTTTGATTCATCCTCTCGCAAAATATTCTTCAAAACCAACGCCCTCTTCTTAGAACATGAAAAAGAGTTATATGGTCAAATTCGAAGTGAAAATTTGAAACTGAGTTTGCGCACGAACTTTTCATATCCTTTCGCGATTTTACGAAATATGAACGTTTTGAGTCATTTCCTCGCAAAACATCCTTAAAACCAAAGCTCTGATCTTAGAACATCAAAATGAGTTATATTGTAAAATTTGAAAAGAAAATATGAAACTAAGTTCGCGCACGAACTTTTCTTCTTCTTTCGGGATTTTAATAAATATGAACCGTTTGCTTCATTTTCTCGCAAAACATTCTTTAAAACCAACGCCCTCTTCTTAGAACATGAAAAAGAGTTATATGGTCAAATTTGAAGTGAAAATTTGAAACTGAGTTTGCGCACGAACTTTTCATCTTCTTTCGGGATTTTACTAAATATCAATCTTTTGCTTCATTTTCTCGCAAAATATTCTTCAAAACCAACGCCCTCTTCTTAGAACATGAAAAAGAGTTTTATGGTCAAATTTGACGTGAAAATTTGAAACTGAGTTTGCGCACGAATTTTTCATCTTCTTTCTCGATTTTACGAAATGTGAACGTTTTGAGTCATTTCGTCGCAAAACATTCTTTAAAACTAAGGCCCTCATCTTAGAACATCAAAAGGAGTTATATGGTAAAATTTGAAGTGAAAATTTGAAACTAAGTTCGCGAACGAACTTTTCATCTTCTTTCGGGATTTTACTAAATATGAACCTTTTGCTTCATTTTGTAGCAAAACGTTCTTCAAAACCAACGCCCTCTTCTTAGAACATGAAAAAGAGTTATATGGTCAAATTTGAAGTGAAAATTTGATACTGAGTTTGCGCACGAACTTTTCATCTTCTTTCGCTATTTTACGAAATATGCACGTTTTGAGTCATTTCGCCGCAAAACATTCTTTAAAACCAAAGCCCTCATCTTAGAGCATCAAAAGGAGTTATATGGTCAAATTTGAGGTGAAAATTTGAAACTAAGTTCGCGAACGAACTTTTCATCTTCTTTCGGGATTTTACTAAATATGAACCGTTTGCTTCATTTTCTCGCAAAACATTCCTTAAAACCAACGCCCTCTTCTTAGAACATGAAAAAGAGTTATATGGTCAAATTTGAAGTGAAAATTTGAAACTGAGTTTGCGCACGAACTTCTCATCTTCTTTCTGGATTTTACGAAATATCAATCTTTTGCTTCATTTTCTCGCAAAATATTCTTCAAAACCAACGCCCTCTTCTTAGAACACGAAAAGGAGTTTTATGGTCAAATTTGAAGTGAAAATTTGAAACTGAGTTTGCGCACGAACTTTTCATTTTCTTTCGCGATTTTACGAAATATGTACGTTTTGAGTCATTTCGTCGTAAAACATTCTTTAAAACAAAAGCCCTCATCTTAGAACATCAAAAGGAGTTATATGGTCAAATTTGAAGTGAAAATTTGAAACTAAGTTCGCGCACGAACTTTTCTTCTTCTTTTGGGATTTTACTAAATATGAACCTTTTGCTTAATTTTCTAGCAAAACGTTCTTCAAAACCAACGCCCTCTTCTTAGAACATGAAAAAGAGGTATATGGTCAAATTTGAAGTGAAAATTTGAAAATAAGTTTGCGCACGAACTTCTCATATTCTTTCGCGATTTTACGAAATATGCACGTTTTAAGTCATTTCGTCGCAAAACATTCTTTGAAACCAAAGCCCTCATCTTAGAGAATCAAAAGGAGTTATATGGTCAAATTTGAAGTGAAAATTTGAAACTAAGTTCGCGCACGAACTTTTCATCTTCTTTCGGGATTTTACTAAATATGAACCGTTTGCTTCATTTTCTAGCAAAACGTTCTTCAAAACCAACGCCCTCTTCTTAGAACATGAAAAAGAGTTTTATGGTCAAATTTGAAGTGAAAATTTGAAACTGAGTTTGCGCACGAACTTTTCATTTTCTTTCGCGATTTTACGAATTATGCACGTTTTGAGTCATTTCGTCGTAAAACATTATTTAAAACAAAAGCCCTCATCTTAGAACATCAAAAGGAGTTATATGGTCAAATTTGAAGTGAAAATTTGAAACTAAGTTCGCGCATGAACTTTTCATCTTCTTTTGGGATTATACTAAATATGAACCGTTTGCTTCATTTTCTCGCAAAACATTCTTCAAAACCAACGCCCTCTTCTTAGAGCATCAATAGGAGTTATATGGTCAAATTTGAAGTGAAAATTTGAAACTAAGTTCGCGCACGAACTTTTCATCTTCTTTCGGGATTTTACTAAATATGAACCGTTCGCTTCATTTTCTAGCAAAACGTTCTTCAAAACCAACGCCCTCTTCTTAGAACATGAAAAAGAGTTTTATGGTCAAATTTGAAGTGAAAATTTGAAACTGAGTTTGCGCACGAACTTTTCATTTTCTTTCGCGATTTTACGAAATATGTACGTTTTGAGTCATTTCGTCGTAAAACATTCTTTAAAACAAAAGCCCTCATCTTAGAACATCAAAAGGAGTTATATGGTCAAATTTGAAGTGAAAATTTGAAACTAAGTTCGCGCACGAACTTTTCTTCTTCTTTTGGGATTTTACTAAATATGAACCTTTTGCTTAATTTTCTAGCAAAACGTTCTTCAAAACCAACGCCCTCTTCTTAGAACATGAAAAAGAGGTATATGGTCAAATTTGAAGTGAAAATTTGAAAATAAGTTTGCGCACGAACTTCTCATATTCTTTCGCGATTTTACGAAATATGCACGTTTTAAGTCATTTCGTCGCAAAACATTCTTTGAAACCAAAGCCCTCATCTTAGAGAATCAAAAGGAGTTATATGGTCAAATTTGAAGTGAAAATTTGAAACTAAGTTCGCGCACGAACTTTTCATCTTCTTTCGGGATTTTACTAAATATGAACCGTTTGCTTCATTTTCTAGCAAAACGTTCTTCAAAACCAACGCCCTCTTCTTAGAACATGAAAAAGAGTTTTATGGTCAAATTTGAAGTGAAAATTTGAAACTGAGTTTGCGCACGAACTTTTCATTTTCTTTCGCGATTTTACGAAATATGTACGTTTTGAGTCATTTCATCGTAAAACATTCTTTAAAACAAAAGCCCTCATCTTAGAACATCAAAAGGAGTTATATGGTCAAATTTGAAGTGAAAATTTGAAACTAAGTTCGCGCACGAACTTTTCTTCTTCTTTTGCGATTTTACTAAATATGAACCTTTTGCTTCATTTTCTAGCAAAACGTTCTTCAAAACCAACGCCCTCTTCTTAGAACATGAAAAAGAGGTATATGGTCAAATTTGAAGTGAAAATTTGAAACTAAGTTTGCGCACGAACTTCTCATCTTCTTTCGCGATTTTACGAAATATGCACGTTTTAAGTCATTTCGTCGCAAAACATTGTTTGAAACCAAAGCCCTCATCTTAGAACATCAAAAGGAGTTATATGGTCAAATTTGAAGTGAAAATTTGAAACTATGTTCGCGCACAAACTTTTCAGCTTCTTTCGGGATTATACTAAATATGAACCGTTTGCTTCATTTTCTCGCAAAACATTCTTCAAAACCAACGCCCTCTTCTTAGAACATGAAAAGGTGTTATATGGGAAAATTTGAAGTGAAAATTTGAAACTAAGTTCGCGCACGAACTTTTCATCTTCTTTCGGGATTATACTAAATATGAACCGTTTGCTTCATTTTCTCGCAAAACATTCTTCAAAACCAACGCCCTCTTCTTAGAACATGAAAAATAGTTATATGGTCAAATTTGAAGTGAAAATTTGAAACTGAGTTTGCGCACGAACTTTTCATCTTCTATCGTGATTTTAGGAAATATGAACGTTTTGAGTCATTTCGTCGTAAAACATTCTTTAAAACCAAAGCCCTCATCTTAGAACATCAAAAGGTGTTAAATGGTAAAATTTGAAGTGAAAATTTGAAACTCAGTTCGCGCAAAACTTTTCATCTTCTTTCGGGATTATACTAAATATGAACCGTTTGCTTCATTTTCTCGCAAAACATTCTTCAAAACCAACGCCCTCTTCTTAGAACATGAAAAAGAGTTATATGGTCAAATTTGAAGTGAAAACTTGAAACTGAGTTTGCGCACGAACTTTTCATCTTCTTTCGGGATTTTACTAAATATCAATCTTTTGATTCATCTTCTCGCAAAATATTCTTCAAAACCAACGCCCTCTTCTTAGAACATGAAAAAGAGTTATATGGTCAAATTTGAAGTGAAAATTTGAAACTGAGTTTGCGCACGAACTTTTCATTTTCTTTCGCGATTTTACGAAATATGTACGTTTTGAGTCATTTCATCGTAAAACATTCTTTAAAACAAAAGCCCTCATCTTAGAACATCAAAAGGAGTTATATGGTCAAATTTGAAGTGAAAATTTGAAACTATGTTCGCGCACAAACTTTTCAGCTTCTTTCGGGATTATACTAAATATGAACCGTTTGCTTCATTTTCTCGCAAAACATTCTTCAAAACCAACGCCCTCTTCTTAGAACATGAAAAGGTGTTATATGGGAAAATTTGAAGTGAAAATTTGAAACTAAGTTCGCGCACGAACTTTTCATCTTCTTTCGGGATTATACTAAATATGAACCGTTTGCTTCATTTTCTCGCAAAACATTCTTCAAAACCAACGCCCTCTTCTTAGAACATGAAAAATAGTTATATGGTCAAATTTGAAGTGAAAATTTGAAACTGAGTTTGCGCACGAACTTTTCATCTTCTATCGTGATTTTAGGAAATATGAACGTTTTGAGTCATTTCGTCGTAAAACATTCTTTAAAACCAAAGCCCTCATCTTAGAACATCAAAAGGTGTTAAATGGTAAAATTTGAAGTGAAAATTTGAAACTCAGTTCGCGCAAAACTTTTCATCTTCTTTCGGGATTATACTAAATATGAACCGTTTGCTTCATTTTCTCGCAAAACATTCTTCAAAACCAACGCCCTCTTCTTAGAACATGAAAAAGAGTTATATGGTCAAATTTGAAGTGAAAACTTGAAACTGAGTTTGCGCACGAACTTTTCATCTTCTTTCGGGATTTTATTAAATATCAATCTTTTGATTCATCTTCTCGCAAAATATTCTTCAAAACCAACGCCCTCTTCTTAGAACATGAAAAAGAGTTATATGGTCAAATTTGAAGTGAAAATTTGAAACTGAGTTTGCGCACGAACTTTTCATTTTCTTTCGCGATTTTACGAAATATGTACGTTTTGAGTCATTTCATCGTAAAACATTCTTTAAAACAAAAGCCCTCATCTTAGAACATCAAAAGGAGTTATATGGTCAAATTTGAAGTGAAAATTTGAAACTAAGTTCGCGCACGAACTTTTCTTCTTCTTTTGCGATTTTACTAAATATGAACCTTTTGCTTCATTTTCTAGCAAAACGTTCTTCAAAACCAACGCCCTCTTCTTAGAACATGAAAAAGAGGTATATGGTCAAATTTGAAGTGAAAATTTGAAACTAAGTTTGCGCACGAACTTCTCATCTTCTTTCGCGATTTTACGAATTATGCACGTTTTAAGTCATTTCGTCGCAAAACATTGTTTGAAACCAAAGCCCTCATCTTAGAACATCAAAAGGAGTTATATGGTCAAATTTGAAGTGAAAATTTGAAACTATGTTCGCGCACAAACTTTTCATATTCTTTCGGGATTATACTAAATATGAACCGTTTGCTTCATTTTCTCGCAAAACATTCTTCAAAACCAACGCCCTCTTCTTAGAACATGAAAAGGTGTTATATGGGAAAATTTGAAGTGAAAATTTGAAACTAAGTTCGCGCACGAACTTTTCATCTTCTTTCGGGATTATACTAAATATGAACCGTTTGCTTCATTTTCTCGCAAAACATTCTTCAAAACCAACGCCCTCTTCTTAGAACATGAAAAATAGTTATATGGTCAAATTTGAAGTGAAAATTTGAAACTGAGTTTGCGCACGAACTTTTCATCTTCTATCGGGATTTTAGGAAATATGAACGTTTTGAGTCATTTCGTCGTAAAACATTCTTTAAAACCAAAGTCCTCATCTTAGAACATCAAAAGGTGTTAAATGGTAAAATTTGAAGTGAAAATTTGAAACTCAGTTCGCGCAAAACTTTTCATCTTCTTTCGGGATTATACTAAATATGAACCGTTTGCTTCATTTTCTCGCAAAACATTCTTCAAAACCAACGCCCTCTTCTTAGAACATGAAAAAGAGTTATATGGCGAAATTTGAAGTGAAAACTTGAAAATGAGTTTGCGCACGAACTTTTCATCTTCTTTCGGGATTTTATTAAATATCAATCTTTTGATTCATCTTCTCGCAAAATATTCTTCAAAACCAACGCCCTCTTCTTAGAACATGAAAAAGAGTTATATGGTCAAATTTGAAGTGAAAAATTGAAACTGAGTTTGCGCACGAACTTTTCATCTTCTTTCGCGATTTTACGAAATATGAACGTTTTGAGTCATTTCCTCGCAAAACATTCTTTAAAACCAAAGCCCTGATCTTAGAACATCAAAATGAGTTATATGGTAAAATTTGAAAAGAAAATTTGAAACTAAGTTCGCGCACGAACTTTTCATCTTCTTTCGGCATTTTAATAAATATGAACCGTTTGCTTCATTTTCTCGCAAAACATTCTTCAAAACAAACGCCCTCTTCTTAAAACATGAAAAAGAGTTATATGGTCAAATTTGAAGTGAAAATTTGACACTCAGTTTGCGCACGAACTTTTCATCTTCTTTCGGGATTTTACTAAATATGAACCGTTTGCCTCATTTTCTAGCAAAACGTTCTTCAAAACCAACGCCCTCTTCTTAGAACATGAAAAAGAGTTTTATGGTCAAATTTGAAGTGAAAATTTGAAACTGAGTTTGCGCACGAACTTTTCATTTTCTTTCGCGATTTTACGAAATATGTACGTTTTGAGTCATTTCGTCGAAAAACATTCTTTAAAACAAAAGCCCTCATCTTAGAACATCAAAAGGAGTTATATGGTCAAATTTGAAGTGAAAATTTGAAACTAAGTTTGCGCACGAACTTTTCTTCTTCTTTTGGGATTTTACTAAATATGAACCTTTTGCTTCATTTTCTAGCACAACGTTCTTCAAAACCAACGCCCTCTTCTTAGAACATGAAAAAGAGGTATATGGTCAAATTTGAAGTGAAAATTTGAAACTAACTTTGCGCACCAACTTCTCATCTTCTTTCGCGATTTTACGAAATATGCACGTTTTAAGTCATTTCGTCGCAAAACATTCTTTGAAACCAAAGCCCTCATCTTAGAGCATCAAAAGGAGTTATATGGTCAAATTTGAAGTGAAAATTTGAAACTAAGTTCGCGCACGAACTTTTCATCTTCTTTCGGGATTTTACTAAATATGAACCGTTTGCTTCATTTTCTAGCAAAACGTTCTTCAAAACCAACGCCCTGTTCTTAGAACATGAAAAAGAGTTTTATGGTCAAATTTGAAGTGAAAATTTGAAACTGAGTTTGCGCACGAACTTTTCATTTTCTTTCGCGATTTTAAGAAATATGTACGTTTTGAGTCATTTCATCGTAAAACATTCTTTAAAACAAAAGCCCTCATCTTAGAACATCAAAAGGAGTTATATGGTCAAATTTGAAGTGAAAATTTGAAACTATGTTCGCGCACAAACTTTTCATATTCTTTCGGGATTATACTAAATATGAACCGTTTGCTTCATTTTCTCGCAAAACATTCTTCAAAACCAACGCCCTCTTCTTAGAACATGAAAAGGTGTTATATGGGAAAATTTGAAGTGAAAATTTGAAACTAAGTTCGCGCACGAACTTTTCATCTTCTTTCGGGATTATACTAAATATGAACCGTTTGCTTCATTTTCTCGCAAAACATTCTTCAAAACCAACGCCCTCTTCTTAGAACATGAAAAATAGTTATATGGTCAAATTTGAAGTGAAAATTTGAAACTGAGTTTGCGCACGAACTTTTCATCTTCTATCGGGATTTTAGGAAATATGAACGTTTTGAGTCATTTCGTCGTAAAACATTCTTTAAAACCAAAGTCCTCATCTTAGAACATCAAAAGGTGTTAAATGGTAAAATTTGAAGTGAAAATTTGAAACTCAGTTCGCGCAAAACTTTTCATCTTCTTTCGGGATTATACTAAATATGAACCGTTTGCTTCATTTTCTCGCAAAACATTCTTCAAAACCAACGCCCTCTTCTTAGAACATGAAAAAGAGTTATATGGCGAAATTTGAAGTGAAAACTTGAAAATGAGTTTGCGCACGAACTTTTCATCTTCTTTCGGGATTTTATTAAATATCAATCTTTTGATTCATCTTCTCGCAAAATATTCTTCAAAACCAACGCCCTCTTCTTAGAACATGAAAAAGAGTTATATGGTCAAATTTGAAGTGAAAAATTGAAACTGAGTTTGCGCACGAACTTTTCATCTTCTTTCGCGATTTTACGAAATATGAACGTTTTGAGTCATTTCCTCGCAAAACATTCTTTAAAACCAAAGCCCTGATCTTAGAACATCAAAATGAGTTATATGGTAAAATTTGAAAAGAAAATTTGAAACTAAGTTCGCGCACGAACTTTTCATCTTCTTTCGGCATTTTAATAAATATGAACCGTTTGCTTCATTTTCTCGCAAAACATTCTTCAAAACAAACGCCCTCTTCTTAAAACATGAAAAAGAGTTATATGGTCAAATTTGAAGTGAAAATTTGACACTCAGTTTGCGCACGAACTTTTCATCTTCTTTCGGGATTTTACTAAATATGAACCGTTTGCCTCATTTTCTAGCAAAACGTTCTTCAAAACCAACGCCCTCTTCTTAGAACATGAAAAAGAGTTTTATGGTCAAATTTGAAGTGAAAATTTGAAACTGAGTTTGCGCACGAACTTTTCATTTTCTTTCGCGATTTTACGAAATATGTACGTTTTGAGTCATTTCGTCGAAAAACATTCTTTAAAACAAAAGCCCTCATCTTAGAACATCAAAAGGAGTTATATGGTCAAATTTGAAGTGAAAATTTGAAACTAAGTTTGCGCACGAACTTTTCTTCTTCTTTTGGGATTTTACTAAATATGAACCTTTTGCTTCATTTTCTAGCACAACGTTCTTCAAAACCAACGCCCTCTTCTTAGAACATGAAAAAGAGGTATATGGTCAAATTTGAAGTGAAAATTTGAAACTAACTTTGCGCACCAACTTCTCATCTTCTTTCGCGATTTTACGAAATATGCACGTTTTAAGTCATTTCGTCGCAAAACATTCTTTGAAACCAAAGCCCTCATCTTAGAGCATCAAAAGGAGTTATATGGTCAAATTTGAAGTGAAAATTTGAAACTAAGTTCGCGCACGAACTTTTCATCTTCTTTCGGGATTTTACTAAATATGAACCGTTTGCTTCATTTTCTAGCAAAACGTTCTTCAAAACCAACGCCCTCTTCTTAGAACATGAAAAAGAGTTTTATGGTCAAATTTGAAGTGAAAATTTGAAACTGAGTTTGCGCACGAACTTTTCATTTTCTTTCGCGATTTTAAGAAATATGTACGTTTTGAGTCATTTCATCGTAAAACATTCTTTAAAACAAAAGCCCTCATCTTAGAACATCAAAAGGAGTTATATGGTCAAATTTGAAGTGAAAATTTGAAACTAAGTTCGCGCACGAACTTTTCATCTTCTTTCGGGATTTTACTAAATATGAACCGTTCGCTTCATTTTCTTGCAAAACGTTCTTCAAAACCAACGCCCTCCTCTTAGAACATGAAAAAGAGTTTTATGGTCAAATTTGAAGTGAAAATTTGAAACTGAGTTTGCGCACGAACTTTTCATTTTCTTTCGCGATTTTACGAAATATGTACGTTTTGAGTCATTTCGTCGTAAAACATTCTTTAAAACAAAAGTCCTCATCTTAGAACATCAAAAGGAGTTATATGGTCAAATTTGAAGTGAAAATTTGAAACTAAGTTCGCGCACGAACTTTTCTTCTTCTTTTGGGATTTTACTAAATATGAACCTTTTGCTTCATTTTCTAGCAAAACGTTCTTCAAAACCAACGCCCTCTTCTTAGAACATGAAAAAGAGGTATATGGTCAAATTTGAAGTGAAAATTTGAAACTAAGTTTGCGCACGAACTTCTAATCTTCTTTCGCGATTTTACGAAATATGCACGTTTTAAGTCATTTCGTCGCAAAACATTCTTTGAAACCAAAGCCCTCATCTTAGAACATCAAAAGGAGTTATATGGTCAAATTTGAAGTGAAAATTTGAAACTATGTTCGCGCACGAACTTTTCATCTTCTTTCAGGATTATACTAAATATGAACCGTTTGCTTCATTTTCTCGCAAAACATTCTTCAAAACCAACGCCCTCTTCTTAGAACATGAAAAGGTGTTATATGGTAAAATTTGAAGTGAAAATTTGAAACTAAGTTCGCGCATGAACTTTTCATCTTCTTTCGGGATTATACTAAATATGAACCGTTTGCTTCATTTTCTCGCAAAACATTCTTCAAAACCAACGCTCTCTTCTTAGAACATGAAAAATAGTTATATGGTCAAATTTGAAGTGAAAATTTGAAACTGAGTTTGCGCACGAACTTTTCATCTTCTCTCGCGATTTTACGAAATATGAACGTTTTGAGTCATTTCGTCGCAAAACATTCTTTAAAACGAAAGCCCTCATCTTAGAACATCAAAAGGTATTATATGGTAAAATTTGAAGTGAAAATTTGAAACTGAGTTTGCGCACGAACTTTTTATCTTCTTTCGCGATTTTACGAAATATGAACTTTTTGAGTCATTTCGTCGCAAAACATTCTTTAAAACCAAAGCGCTCATCTTAGAACATCAAAAGGTGTTAAATGGTAAAATTTGAAGTGAAAATTTGAAACTCAGTTCGCGCAAAACTTTTCATCTTCTTTCGGGATTATACTAAATATGAACCGTTTGCTTCATTTTCTCGCAAAACATTCTTCAAAACCAACGCCCTCTTCTTAGAACATGAAAAAGAGTTATATGGTCAAATTTGAAGTGAAAATTTGAAACTGAGTTTGCGCATGAACTTTTCATCTTCTTTCGGGATTTTATTAAATATCAATCTTTTGATTCATCTTCTCGCAAAATATTCTTCAAAACCAACGCCCTCTTCTTAGAACATGAAAAAGAGTTATATGGTCAAATTTGAAGTGAAAATTTGAAACTGAGTTTGCGCACGAACTTTTCATCTTCTCTCGCGATTTTACGAAATATGAACGTTTTGAGTCATTTCCTCGCAAAACATTCTTTAAAACCAAAGCCCTGATCTTAGAACATCAAAATGAGTTATATGGTAAAATTTGAAAAGAAAATTTGAAACTAAGTTCGCGCACGAACTTTTCATCTTCTTTCGGGATTTTAATAAATATGAACCGTTTGCTTCATTTTCTCGCAAAACATTCTTTAAAACAAACGCCCTCTTCTTAGAACATGAAAAAGAGTTATATGGTCAAATTTGAAGTGAAAATTTGAAACTGAGTTTGCGTACGAACTTTTCATCTTCTTTCGGCATTTTAATAAATATGAACCGTTTGCTTCATTTTCTCGCAAAACATTCTTTAAAACAAACGCCCTCTTCTTAGAACATGAAAAAGAGTTATATGGTCAAATTTGAAGTGAAAATTTGACACTGAGTTTGCGCACGAACTTTTCATCTTCTTTCGGGATTTTACTAAATATGAACCGTTTGCCTCATTTTCTCGCAAAATATTCTTCAAAACCAACGCCCTCTTCTTAGAACATGAAAAAGAGTTATATGGTCAAATTTGAAGTGAAAATTTGAAACTGAGTTTGCGCACAAACTTTTCATCTTCTTTCGCGATTTTATGAAATATGCACGTTTTGAGTCATTTCGTCGCAAAACATTCTTTAAAACCAAAGCCTTCATCTTAGAGCATCAAAAGGAGTTATATGGTCAAATTTGAAGTGAAAATTTGAAACTAAGTTCGCGGACGAACTTTTCATCTTCTTTCGGGATTTTACTAAATATGAACCGTTTGCTTCATTTTCTAGCAAAACGTTCTTCAAAACCAACGCCCTCTTCTTAGAACATGAAAAAGAGTTTTATGGTCAAATTTGAAGTGAAAATTTGAAACTGAGTTTGCGCACGAACTTTTCATTTTCTTTCGCGATTTTACGAAATATGTACGTTTTGAGTCATTTCGTCGAAAAACATTCTTTAAAACAAAAGCCCTCATCTTAGAACATCAAAAGGAGTTATATGGTCAAATTTGAAGTGAAAATTTGAAACTAAGTTTGCGCACGAACTTTTCTTCTTCTTTTGGGATTTTACTAAATATGAACATTTTGCTTCATTTTCTAGCACAACGTTCTTCAAAACCAACGCCCTCTTCTTAGAACATGAAAAAGAGGTATATGGTCAAATTTGAAGTGAAAATTTGAAACTGAGTTTGCGCACGAACTTTTCATTTTCTTTCGCGATTTTAAGAAATATGTACGTTTTGAGTCATTTCATCGTAAAACATTCTTTAAAACAAAAGCCCTCATCTTAGAACATCAAAAGGAGTTATATGGTCAAATTTGAAGTGAAAATTTGAAACTAAGTTCGCGCACGAACTTTTCATCTTCTTTCGGGATTTTACTAAATATGAACCGTTTGCTTCATTTTCTAGCAAAACGTTCTTCAAAACCAACGCCCTCTTCTTAGAACATGAAAAAGAGTTTTATGGTCAAATTTGAAGTGAAAATTTGAAACTGCGTTTGCGCACGAACTTTTCATTTTTTTCGCGATTTTAAGAAATATGTACGTTTTGAGTCATTTCATCGTAAAACATTCTTTAAAACAAAAGCCCTCATCTTAGAACATCAAAAGGAGTTATATGGTCAAATTTGAAGTGAAAATTTGAAGCTAAGTTCGCGCACGAACTTTTCATCTTCTTTCGGGATTTTACAAAATATGAACCGTTCGCTTCATTTTCTAGCAAAACGTTCTTCAAAACCAACGCCCTCTTCTTAGAACATGAAAAAGAGTTTTATGGTCAAATTTGAAGTGAAAATTTGAAACTGAGTTTGCGCACGAACTTTTCATTTTCTTTCGCGATTTTACGAAATATGTACGTTTTGAGTCATTTCGTCGTAAAACATTATTTAAAACAAAAGCCCTCATCTTAGAACATCAAAAGGAGTTATATGGTCAAATTTGAAGTGAAAATTTGAAACTAAGTTCGCGCACGAACTTTTCTTCTTCTTTTCGGATTTTACTAAATATGAACCTTTTGCTTCATTTTCTAGCAAAACGTTCTTCAAAACCAACGCCCTCTTCTTAGAACATGAAAAAGAGGTATATGGTCAAATTTGAAGTGAAAATTTGAAACTAAGTTTGCGCACGAACTTCTCATCTTCTTTCGCGATTTTACGAAATATGCACGTTTTCAGTCATTTCGTCGCAAAACATTCTTTGAAACCAAAGCCCTCATCTTAGAACATCAAAAGGAGTTATATGGTCAAATTTGAAGTGAAAATTTGAAACTATGTTCGCGCACGAACTTTTCATCGTCTTTCAGGATTATACTAAATATGAACCGTTTGCTTCATTTTCTCGCAAAACATTCTTCAAAACCAACGCCCTCTTCTTAGAACATGAAAAGGTGTTATATGGTAAAATTTGAAGTGAAAATTTGAAACTAAGTTCGCGCATGAACTTTTCATCTTCTTTCGGGATTATACTAAATATGAACCGTTTGCTTCATTTTCTCGCAAAACATTCTTCAAAACCAACGCTCTCTTCTTAGAACATGAAAAATAGTTATATGGTCAAATTTGAAGTGAAAATTTGAAACTGAGTTTGCGCACGAACTTTTCATCTTCTCTCGCGATTTTACGAAATATGAACGTTTTGAGTCATTTCGTCGCAAAACATTCTTTAAAACGAAAGCCCTCATCTTAGAACATCAAAAGGTATTATATGGTAAAATTTGAAGTGAAAATTTGAAACTGAGTTTGCGCACGAACTTTTTATCTTCTTTCGCGATTTTACGAAATATGAACTTTTTGAGTCATTTCGTCGCAAAACATTCTTTAAAACCAAAGCCCTCATCTTAGAACATCAAAAGGTGTTAAATGGTAAAATTTGAAGTGAAAATTTGAAACTCAGTTCGCGCAAAACTTTTCATCTTCTTTCGGGATTATACTAAATATGAACCGTTTGCTTCATTTTCTCGCAAAACATTCTTCAAAAACAACGCCCTCTTCTTAGAACATGAAAAAGTGTTATATGGTCAAATTTGAAGTGAAAATTTGAAACTGAGTTTGCGCATGAACTTTTCATCTTCTTTCGGGATTTTATTAAATATCAATCTTTTGATTCTTCTTCTCGCAAAATATTCTTCAAAACCAACGCCCTCTTCTTAGAACATGAAAAAGAGTTATATGGTCAAATTTGAAGTGAAAATTTGAAACTGAGTTTGCGCACGAACTTTTCATCTTCTCTCGCGATTTTACGAAATATGAACGTTTTGAGTCATTTCCTCGCAAAACATTCTTTAAAACCAAAGCCCTGATCTTAGAACATCAAAATGAGTTATATGGTAAAATTTGAAAAGAAAATTTTAAACTAAGTTCGCGCACGAACTTTTCATCTTCTTTCGGGATTTTAATAAATATGAACCGTTTGCTTCATTTTCTCGCAAAACATTCTTTAAAACAAACGCCCTCTTCTTAGAACATGAAAAAGAGTTATATGGTCAAATTTGAAGTGAAAATTTGAAACTGAGTTTGCGTACGAACTTTTCATCTTCTTTCGGCATTTTAATAAATATGAACCGTTTGCTTCATTTTCTCGCAAAACATTCTTTAAAACAAACGCCCTCTTCTTAGAACATGAAAAAGAGTTATATGATCAAATTTGAAGTGAAAATTTGACACTGAGTTTGCGCACGAACTTTTCATCTTCTTTCGGGATTTTACTAAATATGAACCGTTTGCCTCATTTTCTCGCAAAATATTCTTCAAAACCAACGCTCTCTTCTTAGAACATGAAAAAGAGTTATATGGTCAAATTTGAAGTGAAAATTTGAAACTGAGTTTGCGCACGAACTTTTCATCTTCTTTCGCGATTTTACGAAATATGCACGTTTTGAGTCATTTCGTCGCAAAACATTCTTTAAAACCAAAGCCCTCATCTTAGAGCATCAAAAGGAGTTATATG
Source organism: Euonymus europaeus (assembly GCA_963580455.1). Taxonomy (NCBI): domain Eukaryota; kingdom Viridiplantae; phylum Streptophyta; class Magnoliopsida; order Celastrales; family Celastraceae; genus Euonymus; species Euonymus europaeus. Next base: position 11,207,784 of record OY756960.1, on the reverse strand, counting down.
GTCAAATTTGAAGTGAAAATTTGAAACTAAGTTTGCGCACGAACTTCTCATCTTCTTTCGCGATTTTACGAAATATGCACGTTTTCAGTCATTTCGTCGCAAAACATTCTTTGAAACCAAAGCCCTCATCTTAGAACATCAAAAGGAGTTATATGGTCAAATTTGAAGTGAAAATTTGAAACTATGTTCGCGCACGAACTTTTCATCGTCTTTCAGGATTATACTAAATATGAACCGTTTGCTTCATTTTCTCGCAAAACATTCTTCAAAACCAACGCCCTCTTCTTAGAACATGAAAAGGTGTTATATGGTAAAATTTGAAGTGAAAATTTGAAACTAAGTTCGCGCATGAACTTTTCATCTTCTTTCGGGATTATACTAAATATGAACCGTTTGCTTCATTTTCTCGCAAAACATTCTTCAAAACCAATGCTCTCTTCTTAGAACATGAAAAATAGTTATATGGTCAAATTTGAAGTGAAAATTTGAAACTGAGTTTGCGCACGAACTTTTCATTTTCTCTCGCGATTTTACGAAATATGAACGTTTTGAGTCATTTCGTCGCAAAACATTCTTTAAAACGAAAGCCCTCATCTTAGAACATCAAAAGGTATTATATGGTAAAATTTGAAGTGAAAATTTGAAACTGAGTTTGCGCACGAACTTTTTATCTTCTTTCGCGATTTTACGAAATATGAACTTTTTGAGTCATTTCGTCGCAAAACATTCTTTAAAACCAAAGCCCTCATCTTAGAACATCAAAAGGTGTTAAATGGTAAAATTTGAAGTGAAAATTTGAAACTCAGTTCGCGCAAAACTTTTCATCTTCTTTCGGGATTATACTAAATATGAACCGTTTGCTTCATTTTCTCGCAAAACATTCTTCAAAACCAACGCCCTCTTCTTAGAACATGAAAAAGTGTTATATGGTCAAATTTGAAGTGAAAATTTGAAACTGAGTTTGCGCATTAACTTTTCATCTTCTTTCGGGATTTTATTAAATATCAATCTTTTGATTCATCTTCTCGCAAAATATTCTTCAAAACCAACGTCCTCTTCTTAGAACATGAAAAAGAGTTATATGGTCAAATTTGAAGTGAAAATTTGAAACTGAGTTTGCGCACGAACTTTTCATCTTCTCTCGCGATTTTACGAAATATGAACGTTTTGAGTCATTTCCTCGCAAAACATTCTTTAAAACCAAAGCCCTGATCTTAGAACATCAAAATGAGTTATATGGTAAAATTTGAAAAGAAAATTTTAAACTAAGTTCGCGCACGAACTTTTCATCTTCTTTCGGGATTTTAATAAATATGAACCGTTTGCTTCATTTTCTCGCAAAACATTCTTTAAAACAAACGCCCTCTTCTTAGAACATGAAAAAGAGTTATATGGTCAAATTTGAAGTGAAAATTTGAAACTGAGTTTGCGTACGAACTTTTCATCTTCTTTCGGCATTTTAATAAATATGAACCGTTTGCTTCATTTTCTCGCAAAACATTCTTTAAAACAAACGCCCTCTTCTTAGAACATGAAAAAGAGTTATATGGTCAAATTTGAAGTGAAAATTTGACACTGAGTTTGCGCACGAACTTTTCATCTTCTTTCGGGATTTTACTAAATATGAACCGTTTGCCTCATTTTCTCGCAAAATATTCTTCAAAACCAACGCCCTCTTCTTAGAACATGAAAAAGAGTTATATGGTCAAATTTGAAGTGAAAATTTGAAACTGAGTTTGCGCACGAACTTTTCATCTTCTTTCGCGATTTTACGAAATATGCACGTTTTGAGTCATTTCGTCGCAAAACATTCTTTAAAACCAAAGCCCTCATCTTAGAGCATCAAAAGGAGTTATATGGTCAAATTTGAAGTGAAAATTTGAAACTAAGTTCGCGGACGAACTTTTCATCTTCTTTCGGGATTTTACTAAATATGAACCGTTTGTTTCATTTTCTAGCAAAACGTTCTTCAAAACCAACGCCCTCTTCTTAGAACATGAAAAAGAGTTTTATGGTCAAATTTGAAGTGAAAATTTGAAACTGAGTTTGCGCACGAACTTTTCATTTTCTTTCGCGATTTTACGAAATATGTACGTTTTGAGTCATTTCGTCGAAAAACATTCTTTAAAACAAAAGCCCTCATCTTAGAACATCAAAAGGAGTTATATGGTCAAATTTGAAGTGAAAATTTGAAACTAAGTTTGCGCACGAACTTTTCTTCTTCTTTTGGGATTTTACTAAATATGAACCTTTTGCTTCATTTTCTAGCACAACGTTCTTCAAAACCAACGCCCTCTTCTTAGAACATGAAAAAGAGGTATATGGTCAAATTTGAAGTGAAAATTTGAAACTGAGTTTGCGCACGAACTTTTCATTTTCTTTCGCGATTTTAAGAAATATGTACGTTTTGAGTCATTTCATCGTAAAACATTCTTTAAAACAAAAGCCCTCATCTTAGAACATCAAAAGGAGTTATATGGTCAAATTTGAAGTGAAAATTTGAAACTAAGTTCGCGCACGAACTTTTCATCTTCTTTCGGGATTTTACTAAATATGAACCGTTTGCTTCATTTTCTAGCAAAACGTTCTTCAAAACCAACGCCCTCTTCTTAGAACATGAAAAAGAGTTTTATGGTCAAATTTGAAGTGAAAATTTGAAACTGAGTTTGCGCACGAACTTTTCATTTTTTTCGCGATTTTAAGAAATATGTACGTTTTGAGTCATTTCATCGTATAACATTCTTTAAAACAAAAGCCCTCATCTTAGAACATCAAAAGGAGTTATATGGTCAAATTTGAAGTGAAAATTTGAAGCTAAGTTCGCGCACGAACTTTTCATCTTCTTTCGGGATTTTACAAAATATGAACCGTTCGCTTCATTTTCTTGCAAAACGTTCTTCAAAACCAACGCCCTCTTCTTAGAACATGAAAAAGAGTTTTATGGTCAAATTTGAAGTGAAAATTTGAAACTGAGTTTGCGCACGAACTTTTCATTTTCTTTCGCGATTTTACGAAATATGTACGTTTTGAGTCATTTCGTCGTAAAACATTCTTTAAAACAAAAGCCCTCATCTTAGAACATCAAAAGGAGTTATATGGTCAAATTTGAAGTGAAAATTTGAAACTAAGTTCGCGCACGAACTTTTCTTCTTCTTTTGGGATTTTACTAAATATGAACCTTTTGCTTCATTTTCTAGCAAAACGTTCTTCAAAACCAACGCCCTCTTCTTAGAACATGAAAAAGAGGTATATGGTCAAATTTGAAGTGAAAATTTGAAACTAAGTTTGCGCACGAACTTCTCATCTTCTTTCGCGATTTTACGAAATATGCATGTTTTAAGTCATTTCGTCGCAAAACATTCTTTGAAACCAAAGCCCTCATCTTAGAACATCAAAAGGAGTTATATGGTCAAATTTGAAGTGAAAATTTGAAACTATGTTCGCGCACGAACTTTTCATCGTCTTTCAGGATTATACTAAATATGAACCGTTTGCTTCATTTTCTCGCAAAACATTCTTCAAAACCAACGCCCTCTTCTTAGAACATGAAAAGGTGTTATATGGTAAAATTTGAAGTGAAAATTTGAAACTAAGTTCGCGCATGAACTTTTCATCTTCTTTCGGGATTATACTAAATATGAACCGTTTGCTTCATTTTCTCGCAAAACATTCTTCAAAACCAACGCTCTCTTCTTAGAACATGAAAAATAGTTATATGGTCAAATTTGAAGTGAAAATTTGAAACTGAGTTTGCGCACGAACTTTTCATCTTCTCTCGCGATTTTACGAAATATGAACGCTTTGAGTCATTTCGTCGCAAAACATTCTTTAAAACGAAAGCCCTCATCTTAGAACATCAAAAGGTATTATATGGTAAAATTTGAAGTGAAAATTTGAAACTGAGTTTGCGCACGAACTTTTTATCTTCTTTCGCGATTTTACGAAATATGAACTTTTTGAGTCATTTCGTCGCAAAACATTCTTTAAAACCAAAGCCCTCATCTTAGAACATCAAAAGGTGTTAAATGGTAAAATTTGAAGTGAAAATTTGAAACTCAGTTCGCGCAAAACTTTTCATCTTCTTTCGGGATTATACTAAATATGAACCGTTTGCTTCATTTTCTCGCAAAACATTCTTCAAAACCAACGCCCTCTTCTTAGAACATGAAAAGGAGTTATATGGTCAAATTTGAAGTGAAAATTTGAAACTGAGTTTGCGCACGAACTTTTCATCTTCTTTCGAGATTTTATTAAATATCAATCTTTTGATTCATCTTCTCACAAAATATTCTTCAAAACCAACGCCCTCTTCTTAGAACATGAAAAAGAGTTATATGGTCAAATTTGAAGTAAAAATTTGAAACTGAGTTTGCGCACGAACTTTTCATCTTCTCTCGCGATTTTACGAAATATGAACGTTTTGAGTCATTTCCTCGCAAAACATTCTTTAAAACCAAAGCCCTGATCTTAGAACATCAAAATGAGTTATATGGTAAAATTTGAAAAGAAAATTTGAAACTAAGTTCGCGCACGAACTTTTCATCTTCTTTCGGGATTTTAATAAATATGAACCGTTTGCTTCATTTTCTCGCAAAACATTCTTTAAAACAAACGCCCTCTTCTTAGAACATGAAAAAGAGTTATATGGTCAAATTTGAAGTGAAAATTTGAAACTGAGTTTGCGCACGAACTTTTCATCTTCTTTCGGGATTTTACTAAATATGAACCGTTTGCCTCATTTTCTCGCAAAACATTCTTCAAAACCAACGCCCTCATCTTAGAACATCAAAAGGAGTTATATGGTAAAATTTGAAGTGAAAATTTGAAACTCAGTTCGCGAAAGAACTTTTCATCTTCTTTCGGGATTTTACTAAATATGAACCGTTTGCTTCATTTTCTCGCAAAACATTCTTCAAAACAAACGCCCTCTTCTTAGAACATGAAAAGGAGTTTTATGGTCAAATTTGAAGTGAAAATTTGAAACTGAGTTTGCGCACGAACTTTTCATATTCTTTCGGGATTTTACTAAATATCAATCTTTTGCTTCATTTTCTCGCAAAATATTCTTCAAAACCAACGCCCTCTTCTTAGAACATGAAAAAGAGTTATATGGTCAAATTTGAAGTGAAAATTTGAAACTGAGTTTGCGCACGAACTTTTAATCTTCTTTCGCGATTTTACGAAATATGCACGTTTTGAGCCATTTCGTCGCAAAACATTCTTTAAAACCAAAGCCCTCATCTTAGAGCATCAAAAATAGTTATATGGTCAAATTTGAAGTGAAAATTTGAAACTAAGTTCGCGGACGAACTTTTCATCTTCTTTCGGTATTTTACTAAATATGAACCTTTTGCTTCATTTTCTAGCACAACGTTCTTCAAAACCAACGCCCTCTTCTTAGAACATGAAAAAGAGGTATATGGTCAAATTTGAAGTGAAAATTTGAAACTAAGTTTGCGCACGAACTTCTCATCTTCTTTCGAAATTTTACGAAATATGCACGTTTTAAGTCATTTCGTCGCAAAACATTCTTTGAAACCAAAGCCCTCATCTTAGAACATCAAAAGGAGTTATATGGTCAAATTTGAAGTGAAAATTTGAAACTATGTTCGCGCACGAACTTTTCGTCTTCTTTCGGGATTATACTAAATATGAACCGTTTGCTTCATTTTCTCGCAAAACATTCTTCAAAACCAACGCCCTCTTCTTAGAACATGAAAAGGTGTTAGATGGTAAAATTTGAAGTGAAAATTTGAATCTAAGTTCGCGCACGAACTTTTCATCTTCTTTCGGGATTATACTAAATATGAACCGTTTGCTTCATTTTCTCGCAAAACATTCTTCAAAACCAACGCCCTCTTCTTAGAACATGAAAAAGAGTTATATGGTCAAATTTGAATTGAAAATTTGAAACTGAGTTTGCGCACGAACTTTTCATCTACTTTCGCGATTTTACGAAATATGAACGTTTTGAGTCATTTCGTCGCAAAACATTCTTTAAAACCAAAGCCCTCATCTTAGAACATCAAAAGGTATTATATGGTAAAATTTGAAGTGAAAATTTGAAACTGAGGTTGCACACGAACTTTTTATCTTCTTTCGCGATTTTACGAAATGTGAACTTTTTGAGTCATTTCGTCGCAAAACATTCTTTAAAACCAAAGCCCTCATCTTAGAACATCAAAAGGTGTTAAATGGTAAAATTTGAAGTGAAAATTTGAAACTAAGTTCGCGCAAAACTTTTCATCTTCTTTCGGGATTATACTAAATATGAATCGTTTCTTCATTTTCTCGCAAAATATTCTTCAAAACCAACGCCCTCTTCTTAGAACATGAAAAATAGTTATATGGTCAAATTTGAAGTGAAAATTTTAAACTGAGTTTGCGCACGAACTTTTCATCTTCTTTCGGGATTTTACTAAATATCAATCTTTTGCTTCATTTTCTCGCAAAATATTCTTCAAAACCAACGCCCTCTTCTTAGAACATGAAAAAGAGTTTTATGGTCAAATTTGACGTGAAAATTTGAAACTGAGTTTGCGCACGAACTTTTCATCTTCTTTTTCGATTTTACGAAATGTGAACGTTTTGAGTCATTTCGTCGCAAAACATTCTTTAAAACTAAAGCCCTCATCTTAGAACATTAAAAGGAGTTATATGGTCAAATTTGAAGTGAAAATTTGAAACTAAGTTCGCGAACGAACTTTTCATCTTCTTTCGGGACTTTACTAAATATGAACCGTTTGCTTCATTTTCTCGCAAAACATTCTTCAAAACAAACGCCCTCTTCTTAGAACATGAAAAGGAGTTTTATGGTCAAATTCGAAGTGAAAATTTGAAACTGAGTTTGAGCACGAACTTTTCATCTTCTTTCGCGATTTTATGAAATATGCACGTTTTGAGTCATTTCGTCGCAAAACATTCTTTAAAACCAAAGCCCTCATCTTAGAGCATCAAAAGGAGTTATATGGTCAAATTTGAAGTGAAAATTTGAAACTAAGTTCGCGAACGAACTTTTCATCTTCTTTCGGGATTTTACTAAATATGAACCGTTTGCTTCATTTTCTCGCAAAATATTCTTCAAAACCAACGCCCTCTTCTTAGAACATGAAAAAGAGTTTTATGGTCAAATTTGACGTGAAAATTTGAAACTGAGTTTGCGCACGAACTTTTCATCTTCTTTCTCGATTTTACGAAATGTGAACGTTTTGAGTCATTTCGTCGCAAAACATTCTTTAAAACTAAAGCCCTCATCTTAGAACATTAAAAGGAGTTATATGGTCAAATTTGAAGTGAAAATTTGAAACTAAGTTCGCGAACGAACTTTTCATCTTGTTTCGGGACTTTACTAAATATGAACCGTTTGCTTCATTTTCTCGCAAAACATTCTTCAAAACAAACGCCCTCTTCTTAGAACATGAAAAGGAGTTTTATGGTCAAATTTGAAGTGAAAATTTGAAACTGAGTTTGAGCACGAACTTTTCATCTTCTTTCGCGATTTTATGAAATATGCACGTTTTGAGTCATTTCGTCGCAAAACATTCTTTAAAACCAAAGCCCTCATCTTAGAGCATCAAAAGGAGTTATATGGTCAAATTTGAAGTGAAAATTTGAAACTAAGTTCGCGAACGAACTTTTCATCTTCTTTCGGGATTTTACTAAATATGAAACGTTTGCTTCATTTTCTCGCAAAACATTCCTTAAAACCAACGCCCTCTTCTTAGAACATGAAAAAGAGTTATATGGTCAAATTTGAAGTGAAAATTTGAAACTGAGTTTGCGCACGAACTTTTCATCTTCTTTCGCGATTTTACGAAATATGCACGTTTTGAGTCATTTCGTCGCAAAACATTCTTTAAAACCAAAGCCCTCATCTTAGAGCATCAAAAAAAAGTTATATGGTCAAATTTGAAGTGAAAATTTGAAACTAAGTTCGCGCACGAACTTTTCATCTTGTTTCGGGATTTTACTAAATATGAACCTTTTGCTTCATTTTCTAGCAAAACGTTCTTCAAAACCAACGCCCTCTTCTTAGAACATGAAAAAGAGTTTTATGGTCAAATTTGAAGTGAAAATTTGAAACTGAGTTTGCGCACGAACTTTTCAGCTTCTTTCGCGATTTTAAGAAATATGCACGTTTTGAGTCATTTCGTCGCAAAACATTCATTAAAACCAAAGCCCTAATCTTAGAGCATCAAAAGGAGTTATATGGTCAAATTTAAAGTGAGAATTTGAAACTAAGTTCGCGCACGAACTTTTCATCTTCTTTCGAGATTTTACTAAATATGAACCTTTTGCTTCATTTTCTCGCAAAACATTCTTCAAAACCAACGCCCTAGTCTTAGAACGTGAAAAAGATTTATATGGTCAAATTTGAAGTGAAAATTGGAAACTAAGTTCGCGCACGAACTTTTCATCTTCTTTCGGGATTTTACTAAATATCAATCTTTTGCTTCATTTTCCCGAAAAATATTCTTCAAAACCAACGCCCTCTTCTTAGAACATGAAAAAGAGTTTTATGGTCAAATTTGAAGTGAAAATTTGAAACTGAGTTTGCGCACGAACTTTTCATTTTCTTTCGCGATTTTACGAAATATGCACGTTTTGAGTCATTTCGTCGTAAAACATTCTTTAAAACAAAAGCCCTCATCTTAGAACATCAAAAGGAGTTAAATGGTCAAATTTGAAGGGAAAATTTGAAACTAAGTTCGCGCACGAACTTTTCTTCTTCTTTTGGGATTTTACTAAATATGAACCTTTTGCTTCATTTTCTAGCAAAACGTTCTTCAAAACCAACGACCTCTTCTTAGAACATGAAAAAGAGGTATATGGTCAAATTTGAAGTGAAAATTTGAAACTAAGTTTGCGCACGAACTTCTCATCTTCTTTCGCGATTTTACGAAATATGCACGTTTTAAGCCATTTCGTCGCAAAACATTCTTTGAAACCAAAGCCCTCATCTTAGAACATCAAAAGGAGTTATATGGTCAAATTTGAAGTGAAAATTTGAAACTATGTTCGCGCACGAACTTTTCATCTTTTTTCGGGATTTTACTAAATATGAACATTTTACTTCATTTTCTCGCAAAACATTCTTCAAAACCAACGCCCTCTTCTTAGAACATGTATGTTAAAATTTCAAGTGAAAATTTGAAAATAAGTTCGCGCACGAACTTTTCATCTTCTTTCGGGATTTTACTCAATATCAACCTTTTGCTTCATTTTCTCGCAAAATATTCTTCAAAACCAACGCCCTCTTCTTAGAACATGTATGTTAAAATTTCAAGTGAAAATTTGAAAATAAGTTCGCGCACGAACTTTTCATCTTCTTTCGGGATTTTACTCAATATCAACCTTTTGCTTCATTTTCTCGCAAAATATTCTTCAAAATCAACGCCCTCTTCTTAGAACATGAAAAAGAGTTATATGGTCAAATTTGAGGAGAAATTTTGAAACTAAGTTCGCCCACGAACTTTTCATCTTCTTCAGGAATTTTACGAAATATGCACTTTTTGCATCATGTCATCGCAAAGTATTCTTTAAAACCAAAGCACTCGTCTTAGAACTGCAAAAGGAGTTTTATGGTCAAATTTGAAGTGAAAATTTGAAGCTAAGTTCGCGCATGAACTTTTCATCTTCTTTCGGGATTTTACTAGATATGAACCATTTGCTTCATTTTCTCGCAAAGCATTCTTCAAAACCAACGACCTCTTCTTTGAATATGAAAAAGAGTTGTATGGTCAAATTTGAAGTGAAAATTTGAAACTGAGTTTGCGCACGGACTTTTCATCTGCTTTCGCGATTTTTCGAAATATGAACCTTTTGAGTCATTTCGTCGCAAAACATTCTTTAAAACTAAAGCCCTCATCTTAGAACATCAAAATGAGTTATATGGTAAATTTTGAAGTGAAAATTTGAAACTAAGTTCGCGCACGAGCTTTACATCTTCTTTCGGGATTTTAATAAATATCAATCTTTTGCTTCATTTTCTCGCGAAATATTCTTCAAAACCAACGCCCTCTTCTTAGAACATGAAAAAGAGTTTTATGGTCAAATTTGAAGTGAAAATTTGAAACTGAGTTTGCGCACGAACTTTTCATCTTCTTTCGCGATTTTGCGAAATAAGCACGTTTTGAGTCATTTCGTCGCAAAACATTTTTTAAAACCAAAGCCCTCATCTTAGAACATCAAAAGGAGTTATATAGTAAAATTTGAAGTGAAAATTTGAAACTATGTTCGCGCAACAAACTTTTCATCTTCTTTCGGGATTTTACTCGATATGAACCGTTTGCTTCATTTTCTCGCAAAACATTCTTCAAAACCAACGCCCTCTTCTTAGAACATGAAAAAGAGTTATAAGGTAAAATTTGAAGTGAAAATTTGAAACTAAGTTCGCGCACGAACTTTTCATCTTCTTTCGGGATTTTACTAAATATCAATCTTTTGCTTCATTTTCTCGCAAAATAATCTTCAAAACCAACGCCTTCTTCTTAGAACATGAAAAAGAGTTTTATGGTCAAATTTGAAGTAAAAATTTGAAACTGAGTTTGCGCACGAACTTTTCATCTTCTTTCGCGATATTACGAAATATGCACGTTTTGGGTCATTTCGTCTCAAAACATTTTTTAAAACCAAAGCCCTCATCTTAGAAAATAAAAAAGAGTTATATGGTCAAATTTGAAGTGAAAATTTGAAACTAAGTTCTCGCACGAACTTTTCATCTTCTTTCGTGATTTTACTAAATATGAACTGTTTGCTTCATTTTCTCGCAAAAAATTCTTCAAAACCAACGCCCTCTTCTTAGAACATGAAAAAGAGTTATATGGTCAAATTTGAAGTGAAAATTTGAAACTCAGTTCGCGCACGAACTTGTTATCTTCTTTCGGGATTTTACTAAATATCAATCTTTTGCCTCATTTTCTCGCAAAATATTCTTCAAAACCAACGCCCTCTTCTTAGAACATTAAAAAGAGTTTTATGGTCAAATTTGAAGTGAAAATTTGAAACTGAGTTTGCGCACGAACTTTTCATCTTCTTTCGCGATTTTGCGAAATAAGCACGTTTTGAGTCATTTCGTCGCAAAACATTTTTTAAAACCAAAGCCCTCATCTTAGAACATCAAAAGGAGTTATATGGTCAAATTTGAAGTGAAAATTTGAAACTAAGTTCGCGCACGAACTTTTCATCTTCTTTCGGGATTTTACTAAATATCAATCTTTTGCTTCATTTTCTCGCAAAATAATCTTCAAAACCAACGCCTTCTTCTTAGAACATGAAAAAGAGTTTTATGGTCAAATTTGAAGTAAAAATTTGAAACTGAGTTTGCGCACGAACTTTTCATCTTCTTTCGCGATATTACGAAATATGCACGTTTTGGGTCATTTCGTCTCAAAACATTTTTTAAAACCAAAGCCCTCATCTTAGAAAATAAAAAAGAGTTATATGGTCAAATTTGAAGTGAAAATTTGAAACTAAGTTCTCGCACGAACTTTTCATCTTCTTTCGTGATTTTACTAAATATGAACCGTTTGCTTCATTTTCTCGCAAAAAATTCTTCAAAACCAACGCCCTCTTCTTAGAACATGAAAAAGAGTTATATGGTCAAATTTGAAGTGAAAATTTGAAACTCAGTTCGCGCACGAAATTGTCATCTTCTTTCGGGATTTTACTAAATATCAATCTTTTGCCTCATTTTCTCGCAAAATATTCTTCAAAACCAACGCCCTCTTCTTAGAACATTAAAAAGAGTTTTATGGTCAAATTTGAAGTGAAAATTTGAAACTGAGTTTGCGCACGAACTTTTCATTTTCTTTCGCGATTTTAAGAAATATACACGTTTTGAGTCATTTCGTTGCAAAACATTCTTTAAAACCAAAGCCCTCATCTTACAGCATCAAAAGGAATTATATGGTCAAATTTGAAGTGAAAATTTGAAACTAAGTTCGCGCACGAACTTTTCATCTTCTCTCGGGATTTTAGTAAATATGAACTGTTTGCTTCATTTTCTAGCAAAACGTCCATTAAAACCAACGCCCTCTTCTTAGAACATGAACAAGAGTTATATGGTCAAATTTGAAGTGAAAATTTGAAACTGAGTTTGCGCACGAACTTTTCATCTTCTTTCGGGATTTCACAAAATATCAATCTTTTGCTTCATTTTCTCGCAAAATATTCTTCAAAACCAACGCCCTCTTCTTGGAACATGAAAAAGAGTTATATGGTCAAATTTGAAGGGAAAATTTGAAACTAAGTTCGCGCACGAACTTTTCTTCTTCTTTCGAGATTTTACTAAATATCAATCTTTTGCTTCATTTTCTCGCAAAATATTCTTCAAAACCAACGCTCTCTTCTTAGAACATGAAAATGAGTTTTATGGTCAAAGTTGAAGTGAAAATTTGAAACTTAGTTTGCGCAGAAACTTTTCATCGTCTTTCGCGATTTTACAAAATATGAACGTTTTGATTCATTTCGTCGCAAAACATTCTTTAAAACCAAAGCCCTCATCTTAGAACATCAAAAGGAGTTATATGGTAAAATTTGAAGTGAAAATGTGAAACTAAGTTCGCGTACGAACTTTTCATCTTCTTTCGAGATTTTACTAAATATAAACCGTTTGCTTCATTTTCTCACAAAACATTCTTCAAAACCATCGCCCTCTTCTTAGAACATGAAAAAGAGTTATATGGTCAAATTTGAAATGAAAATTTGAAACTAAGTTCGCGCAAGAACTTTTCATCTTCTTTCGGAATTTTACTAAATATCAATCTTTTGATTCATTTTCTCGCAAAATATTCTACAAAACAACGCCCTCTTCTTAGAACATGAAAAAGAGTTTTATGATCAAATTTGAAGTGAAAATTTGAAACTGAGTTTGCGCACGAACTTTTCACCTTCTTTCGCGATTTTACGAAATATGCACGTTTTGAGTCATTTCGTCGCAAAACATTCTTTAAAACCAAAGCCCTTATTTTAGAGCATCAAAAGGAGTTATATGGTCAAATTTGAAGTGAAAATTTGAAACTGAGTTTGCGCACGAACTTTTGATCTTCTTTCGGGATTTTACTAAATATCAATCTTTTGTTTCATTTTCTCGCAAAATATTCTTCAAAACCAACGCCCTCTTCTTAGAACATGAAAAAGAGTTTTATGTTCAAATTTGACGTCAAAATTTGAAACTGAGTTTGCGCACGAACTTTTCGTCTTCTTTCGCGATTTTATGAAATGTGAACGTTTTGAGTCATTTCGTCGCAAAACATTCTTTAAAGCTAAAGCCCTCATCTTAGAACATCAAAAGGAGTTATATGGTAAAATTTGAAGTGAAAATTTGAAACTAAGTTTGCGCACGATCTTTAAATTTTCTTTCGCGATTTTACGAAATATGTACGTTTTGAGTAATTTCGTCGCAAAACATTCTTTGAAACCAATGCCCTCATCTTAAAACATCAAAAGGAGTTATATGGTCAAATTTGAGGAGAAATATTGAAACTAAGTTCGACCACGAACTTTTCATCTTCTTCAGCAATTTTACGAAATATGCACTTTTTGCATCTTGTCATCGCAAAACATTCTTTAAAACTAAAGCACTCGTCTTAGAACTGCAAAAGGAGTTTTATGGTCAAATTTGAAGTGAAAATTTGAAAATAAGTTCGCGCACGAACTTTTCATCTACTTTCGCGATTTTACTAAATACCAACCTTTTGCTTCATTTTCTCGCAAAATATTCTTCAAAACCAACGCCTTCATCTTAGAACATGAAATGGAGTTATATGGTCAAATTTGAAGTGAAAATTTGAAACTGAGTTTGCGCACGAACTTTTCATCTTCTTTCGCGATTTTACGAAATATACACGTTTTGAGTCATTTTGTCGCAAAACATTCTTTAAAACCAAAGCACTCATCTTAGAACATCAAAAGGAGTTATATGGTACAATTTGAAGTGAAAATTTGAAACTAAATTCGCGCACGAACTTTTCATCTTCTTTCGGGATTTTACTAAATATGAACGTTTTGCTTCATTTTCTCGCAAAACATTCTTCAAAACTAATGCCTTCTTCTTAGAACATGAAAAAAGAGTTATAAAGTAAAATTTGAAGTGAAAATTTGAAACTAAGTTTGCCCACGAACTTTAAATTTTTTTTCGCGATTTTACGAAATATACACGTTTTGAGTCAATTCGTCGAAAAACATTCTTTGAAACCAATGCCCTCATCTTAAAACATCAAAAGGAGTTATATGGTCAAATTTGAGGAGAAATATTGAAACTAAGTTCGCCCACGAACTTTTCATCTTCTTCACGAATTTTACGAAATACGCACTTTTTGCATCTTGTCATCGCAAAACATTCTTTAAAACCAAAGCACTCGTCTTAGAACTGCAAAAGGAATTTTATGGTCAAATTTGAAGTGAAAATTTGAAAATAAGTTCGCGCACGAACTTTTCATCTACTTTCGGGATTTTACTAAATATCAACCTTTTGCTTCATTTTCTCGCAAAATATTCTTCAAAACCAACGCCCTCTTCTTAGAACATGAAAAAGAGTTATATGGTCAAACTTGAGGTGGAATTTTGATCTTAAGTTCGCCCAAGAACTGTTCATCTTCTTTAGGAATTTTACGAAATATGCAATTGTTGCATCATTTCATCGAAAAACATTCTTTAAAACCAAAGCACTCATCTTAGAACATCAAAAGGAGTTATATGGTCAAATTTGAAGTGAAAATTTGAAACGAAGTTCGCGAACGAACTTTTCATCTTCTTTCGGGATTTTACTAAATATGAACCTTTTGCTTCATTTTCTCGCAAAACATTCTTCAAAACCAACGCCCTCTTCTTAGAACATGAAAAAGAGTTATAAGGTAAAATTTGAAGTGAAAATTTGAAACTCAGTTCGCGCACGAACTTTTGATCTTCTTTCGGGATTTTACTAAATATCAATCTTTTGTTTCATTTTCTCGCAAAATATTCTTCAAAACCAACGCCCTCTTCTTAGAACTTGAAAAAGAGTTTTATGTTCAAATTTGACGTCAAAATTTGAAACTGAGTTTGCGCACGAACTTTTCGTCTTCTTTCGCGATTTTATGAAATGTGAACGTTTTGAGTCATTTCGTCGCAAAACATTCTTTAAAGCTAAAGCCCTCATCTTAGAACATCAAAAGGAGTTATATGGTAAAATTTGAAGTGAAAATTTGAAACTAAGTTTGCGCACGATCTTTAAATTTTCTTTCGCGATTTTACGAAATATGTACGTTTTGAGTAATTTCGTCGCAAAACATTCTTTGAAACCAATGCCCTCATCTTAAAACATCAAAAGGAGTTATATGGTCAAATTTGAGGAGAAATATTGAAACTAAGTTCGACCACGAACTTTTCATCTTCTTCACGAATTTTACGAAATACGCACTTTTTGCATCTTGTCATCGCAAAACATTCTTTAAAACCAAAGCACTCGTCTTAGAACTGCAAAAGGAATTTTATGGTCAAATTTGAAGTGAAAATTTGAAAATAAGTTCGCGCACGAACTTTTCATCTACTTTCGGGATTTTACTAAATATCAACCTTTTGCTTCATTTTCTCGCAAAATATTCTTCAAAACCAACGCCCTCTTCTTAGAACATGAAAAAGAGTTATATGGTCAAACTTGAGGTGGAATTTTGATCTTAAGTTCGCCCAAGAACTGTTCATCTTCTTTAGGAATTTTACGAAATATGCAATTGTTGCATCATTTCATCGAAAAACATTCTTTAAAACCAAAGCACTCATCTTAGAACATCAAAAGGAGTTATATGGTCAAATTTGAAGTGAAAATTTGAAACGAAGTTCGCGAACGAACTTTTCATCTTCTTTCGGGATTTTACTAAATATGAACCTTTTGCTTCATTTTCTCGCAAAACATTCTTCAAAACCAACGCCCTCTTCTTAGAACATGAAAAAGAGTTATAAGGTAAAATTTGAAGTGAAAATTTGAAACTCAGTTCGCGCACGAACTTTTGATCTTCTTTCGGGATTTTACTAAATATCAATCTTTTGTTTCATTTTCTCGCAAAATATTCTTCAAAACCAACGCCCTCTTCTTAGAACTTGAAAAAGAGTTTTATGTTCAAATTTGACGTCAAAATTTGAAACTGAGTTTGCGCACGAACTTTTCGTCTTCTTTCGCGATTTTATGAAATGTGAACGTTTTGAGTCATTTCGTCGCAAAACATTCTTTAAAGCTAAAGCCCTCATCTTAGAACATCAAAAGGAGTTATATGGTAAAATTTGAAGTGAAAATTTGAAACTAAGTTTGCGCACGATCTTTAAATTTTCTTTCGCGATTTTACGAAATATGTACGTTTTGAGTAATTTCGTCGCAAAACATTCTTTGAAACCAATGCCCTCATCTTAAAACATCAAAAGGAGTTATATGGTCAAATTTGAGGAGAAATATTGAAACTAAGTTCGACCACGAACTTTTCATCTTCTTCAGCAATTTTACGAAATATGCACTTTTTGCATCTTGTCATCGCAAAACATTCTTTAAAACTAAAGCACTCGTCTTAGAACTGCAAAAGGAGTTTTATGGTCAAATTTGAAGTGAAAATTTGAAAATAAGTTCGCGCACGAACTTTTCATCTACTTTCGCGATTTTACTAAATACCAACCTTTTGCTTCATTTTCTCGCAAAATATTCTTCAAAACCAACGCCTTCATCTTAGAACATGAAAAGGAGTTATATGGTCAAATTTGAAGTGAAAATTTGAAACTGAGTTTGCGCACGAACTTTTCATCTTCTTTCGCGATTTTACGAAATATACACGTTTTGAGTCATTTTGTCGCAAAACATTCTTTAAAACCAAAGCACTCATCTTAGAACATCAAAAGGAGTTATATGGTACAATTTGAAGTGAAAATTTGAAACTAAATTCGCGCACGAACTTTTCATCTTCTTTCGGGATTTTACTAAATATGAACGTTTTGCTTCATTTTCTCGCAAAACATTCTTCAAAACTAATGCCTTCTTCTTAGAACATGAAAAAGAGTTATAAAGTAAAATTTGAAGTGAAAATTTGAAACTAAGTTTGCCCACGAACTTTAAATTTTTTTTCGCGATTTTACGAAATATACACGTTTTGAGTCAATTCGTCGAAAAACATTCTTTGAAACCAATGCCCTCATCTTAAAACATCAAAAGGAGTTATATGGTCAAATTTGAGGAGAAATATTGAAACTAAGTTCGCCCACGAACTTTTCATCTTCTTCACGAATTTTACGAAATACGCACTTTTTGCATCATGTCATCGCAAAACATTCTTTAAAACCAAAGCACTCGTCTTAGAACTGCAAAAGGAATTTTATGGTCAAATTTGAAGTGAAAATTTGAAAATAAGTTCGCGCACGAACTTTTCATCTACTTTCGGGATTTTACTAAATATCAACCTTTTGCTTCATTTTCTCGCAAAATATTCTTCAAAACCAACGCCCTCTTCTTAGAACATGAAAAAGAGTTATATGGTCAAACTTGAGGTGGAATTTTGATCTTAAGTTCGCCCAAGAACTTTTCATCTTCTTTAGGAATTTTACGAAATATGCAATTGTTGCATCATTTCATCGAAAAACATTCTTTAAAACCAAAGCACTCATCTTAGAACATCAAAAGGAGTTATATGGTCAAATTTGAAGTGAAAATTTGAAACAAAGTTCGCGAACGAACTTTTCATCTTCTTTCGGGATTTTACTAAATATGAACCTTTTGCTTCATTTTCTCGCAAAACATTCTTCAAAACCAACGCCCTCTTCTTAGAACATGAAAAAGAGTTATAAGGTAAAATTTGAAGTGAAAATTTGAAACTAAGTTCGCGCACGAACTTTTCATCTTCTTTCGGGAATTTAATAAATATCAACCTTTTGCTTCATTTTCTCGCAAAACATTCTTTAAAACCAACGCCCTCTTCTTAGAACATGAAAAGGAACTATATGGTCAAATTTGAGGTAAAAATTTGAAACTAAGTTTGCGCACGAACTTTAAATTTTTTTTCACGAATTTACGAAATATGCACGTTTTGAGTCATTTCGTCGCAAAACATTCTTTGAAACCAATGCCCTCATCTTAAAACATCAAAAGGAGTTATATGGTCAAATTTGAAGTGAAAATTTGAAACTAAGTTCGCGCACGAACTTTTCATCTTCTTTCGGGATTTTACTACATATCAATCTTTTGCTTCATTTTCTCGCAAAACATTCTTCAAAACCAACGCCCTCTTCTTAGAACATGAAAAAGAGTTATAAGGTAAAATTTGAAGTGAAAATTTGAAACTAAGTTCGCTCACAAAGTTTTCATCTTCTTTCGGGATTTTACTAAATATGAACCGTTTGCTTCATTTTCTCGCAAAACATTCTTCAAAACCAACGCCCTCTTCTTAGAACATGAAAAAGAGTTATATGGTCAAATTTGAAGTGAAAATTTGAAACCAAGTTTGCCACACGAACTTCTAATCTTCTTTCGCGATTTTACGAAATATGCACGTTTTAAGTCATTTCGTCGCAAACATTCTTTGAAATCGAATCCCTCATCTTAGAACATCAAATGGAGTTATATGGTCAAATTTGAAGTGAAAATTCGAAACTATGTTCGCGCACGAACTGTCACGCCCCGTTTCCGGAAACGCGACTGGGTGCTCTCTCCGCACCCTTCCTAGGTCACTAGTGTGAACATCCGGGATCAACCGGAAATCTGGTGGCACCTCCCCGTATATCGGAGAGTGCCCACCTGCATCAGAAACGCAGCAACAACAACATCACACTAGCAACCTAGCAAGGGTGCGGAGAGAGCACCCAGTCGCGTTTCCGGAAACGGGGCGTGACAATTTGGTATCTATGCGAGGTTTACGACTCTTTATAGGATCTGGGGTGTTGGGTCCTAATTGTAGAGTAGTATATCCAGGCCATGTCACGACTGCTACTGATCCGGTATGTTTTCTTTTCCCCTTAAATCCTCGTTTGAGTAGTGGGTTAAATGGTATTGTCTGTTTGCCATGCAGATGAATACCCGTAGAACTACCAGGTCCGAGAGTGGGACTGTAGTACCTCGTGGCAGAGGCCGACGGGGAGTTGGTAGGGGCCGAGGTAGAGGCCGTAGTGTTGGGGTGGAACGTGTCACAAGAGGCACTCCTAGCACTGAGGATTCGGTTCCGAATGTGGATCCGGAGTTGAGAGAGGAAGAGATAGTTCAAGAGGGACTACCGATGGAGAGTGATGATCAGCAGGCACCACCTGAGGTGCAGGTTGCTCCTGTTACTACAGTGGGGCAACCAGTGACGATGGAGAGTCTTACTAGTTTTATGATGAGTATGGTGCAGACACAGACGCAGACCATAGCTCAGGCAGTGGCTCAGGCGATGAGTGCTACTGGCACTCGTGCTGAGGGAGTTGTACCAGAGGCTACAACTGAGGTAGCAGCAGTACCTAGAGCTGGGAGAGGGATGTATGAGGTGGACCAATTGAGGAGGACTACTCCTCCAACATTTTCTGGAGATGGAACGGGTGTGGGGGCGGAGGAGTTGTTCAACCAGCTGAGTATGAGAATGGACACTCTTGAGATACCCGATGAGAGACGGGTGAAGTTTGTGTTCTATTATCTGAGTGGAGTGGCCTAGGTACATTCTTGATTTTGAATAGTTGGGCAAGAGTTTTGTGTGATTTTGGAGCTACTTCGTCGTTTATTACTAGTTCGTTAGCGAATGCACTAGCGGTGGAGATTTCGCCGATTAGACGAATGTTCACGGTATCCTCACCATTCGGATACTTTACCACATTGGAGGGGGTAGTGTTCGGTTGTGAGTGTCGGTTTGGAGAAATATCTCTGAAAGCTGACTTGTATGTATTAGATTTCCAGGATTTTGATGTGATTCTTGGAGTTGATTGGTTGACAAAGCACCAAGGGTTGCTTGACTTCTGGGAGAGGAAGATTACTCTTAGAGTACCCGAGGGAGGAGTGATTCAGTTGAGGGGATCGAAGGGGATTCCATGCCCACATTTCATGGATAATCCTTCGTACCAAGATTGTTGAGTCGCAAGTTTGGTGAGTTCGGCTCCTAAGGGAGAGGTAGCTACCATGATTAGGGTAGTGGAAGAATTTATGGATGTATTTCCGGAGGAGTTGCCGGGATTACCTCCGAAGAGGGAGATTGACTTTGCTATCGAGTTACATCCGAACGTCAAACCGATTTCGATTCCGCCGTATCGGATGGCTCCAGCAGAGTTGAAGGAGTTGAGTTCTCAATTAGAGGAGTTGCTAGACTTGGGATTCATCAGACCGAGTGTGTCCCTGTGGGGAGCACCGGTGTTGTTCGTCAAGAAGAAAGACGGAAGTTTGAGGATGTGTATTGATTATAGGCAGTTGAATAAGGTTACAGTGAGGAATAAGTATCCGTTGCCTAGGATCAATGATTTGTTTGACCAATTGAGAGGTGCTAGACATTTCTCTAAGATTGACTGGAGGTCGGGTTATCATCAGTTGAGGATTAAGGATGAGGATATCCAGAAAACAGCGTTTAGAACTCGTTATGGGCATTATGAGTTTCTTGTGATGCCGTTTGGGTTGACAAATGCCCCAGCGGTGTTCATGGACCTAATGCAAAGGGTTCTTAGACCGTTTCTGGATAACTTTGTTGTGGTGTTTATAGATGATATATTGATCTATTCTCCTACGGAGGAAGAGCATGAGGAACACTTAAGAGTAGTGTTACAGACGTTGAGGGAGAATCAACTGTATGCTAAATTGAGTAAGTGTGAATTTTGGGCCACGGAAGTAAAGTTCCTAGGCCATGTGATCACTCAAGAAGGCATAGCGGTTGACTACTCCAAAGTTGAGTCGGTTTTGAATTGGGAGAGACCAAAGAATGTGACAGAGATCCGGAGTTTTCTAGGATTGGCGGGTTACTACCGGAGATTTATTGAGGATTTTTCGAGAGTTGCTTCGCCGATGACGCAGCTCACAAAGAAGGGCACACCGTTTGTGTGGACAGACGAATGTGAGGCCGCATTTGAAGAGTTGAAGAAGAGGTTGACAACACCTCCAGTGTTAGTAGTTCCGGAGAGGAATGTTGGCTATCAGGTGTATTGTGATGCATCTGGAGTTGGGTTGGGTTGTGTGTTGATGCAGCAGGGCCGAGTGATAGAGTATGGTTCGAGGTTGCTGAAGACACATGAGAGGAACTATCCAGTGCATGATCTGGAGTTGGCGGCAGTAGTATTTGCTCTTAAGCAATGGAGGTACTATCTCTACAGAGAGACGTTTGAGGTGTTCTCGGATCACAAAAGCCTTAAGTACCTATTCACCCAAAAGGAGTTGAACTTACGGCAAAGGCGGTGGATGGAGTACTTAGAGGATTTTGATTTTAATTTGCAATACCATCCAGGTAAAGCAAATGTGGTTGCGGATGCTTTGAGTAGGAAGCAGAGAGTTGCTAGCCTATTCATGCATGAGTGGAAAATTGTGGAGACAATCAATGAGTTTGGATTGGAGTTGAGGAGTCAAGAGGAAAAGATGCATTTGTGTTCTATGACTTCGAGACCTATGATGGTTCAGAAGGTTATAGATGCACAAAACGGAGATCATACATTTGATGTGATTGATGAGAGTCTTGGATGGGTTCGAGGGAATGATGGTGGAGTACGATATGCGGGAAGGTTAGTGGTTCCCAAAGATGATGAGTTGAGACAGGAGATTCTAAGGGAAGCACATCATTCTTGGTTTGCTATGCATCCCGGGGGTACGCAGATGTACCGAGACTTGAAGCAGAGTTTCTGGTGGAAGGGCATGAAAGCCGATGTTGCTAGATTTGTGACGAAGTGTCTTACTTGCCAACAAGTGAAGGCAGAACATCAGAGACCAGCTGGATTGTTGCAACCATTACCAGTATCGGAATGGAAGTGGGAGAAGATCACAATGGACTTTGTGACGGCATTGCCAATGACTCAGAGGAGGCATGATGCGGTTTGGGTGATAGTGGACAGATTGACTAAGTCTGCACACTTCTTACCCATGAACAAGACGGATTCATTGGAGACCTTGAGTACTATGTATGTCAAGGAGATTGTGAGACTTCACGGAATTCCATTATCTATTGTGTCGGACCGAGACCCGAGGTTCACAGGTAGATTCTGGAGTGGTTTACAGGAGGCATTGGGAACGAAGTTGGATTTCTCTACAGCATATCATCCTCAGAGTGATGGACAGAGTGAGAGAACCATACAGGTTTTGGAGGATATGCTACGGGCATGTGTAGTTGATTTTGGAGGAAGTTGAGATCGGTACTTATATTTGGCAGAGTTTGTGTATAACAACTCTTTCCAAAGTAGTATCGGGATGGCACCTTATGAGGCACTCTACGGGAGGCCTTGTAGGTCGCCTTTGTGTTGGGCAGAGGTTGGTGAGAAAGTTGTGTCAGGACCGGAGATGGTCAAAGAAGCACGAGAGAGAGTTGATGAGATATGGAAGCGGTTGATCACCGCACAGAGCCGACAGAAGTCTTATGCTGACCGGAGGAGTAGACCTTTGGAGTTCGCTGTAGGCGATAAGGTTTTCTTGAAGGTTAGTCCGAGACGGGGAATTCAGAGATATAGCAAGCATGGGAAGTTGGCACCGAGGTTTGTGGGGCCATTTGAGATTTTGGAGACAGTTGGACCGGTGGCGTACCGTTTGACACATCCACCGAAGCTTGAGAAGGTTCACAATGTATTCCATGTATCTATGCTTCGAAAATATGAGCCGGATCCGTCGCATGTGATAGATTGGACTACGTTGGAAGTTGAGGAAGATGGGAGCTACACTCTTCACCCGGTGAAGATTCTAGACCGACAGAACAAGGTCACGAGGTCGAGTGTGATACCATTGGTAAAAGTGATGTGGATGTACCACGGAGTTGAAGAAGCAACTTGGGAGTTGGAGTCTCGAATGAAGGAAAGGTACCCGGAGTTGTTCGGAGATTCAGGTACGTGTGTGTAGTTAAATTTCGGGACGAAATTTTATTAAGGGGGGGAGGATGTGAAACCCCGACCCAAAAATTTTAGTTTTGAGTCGAAATACGGATGATCCGTGAGGTACAAAATCATAGAAAAATAGTTTTGGAGCTTGGTTCGGTAAATGGGGCATAACTTTTAGTATACATGTCCGTTTCGGGCCCGTAATATATCAAATCGAAGCTTGAACCGAGCCAAAAAATAAAAGTGAGAAAAACTGGGTTGCTGGAAAATAGGAACCGTCCGGAGGGTTAAAACAGCCGTCCGGACGGTTTGTGAAGGAACTGGGGCAGATTCATTTTTAGAGAAAAATTTTGGTGCTGTGAACAGTAGACCGTCCGGACGGTCTAACGAGGCGTCCGGACGGTTAAGCCTGTGAAGTGGGCAGAGAGTGGAGGAAGAGGCAAGCGTCCGGACGGTCACTTGAGGCGTCCGGACGGTTATCGGGAAATCAGTTTTTAAGCTTAGTTTCAGACATTTCCTGCATATTTTCTTCTTGGGAGCCCGACTAGAGAGAGAAAGTGAGAGAGAAGAAGAGAGAGAAGGAGATTTTGGCAAGAGATTGACTTGGAGATTGTGGATTGATGATCCTTGAAGCTAAGCAAGGAAGATTCAAGGTTGATTCAAGTGATTTGGTAAGTTTTTCTTAGTTTTTGGAAATTCTAGGTTTTTCTAGATTTGCTAGATTCTTGAAGAGTTGGGTGCTATGCTTTAGATATGTTGTTTATAGGTTGATTTTGGATGTTTATGTAGATTGGTTTGTGTTTTGGAGTTGAGTTGAGCTTGGAGTGAGTTAGAGGATTTTGGAAGGAATTTCTAGAGAGAGAAGTAAGTGATTTCGAATTTATGGATTTAATTGATGTTTATATGAGTTATGGTTGATATATTGATGCTTGTGAGGGTTCGGTTATGCCACATTGTAGGTTTGGGCAAACCGGAACCCTAGGAACGGAATTTGGGAAATTGTGGTAATTTACTCGACACGAGGTAGGGGATATCCAACCATACTTTCTATCATTCGTTTTCGATATGTAAAGAGCTTTTCGATTCCTCATTGGTCGTTCCATTTGTGTTTCCACCTTAATTGCTCCTAAGGGGAAACGAACCCTAATTGTGATTCTTGTTGATTCTTGATGTTGCATGACCCGAGTGTGTGTGTTCCATCTCCTATGGACACGATGTGATTTCCGTTCATGCATCATGGTAGTTATGTATATATATATATGTAGGTTGTTCATATATATATCTATTCAGCATGTCATGACATAATGCATTACAGTTGCATGGGGGACCGGGTATGGACTCGGGAACCTTTAGGTTTCTTGAAAGCTACTTGGGGGGATGACGAGGTGATGAGAGTTACCACTGAGTCATGTGAACTCCAAGTAGGATAACGCACTAGGGGTAAGGTCAAGAGTGACTTGCCTTGTGGGGTGCGGGCGTGATAGGTTCACGCAACCGGATGATCCTAGGAGTGGTTGGTTGTGGTGAGCTTGCTCCCGTGCAATATTTCATTGAGTTGCAATGATATTGTGGTTGTTATGCTCCGAAGGGGTTATCCGGGTAAATGTTGATGTGAATTGTTGAGTATACGTTCATGTGGTAGGAACATATTGATGCATTACTTTCCTTTGGTTCAGCTTATATTGATGTTTACTTCATATCCTACTGAGCTTCTAGCTCACTCCTTTACTTTCTTCCTTCTACAGGAGACACTGGTACAGGTACTGGTACTGCGGATCGGTGAGCAGGTCGTGTCATGGATGGCGCTGGATAGAATAGGGTGCTAGAGATATACTCTATGCATGTGGGTGTACGTAGTATATCTTTGTTGAGAGAATATAACCATTTGGCACTGTGGTGCTTGTATGTGGATGTAGATGTTGATTTATGGTTATATTTGATGTTTTATAAATCTGTGTGTTGATTTATATGTGATGCCATCAGTTTGTGCATGCTGGTAGTGGATGGCCTGAGGCCTAGGGTCAGGATTGCATGTGGTTGAGGCCCGAGGCCTATGTTTGCTAGGTTGCTAGTGTGATGTTGTTGTTGCTGCGTTTCTGATGCAGGTGGGCACTCTCCGATATACGGGGAGGTGCCGCCGGATTTCCGGTTGATCCCGGATGCTCACACTAGTGACCTAGGAAGGGTGCGGAGAGAGCACCCAGTCGCGTTTCCGGAAACGGGGCGTGACACGAACTTTTCATATTCTTTCGCGATTTTACGAAATATGAACGTTTTGAGTCATTTCGTCGGAAAACGTTCTTTAAAACCAAAGCCCTCATCTTAGAACATCAAAAGGAGTTATATGGTAAAATTTGAAGTGAAAATTTGAAACTAAGTTCGCACACGAACTTTTCATCTTCTTTCGGGATTTTACTAAATATGAACCGTTTGCTTCATTTTCTCGCAAAACATTCTTCAAAACCAACGCCCTCTTCTTAGAACATGAAAAAGAGTTATATGGTAAATTTTAAGTGAAAATTTGAAACTAAGTTCACGCACGAACTTTTCATCTTCTTTCGGGATTTTACTAAATATCAAACTTTTGCTTCATTTTCTCGCAAAATATTCTTCAAAACCAACGCCCTCTTC
Organism: Euonymus europaeus; assembly: GCA_963580455.1. Classification (NCBI taxonomy): domain Eukaryota; kingdom Viridiplantae; phylum Streptophyta; class Magnoliopsida; order Celastrales; family Celastraceae; genus Euonymus; species Euonymus europaeus. The sequence goes on along the minus strand of OY756960.1, from coordinate 11,182,191 downwards.
TTAGAACATGAAAAAGAGTTTTATGGTCAAATTTAAATTGAAAATTTGAAACTGAGTTTGCGCACGAACTTTTCATCTTCTTTCGCGATGTTACGAAATATGCACATTTTTGGTCATTTCGTCTCAAAACATTCTTTAAAACCAAAGCCCTCATCTTAGAGCATCAAAATGAGTTATATGGTCAAATTTGAAGTGAAAATCTGAAACTAAGTTCGCGCACGAACTTTTCATCTTCTCTTGGGATTTTACTAAATATGAACCTTTTGCTTCATTTTCTAGCAAAACGTTCTTCAAAACCAACGCCCTCTTCTTAGAACATGAAAAAGAGTTATATGGTCAAATTTGAAGTGAAAATTTCAAACTACGTTCGCGCACGAACTTTTCATCTTCTTTCGGGATTTTACTAAATAAAAACATTTTGCTTTATTTTCTTGCAAAACATTCTTCAAAACCAACGCCCTCTTCTTAGAACATGAAACGGGATTTTACTAAATATGAACATTTTGCTTTATTTTCTTGCAAAACATTCTTCAAAACCAACGCCCTCTTCTTAGAAATGAAAAAGAGTTATATGTTAAAATTTGAAGTGAAAATTTGAAACTAAGTTCGCGCACGAACTTTTCATCTTCTTTCGGGATTTTACTAAATAAGAACATTTTGCTTTATTTTCTCGCAAAACATTCTTCAAAACCAACGCCCTCTTCTTAGAACATGAAAAAGAGTTATATGTTAAAATTTGAAGTGAAAATTTGAAACTATGTTCGCGCACGAACTTTTCATCTTCTTTCGGGATTTTACTAAATATGAACATTTTGCTTTATTTTCTTGCAAAACATTCTTCAAAACCAACGCCCTCTTCTTAGAACATGAAAAAGAGTTATATGTTAAAATTTGAAGTGAAAATTTGAAACTAAGTTCGCGCACGAACTTTTCATCGTCTTTCGGGATTTTACTAAATATGAACATTTTGCTTCATTTTTTCGCAAAACATTTTCAAAACCAACGCCCTCTTCTTAGAACATGAAAAAGAGTTATATGTTAAAATTTGAAGTGAAAATTTGAAAATAAGTTCGCGCACGAACTTTTCATCTTCTTTCGGGATTCTACTGTATATCAACCTTTTGCTTCATTTTCTCGCAAAATATTCTTCAAAACCAACGCCCTCTTCTTAGAACATGAAAAAGAGTTATATGGTCAAATTTGAGGAGAAATATTGAAACTAAGTTCGCCCACGAACTTTTCATCTTCTTCAGGAATTTTACGAAATATGCACTTTTTGCATCATGTCATCGCAAAACATTCTTTAAAACCAAAGCACTCAACTTAGAACTGCAAAAGGTGTTTTATGGTCAAATTTGAAGTGAAAATTTCAAAATAAGTTCGCGCACGAACTTTTCATCTTCTTTTGGGATTTTACTAAATATCAACCTTTTGCTTCATTTTCTCGCAAAATATTCTTCAAAACCAACGCCCTCTTCTTAGAACATGAAAAAGAGTTATATGGTCAAATTTGAGGTGAAATTTTGATCTTAAGTTTGCCCAAGAACTTTTCATCTTCTTTAGGAATTTTACGAAATATGCAAATGTTGCATCATTTCATCGAAAAACATTCTTTAAAACCAAAGCACTCCTCTTAGAACATCAAAAGGAGTTATATGGTCAAATTTGAAGTGAAAATTTGAAACGAAGTTCGCGCACAAACTTTTCATCTTCTTTCGGGATTTTACTAAATATGAACCTTTTGCTTCATTTTCTCGCAAAACATTCTTCAAAACCAACGACCTCTTCTTAGAACATGAAAAAGAGTTATAAGGTAAAATTTGAAGTGAAAATTTGAAACTAAGTTCGCGCACGAACTTTTCATCTTCTTTCGGGAATTTAATAAATATCAACCTTTTGCTTCATTTTCTCGCAAGACAATCTTCAAAACCAACGCCCTCTTCTTAGAACATGAAAATGAACTATATGGTCAAATTTGAGGTAAAAATTTGAAAATAAGTTTGCGCACGAATTTTAAATTTTTTTTCGCGATTTTACGAAATATACACGTTTTGAGTCATTTCGTCGCAAAACATTCTTTTAAACCAATGCCCTCATCTTAAAACATCAAAAGGAGTTATATGGTCAAACTTGAAGTGAAAATTTGAAACTAAGTTCGCGCACGAACTTTTCATCTTCTATTGGGATTTTACTAAATATCAATCTTTTGCTTCATTTTCTCGCAAAAATATTCTTCAAAACAACGCCCTCTTCTTAGAACAAGAAAAAGAGTTTTATGGTCAAACTTGGAGTGAAAATTTGAAACTGAGTTTGCGCACGAACTTTTCATCTTCTTTCGCGATTTTAGGAAATATGCACGTTTTGAGTCATTTCGTCGCAAAATATTCTTTAAAACCAAAGCCCTCATCTTAGAACATCAAAAGTAGTTATATGGTCAAATTTGAAACTAAGTTCGCGCACAAACTTTTCATCTTCTTTCGGGATTTTACTAAATATGAACCGTTTGCTTCATTTTCTCGCAAAACATTCTTCAAAACCAACGCCCTCTTCTTAGAACATGAAAAAGAGTTATAAGGTAAAATTTGAAGTGAAAATTTGAAACTAAGTTCGCGCACGAACTTTTCATTTTCTTTCGGGATTTTACTAAATATCAATCTTTTGCTTCATTTTCTCACAAAATATTCTTCAAAACCAACGCCCTCTTCTTAGAACAAGAAAAAGAGTTTTATGGTCAAACTTGGAGTGAAAATTTGAAACTGAGTTTGCGCACGAACTTTTCATCTTCTTTCGCGATTTTAGGAAATATTCACGTTTTGAGTCATTTCGTCGCAAAATATTCTTTAAAACCAAAGCCCTCATCTTAGAACATCAAAAGTAGTTATATGGCCAAATTTGAAACTAAGTTCGCGAACGAACTTTTCATCTTCTTTTGGGATTTTACTAAATATGAACCGTTTGCTTCATTTTCTCGCAAAACATTCTTCAAAACCAACGCCCTCTTCTTAGAACATGAAAATGAGTTATATGGTCAAATTTGAAGTGAAAATTTGAAACCAAGTTTGCGCGCACGAATTTCTAATCTTCTTTCGCGATTTTACGAAATATGCACGTTTTAAGTCATTTCGTCGCAAAACATTCTTTGAAATCAAAGCCCTCATCTTAGAACATCAAAACGTGTTATATGGTCAAATTTATAGTGAAAATTTGAAATTAAATTCGCGCACGAACTTTTCATCTTCTTTCGGGATTTTACTAAATATGAACATTTTGCTTTATTTTTTTGCAAAACATTCTTCAAAACCAACGCCCTCTTCTTAGAACATGAAAAAGAGTTATATGGTCAAATTTGAGGAGAAATATTGAAACTAAGTTCGCCCACGAACTTTTCATCTTCTTCAGGAATTTTACGAAATATGCACTTTTTGCATCATGTCATCGCAAAACATTCTTTAAAACCAAAGCACTCAACTTAGAACTGCAAAAGGTGTTTTATGGTCAAATTTGAAGTGAAAATTTCAAAATAAGTTCGCGCACGAACTTTTCATCTTCTTTTGGGATTTTACTATATATCAACCTTTTGCTTCATTTTCTCGCAAAATATTCTTCAAAACCAACGCCCTCTTCTTAGAACATGAAAAAGAGTTATATGGTCAAATTTGAGGTGAAATTTTGATCTTAAGTTTGCCCAAGAACTTTTCATCTTCTTTAGGAATTTTACGAAATATGCAAATGTTGCATCATTTCATCGAAAAACATTCTTTAAAACCAAAGCACTCCTCTTAGAACATCAAAAGGAGTTATATGGTCAAATTTGAAGTGAAAATTTGAAACGAAGTTCGCGCACAAATTTTTCATCTTCTTTCGGGATTTTACTAAATATGAACCTTTTGCTTCATTTTCTCGCAAAACATTCTTCAAAACCAACGACCTCTTCTTAGAACATGAAAAAGAGTTATAAGGTAAAATTTGAAGTGCAAATTTGAAACTAAGTTCGCGCACGAACTTTTCATCTTCTTTCGGGAATTTAATAAATATCAACATTTTGCTTCATTTTCTCGCAAGACAATCTTCAAAACCAACGCCCTCTTCTTAGAACATGAAAATGAACTATATGGTCAAATTTGAGGTAAAAATTTGAAACTAAGTTTGCGCACGAATTTTAATTTTTTTTTCGCGATTTTACGAAATATGCACGTTTTGAGTCATTTCGTCGCAAAACATTCTTTTAAACCAATGCCTTCATCTTAAAACATCAAAAGGAGTTATATGGTCAAACTTGAAGTGAAAATTTGAAACCAAGTTCGCGCACGAACTTTTCATCTTCTATTGGGATTTTACTAAATATCAATCTTTTGCTTCATTTTCTCGCAAAATATTCTTCAAAACCAACGCCCTCTTCTTAGAACAACAAAAAGAGTTTTATGGTCAAACTTGGAGTGAAAATTTGAAACTGAGTTTGCGCACGAACTTTTCATCTTCTTTCGCGATTTTAGGAAATATTCACGTTTTGAGTCATTTCGTCGCAAAATATTCTTTAAAACCAAAGCCCTCATCTTAGAACATCAAATGTAGTTATATGGTCAAATTTGAAACTAAGTTCGCGAACGAACTTTTCATCTTCTTTTGGGATTTTACTAAATATGAACCGTTTGCTTCATTTTCTCGCAAAACATTCTTCAAAACCAACGCCCTCTTCTTAGAACATGAAAATGAGTTATATGGTCAAATTTGAAGTGAAAATTTGAAACCAAGTTTGCGCGCACGAATTTCTAATCTTCTTTCGCGATTTTACGAAATATGCACGTTTTAAGTCATTTCGTCGCAAAACATTCTTTGAAATCAAAGCCCTCATCTTAGAACATCAAAAGGTGTTATATGGTCAAATTTGAAGTGAAAATTTGAAATTAAATTTGCGCACGAACTTTTCATCTTCTTTCGGGATTTTACTAAATATGAACATTTTGCTTTATTTTTTTGCAAAACATTCTTCAAAACCAACGCCCTTTTCTTAGAACATGAAAAAGAGTTATATGGTCAAATTTGAGGAGAAATATTGAAACTAAGTTCGCCCACGAACTTTTCATCTTCTTCAGGAATTTTACGAAATATGCACTTTTTGCATCATGTCATCGCAAAACATTCTTTAAAACCAAAGCACTCAACTTAGAACTGCAAAAGGTGTTTTATGGTCAAATTTGAAGCGAAAATTTCAAAATAAGTTCGCGCACGAACTTTTCATCTTCTTTTGGGATTTTACTAAATATCAACCTTTTGCTTCATTTTCTCGCAAAATATTCTTCAAAACCAACGCCCTCTTCTTAGAACATGAAAAAGAGTTATATGGTCAAATTTGAGGTGAAATTTTGATCTTAAGTTTGCCCAAGAACTTTTCATATTCTTTAGGAATTTTACGAAATATGCAAATGTTGCATCATTTCATCGAAAAACATTCTTTAAAACCAAAGCACTCCTCTTAGAACATCAAAAGGAGTTATATGGTCAAATTTGAAGTGAAAATTTGAAACGAAGTTCGCGCACAAACTTTTCATCTTCTTTCGGGATTTTACTAAATATGAACTTTTGCTTCATTTTCTCGCAAAACATTCTTCAAAACCAACGACCTCTTCTTAGAACATGAAAAAGAGTTATAAGGTAAAATTTGAAGTGCAAATTTGAAACTAAGTTCGCGCACGAACTTTTCATCTTCTTTCGGGAATTTAATAAATATCAACCTTTTGCTTCATTTTCTCGCAAGACAATCTTCAAAACCAACGCCCTCTTCTTAGAACATGAAAATGAACTATATGGTCAAATTTGAGGTAAAAATTTGAAACTAAGTTTGCGCACGAATTTTAAATTTTTTTTCGCAATTTTACGAAATATGCACGTTTTGAGTCATTTCGTCGCAAAACATTCTTTTAAACCAATGCCCTCATCTTAAAACATCAAAAGGAGTTATATGGTCAAACTTGAAGTGAAAATTTGAAACCAAGTTCGCGCACGAACTTTTCATCTTCTATTGGGATTTTACTAAATATCAATCTTTTGCTTCATTTTCTCGCAAAATATTCTTCAAAACCAACGCCCTCTTCTTAGAACAAGAAAAAGAGTTTTATGGTCAAACTTGGAGTGAAAATTTGAAACTGAGTTTGCGCACGACCTTTTCATCTTCTTTCGCGATTTTAGGAAATATTCACGTTTTGAGTCATTTCGTCGCAAAATATTCTTTAAAACCAAAGCCCTCATCTTAGAACATCAAATGTAGTTATATGGTCAAATTTGAAACTAAGTTCGCGAACGAACTTTTCATCTTCTTTTGGGATTTTACTAAATATGAACCGTTTGCTTCATTTTCTCGCAAAACATTCTTCAAAACCAACGCCCTCTTCTTAGAACATGAAAATGAGTTATATGGTCAAATTTGAAGTGAAAATTTGAAACCAAGTTTGCGCGCACGAATTTCTAATCTTCTTTCGCGATTTTACGAAATATGCACGTTTTAAGTCATTTCGTCGCAAAACATTCTTTGAAATCAAAGCCCTCATCTTAGAACATCAAAAGGTGTTATATGGTCAAATTTGAAGTGAAAATTTGAAATTAAATTCGCGCACGAACTTTTCATCTTCTTTCGGGATTTTACTAAATATGAACATTTTGCTTTATTTTTTTGCAAAACATTCTTCAAAACCAACGCCCTTTTCTTAGAACATGAAAAAGAGTTATATGGTCAAATTTGAGGAGAAATATTGAAACTAAGTTCGCCCACGAACTTTTCATCTTCTTCAGGAATTTTACGAAATATGCACTTTTTGCATCATGTCATCGCAAAACATTCTTTAAAACCAAAGCACTCAACTTAGAACTGCAAAAGGTGTTTTATGGTCAAATTTGAAGTGAAAATTTCAAAATAAGTTCGCGCACGAACTTTTCATCTTCTTTTGGGATTTTACTAAATATCAACCTTTTGCTTCATTTTCTCGCAAAATATTCTTCAAAACCAACGCCCTCTTCTTAGAACATGAAAAAGAGTTATATGGTCAAATTTGAGGTGAAATTTTGATCTTAAGTTTGCCCAAGAACTTTTCATCTTCTTTAGGAATTTTACGAAATATGCAAATGTTGCATCATTTCATCGAAAAACATTCTTTAAAACCAAAGCACTCCTCTTAGAACATCAAAAGGAGTTATATGGTCAAATTTGAAGTGAAAATTTGAAACGAAGTTCGCGCACAAACTTTTCATCTTCTTTCGGGATTTTACTAAATATGAACTTTTGCTTCATTTTCTCGCAAAACATTCTTCAAAACCAACGACCTCTTCTTAGAACATGAAAAAGAGTTATAAGGTAAAATTTGAAGTGCAAATTTGAAACTAAGTTCGCGCACGAACTTTTCATCTTCTTTCGGGAATTTAATAAATATCAACCTTTTGCTTCATTTTCTCGCAAGACAATCTTCAAAACCAACGCCCTCTTCTTAGAACATGAAAATGAACTATATGGTCAAATTTGAGGTAAAAATTTGAAACTAAGTTTGCGCACGAATTTTAAATTTTTTTTCGCAATTTTACGAAATATGCACGTTTTGAGTCATTTCGTCGCAAAACATTCTTTTAAACCAATGCCCTCATCTTAAAACATCAAAAGGAGTTATATGGTCAAACTTGAAGTGAAAATTTGAAACCAAGTTCGCGCACGAACTTTTCATCTTCTATTGGGATTTTACTAAATATCAATCTTTTGCTTCATTTTCTCGCAAAATATTCTTCAAAACCAACGCCCTCTTCTTAGAACAAGAAAAAGAGTTTTATGGTCAAACTTGGAGTGAAAATTTGAAACTGAGTTTGCGCACGAACTTTTCATCTTCTTTCGCGATTTTAGGAAATATTCACGTTTTGAGTCATTTTGTCGCAAAATATTCTTTAAAACCAAAGCCCTCATCTTAGAACATCAAATGTAGTTATATGGTCTAATTTGAAACGAAGTTCGCGCACAATCTTTTCATCTTCTTTCGGGATTTTACTAAATATGAACCTTTTGCTTCATTTTCTCGCAACACATTCTTCAAAACCAACGACCTCTTCTTAGAACATGAAAAAGTGTTATAAGGTAAAATTTGAAGTTCAAATTTGAAACTAAGTTCGCGCACGAACTTTTCATCTTCTTTCGGGAATTTAATAAATATCAACCTTTTGCTTCATTTTCTCGCAAGACAATCTTCAAAACCAACGCCCTCTTCTTAGAACATGAAAATGAACTATATGGTCAAATTTGAGGTAAAAATTTGAAACTAAGTTTGCGCACGAATTTTAAATTTTTTTTCGCAATTTTACGAAATATGCACGTTTTGAGTCATTTCGTCGCAAAACATTCTTTTAAACCAATGCCCTCATCTTAAAACATCAAAAGGAGTTATATGGTCAAACTTGAAGTGAAAATTTGAAACCAAGTTCGCGCACGAACTTTTCATCTTCTATTGGGATTTTACTAAATATCAATCTTTTGCTTCATTTTCTCGCAAAATATTCTTCAAAACCAACGCCCTCTTCTTAGAACAAGAAAAAGAGTTTTATGGTCAAACTTGGAGTGAAAATTGGAAACTGAGTTTGCGCACGAACTTTTCATCTTCTTTCGCGATTTTAGGAAATATTCACGTTTTGAGTCATTTCGTCGCAAAATATTCTTTAAAACCAAAGCCCTCATCTTAGAACATCAAATGTAGTTATATGGTCAAATTTGAAACTAAGTTCGCGAACGAACTTTTCATCTTCTTTTGGGATTTTACTAAATATGAACCGTTTGCTTCATTTTCTCGCAAAACATTCTTCAAAACCAACGCCCTCTTCTTAGAACATGAAAATGAGTTATATGGTCAAATTTGAAGTGAAAATTTGAAACCAAGTTTGCGCGCACGAATTTCTAATCTTCTTTCGCGATTTTACGAAATATGCACGTTTTAAGTCATTTCGTCGCAAAACATTCTTTGAAATCAAAGCCCTCATCTTAGAACATCAAAAGGTGTTATATGGTCAAATTTGAAGTGAAAATTTGAAATTAAATTCGCGCACGAACTTTTCATCTTCTTTCGGGATTTTACTAAATATGAACATTTTGCTTTATTTTTTTGCAAAACATTCTTCAAAACCAACGCCCTTTTCTTAGAACATGAAAAAGAGTTATATGGTCAAATTTGAGGAGAAATATTGAAACTAAGTTCGCCCACGAACTTTTCATCTTCTTTAGGAATTTTACGAAATATGCACTTTTTGCATCATGTCATCGCAAAACATTTTTTAAAACCAAAGCACTCAACTTAGAACTGCAAAAGGTGTTTTATGATCAAATTTGAAGTGAAAATTTCAAAATAAGTTCGCGCACGAACTTTTCATCTTCTTTTGGGATTTTACTAAATATCAACCTTTTGCTTCATTTTCTCGCAAAATATTCTTCAAAACCAACGCCCTCTTCTTAGAACATGAAAAAGAGTTATATGGTCAAATTTGAGGTGAAATTTTGATCTTAAGTTTGCCCAAGAACTTTTCATCTTCTTTAGGAATTTTACGAAATATGCAAATGTTGCATCATTTCATCGAAAAACATTCTTTAAAACCAAAGCACTCCTCTTAGAACATCAAAAGGAGTTATATGGTCAAATTTGAAGTGAAAATTTGAAACGAAGTTCGCGCACAAACTTTTCATCTTCTTTCGGGATTTTACTAAATATGAACTTTTGCTTCATTTTCTCGCAAAACATTCTTCAAAACCAACGACCTCTTCTTAGAACATGAAAAAGAGTTATAAGGTAAAATTTGAAGTGCAAATTTGAAACTAAGTTCGCGCACGAACTTTTCATCTTCTTTCGGGAATTTAATAAATATCAACCTTTTGCTTCATTTTCTCGCAAGACAATCTTCAAAACCAACGCCCTCTTCTTAGAACATGAAAATGAACTATATGGTCAAATTTGAGGTAAAAATTTGAAACTAAGTTTGCGCACGAATTTTAAATTTTTTTTCGCAATTTTACGAAATATGCACGTTTTGAGTCATTTCGTCGCAAAACATTCTTTTAAACCAATACCCTCATCTTAAAACATCAAAAGGAGTTATATGGTCAAACTTGAAGTGAAAATTTGAAACCAAGTTCGCGCACGAACTTTTCATCTTCTATTGGGATTTTACTAAATATCAATCTTTTGCTTCATTTTCTCGCAAAATATTCTTCAAAACCAACGCCCTCTTCTTAGAACAAGAAAAAGAGTTTTATGGTCAAACTTGGAGTGAAAATTTGAAACTGAGTTTGCGCACGAACTTTTCATCTTCTTTCGCGATTTTAGGAAATATTCACGTTTTGAGTCATTTCGTCGCAAAATATTCTTTAAAACCAAAGCCCTCATCTTAGAACATCAAATGTAGTTATATGGTCTAATTTGAAACGAAGTTCGCGCACAAACTTTTCATCTTCTTTCGGGATTTTACTAAATATGAACCTTTTGCTTCATTTTCTCGCAAAACATTCTTCAAAACCAACGACCTCTTCTTAGAACATGAAAAAGTGTTATAAGGTAAAATTTGAAGTGCAAATTTGAAACTAAGTTCGCGCACGAACTTTTCATCTTCTTTCGGGAATTTAATAAATATCAACCTTTTGCTTCATTTTCTCGCAAGACAATCTTCAAAACCAACGCCCTCTTCTTAGAACATGAAAATGAACTATATGGTCAAATTTGAGGTAAAAATTTGAAACTAAGTTTGCGCACGAATTTTAAATTTTTTTTCGCAATTTTACGAAATATGCACGTTTTGAGTCATTTCGTCGCAAAACATTCTTTTAAACCAATGCCCTCATCTTAAAACATCAAAAGGAGTTATATGGTCAAACTTGAAGTGAAAATTTGAAACCAAGTTCGCGCACGAACTTTTCATCTTCTATTGGGATTTTACTAAATATCAATCTTTTGCTTCATTTTCTCGCAAAATATTCTTCAAAACCAACGCCCTCTTCTTAGAACAAGAAAAAGAGTTTTATGGTCAAACTTGGAGTGAAAATTGGAAACTGAGTTTGCGCACGAACTTTTCATCTTCTTTCGCGATTTTAGGAAATATTCACGTTTTGAGTCATTTCGTCGCAAAATATTCTTTAAAACCAAAGCCCTCATCTTAGAACATCAAATGTAGTTATATGGTCTAATTTGAAACGAAGTTCGCGCACAAACTTTTCATCTTCTTTCGGGATTTTACTAAATATGAACATTTTGCTTCATTTTCTCGCAAAACATTCTTCAAAACCAACGACCTCTTCTTAGAACATGAAAAAGTGTTATAAGGTAAAATTTGAAGTGCAAATTTGAAACTAAGTTCGCGCACGAACTTTTCATCTTCTTTCGGGAATTTAATAAATATCAACCTTTTGCTTCATTTTCTCGCAAGACAATCTTCAAAACCAACGCCCTCTTCTTAGAACATGAAAATGAACTATATGGTCAAATTTGAGGTAAAAATTTGAAACTAAGTTTGCGCACGAATTTTAAATTTTTTTTCGCGATTTTACGAAATATGCACGTTTTGAGTCATTTCGTCGCAAAACATTCTTTTAAACCAATGCCTTCATCTTAAAACATCAAAAGGAGTTATATGGTCAAACTTGAAGTGAAAATTTGAAACTAAGTTCGCGCACGAACTTTTCATCTTCTATTGGGATTTTACTAAATATCAATCTTTTGCTTCATTTTCTCGCAAAATATTCTTCAAAACCAACGCCCTCTTCTTAGAACAAGAAAAAGAGTTTTATGGTCAAACTTGGAGTGAAAATTGGAAACTGAGTTTGCGCACGAACTTTTCATCTTCTTTCGCGATTTTAGGAAATATTCACGTTTTGAGTCATTTCGTCGCAAAATATTCTTTAAAACCAAAGCCCTCATCTTAGAACATCAAAAGTAGTTATATGGTCAAATTTGAAACTAAGTTCGCGAACGAACTTTTCATCTTCTTTTGGGATTTTACTAAATATGAACCGTTTGCTTCATTTTCTCGCAAAACATTCTTCAAAACCAACGCCCTCTTCTTAGAACATGAAAATGAGTTATATGGTCAAATTTGAAGTGAAAATTTGAAACCAAGTTTGCGCGCACGAATTTCTAATCTTCTTTCGCGATTTTACGAAATATGCACGTTTTAAGTCATTTGGTCGCAAAACATTCTTTGAAATCAAAGCCCTCATCTTAGAACAACAAAAGGTGTTATATGGTCAAATTTGAAGTGAAAATTTGAAATTAAATTCGCGCACGAACTTTTCATCTTCTTTCGGGATTTTACTAAATATGAACATTTTGCTTTATTTTTTTGCAAAACATTCTTCAAAACCAACGCCCTCTTCTTAGAACATGAAAAAGAGTTATATGTTAAAATTTGAAGTGAAAATTTGAAACTAAGTTCGCGCACGAACTTTTCTTCGTCTTTCGGGATTTTACTAAATATGAACATTTTGCTTCATTTTCTCTCAAAACATTCTTCAAAACCAACGCCCTCTTCTTAGAACATGAAAAAGAGTTATATGTTAAAATTTGAAGTGAAAATTTGAAAATAAGTTCGCGCACGAACTTTTCATCTTCTTTCGGGATTCTACTATATATCAACCTTTTGCTTCATTTTCTCGCAAAATATTCTTCAAAACCAACGCCCTCTTCTTAGAACATGAAAAAGAGTTATATAGTCAAATTTGAGGAGAAATATTGAAACTAAGTTCGCCCATGAACTTTTCATCTTCTTCAGGAATTTTACGAAATATGCACTTTTTGCATCATGTCATCGCAAAACATTCTTTAAAATCAAAGCACTCGTCTTAGAACTGCAAAAGGAGTTTTATGGTCAAATTTTAAGTGAAAATTTGAAAATAAGTTCGCGCACGAACTTTTCATCTTCTTTTGGGATTTTACTAAATATCAACATTTTGCTTCATTTTCTCGCAAAATATTCTTTAAAACCAACGCCCTCTTCTTAGAACATGAACAAGAGTTATATGGTCAAATTTGAGGTGAAATTTTGATCTTAAGTTTGCCCAAGAACTTTTCATCTTTTTTAGGAATTTTACGAAATATGCAATTGTTGCATCATTTCATCGAAAAACATTCTTTAAAACCAAAGCACTCCTCTTAGAACATCAAAAGGAGTTATATGGTCAAATTTGAAGTGAAAATTTGAAACGAAGTTCGCGCACAAACTTTTCATCTTCTTTCGGGATTTTACTAAATATGAACCTGTTGCTTCATTTTCTCGCAAAACATTCTTCAAAACCAACGACCTCTCCTTAGAACATGAAAAAGAGTTATAAGGTAAAATTTGAAGTGAAAATTTGAAACTAAGTTCGCGCACGAACTTTTCATCTTCTTTCGGGAATTTAATAAATATCAACCTTTTAAATTTTTTTTCGCGATTTTACGAAATATGCACGTTTTGAGTCATTTCGTCGCAAAACATTCTTTTAAACCAATGCCCTCATCTTAAAACATCAAAAGGAGTTATATGGTCAAACTTGAAGTGAAAATTTGAAACTAAGTTCGCGCACGAACTTTTCATCTTCTATTGGGATTTTACTAAATATCAATCTTTTGCTTCATTTTCTCGCAAAAATATTCTTCAAAACCAACGCCCTCTTCTTAGAACAAGAAAAAGAGTTTTATGGTCAAACTTGGAGTGAAAATTTGAAACTGAGTTTGCGCACGAACTTTTCATCTTCTTTCGCGATTTTAGGAAATATGCACGTTTTGAGTCATTTCGTCGCAAAATATTCTTTAAAACCAAAGCCCTCATCTTAGAACATCAAAAATAGTTATATGGTCAAATTTGAAACTAAGTTCGCGAACGAACTTTTCATCTTCTTTTGGGATTTTACTAAATATGAACCGTTTGCTTCATTTTCTCGCAAAACATTCTTCAAAACCAACGCCCTCTTCTTAGAACATCAAAAGGAGTTATATGGTCAAACTTGAAGTGAAAATTTGAAACAAAGTTCGCGCACGAACGTTTCATATTCTATTGGGATTTTACTAAATATCAATCTTTTGCTTCATTTTCTCACAAAATATTCTCCAAAACCAACGCCCTCTTCTTAGACATGAAAAAGAGTTATATGGTCAAATTTGAGGTGGAATTTTGAAACTAAGTTCGCCCAAGATCTTTTCATCTTCTTTAGGAATTTTACGAAATATGCAATTGTTGCATCATTTCATCGAAAAACATTCTTTAAAACCAAAGCACTCATCTTAAAACAACAAAAGGAGTTATATGGTCAAATTTGAAGTGAAAATTTGAAACTAAGTTCGCGTACGAACTTTTCATCTTCTTTCGGGATTTTACTAAATATGAACATTTTGCTTCATTTTCTCGTAAAACATTCTTCAAAACCAACGCCCTCTTCTTAGAACATGAAAAAGAGTTATATGGTCAAATTTGAGGTGGAATTTTGAAATTAAGTTCGCCCAAGATCTTTTCATCTTCTTTAGGAATTTTACGAAATATGCAATTGTTGCATCATTTCATCGAAAAACATTCTTTAAAACAAAAGCACTCATCTTAAAACAACAAAAGGAGTTATATGGTCAAATTTGAAGTGAAAATTTGAAACTATGTTCGCGCACGAACTTTTCTTCTTCTTTCGGGATTTTACTAAATATGAACCGTTTGCTTCATTTTCTCGCAAAACATTCTTCAAAACCAACGCCCACTTTTTAGAACATGAAAAAGAGTTATATGGTCAAATTTGAAGTGAAAATTTGAAACCAAGTTTGCGCGCACGAACTTTTAATCCTCTTTCGCGATTTTACGAAATATGCACGTTTTAAGTCATTTCGTCGCAAAACATTCTTTAAAACCAAAGCCCTGATCTTAGAACATCAAAGTGAGTTATATGGTAAAATTTGAAGTGAAAATTTGAAACTATGTTCGCGCACGAACTTTTCATCTTCTTTCGGGATTTTACTAAATATGAACATTTTACTTCATTTTCTCGCAAAACATTCTTCAAAACCAACGCCCTGTTCTTAGAACTTGAAAAAGAGTTATACGTTAAAATTTTTAGTGAAAATTTGAAACTTAAGTTCGCGCACGAACTCTTCATCTTCTTTCGGGATTTTACTAAATATGAACATTTTGCTTCATTTTCTCGCAAAACATTCTTCAAAACCAACGCCCTCTTCTTAGAACATGAAAAAGAGTTATATGGTCAAATTTGTAGTGAAAATTTGAAATCAAGTTTGTGCGCACGAATTTCTAATCTTTTTTCGCGATTTTACGAAATATGCACGTTTTAAGTCATTTCGTCGCAAAACATTCTTTGAAATCAAAGCCCTCATCTTAGAACATCAAAAGGTGTTATATGGTCAAATTTGAAGTGAAAATTTGAAATTAAATTCGCGCACGAACTTTTCATCTTCTTTCGGGATTTTACTAAATGTGAACATTTTGCTTCATTTTCTCGCAAAATATTCTTCAAAACCAATGCCCTCTTCTTAGAACATGAAAAAGAGTTATATGGTCAAATTTGAAGTGAAAATTTGAAACCAAGTTTACGCGCACGAATTTCTAATATTCTTTCGCGATTTTACGAAATATGCACGGTTAAGTCATTTCGTCGCAAAACATTCTTTGAAACCAAAGCCCTCATCTTAGAACATCAAAAGGTGTTATATGGTCAAATTTGAAGTGAAAATTTGAAACTAAGTTCGCGCACGAACTTTTCATCTTCTTTCGGGATTTTACTAAATATGAACATTTTACTTCATTTTCTCGCAAAACATTCTTGAAAACCAACGCTCTCTTCTTAGAACATGAAAAAGAGTTATATGTTAAAATTTGAAGTGAAAATTTGAAAATAAGTTCGCGCACGAACTTTTCATCTTCTTTCGGGATTTTACTAAATATCAACCTTTTGCTACATTTTCTCGAAAAATATTCTTCAAAACCAACGTCCTCTTTATAGAACATGAAAAAGAGTTATATGGTCAAATTTGAGGAGAAATTTTGAAACTAAGTTCGCCCACGAACTTTTCATCTTCTTCAGGAATTTTACGAAATATGCACTTTTTGCATCATGTCATCGCAAAACATTCTATAAAACCAAAGCACTCGTCTTATAACTGCAAAAGGAGTTTTATGGTCAAATTTGAAGTGAAAATTTGAAAATAAGTTCGCGCACGAACTTTTCATCTTGTTTCGGGATTTTAGTAAATATCAACCTTTTGCTTCATTTTCTCGCAAAATATTCTTCAAAACCAATGCCCTCTTCTTAGAACATGAAAAAGAGTTATCTGGTCAAATTTGAGGTGGAATTTTGAAATTAAGTTCGCCCAAGATCTTTTCATCTTCTTTAGGAATTTTACGAAATTTTCAATTGTTGCATCATTTTATCGAAAAACATTCTTTAAAACCAAAGCACTCATCTTAAAACATCAAAAGGAGATATATGGTCAAATTTGAAGTGAAAATTTGAAACTAAGTTCGCGCACGAACTTTTCATCTTCTTTCGGGATTTTACTAAATATGACATTTTGCTTCATTTTCTCGCAAAACATTCTTCAAAACCAACGCCCTCTTCTTAGAAAATGAAAAAGAGTTATATGGTAAAATTTGAAGTGAAAATTTAAAACCAAGTTTGCGCGCATGAACTTTTAATCTTCTTTCGCGATTTTACGAAATATGCACGTTTTAAGTCATTTCGTCGCAAAACATTCTTTAAAACCAAAGCCCTGATCTTAGAACATCAAAATGAGTTATATGGTAAAATTTGATGTGAAAATTTGAAAATATGTTCGCGCACGAATTTTTCGTCTTCTTTCGAGATTTTACTAAATATGAACATTTTACTTCATTTTCTCGCAAAACATTCTTCAAAACCAACGCCCTCTTCTTAGAACTTGAAAAAGAGTTATATGTTAAAATTTGAAGTGAAAATTTGAAACTTAAGTTCGCGCACGAACTCTTCATCTTCTTTCGGGATTTTACTAAATATGAACAGTTTGCTTCATTTTCTCGCAAAACATTCTTCAAAACCAACGCCCTCTTCTTAGAACATGAAAAAGAGTTATATGGTCAAATTTGAAGTGAAAATTTTAAACTAAGTTTACGCGCACGAATTTATAATATTCTTTCGCGATTTTACGAAATATGCACGTTTTAAGTCATTTCGTCGCAAAACATTCTTTGAAACCAAAGCCCTCATCTTAGAACATTAAAAGGTGTTATATGGTCAAATTTGAAGTGAAAATTTGAAACTATGTTCGCGCACGAACTTTTCATCTTCTTTCGGGATTTTACTAAATATGAACATTTTGCTTCATTTTCTCGCAAAACATTCTTCAAAACCAACGCTCTCTTCTTAGAACACGAAAAAGAGTTATATGTTAAAATTTGAAGTGAAAATTTGAAAATAAGTTCGCGCACGAACTTTTCATCTTCTTTCGGGATTTTACTAAATATTAACCTTTTGCTACATTTTCTCGCAAAATATACTTCAAAACCAACGCCCTCTTCTTAGAACATGTAAAAGAGTTATATGGTCAAATTTGAGGAGAAATTTTGAAACTAAGTTCGTCCACGAACTTTTCATTTTCTTCAGGAATTTTACGAAATATGCACTTTTTGCATCATGTCATCGCAAAACATTCTATAAAACCAAAGCACTCGTCTTATAACTGCAAAGGGAGTTTTATGGTCAAATTTGAAGTGAAAATTTGAAAATAAGTTCGCGCACGAACTTTTCATCTTCTTTCGGGATTTTAGTAAATATCAACCTTTTGCTTCATTTTCTCGCAAAACATTATTCAAAACCAACGCCCTCTTCTTAGAACTTGAAAAAGAGTTATATGTTAAAATTTGAAGTGAAAATTTCAAAATTAAGTTCGCGCACGAACTCTTCATCTTCTTTCGGGATTTTACTAAATATGAACATTTTGCTTCATTTTCTCGTAAAACATTCTTCAAAACCAACGCCCTCTTCTTAGAACATGAAAAAGAGTTATATGTTAAAATTTGAAGTGAAAATTTGAAAATAAGTTCGCGCACGAACTTTTCATCTTCTTTCGGGATTTTACTAAATATCAACCTTTTGCTACATTTTCTCGCAAAATATTCTTCCAAACCAACGCCCTCTTCTTAGAAAATGAAAAAGAGTTATATGGTCAAATTTGAGGTGGAATTTTGAAACTAAGTTCGCCCAAGATCTTTTCATCTTCTTTAGAAATTTTACGAAATATGCAATTGTTGCATCATTTCGTCGCAAAACATTCTTTAAAACCAAAGCGTTGATCTTAGAACATCAAAATGAGTTATATGGTAAAATTTGAAGTGAAAATTTGAAACTATGTTCGCGCACGAACTTTTCATCTTCTTTCGGGATTTTACTAAATATGAACATTTTAATTCATTTTCTCGCAAAACATTATTCAAAACCAACGCCCTCTTCTTAGAACTTGAAAAAGAGTTATATGTTAAAATTTGAAGTGAAAATTTGAAACTTAAGTTCGCGCACGAACTCTTCATCTTCTTTCGGGATTTTACTAAATATGAACATTTTGCTTCATTTTCTCGTAAAACATTCTTCAAAACCAACGTCCTCTTCTTAGAACATGAAAAAGAGTTATATGTTAAAATTTGAAGTGAAAATTTGAAAATAAGTTCGCGCACGAACTTTTCATCTTCTTCAGGAATTTTACGAAATATGCACTTTTTGCATCATGTCATCGCAAAATATTCTTTAAAAATAAACCACTAGTCTTAGAACTGTAAAAGGAGTTATATAGTAAAATTTGAAGTGAAAATTTGAAACTAAGTTCGCGCACGAACTTTTCATCTTCTTTCGGGATTTTACTAAATATGAACCGTTTGCTTCATTTTCTCGCAAAACATTCTTCAAAACCAATGCCCTCTTCTTAGAACATGAAAAAGAGTAATAAGGTATAATTTCAAGTGAAAATTTGAAACTAAGTTCGCGCATGAACTTTTCATCTTCTTTCGGGATTTTACTAGATATGAATCGTTTGCTTCATTTTCTCGCAAAGCATTCTTCAAAACCAACGACCTCTTCGTAGAATATGAAAAAGAGTTGTATGGTAAAATTTGAAGTGAAAATTTGGAACTGAGTTTGCGCACGGAATTTTCATCTGCTTTCGCGATTTTACGAAATATGAACCTTTTGAGTCATTTCGTCGCAAAACATTCTTTAAAACCAAAGCCCTCATCTTAGAACATCAAAATGAGTTATATGGTAAAATTTGAAGCGAAAATTTGAAACTAAGTTCGCGCACGAACTTTTCATCTTCTTTCGGGATTTTACTAAATATGAACCGTTTGCTTCATTTTCTCGCAAAACATTCTTCAAAACCAACGCCCTCTTCTTAGAACATGAAAAAGAGTTATAAGGTAAAATTTGAAGTGAAAATTTGAAACTAAGTTCGCGCACGAACTTTTCATTTTCTTTCGGGATTTTACTAAATATCAATCTTTTGCTTCATTTTCTCGCAAAATATTCTTCAAAACCAACACCCTCTTCTTAGCACAAGAAAAAGAGTTTTATGGTCAAATTTGAAACTTAGTTTGCGCACAAACTTTTTATCTTCTTTCGCGATTTTACGAAATATGCACGTTTTGAGTCATTTCGTCGCAAAACATTCTTTAAAACCAAAGCCCTCATCTTAGAACATAAAAAGGAGTTATATGGTCTAATTTGAAATGAAAATTTGAAACTAAGTTCGCGCACGAACTTTCATTTTCTTTCGTGATTTTACTAAAGATGAACCGTTTACTTCATTTTCTCGCAAAACATTCTTCAAAACCAACGCCCTCTTCTTAGAACATGAAAAAGAGTTATAAGGTAAAATTTGAAGTGAAAATTTGAAACTAAGTTCGCGCACGAACTTTTCATTTTCTTTCGGGATTTTACTAAATATCAATCTTTTGCTTCATTTTCTCGCAAAACATTCTTCAAAACCAACGCCCTCTTCTTAGAACATAAAAAGGAGTTATATGGTCAAATTTGAAGTGAAAATTTGAAACTAAGTTCGCACACGAACTTTCATCTTCTTTCGTGATTTTACTAAATATGAACCGTTTGCTTCATTTTCTCGCAAAACATTCTTCAAAACCAACGCCCTCTTCTTAGAACATGAAAAAGAGTAATAAGGTATAATTTGAAGTGAAAATTTGAAACTAAGTTCGCGCACGAACTTTTTATTTTCTTTCGGGATTTTACTAAATATCAATCTTTTGCTTCATTTTCTCGCAAAACATTCTTCAAAACCAACGACCTCTTCTTAGAACATTAAAAAGAGTTTTATGGTAAAATTTGAAGTGAAAATTTGAAAATGAGTTTGCGCACGAACTATTCATCTTCTTTCGCGATTTTAAGAAATATACACGTTTTGAGTCATTTCGTCGCAAAACATTCTTTAAAACCAAAGCACTCATCTTACAGCATCAAAAGGAATTATATGGTCAAATTTGAAGTGAAAATTTGAAACTAAGTTCGCGCACGAACTTTTTATCTTCTTTCGGGATTTTACTAAATTTGAACATTTTTCTTCATTTTCTAGCAAAACGTCCTTCAAAACCAACGTCCTCTTCTTAGAACATGAAAAAGAGTTATATGGTCAAATTTGAAGTGAAAATTTGAAAATGAGTTTGCGCACGAACTTTTCATCTTCTTTCGCGATTTTACGAAATATGCACGTTTTGAGTTATTTCCTCGCAAAACATTCTTTAAAACCAAAGCCCTCATCTTAGAACATCAAAAGGAGTTATATGGTCAAATTGGAAGTGAAAATTTGAAAGAAAGTTCGCGCACGAACTTTCCATCTTCTTTCGGGATTTTACTAAATATGAACATTTTACTTCATTTTCTCGCGAAACATTCTTCAAAACCAACGCTCTCTTCTTAGAACATGAAAAAGAGTTATAAGGTAAAATTTGAAGTGAAAATTTGAAACTAAGTTCGCACACGAACTTTTCATCTTCTTTCGGGATTTTACTAAATATGACCCGTTTGCTTCATTTTCTCGCAAAACATTCTTCAAAACCAACGCCCTCTTCTTAGAACATGAAAAAGAGTTATAAGGTAAAATTTGAAGTGAAAATTTGAAACTAAGTTCGCGCACGAACTTTTCATTTTCTTTCGGGATTTTAATAAATATCAATCCTTTGCTTCATTTTCTCGCAAAATATTCTTCAAAACCAACGCCCTCTTCTTAGCACAAGAAAAAGAGTTTTATGGTCAAATTTGAAACTTAGTTTGCGCACGAACTTTTCATCTTCTTTCGAGATTTTACGAAATATGCACGTTTTGAGTCATTTCGTCGCAAAACATTCTTTAAAACCAAAGCCCTCATCTTAGAACATAAAAAGGAGTTATATGGTCTAATTTGAAGTGAAAATTTGAAACTAAGTTCGCGCACGAACTTTCATTTTCTTTCGTGATTTTACTAAAGATGAACCGTTTGCTTCATTTTCTCGCAAAACATTCTTCAAAACCAACGCCCTCTTCTTAGAACATGAAAAAGAGTTATAAGGTAAAATTTGAAGTGAAAATTTGAAACTAAGTTCGCGCACGAACTTTTCATTTTCTTTCGGGATTTTACTAAATATCAATCTTTTGCTTCATTTTCTCGCAAATCAATTTTCAAAACCAACGCCCTCTTCTTAGAACATAAAAAGGAGTTATATGGTCAAATTTGAAGTGAAAATTTGAAACTAAGTTCGCACACGAACTTTCATCTTCTTTCGTGATTTTACTAAATATGAACCGTTTGCTTCATTTTCTCGCAAAACATTCTTCAAAACCACGCCCTCTTCTTAGAACATGAAAAAGAGTTATAAGGTAAAATTTGAAGTGAAAATTTGAAACTAAGTTCGCGCACGAACTTTTCATTTTCTTTCGGGATTTTACTAAATATCAATCTTTTGCTTCATTTTCTCGCAAAACATTCTTCAAAACCAACGACCTCTTCTTAGAAAATTAAAAAGAGTTTTATGGTAAAATTTGAAGTGAAAATTTGAAAATGAGTTTGCGCACGAACTATTCATCTTCTTTCGCGATTTTAAGAAATATACACGTTTTGAGTCATTTCGTCGCAAAACATTCTTTAAAACCAAAACACTCATCTTACAGCATCAAAAGGAATTATATGGTCAAATTTGAAGTGAAAATTTGAAAATAAGTTCGCGCACGAACTTTTTATCTTCTTTCGGGATTTTACTAAATTTGAACATTTTGCTTCATTTTCTAGCAAAACGTCCTTCAAAACCAACGTCCTCTTCTTAGAACATGAAAAAGAGTTATATGGTCAAATTTGAAGTGAAAATTTGAAAATGAGTTTGCGCACGAACTTTTCATCTTCTTTCGCGATTTTACGAAATATGCACGTTTTGAGGCATTTCCTCGCAAAACATTCTTTAAAACCAAAGCCCTCATCTTAGAACATCAAAAGGAGTTATATGGTCAAATTGGAAGTGAAAATTTGAAACAAAGTTCGCGCACGAACATTCCATCTTCTTTCGGGATTTTACTAAATATGAACATTTTACTTCATTTTCTCGCGAAACATTCTTTAAAACCAACGCCCTCTTCTTAGAACATGAAAAAGAGTTATATGGTCAAATTTGAAGTGAAAATTTGAAACTGAGTTCGCGCACGAACTCTTCATCTTCTTTCGGGATTTCACTAAATATCAATCTTTTGCTTCATTTTCTCGGAAAACATTCTTCAAAACCAACGTCCTCTTCTTAGAACATGAAAAAGAGTTATATGTTAAAATTTGAAGTGAAAATTTGAAAATAAGTTCGTGCACGAACTTTTCATCTTCTTTTGGAATTTTACTAAATATCAACCTCTTGCTTCATTTTCTCGCAAAATATTCTTCAAAACCAACGCCCTTTTCTTAGAACATGAAAAAGAGTTATATGGTCAAATTTGAGGAGAAATTTTGAAACTAAGTTCGCCCACGAACTTTTCATCTTCTTCAGGAATTTTACGAAATATGCACTTTTTGCATCATGTCATCGCAAAATATTCTTTAAAACCAAAGCACAAGTCTTAGAACTGCAAAAGGAGTTATATGTTAAAATTTGAAGTGAAAATTTGAAACTAAGTTCGCGCATGAAATTTTCATCTTTTTTCGGGATTTTACTAAATATGAACCGTTTGCTTCATTTTCTCGCAAAACATTCTTCAAAACCAACGCCCTCTTCTTAGAACATGAAAAAGAGTTATAAGGTAAAATTTGAAGTGAAAATTTGAAACTAAGTTCGCGCACAAACTTTTCATTTTCTTTCGGGATTTTACTAAATATCAATCTTTTGCTTCATTTTCTCGCAAAACATTCTTCAAAACCAACGCCCTCTTCTTAGAACATTAAAAAGAGTTTTATGGTAAAATTTGAAGTGAAAATTTGAAAATGAGTTTGCGCACGAACTATTCATCTTCTTTCGCGATTTTAAGAAATATACACGTTTTCAGTCATTTCGTCGCAAAACATTCTTTAAAACCAAAGCACTCATCTTACAGCATCAAAATGAATTATATGGTCAAATTTGAAGTGAAAATTTGAAACTAAGTTCGCGCACGAACTTTTTATCTTCTTTCGGGATTTTACTAAATATGAACATTTTGCTTCATTTTCTAGCAAAACTTCCTTCAAAACCAACGCCCTCTTCTTAGAGCATGAAAAAGAGTTATATGTTAAAATTTGAAGTGAAAACTTGAAACTATGTTCGCGCACGAACTTTTCATCGTCTTTCGGAATTTTACTAAATATGAACATTTTGCTTCATTTTCTCGCAAAACATTCTTCAAAACCAGCGCCCTCTTCTTAGAACATGAAAAAGAGTTATATGGTCAAATTTGAAGTGAAAATTTGAAACTGAGTTTGCGCACGAACTTTTCATATTCTTTCGGAATTTCAATAAATACCAATCTTTTGCTTCATTTTCTCACAAAATATTCTTCAAAACCAACGCCCTCTTCTTAGAACATGAAAAAGAGTTATATGGTCAAATTTGAAGGGAAAATTTGAAACTAAGTTCGCGCACGATTTTTCTTCTTCTTTCGGGATTTTACTAAATATCAATCTTTTGCTTCATTTTCTCCCAAAATATTCTTCAAAACCAACGCCCTCTTCTTAGAACATGAAAAGGAGTTTTATGGTCAAATTTGAAGTGAAAATTTGAAACTGAGTTTGCACAGAAACTTTTCATCTTCTTTCGCGATTTTACAAAATATGAACGTTTTGATTCATTTCGTCGCAAAACATTCTTTAAAACCAAAGCCCTCATCTTAGCACATCAAAATGAGTTATATGGTAAAATTTGAAGTGAAAATGTGAAATTAAGTTCGCGTACGAACTTTTCATCTTCTTTCGGGATTTTACTAAATATAAACCGTTTGCTTCATTTTCTCATAAAACATTCTTCAAAACCATCGCCCTCTTCTTAGAACATGAAAAAGAGTTATATGGTCAAATTTGAAGTGAAAATTTTAAACTAAGTTCGTGCACGAACTTTTCATCTTCTTTCGGGATTTTACTAAATATCAATCTTTTGATTCATTTTCTCGCAAAATATTCTTCAAAACAACGCCCTCTTCTTAGAACATAAAAAAGAGTTATATGGTCTAATTTGAAGTGAAAATTTGAAACTAAGTTCGCGCACGAACTTTCATTTTCTTTCGTGATTTTACTAAAGATGAACCGTTTGCTACATTTTCTCGCAAAACATTCTTCAAAACCAACGCCCTCTTCTTAGAACATGAAAAAGAGTTATAAGGTAAAATTTGAAGTGAAAATTTGAAACTAAGTTCGCGCACGAACTTTTCATTTTCTTTCGGGATTTTACTAAATATCAATCTTTTGATTCATTTTCTCGCAAAACATTCTTCAAAACCAACGCTCTCTTCTTAGAACATAAAAAGGAGTTATATGGTCAAATTTGAAGTGAAAATTTGAAACTAAGTTCGCACACGAACTTTCATCTTCTTTCGTGATTTTACTAAATATGAACCGTTTGCTTCATTTTCTCGCAAAACATTCTTCAAAACCAACGCCCTCTTCTTAGAACATGAAAAAGAGTTATAAGGTAAAATTTGAAGTGAAAATTTGAAACTAAGTTCGCGCACGTACTTTTTATTTTCTTTCGGGATTTTACTAAATATCAATCTTTTGCTTCATTTTCTCGCAAAACATTCTTCAAAACCAACGACCTCTTCTTAGAACATTAAAAAGAGTTTTATGGTAAAATTTGAAGTGAAAATTTGAAAATGAGTTTGCGCACGAACTATTCATCTTCTTTCGCGATTTTAAGAAATATACACGTTTTGAGTCATTTCGTCGCAAAACATTCTTTAAAACCAAAGCACTCATCTTACAGCATCAAAAGGAATTATATGGTCAAATTTGAAGTGAAAATTTGATACTAAGTTCGCGCACGAACTTTTTATCTTCTTTCGGGATTTTACTAAATTTGAACATTTTGCTTCATTTTCTAGCAAAACGTCCTTCAAAACCAACGTCCTCTTCTTAGAACATGAAAAAGAGTTATATGGTCAAATTTGAAGTGAAAATTTGAAAATGAGTTTGCGCACGAACTTTTCATCTTCTTTCGCGATTTTACGAAATATGCACGTTTTGAGTTATTTCCTCGCAAAACATTCTTTAAAACCAAAGCCCTCATCTTAGAACATCAAAAGGAGTTATATGGTCAAATTGGAAGTGAAAATTTGAAACTAAGTTCGCGCACGAACTTTCCATCTTCTTTCGGGATTTTACTAAATATGAACATTTTACTTCATTTTCTCGCGAAACATTCTTCAAAACCAACGCTCTCTTCTTAGAACATGAAAAAGAGTTATAAGGTAAAATTTGAAGTGAAAATTTGAAACTAAGTTCGCGCACGAACTTTTCATCTTCTTTCGGGATTTTACTAAATATGAACCGTTTGCTTCATTTTCTCGCAAAACATTCTTCAAAACCGACGCCCTCTTCTTAGAACATGAAAAAGAGTTATAAGGTAAAATGTGAAGTGAAAATTTGAAACTAAGTTCCCGCACGAACTTTTCATTTTCTTTCGGGATTTTACTAAATATCAATCTTTTGCTTCATTTTCTCGCAAAATATTCTTCAAAACCAACGCCCTCTTCTTAGCACAAGAAAAAGAGTTTTATGGTCAAATTTGAAACTTAGTTTGCGCACGAACTTTTCATCTTCTTTCGAGATTTTACGAAATATGCACGTTTTGAGTCATTTCGTCGCAAAACATTCTTTAAAACCAAAGCCCTCATCTTAGAACATAAAAAGGAGTTATATGGTCTAATTTGAAGTGAAAATTTGAAACTAAGTTCGCGCACGAACTTTCATTTTCTTTCGTGATTTTACTAAAGATGAACCGTTTGCTTCATTTTCTCGCAAAACATTCTTCAAAACCAACGCCCTCTTCTTAGAACATGAAAAAGAGTTATAAGGTAAAATTTGAAGTGAAAATTTGAAACTAAGTTCGCGCACGAACTTTTCATCTTCTTTCGTGATTTTACTAAATATGAACCGTTTGCTTCATTTTCTCGCAAAACATTCTTCAAAACCACGCCCTCTTCTTAGAACATGAAAAAGAGTTATAAGGTAAAATTTGAAGTGAAAATTTCAAACTAAGTTCGCGCACGAACTTTTCATTTTCTTTCGGGATTTTACTAAATATCAATCTTTTGCTTCATTTTCTCGCAAAACATTCTTCAAAACCAAGGACCTCTTCTTAGAAAATTAAAAAGAGTTTTATGGTAAAATTTGAAGTGAAAATTTGAAAATGAATTTGCGCACGAACTATTCATCTTCTTTCGCGATTTTAAGAAATATACACGTTTTGAGTCATTTCGTCGCAAAACATTCTTTAAAACCAAAGCACTCATCTTACAGCATCAAAAGGAATTATATGGTCAAATTTGAAGTGAAAATTTGAAAGTAAGTTCGCGCACGAACTTTTTATCTTCTTTCGGGATTTTACTAAATTTGAACATTTTGCTTCATTTTCTAGCAAAACGACCTTCAAAACCAACGTCCTCTTCTTAGAACATGAAAAAGAGTTATATGGTCAAATTTGAAGTGAAAATTTGAAAATGAGTTTGCGCACGAACTTTTCATCTTCTTTCGCGATTTTACGAAATATGCACGTTTTGAGTCATTTCCTCGCAAAACATTCTTTAAAACCGAAGTCCTCATCTTAGAACATCAAAAGGAGTTATAAGGTCAAATTTGAAGTGAAAATTTGAAACTAAGTTCGCGCACGAACTTTCCATCTTCTTTCGGGATTTTACTAAATATGAACATTTTACTTCATTTTCTCGCGAAACATTCTTTAAAACCAACGCCCTCTTCTTAGAACATGAAAAAGAGTTATATGGTCAAATTTGAAGTGAAAATTTGAAACTGAGTTCGCGCACGAACTTTTTATCTTCTTTCGGGATTTCACTAAATATCAATCTTTTGCTTCATTTTCTCGCAAAACATTCTTCAAAACCAACGTCCTCTTCTTAGAACATGAAAAAGAGTTATATGTTAAAATTTGAAGTGAGAATTTGAAAATAAGTTCGTGCACGAACTTTTCATCTTCTTTTGGAATTTTACTAAATATCAACCTCTTGCTTCATTTTCTCGCAAAATATTCTTCAAAACCAACGCCCTCTTCTTAGAACATGAAAAAGAGTTATATGGTCAAATTTGAGGAGAAATTTTGAAACTAAGTTCGCCCACGAACTTTTCATCTTCTTCAGGAATTTTACGAAATATGCACTTTTTGCATCATGTCATCGCAAAATATTCTTTAAAACCAAAGCACAAGTCTTAGAACTGCAAAAGGAGTTATATGGTAAAATTTGAAGTGAAAATTTGAAACTAAGTTCGCGCACGAACTTTTCATCTTCTTTCGAGATTTTACTAAATATGAACTGTTTGCTTCATTTTCTCGCAAAACATTCTTCAAAACCAACGCCCTCTTCTTAGAACATGAAAAAGAGTTATAAGGTAAAATTTGAAGTGAAAATTTGAAACTAAGTTCGCGCACAAACTTTTCATTTTCTTTCGGGATTTTGCTAAATATCAATCTTTTGCTTCATTTTCTCGCAAAACATTTTCAAAACCAACGCCCTCTTCTTAGAACATTAAAAAGAGTTTTATGGTAAAATTTGAAGTGAAAATTTGAAAATGAGTTTGCGCACGAACTATTCATCTTCTTTCGCGATTTTAAGAAATATACACGTTTTGAGTCATTTCGTCGCAAAACATTCTTTAAAACCAAAGCACTCATCTTACAGCATCAAAAGGAATTATATGGTCAAATTTGAAGTGAAAATTTGAAACTAAGTTCGCGCACGAACTTTTTATCTTCTTTCGGGATTTTACTAAATATGAACATTTTGCTTCATTTTCTAGCAAAACTTCCTTCAAAACCAACGCCCTCTTCTTAGAGCATGAAAAACAGTTATATGTTAAAATTTGAAGTGAAAACTTGAAACTATGTTCGCGCACGAACTTTTCATCGTCTCTCGGAATTTTACTAAATATGAACATTTTGCTTCATTTTCTAGCAAAACATTCTTCAAAACCAGCGCCCTCTTCTTAGAACATGAAAAAGAGTTATATGGTCAAATTTGAAGTGAAAATTTGAAACTGAGTTTGCGCACGAACTTTTCATATTCTTTCGGAATTTCAATAAATACCAATCTTTTGCTTCATTTTCTCACAAAATATTCTTCAAAACCAACGTCCTCTTCTTAGAACATGAAAAAGAGTTATATGGTCAAATTTGAAGGGAAAATTTGAAACTAAGTTCGCGCACGAAATTTTCTTCTTCTTTCGGGATTTTACTAAATATCAATCTTTTGCTTCATTTTCTCCCAAAATATTCTTCAAAACCAACGCCCTCTTCTTTGAACATGAAAAGGAGTTTTATGGTCAAATTTGAAGTGAAAATTTGAAACTGAGTTTGCACAGAAACTTTTCATCTTCTTTCGCGATTTTAAAAAAAATGAACATTTTGATTCATTTCGTCGCAAAACATTCTTTAAAACCAAAGCCCTCATCTTAGCACATCAAAATGAGTTATATGGTAAAATTTGAAGTGAAAATGTGAAATTAAGTTCGCGTACGAACTTTTCATCTTCTTTCGGGATTTTACTAAATATAAACCGTTTGCTTCATTTTCTCGTAAAACATTCTTCAAAACCATCGCCCTCTTCTTAGAACATGAAAAAGAGTTATATGGTCAAATTTGAAGTGAAAATTTTAAACTAAGTTCGCGCACGAACTTTTCATCTTCTTTCGGGATTTTACTAAATATCAATCTTTTGATTCATTTTCTCGCAAAATATTCTTCAAAACAACGCCCTCTTCTTAGAACATGAAAAAGAGTTTTATGATCAAATTTGAAGTATAAATTTGAAACTGAGTTTGCGCACGAACTTTTCACCTTCTTTCGCGATTTTACGAAATATGCACGTTTTTAGTTATTTCGTCGCAAAACATTCTTTAAAACCAAAGCCCTTATTTTAGAGCATCAAAAGGAGTTATATGGTCAAATTTGAATTGAAAATTTGAAACTAAGTTTGCGCACAAACTTTTCATCTTCTTTCGGGATTTTACTAAATATCAATCTTTTGGTTCATTTTCTCGCAAAATATTCTTCAAAACCAACGCCCTCTTCTTAGAACATGAAAAAGAGTTTTACGATCAAATTTTAAGTGAAAATTTGAAACTGAGTTTGCGCACAATCTTTTCATCTTCTTTCGCGATTTTACGAAATATGCACGTTTTGAGTCATTTCGTCGCAAAACATTCTTTAAAACCAATGCCCTCATGTTAGAGCATCAAAAGAAGTTATATGGTCAAATTTGAAGTGAAAATTCGAAACTAAGTTCGCGCACGAACTTTTCATCTTCTTTCGGTATTTTACTAAATATGAACCTTTTGCTTCATTTTCTAGCAAAACGTTCTTCAAAACCAACGCCCTCTTCTTAGAACATGAAAAAGAGTTATATGGTCAAATTTCAAGTGAATATTTGAAACTAAGTTCGCGCACGAACTTTTCATCTTCTTTCAGGATTTTACTAAATATGAAACTTTTGCTTCATTTTCTAGCAAAACGTTCTTCAAAACCAACGCTCTCTTCTTAGAACATGAAAAAGAGTTTTATGATCAAATTTGAAGTGAAAATTTGAAACTGAGTTTGCGCACGAACTTCTCATCTTTTTTCGCGATTTCACGAAATAAGCACGTTTTAAGTCATTTCGTCGCAAAACATTCTTTGAAACCAAAGCCCTCATCTTAGAACATCAAAATGAGTTATATGGTACAATTTTATGTGAAAATTTGAAAGTAAATTCGCGCACGAACTTTTCATCTTCTTTCGGGATTTTACGAAATATGCATTTTTTGCATCATGTCATCGCAAAACATTCTTTAAAACCAAAGCACTCGTCTTAAAACAGCAAAAGGAGTTTTATGGTCAAATTTGAAATGAAAATTTGAAACTAAATTCGCGCACGAACTTTTCATCTTCTTTCGGGATTTTACTAGATATGAACCATTTGCTTCATTTTCTCGCAAAGCATTCTTCAAAACCAACGACCTCTTCTTAGAATATGAAAAAGAGTTGTATGGTCAAATTTGAAGTGAAAATTTGAAACTGAGTTTGCGCACGGACTTTTCATCTCCTTTTGCGATTTTACGAAATATGAACGTTTTGATCATTTCGTCGCAAAACATTCTTTAAAACCAAAGCACTCATCTTAGAACATCAAAAGGAGTTATATGGTACAATCTGAAGTGAAAATTTGAAACTAAATTCGCGCACGAACTTTTCATCTTCTTTCGGGATTTTACTAAATATGAACCTTTTGCTTCATTTTCTCGCAAAACATTCTTCAAAACTAACGGCTTCTTTTTAGAACATGAAAAAGAGTTATAAAGTAAAATTTGAAGTGAAAATTTAAAACTAAGTTCGCGCACGAACTTTTCATCTTCTTTCGGGAATTTAATAAATATCAACCTTTTGTTTCATTTTCTCGCAAAACATTCTTCAAAAACCAACGCCCTCTTCTTAGAACATGAAAAAGAGTTATAAAGTAAAATTTGAAGTCAAAATTTGAAACTAAGTTTGCGCACGAACTTTAATTTTTTTTTCGCGATTTTACGAAATATGCACGTTTTGAGTCATTTCGTCGCAAAACATTCTTTGAAACTAATGCCCTCATCTTAAAACATCAAAAGGAGTTATATGGTCAAATTTGAGGAGAAATATTGAAACTAAGTTCGCTCACGAACTTTTCATCTTCTTCAGGAATTTTACGAAATATGCACTTTTTGCATCATGTCATCGCAAAACATTCTTTAAAACCAAAGCACTTGTCTTAGAACTGCAAAAGGAGTTTTATGGTCAAATTTGAAGTGAAAATTTGAAAATAAGTTCGCGCACGAATTTTTTATCTACTTTCGGGATTTTACTAAATATCAACCTTTTGCTTCATTTTCTCGCAAAATATTCTTCAAAACCAACGCCCTCTTCTTAGAACATGAAAAAGAGTTATAAGGTCAAATTTGAGGTGGAATTTTGATCTTAAGTTCGCCCAAGAACTTTTCATCTTCTTTAGGAATTTTATGAAATATGCAATTGTTGCAACATTTCATCGAAAAACATTCTTTAAAACCAAAGCACTCATCTTAGAACATCAAAGGGAGTTATATGGTCAAATTTGAAGTGAAAATTTGAAACGAAGTTCGCGCACGACCTTTTCATCTTCTTTCGGGATTTTACTAAATATGAACCTTTTGCTTCATTTTCTCGCAAAACATTCTTCAAAACCAACGCCGTCTTCTTAGAACATGAAAAAGAGTTATAAGTTAAAATTTGAAGTGAAAATTTGAAACTAAGTTCGCGCACGAACTTTTCATCTTCTTTCGGGAATTTAATAAATATCAACCTTTTGCTTCATTTTCTCCCAAAACATTCTTCAAAACCAACGCCCTCTTCTTAGAACATGAAAAGGAACTATATGGTCAAATTTGAGGTAAAAATTTGAAACTAAGTTTGCGCACGAACATTAAATTTGTTTTCGCGATTTTACGAAATATGCACGTTTTGAGTCATTTCGTCGCAAAACATTCTTTGAAACCAATGCCCTCATCTTAAAACATCAAAAGGAGTTATATGGTCAAATTTGAAGTGAAAATTTGAAACTAAGTTCGCGCACGAACTTTCATCTTCTTTCGGGATTTTACTAAATATCAATCTATTGCTTCATTTTCTCGCAAAATATTCTTCAAAACAAACGCCCTCTTCTTAGAACATGAAAAAGAGTTTTATGGTCAAATTAGAAGTGAAAATTTGAAACTGAGTTTGCGCACGAAATTTTCATCTTCTTTCGCGATTTTACGAAATATGCACGTTTTGAGTTATTTCGTCGCAAAACATTCTTTAAAACCAAAGCCCTTATTTTAGAGCATCAAAAGGAGTTATATGGTCAAATTTGAAGTGAAAATTTGAAACTAAGTTTGCGCACAAACTTTTCATCTTCTTTCTGGATTTTACTAAATATCAATCTTTTGGTTCATTTTCTCGCAAAATATTCTTCAAAACCAACGCCCTCTTCTTAGAACATGAAAAAGAGTTTTACGATCAAATTTGAAGTATAAATTTGAAACTGAGTTTGCGCACGAACTTTTCACCTTCTTTCGCGATTTTACGAAATATGCACGTTTTGAGTTATTTCGTCGCAAAACATTCTTTAAAACCAAAGCCCTTATTTTAGAGCATCAAAAGGAGTTATATGGTCAAATTTGAAGTGAAAATTTGAAACTAAGTTTGCGCACAAACTTTTCATCTTCTTTCGGGATTTTACTAAATATCAATCTTTTGGTTCATTTTCTCGCAAAATATTCTTCAAAACCAACGCCCTCTTCTTAGAACATGAAAAAGAGTTTTATGTTCAAATTTGACGTGAAAATTCGAAACTGAGTTTGCGCATGAACTTTTCATCTTCTTTCGCGATTTTACGAAATGTGAACGTTTTGAGTCATTTCGTCGCAAAACATTCTTTAAAACTAAAGCCCTCATCTTAGAACATCAAAAGGAGTTATATGGTAAAATTTGAAGGGAAAATTTGAAACTAAGTTCGCGCACGAACTTTTCATCTTCTTTCGGGATTTTACTAAATATGAACTGTTTGCTTCATTTTCTCGCAAAACATTCTTCAAAACCAACGCCCTCTTCTTAGAATATGAAAAAGAGTTATATGGTGAAATTTGAAGCGAAAATTTGAAACCAAGTTCGCGCACGAACTTTTCTTCTTCTTTCGGGATTTTAATAAATATCAATCTTTTGCTTCATTTTCTCGCAAAATATTCTTCAAAACCAATGCCCTCTTCTTAGAACATGAAAAGGAGTTTTATGGTCAAATTTGACGTGAAAATTTGAAACTGAGTTTGCGCACGAACTTTTCATCTTCTTTCGCGATTTTACGAAATATGCACGTTTTGAGTCATTTCGTCGCAAAACATTCTTTAAAACCAAAGCCCTCATCTTAGAGCATCAAAAGGAGTTATAATTTCAAATTTGAAGTGAAAATTTGAAACTAAGTTCGCGCACGAACTTTTCATCTTCTTTCGGTATTTTACTAAATATGAACCTTTTGCTTCATTTTCTAGCAAAACGTTCTTCAAAACCAACGCCCTCTTCTTAGAACATGAAAAAGAGTTATATGGTCAAATTTGAAGTGAAAATTTGAAACTGAGTTTGCGCACAAACTTTTCATCTTTTTTCGCGATTTTACGAAATATGAACGTTTTGATTCATTTCGTCGCAAAACATTCTTTAAAACCAAAGCCCTCATCTTAGAACATCAAAAGGAGTTATATGGTAAAATTTGAAGTGAAAATGTGAAACTAAGTTCGCGCAGGAAATTTTCATCTTCTTTCGGTATTTTAGTAAATATGAACCTTTTGCTTCATTTTCTAGCAAAACGTTCTTCAAAACCAGCGCCCTCTTCTTAGAACATGAAAAAGAGTTATATGGTCAAATTTTAAGTGAAAATTTGAAACTCTGTTCGCGTACGAACTTTTCATCTTTTTTCGGGATTTTACTAAATATCAATCTTTTGATTCATTTTCTAGCAAAATATTCTTCAAAACAACGCCCTCTTCTTAGAACATGAAAAAGAGTTTTACGATCAAATAATAAGTGAAAATTTGAAACTGAGTTTGCGCACAATCTTTTCATCTTCTTTCGCGATTTTACGAAATATGCACGTTTTGAGTCATTTCGTCGCAAAACATTCTTTAAAACCAAAGCCCTCATGTTAGAGCATCAAAAGAAGTTATATGGTCAAATTTGAAGTGAAAATTTGAAACTAAGTTCGCGCACGAACTTTTCATCTTCTTTCGGTATTTTACTAAATATGAACCTTTTGCTTCATTTTCTAGCAAA
The DNA here is from genome assembly GCA_963580455.1 of Euonymus europaeus. NCBI lineage: Eukaryota > Viridiplantae > Streptophyta > Magnoliopsida > Celastrales > Celastraceae > Euonymus > Euonymus europaeus. The sequence goes on along the minus strand of OY756960.1, from coordinate 11,147,697 downwards.
ACGTTCTTCAAAACCAACGCCCTCTTCTTAGAACATTAAAAAGAGTTATATGGTCAAATTTCAAGTGAATATTTGAAACTAAGTTCGCGCACGAACTTTTCATCTTCTTTCAGGATTTTACTAAATATGAAACTTTTGCTTCATTTTCTAGCAAAACGTTCTTCAAAACCAACGCTCTCTTCTTAGAACATGAAAAAGAGTTTTATGATCAAATTTGAAGTGAAAATTTGAAACTGAGTTTGCGCACGAACTTCTCATCTTTTTTCGCGATTTCACGAAATAAGCACGTTTTAAGTCATTTCGTCGCAAAACATTCTTTGAAACCAAAGCCCTCATCTTAGAACATCAAAAGGAGTTATATGGTACAATTTTATGTGAAAATTTGAAAGTAAATTCGCGCACGAACTTTTCATCTTCTTTCGGGATTTTACGAAATATGCATTTTTTGCATCATGTCATCGCAAAACATTCTTTAAAACCAAAGCACTCGTCTTAGAACAGCAAAAGGAGTTTTATGGTCAAATTTGAAATGAAAATTTGAAACTAAGTTCGCGCACGAACTTTTCATCTTCTTTCGGGATTTTACTAGATATGAACCATTTGCTTCATTTTCTCGCAAAGCATTCTTCAAAACCAACGACCTCTTCTTAGAATATGAAAAAGAGTTGTATGGTCAAATTTGAAGTGAAAATTTGAAACTGAGTTTGCGTACGGACTTTTCATCTTCTTTCGCGATTTTACGAAATATGAACGTTTTGATCATTTCGTCGCAAAACATTCTTTAAAACCGAAGCACTCATCTTAGAACATCAAAAGGAGTTATATGGTACAATTTGAAGTGAAAATTTGAAACTAAATTCGCGCACGAACTTTTCATCTTCTTTCGGGATTTTACTAAATATGAACCTTTTGCTTCATTTTCTCGTAAAACATTCTTCAAAACTAAAGGCTTCTTCTTAGAACATGAAAAAGAGTTATAAAGTAAAATTTGAAGTGAAAATTTGAAACTAAGTTCGCGCACGAACTTTTCATCTTCTTTCGGGAATTTAATAAATATCAACCTTTTGTTTCATTTTCTCGCAAAACATTCTTCAAAAACCAACGCCTTCTTCTTAGAACATGAAAAAGAGTTATAAAGTAAAATTTGAAGTGAAAATTTGAAACTAAGTTTGCGCACGAACTTTAATTTTTTTTTCGCGATTTTACGAAATATGCACGTTTTGAGTCATTTCGTCGCAAAACATTCTTTGAAACTAATGCCCTCATCTTAAAACATCAAAAGGAGTTATATGGTCAAATTTGAGGAGAAATATTGAAACTAAGTTAGCTCACGAACTTTTCATCTTCTTCAGGAATTTTACGAAATATGCACTTTTTGCATCATGTCATCGCAAAACATTCTTTAAAACCAAAGCACTTGTCTTAGAACTGCAAAAGGAGTTTTATGGTCAAATTTGAAGTGAAAATTTGAAAATAAGTTCGCGCACGAATTTTTTATCTACTTTCGGGATTTTACTAAATATCAACCTTTTGCTTCATTTTCTCGCAAAATATTCTTCAAAACCAACGCCCTCTTCTTAGAACATGAAAAAGAGTTATAAGGTCAAATTTGAGGTGGAATTTTGATCTTAAGTTCGCCCAAGAACTTTTCATCTTCTTTAGGAATTTTATGAAATATGCAATTGTTGCAACATTTCATCGAAAAACATTCTTTAAAACCAAAGCACTCATCTTAGAACATCAAAGGGAGTTATATGGTCAAATTTGAAGTGAAAATTTGAAACGAAGTTCGCGCACGACCTTTTCATCTTCTTTCGGGATTTTACTAAATATGAACCTTTTGCTTCATTTTCTCGCAAAACATTCTTCAAAACCAACGCCGTCTTCTTAGAACATGAAAAAGAGTTATAAGTTAAAATTTGAAGTGAAAATTTAAAACTAAGTTCGCGCACGAACTTTTCATCTTCTTTCGGGAATTTAATAAATATCAACCTTTTGCTTCATTTTCTCGCAAAACATTCTTCAAAACCAACGCCCTCTTCTTAGAACATGAAAAGGAACTATATGGTCAAATTTGAGGTAAAAATTTGAAACTAAGTTTGCGCACGAACATTAAATTTGTTTTCGCGATTTTACGAAATATGCACGTTTTGAGTCATTTCGTCGCAAAACATTCTTTGAAACCAATGCCCTCATCTTAAAACATCAAAAGGAGTTATATGGTCAAATTTGAAGTGAAAATTTGAAACTAAGTTCGCGCACGAACTTTCATCTTCTTTCGGGATTTTACTAAATATCAATCTATTGCTTCATTTTCTCGCAAAATATTCTTCAAAACAAACGCCCTCTTCTTAGAACATGAAAAAGAGTTTTATGGTCAAATTAGAAGTGAAAATTTGAAACTGAGTTTGCGCACGAAATTTCCATCTTCTTTCGCGATTTTACGAAATATGCACGTTTTGAGTCATTTCGTCGCAAACATTCTTTGAAATCGAATCCCTCATCTTAGAACATCAAATGGAGTTATATGGTCAAATTTGAAGTGAAAATTTGAAACTATGTTCGCGCACGAACTTTTCTTCTTCTTTCGGGATTTTACTAAATATGAACCGTTTGCTTCATTTTCTCGCAAAACATTCTTCAAAACCAACGCCCACTTTTTAGAACATGAAAAAGAGTTATATGGTCAAATTTGAAGTGAAAATTTGAAACCAAGTTTGCGCGCACGAACTTCTAATCTTCTTTCGCGATTTTACGAAATATGCACGTTTTGAGTCATTTCGTCGCAAACATTCTTTGAAATCGAATCCCTCATCTTAGAACATCAAATGGAGTTATATGGTCAAATTTGAAGTGAAAATTTGAAACTATGTTCGCGCACGAACTTTTTTTCTTCTTTCGGGATTTTACTAAATATGAACCGTTTGCTTCATTTTCTCGCAAAACATTCTTCAAAACCAACGCACTTTTCTTAGAACATAAAAAAGAGTTATATGTTAAAATTTGAAGTGAAAATTTGAAAATAAGTTCGCGCACGAACTTTTCATCTTCTTTTGGAACTTTACTAAATATCAACATTTTGCTTCATTTTCTCGCAAAATATTCTTCTAAACCAACGCCCTCTTCTTAGAACCTGAAAAAGAGTTTTATGGTCAAATTTGAAGTGAAAATTTGAAACTGAATTTGCGCACGAACTTTTCATCTTCTTTCGCGATTTTACGAAATATGAACGTTTTGAGTCATTTCGTCGCAAAACATTCTTTCAAACCAAAGCCCTCATCTTAGAACATCAAAACGAGTTATATGGTAAAATTTGAAGTGAAAATTAGAAACTAAGTTCGCGCACGAACTTTTCATCTTCTTTCGGGATTTTACTAAATATGAACCGTTTGCTTCATTTTCTCGCAAAACATTCTTCAAAACCAACGCCCTCTTCTTAGAACATGAAAAAGAGTTGTATGGTCAAATTTTAAGTGAAAATTTGAAACTAAGTTCGCGCACGAACTTTTCATCTTCTTTCGGTATTTTACTAAATATCAAACTTTTGCTTCATTTTCTCGCAAAATATTCTTCAAAACCAACGCCCTCTTCTTAGAACATGAAAAAGAGTTTTATGGTCAAATTTAAATTGAAAATTTGAAACTGAGTTTGCGCACGAACTTTTCATCTTCTTTCGCGATGTTACGAAATATGCACGTTTTGATTTATTTTCTCGCAAAACATTCTTCAAAACCAACGGCCTCTTCTTAGAACATGAAAAAGAGTTATATGTTAAAATTTGAAGTGAAAATTTGAAACTATGTTCGCGCACGAACTTTTCTTCTTCTTTCGGGATTTTACTAAATATGAACCGTTTGCTTCATTTTCTCGCAAAACATTCTTCAAAACCAACGCCCACTTTTTAGAACATGAAAAAGAGTTATATGGTCAAATTTGAAGTGAAAATTTGAAACCAAGTTTGCGCGCACGAACTTCTAATCTTCTTTCGCGATTTTACGAAATATGCACGTTTTGAGTCATTTCGTCGCAAAACATTCTTTGAAACCAATGCCCTCATCTTAAAACATCAAAAGGAGTTATATGGTCAAATTTGAAGTGAAAATTTGAAACTAAGTTCGCGCACGAACTTTCATCTTCTTTCGGGATTTTACTAAATATCAATCTATTGCTTCATTTTCTCGCAAAATATTCTTCAAAACAAACGCCCTCTTCTTAGAACATGAAAAAGAGTTTTATGGTCAAATTAGAAGTGAAAATTTGAAACTGAGTTTGCGCACGAAATTTCCATCTTCTTTCGCGATTTTACGAAATATGCACGTTTTGAGTCATTTCGTCGCAAACATTCTTTGAAATCGAATCCCTCATCTTAGAACATCAAATGGAGTTATATGGTCAAATTTGAAGTGAAAATTTGAAACTATGTTCGCGCACGAACTTTTCTTCTTCTTTCGGGATTTTACTAAATATGAACCGTTTGCTTCATTTTCTCGCAAAACATTCTTCAAAACCAACGCCCACTTTTTAGAACATGAAAAAGAGTTATATGGTCAAATTTGAAGTGAAAATTTGAAACCAAGTTTGCGCGCACGAACTTCTAATCTTCTTTCGCGATTTTACGAAATATGCACGTTTTAAGTCATTTCGTCGCAAACATTCTTTGAAATCGAATCCCTCATCTTAGAACATCAAATGGAGTTATATGGTCAAATTTGAAGTGAAAATTTGAAACTATGTTCGCGCACGAACTTTTTTTCTTCTTTCGGGATTTTACTAAATATGAACCGTTTGCTTCATTTTCTCGCAAAACATTCTTCAAAACCAACGCACTTTTCTTAGAACATAAAAAAGAGTTATATGTTAAAATTTGAAGTGAAAATTTGAAAATAAGTTCGCGCACGAACTTTTCATCTTCTTTTGGAACTTTACTAAATATCAACATTTTGCTTCATTTTCTCGCAAAATATTCTTCTAAACCAACGCCCTCTTCTTAGAACCTGAAAAAGAGTTTTATGGTCAAATTTGAAGTGAAAATTTGAAACAGAATTTGCGCACGAACTTTTCATCTTCTTTCGCGATTTTACGAAATATGAACGTTTTGAGTCATTTCGTCGCAAAACATTCTTTCAAACCAAAGCCCTCATCTTAGAACATCAAAACGAGTTATATGGTAAAATTTGAAGTGAAAATTAGAAACTAAGTTCGCGCACGAACTTTTCATCTTCTTTCGGGATTTTACTAAATATGAACCGTTTGCTTCATTTTCTCGCAAAACATTCTTCAAAACCAACGCCCTCTTCTTAGAACATGAAAAAGAGTTGTATGGTCAAATTTTAAGTGAAAATTTGAAACTAAGTTCGCGCACGAACTTTTCATCTTCTTTCGGTATTTTACTAAATATCAAACTTTTGCTTCATTTTCTCGCAAAATATTCTTCAAAACCAACGCCCTCTTCTTAGAACATGAAAAAGAGTTTTATGGTCAAATTTAAATTGAAAATTTGAAACTGAGTTTGCGCACGAACTTTTCATCTTCTTTCGCGATGTTACGAAATATGCACGTTTTGATTTATTTTCTCGCAAAACATTCTTCAAAACCAACGGCCTCTTCTTAGAACATGAAAAAGAGTTATATGTTAAAATTTGAAGTGAAAATTTGAAACTATGTTCGCGCACGAACTTTTCATCTTCTTTCGGGATTTTACTAAATATGAACATTTTGCTTTATTTTCTTGCAAAACATTCTTCAAAACCAACGCCCTCTTCTTAGAACATGAACAAGATTTATATGTTAAAATTTGAAGTGAAAATTTGAAACTAAGTTCGCGCACGAACTTTTCATCTTCTTTTGGAACTTTACTAAATATCAACATTTTGCTTCATTTTCTCGCAAAATATTCTTCTAAACCAACGCCCTCTTCTTAGAACCTGAAAAAGAGTTTTATGGTCAAATTTGAAGTGAAAATTTGAAACTGAATTTGCGCACGAACTTTTCATCTTCTTTCGCGATTTTACGAAATATGAACGTTTTGAGTCATTTCGTCGCAAAACATTCTTTCAAACCAAAGCCCTCATCTTAGAACATCAAAACGAGTTATATGGTAAAATTTGAAGTGAAAATTAGAAACTAAGTTCGCGCACGAACTTTTCATCTTCTTTCGGGATTTTACTAAATATGAACTGTTTGCTTCATTTTCTCGCAAAACATTCTTCAAAACCAACGCCCTCTTCTTAGAACATGAAAAAGAGTTGTATGGTCAAATTTTAAGTGAAAATTTGAAACTAAGTTCGCGCACGAACTTTTCATCTTCTTTCGGTATTTTACTAAATATCAAACTTTTGCTTCATTTTCTCGCAAAATATTCTTCAAAACCAACGCCCTCTTCTTAGAACATGAAAAAGAGTTTTATGGTCAAATTTAAATTGAAAATTTGAAACTGAGTTTGCGCACGAACTTTTCATCTTCTTTCGCGATGTTACGAAATATGCACGTTTTGATTTATTTTCTCGCAAAACATTCTTCAAAACCAACGACCTCTTCTTAGAACATGAAAAAGAGTTATATGTTAAAATTTGAAGTGAAAATTTGAAACTATGTTCGCGCACGAACTTTTCATCTTCTTTCGGGATTTTACTAAATATGAACATTTTGCTTTATTTTCTTGCAAAACATTCTTCAAAACCAACGCCCTCTTCTTAGAACATGAACAAGATTTATATGTTAAAATTTGAAGTGAAAATTTGAAACTAAGTTCGCGCACGAACTTTTCATCGTCTTTCGGGATTTTACTAAATATGAACATTTTGCTTCATTTTCTTGCAAAACATTCTTCAAAACCAACGCCCTCTTCTTAGAACATGAAAAAGAGTTATATGTTAAAATTTGAAGTGAAAATTTGAAAATAAGTTCGCGCACGAACTTTTCATCTTCTTTCGGGATTCTACTATATATCAACCTTTTGCTTCATTTTCTCGCAAAATATTCTTCAAAACCAACGCCCTCTTCTTAAGAAAATGAAAAAGAGTTATATGGTCAAATTTGAGGAGAAATATTGAAACTAAGTTCGCCCACGAACTTTTCATCTTCTTCAGGAATTTTACGAAATATGCAGTTTTTGCATCATGTCATCGCAAAACATTCTTTAAAAACAAAGCACTCGTCTTAGAACTGCAAAAGGAGTTTTATGGTCAAATTTGAAGTGAAAATTTGAAAATAAGTTCGCGCACGAACTTTTCATCTTCTTTTGGGATTTTACTAAATATCAACCTTTTGCTTCATTTTCTCGCAAAATATTCTTCAAATCCAACGCCCTATTCTTAGAACATGAAAAAGAGTTATATGGTCAAATTTGAGGTGAAATTTTGATCTTAAGTTTGCCCAAGAACTTTTCATCTTCTTTAGGAATTTTACGAAATATGCAATTGTTGCATCATATCATCGAAAAACATTCTTTAAAACCAAAGCACTCCTCTTAGAACATCAAAAGGAGTTATATGGTCAAATTTGAAGTGAAAATTTGAAACGAAGTTCACGCACGAACTTTTCATCTTATTTCGGAATTTTACTAAATATGAACCTTTTGCTTCATTTTCTCGCAAAACATTCTTGAAAACCAACGCCCTCTTCTTGGAACATGAAAAAGAGTTATATGGTAAAATTTGAAGTGAAAATTTGAAACTAAGTTCGCGCACGAACTTTTCATATTCTTTCGGGAATTTAATAAATATCAACCTTTTGCTTCATTTTCTCGCAAGACATTCTTCAAAACCAACGCCCTCTTCTTAGAACATGAAAAGGAACTATATGGTCAAATTTGAGGTAAAAATTTGAAACTAAGTTTGCGCACGAACATTAAATTTATTTTCGCGATTTTACGAAATATGCACGTTTTGAGTCATTTCCTCGCAAAACATTCTTTTAAACCAATGCCCTCATCTTAAAACATCAAAAGGAGTTATATGGTAAAACTTGAAGTGAAAATTTGAAACTAAGTTCGCGCACGAACTTTTCATCTTCTATTGGGATTTTACTAAATATCAATCTTTTGCTTCATTTTCTCGCAAAATATTCTTCAAAACCAACGCCCTCTTCTTAGAACATGAAAAAGAGTTTTATGGTCAAACTTGGAGTGAAAATTTGAAACTGAGTTTGCGAACGAACTTTTCATCTTCTTTCGCGATTTTAGGAAATATGCACGTTTTGAGTCATTTCGTCGCAAAATATTCTTTAAAACCAAAGCCCTCATCTTAGAACATCAAAAGTAGTTATATGGTCAAACTTGAAACTAAGTTCGCACACGAACTTTTCAACTTCTTTCGAGATTTTACTAAATATGAACCGTTTGCTTCATTTTCTCGCAAAACATTCTTCAAAACCAACGCCCTCTTCTTAGAACATGAAAAAGAGTTATATGGTCAAATTTGAAAACAAGTTTGCGCGCACGAATTTCTAATTTTCTTTCGCGATTTTTCGAAATATGCACGTTTTAAGTCATTTCGTCGCAAAACATTCTTTGAAACCAAAGCCCTCATCTTAGAACATCAAAAGGAGTTATATGGTCAAATTTGAAGTGAAAATTTAAAACCAAGTTTGCGCGCACGAACTTCTAATATTCTTTCGCGATTTTACGAAATATGCACGTTTTAAGTCATTTCGTCGCAAAACATTCTTTGAAACCAAAGCCCTCATCTTAGAACATCAAAAGGAGTTATATGGTCAAATTTGAAGTGAAAATTTGAAACTATGTTCGCGCACGAACTTTTCATCTTCTTTCGGGATTTTACTAAATATGAACTGTTTGCTTCATTTTCTCGCAAAACATTCTTCAAAACCAACGCCCTCTACTTAGAACATAAAAAAGAGTTATATGTTAAAATTTGAAGTGAAAATTTGAAACTAAGTTCGCGCACGAACTTTTCATCTTCTTTCGGGATTTTACTAAATATGAACATTTTGCTTCATTTTCTCGCAAAACATTCTTCAAAACCAACGCCCTCTTCTTAGAACATGAAAAAGAGTTATATGTTAAAATTTGAAGTGAAAATTTGAAAATAAGTTCGCGCACGAACTTTCCATCTTCTTTTGGGATTTTACTAAATATCAACCTTTTGCTTCATTTTCTCGCAAAATATTCTTCAAAACCAACGCCCTATTCTTAGAACATGAAAAAGAGTTATATGGTCAAATTTGAGGTGAAATTTTGATCTTAAGTTTGCCCAAGAACTTTTCATCTTCTTTAGGAATTTTACGAAATATGCAATTGTTGCATCATTTCATCGAAAAACATTCTTTAAAACCAAAGCACTCCTCTTAGAACATCAAAAGGAGTTATATGGTCAAATTTGAAGTGAAAATTTGAAACGAAGTTCACGCACGAACTTTTCATCTTATTTCGGAATTTTACTAAATATGAACCTTTTGCTTCATTTTCTCGCAAAACATTCTTGAAAACCAACGCCCTCTTCTTGGAACATGAAAAAGAGTTATATGGTAAAATTTGAAGTGAAAATTTGAAACTAAGTTCGCGCACGAACTTTTCATATTCTTTCGGGAATTTAATAAATATCAACCTTTTGCTTCATTTTCTCGCAAGACATTCTTCAAAACCAACGCCCTCTTCTTAGAACATGAAAAGGAACTATATGGTCAAATTTGAGGTAAAAATTTGAAACTAAGTTTGCGCACGAACATTAAATTTATTTTCGCGATTTTACGAAATATGCACGTTTTGAGTCATTTCCTCGCAAAACATTCTTTTAAACCAATGCCCTCATCTTAAAACATCAAAAGGAGTTATATGGTAAAACTTGAAGTGAAAATTTGAAACTAAGTTCGCGCACGAACTTTTCATCTTCTATTGGGATTTTACTAAATATCAATCTTTTGCTTCATTTTCTCGCAAAATATTCTTCAAAACCAACGCCCTCTTCTTAGAACATGAAAAAGAGTTTTATGGTCAAACTTGGAGTGAAAATTTGAAACTGAGTTTGCGCACGAACTTTTCATCTTCTTTCGCGATTTTAGGAAATATGCACGTTTTGAGTCATTTCGTCGCAAAATATTCTTTAAAACCAAAGCCCTCATCTTAGAACATCAAAAGTAGTTATATGGTCAAACTTGAAACTAAGTTCGCGCACGAACTTTTCATCTTCTTTCGAGATTTTACTAAATATGAACCGTTTGCTTCATTTTCTCGCAAAACATTCTTCAAAACCAACGCCCTCTTCTTAGAACATGAAAAAGAGTTATATGGTCAAATTTGAAAACAAGTTTGCGCGCACGAATTTCTAATTTTCTTTCGCGATTTTTCGAAATATGCACGTTTTAAGTCATTTCGTCGCAAAACATTCTTTGAAACCAAAGCCCTCATCTTAGAACATCAAAAGGAGTTATATGGTCAAATTTGAAGTGAAAATTTAAAACCAAGTTTGCGCGCACGAACTTCTAATATTCTTTCGCGATTTTACGAAATATGCACGTTTTAAGTCATTTCGTCGCAAAACATTCTTTGAAACCAAAGCCCTCATCTTAGAACATCAAAAGGAGTTATATGGTCAAATTTGAAGTGAAAATTTGAAACTATGTTCGCGCACGAACTTTTCATCTTCTTTCGGGATTTTACTAAATATGAACTGTTTGCTTCATTTTCTCGCAAAACATTCTTCAAAACCAACGCCCTCTACTTAGAACATAAAAAAGAGTTATATGTTAAAATTTGAAGTGAAAATTTGAAACTAAGTTCGCGCACGAACTTTTCATCTTCTTTCGGGATTTTACTAAATATGAACATTTTGCTTCATTTTCTCGCAAAACATTCTTCAAAACCAACGCCCTCTTCTTAGAACATGAAAAAGAGTTATATGTTAAAATTTGAAGTGAAAATTTGAAAATAAGTTCGCGCACGAACTTTCCATCTTCTTTTGGGATTTTACTAAATATCAACCTTTTGCTTCATTTTCTCGCAAAATATTCTTCAAAACCAACGCCCTATTCTTAGAACATGAAAAAGAGTTATATGGTCAAATTTGAGGTGAAATTTTGATCTTAAGTTTGCCCAAGAACTTTTCATCTTCTTTAGGAATTTTACGAAATATGCAATTGTTGCATCATTTCATCGAAAAACATTCTTTAAAACCAAAGCACTCCTCTTAGAACATCAAAAGGAGTTATATGGTCAAATTTGAAGTGAAAATTTGAAACGAAGTTCACGCACGAACTTTTCATCTTATTTCGGAATTTTACTAAATATGAACCTTTTGCTTCATTTTCTCGCAAAACATTCTTGAAAACCAACGCCCTCTTCTTGGAACATGAAAAAGAGTTATATGGTAAAATTTGAAGTGAAAATTTGAAACTAAGTTCGCGCACGAACTTTTCATATTCTTTCGGGAATTTAATAAATATCAACCTTTTGCTTCATTTTCTCGCAAGACATTCTTCAAAACCAACGCCCTCTTCTTAGAACATGAAAAGGAACTATATGGTCAAATTTGAGGTAAAAATTTGAAACTAAGTTTGCGCACGAACATTAAATTTATTTTCGCGATTTTACGAAATATGCACGTTTTGAGTCATTTCCTCGCAAAACATTCTTTTAAACCAATGCCCTCATCTTAAAACATCAAAAGGAGTTATATGGTAAAACTTGAAGTGAAAATTTGAAACTAAGTTCGCGCACGAACTTTTCATCTTCTATTGGGATTTTACTAAATATCAATCTTTTGCTTCATTTTCTCGCAAAATATTCTTCAAAACCAACGCCCTCTTCTTAGAACATGAAAAAGAGTTTTATGGTCAAACTTGGAGTGAAAATTTGAAACTGAGTTTGCGCACGAACTTTTCATCTTCTTTCGGTATTTTACTAAATATCAAACTTTTGCTTCATTTTCTCGCAAAATATTCTTCAAAACCAACGCCCTCTTCTTAGAACATGAAAAAGAGTTTTATGGTCAAATTTAAATTGAAAATTTGAAACTGAGTTTGCGCACGAACTTTTCATCTTCTTTCGCGATGTTACGAAATATGCACGTTTTGATTTATTTTCTCGCAAAACATTCTTCAAAACCAACGACCTCTTCTTAGAACATGAAAAAGAGTTATATGTTGAAATTTGAAGTGAAAATTTGAAACTATGTTCGCGCACGAACTTTTCATCTTCTTTCGGGATTTTACTAAATATGAACATTTTGCTTTATTTTCTTGCAAAACATTCTTCAAAACCAACGCCCTCTTCTTAGAACATGAACAAGATTTATATGTTAAAATTTGAAGTGAAAATTTGAAACTAAGTTCGCGCACGAACTTTTCATCGTCTTTCGGGATTTTACTAAATATGAACATTTTGCTTCATTTTCTTGCAAAACATTCTTCAAAACCAACGCCCTCTTCTTAGAACATGAAAAAGAGTTATATGTTAAAATTTGAAGTGAAAATTTGAAAATAAGTTCGCGCACGAACTTTTCATCTTCTTTCGGGATTCTACTATATATCAACCTTTTGCTTCATTTTCTCGCAAAATATTCTTCAAAACCAACGCCCTCTTCTTAAGAAAATGAAAAAGAGTTATATGGTCAAATTTGAGGAGAAATATTGAAACTAAGTTCGCCCACGAACTTTTCATCTTCTTCAGGAATTTTACGAAATATGCAGTTTTTGCATCATGTCATCGCAAAACATTCTTTAAAAACAAAGCACTCGTCTTAGAACTGCAAAAGGAGTTTTATGGTCAAATTTGAAGTGAAAATTTGAAAATAAGTTCGCGCACGAACTTTTCATCTTCTTTTGGGATTTTACTAAATATCAACCTTTTGCTTCATTTTCTCGCAAAATATTCTTCAAATCCAACGCCCTATTCTTAGAACATGAAAAAGAGTTATATGGTCAAATTTGAGGTGAAATTTTGATCTTAAGTTTGCCCAAGAACTTTTCATCTTCTTTAGGAATTTTACGAAATATGCAATTGTTGCATCATTTCATCGAAAAACATTCTTTAAAACCAAAGCACTCCTCTTAGAACATCAAAAGGAGTTATATGGTCAAATTTGAAGTGAAAATTTGAAACGAAGTTCACGCACGAACTTTTCATCTTATTTCGGAATTTTACTAAATATGAACCTTTTGCTTCATTTTCTCGCAAAACATTCTTGAAAACCAACGCCCTCTTCTTGGAACATGAAAAAGAGTTATATGGTAAAATTTGAAGTGAAAATTTGAAACTAAGTTCGCGCACGAACTTTTCATATTCTTTCGGGAATTTAATAAATATCAACCTTTTGCTTCATTTTCTCGCAAGACATTCTTCAAAACCAACGCCCTCTTCTTAGAACATGAAAAGGAACTATATGGTCAAATTTGAGGTAAAAATTTGAAACTAAGTTTGCGCACGAACATTAAATTTATTTTCGCGATTTTACGAAATATGCACGTTTTGAGTCATTTCCTCGCAAAACATTCTTTTAAACCAATGCCCTCATCTTAAAACATCAAAAGGAGTTATATGGTAAAACTTGAAGTGAAAATTTGAAACTAAGTTCGCGCACGAACTTTTCATCTTCTATTGGGATTTTACTAAATATCAATCTTTTGCTTCATTTTCTCGCAAAATATTCTTCAAAACCAACGCCCTCTTCTTAGAACATGAAAAAGAGTTTTATGGTCAAACTTGGAGTGAAAATTTGAAACTGAGTTTGCGAACGAACTTTTCATCTTCTTTCGCGATTTTAGGAAATATGCACGTTTTGAGTCATTTCGTCGCAAAATATTCTTTAAAACCAAAGCCCTCATCTTAGAACATCAAAAGTAGTTATATGGTCAAACTTGAAACTAAGTTCGCGCACGAACTTTTCAACTTCTTTCGAGATTTTACTAAATATGAACCGTTTGCTTCATTTTCTCGCAAAACATTCTTCAAAACCAACGCCCTCTTCTTAGAACATGAAAAAGAGTTATATGGTCAAATTTGAAAACAAGTTTGCGCGCACGAATTTCTAATTTTCTTTCGCGATTTTTCGAAATATGCACGTTTTAAGTCATTTCGTCGCAAAACATTCTTTGAAACCAAAGCCCTCATCTTAGAACATCAAAAGGAGTTATATGGTCAAATTTGAAGTGAAAATTTAAAACCAAGTTTGCGCGCACGAACTTCTAATATTCTTTCGCGATTTTACGAAATATGCACGTTTTAAGTCATTTCGTCGCAAAACATTCTTTGAAACCAAAGCCCTCATCTTAGAACATCAAAAGGAGTTATATGGTCAAATTTGAAGTGAAAATTTGAAACTATGTTCGCGCACGAACTTTTCATCTTCTTTCGGGATTTTACTAAATATGAACTGTTTGCTTCATTTTCTCGCAAAACATTCTTCAAAACCAACGCCCTCTACTTAGAACATAAAAAAGAGTTATATGTTAAAATTTGAAGTGAAAATTTGAAACTAAGTTCGCGCACGAACTTTTCATCTTCTTTCGGGATTTTACTAAATATGAACATTTTGCTTCATTTTCTCGCAAAACATTCTTCAAAACCAACGCCCTCTTCTTAGAACATGAAAAAGAGTTATATGTTAAAATTTGAAGTGAAAATTTGAAAATAAGTTCGCGCACGAACTTTCCATCTTCTTTTGGGATTTTACTAAATATCAACCTTTTGCTTCATTTTCTCGCAAAATATTCTTCAAAACCAACGCCCTATTCTTAGAACATGAAAAAGAGTTATATGGTCAAATTTGAGGTGAAATTTTGATCTTAAGTTTGCCCAAGAACTTTTCATCTTCTTTAGGAATTTTACGAAATATGCAATTGTTGCATCATTTCATCGAAAAACATTCTTTAAAACCAAAGCACTCCTCTTAGAACATCAAAAGGAGTTATATGGTCAAATTTGAAGTGAAAATTTGAAACGAAGTTCACGCATGAACTTTTCATCTTATTTCGGAATTTTACTAAATATGAACCTTTTGCTTCATTTTCTCGCAAAACATTCTTGAAAACCAACGCCCTCTTCTTGGAACATGAAAAAGAGTTATATGGTAAAATTTGAAGTGAAAATTTGAAACTAAGTTCGCGCACGAACTTTTCATATTCTTTCGGGAATTTAATAAATATCAACCTTTTGCTTCATTTTCTCGCAAGACATTCTTCAAAACCAACGCCCTCTTCTTAGAACATGAAAAGGAACTATATGGTCAAATTTGAGGTAAAAATTTGAAACTAAGTTTGCGCACGAACATTAAATTTATTTTCGCGATTTTACGAAATATGCACGTTTTGAGTCATTTCCTCGCAAAACATTCTTTTAAACCAATGCCCTCATCTTAAAACATCAAAAGGAGTTATATGGTAAAACTTGAAGTGAAAATTTGAAACTAAGTTCGCGCACGAACTTTTCATCTTCTATTGGGATTTTACTAAATATCAATCTTTTGCTTCATTTTCTCGCAAAATATTCTTCAAAACCAACGCCCTCTTCTTAGAACATGAAAAAGAGTTTTATGGTCAAACTTGGAGTGAAAATTTGAAACTGAGTTTGCGCACGAACTTTTCATCTTCTTTCGCGATTTTAGGAAATATGCACGTTTTGAGTCATTTCGTCGCAAAATATTCTTTAAAACCAAAGCCCTCATCTTAGAACATCAAAAGTAGTTATATGGTCAAACTTGAAACTAAGTTCGCGCACGAACTTTTCATCTTCTTTCGAGATTTTACTAAATATGAACCGTTTGCTTCATTTTCTCGCAAAACATTCTTCAAAACCAACGCCCTCTTCTTAGAACATGAAAAAGAGTTATATGGTCAAATTTGAAAACAAGTTTGCGCGCACGAATTTCTAATTTTCTTTCGCGATTTTTCGAAATATGCACGTTTTAAGTCATTTCGTCGCAAAACATTCTTTGAAACCAAAGCCCTCATCTTAGAACATCAAAAGGAGTTATATGGTCAAATTTGAAGTGAAAATTTAAAACCAAGTTTGCGCGCACGAACTTCTAATATTCTTTCGCGATTTTACGAAATATGCACGTTTTAAGTCATTTCGTCGCAAAACATTCTTTGAAACCAAAGCCCTTATCTTAGAACATCAAAAGGAGTTATATGGTCAAATTTGAAGTGAAAATTTGAAACTATGTTCGCGCACGAACTTTTCATCTTCTTTCGGGATTTTACTAAATATGAACTGTTTGCTTCATTTTCTCGCAAAACATTCTTCAAAACCAACGCCCTCTACTTAGAACATAAAAAAGAGTTATATGTTAAAATTTGAAGTGAAAATTTGAAACTAAGTTCGCGCACGAACTTTTCATCTTCTTTCGGGATTTTACTAAATATGAACATTTTGCTTCATTTTCTCGCAAAACATTCTTCAAAACCAACGCCCTCTTCTTAGAACATGAAAAAGAGTTATATGTTAAAATTTGAAGTGAAAATTTGAAAATAAGTTCGCGCACGAACTTTCCATCTTCTTTTGGGATTTTACTAAATATCAACCTTTTGCTTCATTTTCTCGCAAAATATTCTTCAAAACCAACGCCCTATTCTTAGAACATGAAAAAGAGTTATATGGTCAAATTTGAGGTGAAATTTTGATCTTAAGTTTGCCCAAGAACTTTTCATCTTCTTTAGGAATTTTACGAAATATGCAATTGTTGCATCATTTCATCGAAAAACATTCTTTAAAACCAAAGCACTCCTCTTAGAACATCAAAAGGAGTTATATGGTCAAATTTGAAGTGAAAATTTGAAACGAAGTTCACGCACGAACTTTTCATCTTATTTCGGAATTTTACTAAATATGAACCTTTTGCTTCATTTTCTCGCAAAACATTCTTGAAAACCAACGCCCTCTTCTTGGAACATGAAAAAGAGTTATATGGTAAAATTTGAAGTGAAAATTTGAAACTAAGTTCGCGCACGAACTTTTCATATTCTTTCGGGAATTTAATAAATATCAACCTTTTGCTTCATTTTCTCGCAAGACATTCTTCAAAACCAACGCCCTCTTCTTAGAACATGAAAAGGAACTATATGGTCAAATTTGAGGTAAAAATTTGAAACTAAGTTTGCGCACGAACATTAAATTTATTTTCGCGATTTTACGAAATATGCACGTTTTGAGTCATTTCCTCGCAAAACATTCTTTTAAACCAATGCCCTCATCTTAAAACATCAAAAGGAGTTATATGGTAAAACTTGAAGTGAAAATTTGAAACTAAGTTCGCGCACGAACTTTTCATCTTCTATTGGGATTTTACTAAATATCAATCTTTTGCTTCATTTTCTCGCAAAATATTCTTCAAAACCAACGCCCTCTTCTTAGAACATGAAAAAGAGTTTTATGGTCAAACTTGGAGTGAAAATTTGAAACTGAGTTTGCGCACGAACTTTTCATCTTCTTTCGGTATTTTACTAAATATCAAACTTTTGCTTCATTTTCTCGCAAAATATTCTTCAAAACCAACGCCCTCTTCTTAGAACATGAAAAAGAGTTTTATGGTCAAATTTAAATTGAAAATTTGAAACTGAGTTTGCGCACGAACTTTTCATCTTCTTTCGCGATGTTACGAAATATGCACGTTTTGATTTATTTTCTCGCAAAACATTCTTCAAAACCAACGACCTCTTCTTAGAACATGAAAAAGAGTTATATGTTAAAATTTGAAGTGAAAATTTGAAACTATGTTCGCGCACGAACTTTTCATCTTCTTTCGGGATTTTACTAAATATGAACATTTTGCTTTATTTTCTTGCAAAACATTCTTCAAAACCAACGCCCTCTTCTTAGAACATGAACAAGATTTATATGTTAAAATTTGAAGTGAAAATTTGAAACTAAGTTCGCGCACGAACTTTTCATCGTCTTTCGGGATTTTACTAAATATGAACATTTTGCTTCATTTTCTTGCAAAACATTCTTCAAAACCAACGCCCTCTTCTTAGAACATGAAAAAGAGTTATATGTTAAAATTTGAAGTGAAAATTTGAAAATAAGTTCGCGCACGAACTTTTCATCTTCTTTCGGGATTCTACTATATATCAACCTTTTGCTTCATTTTCTCGCAAAATATTCTTCAAAACCAACGCCCTCTTCTTAAGAAAATGAAAAAGAGTTATATGGTCAAATTTGAGGAGAAATATTGAAACTAAGTTCGCCCACGAACTTTTCATCTTCTTCAGGAATTTTACGAAATATGCAGTTTTTGCATCATGTCATCGCAAAACATTCTTTAAAAACAAAGCACTCGTCTTAGAACTGCAAAAGGAGTTTTATGGTCAAATTTGAAGTGAAAATTTGAAAATAAGTTCGCGCACGAACTTTTCATCTTCTTTTGGGATTTTACTAAATATCAACCTTTTGCTTCATTTTCTCGCAAAATATTCTTCAAATCCAACGCCCTATTCTTAGAACATGAAAAAGAGTTATATGGTCAAATTTGAGGTGAAATTTTGATCTTAAGTTTGCCCAAGAACTTTTCATCTTCTTTAGGAATTTTACGAAATATGCAATTGTTGCATCATTTCATCGAAAAACATTCTTTAAAACCAAAGCACTCCTCTTAGAACATCAAAAGGAGTTATATGGTCAAATTTGAAGTGAAAATTTGAAACGAAGTTCATGCACGAACTTTTCATCTTATTTCGGAATTTTACTAAATATGAACCTTTTGCTTCATTTTCTCGCAAAACATTCTTGAAAACCAACGCCCTCTTCTTGGAACATGAAAAAGAGTTATATGGTAAAATTTGAAGTGAAAATTTGAAACTAAGTTCGCGCACGAACTTTTCATATTCTTTCGGGAATTTAATAAATATCAACCTTTTGCTTCATTTTCTCGCAAGACATTCTTCAAAACCAACGCCCTCTTCTTAGAACATGAAAAGGAACTATATGGTCAAATTTGAGGTAAAAATTTGAAACTAAGTTTGCGCACGAACATTAAATTTATTTTCGCGATTTTACGAAATATGCACGTTTTGAGTCATTTCCTCGCAAAACATTCTTTTAAACCAATGCCCTCATCTTAAAACATCAAAAGGAGTTATATGGTAAAACTTGAAGTGAAAATTTGAAACTAAGTTCGCGCACGAACTTTTCATCTTCTATTGGGATTTTACTAAATATCAATCTTTTGCTTCATTTTCTCGCAAAATATTCTTCAAAACCAACGCCCTCTTCTTAGAACATGAAAAAGAGTTTTATGGTCAAACTTGGAGTGAAAATTTGAAACTGAGTTTGCGCACGAACTTTTCATCTTCTTTCGCGATTTTAGGAAATATGCACGTTTTGAGTCATTTCGTCGCAAAATATTCTTTAAAACCAAAGCCCTCATCTTAGAACATCAAAAGTAGTTATATGGTCAAACTTGAAACTAAGTTCGCGCACGAACTTTTCATCTTCTTTCGAGATTTTACTAAATATGAACCGTTTGCTTCATTTTCTCGCAAAACATTCTTCAAAACCAACGCCCTCTTCTTAGAACATGAAAAAGAGTTATATGGTCAAATTTGAAAACAAGTTTGCGCGCACGAATTTCTAATTTTCTTTCGCGATTTTTCGAAATATGCACGTTTTAAGTCATTTCGTCGCAAAACATTCTTTGAAACCAAAGCCCTCATCTTAGAACATCAAAAGGAGTTATATGGTCAAATTTGAAGTGAAAATTTAAAACCAAGTTTGCGCGCACGAACTTCTAATATTCTTTCGCGATTTTACGAAATATGCACGTTTTAAGTCATTTCGTCGCAAAACATTCTTTGAAACCAAAGCCCTCATCTTAGAACATCAAAAGGAGTTATATGGTCAAATTTGAAGTGAAAATTTGAAACTATGTTCGCGCACGAACTTTTCATCTTCTTTCGGGATTTTACTAAATATGAACTGTTTGCTTCATTTTCTCGCAAAACATTCTTCAAAACCAACGCCCTCTACTTAGAACATAAAAAAGAGTTATATGTTAAAATTTGAAGTGAAAATTTGAAACTAAGTTCGCGCACGAACTTTTCATCTTCTTTCGGGATTTTACTAAATATGAACATTTTGCTTCATTTTCTCGCAAAACATTCTTCAAAACCAACGCCCTCTTCTTAGAACATGAAAAAGAGTTATATGTTAAAATTTGAAGAGAAAATTTGAAAATAAGTTCGCGCACGAACTTTCCATCTTCTTTCGGGATTTTACTAAATATCAACATTTTGCTTCATTTTCTCGCAAAACATTCTTCAAAACCAACGCCCTCTTCTTGGAACATGAAAAAGAGTTATATGGTAAAATTTGAAGTGAAAATTTGAAACTAAGTTCGCGCACGAATTTTTCATCTTCTTTCGGGAATTTAATAAATATCAACCTTTTGCTTCATTTTCTCGCAAGACATTCTTCAAAACCAACGCCCTCTTCTTAGAACATGAAAAGGAACTATATGGTCAAATTTGAGGTAAAAATTTGAAACTAAGTTTGCGCACGAACATTAAATTTATTTTCGCGATTTTACGAAATATGCACGTTTTGAGTCATTTCCTCGCAAAACATTCTTTTAAACCAATGCCCTCATCTTAAAACATCAAAAGGAGTTATATGGTAAAACTTGAAGTGAAAATTTGAAACTAAGTTCGCGCACGAACTTTTCATCTTCTATTGGGATTTTACTAAATATCAATCTTTTGCTTCATTTTCTCGCAAAATATTCTTCAAAACCAACGACCTCTTCTTAGAACATGAAAAAGAGTTATATGTTAAAATTTGAAGTGAAAATTTGAAACTATGTTCGCGCACGAACTTTTCATCTTCTTTCGGGATTTTACTAAATATGAACATTTTGCTTTATTTTCTTGCAAAACATTCTTCAAAACCAACGCCCTCTTCTTAGAACATGAACAAGATTTATATGTTAAAATTTGAAGTGAAAATTTGAAACTAAGTTCGCGCACGAACTTTTCATCGTCTTTCGGGATTTTACTAAATATGAACATTTTGCTTCATTTTCTTGCAAAACATTCTTCAAAACCAACGCCCTCTTCTTAGAACATGAAAAAGAGTTATATGTTAAAATTTGAAGTGAAAATTTGAAAATAAGTTCGCGCACGAACTTTTCATCTTCTTTCGGGATTCTACTATATATCAACCTTTTGCTTCATTTTCTCGCAAAATATTCTTCAAAACCAACGCCCTCTTCTTAAGAAAATGAAAAAGAGTTATATGGTCAAATTTGAGGAGAAATATTGAAACTAAGTTCGCCCACGAACTTTTCATCTTCTTCAGGAATTTTACGAAATATGCAGTTTTTGCATCATGTCATCGCAAAACATTCTTTAAAAACAAAGCACTCGTCTTAGAACTGCAAAAGGAGTTTTATGGTCAAATTTGAAGTGAAAATTTGAAAATAAGTTCGCGCACGAACTTTTCATCTTCTTTTGGGATTTTACTAAATATCAACCTTTTGCTTCATTTTCTCGCAAAATATTCTTCAAATCCAACGCCCTATTCTTAGAACATGAAAAAGAGTTATATGGTCAAATTTGAGGTGAAATTTTGATCTTAAGTTTGCCCAAGAACTTTTCATCTTCTTTAGGAATTTTACGAAATATGCAATTGTTGCATCATTTCATCGAAAAACATTCTTTAAAACCAAAGCACTCCTCTTAGAACATCAAAAGGAGTTATATGGTCAAATTTGAAGTGAAAATTTGAAACGAAGTTCATGCACGAACTTTTCATCTTATTTCGGAATTTTACTAAATATGAACCTTTTGCTTCATTTTCTCGCAAAACATTCTTGAAAACCAACGCCCTCTTCTTGGAACATGAAAAAGAGTTATATGGTAAAATTTGAAGTGAAAATTTGAAACTAAGTTCGCGCACGAACTTTTCATATTCTTTCGGGAATTTAATAAATATCAACCTTTTGCTTCATTTTCTCGCAAGACATTCTTCAAAACCAACGCCCTCTTCTTAGAACATGAAAAGGAACTATATGGTCAAATTTGAGGTAAAAATTTGAAACTAAGTTTGCGCACGAACATTAAATTTATTTTCGCGATTTTACGAAATATGCACGTTTTGAGTCATTTCCTCGCAAAACATTCTTTTAAACCAATGCCCTCATCTTAAAACATCAAAAGGAGTTATATGGTAAAACTTGAAGTGAAAATTTGAAACTAAGTTCGCGCACGAACTTTTCATCTTCTATTGGGATTTTACTAAATATCAATCTTTTGCTTCATTTTCTCGCAAAATATTCTTCAAAACCAACGCCCTCTTCTTAGAACATGAAAAAGAGTTTTATGGTCAAACTTGGAGTGAAAATTTGAAACTGAGTTTGCGCACGAACTTTTCATCTTCTTTCGCGATTTTAGGAAATATGCACGTTTTGAGTCATTTCGTCGCAAAATATTCTTTAAAACCAAAGCCCTCATCTTAGAACATCAAAAGTAGTTATATGGTCAAACTTGAAACTAAGTTCGCGCACGAACTTTTCATCTTCTTTCGAGATTTTACTAAATATGAACCGTTTGCTTCATTTTCTCGCAAAACATTCTTCAAAACCAACGCCCTCTTCTTAGAACATGAAAAAGAGTTATATGTTAAAATTTGAAGTGAAAATTTGAAAATAAGTTCGCGCACGAACTTTCCATCTTCTTTCGGGATTTTACTAAATATCAACCTTTTGCTTCATTTTCTCGCAAAATATTCTTCAAAACCAACGCCCTCTTCTTAGAACATGAAAAAGAGTTATATGGTCAAATTTGAGGAGAAATTTTGAAACTAAGTTCGCCCACGAACTTTTCATCTTCTTCAGGAATTTTACGAAATATGCACTTTTTGCATCATGTCATCGCAAAACATTCTATAAAACCAAAGCACTCGTCTTATAACTGCAAAAGGAGTTTTTTGGTCAAAATTGATACCAAACTGTGGCGCCCCGACCCGAAATTCACGCACTGAGCCGGGAGCGCCACTTTAGGCATGTGCCACGTCACTAAGGACCTCACCACACGCCAACCTAACCCCGGATTCTAATAGAAATCCGACAGCACCTCCCCGTATATCGGAGGGTGCCAGCCTAGAGTCACATCTCATTTAACACGGAAAAGATAATCAATAATAATCAGAGAAGTTCCGCAGCCTAACAGGCCTCTGGCCATCTATCCACATTCACACACTAGGCAGGGCCTCAGGCCTCCTAATCACATGCAATCAATAAGCAAAACATAATCATATCAATAATATCATCAAAGACTATCAAAGTCTATCAATCCGGACCCAAGGTCCTATATCTAGGTACGAGAGTCCCAATCACACGGCATACCTCCCGACCATCCATCAAACATACCGAAAAGGTATTTAAGCAACATAATAGTCAACCAATAAAAGTACTACATGTACTTAATTCATAACCAAGGTTCTCAAACAACCAAATATATATCCTAGTGCTCCTAGGGTGGCCTTCCATGTCACGCTGCCTCCTACTGATCCGCAGCCTGGTTCTCAGCACCAGTCTCACCTGAAGGATATAGAAAAGAAATAGGGTGAGCAGGAGGCTCAGTAGGGAAAATAAAATGAATCATAAGAACGTAAAGGCTGAATGTTGAAACAAGCTCAATGCAGCAACATGACATCCTAAAATGTCACAACAATGTATAACCTCGGGCTACACCCTACAGCGCCTGGCACTAGTCAACGAATATTCCGGAAAATCATCGGAACCCTTGCACTTTGCCCCGGAACGACTATAGGTGCACCTACACCATGGAAATCCCGACTTCCGGCAACAATGTGCCCATTCGGTATCCAACATCATCACAAAGTATAACCTAAGGATACTACGAGTCCATACTCGTAGACCCAATGCATCTATAATTCATGTCCAATAATGTCATGCAAAAGAAGCTCGTATATATAACAATCCTATATATATATACATAACTACATGATGCATGAACGAGGTTGATCATGCCCAATAGATGATTAAGCATTCAAAGGGTATGCAAATTCATCAATAACCAACAACAAGGTTCGTTCTTCTTAAGAAACAATTTAGGCAAGAACACAAATAATAAAGACCAATGAAGAATTTAAACCGCTCTTTAGAGAAGAACAATACGATAGAAAATGGGGTAAGAATCCCTACCTCTTGTTGAGCAATTTACCACAAAATTCACAATTACGTTCCTAGGGTTCCGATTTCCCAAACCTAACAATGTGGCGAAACCGAACCCATTCATACATCAATAAACAACCAACAACTCATATAAACATCAATTAAATCAATAAATTCGAAATTACTCACCTTCTCTCTCTAGAAATTTCTCCAAAATCCTTGAAACTCAACCCAAGCTCAACTCTACTCCAAATCACAAACCAATCTATATATACATCCATAATCAACCTATAATCAACATATCTAAGTCTTACCTTCCATCTATTAAAGAATCAAACAAATCTAGGAAAAATCCTAGAATTCCAAAACTATGAAAACTCACCTCAAACCTTCAAATCTTCCTTGATTCCACCTTGATTCTTGACATGCTTCATGAATCCATGGAAAACCCAGCAAAAACCTCAACAAATCTCCTTCTCTCTCTAAGTTTCTCACTCTTTCTCTCTCTTCTCGGGCTCTCCAAGTGTTGGTAATGTCCAGAAATGTCTCTCTGTTTCTTAAAAACTGATTTCCCGATAGCCGTCCGGACGCCCTAAGCATCCGTCCGGACGGATTACTCTTCATGTAACCCACTGGTTTGAATCTAGGCATATCCGTCCGGACTCCCAATTATCCGTCCGGACGGATCACTATTCACAGAACCTTTCTGCCTTCCGTTTAGGCATATCCGTCCGGACGCCCAATTATCCGTCCGGACGGATTACTGTTCACAGAACCCAGTTTTTTTCTCAAATTTATTTTCCGTCTCGGTCTAAGCTTCGATTTGATATATTATGGGCCCGAAACGGACATGTACACTAAAAGTTATGACCCATTTACCGAACCAAGCGCAAAACTATTTTTTTAGGGTCTTATACACTTCCAATGGTCCGTTATCTCTTCGAACTCATTTTTCTAATAACTTATTACTTAAAATTTAACCAAACATAATATTTTTGGGTCGGGATCTCACATCCCTTCCCCCTTAAACAAATTTCATCCCGAAATTTAGTTATGTACCTGGATTTTTGAACAAAGCCGGGTACTTGTCCATCATACGAGACTCTAACTCCCAAGTTGCTTCTTCCGTACCATGGTACATCCACTTCACCTTTACCAAAGGAATTATACTCGTTCTCGTGACCTTATTTTGACGGTCCAAGATTTTAACCGGTTGAAGAGTATAGCTTCCATCTTCTTCAACCTCCAAAGTGGTCCAATCCAATACATGTGTAGGGTCCGGCTCATACTTCCGGAGCATAGAGACATGAAATACATTATGAACCCTTTCTAGCTTAGGTGGCAGAGCCAACCGATATGCTACCGGTCCCACCATTTCTAGAATTTCAAATGGTCCCACAAACCTTGGTGCTAACTTCCCCTGTTTACTATACCGTGAACGCCATGTCTCGGACTAACCTTAAGGAATACCTTGTCTCCCACCGCAAACTCCAACGGTCTTCTTCTATTATCAGTATATGACTTTTGACGACTCTGTGCGGTGACAAGCCGCCTCCTAACCTCCTCAACTCGCTCTTGAGCCTCTTTGACCAATTCCGGTTCCGAAATCACTTTTTCCCCGACCTCAGCCCAACACAATGGTGATCTGCAAGGTCTCCCATATAGCGCCTCAAATGGAGCCATACCGATACTACGTTGGAATGCGTTGTTGTACACAAACTCTGCCAAATATATGTATCGGTCCCAACTCTTTCCAAAATCTACCACACATGCTCTAAGCATGTCCTCCAGTATCTGGATAGTTCTCTCACTTTGCCCATCACTCTGAGGATGGTATGCCGTACTAAAATCTAACTTCGTACCCAAAGCTTTTTGCAAACTGCTCCAGAATCTACCAGTGAACCGTGGGTCCCGGTCTGACACAATAGATAATGGCACTCCATGCAACTTTACAATCTCTCTCACATAATAGCTACTCAAGGATTCCAATGAATCTGTCTTGTTCATTGGTAGAAAGTGTGACGACTTGGTCAATCGATCCACTATCACCCACACCGTGTCATATTTCTTCTCAGTCATTGGAAACCCCGTCACAAAGTCCATAGTGATCATCTCCCATTTCCATTGCGCTACCGGTAGTGGTTGTAACAACCCCGCCGGCTTTTGATGTTCACCTTTCACCTGTTGGCAAGTCAGACACCTCGCCACATACCTGGCCACATCGGCCTTCATCCCCTTCCACCAAAAGTTCCTTTTTAAATCTTGATACATTTTTGTAACCCCAGGATGCATGGAAAACCATGAATGGTGTGCCTCCTTCAAGATCTCTAGCTGTAGTCCTCATCATCGGGAACTATCAACCTCCCAACATATCTCACTCCACCGTCAATCCCACGAACCCATCCTGAACTCTCATCAATCACATCAAAGGAGGGATCGCCGTTCTGCGCATCCATAACCTTCTGAACCATCTGTGGTCTCGAAGTTATACTACCCAAGTAAACTTTTTCTTCGTCACTCCTCAATTCCAACCCAAATTGGTTGATTGTCTCAACAATATCCCATTCGTGCAACGCCAAACTAGCCAACCCAAGTTTCCGGCTCAATGCATCCGCCACTACATTTGCTTTACCGGGATGGTATTGCAAATTAAAGTCGAAATCCTCCAAGTATTCCATCCACCGCCTTTGTCGCAAGTTCAACTCCTTTTGAGTGAATAAGTACTTGAGGCTTTTATGATCTGAAAAGACTTCAAACCTCTCTCCGTAGAGATAATACCGCCATTGCTTCAAAGCAAATACTACTGCTGCGAGTTCTAAGTCATGAACTGGGTAATTCCTCTCATGTGTCTTCAGCAATCTAGAGCCATACTCCACAACTCTCCCACATTGCATCAACACACATCCCAATCCCACTCCAGATGCATCACAATACACCTGGTAGCCTATATCTCTCTCCGGCACTACTAATACAGGAGGTGTTGTCAACCTTTTCTTCAACTCTTCAAATGCCTCCTCACACTCGTCTGTCCAAACAAACGGTGTACCTTTCTTAGTCAATTGTGTCATGGGTGCAGCCACTCTCGAAAAGTCCTTAATGAACCTTCGGTAGTAGCCTGCCAACCCCAGGAAACTTCTTATCTCTGTCACATTCTTCGGTCTCACCCAATTCAACACGGATTCAACCTTAGAATAATCAACTGCTATGCCCTCCTGTGTAATAACATGACCAAGAAATTTCACTTCTGTGGCCCAAAACTCACATTTACTAAGTTTAGCATACAACTGATTCTCTCTCAGAGTTGACAGAACCACTCTTAAGTGTTCACCATGCTCTTCCTCCGTTGTAGAGTAAATCAAGATATCATCTATGAATACCACTACAAACTTATCCAAAAACGGTTTAAGAACCCGCTGCATTAAATCCATGAATACCGCTGGGGCATTAGTCAACCCAAATGGCATTACCAAGAACTCATAATGCCCATATCGAGTCCTAAACGCTGTCTTCTGAATATCTTCATCCCTTATCCGCAATTGATGATATCCTGACCTCAAGTCAATCTTGGAGAAATTCTTGGCACCTCTCAACTGATCAAATAAATCATTGATCCGTGGTAATGGATATTTATTCTTCACTGTAGCTCTATTCAGCTGCCGATAGTCGATACACATTCTCAACGACCCATCTTTCTTCTTTACAAACAATACCGGTGCACCCCATGGAGATACACTCAGCCTAATAAACCCCAAATCTTGCAACTCTTCTAGTTGCATCATCAATTCTTTCAACTCCGCCGGAGCCATCCGATAAGGAGAAATCGAAATTGGTTTCACGTTCGGATGCAACTCGATGGCAAAATCTATTTCTCTCTTTGGAGGCAGTCCAGGTAACTCTTCCGGAAACACATCCATAAACTCTTCCACCACCTGAATCGGTGTTGTGAAATCACCCCTAGGTGCTGATGTCACCAAACTCGCCATCCCACAATCCTGGTATAAAGGATTTTCTAAGAAATGAGGACAAGGAATCCCCTTCGATCCCTTCAACCGAATCACCCCACCCTCGGGTACTCTAAGAGTAATTTTCCTCTCCCAAAAATCTAGCAACCCATGGTGCTTTGTCAACCAATCCGCTCCAAGGATTACATCGAAATCCTTGAAGTCCATCACATAAAAATCAGCCTTCAAGACCACTTCCCCAAATCGACACTCACACCCAAATGCTACCCCTTCTAAAGGAGTAAAATACCCAAATGGTGAAGACACTGTAAACATACGCCTTATCAGCGAAATTTCCAACCCTAAGGAATGTGCTAGGGCACTAGTAATGAATGAAGCTGTAGCTCCCGAATCAAACAACACCCTAGCCCAACAGTTTGAAATAAGGAAAGTACCTCCAATGAAGTTGGGATGTTCAGGAGTCTCCTGATGTCCCAATGCAAATGCCCGGGTCTGCGTCTAGGTCGACTGTAGCTGCGGAATCTGCCTAGGTCCGCCTCGTCCTCTTCCCCCTGATGGAACAGTGGAGGGAAGGGCTGGAGAAATTGCAGAAGGTGGTACTCCGGGTGTATGATATTGATCTGAAGTTTTGCCACCCTGAGGACATTCATTCCTCCTATGGCCAGCCGCACCGCACCCAAAGCACACAATTCCCTTTACTGGACACTGATCTTTCTTGTGCCCTTCCTTTCCGCACTTGAAACATGCAAATCTGCCACCCCGTGGCCTTTGTCCCTGGTCCCTACCACCTCTCTGGCCTCCCTGAGTCTGAGGTTCTATCTTCTGCCTCTTCTGACTACTACTGCTTCCTCCACTAGAAGCTGGGGTCTTTCGACCCTTTTGAATGTCCCAGTACTGACGGGAGTTGCGCTCTCCCCGCTCTATCTTAAGAGCCATGTCCACTGCCTTGTCATATGACATCACCCCGGAAGGTATCATCAACTTCCCAATAGTAGGAATCAACCCATCTCGGTATCTCTCTGTCTTGCTCCAATCATATGGAGCAAACTTCTTTCCAAACCTATAGAGTTCCTCATACCTCTTGGTATATTGCGTCACCGTCATATCAGGAGTTTGCACCAACTCCATGTATTGCCTGGCCTTGTCAGATTGGAAGCTATCTGGCACAAATCGTTGCATGAACAACATTTCAAATGATGTCCAAGTCAAATCATTCTTTCTCTGATCCAGCGAATCCCACCAGTCATGTGCTGCTCCTTTAAGATAATAAAAGATCAGCTTCATCCTCCGGTCATCGGGTAGAACTAGAGATTCAAATCTCTTGCTCATTTGCCTAAGCCATTCACCGGCTTCGTACCCTTCTCCCTCACCATCAAACACTGGAGGACTAGTCCTCCTTAACTGATCAACCTCATAAATCTCCCGTCCTGGTCTGGCACCATCTCCAGTACTAGCCCCGGAACCCTGTCCTTCACTTCGGACTTCTGGTGCTCTTACCACTTGCGCCTGAGTCTGCGCTTGTATAACCTGAACTAAGTTCATCACGATTCCTGTCAAAGCTTCTAAGGTCACAGGCTGCCCTATAATATTGGTAGGAGCAACCTGTACCTCCGGTAATACTGGCTCTAAAGTCCTTCCTGGACCTTCCACCTCAACTCTTTCCTCCACTCCCTCGTTGGTGTCATTCACCGGCACCGAGTTCTGAGTGTTAGGAGTGCGCCTAGTAGCAAGCGCCACTCCTCTACCTTGGCCTCTACCACGGCCCCTAGGTCGTCCTCGCCTGCCCCCATCTCCCGGGGTTGCCGCAGCGCGAGTAGATCGGGTCACCCTACGAGTATCCATCTGCGCCACAACAGATAAGATACTTAACATGACTTAATCAATTGAGGATTTAAGGGATAAGAAAACGTACCGGATCAGCAGAGGTCGTGACATGACCTGGAGACTTACTAACTGACATCTAGGACCCAACCCAGATCCTGTAGAGCTAACCTCGCTCTGATACCAAACTGTGGCGCCCCGACCCGAAATTCACGCACTGAGCCGGGAGCGCCACTTTAGGCATGTGCCACGTCACTAAGGACCTCACCACACGCCAACCTAACCCCGGATTCTAATAGAAATCCGACAGCACCTCCCCGTATATCGGACGGTGCCAGCCTAGAGTCACATCTCATTTAACACAGAAAAGATAATCAATAATAATCAGAGAAGTTCCGCAGCCTAACAGGCCTCTGGCCATCTATCCACATTCACACACTAGGTAGGGCCTCAGGCCTCCTAATCACATGCAATCAATAAGCAAAACATAATCATATCAATAATATCATCAAAGACTATCAAAGTCTATCAATCCGGACCCAAGGTCCTATATCTAGGTACGAGAGTCCCAATCACACGGCATACCTCCCGACCATCCATCGAACATACCGAAAAGGTATTTAAGCAACATAATAGTCAACCAATAAAAGTACTACATGTACTTAATTCATAACCAAGGTTCTCAAACAACCAAATATATATCCTAGTGCTCCTAGGGTGGCCTTCCATGTCACGCTGCCTCCTACTGATCCGCAGCCTGGTTCTCAGCACCAGTCTCACCTGAAGGATATAGAAAAGAAATAGGGTGAGCAGGAGGCTCAGTAGGGAAAATAAAATGAATCATAAGAACGTAAAGGCTGAATGTTGAAACAAGCTCAATGCAGCAACATGACATCCTAAAATGTCACAACAATGTATAACCTCGGGCTACACCCTACAGCGCCTGGCACTAGTCAACGAATATTCCGGAAAATCATCGGAACCCTTGCACTTTGCCCCGGAACGACTATAGGTGCACCTACGCCATGGAAATCCCGACTTCCGGCAACAATGTGCCCATTCGGTATCCAACATCATCACAAAGTATAACCTAAGGATACTACGAGTCCATACTCGTAGACCCAATGCATCTATAATTCATGTCCAATAATGTCATGCAAAAGAAGCTCGTATATATAACAATCCTATATATATATACATAACTACATGATGCATGAACGAGGTTGATCATGCCCAATAGATGATTAAGCATTCAAAGGGTATGCAAATTCATCAATAACCAACAACAAGGTTCGTTCTTCCTAAGAAACAATTTAGGCAAGAACACAAATAATAAAGACCAATGAAGAATTTAAACCGCTCTTTAGAGAAGAACAATACGATAGAAAATAGGGTAAGAATCCCTACCTCTTGTTGAGCAATTTACCACAAAATTCACAATTGCGTTCCTAGGGTTCCGATTTCCCAAACCTAACAATGTGGCGAAACCGAACCCATTCATACATCAATAAACAACCAACAACTCATATAAACATCAATTAAATCAATAAATTCGAAATTACTCACCTTCTCTCTCTAGAAATTTCTCCAAAATCCTTGAAACTCAACCCAAGCTCAACTCTACTCCAAATCACAAACCAATCTACATATACATCCAAAATCAACCTATAATCAACATATCTAAGCCTTACCTTCCATCTATTAAAGAATCAAACAAATCTAGGAAAAAACCTAGAATTTCAAAACTATGAAAACTCACCTCAAACCTTCAAATCTTCCTTGATTCCACCTTGATTCTTGACATGCTTCATGAATCCATGGAAAACCCAGCAAAAACCTCAACAAATCTCCTTCTGTCTCTAAGTTTCTCACTCTTTCTCTCTCTTCTCGGGCTCTCCAAGTGTTGTTAATGTCCAGAAATGTCTCTCTGTTTCTTAAAAACTGATTTCTCGATAGCCGTCCGGACGCCCTAAGCATCCGTCCGGACGGATTACTCTTCATGTAACCCACTGGTTTGAATCTAGGCATATCCGTCCGGACGCCCAATTATCCGTCCGGACGGATCACTATTCACAGAACCTTTCTGCCTTCCGTTTAGGCATATCCGTCCGGACGCCCAATTATCCGTCTGGAAGGATTACTGTTCACAGAACTCAGTTTTTTTCTCAAATTTATTTTCCATCTCGGTCTAAGCTTCGATTTGATATATTATGGGCCCGAAACGGACATGTACACTAAAAGCTATGACCCATTTACCGAACCAAGCGCAAAACTATTTTTTTTAGGGTCTTATACACTTCCAATGGTCCGTTATCTCTACGAACTCATTTTTCCAATAACTTATTACTTAAAATTTAACCAAACATAATATTTTTGGGTCGGGATCTCACAAAAGCCCTCATCTTAGAACATCAAAAGGAGTTATATGGTCAAATTTGAAGTGAAAATTTGAAACTATGTTCGCGCATTTGAAACTAAGTTCGCACACGAACTTTTCATATTCTTTCGGGATTTTACTAAATATCAACATTTTGGTTCATTTTCTCGCAAAACATTCTTCAAAACCAACGTCCTCTTCTTAGAATATGAAAAAGAGTTATATGGTCAAATTTGAAGTAAAAATTTGAAACTAAGTTCGCACACGAACTTTTCATCTTCTTTCGGGATTTTACTAAATATGAAACGTTTGCTTCAATTTCTCGCAAAACATTCTTCAAAACCAACGCCCTCTTCTTAGAACATTAAAAAGAGTTATATGGTCAAATTTGAGGTGAAATTTTGAAACTAAGTTCGCCCAAGAACTTTTCATCTTCTTTAGGAATTTTACGAAATATGCAATTGTTGCATCATTTCATCGAAAAACATTTTTTAAAACCAAAGCACTCATCTTAGAACATCAAAAGGAGTTATATGGTCAAATTTGAAGTGAAAATTTGAAACTAAGTTCGCGCACGAACTTTTCATCTTCTTTCGAGATTTTACTAAATATGAACATTTTGCATCATTTTCTCGCAAAACATTTTTCAAAACCAACGCCCTCTTCTTAGAACATGAAAAAGAGTTATATGGTCAAATTTGAAGTGAAAATTTGAAACTAAGTTCGCGCACGAACTTTTCATCTTCTTTCGGGATTTTACTAAATATGAAACGTTTGCTTCATTTTCTCGCAAAACATTCTTCAAAACCAACGCCCTCTTCTTAGAACATGAAAAAGAGTTATATGGTCAAATTTGAGGTGAAAATTTGAAAATAAGTTCGCGCACGAACTTTTCACCTTCTTTCAGGATTTTACTAAATATCAATCTTTTGCTTCATTTTCTCGCAAAATATTCTTCAAAACCAACGCCCTCTTCTTAGAACATGAAAAAGAGTTTTATGGTCAAATTTGAAGTGAAAATTTGAAGCCTAGTTTACGCACGAAATTTTCATCTTCTTTAGCGATTTTACGAAATATGCACGTTTTGAGTCATTTCGTCGCAAAACATTCTTTAAAACCAAAGCCCTCATCTTAGAAAATCAAAAGGAGTTATATGGTAAAATTTGAAACTAAGTTCGCGCACGAACTTTTCATCTTCTTTCGGGATTTTACTAAATATGAACTGTTTGCTTCATTTTCTCGCAAAACATTCTTCAAAACCAACGCCCTCCTCTTAGAACATGAAAAAGAGTTATATGGTCAAATATGAGGTGAAATTTTGAAACTAAGTTCGCCCAAGAACTTTTCATATTCTTTAGGAATTTTACGAAATATGCAATTGTTGCATCATGTCATTGCAAAACATTCTTTAAAACCAAAACACTCGTCTTAGAACTGCAAAAGGAGTTATATGGTCAAATTTGAAGTGAAAATTTGAAACTAAGTTCGCGCACGAACTTTTCATCTTCTTTCGGGATTTTACTAAATATGAACATTTTGCTTCATTTTCTCGCAAAACATTCTTCAAAACCAACGCCCTCTTCTTACAACATGAAAAAGAGTTATATGGTCAAATTTGAAGTGAAAATTTGAAACTAAGTTTGCGCACGAACGTTTCATCTTCTTTCGGGATTTTACTAAATATCAATCTTTTGCTTCATTTTCAACGCCCTCTTCTTAGAACATGAAAATGAGTTTTCTAGTCAAATTTGAAATGAAAATTTGAAACTGAGTTTGCGAACGAACTTTTCATCTTTTTTCGCTATTATACGAAATATGCACGTTTTGAGTAATTTCGTCGCAAAACATTCTTTAAAACCAAAGCCCTCATCTTAGAACATCAAAAGGAGTTATATGGTCAAATTTGAAGTGAAAATTTGAAACTAAGTTCGCGCACGAACTTTTCATCTTCTTTCGGGATTTTACTAAATACGAACCGTTTGCTTCATTTTCTCGCAAAACATTCTTCAAAACCAACGCCCTCTTCATAGAACATGAAAAAGAGTTATATGGTCAAATTTGAAGTGAAAATTTGAAACCAAGTTTGCGCGCACGAACTTCTAATCTTCTTTCGCGATTTTACGAAATATTCACGTTTTAAGTCATTTCGTCGCAAAACATTCTTTGAAACCAAAGCCCTCATCTTAGAACATCAAAAGGAGTTATATGGTCAAATTTGAAGTGAAAATTTCAAACTACGTTCGCGCACGAACTTTTCATCTTCTTTAGGGATTTTACAAAATATGAAGATTTTGCTTCATTTTCTCGTAAAACATTTTTCAAAACCAACGACCTCTTCTTAGAACATGAAAAAGAGTTATATGTAAAAATTTGAAGTGAAAATTTGAAACTAAGTTCGCGCACGAACATTTTATCTTCTTTCAGAATTTTACTAAATATGAACATTTTGCTTTATTTTCTCGCAAAACATTCTTCAAAATCAACACCCTCTTCTTACAACATGAAAAATAGTTATATGTTAAAATTTGAAGTGAAAATTTGAAAATAAGTTCGCGCACGAACTTTTCATCTTCTTTCGGGATTTTACTAAGTATCTACCTTTTGCTTCATTTTCTCGCAAAATATTCTTCAAAACCAACGCCCTCTTCTTAGAATGTGAAAAAGAGTTATATGGTCAAATTTGAAGAGAAATTTTAAAACTAAGTTCGCCCACGAACTTTTCATCTTCTTCAGGAATTTTACGAAATATGCACTTTTTGCATAATGTCATCGCAAAAATTCTTCAAAACCAAAGCACTCGTCTTAGAACTGCAAAAGGAGTTTTATGGTCAAATTTGTAGTGAAAATTTGAAAATAAGTTCGTTCACGAACTTTTCATCTTCTTTCGGGATTTTACTAAATCTCAACTTTTTGCTTCATTTTCTCGCAAAATATTCTTCAAAACCAACGCCCTCTTCTTAGAACGTGAGAAAGAGTTATATGGTCAAATTTGGGGAGAAATTTTGAAACTAAGTTCGCCCACGAACTTTTCATCTTCTTCAGGAATTTTACGAAATATGCACTTTTTGCATCATGTCATCGCAAAACATTCTTTAAAACCAAAGCACTCGTCTTAGAACTGCAAAAGTAGTTTTATGGTCAAATTTGAAGTGAAAATTTGAAACTAAGTTCGCGCACGAACTTTGCATCTTCTTTCGGGATTTTACTAAATATCAACATTTTGCTTCATTTTCTCGCTAAATATTCTTCAAAACCAACGCCCTCTTCTTAGAACATGAAAAAGAGTTATATGGTCAAATTTGAAGTGAAAATTTGAAACGAAGTTCGCGCACAAACTTTTCATCTTCTTTCGGGATTTTACTAAATATCAGCATTTTTCTTCATTTTCTCGCAAAATATTCTTCAAAACCAACGCCCTCTTCTTAGAACATGAAAAAGAGTTATATGGTCAAATTTGAGAAGAAATTTTGAAACGAAGTTTGCAGACGAACTTTTCATCTTCTTTCGCGATTTTACGAAATATGAACGTTTTGAGTCATTTCGTCGCAAAACATTCATTGAAACCAAAGCCCTCATATTAGAACATCAAAAGGAGTTATATGGCAAAATTTGAAGTGAAAATTTGAAACTAAGTTCGCGCACGAACTTTTCATCTTCCTTCGGGATTTTACTAAATATGAACCGTTTGCTTCATTTTCTCTCAAAACATTCTTCAAAATCAACGCCCTCTTCTTAGAACTTGAAAAATAGTTATAAGGTAAAATTTGAAGTGAAAATTTGAAACTAAGTTCGCGCACGAACTTTTCATCTTCTTTCGAGATTTTACTAAATATCAATCTTTTGCTTCATTTTGTAACAAAATATTCTTCAAAACCAACGCCCTCTTCTTAGAACATGAAAAAGAGTTATATGATCAAATTTGAAGTGAAAATTTGAAACTAAGTTCGCGCACGAACTTTTCATCTTCTCTCGGGATTTTACTAAATATGAACCTTTTGCTTCATTTTCTAGCAAAACGTTCTTCAAAACCAACGCACTCTTCTTAGAACATGAAAAAGAGTTATATGATCAAATTTGAAGTGAAAATTTGAAACTAAGTTCGCGCACGAACTTTTCATCTTCTCTCGGGATTTTACTAAATATGAACCTTTTGCTTCATTTTCTAGCAAAACGTTCTTCAAAACCAACGCCCTCTTCTTAAAACATGAAAAAGAGTTATATGGTCAAATTTGAACTGAAAATTTGAAACTAAGTTTGCGCACAAACATTTCATCTTCTTTCGCGATTTTACGAAATATGCACGTTTTAAGTCATTTCGTCGCAAAACATTCTTTGAAACCAAAGCCCTCATCTTCTTTCGGGATTTTACTAAATATCAACCTTTTGCTTCATTTTCTCGCAAAATATTCTTCAAAACCAATGCCCTCTTCTTAGAACATGAAAAAGAGTTATACGGTCAAATTTGAGGAGAAATTTTGAAACTAAGTTCGCCCACGAACTTTTCATCTTCTTCAGGAATTTTACGAAATATGCACTTTTTGCATCATGTCATCACAAAACATTCTTTAAAACCAAAGCACTCGTCTTAGAACTGCAAAAGGAGTTTTATGGTCAAATTTGAAGTGAAAATTTGAAAATAAGTTCGCGCACAAACTTTTCATCTTCTTTCGGGATTTTACTAAATATCAAATTTTTGCTTCATTTTCTCGCAAAATATTCTTCAAAACCAACGCCCTCTTGTTAGAACATGAAAAAGAGTTTTCTAGTCAAATTTGAAATGAAAATTTGAAACTGAGTTTGCGAACGAACTTTTCATCTTTTTTCGCGATTTTACGAAATATGCACGTTTTGTGTCATTTCGTCGCAAAACATTCTTTAAAACCAAAGCCCTCATCTTAGAACATCAAAAGGAGTTATATGGTCAAATTTGAAGTGAAAATTTGAAACTAAGTTCGCGCACGAGCTTTTCATCTTCTTTCGGGATTTTACTAAATATGAACCTTTTGCTTCATTTTCTCGCAAAACAATCTTCAAAACCAACGCCCTCTTCTTAGAACATGAAAAAGAGTTATATGTTAAAATTTGAAGTGAAAATTTGAAAATAAGTTCGCGCACGAACTTTTCATCTTCTTTCGGGATTTTACTAAATCAACCTTTTGCTTCATTTTTTCGCAAAATATTCTTCAAAACCAACGCCCTCTTCTTAGAACGTGAAAAAGAGTTATATGGTCAAATTTGAGGAGAAATTTTGAAACTAAGTTCGCCCACGAACTTTTCGTCTTCTTCAGGAATTTTACGAAATATGCACTTTTTGCATCATGTCATCGCAAAACATTCTTTAAAACCAAAACACTCGTCTTAGAACTGCAAAAGTAGTTTTATGGTCAAATTTGAAGTGAAAATTTGAAACTAAGTTCGCGCACGAACTTTTCATCCTCTTTCGGGATTTTACTAAATATCAACCTTTTGCTTCATTTTCTCGCAAAATATTCTTCAAAACCAACGCCCTCTTCTTAGAACATGAAAAATAGTTATATGGTCAAACTTGAGTAGAAATTTTGAAACTAAGTTTGCACACGAACTTTTTATCTTCTTTCGCGATTTTACGAAATATGAACGTTTTGAGTCATTTCGTCGCAAAACATTCATTAAAACCAAAGCCCACATCTTAGAACATCAAAAGGAGTTATATGGTAAAATTTGAAGTGAAAATTTGAAACTAAGTTCGCGCACGAACTTTTCATCTTCTTTCGGTATTTTACTGAATATGAACCGTTTGCTTCATTTTCTCACAAAACATTCTTCAAAACCAACGCCCTCTTCTTAGAACATGAAAAAGAGTTATAAGGTAAAATTTGAAGTGAAAATATGAAACTAAGTTCGCTCACGAACTTTTCTTCTTTCGGGATTTTACTAAATATCAATCTTTTGCTTCATTTTCTCGCAAAATATTCTTCAAAACCAACGCCCTCTTCCTAGAACATGAAAAAGAGTTAGATGGTCAAATTTGAAGTGAAAATTTGAAACTAAGTTCGCGCACGAACTTTTCATCTTCCCTCGGGATTTTACTAAATATGAACCTTTTGCTTCATTTTCTAGCAAAACGTTCTTCAAAACCAACGCCCTCTTCTTAGAAAATGAAAAAGAGATATATGCTCAATTTTGAAGTGAAAATTTGAAACTAAGTTTGCGCACGAACATTTCATCTTCTTTCGCGATTTTACGAAATATGCACGTTTTAAGTCATTTCGTCGCAAAACATTCTTTGAAACCAAAGCCCTCATCTTAGAACATCAAAAGGAGTTATATGGTCAAATTTAAACTGAAAATTTGAAACTATGTTCCTGCACGAACTTTTCATCTTCTTTCGGGATTTTACTAAATATGAAGATTTTGCTTCATTTTCTCGCAAAACATTCTTCAAAACCAACGCCCTCTTCTTAGAACATGAAAAAGAGTTATATGTTAAAATTTGAATGTGAAAATTTGAAACTAAGTTCGCGCACGAACTTTTCATCTTTTTTCGGGATTTAACTAAATATCAACCTTTTGCTTCATTTTCTCGCAAAATATTCTTCAAAATCAACGCCCTCCTCTTAGAACATGAAAAAGAGTTATATGGTCAAATTTGAGAAGAAATTTTGAAACTAAGTTCGCCCACGAACTTTTCATCTTCTTCAGGAAATTTATGAAATATGCACTTTTTGCATCATGTCATCACAAACATTCTTTGAAACCAAAGCCCTCATCTTAGAACATCAAAAGGAGTTATATGGTAAAATTTGAAGTGAAAATTTGAAACTAAGTTCGCGCACGAACCTTTCATCTTCTTTCGGCATTTTACTAAATATGAACCTTGTTGCTTCATTTTCTCGCAAAACAATCTTCAAAACCAACGCCCTCTTCTTAGAACATGAAAAAGAGTTATATGTTAAAATTTGAAGTGAAAATTTGAAAATAAGTTCGCGCACGAACTTTTCATCTTCTTTCGGGATTTTACTAAATCAACCTTTTGCTTCATTTTTTCGCAAAATATTCTTCAAAACCAACGCCCTCTTCTTAGAACGTGAAAAAGAGTTATATGGTCAAATTTGAGGAGAAATTTTGAAACTAAGTTCGCCCACGAACTTTTCGTCTTCTTCAGGAATTTTACGAAATATGCACTTTTTGCATCATGTCATCGCAAAACATTCTTTAAAACCAAAACACTCGTCTTAGAACTGCAAAAGTAGTTTTATGGTCAAATTTGAAGTGAAAATTTGAAACTAAGTTCGCGCACGAACTTTTCATCCTCTTTCGGGATTTTACTAAATATCAACCTTTTGCTTCATTTTCTCGCAAAATATTCTTCAAAACCAACGCCCTCTTCTTAGAACATGAAAAATAGTTATATGGTCAAACTTGAGTAGAAATTTTGAAACTAAGTTTGCACACGAACTTTTTATCTTCTTTCGCGATTTTACGAAATATGAACGTTTTGAGTCATTTCGTCGCAAAACATTCATTAAAACCAAAGCCCACATCTTAGAACATCAAAAGGAGTTATATGGTAAAATTTGAAGTGAAAATTTGAAACTAAGTTCGCGCACGAACTTTTCATCTTCTTTCGGTATTTTACTGAATATGAACCGTTTGCTTCATTTTCTCACAAAACATTCTTCAAAACCAACGCCCTCTTCTTAGAACATGAAAAAGAGTTATAAGGTAAAATTTGAAGTGAAAATATGAAACTAAGTTCGCTCACGAACTTTTCTTCTTTCGGGATTTTACTAAATATCAATCTTTTGCTTCATTTTCTCGCAAAATATTCTTCAAAACCAACGCCCTCTTCCTAGAACATGAAAAAGAGTTAGATGGTCAAATTTGAAGTGAAAATTTGAAACTAAGTTCGCGCACGAACTTTTCATCTTCCCTCGGGATTTTACTAAATATGAACCTTTTGCTTCATTTTCTAGCAAAACGTTCTTCAAAACCAACGCCCTCTTCTTAGAAAATGAAAAAGAGATATATGCTCAATTTTGAAGTGAAAATTTGAAACTAAGTTTGCGCACGAACATTTCATCTTCTTTCGCGATTTTACGAAATATGCACGTTTTAAGTCATTTCGTCGCAAAACATTCTTTGAAACCAAAGCCCTCATCTTAGAACATCAAAAGGAGTTATATGGTCAAATTTAAACTGAAAATTTGAAACTATGTTCCTGCACGAACTTTTCATCTTCTTTCGGGATTTTACTAAATATGAAGATTTTGCTTCATTTTCTCGCAAAACATTCTTCAAAACCAACGCCCTCTTCTTAGAACATGAAAAAGAGTTATATGTTAAAATTTGAATGTGAAAATTTGAAACTAAGTTCGCGCACGAACTTTTCATCTTTTTTCGGGATTTAACTAAATATCAACCTTTTGCTTCATTTTCTCGCAAAATATTCTTCAAAATCAACGCCCTCCTCTTAGAACATGAAAAAGAGTTATATGGTCAAATTTGAGAAGAAATTTTGAAACTAAGTTCGCCCACGAACTTTTCATCTTCTTCAGGAAATTTATGAAATATGCACTTTTTGCATCATGTCATCACAAACATTCTTTGAAACCAAAGCCCTCATCTTAGAACATCAAAAGGAGTTATATGGTAAAATTTGAAGTGAAAATTTGAAACTAAGTTCGCGCACGAACCTTTCATCTTCTTTCGGCATTTTACTAAATATGAACCTTGTTGCTTCATTTTCTCACAAAACATTCTTCAAAACCAACGCCCTCTTCATAGAACATGAAAAAGAGTTATAAGGTAAAATTTGAAGTGAAAATTTGAAATTAAGTTCGCTCACGAACTTTTCATATTCTTTCGGGATTTTACTAAATATCAATCTTTTGCTTCATTTTCTCGCAAAATATTCTTCAAAACCAACGCCCTCTTCTTAGAACATGAAAAAGAGTTATATGGTCAAATTTGAAGTGAAAATTTGAAACTAAGTTCGCGCACGAACTTTTTATCTTCTCTCGGGATTTTACTAAATATGAACCCTTTGCTTCATTTTCTAGCAAAACGTTCTTCAAAACCAACACCCTCTTCTTAGAACATGAAAAAGAGTTATATGGTCAATTTTGAAGTGAAAATTTGAAACTAAGTTTGCGCACGAACATTTCATCTTCTTTCGCGATTTTACGAAATATGCACGTTTTAAGTCATTTCGTCGCAAAACATTCTTTGAAACCAAATCTGTCACGCCCCTTTCCCAGATAGGTGCAGATGAGCACCCATGAATCCCAGAGACGTGACCGGCAGGGAACTCCTCCGTTCCCCGAACCGGATTTACACCCCAAACTACCCAAACACTGCATAAGTAATCTCACATATATATATATATGTATATATATATAAATCTCAACCATAATCTCAAATACTCCAAACATAATGTAATCTGCAATCCAGAGTCTACAGCGGAAAGATCCAAGTATCATAAATACGAGAAAAAAACAGATACTAAAGACAGACACAACATCCCCACACCAGCTACATCACGCCTCACACATCCCTGCGCTGATCATCCACTCCGGCTATCTCACCTGAAAACATATGAATGAAAGGGATGAGCCACGAAGCTCAGTAGGGATATAGAGGAATATCAATCAACAGAATAAACGGAAAGTAAAAGCTCAAGATGTATGTGAAATGAACAGGAAACTCAAATAGTGATACACTCCCGTATCACCGAACTCCAGTAAATCAGAGATAAAGTAAGAAAGCCTGTAAGATATAGAATACATACAGAGAAACCATAAGTGATACACATCACAACTCATCACAATCAGTCAATCCGTAGGATAGATACCGAGTAGGTTCCACCACTACCATCCTCAAGTACAACTCTCAAATCAATACTCAACCATAATCCAACTCAAATCCATATCAACTCAAATCCGTATCAACACAAATCCGTATCAACTCATATCCACATAACAACAGAAAATCCTCCCCTGGACCCACCCTGATCCCCGCAAGGTGTCTCCCAGTCCAGGTAC
Source organism: Euonymus europaeus (assembly GCA_963580455.1). Taxonomy (NCBI): domain Eukaryota; kingdom Viridiplantae; phylum Streptophyta; class Magnoliopsida; order Celastrales; family Celastraceae; genus Euonymus; species Euonymus europaeus. The sequence goes on along the minus strand of OY756960.1, from coordinate 11,105,435 downwards.
TCCCCAGATTGGATGAGGATCGAGCCTACATCAGGTACTCGATAGCATCGCCTACATCGAAGAGCGTCCCCTAGGATGTACCTCACCTCAATCCGGTCTCCAGGTACGTACCCGATCAAAACCATCGATAAATCATCCAGTAAGCTGGGTTGCCCGATGTGGGTCCCACGCTCTACAAATCATCCCTCCATAATCTCACAAATCATAGAAGATCATCATAATGGAATCCTATCCGGACTCTCGAGGATAAAACCAGACATCAGGAGGTGGGCCCCACCAATGGATATGCGCCCACAAAAGGATAAGTGGGCCCCACCAGGATAGGGGGCCCCACGAGAGGATAGGTGGGCCCCACCAGGATAGTGGGCCCCACAGGAGGATAAGTGGGCCCCACCAGGATAGTGGGCCCGTAAGAGACACAAAAATACTGTCAGTCGTACATATACCTCCAAAACAACCACATATAATCATAACATATTGCAATTGCGGAAATAAATCAGATAAGAGTATAAACAGAGAAATTCCCAACCTCCGGGAATTTCACACCAATAGACAAATAGGAGTCCGTCGAATACGGAACCCCCGGAACCCCAAATAAGAATTAGGGCAGAATCCCTACCTGAAATGTCGACTAAGCTAATCCGTAATACGTCTGAAAACTCCAAATCAACCTCCTGCATCAAAATACGGATACGTATACACGACAGTCAAAATACGTAAAAGTCAACCAAAAGTCAAACTAAAAGTCAACGGTCAAACCGGGTCAAATAGTCAAACCGGGTCAACCCAATCAAAACGGGTCAAACCCGAGTCAACGGGTCAACTCGGTCAAACCCGAGTCAACTCGCCGGAGCTAAGTCAACTCGGCCGGTCGCCGGAATCCACTTTTCCGGCGAAAGTTTCCGGTCACTCCTACATCAAAATGAAGGCCACAACAACAGAAATCTAATGGTACCTGCCTCGTTCCAAAATTCCTACTGAATCGACCGGGATCGAGCTTTGAAATTTTGAAAAACCGAAACTTCGCCGCCTGATTCCGCCGTCTACGGTGGTCCGATGACGACGATTCCGGTTGGGTTTTGCTCCTCTCTCCACAAGCTTCAATTTGATACCTCACTTGCCCCAATCGGACCACAAACACGAAAAACCCATTCAAAATTCTCCCATCTCTCTCTCTTACGTTGCTACTGCCGGAAACCCACTGGAAAATCTGGTATATGCCAGATTTTCTGGTAAATTACCATTTTGCCCTTCGTCTTTCCCTATATTTACTTAAACTTCCATAATTCGTAACAAATCCAATTCAACTCCGATTTCAGTGATTCTTGCGCCTATATTTTTCTAATAATATGTAGTATTTATTAAAAATATTAAATTTGAAAAATTATTATATTTTTTAAAATTTTGGGTTCGGGATATTACATCCTCCCCCCCTTAGAAAACAATTTCGTCCTCGAAATTACCTAAAGGGTAATTATTAAGTACTCAAAGGTAAAATAATTAGTATAAAATACGAAAAATACCTAGGTCGTAAACAAGTCTGAATAGCGCTCCCGCATATCTGACTCTACCTCCCAGGTAGCCTCCTGAACTCCATAATGCTGCCATAACACCTTAACTAAGGGTATGGTCTTCGAACGTAATCTCCGTATCTGGCTATCCAAAATCTGAACCGGACGTACCTCATAAGTAGCATCCTCTCCAATCTCCAGAGTCGACCAATCAATAATATGGGAGGGATCCCGATGATACCTCCGTAACATAGAAACATGAAATACACCATGAACTCCGGACAACTGTGGTGGCAATGCCAACCTATAAGCCAAACTCCCTACTCTCTCCAAGATCTCAAATGGTCCAATAAACCTAGGAGTCAACTTCCCAGATCTACCAAAACGCTGTATCCCTCGCTTCGGACTGACCTTGAGGAATACATGATCACCCACCTGGAACTCTAGAGGTCTCCGCCTACGATCTGCATAACTCTTCTGACGTGACTGAGCCGTCAGAAGTCGCTGTCTGATAACTGCCACAGCCTCAGTGGTCTGCTGAATCAAATCTGGTCCCAACAGGGGTCTGTCCCCAACCTCCGACCAACAAAGTGGTGACCTACATGGTCTACCATAAAGTGCCTCAAATGGTGCCATCTGAATACTACTCTGATAAGAGTTGTTATACACAAACTCTACCAGTGGAATATGCGTCTCCCAATCACCCCTGAAATCCATAACACACGACTGAAGCATGTCCTCCAAAATCTGTATAGTCCTCTCACTCTGACCGTCAGTCTGTGGGTGAAACGCTGTACTAAAACTCAACATCGTCCCCAGGGTGTCCTGAAAACTGCTCCAAAAGCGAGAAGTGAAACGAGGATCCCTGTCGGATACAATGGACACGGGTACCCCATGTAGCCGTACGACCTCTCGAATGTAAAGTCTAGTAAGTGTCTCCACCGAGTCAGTCTGCTGAATCGGTAAAAAGTGAGCAGTCTTCGTCAATCTATCAACAACAACCCACACAGTATCATGTCTCCTCACAGTCCTCGGTAAACCCATCACAAAATCCATGCACACATGCTCCCACTTCCACTCAGGCAATGGAAGCGGCTGTAACAATCCAGGAGGTCTCCTATGCTCTGCCTTTACCTGCTGACAGGTAAGACATCTCAACACCGTCTGGGCCACATCTCTCTTCAGTCCGCTCCACCAATACTGTCTCTGTACATCTCGATACATCTTAGTAGCACCAGGATGTATCGCGAACTGAGAATAATGTGCCTCTCTAAGTATCTCATCTCTCAACTCAACATCTTCTGGAACCACCAATCGGCTTCTAAAACGAACTCCTCCATCAACACCTCGAATCCAACCATCCATATCCTCAATATCATCAAACATCGCATCACCAAGCTGTGCATCCAACACCTTCTGTACTAGTGCTGGACGACTCACCAAACTGCTCAGGGAACATCTATCACCCCTGTCACTAACATCTAGTCGGTACTGCCCAATGATGTCCACCAACTCAAACTCCCGCAGTGACAGTCGTGCCACTGCCAACTTCCTACTCAATGCGTCAGCCACCACATTGGCCTTGCCTGGATGATACTGCAATAAGAAATCATAATCTCCAAGGTACTCCATCCATCTCCGCTGCCTCTGATTCAGATCCTTCTGTGTAAATAAGTGTCGTAAACTCCTGTGATCTGAAAACACCTCAAACTGCTCCCCATAAAGGTAATGTCTCCACTGCTTAAGTGCGAACACTATAGCAGCCAACTCCAAATCATGTACAGGATAATTCCTCTCATGTGGCTTCAACAGTCGTGAAGCATACTCCACCACCCTATCCTGCTGCATAAGCACACAACCTAAACCAATCCCTGAAGCATCACAATATACATGATAACCAATACCACTATCTGGAATAGTCAGGACTGGAGGTGATGTGAGTCGGGTCTTCAGCTCCCGAAAAGCCTGCTCACATCTATCAGTCCACACGAAAGGAACACCCTTCCGCGTCAACTCAGTCATCGGTGAAGCAATCCGTGAAAATCCCTCTATAAACCTCCTGTAGTAACCTGCTAATCCCAGGAAACTACGAATCTCTCCCACTGTCCTCGGAGTCCTCCAATCCAACACAGCCTCCACCTTGGCAGGATCCACTGCCACTCCATCTCTGGATATCACACGCCCCAAGAATTTCACCTGAGTTGCCCAAAACTCGCACTTACTCAGCTTGGCATACAACTGATGCTCTCTGAGTGTCTGCAGAACAATCTCCAAATGCCCCATATGCTCCTCCTCTGTGGCCGAATACACCAATATATCATCGATGAAGACTATCACAAACTGGTCAAGATACTGTCTGAACACTCTATGCATCAAATCCATAAAAGCTGCTGGGGCATTGGTCAGCCCAAACGGCATGACCAGAAACTCATAATGACCATATCGAGTACGAAATGCCGTCTTCGATATGTCCTCCTCTCGAATCCTCAACTGGTGATAACCTGACCTGAGATCAATCTTGGAGTAATAGTGACTACCCCTCAATTGATCAAACAAATCATTTATCCTCGGTAACGGGTACTTATTCTTCACAGTCACCCTATTCAACTTCCTGTAGTCCACACACATCCTCATCGATCCGTCCTTCTTCTTCACGAAGAGGACTGGAGCACCCCATGGTGAAGTACTGGGTCTGATAAATCCTAGACCCTGCAACTCCCGCAACTGCCTATCCAACTCCCTCAACTCTGCTGGAGCCATCCTATACGGTGGAATAGAAATCGGGTCTGTACCCGGATATAACTCAATCACAAAATCAATCTCCCGCTGTGGTGATAATCCTGATAACTCATCAGGAAATACATCCAAATACTCATCTACCACTGGCACAGCCGTACTAGCCTCAATCTCCGATGTAGAAGTCAAGCTCGCCACTAGACAGTCAGTATATCGTGGGTTGTCAAGAAAGTGTGAACATGTAACAACCCACGACCCACAAAAACTAACTCGCCCAGATGGTGATGTCAGCGTGACCCTACGCTCTGTACAATCTATCACAGCATCATAGTCAGTCAACCAGTCCAATCCAAGTATCACATCATAGTCAGTGAAATCCATAACATATAAATCTGCTCGGAACTCGTGATCAGCAAATCGAAAAATACAACCCCTACAAATGCTCCTCACCACAGTACCTAAACCGAGAATCCACTACCAATCTCCTATCCAAATCCGAAATCTCCAACCCCAATGCCTCAACGAACGAGGTAGAAATAAACGAATGTGTGGCACCGGTATCAAATAAAACACGAGCCCAAGAACTGAAAAGTAAAACTCTACCTCCAATAAAATCACGATCTGGTGCTGGCTCAGGTGCAACCGCATAAACTCTAGCTCTCTGGCCCTGCCTCTGCTGCTGCTGCTGCTGTCTCACTGGTGGTGCTGGAGGTCTGGCCCCTCTGCCTGCTGGAGCTCTAGGTGCTGGTGCTGCAAGTGCTGGGGCTCCCTGTCCTCTGCCTGATGGTGCTGTACGACTCCTCGGGCAATACCTCTGAACATGTCCTGGTAGTCCACAAGAGAAACACAATGGGCTATCCGCCCTGGGACAGTCCGATATCATGTGCCCAGTATGACCACACGCATAACAATACAATCCAGATATGGACCCCTGTCCCTGTCGTGGACCCTGCTGTCGCTGCTGCGGACCCTGCTGTCCCTGTCTCTGAGAACTCTGCTGCTGACTCGGACGGTCCTGTCTCCTGTCCTGGAATCTCTGCCCCTGATCCTGTCTGGGTCTCTGTCTCTGACCCTCAGTCCTCTGTCTACTACTGCTCCGTGAGGCAGAAGAAGTATCTCCGTACTTCCTCTTATGAAGCTCCCAATAATCCTGTGAATCAACCATGCTCCTCTCTATATCAAGTGCCCTATCAATGGACTCCCGATAAGTACGAACCATCATCCCTGCTAAACGCTCTGAAATGCGGGGTTTCAGCCCGCGCTGAAATCTCAGTATCTTCTTCTCCTCAGTGGCAATGTACTCCTCCCCATATCTACAGAGCTTCTCAAACCGTGCCTGATACTGTGACACCGTCATATCTTTACCCTGAATCAACTCCAGAAACTCATTAGCCTTCGCAACGCGAATGGCCTGGGGAACATACTGTGCTAGAAACAGTGTCCCAAACTCCGACCATAGCATCTCCATACTCTCTCTACCAACAGTCATACTCCCACCAAACATAAGCATCATCCTCTAAAAATGCTGAAGCCAACAAAGCTCTCCTCTCAACCCCGCCCACGTCCGCGGTAGCACGCCCACCCCGAACGCGTGTTTTACGTGTGTCTACTATAACTGAAACGTAACGTATAACTACATAAGTCAAATACCCAAAACGTAAAAGAAAGAATAACTCACCAGATCAGCCGGGAAGCGCGTGATGTGTAGCTGGGGAAAAACAAAATAAACCGAATACCCACTCCAAAAACTAACTAACCTCCCTCTGATACCAAACTGTCACGCCCCTTTCCCAGATAGGTGCAGATGAGCACCCATGAATCCCAGAGACGTGACCGGCAGGGAACTCCTCCGTTCCCCGAACCGGATTTACACCCCAAACTACCCAAACACTGCATAAGTAATCTCACATATATATATATGTATATATATATAAATCTCAACCATAATCTCAAATACTCCAAACATAATGTAATCTGCAATCCAGAGTCTACAGCGGAAAGATCCAAGTATCATAAATACGAGAAAAAAACAGATACTAAAGACAGACACAACATCCCCACACCAGCTACATCACGCCTCACACATCCCTGCGCTGATCATCCACTCCGGCTATCTCACCTGAAAACATATGAATGAAAGGGATGAGCCACGAAGCTCAGTAGGGATATAGAGGAATATCAATCAACAGAATAAACGGAAAGTAAAAGCTCAAGATGTATGTGAAATGAACAGGAAACTCAAATAGTGATACACTCCCGTATCACCGAACTCCAGTAAATCAGAGATAAAGTAAGAAAGCCTGTAAGATATAGAATACATACAGAGAAACCATAAGTGATACACATCACAACTCATCACAATCAGTCAATCCGTAGGATAGATACCGAGTAGGTTCCACCACTACCATCCTCAAGTACAACTCTCAAATCAGTACTCAACCATAATCCAACTCAAATCCATATCAACTCAAATCCGTATCAACACAAATCCGTATCAACTCATATCCACATAACAACAGAAAATCCTCCCCTGGACCCACCCTGATCCCCGCAAGGTGTCTCCCAGTCCAGGTACTCCCCAGATTGGATGAGGATCGAGCCTACATCAGGTACTCGATAGCATCGCCTACATCGAAGAGCGTCCCCTAGGATGTACCTCACCTCAATCCGGTCTCCAGGTACGTACCCGATCAAAACCATCGATAAATCATCCAGTAAGCTGGGTTGCCCGATGTGGGTCCCACGCTCTACAAATCATCCCTCCATAATCTCACAAATCATAGAAGATCATCATAATGGAATCCTATCCGGACTCTCGAGGATAAAACCAGACATCAGGAGGTGGGCCCCACCAATGGATATGCGCCCACAAAAGGATAAGTGGGCCCCACCAGGATAGGGGGCCCCACGAGAGGATAGGTGGGCCCTACCAGGATAGTGGGCCCCACAGGAGGATAAGTGGGCCCCACCAGGATAGTGGGCCCGTAAGAGACACAAAAATACTGTCAGTCGTACATATACCTCCAAAACAACCACATATAATCATAACATATTGCAATTGCGGAAATAAATCAGATAAGAGTATAAACAGAGAAATTCCCAACCTCCGGGAATTTCACACCAATAGACAAATAGGAGTCCGTCGAATACGGAACCCCCGGAACCCCAAATAAGAACTAGGGCAGAATCCCTACCTGAAATGTCGACTAAGCTAATCCGTAATACGTCTGAAAACTCCAAATCAACCTCCTGCATCAAAATACGGATACGTATACACGACAGTCAAAATACGTAACAAATCCAATTCAACTCCGATTTCAGTGATTCTTGCGCCTATATTTTTCTAATAATATGTAGTATTTATTAAAAATATTAAATTTGAAAAATTATTATATTTTTTAAAATTTTGGGTTCGGGATATTATAAAATCCCTCATCTTAGAACATCAAAAGGAGTTATATGGTCAAATTTGAACTGAAAATTTGAAACTATGTTCCCGCACGAACTTTTCCTTTTCTTTCGGGAATTTACTAAATATCAACTTTTTGCTTCATTTTCTCACAAAATATTCTTCAAAACCATCGTCCTCTTCTTAGAACATGAAAAAGAGTTATATGGTCAAATTTGAGGTGGAATTTTGAAACTAAGTTCGCCCAAGATCTTTTCATCTTCTTTTAAGTCATTTCGTCGCAAAACATTCTTTGAAACCAAATCCCTCATCTTAGAACATCAAAAGGAGTTATATGGTCAAATTTGAACTGAAAATTTGAAACTATGTTCCCGCACGAACTTTTCATTTTCTTTCGGGATTTTACTAAATATCAACTTTTTGCTTCATTTTCTCACAAAATATTCTTCAAAACCATCGCCCTCTTCTTAGAACATGAAAAAGAGTTATATGGTCAAATTTGAGGTGGAATTTTGAAACTAAGTTCGCGCACGAACTTTTCATCTTCTTTCGGGATTTTACTAAATATGAACCTTTTGCTTCATTTTCTCGCAAAACATTCTTCAAAACCAACGCCCTCTTCTTAGAACATGAAAAAGAGTTATATGTTAAAATTTGAAGTGAAAATTTGAAAATAAGTTCGCGCACGAACTTTTCATCTTCTTTCGGGATTTTACTAAATATCAACCTTTTGCTTCATTTTCTCGGAAAATATTCTTCAAAACCAACGCCCTCTTCTTAGAACATGAAAAAGAGTTATATGGTCAAATTTGAGGTGGAATTTTGAAACTAAGTTCGCCAAAGAACTTTTCATCTTCTTTAGAAATTTTATGAAATATGCAATTGTTGCTTCATTTTCTCGCAAAACATTCTTCAAAACCAAAGCACTCATCTTAGAACATCAAAAGGAGTTATATGGTCAAATTTGAAGTGAAAATTTGAATATAAGTTCGCGCACGAACTTTTCATCTTCTTTCGGGATTTTACTAAATATGAACCTTTTGCTTCCTTTTCTCGCAAAACATTCTTCAAAACCAACGCCCTCTTCTTAGAACATGAAAAAGAGTTATATGGTCAAATTTGAAGTGAAAATTTGAAACTAAGTTCGCGCACGAACTTTTCATCTTCTTTCGGGATTTTACTAAATATCAATCTTTTGCTTCATTTTCTCACAAAATATTTTTCAAAACCAACGCCCTCTTCTTAGAACATGAAAAATAGTTATATGGTCAAATTTGAAGTCAAAATTTGAATCTAAGTTCGCGCACGAACTTTTCATCTTCTTTTGGGATTTTACTAAATATGAACCATTTGCTTCATTTTGTCGCAAAACATTCTTCAAAACCAACGCCCTCTTCTTAGAACAAGAAAAGGAGTTATATGGTCAAATTTGAAGTGAAAATTTGAAACTAAGTTCGCGCACGAACTTTTCATCTTCTTTCGGGATTTTACTAAATATGAACGTTTTGCCTCATTTTCTAGCAAAACGTTCTTCAAAACCAACGCCGTCTTCTGAGAACATGAAAAATAGTTATATGGTCAAATTTGAAGTGAAAATTTGAAACTAAGTTTGCGCACGAACATCTCTTCTTCTTTCGCGATTTTACGAAATATGAAGATTTTGCTTCATTTTCACGCAAAACATTCTTCAAAATCAACGCCCTCTTCTTAGAACAAGAAAAAGTGTAATATGTTAAAATTTGAAGTGAAAATTTGAAACTAAGTTCGCGCACGAACTTTTCATCTTCTTTCGGCATTTTACTAAATATGAACATTTTGCTTCATTTTCTCGCAAAACATTCATCAAAACCAACGCCCTCTTCTTAGAACATGAGAAAAAGTTATATGTTAAAATTTGAAGTAAAAATTTGAAAATAAGTTCGCGCACGAACTTTTCATCTTCTTTCGGAATTTTACTAAATATGAACATTTTGCTTCATTTTCTCGCAAAACATTCTTCAAAACCAACGCCCTCTTCTTAGAACATGAAAAAGAGTTATATGACAAAATTTGAAGTAAAAATTTGAAAATAAGTTCGCGCACGAACTTTTCATCTTCTTTCGGGATTTTACTAAATATGAACATTTTGCTTCATTTTCTCGCAAAACATTCTTTAAAACCAAAGCCCTCATCTTGGAACATCAAAAGGAGTTATATGGTAAAATTTAAAGTGAAAATTTGAAACTAAGTTCGCGCACGAACTTTTCATCTTCTTTCGGGATTTTACTAAATACGAACCGTTTGATTCATTTTCTCGCAAAACATTCTTCAAAACCAACGCCCTCTTCTTAGAACATGAAAAAGAGTCATAAGGTAAAATTTGAAGTGAAAATTTGAAACTAAGTTCGCGCACGAACTTTTCATCTACTTTCGGGATTTTACTAAATATCAATCTTTGGCTTCATTTTCTCGCAAAATATTCTTCAAAACCAACGTCCTCTCTTTAGAACATGAAAAATAGTTTTATGGTCAAATTTGAAGTGAAAATTTGAAACTGAGTTTGCGTACGAACTTTTCATCTTCTTTCGCGATTTTACGAAATATGCACGTTTTGAGTCATTTCGTCGCAAAACATTCTTTAAAACCAAAGCCCTCATCTTAGAACATCAAAATGAGTTATATGGTCAAATTCGAAGTGAAAATTTGAAACTAAGTTCGCGCACGAACTTTTCATCTTCTTTCAGGATTTTACTAAATATGAACCGTTTGCTTCATTTTCTCGCAAAGCATTCTTCAAAACCAACGCCCTCTTCTTAGAACATGAAAAAGAGTTATATGGTCAAATTTGAAGTAAAAATTTGAAACTAAGTTCGCGCACGAACTTTTCATCTTCTTTCGCGATTTTACGAAATATGCACATTTTGAGTCATTTCGTCGCAAAACATTCTTTAAAACCAAAGCCCACATCTAAGAACATCAAAAGGAGTTATATGGTCAAATTTGAAGTGAAAATTTGAAACTAAGTTCGCGCACGAACTTTTCATCTTCTTTCGGGATTTTACTAAATATGAACCTTTTGCTTCATTTTCTAGCAAAACGTTCTTCAAAACCAACGCCCTCTTCTTAGAACATGAAAAAGAGTTATATGGTAAAATTTGAAGTAAAAATTTGAAACTAAGTTTGCGCACGAACATCTCATCTTCTTTCGCGATTTTACAAAATATGCACGTTTTAAGTCATTTCGTCGCAAAACGTTCTTTGAAACCAAAGCCCTCATCTTAGAACATCAAAAGGAGTTATATGTTAAAATTTGAAGTGAAAATTCGAAACTATGTTCGCGCACGAACTTTTCATCTTCTTTCGGGATTTTACTAAATATTAATCTTTTGCTTCATTTTCTCGCAAAATATTCTTCAAAACCAACGCCCTCTTCTTAGAACATGAAAAAGAGTTATATGGTAAAATTTGAAGTGAAAATTTGAAACTGAGTTTGCGTACGAACTTTTCATCTCCGTTCGCGATTTTACGAAATATGCACGTTTTGAGTCATTTCATCGCAAAACATTCTTTAAAACCAAAGCCCTCATCTTAGAACATCAAAAGGAGTTATATGGTAAAATTTGAAACTAAGTTCGCGCACGAACTTTTCATCTTCTTTCGGGATTTTACTATATATGAACATTTTGCTTCATTTTCCCGCAAAACATTCTTCAAAACCAACGCTCTCTTCTTAGAACATGAAAAAGAGTTATACGGTCAAATTTGAGGTGGAATTTTGAAACTAAGTTCGCCCAAGAACTTTTCATCTTCTTTAGGAATTTTATGAAATATGCAATTGTTGCTTCATTTTCTCGCAAAACATTCTTCAAAACCAAAGCACTCATCTTAGAACATCAAAAGGAGTTATATGGTCAAATTTGAAGTGAAAATTTGAAACTAAGTTCGCGCACAAACTTTTCATCTTCTTTCGGGATTTTACTAAATATGAACATTTTGCTTCATTTTCTCGCAAAACATTCTTCAAAACCAACGCCCTCTTCTTAGAACATGAAAAAGAGTTATATGTTAAAATTTGAATGTGAAAATTTGAAACTAAGTTCGCGCACGAACTTTTCATCTTTTTTCGGGATTTAACTAAATATCAACCTTTTGCTTCATTTTCTCGCAAAATATTCTTCAAAATCAACGCCCTCCTCTTAGAACATGAAAAAGAGTTATATGGTCAAATTTGAGAAGAAATTTTGAAACTAAGTTCGCCCACGAACTTTTCATCTTCTTCAAGAAATTTATGAAATATGCACTTTTTGCATCATGTCATCACAAACATTCTTTGAAACCAAAGCCCTCATCTTAGAACATCAAAAGGAGTTATATGGTAAAATTTGAAGTGAAAATTTGAAACTAAGTTCGCGCACGAACCTTTCATCTTCTTTCGGGATTTTACTAAATATGAACCTTGTTGCTTCATTTTCTCACAAAACATTCTTCAAAACCAACGCCCTCTTCTTAGAACATGAAAAATAGTTATAAGGTAAAATTTGAAATGAAAATATGAAACTAAGTTCGCTCACGAACTTTTCTTCTTTCGGGATTTTACTAAATATCAATCTTTTGCTTCATTTTCTCGCAAAATATTCTTCAAAACCAACGCCCTCTTCCTAGAACATGAAAAAGAGTTATATGGTAAAATTTGAAGTGAAAATTTGAAACTAAGTTCGCACACGAACTTTTCATCTTCCCTCGGGATTTTACTAAATATGAACCTTTTGCTTCATTTTCTAGCAAAATGTTCTTCAAAACCAACGCCCTCTTCTTAGAACATGAAAAAGAGTTATATGCTCAATTTTGAAGTGAAAATTTGAAACTAAGTTTGCGCACGAACATTTCATCTTCTTTCGCGATTTTACGAAATATGCACGTTTTAAGTCATTTCGTCGCAAAACATTCTTTGAAACCAAAGCCCTTATCTTAGAACATCAAAAGGAGTTATATGGTCAAATTTAAACTGAAAATTTGAAACTATGTTCCTGCACGAACTTTTCATCTTCTTTCGGGATTTTACTAAATATGAAGATTTTGCTTCATTTTCTCGCAAAACATTCTTCAAAACCAACGCCCTCTTCTTAGAACATGAAAAAGAGTTATATGTTAAAATTTGAATGTGAAAAATTGAAAATAAGTTCGCGCACGAACTTTTCATCTTTTTTTCGGGATTTTACTAAATATCAACCTATTGCTTCATTTTCTCGCAAAATATTCTTCAAAACCAACGCCCTCCTCTTAGAACATGAAAAAGAGTTATGTGGTCAAATTTGAGGAGAAATTTTGAAACTAAGTTCGCCCACGAACTTTTCATCTTCTTCAGGAAATTTACGAAATATGCACTTTTTGCATCATGTAATCACAAACATTCTTTGAAACCAAAGCCCTCATCTTAGAACATCAAAAGGAGTTATATGGTAAAATTTGAAGTGAAAATTTGAAACTAAGTTCGCGCACGAACCTTTCATCTTCTTTCGGCATTTTACTAAATATGAACCTTCTTGCTTCATTTTCTCACAAAACATTCTTCAAAACCAACGCCCTCTTCATAGAACATGAAAAAGAGTTATAAGGTAAAATTTGAAGTGAAAATTTGAAACTAAGTTCGCTCACGAACTTTTCATCTTCTTTCGGGATTTTACAAAATATCAATCTTTTGCTTCATTTTCTCGCAAAATATTCTTCAAAACCAACGCCCTCTTCTTAGAACATGAAAAAGAGTTATATGGTCAAATTTGAAGTGAAAATTTGAAACTAAATTCGCGCACGAACTTTTTATCTTCTCTCGGGATTTTACTAAATATGAACCCTTTGCTTCATTTTCTAGCAAAACGTTCTTCAAAACCAACACCCTCTTCTTAGAACATGAAAAAGAGTTATATGGTCAATTTTGAAGTGAAAATTTGAAACTAAGTTTGCGCACGAACATTTCATCTTCTTTCGCGATTTTACGAAATATGCACGTTTTAAGTCATTTCGTCGCAAAACATTCTTTGAAACCAAATCCCTCATCTTAGAACATCAAAAGGAGTTATATGGTCAAATTTGAACTGAAAATTTGAAACTATGTTCCCGCACGAACTTTTCATTTTCTTTCGGGATTTTACTAAATATCAACTTTTTGCTACATTTTCTCACAAAATATTCTTCAAAACCATCGTCCTCTTCTTAGAACATGAAAAAGAGTTATATGGTCAAATTTGAGGTGGAATTTTGAAACTAAGTTCGCCCAAGATCTTTTCATCTTCTTTTAAGTCATTTCGTCGCAAAACATTCTTTGAAACCAAATCCCTCATCTTAGAACATCAAAAGGAGTTATATGGTCAAATTTGAACTGAAAATTTGAAACTATGTTCCCGCACAAACTTTTCATTTTTTTTCGGGATTTTACTAAATATCAACTTTTTGCTTCATTTTCTCACAAAATATTCTTCAAAACCATCGCCCTCTTCTTAGAACATGAAAAAGAGTTATATGGTCAAATTTGAGGTGGAATTTTGAAACTAAGTTCGCCCAAGATCTTTTCATCTTCTTTAGGAATTTTATGAAATATGCAATTGTTGCTTCATTTTCTCGCAAAACATTCTTCAAAACCAAAGTACTCATCTTAGAACATCAAAAGGAGTTATATGGTCAAATTTGAAGTGAAAATTTGAAACTAAGTTCGCGCATGAACTTTTCATCTTCTTTCGGGATTTTACTAAATAGGAACCTTTTGCTTCATTTTCTCGCAAAACATTCTTCAAAACCAACGCCCTCTTCTTAGAACATGAAAAAGAGTTATATGTTAAAATTTGAAGTGAAAATTTGAAAATAAGTTCGCGCACGAACTTTTCATCTTCTTTCGGGATTTTACTAAATATCAACCTTTTGCTTCATTTTCTCGGAAAATATTCTTCAAAACCAACGCCCTCTTCTTAGAACATGAAAAAGAGTTATATGGTCAAATTTGAGGTGGAATTTTGAAACTAAGTTCGCCAAAGAACTTTTCATCTTCTTTAGAAATTTTATGAAATATGCAATTGTTGCTTCATTTTCTCGCAAAACATTCTTCAAAACCAAAGCACTCATCTTAGAACATCAAAAGGAGTTATATGGTCAAATTTGAAGTGAAAATTTGAATATAAGTTCGCGCACGAACTTTTCATCTTCTTTCGGGATTTTACTAAATATGAACCTTTTGCTTCCTTTTCTCGCAAAACATTCTTCAAAACCAACGCCCTCTTCTTAGAACATGAAAAAGAGTTATATGGTCAAATTTGAAGTGAAAATTTGAAACTAAGTTCGCGCACGAACTTTTCATCTTCTTTCGGGATTTTACTAAATATCAATCTTTTGCTTCATTTTCTCACAAAATATTTTTCAAAACCAACGCCCTCTTCTTAGAACATGAAAAATAGTTATATGGTCAAATTTGAAGTCAAAATTTGAATCTAAGTTCGCGCACGAACTTTTCATCTTCTTTTGGGATTTTACTAAATATGAACCATTTGCTTCATTTTGTCGCAAAACATTCTTCAAAACCAACGCCCTCTTCTTAGAACAAGAAAATGAGTTATATGGTCAAATTTGAAGTGAAAATTTGAAACTAAGTTCGCGCACGAACTTTTCATCTTCTTTCGGGATTTTACTAAATATGAACGTTTTGCCTCATTTTCTAGCAAAACGTTCTTCAAAACCAACGCCGTCTTCTGAGAACATGAAAAATAGTTATATGGTCAAATTTGAAGTGAAAATTTGAAACTAAGTTTGCGCACGAACATCTCTTCTTCTTTCGCGATTTTACGAAATATGAAGATTTTGCTTCATTTTCACGCAAAACATTCTTCAAAATCAACGCCCTCTTCTTAGAACAAGAAAAAGTGTAATATGTTAAAATTTGAAGTGAAAATTTGAAACTAAGTTCGCGCACGAACTTTTCATCTTCTTTCGGCATTTTACTAAATATGAACATTTTGCTTCATTTTCTCGCAAAACATTCATCAAAACCAACGCCCTCTTCTTAGAACATGAGAAAAAGTTATATGTTAAAATTTGAAGTAAAAATTTGAAAATAAGTTCGCGCACGAACTTTTCATCTTCTTTCGGAATTTTACTAAATATGAACATTTTGCTTCATTTTCTCGCAAAACATTCTTCAAAACCAACGCCCTCTTCTTAGAACATGAAAAAGAGTTATATGATAAAATTTGAAGTAAAAATTTGAAAATAAGTTCGCGCACGAACTTTTCATCTTCTTTCGGGATTTTACTAAATATGAACATTTTGCTTCATTTTCTCGCAAAACATTCTTTAAAACCAAAGCCCTCATCTTAGAACATCAAAAGGAGTTATATGGTAAAATTTAAAGTGAAAATTTGAAACTAAGTTCGCGCACGAACTTTTCATCTTCTTTCGGGATTTTACTAAATACGAACCGTTTGATTCATTTTCTCGCAAAACATTCTTCAAAACCAACGCCCTCTTCTTAGAACATGAAAAAGAGTCATAAGGTAAAATTTGAAGTGAAAATTTGAAACTAAGTTCGCGCACGAACTTTTCATCTACTTTCGGGATTTTACTAAATATCAATCTTTGGCTTCATTTTCTCGCAAAATATTCTTCAAAACCAACGCCCTCTCTTTAGAACATGAAAAATAGTTTTATGGTCAAATTTGAAGTGAAAATTTGAAACTGAGTTTGCGTACGAACTTTTCATCTTCTTTCGCGATTTTACGAAATATGCACGTTTTGAGTCATTTCGTCGCAAAACATTCTTTAAAACCAAAGCCCTCATCTTAGAACATCAAAATGAGTTATATGGTCAAATTCGAAGTGAAAATTTGAAACTAAGTTCGCGCACGAACTTTTCATCTTCTTTCAGGATTTTACTAAATATGAACCGTTTGCTTCATTTTCTCGCAAAGCATTCTTCAAAACCAACGCCCTCTTCTTAGAACATGAAAAAGAGTTATATGGTCAAATTTGAAGTAAAAATTTGAAACTAAGTTCGCGCACGAACTTTTCATCTTCTTTCGCGATTTTACGAAATATGCACATTTTGAGTCATTTCGTCGCAAAACATTCTTTAAAACCAAAGCGCACATCTAAGAACATCAAAAGGAGTTATATGGTCAAATTTGAAGTGAAAATTTGAAACTAAGTTCGCGCACGAACTTTTCATCTTCTTTCGGGATTTTACTAAATATTAATCTTTTGCTTCATTTTCTCGCAAAACGTTCTTCAAAACCAACGCCCTCTTCTTAGAACATGAAAAAGAGTTATATGGTAAAATTTGAAGTGAAAATTTGAAACTGAGTTTGCGTACGAACTTTTCATCTCCGTTCGCGATTTTACGAAATATGCACGTTTTTAGTCATTTCATCGCAAAACATTCTTTAAAACCAAAGCCCTCATCTTAGAACATCAAAAGGAGTTATATGGTAAAATTTGAAACTAAGTTCGCGCACGAACTTTTCATCTTCTTTCGGGATTTTACTATATATGAACATTTTGCTTCATTTTCCCGCAAAACATGCTTCAAAACCAACGCTCTCTTCTTAGAATATGAAAAAGAGTTATACGGTCAAATTTGAGGTGGAATTTTGAAACTAAGTTCGCCCAAGAACTTTTCATCTTCTTTAGGAATTTTATGAAATATGCAATTGTTGCTTCATTTTCTCGCAAAACATTCTTCAAAACCAAAGCACTCATCTTAGAACATCAAAAGGAGTTATATGGTCAAATTTGAAGTGAAAATTTGAAACTAAGTTCGCGCACAAACTTTTCATCTTCTTTCGGGATTTTACTAAATATGAACATTTTGCTTCATTTTCTCGCAAAACATTCTTCAAAACCAACGCCCTCTTCTTAGAACATGAAAAAGAGTTATATGGTCAATTTTGAAGTGAAAATTTGAAACTAAGTTCGCGAACGAACTTTTTATCTTCTCTCGGGATGTTACTAAATATGAACCTTTTTCTTCATTTTCTAGCAAAACGTTCTTCAAAACCAACACCCTCTTCTTAGAACATGAAAAAGAGTTATATGGTCAATTTTGAAGTGAAAATTTGAAACTAAGTTTGCGCACAAACATTTCATCTTCTTTCGCGATTTTACGAAATATCCACGTTTTAAGTCATTTCGTCGCAAAACATTCTTTGAAACCAAAGCCCTCATCTTAGAACATCAAAAGGAGTTATATGGTCAAATTTGAACTGAAAATTTGAAACTAAGTTCGCGCATGTACTTTTTATCTTCTCTCGGGATTTTACTAAATATGAACCTTTTGCTTCATGTTCTAGCAAAACGTTCTTCAAAACCAAGACGCTCTTCTTAGAACATGAAAAAGAGTTATACGGTCAATTTTGAAGTGAAAATTTGAAACTAAGTTTGCGCACGAACATTTCATCTTCTTTCGCGATTTTACGAAATATGCACGTTTTAAGTCATTTCGTCGCAAAACATTCTTTGAAACCAAATCCCTCATCTTAGAACATCAAAAGGAGTTATATGGTCAAATTTGAACTGAAAATTTGAAACCATGTTCCCGCACGAACTTTTCATCTTCTTTCGGGATTTTACTAAATATCAACTTTTTGCTTCATTTTCTCGCAAAATATTCTTCAAAACCATCGCCCTCTTCTAAGAACATGAAAAAGAGTTATATGGTCAAATTTGAGATGGAATTTTGAAACTAAGTTCGCCCAAGAACTTTTCATCTTCTTTAGGAATTTTATGGAATATGCAATTGTTGCTTCATTTTCTCGCAAAACATTCTTCAAAACCAAAGCACTCATCTTAGAACATCAAAAGGAGTTATATGCTCAAATTTGAAGTGAAAATTTGAAACTAAGTTCGCGCACGAACTTTTCATCTTCTTTCGGGATTTTACTAAATATGAACCTTTTGCTTCATTTTCTCGCAAAACATTCTTCAAAACCAACGCCCTTTTCTTAGAACATGAAAAAGAGTTATATGTTAAAATTCGAAGTGAAAATTTGAAAATAAGTTCGCGCACGAACTTTTCATCTTCTTTCGGGATTTTACCAAATATCAACCTTTTGCTTCATTTTCTCGGAAAATATTCTTGAAAACCAACGCTCTCTTCTTAGAACATGAAAAAGAGTTATATGGTCAATTTTGAAGTGAAAATTTGAAACTAAGTTTGCGCACGAACATTTCATCTTCTTTCGCGATTTTACGAAATATGCACGTTTTAAGTCATTTCGTCGCAAAACATTCTTTGAAACCAAAGCCCTCATCTTAGAACATCAAAAGGAGTTATATGGTCGAATTTGAACTGAAAATTTGAAACTAAGTTCGCGCACGAACTTTTTATCTTCTCTCGGGATTTTACTAAATATGAACCTTTTGCTTCATTTTCTAGCAAAACGTTCTTCAAAACCAACACCCTCTTCTTAGAACATGAAAAAGAGTTATACGGTCAATTTTGAAGTGAAAATTTGAAACTAAGTTTGCGCACGAACATTTCATCTTCTTTCGCGATTTTACGAAATATGTACGTTTTAAGTCATTTCGTCGCAAAACATTCTTTGAAACCAAATCCCTCATCTTAGAACATCAAAAGGAGTTATATGGTCAAATTTGAACTGAAAATTTGAAACTATGTTCCCGCACGAACTTTTCATCTTCCTTCGGGATTTTACTAAATATCAACTTTTTGCTTCATTTTCTCGCAAAATATTCTTCAAAACCATCGCCCTCTTCTAAGAACATGAAAAAGAGTTATATGGTCAAATTTGAGGTGGAATTTTGAAACTAAGTTCGCCCAAGAACTTTTCATCTTCTTTAGGAATTTTATGAAATATGCAATTGTTGCTTCATTTTCTCGCAAAACATTCTTCAAAACCAAAGCACTCATCTTAGAACATCAAAAGGAGTTATATGGTCAAATTTGAAGTGAAAATTTGAAACAAAGTTCGCGCACGAACTTTTCATCTTCTTTCGGGATTTTACTAAATATCAACCTTTTGCTTCATTTTCTCGGAAAATATTCTTCAAAACCAACGCCCTCTTCTTAGAACATGAAAAAGAGTTATATGGTCAATTTTGAAGTGAAAATTTGAAACTAAGTTTGCGTACGAACATTTCATCTTCTTTCGCGATTTTACGAAATATGCACGTTTTAAGTCATTTCGTCGCAAAACATTCTTTGAAACCAAAGCCCTCATCTTAGATCATCAAAAGGAGTTATATGGTCAAATTTGAACTGAAAATTTGAAACTATGTTCCCGCACGAACTTTTCATCTTCTTTCGGGATTTTACTAAATATGAAGATTTTGCATCATTTTCTCGCAAAACATTTTTCAAAACCAACGCCCTCTTCTTAGAACATGAAAAAGAGTTATATGTTAAAATTTGAAGTGAAAATTTGAAAATAAGTTCGCGCACGAACTTTTCATCTTTTTTCGGGATTTTACTAAATATCAACCTTTTGCTTCATTTTCTCGCAAAATATTCTTCAAAACCAACGCCCTCTTCTTAGAGCATGAAAAAGAGTTATATGGTCAAATTTGAGGAGAAATTTTAAAACTAAGTTCGCCCACGAACTTTTCATGTTCTTCAGGAATTTTACGAAATATGCACTTTTTGCATCATGTCATCACAAAACATTCTTTAAAACCGAAGCACTCGTCTTAGAACTGCAAAAGGAGTTTTATGGTCAAATTTGAAGTGAAAATTTGAAAATAAGTTCGCGCACAAACTTTTCATCTTTTTTCGGGATTTTACTAAATATCAACTTTTTGCTTCATTTTCTCGCAAAATATTCTTCAAAACCATCGCCCTCTACTTAGAACATGAAAAAGAGTTATATGGTCAAATTTGAGGTGGAATTTTGAAACTAAGTTCGCCGAAGAACTTTTCATCTTCTTAACGAATTTTATGAAATATGCAATTGTTGCTTCATTTTCTCGCAAAACATTCTTCAAAACCAAAGCACTCATCTTAGAACATCAAAAGGAGTTATATGGTCAAATTTGAAGTGAAAATTTGAAACTATGTTCGCGCACGAACTTTTCATCTTCTTTCGGGATTTTACTAAATATGAACCTTTTGCTTCATTTTCTCGCAAAATATTCTTCAAAACGAACGCCCTCTTCTTAGAACATGAAAAAGAGTTATATGGTCAAATTTGAAGTGAAAATTTGAAACTAAGTTCGCGCACGAACTTTTCATCTTCTTTCGGGATTTTACTAAATATCAATCTTTTGCTTCATTTTCTCACAAAATATTCTTCAAAACCAACGCCCTCTTCTTAGAACATGAAAAAGAGTTATATGGTCAAATTTGAAGTCAAATTTTGAAACTAAGTTCGCGCACGAACTTTTCATCTTCTTTTGGGATTTTACTAAATATGAACCATTTGCTTCATTTTCTCGCAAAAAACATTCTTCAAAACCAACGCCCTCTTCTTAGAACATGAAAAAGAGTTATATGGTCAAATTTGAAGTGAAAATTTGAAACTAAGTTCGTGCACGAACTTTTCATCTTCTTTCGGGATTTTAATAAATACGAACCGTTTGATTCATTTTCTCGCAAAACATTCTTCAAAACCAACGCTCTCTTCTTAGAACATGAAAAAGAGTCATAAGGTAAAATTTGAAGTGAAAATTTGAAACTAAGTTCGCGCACGAACTTTTCATCTTCTTTCGGGATTTTACTAAATATCAATCTTTTGCTTCATTTTCTCGCAAAACATTCTTTAAAACCAAAGCCCTCATCTTAGAACATCAAAAGGAGTTATATGGTAAAATTTAAAGTGAAAATTTGAAACTAAGTTCGTGCACGAACTTTTCATATTCTTTCGGGATTTTACTAAATATCAATCTTTTGCTTCATTTTCTCGCAAAACATTCTTTAAAACCAAAGCCCTCATCTTAGAACATCAAAAGGAGTTATATGGTAAAATTTAAAGTGAAAATTTGAAACTAAGTTCGCGCACGAACTTTTCATCTTCTTTCGGGATTTTACTAAATACGAACCGTTTGATTCATTTTCTCGCAAAACATTCTTCAAAACCAACGCCCTCTTCTTAGAAGATGAAAAAGAGTCATAAGGTAAAGTTTGAAGTGAAAATTTGAAACTAAGTTCGCGCAAGAACTTTTTATCTTCTCTCGGGATTTTACTAAATATGAACCTTTTGCTTCATTTTCTAGCAAAACGTTCTTCAAAACGTTCTTCAAAACCAACACCCTCTTCTTAGAACATGAAAAAGAGTTATACGGTCAATTTTGAAGTGAAAATTTGAAACTAAGTTTGCGCACGAACATTTCATCTTCTTTCGCGATTTTACGAAATATGCACGTTTTAAGTCATTTCGTCGCAAAACATTCTTTGAAACCAAATCCCTCATCTTAGAACATCAAAAGGAGTTATATGGTCAAATTTGAACTGAAAATTTGAAACCATGTTCGCGCACGAACTTTTCATCTTCTTTCGGGATTTTACTAAATATCAACTTTTTGCTTCATTTTCTCGCAAAATATTCTTCAAAACCATCGCCCTCTTCTAAGAACATGAAAAAGAGTTATATGGTCAAATTTGATGTGGAATTTTGAAACTAAGTTCGCCCAAGAACTTTTCATCTTCTTTAGGAATTTTATGGAATATGCAATTGTTGCTTCATTTTCTCGCAAAACATTCTTCAAAACCAAAGCACTCATCTTAGAACATCAAAAGGAGTTATATGGTCAAATTTGAAGTGAAAATTTGAAACTAAGTTCGCGCACAAACTTTTCATCTTCTTTCGGGATTTTACTAAATATGAACATTTTGCTTCATTTTCTCGCAAAACATTCTTCAAAACCAACGCCCTCTTCTTAGAACATGAAAAAGAGTTATATGGTCAATTTTGAAGTGAAAATTTGAAACTAAGTTCGCGAACGAACTTTTTATCTTCTCTCGGGATGTTACTAAATATGAACCTTTTTCTTCATTTTCTAGCAAAACGTTCTTCAAAACCAACACCCTCTTCTTAGAACATGAAAAAGAGTTATATGGTCAATTTTGAAGTGAAAATTTGAAACTAAGTTTGCGCACAAACATTTCATCTTCTTTCGCGATTTTACGAAATATCCACGTTTTAAGTCATTTCGTCGCAAAACATTCTTTGAAACCAAAGCCCTCATCTTAGAACATCAAAAGGAGTTATATGGTCAAATTTGAACTGAAAATTTGAAACTAAGTTCGCGCATGTATTTTTTATCTTCTCTCGGGATTTTACTAAATATGAACCTTTTGCTTCATGTTCTAGCAAAACGTTCTTCAAAACCAAGACGCTCTTCTTAGAACATGAAAAAGAGTTATACGGTCAATTTTGAAGTGAAAATTTGAAACTAAGTTTGCGCACGAACATTTCATCTTCTTTCGCGATTTTACGAAATATGCACGTTTTAAGTCATTTCGTCGCAAAACATTCTTTGAAACCAAATCCCTCATCTTAGAACATCAAAAGGAGTTATATGGTCAAATTTGAACTGAAAATTTGAAACCATGTTCCCGCACGAACTTTTCATCTTCTTTCGGGATTTTACTAAATATCAACTTTTTGCTTCATTTTCTCGCAAAATATTCTTCAAAACCATCGCCCTCTTCTAAGAACATGAAAAAGAGTTATATGGTCAAATTTGAGATGGAATTTTGAAACTAAGTTCGCCCAAGAACTTTTCATCTTCTTTAGGAATTTTATGGAATATGCAATTGTTGCTTCATTTTCTCGCAAAACATTCTTCAAAACCAAAGCACTCATCTTAGAACATCAAAAGGAGTTATATGCTCAAATTTGAAGTGAAAATTTGAAACTAAGTTCGCGCACGAACTTTTCATCTTCTTTCGGGATTTTACTAAATATGAACCTTTTGCTTCATTTTCTCGCAAAACATTCTTCAAAACCAACGCCCTTTTCTTAGAACATGAAAAAGAGTTATATGTTAAAATTCGAAGTGAAAATTTGAAAATAAGTTCGCGCACGAACTTTTCATCTTCTTTCGGGATTTTACTAAATATCAACCTTTTGCTTCATTTTCTCGGAAAATATTCTTGAAAACCAACGCTCTCTTCTTAGAACATGAAAAAGAATTATATGGTCAATTTTGAAGTGAAAATTTGAAACTAAGTTTGCGCACGAACATTTCATCTTCTTTCGCGATTTTACGAAATATGCACGTTTTAAGTCATTTCGTCGCAAAACATTCTTTGAAACCAAAGCCCTCATCTTAGAACATCAAAAGGAGTTATATGGTCGAATTTGAACTGAAAATTTGAAACTAAGTTCGCGCACGAACTTTTTATCTTCTCTCGGGATTTTACTAAATATGAACCTTTTGCTTCATTTTCTAGCAAAACGTTCTTCAAAACCAACACCCTCTTCTTAGAACATGAAAAAGAGTTATACGGTCAATTTTGAAGTGAAAATTTGAAACTAAGTTTGCGCACGAACATTTCATCTTCTTTCGCGATTTTACGAAATATGTACGTTTTAAGTCATTTCGTCGCAAAACATTCTTTGAAACCAAATCCCTCATCTTAGAACATCAAAAGGAGTTATATGGTCAAATTTGAACTGAAAATTTGAAACTATGTTCCCGCACGAACTTTTCATCTTCCTTCGGGATTTTACTAAATATCAACTTTTTGCTTCATTTTCTCGCAAAATATTCTTCAAAACCATCGCCCTCTTCTAAGAACATGAAAAAGAGTTATATGGTCAAATTTGAGGTGGAATTTTGAAACTAAGTTCGCCCAAGAACTTTTCATCTTCTTTAGGAATTTTATGAAATATGCAATTGTTGCTTCATTTTCTCGCAAAACATTCTTCAAAACCAAAGCACTCATCTTAGAACATCAAAAGGAGTTATATGGTCAAATTTGAAGTGAAAATTTGAAACAAAGTTCGCGCACGAACTTTTCATCTTCTTTCGGGATTTTACTAAATATCAACCTTTTGCTTCATTTTCTCGGAAAATATTCTTCAAAACCAACGCCCTCTTCTTAGAACATGAAAAAGAGTTATATGGTCAATTTTGAAGTGAAAATTTGAAACTAAGTTTGCGTACGAACATTTCATCTTCTTTCGCGATTTTACGAAATATGCACGTTTTAAGTCATTTCGTCGCAAAACATTCTTTGAAACCAAAGCCCTCATCTTAGATCATCAAAAGGAGTTATATGGTCAAATTTGAACTGAAAATTTGAAACTATGTTCCCGCACGAACTTTTCATCTTCTTTCGGGATTTTACTAAATATGAAGATTTTGCATCATTTTCTCGCAAAACATTTTTCAAAACCAACGCCCTCTTCTTAGAACATGAAAAAGAGTTATATGTTAAAATTTGAAGTGAAAATTTGAAAATAAGTTCGCACACGAACTTTTCATCTTTTTTCGGGATTTTACTAAATATCAACCTTTTGCTTCATTTTCTCGCAAAATATTCTTCAAAACCAACGCCCTCTTCTTAGAGCATGAAAAAGAGTTATATGGTCAAATTTGAGGAGAAATTTTAAAACTAAGTTCGCCCACGAACTTTTCATGTTCTTCAGGAATTTTACGAAATATGCACTTTTTGCATCATCTCATCACAAAACATTCTTTAAAACCGAAGCACTCGTCTTAGAACTGCAAAAGGAGTTTTATGGTCAAATTTGAAGTGAAAATTTGAAAATAAGTTCGCGCACAAACTTTTCATCTTTTTTCGGGATTTTACTAAATATCAACTTTTTGCTTCATTTTCTCGCAAAATATTCTTCAAAACCATCGCCCTCTACTTAGAACATGAAAAAGAGTTATATGGTCAAATTTGAGGTGGAATTTTGAAACTAAGTTCGCCGAAGAACTTTTCATCTTCTTAACGAATTTTATGAAATATGCAATTGTTGCTTCATTTTCTCGCAAAACATTCTTCAAAACCAAAGCACTCATCTTAGAACATCAAAAGGAGTTATATGGTCAAATTTGAAGTGAAAATTTGAAACTATGTTCGCGCACGAACTTTTCATCTTCTTTCGGGATTTTACTAAATATGAACCTTTTGCTTCATTTTCTCGCAAAATATTCTTCAAAACGAACGCCCTCTTCTTAGAACATGAAAAAGAGTTATATGGTCAAATTTGAAGTGAAAATTTGAAACTAAGTTCGCGCACGAACTTTTCATCTTCTTTCGGGATTTTACTAAATATCAATCTTTTGCTTCATTTTCTCACAAAATATTCTTCAAAACCAACGCCCTCTTCTTAGAACATGAAAAAGAGTTATATGGTCAAATTTGAAGTCAAATTTTGAAACTAAGTTCGCGCACGAACTTTTCATCTTCTTTTGGGATTTTACTAAATATGAACCATTTGCTTCATTTTCTCGCAAAAAACATTCTTCAAAACCAACGCCCTCTTCTTAGAACATGAAAAAGAGTTATATGGTCAAATTTGAAGTGAAAATTTGAAACTAAGTTCGTGCACGAACTTTTCATCTTCTTTCGGGATTTTAATAAATACGAACCGTTTGATTCATTTTCTCGCAAAACATTCTTCAAAACCAACGCCCTCTTCTTAGAACATGAAAAAGAGTCATAAGGTAAAATTTGAAGTGAAAATTTGAAACTAAGTTCGCGCACGAACTTTTCATCTTCTTTCGGGATTTTACTAAATATCAATCTTTTGCTTCATTTTCTCGCAAAACATTCTTTAAAACCAAAGCCCTCATCTTAGAACATCAAAAGGAGTTATATGGTAAAATTTAAAGTGAAAATTTGAAACTAAGTTCGTGCACGAACTTTTCATATTCTTTCGGGATTTTACTAAATATCAATCTTTTGCTTCATTTTCTCGCAAAACATTCTTTAAAACCAAAGCCCTCATCTTAGAACATCAAAAGGAGTTATATGGTAAAATTTAAAGTGAAAATTTGAAACTAAGTTCGCGCACGAACTTTTCATCTTCTTTCGGGATTTTACTAAATACGAACCGTTTGATTCATTTTCTCGCAAAACATTCTTCAAAACCAACGCCCTCTTCTTAGAAGATGAAAAAGAGTCATAAGGTAAAGTTTGAAGTGAAAATTTGAAACTAAGTTCGCGCAAGAACTTTTTATCTTCTCTCGGGATTTTACTAAATATGAACCTTTTGCTTCATTTTCTAGCAAAACGTTCTTCAAAACGTTCTTCAAAACCAACACCCTCTTCTTAGAACATGAAAAAGAGTTATACGGTCAATTTTGAAGTGAAAATTTGAAACTAAGTTTGCGCACGAACATTTCATCTTCTTTCGCGATTTTACGAAATATGCACGTTTTAAGTCATTTCGTCGCAAAACATTCTTTGAAACCAAATCCCTCATCTTAGAACATCAAAAGGAGTTATATGGTCAAATTTGAACTGAAAATTTGAAACCATGTTCGCGCACGAACTTTTCATCTTCTTTCGGGATTTTACTAAATATCAACTTTTTGCTTCATTTTCTCGCAAAATATTCTTCAAAACCATCGCCCTCTTCTAAGAACATGAAAAAGAGTTATATGGTCAAATTTGAGGTGGAATTTTGAAACTAAGTTCGCCCAAGAACTTTTCATCTTCTTTAGGAATTTTATGGAATATGCAATTGTTGCTTCATTTTCTCGCAAAACATTCTTCAAAACCAAAGCACTCATCTTAGAACATCAAAAGGAGTTATATGGTCAAATTTGAAGTGAAAATTTGAAACTAAGTTCGCGCACGAACTTTTCATCTTCTTTCGGGATTTTACTAAATATGAACCTTTTGCTTCATTTTCTCGCAAAACATTCTTCAAAACCAACGCCCTTTTCTTAGAACATGAAAAAGAGTTATATGTTAAAATTCGAAGTGAAAATTTGAAAATAAGTTCGCGCACGAACTTTTCATCTTCTTTCGGGATTTTACTAAATATCAACCTTTTGCTTCATTTTCTCGGAAAATATTCTTGAAAACCAACGCTCTCTTCTTAGAACATGAAAAAGAGTTATATGGTCAATTTTGAAGTGAAAATTTGAAACTAAGTTTGCGCACGAACATTTCATCTTCTTTCGCGATTTTACGAAATATGCACGTTTTAAGTCATTTCGTCGCAAAACATTCTTTGAAACCAAAGCCCTCATCTTAGAACATCAAAAGGAGTTATATGGTCGAATTTGAACTGAAAATTTGAAACTAAGTTCGCGCACGAACTTTTTATCTTCTCTCGGGATTTTACTAAATATGAACCTTTTGCTTCATTTTCTAGCAAAACGTTCTTCAAAACCAACACCCTCTTCTTAGAACATGAAAAAGAGTTATACGGTCAATTTTGAAGTGAAAATTTGAAACTAAGTTTGCGCACGAACATTTCATCTTCTTTCGCGATTTTACGAAATATGCACGTTTTAAGTCATTTCGTCGCAAAACATTCTTTGAAACCAAATCCCTCATCTTAGAACATCAAAAGGAGTTATATGGTCAAATTTGAACTGAAAATTTGAAACTATGTTCCCGCACGAACTTTTCATCTTCCTTCGGGATTTTACTAAATATCAACTTTTTGCTTCATTTTCTCGCAAAATATTCTTCAAAACCATCGCCCTCTTCTAAGAACATGAAAAAGAGTTATATGGTCAAATTTGAGGTGGAATTTTGAAACTAAGTTCGCCCAAGAACTTTTCATCTTCTTTAGGAATTTTATGAAATATGCAATTGTTGCTTCATTTTCTCGCAAAACATTCTTCAAAACCAAAGCACTCATCTTAGAACATCAAAAGGAGTTATATGGTCAAATTTGAAGTGAAAATTTGAAACAAAGTTCGCGCACGAACTTTTCATCTTCTTTCGGGATTTTACTAAATATCAACCTTTCGCTTCATTTTCTCGGAAAATATTCTTCAAAACCAACGCCCTCTTCTTAGAACATGAAAAAGAGTTATATGGTCAATTTTGAAGTGAAAATTTGAAACTTAGTTTGCGCACGAACATTTCATCTTCTTTCGCGATTTTACGAAATATGCACGTTTTAAGTCATTTTGTCGCAAAACATTCTTTGAAACCAAAGCCCTCATCTTAGATCATCAAAAGGAGTTATATGGTCAAATTTGAACTGAAAATTTGAAACTATGTTCCCGCACGAACTTTTCATCTTCTTTCGGGATTTTACTAAATATGAAGATTTTGCTTCATTTTCTCGCAAAACATTTTTCAAAACCAACGCCCTCTTCTTAGAACATGAAAAAGAGTTATATGTTAAAATTTGAAGTGAAAATTTGAAAATAAGTTCGCGCACGAACTTTTCATCTTTTTTCGGGATTTTACTAAATATCAACCTTTTGCTTCATTTTCTCGCAAAATATTCTTCAAAACCAACGCCCTATTCTTAGAGCATGAAAAAGAGTTATATGGTCAAATTTGAGGAGAAATTTTGAAACTAAGTTCGCCCACGAACTTTTCATCTTCTTCAGGAATTTTACGAAATATGCACTTTTTGCA
This sequence comes from Euonymus europaeus, assembly GCA_963580455.1. Taxonomy (NCBI): domain Eukaryota; kingdom Viridiplantae; phylum Streptophyta; class Magnoliopsida; order Celastrales; family Celastraceae; genus Euonymus; species Euonymus europaeus. Next base: position 11,076,298 of record OY756960.1, on the reverse strand, counting down.
TCATGTCATCACAAAACATTCGTTCAAACCAAAGCACTCGTCTTAGAACTGCAAAAGGAGTTTTATGGTCAAATTTGAAGTGAAAATTTGAAAATAAGTTCGCGCACAAACTTTTCATCTTTTTTCGGGATTTTACTAAATATCAACTTTTTGCTTCATTTTCTCGCAAAATATTCTTCAAAACCATCGCCCTCTTCTTAGAACATGAAAAAGAGTTATATGGTCAAATTTGAGGTGGAATTTTGAAACTAAGTTCGCCCAAGAACTTTTCATCTTCTTTAGGAATTTTATGAAATATGCAATTGTTGCTTCATTTTCTCGCAAAACATTCTTCAAAACCAAAGCACTCATCTTAGAACATCAAAAGGAGTTATATGGTCAAATTTGAAGTGAAAATTTGAATATAAGTTCGCGCACGAACTTTTCATCTTCTTTCGGGATTTTACTAAATATCAATCTTTTGCTTCATTTTCTCGCAAAATATTCTTCAAAACCAACGCCCTCTTCTTAGAACATGAAAAAGGAGTTTTATAGTCAAATTTGAAGTGAAAATTTGAAACTGAGTTTGCGCACGAACTTTTCATCTTCTTTCGCGATTTTACGAAATATGCACGTTTTGAGTCATTTCGTCGCAAAACATTCTTTAAAACCAAAACCCTCATCTGAGAACATCAAAAGGAGTTATATGGTCAAATTTGAAGTGAAAATTTGAAACTAAGTTCGCGCACGAACTTTTCATCTTCTTTCGGGATTTTACTAAATATGAACCTTTTGCTTCATTTTCTAGCAAAACGTTCTTCAAAACCAATGCCCTCTTCTGAGAACATGAAAAAGAGTTATATGGTCAAATTTGAAGTGAAAATTTGAAACTAAGTTTGCGCACGAACATCTCTTCTTCTTTCGCGATTTTACGAAATATGCTCGTTTTAAGTCATTTCGTCGCAAAACATTCTTTGAAACCAAAGCCCTCATCTTAGAACGTCAAAAGGAGTTATATGGTCAAATTTGAAGTGAAAATTTGAAACTAAGTTCGCGCACGAACTTTTCATCTTCTTTCGGGATTTTACTAAATATGAAGATTTTGCTTCATTTTCACGCAAAACATTCTTCAAAATCAACGCCCTCTTCTTAGAACATGAAAAAGTGTAATATGTTAAAATTTGAAGTGAAAATTTGAAACTAAGTTCGCGCACGAACTTTTAATCTTCTTTCGGCATTTTACTAAATATGAACATTTTGCTTCATTTTCTCGCAAAACATTCTTCAAAACCAACGCCCTCTTCTTAGAACATGAAAAAGAGTTATATGATAAAATGTGAAGTAAAAATTTGAAAATAAGTTCGCGCATGAACTTTTCATCTTCTTTCGGGATTTTACTAAATATGAACATTTTGCTTCATTTTCTCGCAAAACATTCTTTAAAACCAAAGCCCTCATCTTAGAACATCAAAAGGAGTTATATGGTAAATTTTAAAGTGAAAATTTGAAACTAAGTTCGCGCACGAACTTTTCATCTTCTTTCGGGATTTTACTAAATACGAACCGTTTGATTCATTTTCTCGCAAAACATTCTTCAAAACCAACGCCCTCTTCTTAGAACATGAAAAAGAGTCATAAGGTAAAATTTGAAGTGAAAATTTGAAACTAAGTTCGCGCACGAACTTTTCATCTTCTTTCGGGATTTTACTAAATATCAATCTTTTGCTTCATTTTCTCGCAAAATATTCTTCAAAACCAACGCCCTCTTCTTAGAACATGAAAAAGAGTTATATGGTCAAATTTGAAGTGAAAATTTGAAACTAAGTTTGCGCACGAACATCTCTTCTTCTTTCGCGATTTTATGAAATATGCACGTTTTAAGTCATTTCGTCGCAAAACATTCTTTGAAACCAAAGCCCTCATCTTAGAACGTCAAAAGGAGTTATATGGTCAAATTTGAAGTGAAAATTTGAAACTATGTTCGCGCACGAACTTTTCATCTTCTTTCGGCATTTTACTAAATATGAACATTTTGCTTCATTTTCTCGCAAAACATTCTTCAAAACCAACGTCCTCTTCTTAGAATATGAAAAAGAGTTATATGATAAAATTTGAACTAAAAATTTGAAAATAAGTTCGCGCACGAACTTTTCATCTTCTTTCGGGATTTTACTAAATATGAACATTTTGCTTCATTTTCTCGCAAAACATTCTTTAAAACCAAAGCCCTCATCTTAGAACATCAAAAGCAGTTATATGGTAAAATTTAAAGTGAAAATTTGAAACTAAGTTCGCGCACGAACTTTTCATCTTCTTTCGGGATTTTACTAAATACGAACCGTTTGATTCATTTTCTCGCAAAACATTCTTCAAAACCAACGCCCTCTTCTTAGAACATGAAAAAGAGTCATAAGGTAAAATTTGAAGTGAAAATTTGAAACTAAGTTCGCGCACGAACTTTTCATCTTCTTTCGGAATTTTACTAAATATCAATCTTTTGCTTCATTTTCTCGCAAAATATTCTTCAAAACCAACGCCCTCTTCTTAGAACGTGAAAAAGAGTTATATGGTCAAATTTGAGGAGAAATTTTGAAACTAAGTTCGCCCACGAACTTTTCATCTTCTTCAGGAATTTTACGAAATATGCACTTTTTGCATCATGTCATCACAAAACATTCTTTAAAACCGAAGCACTCGTCTTAGAACTGCAAAAGGAGTTTTATGGTCAAATTTGAAGTGAAAATTTGAAAATAAGTTCGCGCACAAACTTTTCATCTTTTTTCGGGATTTTACTAAATATCAACTTTTTGCTTCATTTTCTCGCAAAATATTCTTCAAAACCATCGCCCTCTTCTTAGAACATGAAAAAGAGTTATATGGTCAAATTTGAGGTGGAATTTTGAAACTAAGTTCGCCCAAGAACTTTGCATCTTCTTTAGGAATTTTATGAAATATGCAATTGTTGCTTCATTATCTCGCAAAACATTCTTCAAAACCAAAGCACTCATCTTAGAACATCAAAAGGAGTTATATGCTCAAATTTGAAGTGAAAATTTGAATATAAGTTCGCGCACGAACTTTTCATATTCTTTCGGGATTTTACTAAATATCAATCTTTTGCTTCATTTTCTCGCAAAATATTCTTCAAAACCAACGCTCTCTTCTTAGAACATGAAAAGGAGTTTTATAGTCAAATTTGAAGTGAAAATTTGAAACTGAGTTTGCGCACGAACTTTTCATCTTCTTTCGCGATTTTACGAAATATGCACGTTTTGAGTCATTTCGTCGCAAAACATTCTTTAAAACCAAAACCCTCATCTGAGAACATCGAAAGGAGTTATATGGTCAAATTTGAAGTGAAAATTTGAAACTAAGTTCGCGCACGAACTTTTCATCTTCTTTCGGGATTTTACTAAATATGAACCTTTTGCTTCATTTTCTAGCAAAACGTTCTTCAAAACCAATGCCCTCTTCTGAGAACATGAAAAAGAGTTATATGGTCAAATTTGAAGTGAAAATTTGAAACTAAGTTTGCGCACGAACATCTCTTCTTCTTTCGCGATTTTACGAAATATGCTCATTTTAAGTCATTTCGTCGCAAAACATTCTTTGAAACCAAAGCCCTCATCTTAGAACGTCAAAAGGAGTTATATGGTCAAATTTGAAGTGAAAATTTGAAACTAAGTTCGCGCACGAACTTTTCATCTTCTTTCGGGATTTTACTAAATATGAAGATTTTGCTTCATTTTCACGCAAAACATTCTTCAAAATCAACGCCCTCTTCTTAGAACAGGAAAAAGTGTAATATGTTAAAATTTGAAGTGAAAATTTGAAACTAAGTTCGCGCACGAACTTTTCATCTTCTTTCGGCATTTTACTAAATATGAACATTTTGCTTCATTTTCTCGCAAAACATTCTTCAAAACCAACACCCTCTTCTTAGAACATGAAAAAGAGTTATATGATAAAATGTGAAGTAAAAATTTGAAAATAAGTTCGCGCACGAACTTTTCATCTTCTTTCGGGATTTTACTAAATATGAACATTTTGCTTCATTTTCTCGCAAAACATTCTTTAAAACCAAAGCCCTCATCTTAGAACATCAAAAGGAGTTATATGGTAAAATTTAAAGTGAAAATTTGAAACTAAGTTCGCGCACGAACTTTTCATCTTCTTTCGGGATTTTACTAAATACGAACCGTTTGATTCATTTTCTCGCAAAACATTCTTCAAAACCAACGCCCTCTTCTTAGAACATGAAAAAGAGTCATAAGGTAAAATTTGAAGTGAAAATTTGAAACTAAGTTCGCGCACGAACTTTTCATCTTCTTTCGGGATTTTACTAAATATCAACCTTTTGCTTCATTTTCTCGCAAAACGTTCTTCAAAACCAACGCCCTCTTCTGAGAACATGAAAAAGAGTTATATGGTCAAATTTGAAGTGAAAATTTGAAACTAAGTTTGCGCACGAACATCTCTTCTTCTTTCGCGATTTTACGAAATATGCTCGTTTTAAGTCATTTCGTCGCAAAACATTCTTTGAAACCAAAGCCCTCATCTTAGAACGTCAAAAGGAGTTATATGGTCAAATTTGAAGTGAAAATTTGAAACTAAGTTCGCGCACGAACTTTTCATCTTCTTTCGGGATTTTACTAAATATGAAGATTTTGCTTCATTTTCACGCAAAACATTCTTCAAAATCAACGCCCTCTTCTTAGAACATGAAAAAGTGTAATATGTTAAAATTTGAAGTGAAAATTTGAAACTAAGTTCGCGCACGAAGTTTTCATCTTCTTTCGGCATTTTACTAAATATGAACATTTTGCTTCATTTTCTCGCAAAACATTCTTCAAAACCAACGCCCTCTTCTTAGAACATGAAAAAGAGTTATATGATAAAATGTGAAGTAAAAATTTGAAAATAAGTTCGCGCACGAACTTTTCATCTTCTTTCGGGATTTTACTAAATATGAACATTTTGCTTCATTTTCTCGCAAAACATTCTTTAAAACCAAAGCCCTCATCTTAGAACATCAAAAGGAGTTATATGGTAAAATTTAAAGTGAAAATTTGAAACTAAGTTCGCGCACGAACTTTTCATCTTCTTTCGGGATTTTACTAAATACGAACCGTTTGATTCATTTTCTCGCAAAACATTCTTCAAAACCAACGCCCTCTTCTTAGAACATGAAAAAGAGTCATAAGGTAAAATTTGAAGTGAAAATTTGAAACTAAGTTCGCGCACGAACTTTTCATCTTCTTTCGGGATTTTACTAAATATCAACCTTTTGCTTCATTTTCTCGCAAAACGTTCTTCAAAACCAACGCCCTCTTCTGAGAACATGAAAAAAAGTTATATGGTCAAATTTGAAGTGAAAATTTGAAACTAAGTTTGCGCACGAACATCTCTTCTTCTTTCGCGATTTTACGAAATATGCTCGTTTTAAGTCATTTCGTCGCAAAACATTCTTTGAAACCAAAGCCCTCATCTTAGAACGTCAAAAGGAGTTATATGGTCAAATTTGAAGTGAAAATTTGAAACTAAGTTCGCGCACTAACTTTTCATCTTCTTTCGGGATTTTACTAAATATGAAGATTTTGCTTCATTTTCACGCAAAACATTCTTCAAAATCAACGCCCTCTTCTTAGAACATGAAAAAGTGTAATATGTTAAAATTTGAAGTGAAAATTTGAAACTAAGTTCGCGCACGAACTTTTCATCTTCTTTCGGCATTTTACTAAATATGAACATTTTGCTTCATTTTCTCGCAAAACATTCTTCAAATCCAACGCCCTCTTCTTAGAACATGAAAAAGAGTTATATGATAAAATGTGAAGTAAAAATTTGAAAATAAGTTCGCGCACGAACTTTTCATCTTCTTTCGGGATTTTACTAAATATGAACATTTTGCTTCATTTTCTCGCAAAACATTCTTTAAAACCAAAGCCCTCATCTTAGAACATCAAAAGGAGTTATATGGTAAAATTTAAAGTGAAAATTTGAAGCTAAGTTCGCGCACGAACTTTTCATCTTCTTTCGGGATTTTACTAAATACGAACCGTTTGATTCATTTTCTCGCAAAACATTCTTCAAAACCAACGCCCTCTTCTTAGAACATGAAAAAGAGTCATAAGGTAAAATTTGAAGAGAAAATTTGAAACTAAGTTCGCGCACGAACTTTTCATCTTCTTTCGGGATTTTACTAAATATCAATCTTTTGCTTCATTTTCTCGCAAAATATTCTTCAAAACCAACGCCCTCTTCTTAGAATATGAAAAAGAGTTATATGGTCAAATTTGAAGTGAAAATTTGAATATAAGTTCGCGCACGAACTTTTCATCTTCTTTCGGGATTTTACGAAATATCAATCTTTTGCTTCATTTTCTCGCAAAATATTCTTCAAAACCAACGCCCTCTTCTTAGAACATGAAAAGGAGTTTTATAGTCAAATTTGAAGTGAAAATTTGAAACTGAGTTTGCGCACGAACTTTTCATCTTCTTTCGCGATTTTACGAAATATGCACGTTTTGAGTCATTTCGTCGCAAAACATTCTTTAAAACCAAAACCCTCATCTGAGAACATCAAAAGGAGTTATATGGTCAAATTTGAAGTGAAAATTTGAAACTAAGTTCGCGCACGAACTTTTCATCTTCCTTCGGGATTTTACTAAATATGAACCTTTTGCTTCATTTTCTAGCAAAACGTTCTTCAAAACCAATGCCCTCTTCTGAGAACATGAAAAAGAGTTATATGGTCAAATTTGAAGTGAAAATTTGAAACTAAGTTTGCGCACGAACATCTCTTCTTCTTTCGCGATTTTACGAAATATGCACGTTTTAAGTCATTTCGTCGCAAAACATTCTTTGAAACCAAAGCCCTCATCTTAGAACGTCAAAAGGAGTTATATGGTCAAATTTGAAGTGAAAATTTGAAACTAAGTTCGCACACGAACTTTTCATCTTCTTTCGGGATTTTACTAAATATGAAGATTTTGCTTCATTTTCACGCAAAACATTCTTCAAAATCAACGCCCTCTTCTTAGAACATGAAAAAGTGTAATATGTTAAAATTTGAAGTGAAAATTTGAAACTAAGTTCGCGCACGAACTTTTCATCTTCTTTCGGTATTTTACTAAATATGAACATTTTGCTTCATTTTCTAGCAAAACATTCTTTAAAACCAAAGCCGTCATCTTAGAACATCAAAAGGAGTTATATGGTAAAATTTAAAGTGAAAATTTGAAACTAAGTTCGCGCACGAACTTTTCATCTTCTTTCGGGATTTTACTAAATACGAACCGTTTGATTCATTTTCTCGCAAAACATTCTTCAAAACCAACGCCCTCTTCTTAGAACATGAAAAAGAGTCATAAGGTAAAATTTGAAGAGAAAATTTGAAACTAAGTTCGCGCACGAACTTTTCATCTTCTTTCGGGATTTTACTAAATATCAATCTTTTGCTTCATTTTCTCGCAAAATATTCTTCAAAACCAACGCCCTCTTCTTAGAACATGAAAAAGAGTTATATGGTCAAATTTGAAGTGAAAATTTGAAACTAAGTTTGCGCACGAACATCTCTTCTTCTTTCGCGATTTTATGAAATATGCACGTTTTAAGTCATTTCGTCGCAAAACATTCTTTGAAACCAAAGCCCTCATCTTAGAACGTCAAAAGGAGTTATATGGTCAAATTTGAAGTGAAAATTTGAAACTATGTTCGCGCACGAACTTTTCATCTTCTTTCGGGATTTTACTAAATATGAAGATTTTGCTTCATTTTCACGCAAAACATTCTTCAAAATCAACGCCCTCTTCTTTGAACATGAAAAAGTGTAATATGTTAAAATTTGAAGTGAAAATTTGAAACTAAGTTCGCGCACGAACTTTTCATCTTCTTTCGGTATTTTACTAAATATGAACATTTTGCTTCATTTTCTAGCAAAACATTCTTTAAAACCAAAGCCCTCATCTTAGAACATCAAAAGGAGTTATATGGTAAAATTTAAAGTGAAAATTTGAAACTAAGTTCGCACACGAACTTTTCATCTTCTTTCGGGATTTTACTAAATACGAACCGTTTGATTCATTTTCTCGCAAAACATTCTTCAAAACCAACGCCCTCTTCTTAGAACATGAAAAAGAGTCATAAGGTAAAATTTGAAGTGAAAATTTGAAACTAAGTTCGCGCACGAACTTTTCATCTTCTTTCGGGATTTTACTAAATATGAACATTTTGCTTCATTTTCTAGCAAAATATTCTTCAAAACCAACGCCCTCTTCTTAGAACATGAAAAAGAGTTATATGGTCAAATTTGAGGAGAAATTTTGAAACTAAGTTCGCCCACGAACTTTTCATCTTCTTCAGGAATTTTACGAAATATGCACTTTTTGCATCATGTCATCACAAAACATTCTTTGAAACCAAAGCACTCGTCTTAGAACTGCAAAAGGAGTTATATGGTCAAATTTGAAGTGAAAATTTGAAACTATGTTCGCGCACGAACTTTTCATCTTCTTTCGGGATTTTACTAAATATGAAGATTTTGCTTCATTTTCACGCAAAACATTCTTCAAAATCAACGCCCTATTCTTAGAACATGAAAAAGTGTAATATGTTAAAATTTGAAGTGAAAATTTGAAACTAAGTTCGCGCACGAACTTTTCATCTTCTTTCGGTATTTTACTAAATATGAACATTTTGCTTCATTTTCTAGCAAAACATTCTTTAAAACCAAAGCCCTCATCTTAGAACATCAAAAGGAGTTATATGGTAAAATTTAAAGTGAAAATTTGAAACTAAGTTCGCGCACGAACTTTTCATCTTCTTTCGGGATTTTACTAAATACGAACCGTTTGATTCATTTTCTCGCAAAACATTCTTCAAAACCAACGCCCTCTTCTTAGAACATGAAAAAGAGTCATAAGGTAAAATTTGAAGTGAAAATTTGAAACTAAGTTCGCGCACGAACTTTTCATCTTCTTTCGGGATTTTACTAAATATGAACATTTTGCTTCATTTTCTAGCAAAATATTCTTCAAAACCAACGCCCTCTTCTTAGAACATGAAAAAGAGTTATATGGTCAAATTTGAGGAGAAATTTTGAAACTAAGTTCGCCCACGAACTTTTCATCTTCTTCAGGAATTTTACGAAATATGCACTTTTTGCATCATGTCATCACAAAACATTCTTTAAAATCAAAGCACTCGTCTTAGAACTGCAAAAGGAGTTTTATGGTCAAATTTGAAGTGAAAATTTGAAAATAAGTTCGCGCACAAACTTTTCATCTTTTTTCGGGATTTTACTAAATATCAACTTTTTGCTTCATTTTCTCGCAAAATATTCTTCAAAACCATCGCCCTATTCTTAGAACATGAAAAAGAGTTATATGGTCAAATTTGAGGTGGAATTTTGAAACTAAGTTCGCCAAAGAACTTTTCATCTTCTTTAGAAATTTTTTGAAATATGCAATTGTTGCTTCATTTTCTCGCAAAACATTCTTCAAAACCAAAGCACTCATCTTAGAACATCAAAAGGAGTTATATGGTCAAATTTGAAGTGAAAATTTGAATATAAGTTCGCGCACGAACTTTTCATCTTCTTTCGGGATTTTACTAAATATGAACCTTTTGCTTCATTTTCTCGCAAAACATTCTTCAAAACCAACGCCCTCTTCTTAGAACACGAAAAAGAGTTATATGGTCAAATTTGAAGTGAAAATTTGAAACTAAGTTCGCGCACGAACTTTTCATCTTCTTTCGGGATTTTACTAAATATTAATCTTTTGCTTCATTTTCTCACAAAATATTCTTCAAAACCAACGCCCTCTTCTTAGAACATGAAAAAGTGTTATATGGTCAAATTTGAAGTCAAAATTTGAAACTAAGTTCGCGCACGAACTTTTCATCTTCTTTTGGGATTTTACTAAATATGAACCATTTGCTTCATTTTCTCGCAAAACATTCTTCAAAATCAACGCCCTCTTCTTAGAACAAGAAAAGGAGTTATATGGTAAAATTTGAAGTGAAAATTTGAAACTAAGTTCGTGCACGAACTTTTCATCTTCTTTCGGGATTTTACTAAATATCAATCTTTTGCTTCATTTTCTCGCAAAATATTCTTCAAAACCAACGCTCTCTTCTTAGAACATGAAAAAGAGTTTTATAGTCAAATTTGAACTGAAAATTTGAAACTGAGTTTGCGCACGAACTTTTCATCTTCTTTCGCGATTTTACGAAATATGCAGGTTTTGAGTCATTTCGTCGCAAAACATTCTTTAAAACTAAAACCCTCATCTGAGAACATCAAAAGGAGTTATATGGTCAAATTTGAAGTAATAATTTGAAACTAAGCTCGCGCACGAACTTTTCATCTTCTTTCGGGATTTTAGTAAATATGAACCTTTTGCTTCATTTTCTCACAAAACATTCTTCAAAACCAACGCCCTCTTCTTAGAACATGAAAAAGAGTTATATAGTCAATTTTGAAGTGAAAATTTGAAACTAAGTTTGCGCACGAACATTTCATCTTCTTTCGCGATTTTACGAAATATGCACGTTTTAAGTCATTTCGTCGCAAGACATTCTTTGAAACCAAAGCCCTCATCTTAGAACTTCAAAAGGAGTTATATGGTCAAATTTGAACTGAAAATTTGAAACTATGTTCCCGCACGAACTTTTCATCTTCTTTCGGGATTTTACTAAATATGAAGATTTTGCTTCATTTTCTCACAAAACATTTTTCAAAACCAACGCCCTCTTCTTAGAACATGAAAAAGAGTTATATGTTAAAATTTGAAGTGAAATATTGAAAATAAGTTCGCGCACGAACTTTTTATCTTTTTTCGGGATTTTACTAAATATCAACCTTTTGCTTCATTTTCTCGCAAAATATTCTTCAAAACCAACGCCCTCTTCTTAGAACATGAAAAAGAGTTATATGGTCAAATTTGAGGGGAAATTTTGAAACTAAGTTCGCCCACGAACTTTTCATCTTCTTCAGGAATTTTACGAAATATGCACTTTTTGCATCATGTCATCACAAAACATTCTTTAAAACCAAAGCACTCGTCTTAGAACTGCAAAAGGAGTTTTATGGTCAAATTTGAAGTGAAAATTTGAAAATAAGTTCGCGCACAAACTTTTCATCTTTTTTCGGGATTTTACTAAATATCAACTTTTTGCTTCATTTTCTCGCAAAATATTCTTCAAAACCATCGCCCTCTTCTTAGAACATGAAAAAGAGTTATATGGTCAAATTTGAGGTCGAATTTTGAAACTAAGTTCGCCCAAGAACTTTTCATCTTCTTTAGGAATTTTTTGAAATATGCAATTGTTGCTTCATTTTCTCGCAAAACATTCTTCAAAACCAAAGCACTCATCTTAGAACATCAAAAGGAGTTATATGGTCAAATTTGAAGTGAAAATTTGAATATAAGTTCGCGCACGAACTTTTCATCTTCTTTCGGGATTTTACTAAATATGAACCTTTTGCTTCATTTTCTCGCAAAACATTCTTCAAAACCAACGCCCTCTTCTTAGAACATGAAAAAGAGTTATATGGTCAAATTTGAAGTGAAAATTTGAAACTAAGTTCGCGCACGAACTTTTCATCTTCTTTCGGGATTTTACTAAATATTAATCTTTTGCTTCATTTTCTCACAAAATATTCTTCAAAACCAACGCCCTCTTCTTAGAACATGAAAAAAAGTTATATGGTCAAATTTGAAGTCAAAATTTGAAACTAAGTTCGCGCACGAACTTTTCATTTTCTTTTGGGATTTTACTAAATATGAACCATTTGCTTCATTTTCTCGCAAAACATTCTTCAAAATCAACGCCCTCTTCTTAGAACAAGAAAAGGAGTTATATGGTCAAATTTGAAGTGAAAATTTGAAACTAAGTTCGTGCATGAACTTTTCATCTTCTTTCGGGATTTTACTAAATATCAATCTTTTGCTTCATTTTCTCGCAAAATATTCTTCAAAACCAACGCTCTCTTCTTAGAACATGAAAAAGAGTTTTATAGTCAAATTTGAACTGAAAATTTGAAACTGAGTTTGCGCACGAACTTTTCATCTTCTTTCGCGATTTTACGAAATATGCAGGTTTTAAGTCATTTCGTCGCAAAACATTCTTTAAAACCAAAACCCTCATCTGAGAACATCAAAAGGAGTTATATGGTCAAATTTGAAGTAAAAATTTGAAACTAAGTTCGCGCACGAACTTTTCATCTTCTTTCGGGATTTTACTAAATATGAACCTTTTGCTTCATTTTCTCACAAAACATTCTTCAAAACCAACGCCCTCTTCTTAGAACATGGAAAAGAGTTATATGGTCAATTTGGAAGTGAAAATTTGAAACTAAGTTTGCGCACGAACATTTCATCTTCTTTCGCGATTTTACGAAATATGCACGTTTTAAGTCATTTCGTCGCAAGACATTCTTTGAAACCAAAGCCCTCATCTTAGAACTTCAAAAGGAGTTATATGGTCAAATTTGAACTGAAAATTTGAAACTATGTTCCCGCACGAACTTTTCATCTTCTTTCGGGATTTTACTAAATATGAAGATTTTGCTTCATTTTCTCGCAAAACATTTTTCAAAACCAACGCCCTCTTCTTAGAACATGAAAAAGAGTTATATGTTAAAATTTGAAGTGAAAATTTGAAACTAAGTTCGCGCACGAACTTTTCATCTTCTTTCGGGATTTTACTAAATATCAATCTTTTGCTTCATTTTCTCGCAAAATATTCTTCAAAACCAACGCCCTCTTCTTAGAACATGAAAAAGAGTTATATGGTCAAATTTGAAGTGAAAATTTGAAACTAAGTTTGCGCACGAACATCTCTTCTTCTTTCGCGATTTTACGAAATATGCACGTTTTAAGTCATTTCGTCGCAAAACATTCTTTGAAACCAAAGCCCTCATCTTAGAACGTCAAAAGGAGTTATATGGTCAAATTTGAAGTGAAAATTTGAAACTATGTTCGCGCACGAACTTTTCATCTTCTTTCGGGATTTTACTAAATATGAAGATTTTGCTTCATTTTCACGCAAAACATTCTTCAAAATCAACGCCCTCTTCTTAGAACATGAAAAAGTGTAATATGTTAAAATTTGAAGTGAAAATTTGAAACTAAGTTCGCGCACGAACTTTTCATCTTCTTTCGGCATTTTACTAAATATGAACATTTTGCTTCATTTTCTCGCAAAACATTCTTCAAAACCAACGCCCTCTTCTTAGAATATGAAAAAGAGTTATATGATAAAATTTGAACTAAAAATTTGAAAATAAGTTCGCGCACGAACTTTTCATCTTCTTTCGGGATTTTACTAAATATGAACATTTTGCTTCATTTTCTCGCAAAACATTCTTTAAAACCAAAGCCCTCATCTTAGAACATCAAAATGAGTTATATGGTAAAATTTAAAGTGAAAATTTGAAACTAATTAAGTTCGCGCACGAACTTTTCATCTTCTTTCGGGATTTTACTAAATACGAACCGTTTGATTCATTTTCTCGCAAAACATTCTTCAAAACCAACGCCCTCTTCTTAGAACATGAAAAAGAGTCATAAGGTAAAATTTGAAGTGAAAATTTGAAACTAAGTTCGCGCACGAACTTTTCATCTTCTTTCGGGATTTTACTAAATATCAATCTTTTGCTTCATTTTCTCGCAAAATATTCTTCAAAACCAACGCCCTCTTCTTAGAACATGAAAAAGAGTTATATGGTCAAATTTGAGGAGAAATTTTGAAACTAAGTTCGGCCACGAACTTTTCATCTTCTTCAGGAATTTTACGAAATATGCACTTTTTGCATCATGTCATCACAAAACATTCTTTAAAACCAAAGCACTCGTCTTAGAACTGCAAAAGGAGTTTTATAGTCAAATTTGAAGTGAAAACTTGAAAATAAGTTCGCGCACAAACTTTTCATCTTTTTTCGGGATTTTACTAAATATCAACTTTTTGCTTCATTTTCTCGCAAAATATTCTTCAAAACCATCGCCCTCTTCTTAGAACATGAAAAAGAGTTATATGGTCAAATTTGAGGTGGAATTTTGAAACTAAGTTCGCCCAAGAACTTTTCATCTTCTTTAGGAATTTTTTGAAATATGCAATTGTTGTTTCATTTTCTCGCAAAACATTCTTCAAAACCAAAGCACTCATCTTAGAACATCAAAAGGAGTTATATGGTCAAATTTGAAGTGAAAATTTGAATATAAGTTCGCGCACGAATTTTTCATCTTCTTTCGGGATTTTACTAAATATGAACCTTTTACTTCATTTTCTCGCAAAACATTCTTCAAAACCAACGCCCTCTTCTTAGAACATGAAAAAGAGTTATATGGTCAAATTTGAAGTGAAAATTTGAAACTAAGTTCGCGCACGAACTTTTCATCTTCTTTCGGGATTTTACTAAATATCAATCTTTTGCTTCATTTTCTCACAAAATATTCTTCAAAACCAACGCCCTCTTCTTAGAACATGAAAAAGAGTTATATGGTCAAATTTGAAGTCAAAATTTGAAACTAAGTTCGCGCACGAACTTTTCATCTTCTTTTGGGATTTTACTAAATATGAACCCTTCGCTTCATTTTCTCGCAAAACATTTCTCAAAACCAACGCCCTCTTCTTAGAACAAGAAAAGGAGTTATATGGTCAAATTTGAAGTGAAAATTTGAAACTAAGTTCGTGCACGAACTTTTAATCTTCTCTGGGGATTTTACTAAATATCAATCTTTTGCTTCATTTTCTCGCAAAATATTCTTCAAAACCAACGCTCTCTTCTTAGAACATGAAAAGGAGTTTTATAGTCAAATTTGAAGTGAAAATTTGAAACTGAGTTTGCGCACGAACTTTTCATCTTCTTTCGCGATTTTACGAAATATGCACGTTTTGAGTCATTTCGTCGTAAAACATTCTTTAAAACCAAAACCCTCATCTGAGAACATCAAAATGAGTTATATGGTCAAATTTGAAGTGAAAATTTGAAACTAAGTTCGCGCACGAACTTTTCATCTTCTTTCGGGATTTTACTAAATATGAACCTTTTGCTTCATTTTCTAGCAAAACGTTCTTCAAAACCAACGCCCTCTTCTGAGAACATGAAAAAGAGTTATATGGTCAAATTTGAAGTGAAAATTTGAAACTAGGTTTGCGCACGAACATCTCTTCTTCTTTCGCGATTTTACGAAATATGCACGTTTTTAAGTCATTTCGTCGCAAAACATTCTTTGAAACCAAAGCCCTCATCTTAGAACGTCAAAAGGAGTTATATGGTCAAATTTGAAGTGAAAATTTGAAACTATATTCGCGCACGAACTTTTCATCTTCTTTCGGGATTTTACTAAATATGAAGATTTTGCTTCATTTTCACGCAAAACATTCTTCAAAATCAACGCCCTCTTCTTAGAACATGAAAAAGTGTAATATGTTAAAATTTGAAGTGAAAATTTGAAACTAAGTTCGCGCACGAACTTTTCATCTTCTTTCGGCATTTTACTAAATATGAACATTTTGCCTCATTTTCTCGCAAAACATTCTTCAAAACCAACGCCCTCTTCTTAGAACATGAAAAAGAGTTATATGATAAAATTTGAAGTAAAAATTTGAAAATAAGTTCGCGCACGAACTTTTCATCTTCTTTCGGGATTTTACTAAATATGAACATTTTGCTTCATTTTCTCGCAAAACATTCTTTAAAACCAAAGCCCTCATCTTAGAACATCAAAAGGAGTTATATGGTAAAGTTTAAAGTGAAAATTTGAAACTAAGTTCGCGCACGAACTTTTCATCTTCTTTCGGGATTTTACTAAATACGAACCTTTGATTCATTTTCTCGCAAAACATTCTTCAAAACCAACGCCCTCTTCTTAGAACATGAAAAAGAGTCATAAGGTAAAATTTGAAGTGAAAATTTGAAACTAAGTTCGCGCACGAACTTTTCATCTTCTTTCGGGATTTTACTAAATATCAATCTTTTGCTTCATTTTCTCGCAAAATATTCTTCAAAACCAACTCCCTCTTCTTAGAACATGAAAAAGAGTTATATGGTAAAATTTGAAGTGAAAATTTGAAACTGAGTTTGCGCACGAAATTTTCATCTTCGTTCTCGATTTTACGAAATATGCACGTTTTGAGTCATTTCGTCGCAAAACATTCTTTGAAACCAAAGCCCTCATCTTAGAACATCAAAAGGAGTTATATGTTAAAATTTGAAGTGAAAATTTGAAACTATGTTCGCGCACGAACTTTTCATCTTCTTTCGGGATTTTACTAAATATTACTCTTTTGCTTCATTTTCTCGCAAAATATTGTTCAAAACCAACGCCCTCTTCTTAGAACATAAAAAAGATTATATGGTAAAATTTGAAGTGAAAATTTGAAACTGAGTTTGCGCACGAAATTTTCATCTTCGTTCGCGATTTTACGAAATATGCACGTTTTGAGTCATTTCGTCGCAAAACATTCTTTAAAACCAAAGCCCTCATCTTAGAACATCAAAATGAGTTATATGGTAAAATTTGAAACTAAGTTCGCGCACGAACTTTTCATATTCTTTCGGGATTTTACTATATATGAACATTTTGCTTCATTTTCTCGCAAAACATTCTTCAAAACCAACGCCCTCTTCTTAGAACATGAAAAAGAGTTATATGGTAAAATTTGAAGTGAAAATTTGAAACTAAGTTCGCGCATGAACTTTTCATCTTCTTTCGGAATTTTACTAAATATGAACCTTTTGCTTCATTTTCTCGCAAAACATTCTTCAAAACCAACGTCCTTTTCTTAGAACATGAAAAAGAGTTATATGGTCAAATTTGAAGTGAAAATTTGAAACTAAGTTCGCGCACGAACTTTTCATCTTCTTTCGTGATTTTACTAAATATCAATCTTTTGCTTCATTTTCTCATAAAATATTCTTCAAAATCAACGCCCTCTTCTTAGAACATGAAAAAGAGTTATATGGTCAAATTTGAAGTCAAAATTTGAAACTAAGTTCGCGCACGAACTTTTCATCTTCTTTTGGGATTTTACTAAATATGAACCATTTGCTTCATTTTCTCGCAAAACATTCTTCAAAACCAACGCCCTCTTCTTAGAACAAGAAAAAGAGTTATATGGTCAAATTTGAAGTGAAAATTTCAAACTAAATTCGCGCACGAACTTTTCATCTTATTTCGGGATTTTACTAAATATCATCTTTTGCTTCATTTTCTCGCAAAATATTCTTCAAAACCAACGCTCTCTTCTTAGAACACGAAAAAGAGTTTTATGGTCAAATTGGAAGTGAAAATTTGAAACTAAGTTTGCGCACGAACATCTCATCTTCTTTCGCGATTTTACGAAATATGCACGTTTTAAGTCATTTCGTAGCAAAACATTCTTTGAAACCAAAGGCCTCATCTTAGAACGTCAAAAGGAGTTATATGGTCAAATTTGAAGTGAAAATTTGAAACTATGTTCGCGCACGAACTTTTCATCTTCTTTCGGGATTTTACTAAATATGAACATTTTGCTTCATTTTCTCGCAAAACATTCTTCAAAACCAACGCCCTCTTCTTAGTACATGAAAAAGAGTTATATGTAAAAATTTGAAGTAAAAATTTGAAAATAAGTTCGCGCACGAACTTTTCATCTTCTTTCGGGATTTTACTAAATATGAACATTTTGCTTCATTTTCTCGCAATACATTCTTTAAAACCAAAGCCCTCATCTTAGAATATCAAAAAGAGTTATATGGTAAAATTTAAAGTGAAAATTTGAAACTAAGTTCGCGCACGAACTTTTCATCTTCTTTCGCGATTTTACGAAATATGCACATTTTGAGTCATTTCGTCGCAAAACATTCTTTAAAACCAAAGCCCACATCTAAGAACATCAAAAGGAGTTATACGGTCAAATTTGAAGTGAAAATTTGAAACTAAGTTCGCGCACGAACTTTTCATCTTCTTTCGGGATTTTACTAAATATCAACCGTTTGCTTCATTTTCTCGCAAAACATTCTTCAAAACCAACGCCCTCTTCTTAGAACAAGAAAAAGAGTTATATGGTCAAATTTGAAGTGAAAATTTCAAACTAAATTCGCGCACGAACTTTTCATCTTATTTCGGGATTTTACTAAATATCATCTTTTGCTTCATTTTCTCGCAAAATATTCTTCAAAACCAACGCTCTCTTCTTAGAACACGAAAAAGAGTTTTATGGTCAAATTGGAAGTGAAAATTTGAAACTAAGTTTGCGCACGAACATCTCATCTTCTTTCGCGATTTTACGAAATATGCACGTTTTAAGTCATTTCGTAGCAAAACATTCTTTGAAACCAAAGGCCTCATCTTAGAACGTCAAAAGGAGTTATATGGTCAAATTTGAAGTGAAAATTTGAAACTATGTTCGCGCACGAACTTTTCATCTTCTTTCGGGATTTTACTAAATATGAACATTTTGCTTCATTTTCTCGCAAAACATTCTTCAAAACCAACGCCCTCTTCTTAGTACATGAAAAAGAGTTATATGTAAAAATTTGAAGTAAAAATTTGAAAATAAGTTCGCGCACGAACTTTTCATCTTCTTTCGGGATTTTACTAAATATGAACATTTTGCTTCATTTTCTCGCAATACATTCTTTAAAACCAAAGCCCTCATCTTAGAATATCAAAAAGAGTTATATGGTAAAATTTAAAGTGAAAATTTGAAACTAAGTTCGCGCACGAACTTTTCATCTTCTTTCGCGATTTTACGAAATATGCACATTTTGAGTCATTTCGTCGCAAAACATTCTTTAAAACCAAAGCCCACATCTAAGAACATCAAAAGGAGTTATACGGTCAAATTTGAAGTGAAAATTTGAAACTAAGTTCGCGCACGAACTTTTCATCTTCTTTCGGGATTTTACTAAATATCAACCGTTTGCTTCATTTTCTCCCAAAACATTCTTCAAAATCAACGCCCTATTCTAAGAACATGAAAAAGTGTAATATGTTAAAATTTGAAGTGAAAATTTGAAACTAAGTTCGCGCACGAACTTTTCATCTTCTTTCGGGATTTTACTATATATGATCATTTTGCTTCATTTTCTTGCAAAACATTCTTCAAAACCAACGCCCTCTTCTTAGAACATGAAAATGAGTTATATGGTAAAATTTGAAGTGAAAATTTGAAACTAAGTTCGCGCACGAACTTTTCATCTTCTTTCGAGATTTTACTAAATATCAATCTTTTGCTTCATTTTCTCGCAAAATATTCTTCAAAACCAACGCCCTCTTTTTAGAACATGAAAAAGAGTTTTATGGTCAAATTTGAAGTGAAAATTTGAAACTGAGTTTGCGTACGAACTTTTCATCTTCTTTCGCGATTTTACGAAATATGCACGTTTTGAGTCATTTCGTCGCAAAACATTCTTTAAAACCAAAGCCCACATCTAAGAACATCAAAAGGAGTTATACGGTCAAATTTGAAGTGAAAATTTGAAACTAAGTTCGCGCACGAACTTTTCATCTTCTTTCGGGATTTTACTAAATATCAATCTTTTGCTTCATTTTCTCACAAAATATTCTTCAAAACCAACGCCCTCTTCTTAGAACATGAAAAAGAGTTATATGGTCAAATTTGAGGTGAAATTTTGAAACTAAGTTCGCCCAAGAACTTTTCATCTTCTTTAGGAATTTTACGAAATATGCAATTGTTGCTTCATTTTCTCGCAAAACATTCTTTAAAACCAAAGCCCTCATCTTAGAACATCAAAAGGAGTTATTTGGTAAAATTTGAAGAGAAAATTTGAAACTGAGTTTGCGCACGAAATTTTCATCTTCATTCGCGATTTTACGAAATATGCACGTTTTGAGTCATTTCGTCGCAAAACATTCTTTAAAACCAAAGCCCTCATCTTAGAACATAAAAAGGAGTTATATGGTAAAATTTGAAACTAAGTTCGCGCACGAACTTTTCATCTTCTTTCGGGATTTTACTATACATGAACATTTTGCTTCATTTTCCTGCAAAACATTCTTCAAAACCAACGCTCTCTTCTTAGAACAAGAAAAAGAGTTATATGGTCAAATTTGAAGTGAAATTTTGAAACTAAGTTCGTGCACGAACTTTTCATCTTCTTTCGGGATTTTACTAAATATCAATCTTTTGCTTCATTTTCTCGCAAAATATTCTTCAAAACCAACGCCCTCTTTTTAGAACATGAAAAAGAGTTTTATGGTCAAATTTGCAGTGAAAATTTGAAACTGAGTTTGTGTACGAACTTTTCATTTTTTTGCGCGAGTTTACGAAATATGCACGTTTTGAGTCATTTCGTCGCAAAACATTCTTTAAAACCAAAGCCCACATCTAAGAACATCAAAAGGAGTTATACGGTCAAATTTGAAATGAAAATTTAAAACAAAGTTCGCGCACAAACTTTTCATCTTCTTTCGGGATTTTACTAAATATCAATCTTTTGCTTCATTTTCTCACAAAATATTCTTCAAAACCAACGCCCTCTTCTTAGAACATGAAAAAGAGTTATATGGTCAAATTTGAGGTGGAATTTTGAAACTAATTCGGCCAAGAACTTTTCATCTTCTTTAGGAATTTTATGAAATATGCAATTGTTGCTTCATTTTCTCGCAAAACATTCTTCAAAATCAAAGCACTCATCTTAGAACATCAAAAGGAGTTATATGGTCAAATTTGAAGTGAAAATTTGAAACTAAGTTCGCGCCGAACTTTTCATCTTCTTTCGGGATTTTACTAAATATGAACCTTTTGCTTCATTTTATCGCAAAACAATCTTCAAAACGAACGCCCTCTTCTTAGAACATGAAAAAGAGTTATATGGTCAAATTTGAAGTGAAAATTTGAAACTAAGTTCGCGCACGAACTTTTCATCTTCTTTCGAGATTTTACGAAATATCAATCTTTTGCTTCATTTTCTCACAAAATATTCTTCAAAACCAACGCCCTCTTCTTAGAACAAGAAAAAGAGTTATATAGTCAAATTTGAAGTCAAAATTTGAAACTAAGTTCGCGCACGAACTTTTCATCTTCTTTTGGGATTTTACTAAATATGAACCATTTGCTTCATTTTCTCGCAAAATATTCTTCAAAACCAACGCCCTCTTCTTAGAACAAGAAAAAGAGTTATATGGTCAAATTTGAAGTGAAATTTTGAAACTAAGTTCGTGCACGAACTTTTCATCTTCTTTCGGGATTTTACTAAATATCAATCTTTTGCTTCATTTTCTCGCAAAATATTCTTCAAAACCAACGCTCTCTTCGTAGAACATGAAAAAGAGTTTTATGGTCAAATTTGAAGTGAAAATTTGAAACTGAGTTTGCGCAAGAACATTTCATCTTCTTTCGCGATTTTACGAAATATGCACGTTTTGAGTCATTTCGACGCAAAACATTCTTTAAAACCAAAGCCCTCATCTGAGAACATCAAAAGGAGTTATATGGTCAAATTTGAAGTGAAAATTTGAAACTAAGTTCGCGCGCGAACTTTTCATCTTCTTTCGGGATTTTACTAAATATGAACCTTTTGCTTCATTTTCTAGCAAAACGTTCTTCAAAACCAACGCCCTCTTCTGAGAACATGAAAAAGAGTTATATGGTCAAATTTGAAGTGAAAATTTGAAACTAAGTTTGCGCACGAACATCTCATCTTCTTTCGCGATTTTACGAAATATGCACGTTTTAAGTCATTTCGTCGCAAAACATTCTTTGAAACCAAAGCCCTCATCTTAGAACGTCAAAAGGAGTTATATGGTCAAATTTGAAGTGAAAATTTGAAACTATGTTCGCGCACGAACTTTTCATCTTCTTTCGGGATTTTACTAAATATGAACCGTTTGCTTCATTTTCTCCCAAAACATTCTTCAAAACCAACGCCCTCTTCTTAGAACATGAAAAAGAGTTATAAGGTAAAATTTGAAGTGAAAATTTGAAACTAAGTTCGCGCACGAACTTTTCATCGTCTTTCGGGATTTTACTAAATATCAATCTTTTGCTTCATTTTCTCGCAAAATATTCTTCAAAACCAACGCCCTCTTCTTAGAACATGAAAAAGAGTTACATGGTAAAATTTGAAGTGAAAATTTGAAACTGAGTTTGCGCACGAAATTTTCATCTTCGTTCGCGATTTTACGAAATATGCACGATTTGAGTCATTTCGTCGCAAAACATTCTTTGAAACCAAAGTTCTCATCTTAAAACATCAAAAGGAGTTATATGGTAAAATTTGAAACTAAGTTCGTGCACGAACTTTTCATCTTCTTTCGGGATTTTACTATATATGAACATTCTGCTTCATTTTCTCGCAAAACATTCTTCAAAACCAACGCCCTCTTCTTAGAACATGAAAAAGAGTTATATGGTAAAATTTGAAGTGAAAATTTGAAACTAAGATTGCGCATGAACTTTTCATCTTCTTCAGGAATTTTACGAAATATGCACTTTTTGCATCATGTCATCGCAAAACATTCTTTAAAACCAAAGCTCTCGTCTTAGAACTGCAAAAGGAGTTTTATGGTCAAATTTGAAGTGAAAATTTAAAACTAAGTTCGCGCACGAACTTTTCATCTTCTTTTGGGATTTTACTAAATATGAACCATTTGCTTCATTTTCTCGCAAAATATTCTTCAAAACCAACGCCCTCTTCTTAGAACAAGAAAAAGAGTTATATGGTCAAATTTGAAGTGAAATTTTGAAACTAAGTTCGTGCACGAACTTTTCATCTTCTTTCGGGATTTTACTAAATATCAATCTTTTGCTTCATTTTCTCGCAAAATATTCTTCAAAACCAACGCCCTCTTCTTAGAACAAGAAAAAGATTTATATGGTCAAATTTGAAGTGAAATTTTGAAACTAAGTTCGTGCACGAACTTTTCATCTTCTTTCGGGATTTTACTAAATATCAATCTTTTGCTTCATTTTCTCGCAAAATATTCTTCAAAACCAACGCTCTCTTCGTAGAACATGAAAAAGAGTTTTATGGTCAAATTTGAAGTGAAAATTTGAAACTGAGTTTGCGCAAGAACATTTCATCTTCTTTCGCGATTTTACGAAATATGCACGTTTTGAGTCATTTCGACGCAAAACATTCTTTAAAACCAAAGCCCTCATCTGAGAACATCAAAAGGAGTTATATGGTCAAATTTGAAGTGAAAATTTGAAACTAAGTTCGCGCGCGAACTTTTCATCTTCTTTCGGGATTTTACTAAATATGAACCTTTTGCTTCATTTTCTAGCAAAACGTTCTTCAAAACCAACGCCCTCTTCTGAGAACATGAAAAAGAGTTATATGGTCAAATTTGAAGTGAAAATTTGAAACTAAGTTTGCGCACGAACATCTCATCTTATTTCGCGATTTTACGAAATATGCACGTTTTAAGTCATTTCGTCGCAAAACATTCTTTGAAACCAAAGCCCTCATCTTAGAACGTCAAAAGGAGTTATATGGTCAAATTTGAAGTGAAAATTTGAAACTATGTTCGCGCACGAACTTTTCATCTTCTTTCGGGATTTTACTAAATATGAACCGTTTGCTTCATTTTCTCCCAAAACATTCTTCAAAACCAACGCCCTCTTCTTAGAACATGAAAAAGAGTTATAAGGTAAAATTTGAAGTGAAAATTTGAAACTAAGTTCGCGCACGAACTTTTCATCGTCTTTCGGGATTTTACTAAATATCAATCTTTTGCTTCATTTTCTCGCAAAATATTCTTCAAAACCAACGCCCTCTTCTTAGAACATGAAAAAGAGTTACATGGTAAAATTTGAAGTGAAAATTTGAAACTGAGTTTGCGCACGAAATTTTCATCTTCGTTCGCGATTTTACGAAATATGCACGATTTGAGTCATTTCGTCGCAAAACATTCTTTGAAACCAAAGTTCTCATCTTAAAACATCAAAAGGAGTTATATGGTAAAATTTGAAACTAAGTTCGTGCACGAACTTTTCATCTTCTTTCGGGATTTTACTATATATGAACATTCTGCTTCATTTTCTCGCAAAACATTCTTCAAAACCAACGCCCTCTTCTTAGAACATGAAAAAGAGTTATATGGTCAAATTTGAAGTGAAAATTTGAAACTAAGATTGCGCACGAACTTTTCATCTTCTTTCAGGATTTTACTAAATATGAACCGTTTGCTTCATTTTCTCGCAAACCATTCTTCAAAACGAACGCCCTCTTCTTAGAACATGAAAAAGAGTTATATGGTCAAATTTGAAGTGAAAATTTGAAACTAAGTTCGCGCACGAACTTTTCATCTTCTTTCGCGATTTTACGAAATATGCACGTTTTGAGTCATTTCGTCGCAAAACATTCTTTAAAACCAAAGCCCTCATCTTAGAACATCAAAAGGAGTTATATGGTCAAATTTGAAGTGAAAATTTGAAACTAAGTTCGCGCACGAACTTTTCATCTTCTTTCGGGATTTTACTAAATATGAACCTTTTGCTTCATTTTCTAGCAAAAGGTTCTTCAAAACCAACTCCCTCTTCTTAGAACATGAAAAAGAGTTATATGGTCAAATTTGAAGTGAAAATTTGAAACTAAGTTTGCGCACGAACATCTCATCTTCTTTCGCGATTTTACGAAATATGAACGTTTTAAGTCATTTCGTCGCAAAACATTCTTTGAAACTAAAGCCCTCATCTTAGAACATCAAAAGGAGTTATTTGTTAAAATTTGAAGTGAACTTTTCATCTTCTTTCGGGATTTTACTAAATATAAAGATTTTGCTTCATTTTCTCGCAAAACATTCTTCAAAACCAACGCCCTCTTCTTAGAAGAAGAAAAAGAGTTATATGTTAAAATTTGAAGTGAAAATTTGAAAATAAGTTCGCGCACGAACTTTTCATCTTTTTTCGGGATTTTACTAAATATCAACATTTTGCTTCATTTTCTCACAAAATATTCTTCAAAACCAACGCCCTCTTCTTAGAACATGAAAAAGAGTTATATGGTCAAATTTGAGAAGAAATTTTGAAACTAAGTTCGCCCACGAACTTTTCATCTTCTTCAGGAAATTTACGAAATATGCACGTTTTGAGTCATTTCGTCGCAAAACATTCTTTAAAACCAAAGCCCACATCTAAGAACATCAAAAGGAGTTATACGGTCAAATTTGAAATGAAAATTTAAAACAAAGTTCGCGCACAAACTTTTCATCTTCTTTCGGGATTTTACTTAATATCAATCTTTTCCTTCATTTTCTCACAAAATATTCTTCAAAACCAACGCCCTCTTCTTAGAACATGAAAAAGAGTTATATGGTCAAATTTGAGGTGAAATTTTGAAACTAAGTTCGGCCAAGAACTTTTCATCTTCTTTAGGAATTTTATGAAATATGCAATTGTTGCTTCATTTTCTCGCAAAACATTCTTCAAAATCAAAGCACTCATCTTAGAACATCAAAAGGAGTTATATGGTCAAATTTGAAGTGAAAATTTGAAACTAAGTTCGCGCACGAACTTTTCATCTTCTTTCGGGATTTTACTAAATATGAACCTTTTGCTTCATTTTATCGCAAAACATTCTTCAAAACGAACGCCCTCTTCTTAGAACATGAAAAAGAGTTATATGGTCAAATTTGAAGTGAAAATTTGAAACTAAGTTCGCGCACGAACTTTTCATCTTCTTTCGAGATTTTACGAAATATCAATCTTTTGCTTCATTTTCTCACAAAATATTCTTCAAAACCAACGCCCTCTTCTTAGAACAAGAAAAAGAGTTATATAGTCAAATTTGAAGTCAAAATTTGAAACTAAGTTCGCGCACGAACTTTTCATCTTCTTTTGGGATTTTACTAAATATGAACCATTTGCTTCATTTTCTCGCAAAATATTCTTCAAAACCAACGCCTTCTTCTTAGAACAAGAAAAAGAGTTATATGGTCAAATTTGAAGTGAAATTTTGAAACTAAGTTCGTGCACGAACTTTTCATCTTCTTTCGGGATTTTACTAAATATCAATCTTTTGCTTCATTTTCTCGCAAAATATTCTTCAAAACCAACGCTCTCTTCGTAGAACATGAAAAAGAGTTTTATGGTCAAATTTGAAGTGAAAATTTGAAACTGAGTTTGCGCAAGAACATTTCATCTTCTTTCGCGATTTTACGAAATATGCACGTTTTGAGTCATTTCGTCGCAAAACATTCTTTAAAACCAAAGCCCTCATCTGAGAACATCAAAAGGAGTTATATGGTCAAATTTGAAGTGAAAATTTGAAACTAAGTTCGCGCACGAACTTTTCATCTTCTTTCGGGATTTTACTAAATATGAACCTTTTGCTTCATTTTCTAGCAAAACGTTCTTCAAAACCAACGCCCTCTTCTGAGAACATGAAAAAGAGTTATATGGTCAAATTTGAAGTGAAAATTTGAAACTAAGTTTGCGCACGAACATCTCATCTTCTTTCGCGATTTTACGAAATATGCACGTTTTAAGTCATTTCGTCGCAAAACATTCTTTGAAACCAAAGCCCTCATCTTAGAACGTCAAAAGGAGTTATATGGTCAAATTTGAAGTGAAAATTTGAAACTATGTTCGCGCACGAACTTTTCATCTTCTTTCGGGATTTTACTAAATATGAACCGTTTGCTTCATTTTCTCCCAAAACATTCTTCAAAACCAACGCCCTCTTCTTAGAACATGAAAAAGAGTTATAAGGTAAAATTTGTAGTGAAAATTTGAAACTAAGTTCGCGCACGAACTTTTCATCGTCTTTCGGGATTTTACTAAATATCAATCTTTTGCTTCATTTTCTCGCAAAATATTCTTCAAAACCAACGCCCACATCTTAGAACATGAAAAAGAGTTACATGGTAAAATTTGAAGTGAAAATTTGAAACTGAGTTTGCGCACGAAATTTTCATCTTCGTTCGCGATTTTACGAAATATGCACGATTTGAGTCATTTCGTCGCAAAACATTCTTTGAAACCAAAGTTCTCATCTTAAAACATCAAAAGGAGTTATATGGTAAAATTTGAAACTAAGTTCGTGCACGAACTTTTCATCTTCTTTCGGGATTTTACTATATATGAACATTTTGCTTCATTTTCTCGCAAAACAATCTTCAAAACCAACGCCCTCTTCTTAGAACATGAAAAAGAGTTATATGGTAAAATTTGAAGTGAAAATTTGAAACTAAGATTGCGCACGAACTTTTCATCTTCTTTCAGGATTTTACTAAATATGAACCGTTTGCTTCATTTTCTCGCAAACCATTCTTCAAAACGAACGCCCTCTTCTTAGAACATGAAAAAGAGTTATATGGTCAAATTTGAAGTGAAAATTTGAAACTAAGTTCGCGCACGAACTTTTCATCTTCTTTCGCGATTTTACGAAATATGCACGTTTTGAGTCATTTCGTCGCAAAACATTCTTTAAAACCAAAGCCCTCATCTTAGAACATCAAAAGGAGTTATATGGTCAAATTTGAAGCGAAAATTTGAAATTAAGTTCGCGCACGAACTTTTCATCTTCTTTCGGGATTTTACTAAATATGAACCTTTTGCTTCATTTTCTAGCAAAAGGTTCTTCAAAACCAACTCCCTCTTCTTAGAACATGAAAAAGAGTTATATGGTCAAATTTGAAGTGAAAATTTGAAACTAAGTTTGCGCACGAACATCTCATCTTCTTTCGCGATTTTACGAAATATGAACGTTTTAAGTCATTTCGTCGCAAAACATTCTTTGAAACTAAAGCCCTCATCTTAGAACATCAAAAGGAGTTATTTGTTAAAATTTGAAGTGAAAATTTGAAAATAAGTTCGCGCACGAACTTTTCATCTTCTTTCGGGATTTTACTAAATATAAACATTTTGCTGCATTTTCTCGCAGAACATTCTTCAAAACCAACGCCCTCTTCTTAGAACATGAAAAAGAGTTATATGTTAAAATTTGAAGTGAAAATTTGAAAATAAGTTCGCGCACGAACTTTTCATCTTCTTTCGGGATTTTACTAAATATCAACATTTTGTTCATTTTCTCGCAAAATATTCTTCAAAACCAACGCATTCTTTTTAGAACATGAAAAAGAGTTATATGGTCAAATTTGAGAAGAAATTTTGAAACTAAGTTCGCCACGAACTTTTCATCTTCTTCAGGAATTTTACGAAATATGCACTTTTTGCATCATGTCATCGCAAAACATTCTTTAAAACCAAAGCTCTCGTCTTAGAACTGCAAAAGGAGTTTTATGGTCAAATTTGAAGTGAAAATTTAAAACTAAGTTCGCGCACGAACTTTTCATCTTCTTCCGTGATTTTACTAGATATGAACCATTTGCTTCATTTTCTCGCAAAGCATTCTTCAAAACCAACGCCCACATCTTAGAACATGAAAACGAGTTACATGGTAAAATTTGAAGTGAAAATTTGAAACTGAGTTTGCGCACGAAATTTTCATCTTCGTTCGCGATTTTACGAAATATGCACGATTTGAGTCATTTCGTCGCAAAACATTCTTTGAAACCAAAGTTCTCATCTTAAAACATCAAAAGGAGTTATATGGTAAAATTTGAAACTAAGTTCGTGCACGAACTTTTCATCTTCTTTCGGGATTTTACTATATATGAACATTTTGCTTCATTTTCTCGCAAAACATTCTTCAAAACCAACGCCCTCTTCTTAGAACATGAAAAAGAGTTATATGGTAAAATATGAAGTGAAAATTTGAAACTAAGATTGCGCATGAACTTTTCATCTTCTTTCAGGATTTTACTAAATATGAACCGTTTGCTTCATTTTCTCGCAAACCATTCTTCAAAACGAACGCCCTCTTCTTAGAACATGAAAAAGAGTTATATGGTCAAATTTGAAGTGAAAATTTGAAACTAAGTTCGCGCACGAACTTTTCATCTTCTTTCGCGATTTTACGAAATATGCACGTTTTGAGTCATTTCGTCGCAAAACATTCTTTAAAACCAAAGCCCTCATCTTAGAACATCAAAAGGAGTTATATGGTCAAATTTGAAGCGAAAATTTGAAACTAAGTTCGCGCACGAACTTTTCATCTTCTTTCGGGATTTTACTAAATATGAACCTTTTGCTTCATTTTCTAGCAAAAGGTTCTTCAAAACCAACTCCCTCTTCTTAGAACATGAAAAAGAGTTATATGGTCAAATTTGAAGTGAAAATTTGAAACTAAGTTTGCGCACGAACATCTCATCTTCTTTCGCGATTTTACGAAATATGAACGTTTTAAGTCATTTCGTCGCAAAACATTCTTTGAAACTAAAGCCCTCATCTTAGAACATCAAAAGGAGTTATTTGTTAAAATTTGAAGTGAAAATTTGAAAATAAGTTCGCGCACGAACTTTTCATCTTCTTTCGGGATTTTACTAAATATAAACATTTTGCTGCATTTTCTCGCAGAACATTCTTCAAAACCAACGCCCTCTTCTTAGAACATGAAAAAGAGTTATATGTTAAAATTTGAAGTGAAAATTTGAAAATAAGTTCGCGCACGAACTTTTCATCTTCTTTCGGGATTTTACTAAATATCAACATTTTGTTCATTTTCTCGCAAAATATTCTTCAAAACCAACGCATTCTTTTTAGAACATGAAAAAGAGTTATATGGTCAAATTTGAGAAGAAATTTTGAAACTAAGTTCGCCACGAACTTTTCATCTTCTTCAGGAATTTTACGAAATATGCACTTTTTGCATCATGTCATCGCAAAACATTCTTTAAAACCAAAGCTCTCGTCTTAGAACTGCAAAAGGAGTTTTATGGTCAAATTTGAAGTGAAAATTTAAAACTAAGTTCGCGCACGAACTTTTCATCTTCTTCCGTGATTTTACTAGATATGAACCATTTGCTTCATTTTCTCGCAAAGCATTCTTCAAAACCAACGCCCACATCTTAGAACATGAAAACGAGTTACATGGTAAAATTTGAAGTGAAAATTTGAAACTGAGTTTGCGCACGAAATTTTCATCTTCGTTCGCGATTTTACGAAATATGCACGATTTGAGTCATTTCGTCGCAAAACATTCTTTGAAACCAAAGTTCTCATCTTAAAACATCAAAAGGAGTTATATGGTAAAATTTGAAACTAAGTTCGTGCACGAACTTTTCATCTTCTTTCGGGATTTTACTATATATGAACATTTTGCTTCATTTTCTCGCAAAACATTCTTCAAAACCAACGCCCTCTTCTTAGAACATGAAAAAGAGTTATATGGTAAAATATGAAGTGAAAATTTGAAACTAAGATTGCGCATGAACTTTTCATCTTCTTTCAGGATTTTACTAAATATGAACCGTTTGCTTCATTTTCTCGCAAACCATTCTTCAAAACGAACGCCCTCTTCTTAGAACATGAAAAAGAGTTATATGGTCAAATTTGAAGTGAAAATTTGAAACTAAGTTCGCGCACGAACTTTTCATCTTCTTTCGCGATTTTACGAAATATGCACGTTTTGAGTCATTTCGTCGCAAAACATTCTTTAAAACCAAAGCCCTCATCTTAGAACATCAAAAGGAGTTATATGGTCAAATTTGAAGTGAAAATTTGAAACTAAGTTCGCGCACGAACTTTTCATCTTCTTTCGGGATTTTACTAAATATGAACCTTTTGCTTCATTTTCTAGCAAAAGGTTCTTCAAAACCAACTCCCTCTTCTTAGAACATGAAAAAGAGTTATATGGTCAAATTTGAAGTGAAAATTTGAAACTAAGTTTGCGCACGAACATCTCATCTTCTTTCGCGATTTTACGAAATATGAACGTTTTAAGTCATTTCGTCGCAAAACATTCTTTGAAACTAAAGCCCTCATCTTAGAACATCAAAAGGAGTTATTTGTTAAAATTTGAAGTGAAAATTTGAAAATAAGTTCGCGCACGAACTTTTCATCTTCTTTCGGGATTTTACTAAATATAAACATTTTGCTGCATTTTCTCGCAGAACATTCTTCAAAACCAACGCCCTCTTCTTAGAACATGAAAAAGAGTTATATGTTAAAATTTGAAGTGAAAATTTGAAAATAAGTTCGCGCACGAACTTTTCATCTTCTTTCGGGATTTTACTAAATATCAACATTTTGTTCATTTTCTCGCAAAATATTCTTCAAAACCAACGCATTCTTTTTAGAACATGAAAAAGAGTTATATGGTCAAATTTGAGAAGAAATTTTGAAACTAAGTTCGCCACGAACTTTTCATCTTCTTCAGGAATTTTACGAAATATGCACTTTTTGCATCATGTCATCGCAAAACATTCTTTAAAACCAAAGCTCTCGTCTTAGAACTGCAAAAGGAGTTTTATGGTCAAATTTGAAGTGAAAATTTAAAACTAAGTTCGCGC
Source organism: Euonymus europaeus (assembly GCA_963580455.1). NCBI lineage: Eukaryota > Viridiplantae > Streptophyta > Magnoliopsida > Celastrales > Celastraceae > Euonymus > Euonymus europaeus. The sequence continues at coordinate 11,045,006 of OY756960.1, read as the reverse complement.
ACGAACTTTTCATCTTCTTCCGTGATTTTACTAGATATGAACCATTTGCTTCATTTTCTCGCAAAGCATTCTTCAAAACCAACGACCACATCTTAGAACATGAAAACGAGTTACATGGTAAAATTTGAAGTGAAAATTTGAAACTGAGTTTGCGCACGAAATTTTCATCTTCGTTCGCGATTTTACGAAATATGCACGATTTGAGTCATTTCGTCGCAAAACATTCTTTGAAACCAAAGTTCTCATCTTAAAACATCAAAAGGAGTTATATGGTAAAATTTGAAACTAAGTTCGTGCACGAACTTTTCATCTTCTTTCGGGATTTTACTATATATGAACATTTTGCTTCATTTTCTCGCAAAACATTCTTCAAAACCAACGCCCTCTTCTTAGAACATGAAAAAGAGTTATATGGTAAAATATGAAGTGAAAATTTGAAACTAAGATTGCGCATGAACTTTTCATCTTCTTTCAGGATTTTACTAAATATGAACCGTTTGCTTCATTTTCTCGCAAACCATTCTTCAAAACGAACGCCCTCTTCTTAGAACATGAAAAAGAGTTATATGGTCAAATTTGAAGTGAAAATTTGAAACTAAGTTCGCGCACGAACTTTTCATCTTCTTTCGCGATTTTACGAAATATGCACGTTTTGAGTCATTTCGTCGCAAAACATTCTTTAAAACCAAAGCCCTCATCTTAGAACATCAAAAGGAGTTATATGGTCAAATTTGAAGTGAAAATTTGAAACTAAGTTCGCGCACGAACTTTTCATCTTCTTTCGGGATTTTACTAAATATGAACCTTTTGCTTCATTTTCTAGCAAAAGGTTCTTCAAAACCAACTCCCTCTTCTTAGAACATGAAAAAGAGTTATATGGTCAAATTTGAAGTGAAAATTTGAAACTAAGTTTGCGCACGAACATCTCATCTTCTTTCGCGATTTTACGAAATATGAACGTTTTAAGTCATTTCGTCGCAAAACATTCTTTGAAACTAAAGCCCTCATCTTAGAACATCAAAAGGAGTTATTTGTTAAAATTTGAAGTGAAAATTTGAAAATAAGTTCGCGCACGAACTTTTCATCTTCTTTCGGGATTTTACTAAATATAAACATTTTGCTGCATTTTCTCGCAGAACATTCTTCAAAACCAACGCCCTCTTCTTAGAACATGAAAAAGAGTTATATGTTAAAATTTGAAGTGAAAATTTGAAAATAAGTTCGCGCACGAACTTTTCATCTTCTTTCGGGATTTTACTAAATATCAACATTTTGTTCATTTTCTCGCAAAATATTCTTCAAAACCAACGCATTCTTTTTAGAACATGAAAAAGAGTTATATGGTCAAATTTGAGAAGAAATTTTGAAACTAAGTTCGCCACGAACTTTTCATCTTCTTCAGGAATTTTACGAAATATGCACTTTTTGCATCATGTCATCGCAAAACATTCTTTAAAACCAAAGCTCTCGTCTTAGAACTGCAAAAGGAGTTTTATGGTCAAATTTGAAGTGAAAATTTAAAACTAAGTTCGCGCACGAACTTTTCATCTTCTTCCGTGATTTTACAAGATATGAACCATTTGCTTCATTTTCTCGCAAAGCATTCTTCAAAACCAACGACCTCTTCTTAGAATATGAAAAAGAGTTGTATGGTCAAATTTGGAGTGAAAATTTGAAACTGAGTTTGCGCACTAACTTTTCATCTTCTTTCGCGATTTTACGAAATATGAACTTTTTGAGTCATTTCGTCGCAAAACATTCTTCAAAACGAACGCCCTCTTCTTAGAATATGAAAAAGAGTTATATGGTCAAATTTGAAGTGAAAATTTGAAACTAAGTTCGCGCACGAACTTTTCATCTTCTTTCGGGATTTTACTAAATATGAACCTTTTGCTTCATTTTCTAGCAAAAGGTTCTTCAAAACCAACTCCCTCTTCTTAGAACATGAAAAAGAGTTATATGGTCAAATTTGAAGTGAAAATTTGAAACTAAGTTCGCGCACGAACTTTTCATCTTCTTTCGCGATTTTACGAAATATGCACGTTTTGAGTCATTTCGTCGCAAAACATTCTTTAAAACCAAAGCCCTCATCTTAGAACATTAAAAGGAGTTATATGGTCAAATTTGAAGTGAAAATTTGAAACTAAGTTCGCGCACGAACTTTTCATCTTTTTTCGGAATTTTACTAAATATCAATCTTTTGCTTCATTTTCTCGCAAAATATTCTTCAAAACCATTGCCCTCTTCTTAGAACATGAAAAAGAGTTTTATGGTCAAATTTGGAGTGAAAATTTGAAACTGAGTTTGCGCACTAACTTTTCATCTTCTTTCGCGATTTTACGAAATATGAACTTTTTGAGTCATTTCGTCGCAAAACATTCTTTGAAACCAAAGCCCTCATCTTAGAACATCAAAAGGAGTTATATGGTCAAATTTGAAGTGAAAATTTGAAACTATGTTCGCGCACGAACTTTTCATCTTCTTTCGGGATTCTACTAAATATGAAGATTTTGCTTCTTTTTCTCGCAAAACGTTCTTCAAAACCAACGCCCTCTTCTTAGAACATGAAAAAGAGTTAAATGTTAAAATTTGAAGTGAAAATTTGAAACTGTCGGGATTTTACTAAATATGAACATTTTGCTTCATTTTCTCGCAAAACATTCTTCAAAACCAACGCTCTCTTCTTAGAACATGAAAAAGAGTTATATGTTAAAATTTGAAGTGAAAATTTGAAAATAAGTTCGCGCACGAACTTTTCATCTTCTTTCGGGATTTTACTAAATATCAATCTTTTGCTTCATTTTCTCGCAAAATATTCTTCAAAACCATTGCCCTCTTCTTAGAACATGAAAAAGATTTTAATGTGAAATTTGAAGTGAAAATTTGAAACTGAGTTTGCGCACGAAATTTTCATCCCCTTTCGCGATTTTACGAAATATGCACGTTTTGAGTCATTTCGTCGCAAAACATTCTTTAAAACCAAACCCTCATCTTAGAACATCAAAAGGAGTTATATGGTAAAATTTGAAACTAAGTTCGCGCACGAACTTTTCATCTTCTTTCGGGATTTTACTAAATATCAACATTTTGTTCATTTTCTCGCAAAATATTCTTCAAAACCAACGCATTCTTTTTAGAACATGAAAAAGAGTTATATGGTCAAATTTGAGAAGAAATTTTGAAACTAAGTTCGCCACGAACTTTTCATCTTCTTCAGGAATTTTACGAAATATGCACTTTTTGCATCATGTCATCGCAAAACATTCTTTAAAACCAAAGCTCTCGTCTTAGAACTGCAAAAGGAGTTTTATGGTCAAATTTGAAGTGAAAATTTAAAACTAAGTTCGCGCACGAACTTTTCATCTTCTTCCGTGATTTTACTAGATATGAACCATTTGCTTCATTTTCTCGCAAAGCATTCTTCAAAACCAACGACCTCTTCTTAGAATATGAAAAAGAGTTGTATGGTCAAATTTGGAGTGAAAATTTGAAACTGAGTTTGCGCACTAACTTTTCATCTTCTTTCGCGATTTTACGAAATATGAACTTTTTGAGTCATTTCGTCGCAAAACATTCTTCAAAACGAACGCCCTCTTCTTAGAATATGAAAAAGAGTTATATGGTCAAATTTGAAGTGAAAATTTGAAACTAAGTTCGCGCACGAACTTTTCATCTTCTTTCGCGATTTTACGAAATATGCACGTTTTGAGTCATTTCGTCGCAAAACATTCTTGAAAACCAAAGCCCTCATCTTAGAACATTAAAAGGAGTTATATGGTCAAATTTGAAGTGAAAATTTGAAACTAAGTTCGCGCACGAACTTTTCATCTTCTTTCGGGATTTTACTAAATATGAACCTTTTGCTTCATTTTCTAGCAAAAGGTTCTTCAAAACCAACTCCCTCTTCTTAGAACATGAAAAAGAGTTATATGGTCAAATTTGAAGTGAAAATTTGAAACTAAGTTCGCGCACGAACTTTTCATCTTCTTTCGCGATTTTACGAAATATGCACGTTTTGAGTCATTTCGTCGCAAAACATTCTTTAAAACCAATGCCCTCATCTTAGAACATTAAAAGGAGTTATATGGTCAAATTTGAAGTGAAAATTTGAAACTAAGTTCGCGCACGAACTTTTCATCTTTTTTCGGAATTTTACTAAATATCAATCTTTTGCTTCATTTTCTCGCAAAATATTCTTCAAAACCATTGCCCTCTTCTTAGAACATGAAAAAGAGTTTTATGGTCAAATTTGAAGTGAAAATTTGAAACTGAGTTTGCGCACGAAATTTTCATCTTCTTTCGCGATTTTACGAAATATGCACGTTTTAAGTCATTTCGTCGCAAAACATTCTTTGAAACCAAAGCCCTCATCTTAGAACATCAAAAGGAGTTATATGGTCAAATTTGAAGTGAAAATTTGAAACTATGTTCGCGCACGAACTTTTCATCTTCTTTCGGGATTCTACTAAATATGAAGATTTTGCTTCTTTTTCTCGCAAAACGTTCTTCAAAACCAACACCCTCTTCTTAGAACATGAAAAAGAGTTAAATGTTAAAATTTGAAGTGAAAATTTGAAACTGTCGGGATTTTACTAAATATGAACATTTTGCTTCATTTTCTCGCAAAACATTCTTCAAAACCAACGCTCTCTTCTTAGAACATGAAAAAGAGTTATATGTTAAAATTTGAAGTGAAAATTTGAAAATAAGTTCGCGCACGAACTTTTCATCTTCTTTCGGGATTTTACTAAATATCAATCTTTTGCTTCATTTTCTCGCAAAATATTCTTCAAAACCATTGCCCTCTTCTTAGAACATGAAAAAGATTTTAATGTGAAATTTGAAGTGAAAATTTGAAACTGAGTTTGCGCACGAAATTTTCATCCCCTTTCGCGATTTTACGAAATATGCACGTTTTGAGTCATTTCGTCGCAAAACATTCTTTAAAACCAAACCCTCATCTTAGAACATCAAAAGGAGTTATATGGTAAAATTTGAAACTAAGTTCGCGCACGAACTTTTCATCTTCTTTCGGGATTTTACTAAATATGAACCGTTTGCTTCATTTTCTCGCAAAACATTCTTCAAAACCAACGCCCTCTTCTTAGAACATTAAAAAGAGTTATATGGTCAAATTTGAGGTGAAATTTTGAAACTAAGTTCGCCCAAGAACTTTTCATCTTCTTTCGGGATTTTACTAAATATCAATCTTTTGCTTCATTTTCTCGCAAAATATTCTTCAAAACCAACGCCCTCTTTTTAGAACATGAAAAAGAGTTTTATGGTCAAATTTGAAGTGAAAATTTGAAACTAAGTTCGCGCACGAACTTTTCATCTTCATTCGGGATTTTACTAAATATCAATCTTTTGCTTCATTTTCTCGCAAAATATTCTTCAAAACCAACGCCCTCTTTTTAGAACATGAAAAAGAGTTTTATGGTCAAATTTGAAGTGAAAATTTGAAACTGAGTTTGCGTACGAACTTTTCATCTTCTTTCGCGATTTTACGAAATATGCACGTTTTGAGTTATTTCGTCGCAAAACATTCTTTAAAACAAAAGCCCACATCTAAGAACATCAAAAGGAGTTATACGGTCAAATTTGAAGTGAAAATTTGAAACTAAGTTCGCGCACGAACTTTTCATCTTCTCTCGGGATTTTACTAAATATGAACCTTTTGCTTCATTTTCTAGCAAAACGTTCTTCAAAACCAACGCCCTCTTCTTAGAACATGAAAAAGAGTTATATGGTCAATTTTGAAGTGAAAATTTGAAACTAAGTTTGCGCACGAACATTTCATCTTCTTTCGCGATTTTACGAAATATGCACGTTTTAAGTCATTTCGTCGCAAAACATTCTTTGAAACCAAAGCCCTCATCTTAGAACATCAAAAGGAGTTATATGGTCAAATTTGAACTGAAAATTTGAAACTATGTTCCCGCACTAACTTTTCATCTTCTTTCGGGATTTTACTAAATATGAAGATTTTGCTTCATTTTCTCGCAAAACATTCTTCAAAACCAACGCCCTCTTCTTAGAACAAGAAAAAGAGTTATATGTTAAAATTTGAAGTGAAAATTTGAAAATAAGTTCGCGCACGAACTTTTCATCTTTTTTCGGGATTTTACTAAATATCAACCTTTTGCTTCATTTTCTCACAAAATATTCTTCAAAACCAACGCCCTCTTCTTAGAACATGAAAAAGAGTTATATGGTCAAATTTGAGAAGAAATTTTGAAACTAAGTTCGCCCACGAACTTTTCATCTTCTTCAGGAAATTTACGAAATATGCACCTTTTGCATCATGTCATCGCAAAACATTCTTTAAAACCAAAGTACTCGTCTTAGAACTGCAAAAGGAGTTTTATGGTCAAATTTGAAGTGAAAATTTGAAAATAAGTTCGCGCACAAACTTTTCATATTCTTTCGGGATTTTACTAAATATCATCATTTTGTTCATTTTCTCGCAAAATATTCTTCAAAACCAACGCCCTCTTCTTAGAACATGAAAAAGAGTTATATGGTCAAATTTGAGGTGGAATTTTGAAACTAAGTTCGCCCAATAACTTTTCATCTTCTTTAGGAATTTTATGAAATATGCAATTGTTGCTTCATTTTCTCGCAAAACATTCTTCAAAACCAAAGCACTCATCTTAGAACATCAAAAGGAGTTATATGGTCAAATTTGAAGTGAAAATTTGAAACTAAGTTCGCGCACGAACTTTTCATCTTCTTTCGGAATTTTACTAAATATGAACCTTTTGCTTCATTTTCTCGCAAAATATTCTTCAAAACGAACGCCCTCTTCTTAGAACATGAAAAAGAGTTATATGGTCAAATTTGAGAAGAAATTTTGAAACTAAGTTCGCCCACGAACTTTTCATCTTCTTCAGGAAATTTACGAAATATGCACGTTTTGAGTCATTTCGTCGCAAAACATTCTTTAAAACCAAAGCCCACATCTAAGAACATCAAAAGGAGTTATACGGTCAAATTTGAAATGAAAATTTAAAACAAAGTTCGCGCACAAACTTTTCATCTTCTTTCGGGATTTTACTAAATATCAATCTTTTGCTTCATTTTCTCACAAAATATTCTTCAAAACCAACGCCCTCTTCTTAGAACATGAAAAAGAGTTATATGGTCAAATTTGAGAAGAAATTTTGAAACTAAGTTCGCCCACGAACTTTTCATCTTCTTCAGGAAATTTACGAAATATGCACGTTTTGAGTCATTTCGTCGCAAAACATTCTTTAAAACCAAAGCCCACATCTAAGAACATCAAAAGGAGTTATACGGTCAAATTTGAAATGAAAATTTAAAACAAAGTTCGCGCACAAACTTTTCATCTTCTTTCGGGATTTTACTAAATATCAATCTTTTGCTTCATTTTCTCACAAAATATTCTTCAAAACCAACGCCCTCTTCTTAGAACATGAAAAAGAGTTATATGGTCAAATTTGAGGTGGAATTTTGAAACTAAGTTCGGCCAAGAACTTTTCATCTTCTTTAGGAATTTTATGAAATATGCAATTGTTGCTTCATTTTCTCGCAAAACATTCTTCAAAATCAAAGCACTCATCTTAGAACATCAAAAGGAGTTATATGGTCAAATTTGAAGTGAAAATTTGAAAATAAGTTCGCGCACGAACTTTTCATCTTCTTTCGGGATTTTACTAAATATGAACCTTTTGCTTCATTTTATCGCAAAACATTCTTCAAAACGAACGCCCTCTTCTTAGAACATGAAAAAGAGTTATATGGTCAAATTTGAAGTGAAAATTTGAAACTAAGTTCGCGCACGAACTTTTCATCTTCTTTCGAGATTTTACGAAATATCAATCTTTTGCTTCATTTTCTCACAAAATATTCTTCAAAACCAACGCCCTCTTCTTAGAACAAGAAAAAGAGTTATATAGTCAAATTTGAAGTCAAAATTTGAAACTAAGTTCGCGCACGAACTTTTCATCTTCTTTTGGGATTTTACTAAATATGAACCATTTGCTTCATTTTCTCGCAAAATATTCTTCAAAACCAACGCCCTCTTCTTAGAACAAGAAAAAGAGTTATATGGTCAAATTTGAAGTGAAATTTTGAAACTAAGTTCGTGCACGAACTTTTCATCTTCTTTCGGGATTTTACTAAATATCAATCTTTTGCTTCATTTTCTCGCAAAATATTCTTCAAAACCAACGCTCTCTTCGTAGAACATGAAAAAGAGTTTTATGGTCAAATTTGAAGTGAAAATTTGAAACTGAGTTTGCGCAAGAACATTTCATCTTCTTTCGCGATTTTAAGAAATATGCACGTTTTGAGTCATTTCGTCGCAAAACATTCTTTAAAACCAAAGCTCTCATCTGAGAACATCAAAAGGAGTTATATGGTCAAATTTGAAGTGAAAATTTGAAACTAAGTTCGCGCACGAACTTTTCATCTTCTTTCGGGATTTTACTAAATATGAACCTTTTGCTTTATTTTCTAGCAAAACGTTCTTCAAAACCAACGCCCTCTTCTGAGAACATGAAAAAGAGTTATATGGTCAAATTTGAAGTGAAAATTTGAAACTAAGTTTGCGCACGAACATCTCATCTTCTTTCGCGATTTTACGAAATATGCACGTTTTAAGTCATTTCGTCGCAAAACATTCTTTGAAACCAAAGCCCTCATCTTAGAACGTCAAAAGGAGTTATATGGTCAAATTTGAAACTAAGTTCGTGCACGAACTTTTCATCTTCTTTCGGGATTTTACTATATATGAACATTTTGCTTCATTTTCTCGCAAAACATTCTTCAAAACCAACGCCCTCTTCTTAGAGCATGAAAAAGAGTTATATGGTAAAATTTGAAGTGAAAATTTGAAACTAAGATTGCGCACGAACTTTTCATCTTCTTTCAGGATTTTACTAAATATGAACCGTTTGCTTCATTTTCTCGCAAACCATTCTTCAAAACGAACGCCCTCTTCTTAGAATATGAAAAAGAGTTATATGGTCAAATTTGAAGTGAAAATTTGAAACTAAGTTCGCGCACGAACTTTTCATCTTCTTTCGCGATTTTACGAAATATGCACGTTTTGAGTCATTTCGTCGCAAAACATTCTTTAAAACCAAAGCCCTCATCTTAGAACATTAAAAGGAGTTATATGGTCAAATTTGAAGTGAAAATTTGAAACTAAGTTCGCGCACGAACTTTTCATCTTCTTTCGGGATTTTACTAAATATGAACCGTTTGCTTCATTTTCTCCCAAAACATTCTTCAAAACCAACGCCCTCTTCTTAGAACATGAAAAAGAGTTATAAGGTAAAATTTGTAGTGAAAATATGAAACTAAGTTCGCGCACGAACTTTTCTTCGTCTTTCGGGATTTTACTAAATATCAATCTTTTGCTTCATTTTCTCGCAAAATATTCCTCAAAACCAACGCCCTCTTCTTAGAACATGAAAAAGAGTTACATGGTAAAATTTGAAGTGAAAATTTGAAACTGAGTTTGCGCACGAAATTTTCATCTTCGTTCGCGATTTTACGAAATATGCACGATTTGAGTCATTTCGTCGCAAAACATTCTTTGAAACCAAAGTTCTCATCTTAAAACATCAAAAGGAGTTATATGGTAAAATTTGAAACTAAGTTCGTGCACGAACTTTTCATCTTCTTTCGGGATTTTACTATATATGAACATTTTGCTTCATTTTCTCGCAAAACATTCTTCAAAACCAACGCCCTCTTCTTAGAACATGAAAAAGAGTTATATGGTAAAATTTGAAGTGAAAATTTGAAACTAAGATTGCGCACGAACTTTTCATCTTCTTTCAGGATTTTACTAAATATGAACCGTTTGCTTCATTTTCTCGCAAACCATTCTTCAAAACGAACGCCCTCTTCTTAGAATATGAAAAAGAGTTATATGGTCAAATTTGAAGTGAAAATTTGAAACTAAGTTCGCGCACGAACTTTTCATCTTCTTTCGCGATTTTACGAAATATGCACGTTTTGAGTCATTTCGTCGCAAAACATTCTTTAAAACCAAAGCCCTCATCTTAGAACATTAAAAGGAGTTATATGGTCAAATTTGAAGTGAAAATTTGAAACTAAGTTCGCGCACGAACTTTTCATCTTCTTTCGGGATTTTACTAAATATGAACCTTTTGCTTCATTTTCTAGCAAAAGGTTCTTCAAAACCAACTCCCTCTTCTTAGAACATGAAAAAGAGTTATATGGTCAAATTTGAAGTGAAAATTTGAAACTAAGTTTGCGCACGAACATCTCATCTTCTTTCGCGATTTTACGAAATATGCACGTTTTAAGTCATTTCGTCGCAAAACATTCTTTGAAACTAAAGCCCTCATCTTAGAACATCAAAAGGAGTTATTTGTTAAAATTTGAAGTGAAAATTTGAAAATAAGTTCGCGCACGAACTTTTCATCTTCTTTCGGGATTTTACTAAATATAAACATTTTGCTGCATTTTCTCGCAGAACATTCTTCAAAACCAACGCCCTCTTCTTAGAACATGAAAAAGAGTTATATGTTAAAATTTGAAGTGGAAATTTGAAAATAAGTTCGCGCACGAACTTTTCATCTTCTTTCGGGATTTTACTAAATATCAACATTTTGTTCATTTTCTCGCAAAATATTCTTCAAAACCAACGCATTCTTTTTAGAACATGAAAAAGAGTTATATGGTCAAATTTGAGAAGAAATTTTGAAACTAAGTTCGCCCACGAACTTTTCATCTTTTTTCGCGATTTTACGAAATATGCACTTTTTGCATCATGTCATCGCAAAACATTCTTTAAAATCAAAGCCCTCATATTAGAACATAAAAAGGAGTTATATGGTCAAATTTGAAGTGAAAATTTGAAACTAAGTTCGCGCACGAACTTTTCATCTTTTTCGGAATTTTACTAAATATCAATCTTTTGCTTCATTTTCTCGCAAAATATTCTTCAAAACCATTGCCCTCTTCTTAGAACATGAAAAAGAGTTTTATGGTCAAATTTGAAGTGAAAATTTGAAACTAAGTTCGCGCACGAACTTTTCATCTTTTTCGGAATTTTACTAAATATCAATCTTTTGCTTCATTTTCTAGCAAAATATTCTTCAAAACCATTGCCCTCTTCTTAGAACATGAAAAAGAGTTTTATGGTCAAATTTGAAGTGAAAATTTGAAACTGAGTTTGCGCACGAACATTTCATCTTCTTTCGCGATTTTACGAAATATGCACGTTTTAAGTCATTTCGTCGCAAAACATTCTTTAAAACCAAAGCCCTCATCTTAGAACATCAAAAGGAGTTATTTGGTAAAATTTGAAGAGAAAATTTGAAACTGAGTTTGCGCACGAAATTTTCATCTTCATTCGCGATTTTACGAAATATGCACGTTTTGAGTCATTTCGTCGCAAAACATTCTTTAAAACCAAAGCCCTCATCTTAGAACATAAAAAGGAGTTATATGGTAAAATTTGAAACTAAGTTCGCGCACGAACTTTTCATCTTCTTTCGGGATTTTACTATACATGAACATTTTGCTTCATTTTCCTGCAAAACATTCTTCAAAACCAACGCCCTCTTTTTAGAACATGAAAAGAGTTATATGGTAAAATTTGAAGTGAAAATTTGAAACTAAGTTCGCGCACGAACTTTTCATCTTCTTTCGGGATTTTACTAAATATCAATCTTTTGCTTCATTTTCTCGCAAAATATTCTTCAAAACCAACGCCCTCTTTTTAGAACATGAAAAAGAGTTTTACGGTCAAATTTGCAGTGAAAATTTGAAACTGAGTTTGTGTACGAACTTTTCATTTTTTTGCGCGAGTTTACGAAATATGCACGTTTTGAGTCATTTCGTCGCAAAACATTCTTTAAAACCAAAGCCCACATCTAAGAACATCAAAAGGAGTTATACGGTCAAATTTGAAATGAAAATTTAAAACAAAGTTCGCGCACAAACTTTTCATCTTCTTTCGGGATTTTACTAAATATCAATCTTTTGCTTCATTTTCTCACAAAATATTCTTCAAAACCAACGCGCTCTTCTTAGAACATGAAAAAGAGTTATATGTTCAAATTTGAGGTGGAATTTTGAAACTAAGTTCGGCCAAGAACTTTTCATCTTCTTTAGGAATTTTATGAAATATGCAATTGTTGCTTCATTTTCCCGCAAAACATTCTTCAAAATCAAAGCACTCATCTTAGAACATCAAAAGGAGTTATATGGTCAAATTTGAAGTGAAAATTTGAAACTAAGTTCGCGCCGAACTTTTCATCTTCTTTCGGGATTTTACTAAATATGAACCTTTTGCTTCATTTTATCGCAAAATAATCTTCAAAACGAACACCCTCTTCTTAGAACATGAAAAAGAGTTATATGGTCAAATTTGAAGTGAAAATTTGAAACTAAGTTCGCGCACGAACTTTTTATCTTCTTTCGAGATTTTACGAAATATCAATCTTTTGCTTCATTTTCTCACAAAATATTCTTCAAAACCAACGCCCTCTTCTTAGAACAAGAAAAAGAGTTATATAGTCAAATTTGAAGTCAAAATTTGAAACTAAGTTCGCGCACGAACTTTTCATCTTCTTTTGGGATTTTACTAAATATGAACCATTTGCTTCATTTTCTCGCAAAATATTCTTCAAAACCAACGCCCTCTTCTTAGAACAAGAAAAAGAGTTATATGGTCAAATTTGAAGTGAAATTTTGAAACTAAGTTCGTGCACGAACTTTTCATCTTCTTTCGGGATTTTACTAAATATCAATCTTTTGCTTCATTTTCTCGCAAAATATTCTTCAAAACCAACGCTCTCTTCGTAGAACATGAAAAAGAGTTTTATGGTCAAATTTGAAGTGAAAATTTGAAACTGAGTTTGCGCACGAACATTTCATCTTCTTTCGCGATTTTACGAAATATGCACGTTTTAAGTCATTTCGTCGCAAAACATTCTTTGAAACCAAAGCCCTCATCTGAGAACATCAAAAGGAGTTATATGGTCAAATTTGAAGTGAAAATTTGAAACTAAGTTCGCGCGCGAACTTTTCATCTTCTTTCGGGATTTTACTAAATATGAACCTTTTGCTTCATTTTCTAGCAAAACGTTCTTCAAAACCAACGCCCTCTTCTGAGAACATGAAAAAGAGTTACATGGTAAAATTTGTAGTGAAAATTTGAAACTAAGTTCGCGCACGAACTTTTCATCTTCATTCGGGATTTTACTAAATATCAATCTTTTGCTTCATTTTCTCGCAAAATATTCTTCAAAACCAACGCCCTCTTTTTAGAACATGAAAAAGAGTTTTATGGTCAAATTTGAAGTGAAAATTTGAAACTGAGTTTGCGTACGAACTTTTCATCTTCTTTCGCGATTTTACGAAATATGCACGTTTTGAGTTATTTCGTCGCAAAACATTCTTTAAAACAAAAGCACACATCTAAGAACATCAAAAGGAGTTATACGGTCAAATTTGAAGTGAAAATTTGAAACTAAGTTCGCGCACGAACTTTTCATCTTCTCTCGGGATTTTACTAAATATGAACCTTTTGCTTCATTTTCTAGCAAAACGTTCTTCAAAACCAACGCCCTCTTCTTAGAACATGAAAAAGAGTTATATGGTCAATTTTGAAGTGAAAATTTGAAACTAAGTTTGCGCACGAACATTTCATCTTCTTTCGCGATTTTACGAAATATGCACGTTTTAAGTCATTTCGTCGCAAAACATTCTTTGAAACCAAAGCCCTCATCTTAGAACATCAAAAGGAGTTATATGGTCAAATTTGAACTGAAAATTTGAAACTATGTTCCCGCACTAACTTTTCATCTTCTTTCGAGATTTTACTAAATATGAAGATTTTGCTTCATTTTCTCGCAAAACATTCTTCAAAACCAACGCCCTCTTCTTAGAACAAGAAAAAGAGTTATATGTTAAAATTTGAAGTGAAAATTTGAAAATAAGTTCGCACACGAACTTTTCATCTTTTTCGGGATTTTACTAAATATCAACCTTTTGCTTCATTTTCTCACAAAATATTCTTCAAAACCAACGCCCTCTTCTTAGAACATGAAAAAGAGTTATATGGTCAAATTTGAGAAGAAATTTTGAAACTAAGTTCGCCCACGAACTTTTCATCTTCTTCAGGAAATTTACGAAATATGCACCTTTTGCATCATGTCATCACAAAACATTCTTTAAAACCAAAGCACTCGTCTTAGAACTGCAAAAGGAGTTTATGGTCAAATTTGAAGTGAAAATTTGAAAATAAGTTCGCGCACAAACTTTTCATCTTCTTTCGGGATTTTACTAAATATCATCATTTTGTTCATTTTCTCGCAAAATATTCTTCAAAACCAACGCCCTCTTCTTAGAACATGAAAAAGAGTTATATGGTCAAATTTGAGGTGGAATTTTGAAACTAAGTTCGCCCAATAACTTTTCATCTTCTTTAGGAATTTTATGAAATATGCAATTGTTGCTTCATTTTCTCGCAAAACATTCTTCAAAACCAAAGCACTCATCTTAGAACATCAAAAGGAGTTATATGGTCAAATTTGAAGTGAAAATTTGAAACTAAGTTCGCGCACGAACTTTTCATCTTCTTTCGGGATTTTACTAAATATGAACCTTTTGCTTCATTTTCTCGCAAAAATATTCTTCAAAACGAACGCCCTCTTCTTAGAACATGAAAAAGAGTTATATGGTCAAATTTGAGAAGAAATTTTGAAACTAAGTTCGCCCACGAACTTTTCATCTTCTTCAGGAAATTTACGAAATATGCAAGTTTTGAGTCATTTCGTCGCAAAACATTCTTTAAAACCAAAGCCCACATCTAAGAACATCAAAAGGAGTTATACGGTCAAATTTGAAATGAAAATTTAAAACAAAGTTCGCGCACAAACTTTTCATCTTCTTTCGGGATTTTACTAAATATCAATCTTTTGCTTCATTTTCTCACAAAATATTCTTCAAAACCAACGCCCTCTTCTTAGAACATGAAAAAGAGTTATATGGTCAAATTTGAGAAGAAATTTTGAAACTAAGTTCGCCCACGAACTTTTCATCTTCTTCAGGAAATTTACGAAATATGCACGTTTTGAGTCATTTCGTCGCAAAACATTCTTTAAAACCAAAGCCCACATCTAAGAACATCAAAAGGAGTTATACGGTCAAATTTGAAATGAAAATTTAAAACAAAGTTCGCGCACAAACTTTTCATCTTCTTTCGGGATTTTACTAAATATCAATCTTTTGCTTCATTTTCTCACAAAATATTCTTCAAAACCAACGCCCTCTTCTTAGAACATGAAAAAGAGTTATATGGTCAAATTTGAGGTGAAATTTTGAAACTAAGTTCGGCCAAGAACTTTTCATCTTCTTTAGGAATTTTATGAAATATGCAATTGTTGCTTCATTTTCTCGCAAAACATTCTTCAAAATCAAAGCACTCATCTTAGAACATCAAAAGGAGTTATATGGTCAAATTTGAAGTGAAAATTTGAAACTAAGTTCGCGCACGAACTTTTCATCTTCTTTCGGGATTTTACTAAATATGAACCTTTTGCTTCATTTTATCGCAAAACATTCTTCAAAACGAACGCCCTCTTCTTAGAACATGAAAAAGAGTTATATGGTCAAATTTGAAGTGAAAATTTGAAAATAAGTTCGCGCACGAACTTTTCATCTGCTTTCGAGATTTTACGAAATATCAATCTTTTGCTTCATTTTCTCACAAAATATTCTTCAAAACCAACGCCCTCTTCTTAGAACAAGAAAAAGAGTTATATAGTCAAATTTGAAGTCAAAATTTGAAACTAAGTTCGCGCACGAACTTTTCATCTTCTTTTGGGATTTTACTAAATATGAACCATTTGCTTCATTTTCTCGCAAAATATTCTTCAAAACCAACGCCCTCTTCTTAGAACAAGAAAAAGAGTTATATGGTCAAATTTGAAGTGAAATTTTGAAACTAAGTTCGTGCACGAACTTTTCATCTTCTTTCGGGATTTTACTAAATATCAATCTTTTGCTTCATTTTCTCGCAAAATATTCTTCAAAACCAACGCTCTCTTCGTAGAACATGAAAAAGAGTTTTATGGTCAAATTTGAAGTGAAAATTTGAAACTGAGTTTGCGCAAGAACATTTCATCTTCTTTCGCGATTTTACGAAATATGCACGTTTTGAGTCATTTCGTCGCAAAACATTCTTTAAAACCAAAGCCCTCATCTGAGAACATCAAAAGGAGTTATATGGTCAAATTTGAAGTGAAAATTTGAAACTAAGTTCGCGCACGAACTTTTCATCTTCTTTCGGGATTTTACTAAATATGAACCTTTTGCTTTATTTTCTAGCAAAACGTTCTTCAAAACCAACGCGCTCTTCTGTGAACATGAAAAAGAGTTATATGGTCAAATTTGAAGTGAAAATTTGAAACTAAGTTTGCGCACGAACATCTCATCTTCTTTCGCGATTTTACGAAATATGCACGTTTTAAGTCATTTCGTCGCAAAACATTCTTTGAAACCAAAGCCCTCATCTTAGAACGTCAAAAGGAGTTATATGGTCAAATTTGAAGTGAAAATTTGAAACTATGTTCGCGCACGAACTTTTCATCTTCTTTCGGGATTTTACTAAATATGAACCGTTTGCTTCATTTTCTCCCAAAACATTCTTCAAAACCAACGCCCTCTTCTTAGAACATGAAAAAGAGTTATAAGGTAAAATTTGTAGTGAAAATTTGAAACTAAGTTCGCGCACGAACTTTTCTTCGTCTTTCGGGATTTTACTAAATATCAATCTTTTGCTTCATTTTCTCGCAAAATATTCTTCAAAACCAACGCCCTCTTCTTAGAACATGAAAAAGAGTTACATAGTAAAATTTGAAGTGAAAATTTGAAACTGAGTTTGCGCACGAAATTTTCATCTTCGTTCGCGATTTTACGAAATATGCACGATTTGAGTCATTTCGTCGCAAAACATTCTTTGAAACCAAAGTTCTCATCTTAAAACATCAAAAGGAGTTATATGGTAAAATTTGAAACTAAGTTCGTGCACGAACTTTTCATCTTCTTTCGGGATTTTACTATATATGAACATTTTGCTTCATTTTCTCGCAAAACATTCTTCAAAACCAACGCCCTCTTCTTAGAACATGAAAAAGAGTTATATGGTAAAATTTGAAGTGAAAATTTGAAATTAAGATTGCGCACGAACTTTTCATCTTCTTTCAGGATTTTACTAAATATGAACCGTTTGCTTCATTTTCTCGCAAACCATTCTTCAAAACGAACGCCCTCTTCTTAGAACCTGAAAAAGAGTTATATGGTCAAATTTGAAGTGAAAATTTGAAACTAAGTTCGCGCACGAACTTTTCATCTTCTTTCGCGATTTTACGAAATATGCACGTTTTGAGTCATTTCGTCGCAAAACATTCTTTAAAACCAAAGCCCTCATCTTAGAACATCAAAAGGAGTTATATGGTCAAATTTGAAGTGAAAATTTGAAACTAAGTTCGCGCACGAACTTTTCATCTTCTTTCGGGATTTTACTAAATATGAACCTTTTGCTTCATTTTCTAGCAAAAGGTTCTTCAAAACCAACTCCCTCTTCTTAGAACATGAAAAAGAGTTATATGGTCAAATTTGAAGTGAAAATTTGAAACTAAGTTTGCGCACGAACATCTCATCTTCTTTCGCGATTTTACGAAATATGCACGTTTTAAGTCATTTCGTCGCAAAACATTCTTTGAAACTAAAGCCCTCATCTTAGAACATCAAAAGGAGTTATTTGTTAAAATTTGAAGTGAAAATTTGAAAATAAGTTCGCGCACGAACTTTTCATCTTCTTTCGGGATTTTACTAAATATAAACATTTTGCTGCATTTTCTCGCAGAACATTCTTCAAAACCAACGCCCTCTTCTTAGAACATGAAAAAGAGTTATATGTTAAAATTTGAAGTGAAAATTTGAAAATAAGTTCGCGCACGAACTTTTCATCTTCTTTCGGGATTTTACTAAATATCAACATTTTGTTCATTTTCTCGCAAAATATTCTTCAAAACCAACGCATTCTTTTTAGAACATGAAAAAGAGTTATATGGTCAAATTTGAGAAGAAATTTTGAAACTAAGTTCGCCCACGAACTTTTCATCTTCTTCAGGAATTTTACGAAATATGCACTTTTTGCATCATGTCATCGCAAAACATTCTTTAAAACCAAAGCTCTCGTCTTAGAACTGCAAAAGGAGTTTTATTGTCAAATTTGAAGTGAAAATTTAAAACTAAGTTCGCGCACGAACTTTTCATCTTCTTCCGTGATTTTACTAGATATGAACCATTTGCTTCATTTTCTCGCAAAGCATTCTTCAAAACCAACGACCTCTTCTTAGAATATGAAAAAGAGTTGTATGGTCAAATTTGGAGTGAAAATTTGAAACTGAGTTTGCGCACTAACTTTTCATCTTCTTTCGCGATTTTACGAAATATGAACTTTTTGAGTCATTTCGTCGCAAAACATTCTTTAAAACCAAAGCCCTCATCTTAGAACATCAAAAGGAGTTATATGCTCAAATTTGAAGTGAAAATTTGAAACTCAGTTCGCGCACGAACTTTTCATCTTCTTTTGGGATTTTACTCAATATGAACATTTTGCTTCATTTTCTCGCAAAACATTCTTCAAAACCAACGCCCTCTTCTTAGAACATGAAAAAAAGTTATATGGTCAAATTTGAAGTGAAAATTTGAAACTAAGTTCGCTCACAAACTTTTCATCTTCTTTCGGAATTTTACTAAATATCAATCTTTTGATTCATTTTCTCGCAAAATATTCTTCAAAACCAACGCCCTCTTTTTAGAACGTGAAAAAGAGTTTTATGGTAAAATTTGAAGTGAAAATTTGTAACTGAGTTTGAGTACGAACTTTTCATCTTTTTTCGCGATTTTACGAAATATGCACGTTTTGAGTCATTTCGTCGCAAAACATTCTTTAAAACCAAAGCCCTCATATTAGAACATAAAAAGGAGTTATATGGTCAAATTTGAAGTGAAAATTTGAAACTAAGTTCGCGCACGAACTTTTCATCTTTTTTCGGAATTTTACTAAATATCAATCTTTTGCTTCATTTTCTCGCAAAATATTCTTCAAAACCATTGCCCTCTTCTTAGAACATGAAAAAGAGTTTTATGGTCAAATTTGAAGTGAAAATTTGAAACTAAGTTCGCGCACGAACTTTTCATATTTTTTCGGAATTTTACTAAATATCAATCTTTTGCTTCATTTTCTCGCAAAATATTCTTCAAAACCATTGCCCTCTTCTTAGAACATGAAAAAGAGTTTTATGGTCAAATATGAAGTGAAAATTTGAAACTGAGTTTGCGCACGAACATTTCATCTTCTTTCGCGATTTTACGAAATATGCACGTTTTAAGTCATTTCGTCGCAAAACATTCTTTAAAACCAAAGCCCTCATCTTAGAACATCAAAAGGAGTTATTTGGTAAAATTTGAAGAGAAAATTTGAAACTGAGTTTGCGCACGAAATTTTCATCTTCATTCGCGATTTTACGAAATATGCACGTTTTGAGTCATTTCGTCGCAAAACATTCTTTAAAACCAAAGCCCTCATCTTAGAACATAAAAAGGAGTTATATGGTAAAATTTGAAACTAAGTTCGCGCACGAACTTTTCATCTTCTTTCGGGATTTTACTATACATGAACATTTTGCTTCATTTTCCTGCAAAACATTCTTCAAAACCAACGCCCTCTTTTTAGAACATGAAAAGAGTTATATGGTAAAATTTGAAGTGAAAATTTGAAACTAAGTTCGCGCACGAACTTTTCATCTTCTTTCGGGATTTTACTAAATATCAATCTTTTGCTTCATTTTCTCGCAAAATATTCTTCAAAACCAACGCCCTCTTTTTAGAACATGAAAAAGAGTTTTATGGTCAAATTTGCAGTGAAAATTTGAAACTGAGTTTGTGTACGAACTTTTCATTTTTTTGCGCGAGTTTACGAAATATGCACGTTTTGAGTCATTTCGTCGCAAAACATTCTTTAAAACCAAAGCCCACATCTAAGAACATCAAAAGGAGTTATACGGTCAAATTTGAAATGAAAATTTAAAACAAAGTTCGCGCACAAACTTTTCATCTTCTTTCGGGATTTTACTAAATATCAATCTTTTGCTTCATTTTCTCACAAAATATTCTTCAAAACCAACGCCCTCTTCTTAGAACATGAAAAAGAGTTATATGGTCAAATTTGAGGTGGAATTTTGAAACTAAGTTCGGCCAAGAACTTTTCATCTTCTTTAGGAATTTTATGAAATATGCAATTGTTGCTTCATTTTCTCGCAAAACATTCTTCAAAATCAAAGCATTCATCTTAGAACATCAAAAGGAGTTATATGGTCAAATTTGAAGTGAAAATTTGAAACTAAGTTCGCGCCGAACTTTTCATCTTCTTTCGGGATTTTACTAAATATGAACCTTTTGCTTCATTTTATCGCAAAACAATCTTCAAAACGAACGCCCTCTTCTTAGAACATGAAAAAGAGTTATATGGTCAAATTTGAAGTGAAAATTTGAAACTAAGTTCGCGCACGAACTTTTCATCTTCTTTCGAGATTTTACGAAATATCAATCTTTTGCTTCATTTTCTCACAAAATATTCTTCAAAACCAACGCCCTCTTCTTAGAACAAGAAAAAGAGTTATATAGTCAAATTTGAAGTCAAAATTTGAAACTAAGTTCGCGCACGAACTTTTCATCTTCTTTTGGGATTTTACTAAATATGAACCATTTGCTTCATTTTCTCGCAAAATATTCTTCAAAACCAACGCCCTCTTCTTAGAACAAGAAAAAGAGTTATATGGTCAAATTTGAAGTGAAATTTTGAAACTAAGTTCGTGCACGAACTTTTCATCTTCTTTCGGGATTTTACTAAATATCAATCTTTTGCTTCATTTTCTCGCAAAATATTCTTCAAAACCAACGCTCTCTTCGTAGAACATGAAAAAGAGTTTTATGGTCAAATTTGAAGTGAAAATTTGAAACTGACTTTCCGCAAGAACATTTCATCTTCTTTCGCGATTTTACGAAATATGCACGTTTTGAGTCATTTCGACGCAAAACATTCTTTAAAACCAAAGCCCTCATCTGAGAACATCAAAAGGAGTTATATGGTCAAATTTGAAGTGAAAATTTGAAACTAAGTTCGCGCGCGAACTTTTCATCTTCTTTCGGGATTTTACTAAATATGAACCTTTTGCTTCATTTTCTAGCAAAACGTTCTTCAAAACCAACGCCCTCTTCTGAGAACATGAAAAAGAGTTATATTGTCAAATTTGAAGTGAAAATTTGAAACTAAGTTTGCGCACGAACATCTCATCTTCTTTCGCGATTTTACGAAATATGCACGTTTTAAGTCATTTCGTCGCAAAACATTCTTTGAAACCAAAGCCCTCATCTTAGAACGTCAAAAAGAGTTATATGGTCAAATTTGAAGTGAAAATTTGAAACTAAGTTCGCGCACGAACTTTTCATCTTCTTTCGGGATTTTACTAAATATGAACCGTTTGCTTCATTTTCTCCCAAAACATTCTTCAAAACCAACGCCCTCTTCTTAGAACATGAAAAAGAGTTATAAGGTAAAATTTGTAGTGAAAATTTGAAACTAAGTTCGCGCACGAACTTTTCATCGTCTTTCGGGATTTTACTAAATATCAATCTTTTGCTTCATTTTCTCGCAAAATATTCTTCAAAACCAACGCCCTCTTCTTAGAACATGAAAAAGAGTTACATGGTAAAATTTGAAGTGAAAATTTGAAACTGAGTTTGCGCACGAAATTTTCATCTTCGTTCGCGATTTTACGAAATATGCACGATTTGAGTCATTTCGTCGCAAAACATTCTTTGAAACCAAAGTTCTCATCTTAAAACATCAAAAGGAGTTATATGGTAAAATTTGAAACTAAGTTCGTGCACGAACTTTTCATCTTCTTTCGGGATTTTACTATATATGAACATTCTGCTTCATTTTCTCGCAAAACATTCTTCAAAACCAACGCCCTCTTCTTAGAACATGAAAAAGAGTTTTATGGTAAAATTTGAAGTGAAAATTTGAAACTAAGATTGCGCACGAACTTTTCATCTTCTTTCAGGATTTTACTAAATATGAACCGTTTGCTTCATTTTCTCGCAAACCATTCTTCAAAACGAACTCCCCCTTCTTAGAACATGAAAAAGAGTTATATGGTCAATTTTGAAGTGAAAATTTGAAACTAAGTTCGCGCACGAACTTTTCATCTTCTTTCGCGATTTTACGAAATATGCACGTTTTCAGTCATTTCGTCGCAAAACATTCTTTAAAACCAAAGCCCTCATCTTAGAACATCAAAAGGAGTTATATGGTCAAATTTGAAGTGAAAATTTGAAACTAAGTTCGCGCACGAACTTTTCATCTTCTTTCGGGATTTTACTAAATATGAACCTTTTGCTTCATTTTCTAGCAAAAGGTTCTTCAAAACCAACTCCCTCTTCTTAGAACATGAAAAAGAGTTATATGGTCAAATTTGAAGTGAAAATTTGAAACTAAGTTTGCGCACGAACATCTCATCTTCTTTCGCGATTTTACGAAATATGCACGTTTTAAGTCATTTCGTCGCAAAACATTCTTTGAAACTAAAGCCCTCATCTTAGAACATCAAAAGGAGTTATTTGTTAAAATTTGAAGTGAAACTTTGAAAATAAGTTCGCGCACGAACTTTTCATCTTCTTTCGGGATTTTACTAAATATAAACATTTTGCTGCATTTTCTCGCAGAACATTCTTCAAAACCAACGCCCTCTTCTTAGAACATGAAAAAGAGTTATATGTTAAAATTTGAAGTGAAAATTTGAAAATAAGTTCGCGCACGAACTTTTCATCTTCTTTCGGGATTTTACTAAATATCAACATTTTGTTCATTTTCTCGCAAAATATTCTTCAAAACCAACGCCCTCTTTTTAGAACATGAAAAAGAGTTATATGGTCAAATTTGAGAAGAAATTTTGAAACTAAGTTCGCCCACGAACTTTTCATCTTCTTCAGGAATTTTACGAAATATGCACTTTTTGCATCATGTCATCGCAAAACATTCTTTAAAACCAAAGCACTCGTCTTAGAACTGCAAAAGGAGTTTTATGGTCAAATTTGAAGTGAAAATTTAAAACTAAGTTCGCGCACGAACTTTTCATCTTCTTCCGTGATTTTACTAGATATGAACCATTTGCTTCATTTTCTCGCAAAGCATTCTTCAAAACCAACGACCTCTTCTTAGAATATGAAAAAGAGTTGTATGGTCAAATTTGGAGTGAAAATTTGAAACTGAGTTTGCGCACTAACTTTTCATCTTCTTTCGCGATTTTACGAAATATGAACTTTTTGAGTCATTTCGTCGCAAAACATTCTTTAAAACCAAAGCCCTCATATTAGAACATAAAAAGGAGTTATATGGTCAAATTTGAAATGAAAATTTGAAACTAAGTTCGCGCACGAACTTTTCATCTTTTTTCGGGATTTTACTAAATATCAATCTTTTGCTTCATTTTCTCGCAAAATATTCTTCAAAACAATTGCCCTCTTCTTAGAACATGAAAAAGAGTTTTATGGTCAAATTTGAAGTGAAAATTTGAAACTGAGTTTGCGCACGAAATTTTCATCTTCTTTCGCGATTTTACGAAATATGCACGTTTTAAGTCATTTCGTCGCAAAACATTCTTCGAAACCAAAGCCCTCATCTTAGAACATCAAAAGGAGTTATATGGTCAAATTTGAAGTGAAAATTTGAAACTATGTTCGCGCACGAACTTTTCATCTTCTTTCGGGATTCTACTAAATATGAAGATTTTGCTTCTTTTTCTCGCAAAACGTTCTTCAAAACCAACGCCCTCTTCTTAGAACATGAAAAAGAGTTAAATGTTAAAATTTGAAGTGAAAATTTGAAACTGTCGGGATTTTACTAAATATGAACATTTTGCTTCATTTTCTCGCAAAACATTCTTCAAAACCAACGCTCTCTTCTTAGAACATGAAAAAGAGTTATATGTTAAAATTTGAAGTGAAAATTTGAAACTGAGTTTGCGCACGAACTTTTCATCTTCTTTCGGGATTTTACTAAATATCAATCTTTTGCTTCATTTTCTCGCAAAATATTCTTCAAAACCATTGCCCTCTTCTTAGAACATGAAAAAGATTTTAATGTGAGATTTGAAGTGAAAATTTGAAACTGAGTTTGCGCACGAAATTTTCATCCCCTTTCGCGATTTTACGAAATATGCACGTTTTGAGTCATTTCGTCGCAAAACATTCTTTAAAACCAAACCCTCATCTTAGAACATCAAAAGGAGTTATATGGTAAAATTTGAAACTAAGTTCGCGCACGAACTTTTCATCTTCTTTCGGGATTTTACTAAATATGAACCGTTTGCTTCATTTTCTCGCAAAACATTCTTCAAAACCAACGCCCTCTTCTTAGAACATTAAAAAGAGTTATATGGTCAAATTTGAGGTGAAATTTTGAAACTAAGTTCGCCCAAGAACTTTTCATCTTCTTTCGGGATTTTACTAAATATCAATCTTTTGCTTCATTTTCTCGCAAAATATTCTTCAAAACCAACGCCCTCTTTTTAGAACATGAAAAAGAGTTTTATGGTCAAATTTGAAGTGAAAATTTGAAACTAAGTTCGCGCACGAACTTTTCATCTTCATTCGGGATTTTACTAAATATCAATCTTTTGCTTCATTTTCTCGCAAAATATTCTTCAAAACCAACGCCCTCTTTTTAGAACATGAAAAAGAGTTTTATGGTCAAATTTGAAGTGAAAATTTGAAACTGAGTTTGCGTACGAACTTTTCATCTTCTTTCGCGATTTTACGAAATATGCACGTTTTGAGTTATTTCGTCGCAAAACATTCTTTAAAACAAAAGCCCACATCTAAGAACATCAAAAGGAGTTATGCGGTCAAATTTGAAGTGAAAATTTGAAACTAAGTTCGCGCACGAACTTTTCATCTTCTCTCGGGATTTTACTAAATATGAACCTTTTGCTTCATTTTCTAGCAAAACGTTCTTCAAAACCAACGCCCTCTTCTTAGAACATGAAAAAGAGTTATATGGTCAATTTTGAAGTGAAAATTTGAAACTAAGTTTGCGCACGAACATTTCATCTTCTTTCGCGATTTTACGAAATATGCACGTTTTAAGTCATTTCGTCGCAAAACATTCTTTGAAACCAAAGCCCTCATCTTAGAACATCAAAAGGAGTTATATGGTCAAATTTGAACTGAAAATTTGAAACTATGTTCCCGCACTAACTTTTCATCTTCTTTCGGGATTTTACTAAATATAAAGATTTTGCTTCATTTTCTCGCAAAACATTCTTCAAAACCAACGCCCTCTTCTTAGAACAAGAAAAAGAGTTATATGTTAAAATTTGAAGTGAAAATTTGAAAATAAGTTCGCGCACGAACTTTTCATCTTTTTTCGGGATTTTACTAAATATCAACCTTTTGCTTCATTTTTTCTCACAAAATATTCTTCAAAACCAACGCCCTCTTCTTAGAACATGAAAAAGAGTTATATGGTCAAATTTGAGAAGAAATTTTGAAACTAAGTTCGCCCACGAACTTTTCATCTTCTTCAGGAAATTTACGAAATATGCACCTTTTGCATCATGTCATCACAAAACATTCTTTAAAACCAAAGCACTCGTCTTAGAACTGCAAAAGGAGTTTTATGGTCAAATTTGAAGTGAAAATTTGAAAATAAGTTCGCGCACAAACTTTTCATCTTCTTTCGGGATTTTACTAAATATCATCATTTTGTTCATTTTCTCGCAAAATATTCTTCAAAACCAACGCCCTCTTCTTAGAACATGAAAAAGAGTTATATGGTCAAATTTGAGGTGGAATTTTGAAACTAAGTTCGCCCAATAACTTTTCATCTTCTTTAGGAATTTTATGAAATATGCAATTGTTGCTTCATTTTCTCGCAAAACATTCTTCAAAACCAAAGCACTCATCTTAGAACATCAAAAGGAGTTATATGGTCAAATTTGAAGTGAAAATTTGAAACTAAGTTCGCGCACGAACTTTTCATCTTCTTTCGGGATTTTACTAAATATGAACCTTTTGCTTCATTTTCTCGCAAAATATTCTTCAAAACGAACGCCCTCTTCTTAGAACATGAAAAAGAGTTATATGGTCAAATTTGAGAAGAAATTTTGAAACTAAGTTCGCCCACGAACTTTTCATCTTCTTCAGGAAATTTACGAAATATGCACGTTTTGAGTCATTTCGTCGCAAAACATTCTTTAAAACCAAAGCCCACATCTAAGAACATCAAAAGGAGTTATACGGTCAAATTTGAAATGAAAATTTAAAACAAAGTTCGCGCACAAACTTTTCATCTTCTTTCGGGATTTTACTAAATATCAATCTTTTGCTTCATTTTCTCACAAAATATTCTTCAAAACCAACGCCCTCTTCTTAGAACATGAAAAAGAGTTATATGGTCAAATTTGAGAAGAAATTTTGAAACTAAGTTCGCCCACGAACTTTTCATCTTCTTCAGGAAATTTACGAAATATGCACGTTTTGAGTCATTTCGTCGCAAAACATTCTTTAAAACCAAAGCCCACATCTAAGAACATCAAAAGGAGTTATATGGTCAAATTTGAAGTGAAAATTTGAAACTAAGTTCGCGCACGAACTTTTCATCTTCTTTCGGGATTTTACTAAATATGAACCTTTTGCTTCATTTTATCGCAAAACATTCTTCAAAACGAACGCCCTCTTCTTAGAACATGAAAAAGAGTTATATGGTCAAATTTGAAGTGAAAATTTGAAACTAAGTTCGCGCACGAACTTTTCATCTTCTTTCGAGATTTTACGAAATATCAATCTTTTGCTTCATTTTCCCACAAAATATTCTTCAAAACCAACGCCCTCTTCTTAGAACAAGAAAAAGAGTTATATAGTCAAATTTGAAGTCAAAATTTGAAACTAAGTTCGCGCACGAACTTTTCATCTTCTTTTGGGATTTTACTAAATATGAACCATTTGCTTCATTTTCTCGCAAAATATTCTTCAAAACCAACGCCCTCTTCTTAGAACAAGAAAAAGAGTTATATGGTCAAATTTGAAGTGAAATTTTGAAACTAAGTTCGTGCACGAACTTTTCATCTTCTTTCGGGATTTTACTAAATATCAATCTTTTGCTTCATTTTCTCGCAAAATATTCTTCAAAACCAACGCTCTCTTCGTAGAACATGAAAAAGAGTTTTATGGTCAAATTTGAAGTGAAAATTTGAAACTGAGTTTGCGCAAGAACATTTCATCTTCTTTCGCGATTTTAAGAAATATGCACGTTTTGAGTCATTTCGTCGCAAAACATTCTTTAAAACCAAAGCCCTCATCTGAGAACATCAAAAGGAGTTATATGGTCAAATTTGAAGTGAAAATTTGAAACTAAGTTCGCGCACGAACTTTTCATCTTCTTTCGGGATTTTACTAAATATGAACCTTTTGCTTTATTTTCTAGCAAAACGTTCTTCAAAACCAACACCCTCTTCTGAGAACATGAAAAAGAGTTATATGGTCAAATTTGAAGTGAAAATTTGAAACTAAGTTTGCGCACGAACATCTCATCTTCTTTCGCGATTTTACGAAATATGCACGTTTTAAGTCATTTCGTCGCAAAACATTCTTAGAAACCAAAGCCCTCATCTTAGAACGTCAAAAGGAGTTATATGGTCAAATTTGAAGTGAAAATTTGAAACTATGTTCACGCACGAACTTTTCATCTTCTTTCGGGATTTTACTAAATATGAACCGTTTGCTTCATTTTCTCCCAAAACATTCTTCAAAACCAACGCCCTCTTCTTAGAACATGAAAAAGAGTTATAAGGTAAAATTTGTAGTGAAAATTTGAAAATAAGTTCGCGCACGAACTTTTCTTCGTCTTTCGGGATTTTACTAAATATCAATCTTTTGCTTCATTTTCTCGCAAAATATTCTTCAAAACCAACGCCCTCTTCTTAGAACATGAAAAAGAGTTACATGGTAAAATTTGAAGTGAAAATTTGAAACTGAGTTTGCGCACGAAATTTTCATCTTCGTTCGCGATTTTACGAAATATGCACGATTTGAGTCATTTCGTCGCAAAACATTCTTTGAAACCAAAGTTCTCATCTTAAAACATCAAAAGGAGTTATATGGTAAAATTTGAAACTAAGTTCGTGCACGAACTTTTCATCTTCTTTCGGGATTTTACTATATATGAACATTTTGCTTCATTTTCTCGCAAACCATTCTTCAAAACGAACGCCCTCTTCTTAGAATATGAAAAAGAGTTATATGGTCAAATTTGAAGTGAAAATTTGAAACTAAGTTCGCGCACGAACTTTTCATCTTCTTTCGCGATTTTACGAAATATGCACGTTTTGAGTCATTTCGTCGCAAAACATTCTTTAAAACCAAAGCCCTCATCTTAGAACATTAAAAGGAGTTATATGGTCAAATTTGAAGTGAAAATTTGAAACTAAGTTCGCGCACGAACTTTTCATCTTCTTTCGGGATTTTACTAAATATGAACCTTTTGCTTCATTTTCTAGCAAAAGGTTCTTCAAAACCAACTCCCTCTTCTTAGAACATGAAAAAGAGTTATATGGTCAAATTTGAAGTGAAAATTTGAAACTAAGTTTGCGCACGAACATCTCATCTTCTTTCGCGATTTTACGAAATATGCACGTTTTAAGTCATTTCGTCGCAAAACATTCTTTGAAACTAAAGCCCTCATCTTAGAACATCAAAAGGAGTTATTTGTTAAAATTTGAAGTGAAAATTTGAAAATAAGTTCGCGCACGAACTTTTCATCTTCTTTCGGGATTTTACTAAATATAAACATTTTGCTGCATTTTCTCGCTGAACATTCTTCAAAACCAACGCCCTCTTCTTAGAACATGAAAAAGAGTTATATGTTAAAATTTGAAGTGAAAATTTGAAAATAAGTTCGCGCACGAACTTTTCATCTTCTTTCGGGATTTTACTAAATATCAACATTTTGTTCATTTTCTCGCAAAATATTCTTCAAAACCAACGCATTCTTTTTAGAACATGAAAAAGAGTTATATGGTCAAATTTGAGAAGAAATTTTGAAACTAAGTTCGCCCACGAACTTTTCATCTTCTTCAGGAATTTTACGAAATATGCACTTTTTGCATCATGTCATCGCAAAACATTCTTTAAAACCAAAGCTCTCGTCTTAGAACTGCAAAAGGAGTTTTATGGTCAAATTTGAAGTGAAAATTTAAAACTAAGTTCGCGCACGAACTTTTCATCTTCTTCCGTGATTTTACTAGATATGAACCATTTGCTTCATTTTCTCGCAAAGCATTCTTCAAAACCAACGACCTCTTCTTAGAATATGAAAAAGAGTTGTATGGTCAAATTTGGAGTGAAAATTTGAAACTGAGTTTGCGCACTAACTTTTCATCTTCTTTCGCGATTTTACGAAATATGAACTTTTTGAGTCATTTCGTCGCAAAACATTCTTTAAAACCAAAGCCCTCATCTTAGAACATCAAAAGGAGTTATATGCTCAAATTTGAAGTGAAAATTTGAAACTCAGTTCGCGCACGAACTTTTCATCTTCTTTTGGGATTTTACTCAATATGAACATTTTGCTTCATTTTCTCGCAAAACATTCTTCAAAACCAACGCCCTCTTCTTAGAACATGAAAAAAAGTTATATGGTCAAATTTGAAGTGAAAATTTGAAACTAAGTTCACTCACAAACTTTTCATCTTCTTTCGGGATTTTACTAAATATCAATCTTTTGATTCATTTTCTCGCAAAATATTCTTCAAAACCAACGCCCTCTTTTTAGAACATGAAAAAGAGTTTTATGGTAAAATTTGAAGTGAAAATTTGTAACTGAGTTTGAGTACGAACTTTTCATCTTTTTTCGCGATTTTACGAAATATGCACGTTTTGAGTCATTTCGTCGCAAAACATTCTTTAAAACCAAAGCCCTCATATTAGAACATAAAAAGGAGTTATATGGTCAAATTTGAAGTGAAAATTTGAAACTAAGTTCGCGCACGAACTTTTCATCTTTTTTCGGAATTTTACTAAATATCAATCTTTTGCTTCATTTTCTCGCAAAATATTCTTCAAAACCATTGCCCTCTTCTTAGAACATGAAAAAGAGTTTTATGGTCAAATTTGAAGTGAAAATTTGAAACTGAGTTTGCGCACGAAATTTTCATCTTCTTTCGCGATTTTACGAAATATGCACGTTTTAAGTCATTTCGTCGCAAAACATTCTTTGAAACCAAAGCCCTCATCTTAGAACATCAAAAGGAGTTATATGGTCAAATTTGAAGTGAAAATTTGAAACTATGTTCGCGCACGAACTTTTCATCTTCTTTCGGGATTCTACTAAATATGAAGATTTTGCTTCTTTTTCTCGCAAAACGTTCTTCAAAACCAACGCCCTCTTCTTAGAACATGAAAAAGAGTTAAATGTTAAAATTTGAAGTGAAAATTTGAAACTGTCGGGATTTTACTAAATATGAACATTTTGCTTCATTTTCTCGCAAAACATTCTTCAAAACCAACGCTCTCTTCTTAGAACATGAAAAAGAGTTATATGTTAAAATTTGAAGTGAAAATTTGAAAATAAGTTCGCGCACGAACTTTTCATCTTCTTTCGGGATTTTACTAAATATCAATCTTTTGCTTCATTTTCTCGCAAAATATTCTTCAAAACCATTGCCCTCTTCTTAGAACATGAAAAAGATTTTAATGTGAAATTTGAAGTGAAAATTTGAAACTGAGTTTGCGCACGAAATTTTCATCCCCTTTCGCGATTTTACGAAATATGCACGTTTTGAGTCATTTCGTCGCAAAACATTCTTTAAAACCAAACCCTCATCTTAGAACATCAAAAGGAGTTATATGGTAAAATTTGAAACTAAGTTCGCGCACGAACTTTTCATCTTCTTTCGGGATTTTACTAAATATGAACCGTTTGCTTCATTTTCTCGCAAAACATTCTTCAAAACCAACGCCCTCTTCTTAGAACATTAAAAAGAGTTATATGGTCAAATTTGAGGTGAAATTTTGAAACTAAGTTCGCCCAAGAACTTTTCATCTTCTTTCGGGATTTTACTAAATATCAATCTTTTGCTTCATTTTCTCGCAAAATATTCTTCAAAACCAACGCCCTCTTTTTAGAACATGAAAAAGAGTTTTATGGTCAAATTTGAAGTGAAAATTTGAAACTAAGTTCGCGCACGAACTTTTCATCTTCATTCGGGATTTTACTAAATATCAATCTTCTGCTTCATTTTCTCGCAAAATATTCTTCAAAACCAACGCCCTCTTTTTAGAACATGAAAAAGAGTTTTATGGTCAAATTTGAAGTGAAAATTTGAAACTGAGTTTGCGTACGAACTTTTCATCTTCTTTCGCGATTTTACGAAATATGCACGTTTTGAGTTATTTCGTCGCAAAACATTCTTTAAAACGAAAGCCCACATCTAAGAACATCAAAAGGAGTTATACGGTCAAATTTGAAGTGAAAATTTGAAACTAAGTTCGCGCACGAACTTTTCATCTTCTCTCGGGATTTTACTAAATATGAACCTTTTGCTTCATTTTCTAGCAAAACGTTCTTCAAAACCAACGCCCTCTTCTTAGAACATGAAAAAGAGTTATATGGTCAATTTTGAAGTGAAAATTTGAAACTAAGTTTGCGCACGAACATTTCATCTTCTTTCGCGATTTTACGAAATATGCACGTTTTAAGTCATTTCGTCGCAAAACATTCTTTGAAACCAAAGCCCTCATCTTAGAACATCAAAAGGAGTTACATGGTCAAATTTGAACTGAAAATTTGAAACTATGTTCCCGCACTAACTTTTCATCTTCTTTCGGGATTTTACTAAATATGAAGATTTTGCTTCATTTTCTCGCAAAACATTCTTCAAAACCAACGACCTCTTCTTAGAACAAGAAAAAGAGTTATATGTTAAAATTTGAAGTGAAAATTTGAAAATAAGTTCGCGCACGAACTTTTCATCTTTTTTCGGGATTTTACTAAATATCAACCTTTTGCTTCATTTTCTCACAAAATATACTTCAAAACCAACGCCCTCTTCTTAGAACATGAAAAAGAGTTATATGGTCATATTTGAGAAGAAATTTTGAAACTAAGTTCGCCCACGAACTTTTCATCTTCTTCAGGAAATTTACGAAATATGCACCTTTTGCATCATGTCATCACAAAACATTCTTTAAAACCAAAGCACTCGTCTTAGAACTGCAAAAGGAGTTTTATGGTCAAATTTGAAGTGAAAATTTGAAAATAAGTTCGCGCACAAACTTTTCATCTTCTTTCGGGATTTTACTAAATATCATCATTTTGTTCATTTTCTCGCAAAATATTCTTCAAAACCAACGCCCTCTTCTTAGAACATGAAAAAGAGTTATATGGTCAAATTTGAGGTGGAATTTTGAAACTAAGTTCGCCCAATAACTTTTCATCTTCTTTAGGAATTTTATGAAATATGCAATTGTTGCTTCATTTTCTCGCAAAACATTCTTCAAAACCAAAGCACTCATCTTAGAACATCAAAAGGAGTTATATGGTCAAATTTGAAGTGAAAATTTGAAACTAAGTTCGCGCACGAACTTTTCATCTTCTTTCGGGATTTTACTAAATATGAACCTTTTGCTTCATTTTCTCGCAAAACATTCTTCAAAACCAACGCCCTCTTCTTAGAACATGAAAAAGAGTTATATGGTCAAATTTGAAGTGAAAATTTGAAACTAAGTTCGCGCACGAACTTTTCATCTTCTTTCGGGATTTTACTAAATATCATTCTTTTTCTTCATTTTCTCACAAAATATTCTTCAAAACCAACGCACTCGTCTTAGAACATGAAAAAGAGTTATATGGTCAAATTTGAAGTCAAAATTTGAAACTAAGTTCGCGCACGAACTTTTCATCTTCTTTTGGGATTTTACTAAATATGAACCATTTGCTTCATTTTCTCGTAAAACATTGTTCAAAACCAACGCCCTCTTCTTAGAACAAGAAAAAGAGTTATATGGTCAAATTTGAAGTGAAAATTTGAAACTAAGTTCGTGCACGAACTTTTCATCTTCTTTCGGGATTTTACTAAATATCAATCTTTTGCTTCATTTTCTCGCAAAATATTCTTCAAAACCAACGCTCTCTTCTTAGAACATGAAAAAGAGTTTTATGGTCAAATTTGAAGTGAAAATTCGAAACTGAGTTTGCGCACGAACATTTCATCTTCTTTCGCGATTTTACGAAATATGCACGTTTCAAGTCATTTCGTCGCAAAACATTCTTTGAAACCAAAGCCCTCATCTTAGAACGTCAAAAGGAGTTATATGGTCATATTTGAAGTGAAAATTTGAAACTATGTTCGCTCACGAACTTTTCATCTTCTTTCGGGATTTTACTAAATATGAACCTTTTGCTTCATTTTCTAGCCAAACGTTCTTCAAAACCAATGCCCTCTTCTAAAAACATGAAAAAGAGTTATATGGTCAAATTTGAAGTGAAAATTTGAAACTAAGTTTGCGCACGAACATCTCATCTTCTTTCGCGATTTTACGAAATATGCACGTTTCAAGTCATTTCGTCGCAAAACATTCTTTGAAACCAAAGCCCTCATCTTAGAACGTCAAAAGGAGTTATATGGTCAAATTTGAAGTGAAAATTTGAAACTATGTTCGCTCACGAACTTTTCATCTTCTTTCGGGATTTTACTAAATATGAACATTTTGCTTCATTTTCTCGCAAAACATTCTTCAAAACCAACGCCCTCTTCTTAGAACATGAAAAAGAGTTATATGTTAAAATTTGAAGTAAAAATTTGAAAATAAGTTCGCGCACGAACTTTTCATCTTCTTTCGGGATTTTACTAAATATGAACATTTTGCTTCATTTTCTCGCAAAACATTCTTTAAAACCAAAGCCCTCATCTTAGAACATCAAAAATAGTTATATGGTAAAATTTAAAGTGAAAATTTAAAACTAAGTTCGCGCACGAACTTTTCATCTTCTTTCGGGATTTTACTAAATATGAACCGTTTGCTTCATTTTCTCGCAAAACAATCTTCAAAACCAACGCCCTCTTCTTAGAACATGAAAAAGAGTTATAAGGTAAAATTTGTAGTGAAAATTTGAAACAAAGTTCGCGCACGAACTTTTCATCGTCTTTCGGGATTTTACTAAATATCAATCTTTTGCTTCATTTTCTCGCAAAATATTCTTCAAAACCAACGCCCTCTTCTTAGAACATGAAAAAGAGTTACATGGTAAAATTTGAAGTGAAAATTTGAAACTGAGTTTGCCCACGAAATTTTCATCTTCGTTCGCGATTTTACGAAATATGCACGTTTTGAGTCATTTCGTCGCAAAACATTCTTTGAAACCAAAGCTTTCATCTTAAAACATCAAAAGGAGTTATATGGTAAAATTTGAAAGTAAGTTCGCGCACGAACTTTTCATCTTCTTTCGGGATTTTACTATTTATGAACATTTTGATTCATTTTCTCGCAAAACATTCTTCAAAACCAACGCCCTCTTCTTAGAACATGAAAAAGAGTTATATGGTAAAATTTGAAGTGAAAATTTGAAACTAAGTTTGCGCACGAACTTTTCATCTTCTTTCAGGATTTTACTAAATATGAACCGTTTGCTTCATTTTCTCGCAAACCATTCTTCAAAACGAACGCCCTCTTTTTAAAACATGAAAAAGAGTTGTATGGTCAAATTTGAAGTGAAAATTTGAAACTAAGTTCGCGCACGAACTTTTCATCTTCTTTCGCGATTTTACGAAATATGCACGTTTTGAGTCATTTCGTCGCAAAACATTCTTTAAAACCAAAGCCCTCATCTTAGAACATCAAAAGGAGTTATATGGTAAAATTTGAAGTGAAAATTTGAAACTAAGTTCGCGCACGAACTTTTCATCTTCTTTCGGGATTTTACTAAATATGAACATTTTGCTTCATTTTCTCGCAAAACATTCTTCAAAATCAACGCCCTCTTCTTAGAACATGAAAAAGAGTTATATGTTAAAATTTGAAGTAAAAATTTGAAAATAAGTTCGCGCACGAACTTTTCATCTTCTTTCGGGATTTTACTAAATATGAACATTTTGCTTCATTTTCTCGCAATACATTCTTTAAAATCAACGCCCTCTTCTTAGAACATGAAAAAGAGTTATATGTTAAAATTTGAAGTAAAAATTTGAAAATAAGTTCGCGCACGAACTTTTCATCTTCTTTCGCGATTTTACGAAATATGCACATTTTGAGTCATTTCGTCGCAAAACATTCTTTAAAACAAAAGCCCACATCTAAGAACATCAAAAGGAGTTATATGATCAAATTTGAAGTGAAAATTTGAAACTAAGTTCGCGCACGAACTTTTCATCTTCTTTTGGGATTTTACTAAATATGAACCTTTTGCTTCATTTTCTAGCAAAACGTTCTTCAAAACCAACGCCCTCTTCTTAGAACATGAAAAAGAGTTATATGGTAAAATTTGAAGTGAAAATTTGAAACTGAGTTTGCGCACAAAATTTTCATATTCGTTCGCGATTTTACAAAATATGCACGTTTTGAGTCATTTCGTCGGAAAACATTCTTTAAAACCAAAGCCCTCATCTTAGAACATAAAAAGGAGTTATATGGTAAAATTTGAAACTAAGTTCGCGCACGAACTTTTCATCTTCTTTCGGGATTTTACTATATATGAACATTTTGCTTCATTTTCTTGCAAAACATTCTTCAAAACCAACGCCCTCTTCTTTGAACATGAAAATGAGTTATATGGTAAAATTTGAAGTGAAAATTTGAAACTAAGTTCGCGCACGAACTTTTCATCTTCTTTCGAGATTTTACTAAATATCAATCTTTTGCTTCATTTTCTCGCAAAATATTCTTCAAAACCAACGCCCTCTTTTTAGAACATGAAAAAGAGTTTTATGGTCAAATTTGAAGTGAAAATTTGAAACTGAGTTTGCGTACGAACTTTTCATCTTCTTTCGCGATTTTACGAAATATGCACGTTTTGAATCATTTCGTCGCAAAACATTCTTTAAAACCAAAGCCCACATCTCAGAACATCAAAAGGAGTTATACAGTCAAATTTGAAGTGAAAATTTGAAACTAAGTTCGCGCACGAACTTTTAATCTTCTTTCGGGATTTTACTAAATATCAATCTTTTGCTTCATTTTCTCACAAAATATTCTTCAAAACCAACGCCCTCTTCTTAGAACATGAAAAAGAGTTATATGGTCAAATTTGAGGTGAAATTTTGAAACTAAGTTCGCCCAAGAACTTTTCATCTTCTTTAGGAATTTTACGAAATATGCAATTGTTGCTTCATTTTCTCGCAAAACATTCTTTAAAACCAAAGCCCTCATCTTAGAACATCAAAAGGAGTTATTTGGTAAAATTTGAAGAGAAAATTTGAAACTGAGTTTGCGCACGAAATTTTCATCTTCGTTCGCGATTTTACGAAATATGCACGTTTTGAGTCATTTCGTCGCAAAACATTCTTTAAAACCAAAGCCCTCATCTTAGAACATGAAAAAGAGTTATATGGTCAAATTTGAAGTGAAAATTTGAAACTAAGTTCGCGCACGAAGTTTTCATCTTCTTTCGAGATTTTACGAAATATCAATCTTTTGCTTCATTTTCTCACAAAATATTCTTCAAAACCAACGCCCTCTTCTTAGAACATTAAAAAGAGTTATATAGTCAAATTTGAAGTCAAAATTTGAAACTAAGTTCGCGCACGAACTTTTCATCTTCTTTTGGGATTTTACTAAATATGAACCATTTGCTTCATTTTCTCGCAAAATATTCTTCAAAACCAACGCCCTCTTCTTAGAACAAGAAAAAGAGTTATATGCTCAAATTTGAAGTGAAATTTTGAAACTAAGTTCGTGCACGAACTTTTCATCTTCTTTCGGGATTTTACTAAATATCAATCTTTTGCTTCATTTTCTCGCAAAATATTCTTCAAAACCAACGCTCTCTTCGTAGAACATGAAAAAGAGTTTTATGGTCAAATTTGAAGTGAAAATTTGAAACTGAGTTTGCGCAAGAACATTTCATCTTCTTTCGCGATTTTACGAAATATGCACGTTTTGAGTCATTTCGTCGCAAAACATTCTTTAAAACCAAAGCCCTCATCTGAGAACATCAAAAGGAGTTATATGGTCAAATTTGAAGTGAAAATTTGAAACTAAGTTCGCGCACGAACTTTTCATCTTCTTTCGGGATTTTACTAAATATGAACCTTTCGCTTCATTTTCTAGCAAAACGTTCTTCAAAACCAACGCCCTCTTCTGAGAACATGAAAAAGAGTTATATGGTCAAAATTGAAGTGAAAATTTGAAACTAAGTTTGCGCACGAACATCTCATCTTCTTTCGCGATTTTACGAAATATGCACGTTTTAAGTCATTTCGTCGCAAAACATTCTTTGAAACCAAAGCCCTCATCTTAGAACGTCAAAAGGAGTTATATGGTCAAATTTGAAGTGAAAATTTGAAACTATGTTCGCGCACGAACTTTTCATCTTCTTTCGGGATTTTACTAAATATGAACCGTTTGCTTCATTTTCTCCCAAAACATTCTTCAAAACCAACGCCCTCTTCTTAGAACATGTAAAAGAGTTATAAGGTAAAATTTGTAGTGAAAATTTCAAACTAAGTTCGCACACGAACTTTTCATCGTCTATCGGGATTTTACTAAATATCAATCTTTTGCTTCATTTTCTCGCAAAATATTCTTCAAAATCAACGCCCTCTTCTTAGAACATGAAAAAGAGTTACATGGTAAAATTTAAAGTGAAAATTTGAAACTGAGTTTGCGCACGAAATTTTCATCTTCGTTCGCGATTTTACGAAATATTCACGATTTGAGTCATTTCGTCGCAAAACATTCTTTGAAACCAAAGTTCTCATCTTAAAACATCAAAATGAGTTATATGGTAAAATTTGAAACTAAGTTCGCGCACGAACTTTTCATCTTCTTTCGGGATTTTACTATATATGAACATTTTGCTTCATTTTCTCGCAAAACATTCTTCAAAACCAACGCCCTCTTCTTAGAACATGAAAAAGAGTTATATGGTAAAATTTGAAGTGAAAATTTGAAACTAAGATTGCGCACGAACTTTTCATCTTCTTTCGGGATTTTACTAAATATGAACCGTTTGCTTCATTTTCTGGCAAACCATTCTTCAAAACGAACGCCCTCTTCTTAGAACATGAAAAAGAGTTATATGGTCAAATTTGAAGTGAAAATTTGAAACTAAGTTCGCGCACGAACTTTTCATCTTCTTTCGCGATTTTACGAAATATGCACGTTTTGAGTCATTTCGTCGCAAAACATTCTTTAAAACAAAAGCCCTCATCTTAGAACATCAAAAGGAGTTATATGGTCAAATTTGAAGTGAAAATTTGAAACTAAGTTCGCGCACGAACTTTACATCTTCTTTCGGGATTTTACTAAATATGAACCTTTTGCTTCATTTTCTAGCAAAAGGTTCTTCAAAACCAACTCCCTCTTCTTAGAACATGAAAAAGAGTTATATGGTCAAATTTGAAGTGAAAATTTGAAACTAAGTTTGCGCACGAACATCTCATCTTCTTTCGCGATTTTACGAAATATGCACGTTTTAAGTCATTTCGTCGCAAAACATTCTTTGAAACTAAAGCCCTCATCTTAGAACATCAAAAGGAGTTATTTGTTAAAATTTGAAGTGAAAATTTGAAAATAAGTTCGCGCACGAACTTTTCATCTTCTTTTGGGATTTTACTAAATATAAACATTTTGCTGCATTTTCTCGCAGAACATTCTTCAAAACCAACGCCCTCTTCTTAGAACATGAAAAAGAGTTATATGTTAAAATTTGAAGTGAAAATTTGAAAATAAGTTCGCGCACTAACTTTTCATCTTCTTTCGCGATTTTACTAAATATCAACATTTTGTTCATTTTCTCGCAAAATATTCTTCAAAACCAACGCCCTCTTCTTAGAAAATTGAAAAGAGTTATATGGTCAAATTTGAGAAGAAATTTTGAAACTAAGTTCGCCCACGAACTTTTCATCTTCTTCGGGAATTTTATGAAATATGCACTTTTTGCATCATGTCATCGCAAAACATTCTTTAAAACCAAAGCACTCGTCTTAGAACTGCAAAAGGAGTTTTATGGTCAAATTTGAAGTGAAAATTTAAAACTAAGTTCGCGCACGAACTTTTCATCTTCTTCCGTGATTTTACTAGATATGAACCATTTGCTTCATTTTCTCGCAAAGTATTCTTCAAAACCAACGACCTCTTCTTAGAATATGAAAAAGTGTTGTATGGTCAAATTTGGAGTGAAAATTTAAAACTGAGTTTGCGCACTAACTTTTCATCTTTTTTCGCGATTTTACGAAATAGGAACGTTTTGAGTCATTTCGTCGCAAAACATTCTTTAAAACCAAAGCCCTCATCTTAGAACATCAAAAGGAGTTATATGCTCAAATTTGAAGTGAAAATTTGAAACTAAGTTCGCGCACGAACTTTTCATCTTCTCTCGGGATTTTACTCAATATGAACATTTTGCTTCATTTTCTCGCAAAACATTCTTCAAAACCAACGCCCACTTCTTAGAACATGAAAAAAAGTTATATGGTCAAATTTGAAGTGAAAATTTGAAACTAAGTTCGCTCACAAACTTTTCATCTTCTTTCGGGATTTTACTAAATATCAATCTTTTGATTCATTTTCTCGCAAAATATTCTTCAAAACCAACGCCCTCTTTTTAGAACATGAAAAAGAGTTTTATGGTAAAATTTGAAGTGAAAATTTGTAACTGAGTTTGAGTACGAACTTCTCATCTTTTTTCGCGATTTTACGAAATATGCACGTTTTGAGTCATTTCGTCGCAAAACATTCTTTAAAACCAAAGCCCTCATCTTAGAACATAAAAAGGAGTTATATGGTCAAATTTGAAGTGAAAATTTGAAAGTAAGTTCGCGCACGAACTTTTCCTCTTCTTTCGGGATTTTACTAAATATGAACCTTTTGCTTCATTTTCTAGCAAAAGGTTCTTCAAAACCAACTCCCTCTTCTTAGAACATGAAAAAGAGTTATATGGTCAAATTTGAAGTGAAAATTTGAAACTAAGTTTGCGCACGAACATCTCATCTTCTTTCGCGATTTTACGAAATATGCACGTTTTAAGTCATTTCGTCGCAAAACATTCTTTGAAACTAAAGCCCTCATCTTAGAACATCAAAAGGAGTTATTTGTTAAAATTTGAAGTGAAAATTTGAAAATAAGTTCGCGCACGAACTTTTCATCTTCTTTCGGGATTTTACTAAATATAAACATTTTGCTACATTTTCTCGCAGAACATTCTTCAAAACCAACGCCCTCTTCTTAGAACATGAAAAAGAGTTATTTGTTAAAATTTGAAGTGAAAATTTGAAAATAAGTTCGCGCACTAACTTTTCATCTTCTTTCGGGATTTTACTAAATATCAACATTTTGTTCATTTTCTCGCAAAATATTCTTCAAAACCAACGCCCTCTTCTTAGAAAATGAAAAAGAGTTATATAGTCAAATTTGAGAAGAAATTTTGAAACTAAGTTCGCCTACGAACTTTTCATCTTCTTCGGGAATTTTACGAAATATGCACTTTTTGCATCATGTCATCGCAAAACATTCTTTAAAACCAAAGCACTCGTCTTAGAACTGCAAAAGGAGTTTTATGGTCAAATTTGAAGTGAAAATTTAAAACTAAGTTCGCGCACGAACTTTTCATCTTCTTCCGTGATTTTACTAGATATGAACCATTTGCTTCATTTTCTCGCAAAGCATTCTTCAAAACCAACGACCTCTTCTTAGAATATGAAAAAGTGTTGTATGGTCAAATTTGGAGTGAAAATTTAAAACTGAGTTTGCGCACTAACTTTTCATCTTCTTTCGCGATTTTACGAAATATGAACGTTTTGAGTCATTTCGTCGCAAAACATTCTTTAAAACCAAAGCCCTCATCTTAGAACATCAAAAGGAGTTATATGCTCAAATTTGAAGTGAAAATTTGAAACTAAGTTCGCGCACGAACTTTTCATCTTCTTTCGGGATTTTACTCAATATGAACATTTTGCTTCATTTTCTCGCAAAACATTCTTCAAAACCAACGCCCTCTTCTTAGAACATGAAAAAAAGTTATATGGTCAAATTTGAAGTGAAAATTTGAAACTAAGTTCGCTCACAAACTTTTCATCTTCTTTCGGGATTTTACTAAATATCAATCTTTTGATTCATTTTCTCGCAAAATATTCTTCAAAACCAATGCCCTCTTTTTAGAACATGAAAAAGAGTTTTATGGTAAAATTTGAAGTGAAAATTTGTAACTGAGTTTGAGTACGAACTTTTCATCTTTTTTCGCGATTTTACGAAATATGCACGTTTTGAGTCATTTCGTCGCAAAACATTCTTTAAAACCAAAGCCCTCATATTAGAA
Organism: Euonymus europaeus; assembly: GCA_963580455.1. NCBI lineage: Eukaryota > Viridiplantae > Streptophyta > Magnoliopsida > Celastrales > Celastraceae > Euonymus > Euonymus europaeus. The sequence goes on along the minus strand of OY756960.1, from coordinate 11,003,392 downwards.
CATAAAAAGGAGTTATATGGTCAAATTTGAAGTGAAAATTTGAAACTAAGTTCGCGCACGAACTTTTCATCTTCTTTCGGGATTTTACTAAATATCAATCTTTTGCTTCATTTTCTCGCAAAATATTTTTCAAAACCATTGCCCTTATCTTAGAACATGAAAAAGAGTTTTATGGTCAAATTTGAAGTGAAAATTTGAAACTGAGTTTGCGCACGAAATTTTCATCTTCTTTCGCGATTTTACGAAATATGCACGTTTTAAGTCATTTCGTCGCAAAACATTCTTTGAAACCAAAGCCCTCATCTTAGAACATCAAAAGGAGTTATATGGTCAAATTTGAAGTGAAAATTTGAAACTATGTTCGCGCACGAACTTTTCATCTTCTTTCGGGATTCTACTAAATATGAAGATTTTGCTTCATTTTCTCGCAAAACGTTCTTCAAAACCAACGCCCTCTTCTTAGAACATGAAAAAGAGTTAAATGTTAAAATTTGAAGTGAAAATTTGAAACTGTCGGGATTTTACTAAATATGAACATTTTGCTTCATTTTCTCGCAAAACATTCTTCAAAACCAACGCCCTCTTCTTAGAACATGAAAAAGAGTTATATGTTAAAATTTGAAGTGAAAACTTGAAAATAAGTTCGCGCACGAACTTTTCATCTTCTTTCGGGATTTTACTAAATATCAATCTTTTGCTTCATTTTCTCGCAAAATATTCTTCAAAACCATTGCCCTCTTCTTAGAACATGAAAAAGATTTTAATGTGAAATTTGAAGTGAAAATTTGAAACTGAGTTTGCGCACGAAATTTTCATCCCCTTTCGCGATTTTACGAAATATGCACGTTTTGAGTCATTTCGTCGCAAAACATTCTTTAAAACCAAACCCTCATCTTAGAACATCAAAAGGAGTTATATGGTAAAATTTGAAACTAAGTTCGCGCACGAACTTTTCATCTTCTTTCGGGATTTTACTAAATATGAACCGTTTGCTTCATTTTCTCGCAAAACATTCTTCAAAACCAACGCCCTCTTCTTAGAACATTAAAAAGAGTTATATGGTCAAATTTGAGGTGAAATTTTGAAACTAAGTTCGCCCAAGAACTTTTCATCTTCTTTCGGGATTTTACTAAATATCAATCTTTTGCTTCATTTTCTCGCAAAATATTCTTCAAAACCAACGCCCTCTTTTTAGAACATGAAAAAGAGTTTTATGGTCAAATTTGAAGTGAAAATTTGAAACTAAGTTCGCGCACGAACTTTTCATCTTCATTCGGGATTTTACTAAATATCAATCTTTTGCTTCATTTTCTCGCAAAATATTCTTCAAAACCATTGCCCTCTTCTTAGAACATGAAAAAGATTTTAATGTGAAATTTGAAGTGAAAATTTGAAACTGAGTTTGCGCACGAAATTTTCATTCCCTTTCGCGATTTTACGAAATATGCACGTTTTGAGTCATTTCGTCGCAAAACATTCTTTAAAACCAAACCCTCATCTTAGAACATCAAAAGGAGTTATATGGTAAAATTTGAAACTAAGTTCGCGCACGAACTTTTCATCTTCTTTCGGGATTTTACTAAATATGAACCGTTTGCTTCATTTTCTCGCAAAACATTCTTCGAAACCAACGCCCTCTTCTTAGAACATTAAAAAGAGTTATATGGTCAAATTTGAGGTGAAATTTTGAAACTAAGTTCGATCAAGAACTTTTCATCTTCTTTCGGGATTTTACTAAATATCAATCTTTTGCTTCATTTTCTCGCAAAATATTCTTCAAAACCAACGCTCTCTTTTTAGAACATGAAAAAGAGTTTTATGGTCAGATTTGAAGTGAAAATTTGAAACTAAGTTCGCGCACGAACTTTTCATCTTCATTCGAGATTTTACTAAATATCAATCTTTTGCTTCATTTTCTCGCAAAATATTCTTCAAAACCAACGCCCTATTTTTAGAACATGAAAAAGAGTTTTATGGTCAAATTTGAAGTGAAAATTTGAAACTGAGTTTGCGTACGAACTTTTCATCTTCTTTCGCGATTTTACGAAATATGCACGTTTTGAGTTATTTCGTCGCAAAACATTCTTTAAAACAAAAGCCCACATCTAAGAACATCAAAAGGAGTTATACGGTCAAATTTGAAGTGAAAATTTGAAACACAGTTCGCGCACGAACTTTTCATCTTCTCTCGGGATTTTACTAAATATGAACCTTTTGCTTCATTTTCTAGCAAAACGTTCTTCAAAACCAACGCCCTCTTCTTAGAACATGAAAAAGAGTTATATGGTCAATTTTGAAGTGAAAATTTGAAACTAAGTTTGCGCACGAACATTTCATCTTCTTTCGCGATTTTACGAAATATGCACGTTTTAAGTCATTTCGTCGCAAAACATTCTTTGAAACCAAAGCCCTCATCTTAGAACATCAAAAGGAGTTATATGGTCAAATTTGAACTGAAAATTTGAAACTATGTTCCCGCACGAACTTTTCATCTTCTTTCGGGATTTTACTAAATATGAAGATTTTGCTTCATTTTCTCGCAAAACATTCTTCAAAACCAACGCCCTCTTCTTAGAACAAGAAAAAGAGTTATATGTTAAAATTTGAAGTGAAAATTTGAAAATAAGTTCGCGCACGAACTTTTCATCTTTTTACGGGATTTTACTAAATATCAACCTTTTGCTTCATTTTCTCACAAAATATTCTTCAAAACCAACGCCCTCTTCTTAGAACCTGAAAAAGAGTTATATGGTCAAATTTGAGAAGAAATTTTGAAACTAAGTTCGCCCACGAACTTTTCATCTTCTTCAGGAAATTTACGAAATATGCACTTTTTGCATCATGTCATCACAAAACATTCTTTAAAACAAAAGCACTCGTCTTAGAACTGCAAAAGGAGTTTTATGGTCAAATTTGAAGTGAAAATTTGAAAATAAGTTCGCGCACAAACTTTTCATCTTCTTTCGGGATTTTACTAAATATCATCATTTTGTTCATTTTCTCGCAAAATATTCTTCAAAACCAACGCCCTCTTCTTAGAACATGAAAAAGAGTTATATGGTCAAATTTGAGGTGGAATTTTGAAACTAAGTTCGCCCAAGAACTTTTCATCTTCTTTAGGAATTTTATGAAATATACAATTGTTGCTTCATTTTCTCGCAAAACATTCTTCAAAACCAAAGCACTCATCTTAGAACATCAAAAGGAGTTATATGGTCATATTGGAAGTGAAAATTTGAAACTAAGTTCGCGCACGAACTTTTCATCTTCTTTCGGGATTTTACTAAATATGAACCTTTTGCTTCATTTTCTCGCAAAACATTCTTCAAAACCAACGCCCTCTTCTTAGAACATGAAAAAGAGTTATATGGTCAAATTTGAAGTCAAAATTTGAAACTAAGTTCGCGCACGAACTTTTCATCTTCTTTTGGGATTTTACTAAATATGAACCATTTGCTTCATTTTCTCGCAAAACATTCTTCAAAACCAACGCCCTCTTCTTAGAACAAGAAAAAGAGTTATATGGTCAAATTTGAAGTGAAAATTTGAAACTAAGTTCGTGCACGAACTTTTCATCTTCTTTCGGGATTTTACTAAATATCAATCTTTTGCTTCATTTTCTCGCAAAATATTCTTCAAAACCAACGCTCTCTTCTTAGAACATGAAAAAGAGTTTTATGGTCAAATTTGAAGTGAAAATTTGAAACTGAGTTTGCGCACGAACATTTCATCTTCTTTCGCGATTTTACGAAATATGCACGTTTCAAGTCATTTCGTCGCAAAACATTCTTTGAAACCAAAGCCCTCATCTTAGAACGTCAAAAGGAGTTATATGGTCAAATTTGAAGTGAAAATTTGAAACTATGTTCGCTCACGAACTTTTCATCTTCTTTCGGGATTTTACTAAATATGAACCTTTTGCTTCATTTTCTAGCCAAACGTTCTTCAAAACCAATGCCCTCTTCTGAGAACATGAAAAAGAGTTATATGGTCAAATTTGAAGTGAAAATTTGAAACTAAGTTTGCGCACGAACATCTCATCTTCTTTCGCGATTTTACGAAATATGCACGTTTCAAGTCATTTCGTCGCAAAACATTCTTTGAAACCAAAGCCCTCATCTTAGAACGTCAAAAGGAGTTATATGGTCAAATTTGAAGTGAAAATTTGAAACTATGTTCGCTCACGAACTTTTCATCTTCTTTCGGGATTTTACTAAATATGAACATTTTGCTTCATTTTCTCGCAAAACATTCTTCAAAACCAACGCCCTCTTCTTAGAACATGAAAAAGAGTTATATGTTAAAATTTGAAGTAAAAATTTGAAATTAAGTTCGCGCACGAACTTTTCATCTTCTTTCGGGATTTTACTAAATATGAACATTTTGCTTCATTTTCTCGCAAAACATTCTTTAAAACCAAAGCCCTCATCTTAGAACATCAAAAATAGTTATATGGTAAAATTTAAAGTGAAAATTTGAAACAAAGTTCGCGCACGAACTTTTCATCTTCTTTCGGGATTTTACTAAATATGAACCGTTTGCTTCATTTTCTCGCAAAACACTCTTCAAAACCAACGCCCTCTTCTTAGAACATGTAAAAGAGTTATAAGGTAAAATTTGTAGTGAAAATTTGAAACTAAGTTCGCGCACGAACTTTTCATCGTCTTTCGGGATTTTACTAAATATCAATCTTTTGCTTCATTTTCTCGCAAAATATTCTTCAAAACCAACGCCCTCTTCTTAGAACATGAAAAAGAGTTACATGGTAAAATTTGAAGTGAAAATTTGAAACTGAGTTTGCGCACGAAATTTTCATCTTCGTTCGCGATTTTACGAAATATGCACGTTTTGAGTCATTTCGTCGCAAAACATTCTTTGAAACCAAAGCCTTCATCTTAAAACATCAAAAGGAGTTATATGGTAAAATTTGAAACTAAGTTCGCGCACGAACTTTTCATCTTCTTTCGGGATTTTACTATATATGAACATTTTGCTTCATTTTCTCGCAAAACATTCTTCAAAACCAACGCCCTCTTCTTAGAACATGAAAAAGAGTTATATGGTAAAATTTGAAGTGAAAATTTGAAACTAAGTTTGCGCACGAACTTTTCATCTTCTTTCAGGATTTTAATAAATATGAACCGTTTGCTTCATTTTCTCGCAAACCATTCTTCAAAACGAACGCCCTCTTTTTAAAACATGAAAAAGAGTTGTATGGTCAAATTTGAAGTGAAAATTTGAAACTAAGTTTGCGCACGAACTTTTCATCTTCTTTCGGGATTTTGCTAAATATGAACCTTTTGCTTCATTTTCTAGCAAAACGTTCTTCAAAACCAACGCCCTCTTCTTAGAACATGAAAAAGAGTTATATGGTCAAATTTAAAAGTGAAAATTTGAAACTAAGTTTGCGCACGAACATCTCATCTTGTTTTGCGATTTTACGAAATATGCACGTTTTAAGTCATTTCGTCGCAAAACATTCTTTGAAACCAAAGCCCTCATCTTAGAACATCAAAAGGAGTTATATGTTAAAATTTAAAGTGAAAATTTGAAAATAAGTTCGCGCACGAACTTTTCATCTTCTTTCGGGATTTTACTAAATATGAACATTTTGCTTCATTTTCTCGCAGAACATTCTTCAAAACCAACGCCCTCTTCTTAGAACATGCAAAAGAGTTATATGTTAAAATTTGAAGTGAAAATTTGAAAATAAGTTCGCGCACTAACTTTTCATCTTCTTTCGGGATTTTTACTAAATATCAACATTTTGTTCATTTTCTCGCAAAATATTCTTTAAAACCAACGCCCTCTTCTTAGAACATGAAAAAGAGTTATTTGGTCAAATTTGTGGAGAAATTTTGAAACTAAGTTCGCCCACGAACTTTTCATCTTCTTCAGGAATTTTACGAAATATGCACTTTTTGCATCATGTCATCGCAAAACATTCTTTAAAACCAAAGCACTCATCTTAGAACTGCAAAAGGAGTTTTATGGTCAAATTTGAAGTGAAAATTGGAAACTAAGTTCGCGCACGAACTTTTCATCTTCTTCCGTGATTTTACTAGATATGAACCATTTGCTTCATTTTCTCGCAAAGCATTCTTCAAAACCAACGACCTCTTCTTAGAATATGAAAAAGAGTTGTATGGTCAAATTTGAAGTGAAAATTTGAAACTGAGTTTGTGCACGAACTTTTTATCTTCTTTCGCGATTTTACGAAATATGAACGTTTTGAGTCATTTCGTCGCAAAACATTCTTTAAAACCAAAGCCCTCATCTTAGAACATCAAAAGGAGTTATATGCTCAAATTTGAAGTGAAAATTTGAAACTAAGTTCGCGCACGAACTTTTCATCTTCTTTCGGGATTTTACTCAATATGAACATTTTGCTTCATTTTCTCGCAAAACATTCTTCAAAACCAACGCCCTCTTCTTAGAACATGAAAAAGAGTTATATGTTAAAATTTGAAGTGAAAATTTGAAAATAAGTTCGCGCACGAACTTTTCATCTTCTTTCGGAATTTTACTAAATATCAATCTTTTGCTTCATTTTCTCGCAAAATATTCTTCAAAACCATTGCCCTCTTCTTAGAACAAGAAAAAAAGTTTTATGGTCAAATTTGAAGTGAAAATTTGAAACTGAGTTTGCGCTCGAAATTTTCATCCTCTTTCGCGATTTTACGAAATATGCACGTTTTGAGTCATTTCGTCGCAAAACATTCTTTAAAACCAAAGCCCTCATCTTAGAACATCAAAAGGAGTTATATGGTAATATTTGAATGGAAAATTTGAAACTAAGTTCGCGCACGAACTTTTCATCTTCTTTCGGGATTTTACTAAATATCAATCTTTTGCTTCATTTTCTCGCAAAATATTCTTCAAAACCATTGCCCTCTTCTTAGAACATGAAAAAGAGTTTTATGGTCAAATTTGAAGTGAAAATTTGAAACTGAGTTTGCGCACGTAATTTTCATCTTCTTTCGCGATTTTACGAAATATGCACGTTTTAAGTCATTTCGTCGCAAAACATTCTTTGGAACCAAAGCCCTCATCTTAGAACATCAAAAGGAGTTATATGGTCAAATTTGAAGTGAAAATTTGAAACTATGTTTGCGCACGAACTTTTCATCTTCTTTCGGGATTCTACTAAATATGAAGATTTTGCTTCATTTTCTCGCAAAACGTTCTTCAAAACCAACGCCCTCTTCTTAGAACATGAAAAAGAGTTATTTGTTAAAATTTGAAGTGAAAATTTGAAACTAAGTTCGCGCACGAACTTTTCATCTTCTGTCGGGATTTTACTAAATATGAACATTTTGCTTCATTTTCTCGCAAAACATTCTTCAAAACCAACGCCCTCTTCTTAGAACATGAAAAAGAGTTATATGTTAAAATTTGAAGTGAAAATTTGTAAATAAGTTCGCGTACGAACTTTTCATCTTCTTTCGGGATTTTACTAAATATCAATCTTTTGCTTCATTTTCTCGCAAAATATTCTTCAAAACCATTGCCCTCTTCTTAGAACATGAAAATGAGTTTTATGGTCAAATTTGAAGTGAAAATTTGAAAATGAGTTTGCGCACGAAATTTTCATCTTCTTTCGCGATTTTACGAAATATGCACGTTTTGAGTCATTTCGTCGCAAAACATTCTTTAAAACCAAAGCCCTCATCTTAGAACATCAAAAGGAGTTATATGGTAAAATTTTAAACTAAGTTCGCGCTCGAACTTTTCATCTTCTTTCGGGATTTTACTAAATATGAACCGTTTGCTTCATTTTCTCGCAAAACATTCTTCAAAACCAACGCGCTCTTCTTAAAACATTAAAAAGAGTTATATGGTGAAATTTGAGGTGAAATTTTGAAACTAAGTTCGTCCAAGAACTTTTCATCTTCTTTCGAGATTTTACTAAATATCAATCTTTTCCTTCATTTTCTCGCAAAATATTCTTCAAAACCAACGCCCTCTTCTTAGAACAGGAAAAAGAGTTATATGGTCAAATTTGAGGTGGAATTTTGAAACTAAGTTCGCCCAAGAACTTTTCATCTTCTTTAGGAATTTTACGAAATATGCAATTGTTGCTTTATTTTCTCGCAAAACATTCTTCAAAACCAAAGCACTCATCTTAGAAGATCAAAAGGAGTTATATGGTCAAATTTGAAGAGAAAATTTGAAACTAAGTTCGCGCACGAACTTTTCATCTTCTTTCGGGATTTTACTAAATATGAACCTATTACTTCATTTTCTCACAAAACATTCTTCAAAACCAACGCCCTTTTCTTAGAACATGAAAAAGAGTTATACGTTAAAATTTGAAGTGAAAATTTGAAACTAAGTTCGCGCACGAACTTTTCATCTTCTTTCGGGATTTTACTAAATATGAACCTATTACTTCATTTTCTCACAAAACATTCTTCAAAACCAACGCCCTTTTCTTAGAACATGAAAAAGAGTTATACGTTAAAATTTGAAGTGAAAATTTGAAACTAAGTTCGCGCACGAGCTTTTCATCTTCTTTTGGGATTTTACTAAATATGAACCGTTTGCTTCATTTTCTCGCAAAACATTCTTCAAAACCAACGCCCTCTTCTTAGAACATGAAAAAGAGTTAAATGTTAAAATTTGAAGTGAAAATTTGAAACTAAGTTCGCGCACGAGCTTTTCATCTTCTGTCGGGATTTTACTAAATATGAACATTTTGCTTCATTTTCTCGCAAAACATTCTTCAAAATCAATGCTCTCTTCTTAGAACATGAAAAAGAGTTATATGTTAAAATTTGAAGTGAAAATTTGACAATAAGTTCGCGCACGAACTTTTCATCTTCTTTCGGGATTTTACTAAATATCAACATTTTGCTTCATTTTCTCGCAAAATATTCTTCAAAACCAACGCCCTCTTCTTAGAACAGGAAAAAGAGTTATATGGTCAAATTTGAGGTGGAATTTTGAAACTAAGTTCGCCCAAGAACTTTTCATCTTCTTTAGGAATTTTACGAAATATGCAATTGTTGCTTTATTTTCTCGCAAAACATTCTTCAAAACCAAAGCACTCATCTTAGAAGATCAAAAGGAGTTATATGGTCAAATTTGAAGAGAAAATTTGAAACTAAGTTCGCGCACGAACTTTTCATCTTCTTTCGGGATTTTACTAAATATGAACCTTTTGATTCATTTTCTCGCAAAACATTCTTCAAAACCAACGCCCTCTTCTTAGAACATGAAAAAGAGTTATATGTTAAAATTTGAAGTGAAAATTAGAAAATAAGTTCGCGCACGAACTTTTCATCTTCTTTCGGGATTTTACTAAATATCAACCTTTTGCTTCATTATCTCGCAAAATATTCTTCAAAACCAACCCCCTCTTTTTTAGAACGTGAAAAAGAGTTATATGGTCAAATTTAAGGAGACATTTTGAAAATAAGTTCGCCCACGAACTTTTCATCTTCTTCAGGAATTTTACGAAATATGCACTTTTTGCATCATGTCATCGCAAAACATTCTTTAAAACCAAAGCACTCGTCTTAGAACTGCAAAAGGAGTTTTATGGTCAAATTTGAAGTGAAAATTTGAAACTAAGTTAGCGCACAAACTTTTCATCTTCTTTCGGGATTTTACTAAATATCAACCTTTTGCTTCATTTTTTCGTAAAATATTCTTCTAAACCAACGCCCTCTTCTTAGAACATGAAAAAGAGTTATATGGTCAAATTTGAGGAGAAATTTTGAAACTAAGTTTGCGCACGAACTTTTAATCTTTTTCGCGATTTTACGAAATATGAACGTTTTGAGTTATTTCCTCGCAAAACATTCATTAAAACCAAAGCCCTCATATTAGAACATCAAAAGGAGTTATATGGTAAAATTTGAAGTGAAAATTTGAAACTAAGTTCACGCACGAACTTTTCATCTTCTTTCGGGATTTAACTAAATATGAACCGTTTGCTTCATTTTCTCGCAAAACATTCTTCAAAACCAACGCCCTCTTCTTAGAACATGAAAAAGAGTTATAAGGTAAAATTTGAAGTGAAAATTTGAAAATAAGTTCGCGGACGAACTTTTCATCTTCTTTCAGGATTTTACAAAATATCAATATTTTGCTTCATTTTCTCGCAAAATATTCTTCAAAACCAACGCCCTCTTTTTAGAACATGAAAAAGAGTTTTATGGTCAAATTTGAAGTGAAAATTTGAAACTGAGTTTGCGCACGAACTTTTCATCTTCTTTCGCGATTTTAAGAATTATGCACGTTTTGAGTCATTTCGTCGCAAAACATTCTTTCAAACTAAAGCCCTCATCTTAGAACATCAAAAGGAGTTATATGGTCAAATTTGAAATGAAAATTTGAAACTAAGTTCGCGCACGAACTTTTCATCTTCTTTCGGGATTTTACTAAATATGAACCGTTTACTTCATTTTCTCGCAAAACATTCTTCAAAACCAACGCCCTCTTCTTAGAACATGAAAAAGAGTTATATGGTCAAATTTGAAGTGAAAATTTGAAATCAAGTTTGCGCGCACAAACTTCTAATCTTCTTTCGCGATTTTACAAAATATGCATGTTTTAAGTCATTTCGTCGCAAAACATTCTTTGAAACCAAAGCCCTCATCTTAGAACATCAAAGGGAGTTATACGGTCAAATTTGAAGTGAAAATTTGAAACTAAGTTTGCGCACGAACTTTTTATCTTCTTTCGGGATTCTACTAAATTTGAAGATTTTGCATCATTTTCTCGCAAAACGTTCTTCAAAACCAACGCCCTCTTCTTAGAACATGAAAAATAATTATATGTTAAAATTTGAAGTGAAAAATTGAAACTAAGTTCGCGCACGAACTTTTCATCTTCTGTCGGGATTTTACTAAATATGAACATTTTGCTTCATTTTCTCGCAAAACATTCTTCAAAATCAACGCCCTCTTCTTAGAACATGAAAAAGAGTTATATGTTAAAATTTGAAGTGAAAATTTGAAAATAAGTTCGCGCACGAACTTTTCATCTTTTTTCGGGATTTTACTAAATATCAACATTTTGCTTCATTTTCTCGCAAAATATTCTTCAAAACCAACGCCCTCTTCTTAGAACATGAAAAAGAGTTATATGGTCAAATTTGAGGTGGAATTTTGAAACTAAGTTCGCCCAAGAACTTTTCATCTTCTTTAGGAATTTTACGAAATATGCAATTGTTGCTTCATTTTCTCGCAAAACATTCTTCAAAACCAAAGCACTTATCTTAGAACACCAAAAGGAGTTATATGGTCAAATTTGAAGAGAAAATTTGAAACTAAGTTCGCGCACGAACTTTTCATCTTCTTTCGGGATTTTACTAAATATGAACCTTTTACTTCATTTTCTCGCGAAATATTGTTCAAAACCAAAGCCCTTTTCTTAGAACGTGAAAAAGAGTTATATATCAAAATTTGAAGTGAAAATTTGAAAATAAGTTCGCGCACGAACTTTTCATCTTCTTTCGATATTTTACTAAATATCAACCTTTTGCTTCATTTTCTCGCAAAATATTCTTCAAAACCAACGCCCTCTTTTTGAGAACGTGAAAAAGAGTTATATGGTCAAATTTGAGGAGAAATTTTGAAACTAAGTTCGCCCACGAACTTTTCATCTTCTTCAGGAATTTTACGAAATATGCACTTTTTGCATCATGTCATAGCAAAACATTCTTTAAAACCGAAGCACTCGTCTTAGAACTGCAAAAGGAGTTTTATGGTCAAATTTGAAGTGAAAATTTGAAACTAAGTTAGCGCACGAACTTTTCATCTTCTTTCGGGATTTTACTAAATATCGACCTTTTGCTTCATTTTTTCGCAAAATATTCTTCAAAACCAACGCCCTCTTCTTAGAACATGAAAAAGAGTTATATGGTCAAATTTGAGGAGAAATTTCGAAACTAAGTTTGTGCACGAACTTTTAATTTTTTTTCGCGATTTTACGAAATATGAACGTTTTGAGTTATTTCCTCGCAAAACATTCATTAAAACCAAAGCCCTCATATTAGAACATCAAAAGGAGTTATATGGTAAAATTTGAAGTGAAAATTTGAAACTAAGTTCACGCACGAACTTTTCATCTTCTTTCGGGATTTAACTAAATATGAACCGTTTGCTTCATTTTCTCGCAAAACATTCTTCAAAACCAACGCCCTCTTCTTAGAACATGAAAAAGAGTTATAAGGTAAAATTTGAAGTGAAAATTTGAAAATAAGTTCACGCACGAACTTTTCATCTTCTTTCGGGATTTTACTAAATGTCAATCTTTTGCTTCATTTTCTCGCAAAATATTCTTCAAAACCAACGCCCTCTTCTTAGAGCATGAAAAAGAGTTATATGGTCAAATTTGAAGTGAAAATTTGAAACTAAGTTCGCGCACGAATTTTTCATCTTCTTTCGGGATTTTACTAAATATGAACCTTTTGCTTCATTTTCTCGCAAAATATTCTTCAAAACCAACGCCCTCTTCTTAGTACATGAAAAAGAGTTATATGGTCAAATTTGAAGTGAAAATTTGAAACTAAGTTTGCGCACGAATATCTCATCTTCTTTCGCGATTTTACGAAATATGCACGTTTTAAGTCATTTCGTCGCAAAACATTCTTTGAAACCAAAGCCCTCATCTTAGAACATCAAAAGGAGTTATATGGAAAAATTTGAAGTGAAAATTTGAAACTAAGTTCGCGCACGAACTTTTCATCTTCTTTCGGGATTTTACTAAATATGAACCTTTTGCTTCATTTTCTAGCAAAACGTTCTTCAAAACCAACGCCCTCTTCTTAGAACATGAAAAAGAGTTATATGGTCAAATTTGAAGTGAAAATTTGAAACTAAGTTTGTGCACGAATATCTCATCTTCTTTCGCGATTTTACGAAATATGCACGTTTTAAGTCATTTCGTCGCAAAACATTCTTTGAAACCAAAGCCCTCATCTTAGAACATCAAAAGGAGTTATATGGTCAAATTTGAAGTAAAAATTTGAAACTATGTTCCCGCACGAACTTTTCATCTTCTTTCGGAATTTTACTAAATATGAACATTTTGCTTCATTTTCTCGCAAAACATTTTTTAAAACCGACGCCCTCTTCTTAGAACATGAAAAACAGTTATATGTTAAAATTTGAAGTGAAAATTTGAAACTAAGTTCGCGCACGAACTTTTCATCTTCTTTCGGGATTTTACTAAATATGAACCTTTTGATTCATTTTCTCGCAAAACATTCTTCAAAACCAACGCCCTCTTCTTAGAACATGAAAAAGAGTTATATGTTAAAATTTGAAGTGAAAATTTGAAAATAAGTTCGCGCACGAACTTTTCATCTTCTTTCGGGATTTTACTAAATATCAACATTTTGGTTCATTTTCTCGCAAAATATTCTTCAAAACCAATGCCCTCTTCTTAGAACATGAAAAAGAGTTATATGGTCAAATTTGAAGTCAAAAATTGAAACTGAGTTCGCGCACGAACTTTTCATCTTCTTCAGGAATTTTACGAAATATGCACTTTTTGCATCATGTCATCGCAAAACATTCTTTAAAACCAAAGCACTCGTATTAGAACTGCAAAAGGAGTTTTATGGTCAAATTTGAAGTGAAAATTTGAAACTATGTAAGCCCACAAACTTTTCATCTTCTTTCGGGATTTTACTAGATATGAACCATTTGCTTCATTTTCTCGCAAAGCATTCTTCAAAACCAACTACCTCTTCTTAGAATATGAAAAAGAGTTGTATGGTCAAATTTGAAGTGAAAATTTGAAACTGAGTTTGGGCACAAACTTTTCATGTTCTTTCGCGATTTTACGAAATATGAACGTTTTGAGTCATTTCGTCGCAAAACATTCTTTAAAACCAAAGCCCTCATTTTAGAACATCAAAAGGAGTTATATGGTAAAATTTGAAGTAAAAATTTGAAACTAAGTTCGCGCACGAACTTTTCATCTTCTTACGGGATTTTACTAAATATGAATCGTTTGCTTCATTTTCTCGCAAAACATTCTTCAAAACCAACGCCCTCTTCTTAGAACATGAAAAAGAGTGATAAGGTAAAATTTGAAGTGAAAATTTGAAACTAAATTCGCCCAAGAACTTTTCATCTTCTTTAGGAATTTTACGAAATATGCAATTGTTGCTTCATTTTCTCGCAAAACATTCTTCAAAACCAAAGCACTCATCTTAGAACATCAAAAGGAGTTATATGGTCAAATTTGAAGAGAAAATTTGAAACTAAGTTCGCGCACGAACTTTTCATCTTCTTTCGGGATTTTACTAAATATGAACCTTTTACTTCATTTTCTCGCGAAATATTGTTCAAAACCAACGCCCTTTTCTTAGAACATGAAAAAGAGTTATATGTCAAAATTTGAAGTTAAAATTGGAAAATAAGTTCGCGCACGAACTTTTCATCTTCTTTCGGGATTTTACTAAATATCAATCGTTTGCTTCATTTTCTCGCAAAACATTCTTCAAAACCAACGCCCTCTTCTTAGAACATGAAAAAGAGTGATAAGGTAAAATTTGAAGTGAAAATTTGAAACTAAATTCGCCCAAGAACTTTTCATCTTCTTTAGGAATTTTACGAAATATGCAATTGTTGCTTCATTTTCTCGCAAAACATTCTTCAAAACCAAAGCCCTCATATTAGAACATCAAAAGGAGTTATATGGTAAAATTTGAAGTGAAAATTTGAAACTAAGTTCACGCACGAACTTTTCATCTTCTTTCGGGATTTAACTAAATATGAACCGTTTGCTTCATTTTCTCGCAAAACATTCTTCAAAACCAACGCCCTCTTCTTAGAACATGAAAAAGAGTTATAAGGTAAAATTTGAAGTGAAAATTTGAAAATAAGTTCGCGCACGAACTTTTCATCTTCTTTCGGGATTTTACTAAATATCAATCTTTTGCTTCATTTTCTCGCAAAATATTCTTCAAAACCAACGCCCTCTTCTTAGAGCATGAAAAAGAGTTATATGGTCAAATTTGAAGTGAAAATTTGAAACTAAGTTCGCGCACGAATTTTTCATCTTCTTTCGGGATTTTACTAAATATGAACCTTTTGCTTCATTTTCTCGCAAAATATTCTTCAAAACCAACGCCCTCTTCTTAGTACATGAAAAAGAGTTATATGGTCAAATTTGAAGTGAAAATTTGAAACTAAGTTTGCGCACGAATATCTCATCTTCTTTCGCGATTTTACGAAATATGCACGTTTTAAGTCATTTCGTCGCAAAACATTCTTTGAAACCAAAGCCCTCATCTTAGAACATCAAAAGGAGTTATATGGAAAAATTTGAAGTGAAAATTTGAAACTAAGTTCGCGCACGAACTTTTCATCTTCTTTCGGGATTTTACTAAATATGAACCTTTTGCTTCATTTTCTAGCAAAACGTTCTTCAAAACCAACGCCCTCTTCTTAGAACATGAAAAAGAGTTATATGGTCAAATTTGAAGTGAAAATTTGAAACTAAGTTTGCGCACGAATATCTCATCTTCTTTCGCGATTTTACGAAATATGCACGTTTTAAGTCATTTCGTCGCAAAACATTCTTTGAAACCAAAGCCCTCATCTTAGAACATCAAAAGGAGTTATATGGTCAAATTTGAAGTAAAAATTTGAAACTATGTTCCCGCACGAACTTTTCATCTTCTTTCGGAATTTTACTAAATATGAACATTTTGCTTCATTTTCTCGCAAAACATTTTTTAAAACCGACGCCCTCTTCTTAGAACATGAAAAACAGTTATATGTTAAAATTTGAAGTGAAAATTTGAAACTAAGTTCGCGCACGAACTTTTCATCTTCTTTCGGGATTTTACTAAATATGAACCTTTTGATTCATTTTCTCGCAAAACATTCTTCAAAACCAACGCCCTCTTCTTAGAACATGAAAAAGAGTTATATGTTAAAATTTGAAGTGAAAATTTGAAAATAAGTTCGCGCACGAACTTTTCATCTTCTTTCGGGATTTTACTAAATATCAACATTTTGGTTCATTTTCTCGCAAAATATTCTTCAAAACCAATGCCCTCTTCTTAGAACATGAAAAAGAGTTATATGGTCAAATTTGAAGTCAAAAATTGAAACTGAGTTCGCGCACGAACTTTTCATCTTCTTCAGGAATTTTACGAAATATGCACTTTTTGCATCATGTCATCGCAAAACATTCTTTAAAACCAAAGCACTCGTATTAGAACTGCAAAAGGAGTTTTATGGTCAAATTTGAAGTGAAAATTTGAAACTATGTAAGCCCACAAACTTTTCATCTTCTTTCGGGATTTTACTAGATATGAACCATTTGCTTCATTTTCTCGCAAAGCATTCTTCAAAACCAACTACCTCTTCTTAGAATATGAAAAAGAGTTGTATGGTCAAATTTGAAGTGAAAATTTGAAACTGAGTTTGGGCACAAACTTTTCATGTTCTTTCGCGATTTTACGAAATATGAACGTTTTGAGTCATTTCGTCGCAAAACATTCTTTAAAACCAAAGCCCTCATTTTAGAACATCAAAAGGAGTTATATGGTAAAATTTGAAGTAAAAATTTGAAACTAAGTTCGCGCACGAACTTTTCATCTTCTTACGGGATTTTACTAAATATGAATCGTTTGCTTCATTTTCTTGCAAAACATTCTTCAAAACCAACGCCCTCTTCTTAGAACATGAAAAAGAGTGATAAGGTAAAATTTGAAGTGAAAATTTGAAACTAAATTCGCCCAAGAACTTTTCATCTTCTTTAGGAATTTTACGAAATATGCAATTGTTGCTTCATTTTCTCGCAAAACATTCTTCAAAACCAAAGCACTCATCTTAGAACATCAAAAGGAGTTATATGGTCAAATTTGAAGAGAAAATTTGAAACTAAGTTCGCGCACGAACTTTTCATCTTCTTTCGGGATTTTACTAAATATGAACCTTTTACTTCATTTTCTCGCGAAATATTGTTCAAAACCAACGCCCTTTTCTTAGAACATGAAAAAGAGTTATATGTCAAAATTTGAAGTGAAAATTTGAAAATAAGTTCGCGCACGAACTTTTCATCTTCTTTCGGGATTTTACTAAATATCAATCTTTTGCTTCATTTTCTCGCAAAATATTCTTCAAAACCAACGCCCTCTTTTTTAGAACGTGAAAAAGAGTTATATGGTCAAATTTGAGGAGAAATTTTGAAACTAAGTTCGCCCACGAACTTTTCATCTTCTTCAGGAATTTTACGAAATATGCACTTTTTGCATCATGTCATCGCAAAACATTCTTTAAAACCAAAGCACTCGTCTTAGAACTGCAAAAGGAGTTTTATGGTCAAATTTGAAGTGAAAATTTGAAACTAAGTTAGCGCACGAACATTTCATCTTCTTTCGGGATTTTACTAAATATCAACATTTTGCTTCATTTTTTCGCAAAATATTCTTCAAAACCAACGCCCTCTTCTTAGAACATGAAAAAGAGTTATATGGTCAAATTTGAGGAGAAATTTCGAAACTAAGTTTGTGCACGAACTTTTAATTTTTTTTTCGCGATTTTACGAAATATGAACGTTTTGAGTTATTTCCTCGCAAAACATTCATTAAAACCAAAGCCCTCATATTAGAATATCAAAAGGAGTTATATGGTAAAATTTGAAGTGAAAAATTGAAACTATGTTCGCGCACGAACTTTTCATCTTCTTTCGGGATTTTACTAAATATGAACATTTTGCTTCATTTTCTCGCAAAACATTCTTCAAAACTAACGCCCTCTTCTTAGAACATGAAAAATAGTTATATGTTAAAATTTCAAGTGAAAATTTGAAACTAAGTTCGCGCACGAACTTTTCATCTTCTTTCGGGATTTTACTAAATATGAACATTTTGCTTCATTTTCTCTCAAAACATTCTTCAAAACCAACGCCCTCTTCTTAGATCATGAAAAAGAGTTATATGATAAAATTTGAATTGAAAATTTGAAAATAAGTTCGTGCACGAACTTTTCATCTTCTTTCGGGATTTTACTAAATATCAACATTTTGCTTCATTTTCTCGCAAAATATTCTTCAAAACCAACGCCCTCTTCTTAGAACATGAAAAAGAGTTATATGGTCAAATTTGAGGAGAAATTTTGAAACTAAGTTCGCCCACGAACTTTCATCTTCTTCAGGAATTTTACGAAATATGCACTTTTTGCATCATGTCATCGCAAAACATTCTTTAAAACCAAAGCACTCGTCTTAGAACTGCAAAAGGAGTTTTATGGTCAAATTTGAAGTGAAAATTTGAAACTAAGTTAGCGCACGAACATTTCATCTTCTTTCGGGATTTTACTAAATATCAACATTTTGCTTCATTTTTTCGCAAAATATTCTTCAAAACCAACGCCCTCTTCTTAGAACATGAAAAAGAGTTATATGGTCAAATTTGAGGAGAAATTTCGAAACTAAGTTCGCCCACGAACTTTTCATCTTCTTTAGGAATTTTACGAAATATGCACTTTTTGCATCATGTCATCTCAAAACATTCTTTAAAACCAAAGCACTCGTCTTTGAACTGCAAAAGGAGTTTTATGGTCAAATTTGAAGTGAAAATTTGAAACTAAGTTCGCGCACGAACTTTTCATCTTCTTTCGTAATTTTACTGGATAAGAACCATTTGTTTCATTTTCTCGCAAAGCATTCTTCAAAACCAACGACCTCTTCTTAGAATATGAAAAAGAGTTGTATGGTCAAATTTGAAGTGAAAATTTGAAACTGAGTTTGCGCACGAACTTTTCATCTTCTTTCGCGATTTTACGAAATATGAACGTTTTGAGTCATTTCCTCGCAAAACATTCTTTAAAACTAAAGCCCTCATCTTAGAACATCAAAAGGAGTTATATGGTAAAATTTGAAGTGAAAATTTGAAAATAAGTTCGCGCACGAACTTTTCGTCTTCTTTCGTGATTTTACTAAATATCAATCTTTTGCTTCATTTTCTCGCAAAACATTCTTCAAAACCAACTCCCTCTTCTTAGAACATGAAAAAAAGTTATATGGTCAAATTTGAAGTGAAAATTTGAAACTAAGTTCGCACACGAACTTTTCATCTTCTTTCCGGATTTTACTAAATACGAACATTTTGCTTCATTTTCTCGCCAAACATTCTTCAAAACCAACGACCTCTTCTTAGAATATGAAAAAGAGTTGTGTGGTCAAATTTGAAGTGAAATTTTGAAACTGAGTTTGCGCACGAACTTTTCATCTTTTTTCCCGATTTTACGAAATGTGCACGTGTTGAGTCATTTCGTCGCAAAACATTCTTTCAAACCAAAGCCCTCATCTTAGAACATCAAAAGGAGTTATATGGTCAAATTTGAAGTGAAAATTTGAAACTAAGTTCGCGCACGAACTTTTCATCTTCTTTCGGGATTTTACTAAATATGAACATTTTGCTTCATTTTCTAGCAAAACGTTCTTCAAAACCAACGCCCTCTTCTTAGAACATGAAAAAGAGTAATATGGTAAAATTTGAAGTGAAAATTTGAAACTAAGTTTGCGCTCGAACTTCTCATCTTCTTTCGCGATTTTACGAAATATGCACGTTTTAACTCATTTCATCGCAAAACATTCTTTGAAACCAAAGCCCTCATCTTAGAACATCAAAAGGAGTTCTATGGTCAAATTTCAAGTGAAAATTTGAAACTATGTTCGCGCACGAACTTTTCATCTTCTTTCGGGATTTTACTAAATATGAACATTTTGCTTCATTTTCTCGCAAAACATTCTTCAAAACTAACGCCCTCTTCTTAGAACATGAAAAATAGTTATATGTTAAAATTTCAAGTGAAAATTTGAAACTAAGTTCGCGCACGAACTTTTCATGTTCTTTCGGGATTTTACTAAATATGAACATTTTGCTTCATTTTCTCTCAAAACATTCTTCAAAATCAACGCCCTCTTCTTAGATCATGAAAAAGAGTTATATGATAAAATTTGAATTGAAAATTTGAAAATAAGTTCGCGCACGAACTTTTCATCTTCTTTCGGGATTTTACTAAATATCAACATTTTGCTTCATTTTCTCGCAAAATATTCTTCAAAACCAACGCCCTCTTCTTAGAACATGAAAAAGAGTTATATGGTCAAATTTGAGGAGAAATTTTGAAACTAAGTTCGCCCACGAACTTTTCATCTTCTTCAGGAATTTTACGAAATATGCACTTTTTGCATCATGTCATCGCAAAACATTCTTTAAAACCAAAGCACTCGTCTTAGAACTGCAAAAGGAGTTTTATGGTCAATTTTGAAGTGAAAATTTGAAACTAAGTTCGCGCACGAACTTTTCTTCTTCTTTCGGGATTTTACTAAATATCAACCTTTTAGTTCATTTTCTCGCAAAATATTCTTCAAAATCAACGCCCACTTCTTAGAACATGAAAAAGATTATATGGTCAAATTTGAGGAGAAATTTTGAAACTAAGTTCGCCCACGAACTTTTCATCTTCTTTAAGAATTTTACGAAATATGCACTTTTTGCATCATGTCATCGCAAAACATTCTTTAATACCAAAGCACTCGTCTTTGAACTGCAAAAGGAGTTTTATGGTCAAATTTGAAGTGAAAATTTGAAACTAAGTTCGCGCACGAACTTTTCATCTTCTTTCGTGATTTTACTGGATAAGAACCATTTGTTTCATTTTCTCGCAAAGCATTCTTCAAAACCAACTACCTCTTCTTAGAATATGAAAAAGAGTTGTATGGTCAAATTTGAAGTGAAAATTTGAAACTGAGTTTGCGCACGAACTTTTCATCTTCTTTCGCGATTCTACGAAATATGAACGTTTTGAGTCATTTCCTCGCAAAACATTCTTTAAAACCAAAGCCCTCATCTTAGAACATCAAAAGGAGTTATATGTTAAAATTTGAAGTGAAAATTTGAAAATAAGTTCGCGCACGAACTTTTCATCTTCTTTCGTGATTTTACTAAATATCAATCTTTTGCATCATTTTCTCGCAAAACATTCTTCAAAACCAACACCCTCTTCTTAGAACATGAAAAAGAGTTATAAGGTAAAATTTGAAGTGAAAATTTGAAACTAAGTTCGCGCACGAACTTTTCATCTTCTTTCGCGATTTTACTAAATGTCAATCTTTTGCTTCATTTTCTCGCAAAATATTCTTCAAAACCAATGCCCTCTTCTTAGAACAAGAAAAAGAGTTGTATGATCAAATTTGAAGTGAAAATTTGAAACTGAGTTTGCGCACGAACTTTTCATCTTCTTTCGCGATTTTACGAAATATGAACGTTTTGAATCATTTCGTCGCAAAACATTCATTAAAACCAAAGCCCTCATCTTAGAACATCAAAAGGAGTTATATGGTAAAATTTGAAGTGAAAATTTGAAACTAAGTTCGCGCATGAACTTTTCATCTTCTATCGGGATTTTACTAAATATGAACTGTTTACTTCATTTTCTCGCAAAACATTCTTTGAAACCAAAGCCCTCATCTTAGAACATCAAAAGGAGTTCTATGGTCAAATTTGAAGTGAAAATTTGAAACTATGTTCGCGCACGAACTTTTCATCTTCTTTCGGGATTTTACAAAATATGAACATTTTGCTTCATTTTCTCGCAAAACATTTTTCAAAACCAACGCCCTCTTCTTAGAACATGAAAAAGAGTTATATGTTAAAATTTGAATTGAAAATTTGAAAATAAGTTCGCGCACGAACTTTTCCACTTCTTTCGGGATTTTACTAAATATCAACCTTTTGCTTCATTTCCTCGCAAAACATTCTTCAAAACCAACTCCCTCTTCTTAGAACATGAAAAAGAGTTATATGGTCAAATTTGAAGTGAAAATTTGAAACTAAGTTCGCGCACGAACTTTTCATCTTCTTTCCGGATTTTACTAAATACGAACATTTTGCTTCATTTTCTCGCAAAACATTCTTCAAAACCAACGACCTCTTCTTAGAATATGAAAAAGAGTTGTGTGGTCAAATTTGAAGTGAAATTTTGAAACTGAGTTTGCGCACGAACTTTTCATCTTTTTTCGCGATTTTACGAAATGTGCACGTGTTGAGTCATTTCGTCGCAAAACATTCTTTAAAACCAAAGCCCTCATCTTAGAACATCAAAAGGAGTTATATGGTCAAATTTAAAGTGCAAATTTGAAACTAAGTTCGCGCACGAACTTTTCGTATTCTTTCGGGATTTTACTAAATATGAACCTTTTGCTTCATTTTCTCGCAAAATATTCTTCAAAACCAACGCCCTCTTCTTAGAACATGAAAAATAGTTATATGTTAAAATTTCAAGTGAAAATTTGTTACTAAGTTCGCGCACGAACTTTTCATCTTTTTTCGGGATTTTACTAAATATGAACATTTTGCTTCATTTTCTCGCAAAACATTCTTCAAAACCAACGCCCTCTTCTTAGAACATGAAAAAGAGTTATATGTTAAAATTTGAATTGAAAATTTGAAAATAAGTTCGCGCACGAACGTTTCATCTTCTTTCGGGATTTAATTAAATATCAACCTTTTGCTTCATTTCCTCGCAAAACATTCTTCAAAACCAACTCCCTCTTCTTAGAACATGAAAAAGAGTTATATGGTCAAATTTGAAGTGAAAATTTGAAACTAAGTTCGCGCACGAACTTTTCATCTTCTTTCACGATTTTACTAAATACGAACCTTTTGCTTCATTTTCTCGCAAAACCTTCTTCAAAACCAACGACCTCTTCTTAGAATATGAAAAAGAGTTGTGTGGTCAAATTTGAAATGAAATTTTGAAACTGAGTTTGCGCACGAACTTTTCATCTTTTTTCGCGATTTTACGAAATGTGCACGTGTTGAGTCATTTCGTCGCAAAACATTCTTTAAAACCAAAGCCCTCATCTTAGAACATCAAAAGGAGTTATATGGTCAAATTTGAAGTGCAAATTTGAAACTAAGTTCGCGCACGAACTTTTCATCTTCTTTCGGGATATTACTAAATATGAACCTTTTGCTTCATTTTCTCGCAAAACATTCTTCAAAACCAACGCCCTCTTCTTAGAACATGAAAAAGAGTTATATAGTCGAATTTGAAGTGAAAATTTAAAAATAAGTTCGCGCATGAACTTTTTATCTTCTTTCGGGATTTTCCTAAATATGAACTTTTTGCTTCATTTTCTCGCAAAACATTTTTCAAAATCAACGCCCTCTTCTTAGAACATGAAAAAAAGTTATATGGTCAAATTTGAAGTGAAATTTTGAAACTGAGTTTGCGCAAGAACTATTCATCTTTTTTCGCGATTTTACGAAATGTGCACGTTTTGAGTCATTTCGTCTCAAAACATTCTTTAAAACCAAAGCCCTCATCTTAGAACATCAAAAGGAGTTATATGGTCAAATTTGAAGTGCAAATTTGAAACTAAGTTCGCGCACGAACTTTTCATTTCTTTCGGGATTTTACTAAATATAAACCATTTGCTTCATTTTCTCGCAAAAAATTCTTCAAAACCAACGCCCTCTTCTTAGAACATGAAAAAGAGTTCTATTGTCGAATTTGAAGTGAAAATTTAAAAATAATTTCGAGCATGAACTTTTCATCTTCTTTCGGGATTTTCCTAAATATGAACCTTTTGCTTCATTTTCTCGGAAAACATTCTTCAAAACTAACGCCCTCTTCTTAGAACATGAAAAAGAGCTATATGGTCAAATTTGAATCTGAGTTTGCGCCCAAACCTTTTATCTTCTTTCGCGATTTTACGAAATATGCACATTTTGAGTCATTTCGTTGCAAAACATTCTTTAAAACCAAAGCCCTCATCTTAGAACATCAAAATGAGTTATATGGTAAAATTTGAAGTGAAAATGTGAAACTAAGTTCGCGCACGAACTTTTCATCTTCTTTCGGGATTTTACTAAATATCAATCTTTTGCTTCATTTTCTCGCAAAACCTTCTTCAAAACCAAAGCCCTCTTCTTAGAACATGAAAAAGAGTTATATGGTCGAATTTGAAGTGAAATTTTAAAAATAAGTTCGCGCACGAACTTCTCATCTTCTTTCGGGATTTTCCTAAATATGAACTTTTTGCTTCATTTTCTCGCAAAACATTCTTCAAAACCAACGTCCTCTTCTTAGAACATGAAAAGGAGTTATGTGGTCCAATTTGAAGTGAAAATTTGAAACTGAGTTTGCGCACGAACTTTTCATCTTCTTTCGGGATTTTACTAAATATCAACATTTTGCTTCATTTTCTCGCAAAACATTCTTCAAAACCATCGCCCTCTTCTTAGAACATGAAAAAGAGTTATATGGTCGAATTTGAAGTGAAATTTTGAAACTGAGTTTAAGCACGAACTTTTCATCTTTTATCGCGATTTTACGAAATGTGCACGTTTTGAGTCATTTCGTCTCAAAACATTCTTTAAAACCAAAGCCCTCATCTTAGAACATCAAAAGGAACTATATGGTCAAATATGAAGTGCAAATTTGAAAGTAAGTTCGCGCACGAACTTTTCATCTTCTTTCGGGATTTATTAAATATGAACCTTTTGCTTCATTTTCTCGCAAAACATTCTTCAAAACCAACGCCCTCTTCTTAGAACATAAAAAAGAGTTATATGGTCGAATTTGAAGTGAAAATTTTAAACTGAGTTTGCGCACGAACATTTCATCTTGTTTCGCGATGTTACGAAATATGCTCATTTTGAGTCATTTCGTCGCAAAACATTCTTCAAAACCAACTCCCTCTTCTTAGAACATGAAAAAGAGTTATATGGTCAAATTTGAAGTGAAAATTTGAAACTAAGTTCGCGCATGAACTTTTTTTCTTCTTTCGGGATTTTCCTAAATATGAACTTTTTGCTTCATTTTCTCGCAAAACATTCTTCAAAACCAACGCCCTCTTCTTAGAACATGAAAAAGAGTTATATGGTTTAATTTGAAGAGAAATTTTAAAAATAAGTTCCCGCACGAACTTCTCATCTTCTTTCGGGATTTTCCTAAATATGAACTTTTTGCTTCATTTTCTCGCAAAACATTCTTCAAAATCAACGCCCTCTTCTTAGAACATGAAAAGGAGTTATATGGTCAAATTTGAAGTGAAAATTTGAAACTGAGTTTGCGCACGAACTTTTCATCTTCTTTCGCGATTTTACGAAATATGCTGGTTTTGAGTCATTTTGTCGCAAAACATTCTTCAAAACTAACTCCCTCTTCTTAGAACATGAAAAAGAGTTATATGGTCAAATTTGAAGTGAAAATTTGAAAATAAGTTCGCGCACAAACTTTTCATCTTCTTTCGCGATTTTACGAAATATGCTGGTTTTGAGTCATTTTGTCGCAAAACATTCTTCAAAACTAACTCCCTCTTCTTAGAACATGAAAAAGAGTTATATGGTCAAATTTGAAGTGAAATTTGAAAATAAGTTCGCGCACAAACTTTTCATCTTCTTTCGGGATTTTACTAAATATAAACCTTTTGCTTCATTTTCTCGGAAAACATTCTTCAAAACCAACGCCCTCTTCTTAGAACACGAAAAAGAGTTCTATGTTCAAATTTGAGGTGAAAATTTGAAAATGAGTTCGCGCACGAACTTTTCATCTTCTTTCGCGATTTTACGAAATATGCACGTTTTGTGTTATTTCATCGCAAAACATTCTTTAAAACCAAAGCTCTCATCTTAGAACATCAAAAGGAGTTATATGGTAAATATTGAAGTGAAAATTTAAAAATAAGTTCGCGCATGAACTTTTTTTCTTCTTTCGGGATTTTCCTAAATATGAACCTTTTGCTTCATTTTCTCGCAAAACAATCTCAAAACTAACGCCCTCTTCTTAGAACATGAAAAAGAGTTATATGGTCAAATTTGAAGTGAAATTTGAATATGAGTTTGCGCACGAACTTTTCATCTTCTTTCGTGATTTTACGAAATGTGCACGTTTTGAGTCATTTCGTCGCAAAACATTCTTTAAAACCAAAGCCCTCATCTTAGAACATCAAAAGGAGTTATATGGTAAAATTTGAAGTGAAATTTTGAAACTAAGTTCGCTCACAAACTTTTCATCTTCTTTCGGGATTTTACTAAATATGAACCTTTTGATACATTTTCTCGCAAAACATTCTTCAAAACAAACGCCCTCTTCTTAGAACAAGAAAAAAAGTTATGTGGTCGAATTTGAAGTGAAATTTGAATCTGAGTTTGCGCACGAACTTTTCATCTTCTTTCGCGATTTTATGAAATATGAACATTTTGCTTCATTTTCTCGCAAAACATTCTTCAAAACCAACGCCCTCTTCTTAGAACAATAAAAAGAGTTATGTGGTCGAATTTGAAGTGAAATTTGAATCTGAGTTTGGGCACGAACTTTTCATCTTCTTTCGCGATTTTACGAAATATGCACGTTTTGAGTCATTTCGTCGCAAAACATTCTTTAAAACCAAAGCCCTCATCTTAGAACATCAAAAGGAGTTATATGGTAAAGTTTGAAGTGAAAATTTGAAACTAGGTTCGCGCACGAACTTTTCATATTCTTTCGGGATTTTACTAAATATGAACCTTTTGCTTTATTTTCTCGCAAAACATTCTTCAAAACCAACGCCCTCTTCTTAAAACATGAAAAAGAGTTATATGGTCGAATTTGAAGTGAAATTTGAAAATGAGTTCGCGCACGAACTTTTCATCTTCTTTCGCGATTTTATGAAATATGCACGTTTTGTGTTATTTCATCGCAAAACATTCTTTAAAACCAAAGCTCTCATCTTAGAACATCAAAAGGAGTTATATGGTAAATATTGAAGTGAAAATTTAAAAATAAGTTCGCGCATGAACTTTTTTTCTTCTTTCGGGATTTTCCTAAATATGAACCTTTTGCTTCATTTTCTCGCAAAACAATCTCAAAACTAACGCCCTCTTCTTAGAACATGAAAAAGAGTTATATGGTCAAATTTGAAGTGAAATTTGAATATGAGTTTGCGCACGAACTTTTCATCTTCTTTCGTGATTTTACGAAATGTGCACGTTTTGAGTCATTTCGTCGCAAAACATTCTTTAAAACCAAAGCCCTCATCTTAGAACATCAAAAGGAGTTATATGGTAAAATTTGAAGTGAAATTTTGAAACTAAGTTCGCTCACAAACTTTTCATCTTCTTTCGGGATTTTACTAAATATGAACCTTTTGATACATTTTCTCGCAAAACATTCTTCAAAACAAACGCCCTCTTCTTAGAACAAGAAAAAAAGTTATGTGGTCGAATTTGAAGTGAAATTTGAATCTGAGTTTGCGCACGAACTTTTCATCTTCTTTCGCGATTTTATGAAATATGAACATTTTGCTTCATTTTCTCGCAAAACATTCTTCAAAACCAACGCCCTCTTCTTAGAACAATAAAAATAGTTATGTGGTCGAATTTGAAGTGAAATTTGAATCTGAGTTTGGGCACGAACTTTTCATCTTCTTTCGCGATTTTACGAAATATGCACGTTTTGAGTCATTTCGTCGCAAAACATTCTTTAAAACCAAAGCCCTCATCTTAGAACATCAAAAGGAGTTATATGGTAAAGTTTGAAGTGAAAATTTGAAACTAGGTTCGCGCACGAACTTTTCATATTCTTTCGGGATTTTACTAAATATGAACCTTTTGCTTTATTTTCTCGCAAAACATTCTTCAAAACCAACGCCCTCTTCTTAAAACATGAAAAAGAGTTATATGGTCGAATTTGAAGTGAAATTTGAAAATGAGTTCGCGCACGAACTTTTCATCTTCTTTCGCGATTTTACGAAATATGCACGTTTTGTGTTATTTCATCGCAAAACATTCTTTAAAACCAAAGCTCTCATCTTAGAACATCAAAAGGAGTTATATGGTAAATATTGAAGTGAAATTTAAAAATAAGTTCGAGCATGAACTTTTCATCTTCTTTCGGGATTTTCCTAAATATGAACCTTTTGCTTTATTTTCTCTCAAAACAATCTCAAAACTAACGCCCTCTTCTTAGAACATGAAAAAGAGTTATTTGGTCAAATTTGAAGTGAAATTTGAATCTGAGTTTGCGCACGAACATTTCATCTTCTTTCGTGATTTTACGAAATGTGCACGTTTTGAGTCATTTCGTCGCAAAACATTCTTTAAAACCAAAGCCCTCATCTTAGAACATCAAAGGAGTTATATGGTAAAATTTGAAGTGAAATTTTGAAACTAAGTTCGCGCACAAACTTTTCATCTTCTTTCGGGATTTTACTAAATATGAACCTTTTGCTACATTTTCTCGCAAAACATTCTTCAAAACAAACGCCCTCTTCTTAGAACAAGAAAAAAAGTTATGTGGTCGAATTTGAAGTGAAATTTGAATCTGAGTTTGCGCACGAACTTTTCATCTTCTTTCGCGATTTTATGAAATATGAACCTTTTGCTTCATTTTCTCGCAAAACATTCTTCAAAACTAACGCCCTCTTCTTAGAACATGAAAAAGAGTTATATGGTCAAATTTGAAGTGAAATTTGAATATGAGTTTGGCACGAACTTTTCATCTTCTTTCGCGATTTTACGAAATATGCACATTTTGAGTCATTTCGTCGCAAAACATTCTTTAAAATCGAAGCCCTCATCTTAGAACATCGAAAGGAGTTATATGGTCAAATTTGAAGTGGAAATTTGAAACTAAGTTCGCGCACGAACTTTTCATCTTCTTTCGGGATTTTACTAAATATGAACATTTTGCTTCATTTTCTCGCAAAACATTCTTCAAAACCAACGCCCTCTTCTTAGAACAATAAAAAGAGTTATATGGTCGAATTTGAAGTGAAATTTGAATCTGAGTTTGGGCACGAACTTTTCATCTTCTTTCGCGATTTTACGAAATATGCACGTTTTGAGTCATTTCGTCGCAAAACATTCTATAAAACCAAAGCCCTCATCTTAGAACAACAAAAGGAGTTATATGGTAAAGTTTGAAGTGAAAATTTGAAACTAAGTTGGCGCACGAACTTTTCATATTCTTTCGGGATTTTACTAAATATGAACCTTTTGCTTTATTTTCTCGCAAAACATTCTTCAAAACCAACGCCCTCTTCTTAGAACATGAAAAAGAGTTATATGGTCGAATTTAAAGTGAAATTTGAATCTGAGTTT
Source organism: Euonymus europaeus (assembly GCA_963580455.1). Taxonomy (NCBI): domain Eukaryota; kingdom Viridiplantae; phylum Streptophyta; class Magnoliopsida; order Celastrales; family Celastraceae; genus Euonymus; species Euonymus europaeus. Next base: position 10,974,315 of record OY756960.1, on the reverse strand, counting down.
GCGCATGAACTTTTCATCTTCTTTCGCAATTTTACTAAATGTTCACGTTTTGAGTCATTTTGTCGCAAAACATTCTTTAAAACCAAAGCCCTATTCTTAGAACATCAAAAGGAGTTATATGGTAAAATTTGAAGTGGAAATTTGAAACTAAGTTCGCGCACGAACTTTGCATCTTCTTTCGGGATTTTACTAAATATGAACCTTTTGTTTCATTTTCTCGCAAAACATTCTTCAAAACCAACGCCATCTTCTTTGAACATGAAAAAGAGTTATATGGTCGAATTTGAAGAGAAAATTTAAAAATAAGTTCGCGCACGAACTTTTCATCTTCTTTCGGGATTTTCCTAAATATGAACATTTTGCTTCATTTTCTCGCAAAACATTCTCTAAAAACCAACGCCCACTTCTTAGAACACGAAAAAGAGTTATATGTTCAAATTTGAGGTGAAAATTTGAAAATGAGTTCGCGCACGAACTTTTCATCTTCTTTCGCGATTTTACGAAATATGCTGGTTTTGAGTCATTTTGTCGCAAAACATTCTTTAAAACCAAAGCCCTCATCTTAGAATATCAAAAGGAGTTATATGGTAAAATTTGAAGTGGAAATTTGAAACTAAGTTCGCGCACAAACTTTTCATCTTCTTTCGGGATTTTACTAAATATCAACATTTTGCTTCATTTCCTCGCAAAACATTCTTCAAAACCAACACCCTCTTCTTAGAACATGAAAAAGAGTTATATGATCAAATTTGAAGTGAAAATTTGAAACTAAGTTCGCGCACGAACTTTTCATCTTCTTTCAGGATTTTACTAAATATGAACCTTTTGCTTCATTTTCTCGCAAAGCATTCTTCAAAACAACCGACCTCTTCTTAGAATATGAAAAAGAGTTGTATGGTCAAATTTGAAGTGAAATTTTGAAACTGAGTTTGCGCACGAACTTTTCATATTCTTTCGCGATTTTATGAAATGTGAACGTTTTGCTTCATTTTCTCGCAAAACATTCTTCAAAATCAAGGCCCTCTTCTTAGAATCTCAAAAAGAGTTATATGGTCAAATTTGAGGTGAAATTTTGAAATTAAGTTCGCCTACGAAGTTTTCATCTTCTTTAGGAATTTTACGAAATATGAACTTTTTGCATCATTTCATTGCAAAACATTCGTTAACACCAAAGCCCTCCTCTTAGAACATCAAAAGGTGTTATATGGTAAAATTTGAAGTGAAAATTTGAAACTAAGTTCGCGCACGAACTTTTCATCTTCTTTCGGGATTTTACTAAATATCAACCTTTTGCTTCATTTCCTTGCAAAACATTCTTCAAAACCAACTCCCTCTTCTTAGAACACGAAAAAGAGTTATATGTTCAAATTTGAGGTGAAAATTTGAAAATGAGTTCGCGCACGAACTTTTCATTTTCTTTCTAGATTTTACGAAATATGCACGTTTTGATTCATTTCGTCGCAAAACATTCTTTAAAACCAAAGCCCTCATCTTAGAATATCAAAATGAGTTATATGGTAAAATTTGAAGTGAAAATGAGAAACTAAGTTCGCGCACGAACTTTTCATCTCCTTTCGGGATTTTACTAAATATCAACCTTTTGCATCATTTTCTCGCAAAACATTCTTCAAAACCAACGCCCTCTTCTTAGAACATGAAAAAGAGTTATATGGTCGAATTTGAAGGGAAATTTTAAAAATAAGTTGGCGCACGAACTTCTCATCTTATTTCGGGATTTTCCTAAATATGAACTTTTTGCTTCATTTTCTCGCAAAACATTCTTCAAAACCAACGTCCTCTTCTTAGAACATGAAAAGGAGTTATATGGTCAAATTTGAAGTGAAAATTTGAAATTGAGTTTGCGCACGAACTTTTCATCTTCTTTCGGGATTTTACTAAATATCAACCTTTTGCTTCATTTTCTCGCAAAACATTCTTGAAAACCATCGCCCTTTTATTTGAACATGAAAAAGAGTTATATGGTCGAATTTGAAGTGAAATTTTAAAAATAAGTTCGCCCACGAACTTCTCATCTTCTTTCGGGATTTTACTAAATATCAATCTTTTGCTTCATTTCCTCGCAAAACATTCTTCAAAACCAACTCACTCTTCTTAGAACATGAAAAAGAGTTATATGTTCAAATTTGAGGTGAAAATTTGAAAATGAGTTCGCGCACGAACTTTTCATTTTCTTTCTAGATTTTATGAAATATGCACGTTTTGAGTCATTTCGTCGCAAAACATTCTTTAAAACCAAAGCCCTCATCTTAGAATATCAAAAGGAGTTATATGGTAAAATTTGAAGTGAAAATGTGAAACTAAGTTCGCGCATGAACTTTTCATCTCCTTTCGAGATTTTACTAAATATCAACCTTTTGCATCATTTTCTCGCAAAACATTCTTCAAAACCAACGCCCTCTTCTTAGAATATGAAAAAGAGTTGTGTTGTCAAATTTGAAGTGAAATTTTGAAACTGAGTTTGCGCACGAACTTCTCATCTTTTTTCGCGATTTTACGATTCTTTCGGGATTTTACTAAATATCAATCTTTTGCTTCATTTCCTCGCAAAACATTCTTCAAAACCAACTCCCTCTTCTTAGAACATGAAAAAGAGTTATATGTTCAAATTTGAGGTGAAAATTTGAAAATGAGTTCGCGCACGAACTTTTCATTTTCTTTCTAGATTTTATGAAATATGCACGTTTTGAGTCATTTCGTCGCAAAACATTCTTTAAAATCGAAGCCCTCATCTTAGAACATCGAAAGGAGTTATATGGTCAAATTTGAAGTGGAAATTTGAAACTAAGTTCGCGCACGAACTTTTCATCTTCTTTCGGGATTTTACTAAATATGAACATTTTGCTTCATTTTCTCGCAAAACATTCTTCAAAACCAACGCCCTCTTCTTAGAACAATAAAAAGAGTTATATGGTCGAATTTGAAGTGAAATTTGAATCTGAGTTTGGGCACGAACTTTTCATCTTCTTTCGCGATTTTACGAAATATGCACGTTTTGAGTCATTTCGTCGCAAAACATTCTTTAAAAGCAAAGCCCTCATCTTAGAACAAGAAAAGGAGTTATATGGTAAAGTTTGAAGTGAAAATTTGAAACTAAGTTGGCGCACGAACTTTTCATATTCTTTCGGGATTTTACTAAATATGAACCTTTTGCTTTATTTTCTCGCAAAACATTCTTTAAAACTAAAGCCCTCATCTTAGAACATCAAAAGGAGTTATATGGTCAAATTTGAAGTGCAAATTTGAAACTAAGTTCGCGCACGAACTTTTCATCTTCTTTCGGGATTTTACTAAATATGAACCTTTTGCTTCATTTTCTCGCAAAACATTCTTCCAAACCAACGCCCTCTTCTTAGAACATGAAAAAGAGTTATATGGTCGAATTTGAAGTGAAAATTTTAAAATAAGTTCGCGCATGAACTTTTCATCTTCTTTCGGGATTTTCCTAAATATGAACTTTTTGCTTCATTTTCTCGCAAAACATTCTTCAAAATCAACGTCCTCTTCTTAGAACATGAAAAGGAGTTATATGGTCAAATTTGAAGTGAAAATTTGAAACTGAGTTTGCGCACGAACTATTCATCTTTTTTTCGCGATTTTACGAAATGTGCACGTGTTGAGTCATTTCGTCTCAAAACATTCTTTAAAACCAAAGCCCTCATCTTAGAACATCAAAAGGAGTTATATGGCCAAATTTGAAGTGCAAATTTGAAACTAAGTTCGCGCACGAACTTTTCATCTTCTTTCGAGATTTTACTAAATATCAACCTTTTGCTTCATTTTCTCGCAAAACATTCTTCAAAACCATCGCCCTCTTATTTGAACATGAAAAAGAGTAATATGGTCGAATTTGAAGTGAAATTTTAAAAATAAGTTCGCCCACGAACATCTCATCTTCTTTCGGGATTTTACTAAATATCAACCTTTTGCTTCATTTTCTCGCAAAACATTCTTCAAAACCAACGCCCTCTTCTTAGAACATGAAAAAGAGTTATATTGTCGAATTTGAAGTGAAAATTTAAAAATAAGTTCGCGCATGAATTTTTCATCTTCTTTCGGGATTTTCCTAAATATGAATCTTTTGCTTCATTTTCTCGCAAAACATTCTTCAAAACCAACGACCTCTTCTTAGAATATGAAAAAGAGTTGTGTGGTCAAATTTGAAGTGAAATTTTGAAACTGAGTTTGCGCAAGAACTATTCATCTTTTTTTCGCGATTTTACGAAATGTGCACGTGTTGAGTCATTTCGTCTCAAAACATTCTTTAAAACCAAAGCCCTCATCTTAGAACATCAAAAGGAGTTATATGGCCAAATTTGAAGTGCAAATTTGAAACTAAGTTCGCGCACGAACTTTTCATCTTCTTTCGTGATTTTACTAAATATGAACCTTTTGCTTCATTTTCTCGCAAAACATTCTTCAAAACCAACGCCCTCTTCTTAGAACATGAAAAAGAGTTATATTGTCGAATTTGAAGTGAAAATTTAAAAATAAGTTCGAGCATGAACTTTTCATCTTCTTTCGGGATTTTCCCAAATATGAATCCTTTGCTTCATTTTCTCGCAAAACATTCTTCAAAACTAACGACCTCTTCTTCGAACATGAAAAAGAGTTATATGGTCGAATTTGAAGGGAAATTTTAAAAATAAGTTGGCGAACGAACTTCTCATCTTATTTCGGGATTTTCCTAAATGTGCACGTGTTGAGTCATTTTGTCGCAAAACATTCTTTAAAACCAAACCCTCATCTTAGAACATCAAAAGGAGTTATATGGTCAAATTTGAAGTGCAAATTTGAAACTAAGTTCGCGTACGAACTTTTCATCTTCTTTCGGGATTTTACTAAATATCAACCTTTTGCTTCATTTTCTATCAAAACGTTCTTCAAAACCATCGCCCTCTTATTTGAACATGAAAAAGAGTTATATGGTCGAATTTGAAGTGAAATTTTAAAAATAAGTTCGCTCACGAACATCTCATCTTTTTTCGGGATTTTACTAAATATCAACCTTTTGCTTCATTTCCTCGCAAAACATTCTTCAAAACCAACTCCCTCTTCTTAGAACATGAAAAAGAGTTATATGGTCAAATTTGAAGTGAAAATTTGAAACTAAGTTCGCGCACGAACTTTTCATCTTCTTTCAGGATTTTCCTAAATACGAACCTTTTGCTTCATTTTCTCGCAAAACATTCTTCAAAACTAACGACCTCTTCTTCGAACATGAAAAAGAGTTATATGGTCAAATTTGAAATGAAATTTTGAAACTGAGTTTGCGCACGAACTTTTCATCTTTTTTCGCGATTTTACGAAATGTGCACGTGTTGAGTCATTTTGTCGCAAAACATTTTTTAAAACCAAACCCTCATCTTAGAACATCAAAAGGAGTTATATGGTCAAATTTGAAGTGCAAATTTGAAACTAAGTTCGCGCACAAACTTTTCATCTTCTTTCGGGATTTTACTAAATATGAACCTTTTGCTTCATTTTCCCGCAAAACCTTCTTCAAAACCAATGCGCTCTTCTTAGAACATGAAAAAGAGTTATATGGTCAAACTTGAAGTGAAATTTTAAAAATAAGTTCGCGCACGAACTTCTCATCTTCTTTCGGGATTTTCCTAAATATGAACTTTTTACTTCATTTTCTCGCAAAACATTCTTCAAAACCAACGTCCTCTTCTTAGAACATGAAAAGGAGTTATATGGTCAAATTTGAAGTGAAAATTTGAAACTGAGTTTGCGCACGAACTTTTCATCTTCTTTCGGGATTTTACTAAATATCAACCTTTTGCTTCATTTTCTCGCAAAACATTCTTCAAAACCATCGCCCTCTTCTTAGAACATGAAAAAAAGTTATATGGTCGACTTTGAAGTGAAATTTTAAAAATAAGTTCGCGCACGAACTTCTCATATTCTTTTGGGATTTTCCTAAATATGAACTTTTTGCTTCATTTTCTCGCAAAACATTCTTCAAATTCAACGCCCTCTTCTTAAAACATGAAAATGAGTTATATGGTCAAATTTGAAGTGAAAATTTGAAACTGAGTTTGCGCTCGAACTTTTCATCTTCTTTCGCGATTTTACTAAATATCAACCTTTTGCTTCATTTTCTCGCAAAACGTTCTTCAAAACAATCGCCCTCTTATTTGAACATGAAAAAGAGTTATATGGTCGAATTTGAAGTGAAATTTTAAAAATAAGTTCGATCACGAACATCTCATATTCTTTCGGGATTTTACTAAATATCAACCTTTTGCTTCTTTTCCTCGCAAAACATTCTTCAAAACCAACTCCCTCTTCTTAGAACATGAAAAAGAGTTATATGGTCAAATTTGAAGTGAAAATTTGAAACTAAGTTCGCGCACGAACTTTTCATCTTCTTTCAGGATTTTACTAAATACGAACCTTTTGCTTCATTTTCTCGCAAAACATTCTTCAAAACCAATGACCTCTTCTTAGAATATGAAAAAGAGTCGTGTGGTCAAATTTGAAGTGAAATTTTGAAACTGAGTTTGCGCACGAACTTTTCATCTTTTTTCGCGATTTTACGAAATGTGCACGTGTTGAGTCATTTCTTCTCAAAACATTCTTTAAAACCAAAGCCCTCATCTTAGAACATCAAAAGGAGTTATATGGTCAAATTTGAAGTGCAAATTTGAAACTAAGTTCGCGCACGAACTTTTCATCTTCTTTCGGGATTTTACTAAATATGAACCTTTTGCTTCATTTTCTCGCAAAACATTCTTCAAAACCAACGCCCTCTTCTTAGAACATGAAAAAGAGTTATATTGTCGAATTTGAAGTGAAAATTTAAAAATAAGTTCGCGCATGAACTTTTCATCTTCTTTCGGGATTTTCCTAAATATGAATCTTTTGCTTCATTTTCTCGCAAAACATTCTTCAAAACTGACGACCTCTTCTTCGAACATGAAAAAGAGTTATATGGTCAAATTTGAAGTGAAATTTTGAAACTGAGTTTGCGCACGAACTTTTTATCTTTTTTCGCGATTTTACGAAATGTGCACGTGTTGAGTCATTTTGTCCCAAAACATTCTTTAGAACCAAACCCTCATCTTAGAACATCAAAAGGAGTTATATGGTCAAATTTGAAGTGCAAATTTGAAACTAAGTTCGCGCAAGAACTTTTCATCTTCTATCGGGATTTTACTAAATATGAACCTTTTGCTTCATTTTCCCGCAAAACCTTCTTCAAAACCATTGCCCTCTTCTTAGAACATGAAAAAGAGTTATGTGGTCAAATTTGAAGTGAAATTTTAAAAATAAGTTCGCGCACGAACTTCTCATCTTCTTTCGCGATTTTACGAAATATGCTTGTTTTAAGTCATTTCGTCGCAAAACATTCTTCAAAACCAACTCCCTCTTCTTAGAACATGAAAAGGAGTTATATGGTCAACTTTGAAGTGAAAATTTGAAACTGAGTTTGCGCACGAACTTTTCATCTTCTTTCGGGATTTTACTAAATATCAACCTTTTGCTTCATTTTCTCGCAAAACATTCTTCAAAACCATCGCCCTCTTATTTGAACATGAAAAAGAGTTATATGGTCGAATTTGAAGTGAAATTTTAAAAATAAGTTCGCTCACGAACATCTCATCTTCTTTCGGGATTTTACTAAATATCAACCTTTTGCTTCATTTCCTCGCAAAACATTCTTCAAAACCAACTCCCTCTTCTTAGAACATGAAAAAGAGTTATATGGTCAAATTTGAAGTGAAAATTTGAAACTAAGTTCGCGCACGAACTTTTCATCTTCTTTCAGGATTTTACTAAATACGAACCTTTTGCTTCATTTTCTCGCAAAACATTCTTCAAAACCAACGACCTCTTCTTAGAATATGAAAAAGAGTTGTGTGGTCAAATTTGAAGTGAAATTTTAAAACTGAGTTTGCGCACGAATTTTTCATCTTTTTTCGCGATTTTACGAAATGTGCACGTGTTGAGTCATTTCGTCTCAAAACATTCTTTAAAACCAAAGCCCTCATCTTAGAACATCAAAAGGAGTTATATGGTCAAATTTGAAGTGCAAATTTGAAACTAAGTTCGCGCACGAACTTTTCATCTTCTTTCGGGATTTTACTAAATATGAACCTTTTGCTTCATTTTCTCGCAAAACATTCTTCAAAACCAACGCCCTCTTCTTAGAACATGAAAAAGAGTTATATTGTCGAATTTGAAGTGAAAATTTAAAAATAAGTTCGCGCACGAACTTCTCATTTTCTTTCAGGATTTTACTAAATACGAACCTTTTGCTTCATTTTCTCGCAAAACATTCTTCAAAACCAACGACCTCTTCTTAGAATATGAAAAAGAGTTGTGTGGTCAAATTTGAAGTGAAAATTTGAAACTAAGTTCGCGTACGAACTTTTCATCTTCTTTTAGGATTTTACTAAATACGAACCTTTTGCTTCATTTTCTCGCAAAACATTCTTCAAAACCAACGACCTCTTCTTAGAATATGAAAAAGAGTTGTGTGGTCAAATTTGAAGTGAAATTTTGAAACTGAGTTTGCGCACGAACTTTTCATCTTTTTCACGATTTTACGAAATGTGCACGTGTTGAGTCATTTCGTCTCAAAACATTCTTTAAAACCAAAGCCCTCATCTTAGAACATCAAAAGGAGTTATATGGTCAAATTTGAAGTGCAAATTTGAAACTAAGTTCGCGCACGAACTTTTCATCTTCTTTCGGGATTTTACTAAATATGAACCTTTTGCTTCATTTTCCCGCAAAACCTTCTTCAAAACCATTGCCCTCTTCTTAGAACATGAAAAAGAGTTATATGGTCAAATTTGAAGTGAAATTTTAAAAATAAGTTCGCGCACGAACTTCTCATCTTCTTTCGGGATTTTCCTAAATATGAACTTTTTACTTCATTTTCTCGCAAAACATTCTTCAAAACCAACGTCCTCTTCTTAGAACATGAAAAGGAGTTATATGGTCAAATTTGAAGTGAAAATTTGAAACTGAGTTTGCGCACGAACTTTTCATCTTCTTTCGGGATTTTACTAAATATCAACCTTTTGCTTCATTTTCTCGCAAAACATTCTTCAAAACCATCGCCCTCTTCTTAGAACATGAAAAAAAGTTATATGGTCGAATTTGAAGTGAAATTTTAAAAATAAGTTCGCGCACGAACATCTCATCTTCTTTCGGGATTTTACTAAATATCAACCTTTTGCTTCATTTCCTCGCAAAACATTCTTCAAAACCAATTCCCTCTTCTTAGAACATGAAAAAGAGTTATATGGTCAAATTTGAAGTGAAAATTTGAAACCAAGTTCGCGCACGAACTTCTCATCTTCTTTCGGGATTTTCCTAAATATCAACCTTTTGCTTCATTTTCTCGCAAAACATTATTCAAAACCAACGACCTCTTCTTAGAATATGAAAAAGAGTTGTGTGGTCAAATTTGAAGTGAAATTTTGAAACTGAGTTTGCGCACGAACTTTTCATCTTTTTTCGCGATTTTACGAAATGTGCACGTGTTGAGTCATTTCGTCTCAAAACATTCTTTAAAACCAAAGCCCTCATCTTAGAACATCAAAAGGAGTTATATGGTCAAATTTGAAGTGAAAATTTGAAACTAAGTTCGCGCACGAACTTTTCATCTTCTTTCAGGATTTTACTAAATACGAACCTTTTGCTTCATTTTCTCGCAAAACATTCTTCAAAACCAACGACCTCTTCTTAGAATATGAAAAAGAGTTGTGTGGTCAAATTTGAAGTGAAAATTTAAAACTGAGTTTGCGCACGAATTTTTCATCTTTTTTCGCGATTTTACGAAATGTGCACGTGTTGAGTCATTTCGTCTCAAAACATTCTTTAAAACCAAAGCCCTCATCTTAGAACATCAAAAGGAGTTATATGGTCAAATTTGAAGTGCAAATTTGAAACTAAGTTCGCGCACGAACTTTTCATCTTCTTTCGGGATTTTACTAAATATGAACCTTTTGCTTCATTTTCTCGCAAAACATTCTTCAAAACCAACGCCCTCTTCTTAGAACATGAAAAAGAGTTATATTGTCGAATTTGAAGTGAAAATTTAAAAAAAAGTTCGCGCACGAACTTCTCATTTTCTTTCAGGATTTTACTAAATACGAACCTTTTGCTTCATTTTCTCGCAAAACATTCTTCAAAACCAACGACCTCTTCTTAGAATATGAAAAAGAGTTGTGTGGTCAAATTTGAAGTGAAAATTTGAAACTAAGTTCGCGTACGAACTTTTCATCTTCTTTCAGGATTTTAATAAATACGAACCTTTTGCTTCATTTTCTCGCAAAACATTCTTCAAAACCAACGACCTCTTCTTAGAATATGAAAAAGAGTTGTGTGGTCAAATTTGAAGTGAAATTTTGAAACTGAGTTTGCGCACGAACTTTTCATCTTTTTCACGATTTTACGAAATGTGCACGTGTTGAGTCATTTCGTCTCAAAACATTCTTTAAAACCAAAGCCCTCATCTTAGAACATCAAAAGGAGTTATATGGTCAAATTTGAAGTGCAAATTTGAAACTAAGTTCGCGCACGAACTTTTCATCTTCTTTCGGGATTTTACTAAATATGAACCTTTTGCTTCATTTTCCCGCAAAACCTTCTTCAAAACCATTGCCCTCTTCTTAGAACATGAAAAAGAGTTATATGGTCAAATTTGAAGTGAAATTTTAAAAATAAGTTCGCGCACGAACTTCTCATCTTCTTTCGGGATTTTCCTAAATATGAACTTTTTACTTCATTTTCTCGCAAAACATTCTTCAAAACCAACGTCCTCTTCTTAGAACATGAAAAGGAGTTATATGGTCAAATTTGAAGTGAAAATTTGAAACTGAGTTTGCGCACGAACTTTTCATCTTCTTTCGGGATTTTACTAAATATCAACCTTTTGCTTCATTTTCTCGCAAAACATTCTTCAAAACCATCGCCCTCTTCTTAGAACATGAAAAAAAGTTATATGGTCGAATTTGAAGTGAAATTTTAAAAATAAGTTCGCGCACGAACATCTCATCTTCTTTCGGGATTTTACTAAATATCAACCTTTTGCTTCATTTCCTCGCAAAACATTCTTCAAAACCAATTCCCTCTTCTTAGAACATGAAAAAGAGTTATATGGTCAAATTTGAAGTGAAAATTTGAAACCAAGTTCGCGCACGAACTTTTCATCTTCTTTCAGAATTTTACTAAATACGAACCTTTTGCTTCATTTTCTCGCAAAACATTCTTCAAAACCAACGACCTCTTCTTAGAATATGAAAAAGAGTTGTGTGGTCAAATTTGAAGTGAAATTTTGAAACTGAGTTTGCGCACGAACTTTTCATCTTTTTTCGCGATTTTACGAAATGTGCACGTGTTGAGTCATTTCGTCTCAAAACATTCTTTAAAACCAAAGCCCTCATCTTAGAACATCAAAAGGAGTTATATGGTCAAATTTGAAGTGCAAATTTGAAACTAAGTTCGCGCACGAACTTTTCATCTTCTTTCGGGATTTTACTAAATATGAACCTTTTGCTTCATTTTCTCGCAAAACATTCTTCAAAACCAACGCCCTCTTCTTAGAACATGAAAAAGAGTTATATTGTCGAATTTGAAGTGAAAATTTAAAAATAAGTTCGCGCATGAACTTTTCATCTTCTTTCGGGATTTTCCTAAATATTAATCTTTTGCTTCATTTTCTCGCAAAACATTCTTCAAAACTAACGACCTCTTCTTCGAACATGAAAAAGAGTTATATGGTCAAATTTGAAGTGAAATTTTGAAACTGAGTTTGCGCACGAACTTTTCATCTTTTTTCGCGATTTTACGAAATGTGCACATGTTGAGTCATTTTGTCGCAAAACATTCTTTAAAACCAAACCCACATCTTAGAACATCAAAAGGAGTTATATGGTCAAATTTGAAGTGCAAATTTGAAACTAAGTTCGCGCAAGAACTTTTCATCTTCTTTCGGGATTTTACTAAATATTAACCTTTTGCTTCATTTTCCCGCAAAACCTTCTTCAAAACCATTGCCCTCTTCTTAGAACATGAAAAAGAGTTATATGGTGAAATTTGAAGTGGAATTTTAAAAATAAGTTCGCGCACGAACTTCTCATCTTCTTTCGGGATTTTCCTAAATATGAACTTTTTACTTCATTTTCTCGCAAAACATTCTTCAAAACCAACGTCCTCTTCTTAGAACATGAAAATGAGTTATATGGTCAAATTTGAAGTGAAAATTTGAAACTGAGTTTGCGCACAAACTTTTCATCTTCTTTCGGGATTTTACTAAATATCAACCTTTTGCTTCATTTTCTCGCAAAACATTCTTCAAAACCATCGCCCTCTTCTTAGAACATGAAAAAAAGTTATATGGTCGAATTTGAAGTGAAATTTTAAAAATAAGTTCGCGCACGAACATCTCATCTTCTTTCGGGATTTTACTAAATATCAACCTTTTGCTTCATTTCCTCGCAAAACATTCTTCAAAACCTACTCCCTCTTCTTAGAACATGAAAAAGAGTTATATGGTCAAATTTGAAGTGAAAATTTGAAACTAAGTTCGCGCACGAACTTTTCATTTTCTTTCAGGATTTTACTAAATACGAACCTTTTGCTTCATTTTCTCGCAAAACATTCTTCAAAACCAACGACCTCTTCTTAGAATATGAAAAAGAGTTGTGTGGTCAAATTTGAAGTGAAATTTTGAAACTGAGTTTGCGCACGAACTTTTCATCTTTTTTCGCGATTTTACGAAATGTTCACGTGTTGAGTCATTTCGTCTCAAAACATTCTTTAAAACCAAAGCCCTCATCTTAGAACATCAAAAGGAGTTATATGGTCAAATTTGAAGTGCAAATTTGAAACTAAGTTCGCGCACGAACTTTTCATCTTCTTTCGGGATTTTACTAAATATGAACCTTTTGCTTCATTTTCTCGCAAAACATTCTTCAAAACCAACGCCCTCTTCTTGGAACATGAAAAAGAGTTATATTGTCGAATTTGAAGTGAAAATTTAAAAATAAGTTCGCGCATGAACTTTTCATCTTCTTTCGGCATTTTCCTAAATATTAATCTTTTGCTTCATTTTCTCGCAAAACATTCTTCAAAACTAACGACCTCTTCTTCGAACATGAAAAAGAGTTATATGGTCAAATTTGAAGTGAAATTTTGAAACTGAGTTTGCGCACGAACTTTTCATCTTTTTTCGCGATTTTACGAAATGTGCACATGTTGAGTCATTTTGTCGCAAAACATTCTTTAAAACCAAACCCACATCTTAGAACATCAAAAGGAGTTATATGGTCAAATTTGAAGTGCAAATTTGAAACTAAGTTCGCGCAAGAACTTTTCATCTTCTTTCGGGATTTTACTAAATATTAACCTTTTGCTTCATTTTCCCGCAAAACCTTCTTCAAAACCATTGCCCTCTTCTTAGAACATGAAAAAGAGTTATATGGTGAAATTTGAAGTGGAATTTTAAAAATAAGTTCGCGCACGAACTTCTCATCTTCTTTCGGGATTTTCCTAAATATGAACTTTTTACTTCATTTTCTCGCAAAACATTCTTCAAAACCAACGTCCTCTTCTTAGAACATGAAAATGAGTTATATGGTCAAATTTGAAGTGAAAATTTGAAACTGAGTTTGCGCACAAACTTTTCATCTTCTTTCGGGATTTTACTAAATATCAACCTTTTGCTTCATTTTCTCGCAAAACATTCTTCAAAACCATCGCCCTCTTCTTAGAACATGAAAAAAAGTTATATGGTCGAATTTGAAGTGAAATTTTAAAAATAAGTTCGCGCACGAACATCTCATCTTCTTTCGGGATTTTACTAAATATCAACCTTTTGCTTCATTTCCTCGCAAAACATTCTTCAAAACCTACTCCCTCTTCTTAGAACATGAAAAAGAGTTATATGGTCAAATTTGAAGTGAAAATTTGAAACTAAGTTCGCGCACGAACTTTTCATTTTCTTTCAGGATTTTACTAAATACGAACCTTTTGCTTCATTTTCTCGCAAAACATTCTTCAAAACCAACGACCTCTTCTTAGAATATGAAAAAGAGTTGTGTGGTCAAATTTGAAGTGAAATTTTGAAACTGAGTTTGCGCACGAACTTTTCATCTTTTTTCGCGATTTTACGAAATGTTCACGTGTTGAGTCATTTCGTCTCAAAACATTCTTTAAAACCAAAGCCCTCATCTTAGAACATCAAAAGGAGTTATATGGTCAAATTTGAAGTGCAAATTTGAAACTAAGTTCGCGCACGAACTTTTCATCTTCTTTCGGGATTTTACTAAATATGAACCTTTTGCTTCATTTTCTCGCAAAACATTCTTCAAAACCAACGCCCTCTTCTTGGAACATGAAAAAGAGTTATATTGTCGAATTTGAAGTGAAAATTTAAAAATAAGTTCGCGCATGAACTTTTCATCTTCTTTCGGGATTTTCCTAAATATGAATCTTTTGCTTCATTTTCTCGCAAAACATTCTTCAAAACTAACGACCTCTTCTTCGAACATGAAAAAGAGTTATATGGTCAAATTTGAAGTGAAATTTTGAAACTGAGTTTGCGAACGAACTTTTAATCTTTTTTCGCGATTTTACGAAATGTGCACGTGTTAAGTCATTTTGTCGCAAAACATTCTTTAAAACCAAACCCACATCTTAGAACATCAAAAGGAGTTATATGGTCAAATTTGAAGTGCAAATTTGAAACTAAGTTCGCGCAAGAACTTTTCATCTTCTTTCGGGATTTTACTAAATATGAACCTTTTTCTTCATTTTCCCGCAAAACTTTCTTCAAAACCATTGCCCTCTTCTTAGAACATGAAAAAGAGTTATATGTTTAAATTTGGAGTGAAATTCTAAAATTAAGTTCGCGCACGAACTTCTCATCTTCTTTCGGGATTTTCCTAAATATGAACTTTTTACTTCATTTTCTCGCAAAACATTCTTCAAAACCAACGTCCTCTTCTTAGAACATGAAAAGGAGTTATATGGTCAAATTTGAAGTGAAAATTTGAAACTGAGTTTGCGCACGAACTTTTCATCTTCTTTCGGGATTTTACTAAATATCAACCTTTTGCTTCATTTTCTCGCAAAACATTCTTCAAAACCATCGCCCTCTTCTTAGAACATGAAAAAAAGTTATATGGTCGAATTTGAAGTGAAATTTTAAAAATAAGTTCGCGCACGAACATCTCATCTTCTTTCGGGATTTTACTAAATATCAACCTTTTGCTTCATTTCCTCGCAAAACATTCTTCAAAACCTACTCCCTCTTCTTAGAACATGAAAAAGATTTATATGGTCAAATTTGAAGTGAAAATTTGAAACTAAGTTCGAGCACGAACTTTTCATCTTCTTTCAGGATTTTACTAAATACGAACCTTTTGATTCATTTTCTCGCAAAACATTCTTCAAAACCAACGACCTCTTCTTAGAATATGAAAAAGAGTTGTGTGGTCAAATTTGAAGTGAAATTTTGAAACTGAGTTTGCGCACGAACTTTTCATCTTTTTTCGCGATTTTACGAAATGTGCACGTGTTGAGTCATTTGGTCGCAAAACATTCTTTAAAACCAAACCCTCATCTTAGAACATCAAAAGGAGTTATATGGTCAAAATTGAAGTGCAAATTTGAAACTGAGTTTGCGCACGAACTTTTCATCCTCTTTCGGGATTTTACTAAATATCAACCTTTTGCTTCATTTTCTCGCAAAACATTCTTCAAAACCATCGCCCTCTTCTTAGAACATGAATAAAAGTTATATGGTCGAATTTGAAGTGAAATTTTAAAAATAAGTTCGCGCACGAACATCTCATCTTCTTTCGGGATTTTACTAAATATCAACCTTTTGCTTCATTTCCTCGCAAAACATTCTTCAAAACCTACTCCCTCTTATTAGAACATGAAAAAGAGTTATATGGTCAAATTTGAAGTGAAAATTTGAAACTAAGTTCGAGCACGAACTTTTCATCTTCTTTCAGGATTTTACTAAATACGAACCTTTTGATTCATTTTCTCGCAAAACATTCTTCAAAACCAACGACCTCTTCTTAGAATATGAAAAAGAGTTGTGTGGTCAAATTTGAAGTGAAATTTTGAAACTGAGTTTGCGCACGAACTTTTCATCTTTTTTCGCGATTTTACGAAATGTGCACGTGTTGAGTCATTTGGTCGCAAAACATTCTTTAAAACCAAACCCTCATCTTAGAAAATCAAAAGGAGTTATATGGTCAAAATTGAAGTGCAAATTTGAAACTGAGTTTGCGCACGAACTTTTCATCCTCTTTCGGGATTTTACTAAATATCAACCTTTTGCTTCATTTTCTCGCAAAACATTCTTCAAAACCAACGCCCTCTTCTTAGAACATGAAAAAGAGTTATATTGTCGAATTTGAAGTGAAAATTTAAAAATAAGTTCGCGCACGAACTTCTTATTTTCTTTCAGGATTTTACTAAATACGAACCTTTTGCTTCATTTTCTCGCAAAACATTCTTCAAAACCAACGACCTCTTCTTAGAATATGAAAAAGAGTTGTGTGGTCAAATTTGAAGTGAAAATTTGAAACTAAGTTCGCGTACGAACTTTTCATCTTCTTTCAGGATTTTACTAAATACGAACCTTTTGCTTCATTTTCTCGCAAAACATTCTTCAAAACCAACGACCTCTTCTTAGAATATGAAAAAGAGTTGTGTGGTCAAATTTGAAGTGAAATTTTGAAACTGAGTTTGCGCACGAACTTTTCATCTTTTTCACGATTTTACGAAATGTGCACGTGTTGAGTCATTTCGTCTCAAAACATTCTTTAAAACCAAAGCCCTCATCTTAGAACATCAAAAGGAGTTATATGGTCAAATTTGAAGTGCAAATTTGAAACTAAGTTCGCGCACGAACTTTTCATCTTCTTTCGGGATTTTACTAAATATGAACCTTTTGCTTCATTTTCCCGCAAAACCTTCTTCAAAACCATTGCCCTCTTCTTAGAACATGAAAAAGAGTTATATGGTCAAATTTGAAGTGAAATTTTAAAAATAAGTTCGCGCACGAACTTCTCATCTTCTTTCGGGATTTTCCTAAATATGAACTTTTTACTTCATTTTCTCGCAAAACATTCTTCAAAACCAACGTCCTCTTCTTAGAACATGAAAAGGAGTTATATGGTCAAATTTGAAGTGAAAATTTGAAACTGAGTTTGCGCACGAACTTTTCATCTTCTTTCGGGATTTTACTAAATATCAACCTTTTGCTTCATTTTCTCGCAAAACATTCTTCAAAACCATCGCCCTCTTCTTAGAACATGAAAAAAAGTTATATGGTCGAATTTGAAGTGAAATTTTAAAAATAAGTTCGCGCACGAACATCTCATCTTCTTTCGGGATTTTACTAAATATCAACCTTTTGCTTCATTTTCCCGCAAAACCTTCTTCAAAACCATTGCCCTCTTCTTAGAACATGAAAAAGAGTTATATGGTCAAATTTGAAGTGAAATTTTAAAAATAAGTTCGCGCACGAACTTCTCATCTTCTTTCGGGATTTTCCTAAATATCAACCTTTTGCTTCATTTTCTCGCAAAACATTCTTCAAAACCAACGTCCTCTTCTTAGAACATGAAAAGGAGTTATATGGTCAAATTTGAAGTGAAAATTTGAAACTGAGTTTGCGCACGAACTTTTCATCTTCTTTCGGGATTTTACTAAATATCAACCTTTTGCTTCATTTCCTCGCAAAACATTCTTCAAAACCTACTCCCTCTTCTTAGAACATGAAAAAGAGTTATATGGTCAAATTTGAAGTGAAAATTTGAAACTAAGTTCGCGCACGAACTTTTCATTTTCTTTCAGGATTTTACTAAATACGAATCTTTTGCTTCATTTTCTCGCAAAACATTCTTCAAAACCAACGACCTCTTCTTAGAATATGAAAAAGAGTTGTGTGGTCAAATTTGAAGTGAAATTTTGAAACAGAGTTTGCGCACGAACTTTTCATCTTTTTCGCGATTTTACGAAATGTTCACGTGTTGAGTCATTTCGTCTCAAAACATTCTTTAAAACCAAAGCCCTCATCTTAGAACATCAAAAGGAGTTATATGGTCAAATTTGAAGTGCAAATTTGAAACTAAGTTCGCGCACGAACTTTTCATCTTCTTTCGGGATTTTACTAAATATGAACCTTGTGCTTCATTTTCTCGCAAAACATTCTTCAAAACCAACGCCCTCTTCTTAGAACATGAAAAAGAGTTATATTGTCGAATTTGAAGTGAAAATTTAAAAATAAGTTCGCGCATGAACTTTTCATCTTCTTTCGGGATTTTACTAAATATCAATCTTTTGCTTCATTTTCTCGCAAAACATTCTTCAAAACTAACGACCTCTTCTTCGAACATGAAAAAGAGTTATATGGTCAAATTTGAAGTGAAATTTTGAAACTGAGTTTGCGAACGAACTTTTCATCTTTTTTCGCGATTTTACGAAATGTGCACGTGTTGAGTCATTTTGTCGCAAAACATTCTTTAAAACCAAACCCACATCTTAGAACATCAAAAGGAGTTATATGGTCAAATTTGAAGTGCAAATTTGAAACTAAGTTCGCGCAAGAACTTTTCATCTTCTTTCGGGATTTTACTAAATATGAACCTTTTTCTTCATTTTCCCGCAAAACCTTCTTCAAAACCATTGCCCTCTTCTTAGAACATGAAAAAGAGTTATATGGTCAAATTTGAAGTGAAATTTTAAAATTAAGTTCGCGCACGAACTTCTCATCTTCTTTCGGGATTTTACTAAATATCAACCTTTTGCTTCATTTCCTCGCAAAACATTCTTCAAAACCTACTCCCTCTTCTTAGAACATGAAAAAGAGTTATATGGTCAAATTTGAAGTGAAAATTTGAAACTAAGTTCGAGCACGAACTTTTCATCTTCTTTCAGGATTTTACTAAATACGAACCTTTTGATTCATTTTCTCGCAAAACATTCTTCAAAACCAACGACCTCTTCTTAGAATATGAAAAAGAGTTGTGTGGTCAAATTTGAAGTGAAATTTTGAAACTGAGTTTGCGCACGAACTTTTCATCTTTTTTCGCGATTTTACGAAATGTGCACGTGTTGAGTCATTTGGTCGCAAAACATTCTTCAAAACCAACGTCCTCTTCTTAGAACATGAAAAGGAGTTATATGGTCAAATTTGAAGTGAAAATTTGAAACTGAGTTTGCGCACGAACTTTTCATCTTCTTTCGGGATTTTACTAAATATCAACCTTTTGCTTCATTTTCTCGCAAAACATTCTTCAAAACCATCGCCCTCTTCTTAGAACATGAAAAAAAGTTATATGGTCGAATTTGAAGTGAAATTTTAAAAATAAGTTCGCGCACGAACATCTCATCTTCTTTCGGGATTTTACTAAATATCAACCTTTTGCTTCATTTCCTCGCAAAACATTCTTCAAAACCTACTCCCTCTTCTTAGAACATGAAAAAGAGTTATATGGTCAAATTTGAAGTGAAAATTTGAAACTAAGTTCGAGCACGAACTTTTCATCTTCTTTCAGGATTTTACTAAATACGAACATTTTGATTCATTTTCTCGCAAAACATTCTTCAAAACCAACGACCTCTTCTTAGAATATGAAAAAGAGTTGTGTGGTCAAATTTGAAGTGAAATTTTGAAACTGAGTTTGCGCACGAACTTTTCATCTTTTTTCGCGATTTTACGAAATGTGCACGTGTTGAGTCATTTGGTCGCAAAACATTCTTTAAAACCAAACCCTCATCTTAGAACATCAAAAGGAGTTATATGGTCAAAATTGAAGTGCAAATTTGAAACTGAGTTTGCGCACAAACTTTTCATCCTCTTTCGGGATTTTACTAAATATCAACCTTTTGCTTCATTTTCTCGCAAAACATTCTTCAAAACCATCGCCCTCTTCTTAGAACATGAATAAAAGTTATATGGTCGAATTTGAAGTGAAATTTTAAAAATAAGTTCGCGCACGAACTTCTCATATTCTTTTGGAATTTTCCTAAATATGAACTTTTTGCTTCATTTTCTCGCAAAACATTCTTCAAAATCAACGCCCTCTTTTTAAAACATGAGAAGGAGTTATATGGTCAAATTTGAAGTGAAAATTTGAAACTGAGTATGCGCACGAACTTTTCGTCTTCTTTCGCTATTTTACGAAATATGTTTGTTTTAAGTCATTTCGTCGCAAAGCATTCTTCAAAACCAACTCCCTCTTCTTAGAACATGAAAAAGAGTTATATGGACAAATTTGAAGTGAAAATTTGAAACTAAGTTCGCGCACGAACTTTTCATCTTCTTTCGGGATTTTACTAAATATGAACCTTTTGCTTCATTTTCTCGCAAAACATTCTTCAAAACTATCGCCCTCTTCTTAGAACATGAAAAATAGTTATATGGTCGAATTTGAAGTAAAATTATAAAAATAAGTTCGCGCACGAACTTCTCATCTTCTTTCGGGATTTTAATAAATATGAACTTTTTGATTCATTTTCTCGCAAAACATTCTTCAAAATTAACGCCCTCTTCTTAGAACATGAAAAGGAGTTATATGGTCAAATTTGAAGTGAAATTTTGAAACTGAGTTTGCGCACGAACAATTCATCTTTTTTCGCGATTTTACGAAATGTGCACGTTTTGAGTCATTTCGTCTCAAAACATTCTTTAAAACCAAAGCCCTCATCTTAGAACATCAAAAGGAGTTATATGGTCAAATTTGAATTTTAAATTTGAGACTAAGTTCGCGCACGAACTTTTCATCTTCTTTCGGGATTTTACTAAATAAACCTTTTGCTTCATTTTCTCGCAAAAAATTCTTCAAAACAAACGCCCTCTTATTAGAACATGAAAAAGAGTTATATGGTCGAATTTGAAGTGAAAATTTAAAAATAATTTCGCGCATGAACTTTTCATCTTCTTTCGGGATTTTCCTAAATATGAACCTTTTGCTTCATTTTCTCGGAAAACATTCTTCAAAACTAACGCCCTCTTCTTAGAACAAGAAAAAGAGCTATATGGTCAAATTTGAATCTGAGTTTGCGCACGAACTTTTCATCTTCTTTCGCGATTTTACGAAATATGCACGTTTTGAGTCATTTCGTTGCAATACATTATTTAAAACCAAAGCCCTCATCTTAGAACATCAAAAGGAGTTATATGATAAAATTTGAAGTGAAAATGTGAAACTAAGTTCGCGCACGAACTTTTCATCTTCTTTCGGAATTTTCCTAAATATGAACTTTTTGCTTCATTTTCTCGCAAAACATTCTTCAAAATCAACGCCCTCTTCTTAGAACATGAAAAGGAGTTACATGGTCAAATTTGAAGTGAAATTTTGAAACTGAGTTTGCGCACGAACTTTTCATCTTTTATCGCGATTTTACGAAATGTGCACGTTTTGAGTCATTTCGTCTCAAAACATTCTTTAAAACCAAAGCCCTCATCTTAGAACATCAAAAGGAGTTATATGGTCAAATTTGAAGTGCAAATTTGAAACTAAGTTCGCGCACGAACTTTTCATCTTCTTTCGGGATTTACTAAATATGAACCTTTTGCTTCATTTTCTCGCAAAACATTCTTCAAAACCAACGCCCTCTTCTTAGAACATGAAAAAGAGTTATATAGTCGAATTTGAAGTGAAAATTTTAAACTGAGTTTGAGCACAAACATTTCATCTTCTTTCGCGATGTTACGAAATATGCTCAATTTGAGTCATTTCGTCGCAGAACATTCTTCAAAACCAACGCCCTCTTCTTATAACATGAAAAAGAGTTATATGGTTTAATTTGAAGAGAAATTTTAAAAATAAGTTCGCGCACGAACTTCTCATCTTCTTTCAGGATTTTCCTAAATATGAACTTTTTGCTTCATTTTCTCGCAAAACATTCTTCAAAATCAACGCCCTCTTCTTAGAACATGAAAAGGAGTTATATGGTCAAATTTGAAGTGAAAATTTGAAACTGAGTTTGCGCACGAACTTTTCATCTTCTTTCGCGATTTTACGAAATATGCTGGTTTTGAGTCATTTTGTCGCAAAACATTCTTCAAAACTAACTCCCTCTTCTTAGAACATGAAAAAGAGTTATATGGTCAAATTTGAAGTGAAAATTTGAAAGTAAGTTCGCGCACAAACTTTTCATCTTCTTTCGCGATTTTACGAAATATGCTGGTTTTGAGTCATTTTGTCGCAAAACATTCTTCAAAACTAACTCCCTCTTCTTAGAACATGAAAAAGAGTTATATGGTCAAATTTGAAGTGAAATTTGAAAATAAGTTCGCGCACAAACTTTTCATCTTCTTTCGGGATTTTACTAAATATAAACCTTTTGCTTCATTTTCTCGCAAAACATTCTTCGAAACCAACGCCCTCTTCTTAGAACACGAAAAAGAGTTCTATGTTCAAATTTGAGGTGAAAATTTGAAAATGAGTTCGCGCACGAACTTTTCATCTTCTTTCGCGATTTTACGAAATATGCACGTTTTGTGTTATTTCATCGCAAAACATTCTTTAAAACCAAAGCCCTCATCTTAGAACATCAAAAGGAGTTATATGGTAAAATTTGAAGTGAAAATTTAAAAATAAGTTCGCGCATGAACTTTTCATCTTCTTTCGGGATTTTCCTAAATATGAACCTTTTGCTTCATTTTCTCGCAAAACAATCTCAAAACTAACGCCCTCTTCTTAGAACATGAAAAAGAGTTATATGGTCAAATTTGAAGTGAGATTTGAATCTGAGTTTGCGTACGAACTTTTCATCTTCTTTCGCGATTTTACGAAATGTGCACGTTTTGAGTCATTTCGTCGCAAAAGATTTTTTAAAACCAAAGCCCTCATCTTAGAACATCAAAAGGAGTTATATGGTAAAATTTGAAGTGAAAATGTGAGACAAAGTTCGCGTACGAACTTTTCATCTTCTTTCGGGATTTTACTAAATATGAACTTTTTGCTTCATTTTCTCGCAAAACATTCTTCAAAACCAACACCCTCTTCTTAGAACATGAAAAAGAGTTATATGGTCGAATTTGAAGTGAAAATTTAAAAATAAGTTCGCGCACGAACTTTTCATCTTCTTTCAGGATTTTACTAAGTATGAACCTTTTGCTTCATTTTCTCGCAAAACATTCTTCAAAACCAACGACCTTTTCTTAGAATATGAAAAAGAGTTGTATGGTCAAATTTGAAGTGAAATTTTGAAACTGAGTTTGCGCACGAACTTTTCATCTTCTTTCGCGATTTTACGAAATGTGCACGTTTTGAGTCATTTCGTCTCAAAACATTCTTTAAAACCAAAGCCCTCATCTTAGAACATCAAAAGGATTTATATGGTAAAATTTGATGTGAAAATTTGAAACTAAGTTCGCGCACGAACTTTTCATCTTCTTTCGGGATTTTACTAAATAAACCTTTTGCTTCATTTTCTCGCAAAAAATTCTTCAAAACAAACGCCCTCTTCTTAGAACATGAAAAAGAGTTATATGGTCGAATTTGAAGTGAAAATTTAAAAATAATTTCGCGCATGAACTTTTCATCTTCTTTCGGGATTTTAATAAATATGAACTTTTTGATTCATTTTCTCGCAAAACATTCTTCAAAATTAACGCCCTCTTCTTAGAACATGAAAAGGAGTTATATGGTCAAATTTGAAGTGAAATTTTGAAACTGAGTTTGCGCACGAACAATTCATCTTTTTTCGCGATTTTACGAAATGTGCACGTTTTGAGTCATTTCGTCTCAAAACATTCTTTAAAACCAAAGCCCTCATCTTAGAACATCAAAAGGAGTTATATGGTCAAATTTGAATTTTAAATTTGAAACTAAGTTCGCGCACGAACTTTTCATCTTCTTTCGGGATTTTACTAAATAAACCTTTTGCTTCATTTTCTCGCAAAAAATTCTTCAAAACAAACGCCCTCTTCTTAGAACATGAAAAAGAGTTATATGGTCGAATTTGAAGTGAAAATTTAAAAATAATTTCGCGCATGAACTTTTCATCTTCTTTCGGGATTTTCCTAAATATGAACCTTTTGCTTCATTTTCTCGGAAAACATTCTTCAAAACTAACGCCCTCTTCTTA
This sequence comes from Euonymus europaeus, assembly GCA_963580455.1. Classification (NCBI taxonomy): domain Eukaryota; kingdom Viridiplantae; phylum Streptophyta; class Magnoliopsida; order Celastrales; family Celastraceae; genus Euonymus; species Euonymus europaeus. Next base: position 10,950,207 of record OY756960.1, on the reverse strand, counting down.
GAACAAGAAAAAGAGCTATATGGTCAAATTTGAATCTGAGTTTGCGCACGAACTTTTCATCTTCTTTCGCGATTTTACGAAATATGCACGTTTTGAGTCATTTCGTTGCAATACATTATTTAAAACCAAAGCCCTCATCTTAGAACATCAAAAGGAGTTATATGATAAAATTTGAAGTGAAAATGTGAAACTAAGTTCGCGCACGAACTTTTCATCTTCTTTCGGAATTTTCCTAAATATGAACTTTTTGCTTCATTTTCTCGCAAAACATTCTTCAAAATCAACGCCCTCTTCTTAGAACATGAAAAGGAGTTACATGGTCAAATTTGAAGTGAAATTTTGAAACTGAGTTTGCGCACGAACTTTTCATCTTTTATCGCGATTTTACGAAATGTGCACGTTTTGAGTCATTTCGTCTCAAAACATTCTTTAAAACCAAAGCCCTCATCTTAGAACATCAAAAGGAGTTATATGGTCAAATTTGAAGTGCAAATTTGAAACTAAGTTCGCGCACGAACTTTTCATCTTCTTTCGGGATTTACTAAATATGAACCTTTTGCTTCATTTTCTCGCAAAACATTCTTCAAAACCAACGCCCTCTTCTTAGAACATGAAAAAGAGTTATATAGTCGAATTTGAAGTGAAAATTTTAAACTGAGTTTGAGCACAAACATTTCATCTTCTTTCGCGATGTTACGAAATATGCTCAATTTGAGTCATTTCGTCGCAGAACATTCTTCAAAACCAACGCCCTCTTCTTATAACATGAAAAAGAGTTATATGGTTTAATTTGAAGAGAAATTTTAAAAATAAGTTCGCGCACGAACTTCTCATCTTCTTTCAGGATTTTCCTAAATATGAACTTTTTGCTTCATTTTCTCGCAAAACATTCTTCAAAATCAACGCCCTCTTCTTAGAACATGAAAAGGAGTTATATGGTCAAATTTGAAGTGAAAATTTGAAACTGAGTTTGCGCACGAACTTTTCATCTTCTTTCGCGATTTTACGAAATATGCTGGTTTTGAGTCATTTTGTCGCAAAACATTCTTCAAAACTAACTCCCTCTTCTTAGAACATGAAAAAGAGTTATATGGTCAAATTTGAAGTGAAAATTTGAAAGTAAGTTCGCGCACAAACTTTTCATCTTCTTTCGCGATTTTACGAAATATGCTGGTTTTGAGTCATTTTGTCGCAAAACATTCTTCAAAACTAACTCCCTCTTCTTAGAACATGAAAAAGAGTTATATGGTCAAATTTGAAGTGAAATTTGAAAATAAGTTCGCGCACAAACTTTTCATCTTCTTTCGGGATTTTACTAAATATAAACCTTTTGCTTCATTTTCTCGCAAAACATTCTTCGAAACCAACGCCCTCTTCTTAGAACACGAAAAAGAGTTCTATGTTCAAATTTGAGGTGAAAATTTGAAAATGAGTTCGCGCACGAACTTTTCATCTTCTTTCGCGATTTTACGAAATATGCACGTTTTGTGTTATTTCATCGCAAAACATTCTTTAAAACCAAAGCCCTCATCTTAGAACATCAAAAGGAGTTATATGGTAAAATTTGAAGTGAAAATTTAAAAATAAGTTCGCGCATGAACTTTTCATCTTCTTTCGGGATTTTCCTAAATATGAACCTTTTGCTTCATTTTCTCGCAAAACAATCTCAAAACTAACGCCCTCTTCTTAGAACATGAAAAAGAGTTATATGGTCAAATTTGAAGTGAGATTTGAATCTGAGTTTGCGTACGAACTTTTCATCTTCTTTCGCGATTTTACGAAATGTGCACGTTTTGAGTCATTTCGTCGCAAAAGATTTTTTAAAACCAAAGCCCTCATCTTAGAACATCAAAAGGAGTTATATGGTAAAATTTGAAGTGAAAATGTGAGACAAAGTTCGCGCACGAACTTTTCATCTTCTTTCGGGATTTTACTAAATAAACCTTTTGCTTCATTTTCTCGCAAAAAATTCTTCAAAACAAACGCCCTCTTCTTAGAACATGAAAAAGAGTTATATGGTCGAATTTGAAGTGAAAATTTAAAAATAAGTTCGCGCACGAACTTTTCATCTTCTTTCAGGATTTTACTAAGTATGAACCTTTTGCTTCATTTTCTCGCAAAACATTCTTCAAAACCAACGACCTTTTCTTAGAATATGAAAAAGAGTTGTATGGTCAAATTTGAAGTGAAATTTTGAAACTGAGTTTGCGCACGAACTTTTCATCTTCTTTCGCGATTTTACGAAATGTGCACGTTTTGAGTCATTTCGTCTCAAAACATTCTTTAAAACCAAAGTCCTCATCTTAGAACATCAAAAGGATTTATATGGTAAAATTTGATGTGAAAATTTGAAACTAAGTTCGCGCACGAACTTTTCATCTTCTTTCGGGATTTTACTAAATAAACCTTTTGCTTCATTTTCTCGCAAAAAATTCTTCAAAACAAACGCCCTCTTCTTAGAACATGAAAAAGAGTTATATGGTCGAATTTGAAGTGAAAATTTAAAAATAATTTCGCGCATGAACTTTTCATCTTCTTTCGGGATTTTAATAAATATGAACTTTTTGATTCATTTTCTCGCAAAACATTCTTCAAAATTAACGCCCTCTTCTTAGAACATGAAAAGGAGTTATATGGTCAAATTTGAAGTGAAATTTTGAAACTGAGTTTGCGCACGAACAATTCATCTTTTTTCGCGATTTTACGAAATGTGCACGTTTTGAGTCATTTCGTCTCAAAACATTCTTTAAAACCAAAGCCCTCATCTTAGAACATCAAAAGGAGTTATATGGTCAAATTTGAATTTTAAATTTGAAACTAAGTTCGCGCACGAACTTTTCATCTTCTTTCGGGATTTTACTAAATAAACCTTTTGCTTCATTTTCTCGCAAAAAATTCTTCAAAACAAACGCCCTCTTCTTAGAACATGAAAAAGAGTTATATGGTCGAATTTGAAGTGAAAATTTAAAAATAATTTCGCGCATGAACTTTTCATCTTCTTTCGGGATTTTCCTAAATATGAACCTTTTGCTTCATTTTCTCGGAAAACATTCTTCAAAACTAACGCCCTCTTCTTAGAACAAGAAAAAGAGCTATATGGTCAAATTTGAATCTGAGTTTGCGCACGAACTTTTCATCTTCTTTCGCGATTTTACGAAATATGCACGTTTTGAGTCATTTCGTTGCAATACATTATTTAAAACCAAAGCCCTCATCTTAGAACATCAAAAGGAGTTATATGATAAAATTTGAAGTGAAAATGTGAAACTAAGTTCGCGCACGAACTTTTCATCTTCTTTCGGAATTTTCCTAAATATGAACTTTTTGCTTCATTTTCTCGCAAAACATTCTTCAAAATCAACGCCCTCTTCTTAGAACATGAAAAGGAGTTACATGGTCAAATTTGAAGTGAAATTTTGAAACTGAGTTTGCGCACGAACTTTTCATCTTTTATCGCGATTTTACGAAATGTGCACGTTTTGAGTCATTTCGTCTCAAAACATTCTTTAAAACCAAAGCCCTCATCTTAGAACATCAAAAGGAGTTATATGGTCAAATTTGAAGTGCAAATTTGAAACTAAGTTCGCGCACGAACTTTTCATCTTCTTTCGGGATTTACTAAATATGAACCTTTTGCTTCATTTTCTCGCAAAACATTCTTCAAAACCAACGCCCTCTTCTTAGAACATGAAAAAGAGTTATATAGTCGAATTTGAAGTGAAAATTTTAAACTGAGTTTGAGCACAAACATTTCATCTTCTTTCGCGATGTTACGAAATATGCTCAATTTGAGTCATTTCGTCGCAGAACATTCTTCAAAACCAACGCCCTCTTCTTATAACATGAAAAAGAGTTATATGGTTTAATTTGAAGAGAAATTTTAAAAATAAGTTCGCGCACGAACTTCTCATCTTCTTTCAGGATTTTCCTAAATATGAACTTTTTGCTTCATTTTCTCGCAAAACATTCTTCAAAATCAACGCCCTCTTCTTAGAACATGAAAAGGAGTTATATGGTCAAATTTGAAGTGAAAATTTGAAACTGAGTTTGCGCACGAACTTTTCATCTTCTTTCGCGATTTTACGAAATATGCTGGTTTTGAGTCATTTTGTCGCAAAACATTCTTCAAAACTAACTCCCTCTTCTTAGAACATGAAAAAGAGTTATATGGTCAAATTTGAAGTGAAAATTTGAAAGTAAGTTCGCGCACAAACTTTTCATCTTCTTTCGCGATTTTACGAAATATGCTGGTTTTGAGTCATTTTGTCGCAAAACATTCTTCAAAACTAACTCCCTCTTCTTAGAACATGAAAAAGAGTTATATGGTCAAATTTGAAGTGAAATTTGAAAATAAGTTCGCGCACAAACTTTTCATCTTCTTTCGGGATTTTACTAAATATAAACCTTTTGCTTCATTTTCTCGCAAAACATTCTTCGAAACCAACGCCCTCTTCTTAGAACACGAAAAAGAGTTCTATGTTCAAATTTGAGGTGAAAATTTGAAAATGAGTTCGCGCACGAACTTTTCATCTTCTTTCGCGATTTTACGAAATATGCACGTTTTGTGTTATTTCATCGCAAAACATTCTTTAAAACCAAAGCCCTCATCTTAGAACATCAAAAGGAGTTATATGGTAAAATTTGAAGTGAAAATTTAAAAATAAGTTCGCGCATGAACTTTTCATCTTCTTTCGGGATTTTCCTAAATATGAACCTTTTGCTTCATTTTCTCGCAAAACAATCTCAAAACTAACGCCCTCTTCTTAGAACATGAAAAAGAGTTATATGGTCAAATTTGAAGTGAGATTTGAATCTGAGTTTGCGTACGAACTTTTCATCTTCTTTCGCGATTTTACGAAATGTGCACGTTTTGAGTCATTTCGTCGCAAAAGATTTTTTAAAACCAAAGCCCTCATCTTAGAACATCAAAAGGAGTTATATGGTAAAATTTGAAGTGAAAATGTGAGACAAAGTTCGCGTACGAACTTTTCATCTTCTTTCGGGATTTTACTAAATATGAACTTTTTGCTTCATTTTCTCGCAAAACATTCTTCAAAACCAACACCCTCTTCTTAGAACATGAAAAAGAGTTATATGGTCGAATTTGAAGTGAAAATTTAAAAATAAGTTCGCGCACGAACTTTTCATCTTCTTTCAGGATTTTACTAAGTATGAACCTTTTGCTTCATTTTCTCGCAAAACATTCTTCAAAACCAACGACCTTTTCTTAGAATATGAAAAAGAGTTGTATGGTCAAATTTGAAGTGAAATTTTGAAACTGAGTTTGCGCACGAACTTTTCATCTTCTTTCGCGATTTTACGAAATGTGCACGTTTTGAGTCATTTCGTCTCAAAACATTCTTTAAAACCAAAGCCCTCATCTTAGAACATCAAAAGGATTTATATGGTAAAATTTGATGTGAAAATTTGAAACTAAGTTCGCGCACGAACTTTTCATCTTCTTTCGGGATTTTACTAAATAAACCTTTTGCTTCATTTTCTCGCAAAAAATTCTTCAAAACAAACGCCCTCTTCTTAGAACATGAAAAAGAGTTATATGGTCGAATTTGAAGTGAAAATTTAAAAATAATTTCGCGCATGAACTTTTCATCTTCTTTCGGGATTTTAATAAATATGAACTTTTTGATTCATTTTCTCGCAAAACATTCTTCAAAATTAACGCCCTCTTCTTAGAACATGAAAAGGAGTTATATGGTCAAATTTGAATCTGAGTTTGCGCACGAACTTTTCATCTTCTTTCGCGATTTTACGAAATATGCACGTTTTGAGTCATTTCGTTGCAATACATTATTTAAAACCAAAGCCCTCATCTTAGAACATCAAAAGGAGTTATATGATAAAATTTGAAGTGAAAATGTGAAACTAAGTTCGCGCACGAACTTTTCATCTTCTTTCGGAATTTTCCTAAATATGAACTTTTTGCTTCATTTTCTCGCAAAACATTCTTCAAAATCAACGCCCTCTTCTTAGAACATGAAAAGGAGTTACATGGTCAAATTTGAAGTGAAATTTTGAAACTGAGTTTGCGCACGAACTTTTCATCTTTTATCGCGATTTTACGAAATGTGCACGTTTTGAGTCATTTCGTCTCAAAACATTCTTTAAAACCAAAGCCCTCATCTTAGAACATCAAAAGGAGTTATATGGTCAAATTTGAAGTGCAAATTTGAAACTAAGTTCGCGCACGAACTTTTCATCTTCTTTCGGGATTTACTAAATATGAACCTTTTGCTTCATTTTCTCGCAAAACATTCTACAAAACCAACGCCCTCTTCTTAGAACATGAAAAAGAGTTATATGGTCGAATTTGAAGTGAAAATTTTAAACTGAGTTTGAGCACAAACATTTCATCTTCTTTCGCGATGTTACGAAATATGCTCAATTTGAGTCATTTCGTCGCAGAACATTCTTCAAAACCAACGCCCTCTTCTTATAACATGAAAAAGAGTTATATGGTTTAATTTGAAGAGAAATTTTAAAAATAAGTTCGCGCACGAACTTCTCATCTTCTTTCAGGATTTTCCTAAATATGAACTTTTTGCTTCATTTTCTCGCAAAACATTCTTCAAAATCAACGCCCTCTTCTTAGAACATGAAAAGGAGTTATATGGTCAAATTTGAAGTGAAAATTTGAAACTGAGTTTGCGCACGAACTTTTCATCTTCTTTCGCGATTTTACGAAATATGCTGGTTTTGAGTCATTTTGTCGCAAAACATTCTTCAAAACTAACTCCCTCTTCTTAGAACATGAAAAAGAGTTATATGGTCAAATTTGAAGTGAAAATTTGAAAGTAAGTTCGCGCACAAACTTTTCATCTTCTTTCGCGATTTTACGAAATATGCTGGTTTTGAGTCATTTTGTCGCAAAACATTCTTCAAAACTAACTCCCTCTTCTTAGAACATGAAAAAGAGTTATATGGTCAAATTTGAAGTGAAATTTGAAAATAAGTTCGCGCACAAACTTTTCATCTTCTTTCGGGATTTTACTAAATATAAACCTTTTGCTTCATTTTCTCGCAAAATATTCTTCGAAACCAACGCCCTCTTCTTAGAACACGAAAAAGAGTTCTATGTTCAAATTTGAGGTGAAAATTTGAAAATGAGTTCGCGCACGAACTTTTCATCTTCTTTCGCGATTTTACGAAATATGCACGTTTTGTGTTATTTCATCGCAAAACATTCTTTAAAACCAAAGCCCTCATCTTAGAACATCAAAAGGAGTTATATGGTAAAATTTGAAGTGAAAATTTAAAAATAAGTTCGCGCATGAACTTTTCATCTTCTTTCGGGATTTTCCTAAATATGAACCTTTTGCTTCATTTTCTCGCAAAACAATCTCAAAACTAACGCCCTCTTCTTAGAACATGAAAAAGAGTTATATGGTCAAATTTGAAGTGAGATTTGAATCTGAGTTTGCGTACGAACTTTTCATCTTCTTTCGCGATTTTACGAAATGTGCACGTTTTGAGTCATTTCGTCGCAAAAGATTTTTTAAAACCAAAGCCCTCATCTTAGAACATCAAAAGGAGTTATATGGTAAAATTTGAAGTGAAAATGTGAGACAAAGTTCGCGTACGAACTTTTCATCTTCTTTCGGGATTTTACTAAATATGAACTTTTTGCTTCATTTTCTCGCAAAACATTCTTCAAAACCAACACCCTCTTCTTAGAACATGAAAAAGAGTTATATGGTCGAATTTGAAGTGAAAATTTAAAAATAAGTTCGCGCACGAACTTTTCATCTTCTTTCAGGATTTTACTAAGTATGAACCTTTTGCTTCATTTTCTCGCAAAACATTCTTCAAAACCAACGACCTTTTCTTAGAATATGAAAAAGAGTTGTATGGTCAAATTTGAAGTGAAATTTTGAAACTGAGTTTGCGCACGAACTTTTCATCTTCTTTCGCGATTTTACGAAATGTGCACGTTTTGAGTCATTTCGTCGCAAAAACATTCTATAAAACCAAAGCCCTCATCTAAGAACATCAAAAGGATTTATATGGTAAAATTTGATGTGAAAATTTGAAACTAAGTTCGCGCACGAACATTTCATCTTGTTTCGGGATTTTACTAAATATGAATCTTTTGCTTCATTTTTTCGCAAAACATTCTTCAAAACCAACGCCCTCTTCTTAGAACACGAAAAAGAGTTATATGGTCGAATTTGAAGTGAAAATTTAAAAATAAGTTCGCGCATGAACTTTTCATCTTCTTTCGGGATTTTCCTAAATATGAACCTTTTGCTTCATTTTCTCGCAAAACATTCTTCGAAACCAACGCCCTCTTCTTAGAACACGAAAAAGAGTTCTATGTTCAAATTTGAGGTGAAAATTTGAAAATGAGTTCGCGCACGAACTTTTCATCTTCTTTCGCGATTTTACGAAATATGCACGTTTTGTGTTATTTCATCGCAAAACATTCTTTAAAACCAAAGCCCTCATCTTAGAACATCAAAAGGAGTTATATGGTAAAATTTGAAGTGAGAATTTAAAAATAAGTTCGCGCATGAACTTTTCATCTTCTTTCGGGATTTTCCTAAATATGAACCTTTTGCTTCATTTTCTCGCAAAACAATCTCAAAACTAACGCCCTCTTCTTAGAACATGAAAAAGAGTTATATGGTCAAATTTGAAGTGAGATTTGAATCTGAGTTTGCGTACGAACTTTTCATCTTCTTTCGCGATTTTACGAAATGTGCACGTTTTGAGTCATTTCGTCGCAAAAGATTTTTTAAAACCAAAGCCCTCATCTTAGAACATCAAAAGGAGTTATATGGTAAAATTTGAAGTAAAAATGTGAGACAAAGTTCGCGTACGAACTTTTCATCTTCTTTCGGGATTTTACTAAATATGAACTTTTTGCTTCATTTTCTCGCAAAACATTCTTCAAAACCAACACCCTCTTCTTAGAACATGAAAAAGAGTTATATGGTCGAATTTGAAGTGAAAATTTAAAAATAAGTTCGCGCACGAACTTTTCATCTTCTTTCAGGATTTTACTAAGTATGAACCTTTTGCTTCATTTTCTCGCAAAACATTCTTCAAAACCAACGACCTTTTCTTAGAATATGAAAAAGAGTTGTATGGTCAAATTTGAAGTGAAATTTTGAAACTGAGTTTGCGCACGAACTTTTCATCTTCTTTCGCGATTTTACGAAATGTGCACGTTTTGAGTCATTTCGTCGGAAAACATTCTTTAAAACCAAAGCCCTCATCTTAGAACATCAAAAAGAGTTATATGGTCAAATTTGAAGTGGAAATTTGAAACTAAGTTCGCGCACGAACTTTTCATCTCCTTTCGGGATTTTACTAAATATCAACATTTTGCTTCATTTTCTCGGAAAACATTCTTCAAAACCAACGTCCTCTTCTTAGAACATGAAAAAGAGTTATATGGTCGAATTTGAAATGAAAATTTAAAAATAAGTTCGCGCATGAACTTTTCATCTTCTTTCGGGATTTTCCTAAATATGAACCTTTTGCTTCATTTTCTCGCAAAACATTCTTCAAAACTAACGCCCTCTTCGTAGAACATGAAAAAGAGTTATATGGTCAAATTTGAAGTGAAATTTGAATCTGAGTTTGCGCACGAACTTTTCATCTTCTTTCGCGATTTTACGAAATATGCACGTTTTGAGTCATTTCGTCGCAAAACATTCTTAAAAATCAAAGCCCTCATCTTAGAACGTCAAAAGGAGTTATATGATGAAATTCGAAGTGAAAATTTAAAACTAAGTTCGCGCACGAACTTTTCATCTTCTTTCGGGATTTTACTAAATATGAACATTTTGCTTCATTTTCTCGCAAAACATTCTTCAAAACCAACGCCCTCTTCTTAGAACAATAAAAAGAGTTATATGGTCGAATTTGAAGTGAAATTTGAATCTGTGTTTGGGCACGAACTTTTCATCTTCTTTCGCGATTTTACGAAATATGCACGTTTTGAGTCATTTCGTCGCAAAACATTCTTTAAAACCAAAGCCCTCATCTTAGAACATCAAAAGGAGTTATATGGTAAAGTTTGAAGTGAAAATTTGAAACTAAGTTCGCGCACGAAGTTTTCATATTCTTTCGGGATTTTATTAAATATGAACCTTTTGCTTTATTTTCTCGCAAAACATTCTTCAAAACCAACGCCCTCTTCTTAGAACACGAAAAAGAGTTAGATGGTCGAATTTGAAGTGAAATTTGAATCTGAGTTTGCGCACGAACATTTCATCTTCTTTCGCGATTTTACTAAATGTTCACGTTTTGAGTCATTTCGTCGCAAAACATTCTTTAAAACCAAAGCCCTAATCTTAGAACATCAAAAGGAGTTATATGGTAAAATTTGAAGTGGAAATTTGAAACTAAGTTCACGCACGAACTTTGCATCTTCTTTGGGATTTTACTAAATATGAACCTTTTGTTTCATTTTCTCGCAAAACATTCTTCAAAACCAACGCCATCTTCTTTGAACATGAAAAAGAGTTATATGGTCGAATTTGAAGAGAAAATTTTAAAATAATTTCGCGCACGAACTTTTCATCTTCTTTCGGGATTTTCCTAAATATGAACATTTTGCTTCATTTTCTCGCAAAACATTCTTCAAAACCAACGCCCACTTCTTAGAACACGAAAAAGAGTTATATGTTCAAATTTGAGGTGAAAATTTGAAAATTAGTTCGCGCACGAACTTTTCATTTTCTTTCGAGATTTTACGAAATATGCACGTTTTGAGTCATTTCGTCGCAAAACATTCTTTAAAACCAAAGCCCTCATCTTAGAATATCAAAAGGAGTTATATGGTAAAATTTGAAGTGGAAATTTGAAACTAAGTTCGCGCACGAACTTTTCATCTTTTTTCGGGATTTTACTAAATATCAACATTTTGCTTCATTTCCTCGCAAAGCATTCTTCAAAACCAACGACCTCTTCTTAGAATATGAAAAAGAGTTGTATGGTCAAATTTGAAGTGAAATTTTGAAACTGAGTTTGCGCATGAACTTTTCATCTTCTTTCGCGATTTTATGAAATGTGCACGTTTTGCTTCATTTTCTCGCAAAACATTCTTCAAAACCAATGCCCTCTTCTTAGAATCTAAAAAAAAGTTATGTGGTCAAATTTGAGGTGAAATTTTGAAACTAAGTTCGCCCACGAAGTTTTCATCTTATTTAGGAATTTTACGAAATATGAACTTTTTGCATCATTTCATTGCAAAACATTCGTTAACACCAAAGCCGTCCTCTTAGAACATCAAAAGGTGTTATATGGTCGAATTTGAAGGGAAATTATAAAAATAAGTTCGCGCGCGAACTTCTTATCTTCTTTCGGGATTTTTTTAAATATGAACCTTTTGCTTCATTTTCTCGCAAAACATTGTTCAAAACCAACGCCCTCTTCTTAGAACATGAAAAAGAGTTATATGGTCGAATTTGAAGTGAAATTTGAATCTGAGTTTTCGCACGACGATTCATCTTCTTTCGTGATTTTACGTAATATGCCCGTTTTGAGTCATTTCGTCGCAAAACATTCTTTAAAACCAAAGCCCTCATCTTAGAACATCAAAAGGAGTTATATGGTAAAATTTGAAGTGGAAATTTGAAACTAAGTTCGCGCACGAACTTTTCGTCTCCTTTCGGGATTCTACTAAATATCAAAATTTTGCTTCATTTCCTCGCAAAACATTCTTCAAAACCAACGCCCTCTTCTTAGAACATGAAAAAGAGTTATATGGACAAATTTGAAGTGAAAATTTGAAATAAATTCGCGCACGAACTTTTCATCTTCCTTCAGGATTTTACTAAATATGAACATTTTCCTTCATTTTCTCTCAAAGCATTCTTCAAAACCAACGACCTCTTTTTTACAATATGAAAAAGAGTTGTATGCTCAAATTTGAAGTGAAATTTTTGAAACTGAGTTTGCGCACGAACTTTTCATCTTCTTTCGCGATTTTACTAAATGTTCACGTTTTGAGTCATTTCGTCGCAAAACATTCTTTAAAACCAAAGCCCTCATCTTAGAACATCAAAAGGAGTTATATGGTAAAATTTGAATTAGAAATTTGAATCTAAGTTCGCGCACGAACTTTGCATCTTTTTTCGGGATTTTACTAAATATCAACATTTTGCTTCATTTCCTCGCAAAACATTCTTCAAAACCAACTCCCTCTTCTTAGAACATGAAAAAGAGTTATATGGTCAAATTTGAAGTGAAAATTTGAAAATAAGTTCGCGCACGAACTTTTCATCTTCCTTCAGGATTTTACTAAATATGAACCTTTTCCTTCATTTTCTCGCAAAGCATTCTTCAAAACCAACGACCTCTTCTTACAATATGAAAAAGAGTTGTATGGTCAAATTTGAAGTGAAATTTTGAAACTGAGTTTGCGCACGAACTTTTCATCTTCTTTCGCGATTTTACTAAATGTTCACGTTTTGAGTCATTTCGTCGCAAATTATTCTTTAAAACCAAAGCCCTCATCATAGAACATCAAAAGGAGTTATATGAAAAAATTTGAAGTGGAAATTTGAAACTAAGTTCGCGCACGAACTTTGCATCTTCTTTCGGGATTTTACTAAATATGAACCTTTTGTTTCATTTTCTCGCAAAACATTCTTCAAAACCAACGCCATCTTCTTAGAACATGAAAAAGAGTTATATGGTCGAATTTGAAGAGAAAATTTAAAAATAAGTTCGCGCACGAACTTTTCATCTTCTTTCGGGATTTTCCTAAATATGAACCTTTTGCTTCATTTTCTCGCAAAACATTCTTCAAAACCAACGCCCTCTTCTTAGAACACAAAAAAGAGTTATATGTTCAAATTTAAGATGAAAATTTGAAGATGAGTTCGCGCACGAGCTTTTCATCTTCTTTCGAGATTTTACGAAATATGCACGTTTTGAGTCATTTCGTCGCAAAACATTCTTTAAAACCAAAGCCCTCATCTTAGAATATCAAAAGGAGTTATATGGTAAAATTTGAAGTGGAAATTTGAAACTAAGTTCGCGCACGAACTTTTCATCTTTTTTCGGGATTTTACTAAATATCAACATTTTTCTTCATTTCCTCGCAAAACATTCTTCAAAACCAACACCCTCTTCTTAGAACATCAAAAGGTGTTATATGATCAAATTTGAAGTGAAAATTTGAAACTATGTTCGCGCACGAACTTTTCATCTTCTTTCAGGATTTTACTAAATATGAACCTTTTGCTTCATTTTCTCGCAAAACATTCTTCAAAACCAACGCCCTCTTCTTAGAACATGAAAAAGAGTTATATGGTCGAATTTGAAGTGAAATTTGAATCTGAGTTTGCCCACGACTTTTCATCTTCTTTCGTGATTTTACGTAATATGCACGTTTTGAGTCATTTCGTCGCAAAACATTCTTTAAAACCAAAGCCCTCATCTTAGAACATCAAAAGGAGTTATATGGTAAAATTTGAAGTGAAAATGTGAAACTAAGTTCGCGCATGAACTTTTCATCTTCTTTCGGGATTTTACTAAATATCAACATTTTGCTTCATTTTCTCGCAAAACATTCTCCAAAACCAACGCCCTCTTCTTAGAACATGAAAAAGAGTTATATGGTCGAATTTGAAGGGAAATTATAAAAATAAGTTCGCGCGCGAACTTCTCATCTTCTTTCTGGATTTTTTTAAATATGAACATTTTGCTTCATTTTCTCGCAAAACATTGTTCAAAACCAACGCCCTCTTCTTAGAACATGAAAAAGAGTTATATGGTCGAATTTGAAGTGAAATTTTAATCTGAGTTTTCGCACGACTTTTCATCTTCTTTCGTGATTTTACGTAATATGCCCGTTTTGAGTCATTTCGTCGCAAAACATTCTTTAAAACTAAAGCCCTCATCTTAGAACATCAAAAGGAGTTATATGGTAAAATTTGAAGTGGAAATTTGAAACTAAGTTCGCGCACGAACTTTTCATCTTCTTTCGGGATTTTACTAAATATCAACCTTTTGCTTCATTTCCTCGCAAAACATTCTTCAAAACCAACTCCCTCTTCTTAGAACATGAAAAAGAGTTATATGGACAAATTTGAAGTGAAAATTTGAAATAAGTTCGCGCACGAACTTTTCATCTTCCTTCAGGATTTTACTAAATATGAACTTTTTCCTTCATTTTCTCGCAAAGCATTCTTCAAAACCAACGACCTCTTTTTTACAATATGAAAAAGAGTTGTATGCTCAAATTTGAAGTGAAATTTTGAAACTGAGTTTGCGCACGAACTTTTCATATTCTTTCGCGATTTTACTAAATGTTCACGTTTTGAGTCATTTCGTCGCAAAACATTCTTTAAAACCAAAGCCCTCATCTTAGAACATCAAAAGGAGTTATATGAAAAAATTTGAAGTGGAAATTTGAAACTAAGTTCGCGCACGAACTTTGCATCTTCTTTCGGGATTTTACTAAATATGAACCTTTTGTTTCATTTTCTCGCAAAACATTCTTCAAAACCAACGCCATCTTCTTAGAACATGAAAAAGAGTTATATGGTCGAATTTGAAGAGAAAATTTAAAAATAAGTTTGCGCACGAACTTTTCATCTTCTTTCGGGATTTTCCTAAAAATGAACCTTTTGCTTCATTTTCTCGCAAAACATTCTTCAAAACCAACGCCCTCTTCTTAGAACACAAAAAAGAGTTATATGTTCAAATTTAAGATGAAAATTTGAAGATGAGTTCGCGCACGAGCTTTTCATCTTCTTTCGAGATTTTACGAAATATGCACGTTTTGAGTCATTTCGTTGCAAAACATTCTTTAAAACCAAAGCCCTCATCTTAGAATATCAAAAGGAGTTATATGGTAAAATTTGAAGTGGAAATTTGAAACTAAGTTCGCGCACGAACTTTTCATCTTTTTTCGGGATTTTACTAAATATCAACATTTTTCTTCATTTCCTCGCAAAACATTCTTCAAAACCAACACCCTCTTCTTAGAACATCAAAAGGTGTTATATGATCAAATTTGAAGTGAAAAATTGAAACTATGTTCGCGCACGAACTTTTCATCTTCTTTCAGGATTTTACTAAATATGAACCTTTTGCTTCATTTTCTCGCAAAACATTCTTCAAAACCATATTTCTTCACATGCTCCTTTTCCTAGCAAATTGCAGAAATCAAAGAAAGAAGATCCAATGCAAGGAATCTTGGATACTTTCAAGAAGGTGGAGATTAACATTCCTCTTTTAGATGCCATCAAACAAATGCCAAAATATGCAAAGTTCCTCAAGGATTTGTGCACAAATAAGAGGAAGTTCAAAGAGTTTGAAACGATTAAGGTTTCTGAGGAAGTTTCAGCTGTTCTACAAAGCAAACTCCCTCCCAAGCTAAAAGATCCGGGCAGTTTTACTATCCCTTGTATCATTGGGGGTCACAGGTTTGAGAAAGCTCTTCTTGACTTAGGTGCATCTGTCAATCTAATGCCTTTTTCTGTTTTTGAATCTTTGAATATAGGGGAACTAAAGGCGACCTCTGTGAGTATCCAGTTGGCAGATAGATCAATCAAATACCCTAGGGGTATTCTGGAAGATGTCTTAGTCAAAGTTGACGGATTAATCTTACCTGCTGATTTTCTAGTATTAGAGATGGAGCCGACTCCTTTGTCAGAAGTAAAATTAACCTTAATTCTTGGTCGTCCATTTATGGCCACAGCAGGTACCAAAATTGATGTTCAAAAGGGTACACTAACTATGAATGTGCAGGGACAAACAATTGAGTACAAGGTATTTGGAGCACTCAAATTACCAAGTGATGAACATTACTGTTTTCACTTAGATGCGTTAGTACAATTTGTCAACAAGTGTTCAATGAAAGTTGTGGTCGAGATATTGTGGACAAAGTTTTAATTCATGACTTTGGAACCATCGATGAGGATAAACAAGCTAGCAAAGTCTTAGCTCGCCTTGAAGCCTTACCTTCTTTAGGTATGTATATTTCTGCCTTTGAGCCTTTACCAGTGCCTAAGACAAAACTTGTACCATCTGTTGTGCAGGCACCTCAATTGGAGTTGAAGGAACTACCAAAGCATTTGAAGTACGCGTATGTGGGTGAAGGAAGTACATTGCCAGTAATCATTGCGTCTAACCTCAGCAATGAAGAAGAAGAGAAATTGTTGAGGGTACTAAAAGAGCATAAAACATCAATCGGATGGAGTATTGCTGATATCAGAGGAATCAGTCCCTCTAGATGTATGCATCGAATACTACTAGAGGAGGGAACAAAACCAACAAGAGATGCCCAACGCAGACTTAACCCAATAATGAAGGAGGTGGTGCTAAAAGAAGTACTCAAATTGCTAGATGTTGGCATCATTTACCCTATCTCTGATAGCAAATGGGTTAGTCCGGTACAAGTGGTTCCTAAAAAATCTGGAGTTACAGTAGTCCTTAATGAAGATAATGAGTTGGTTCCCACGCGAGTTCAAACAGGATGGCGTGTTTGCATTGACTACAGAAAGCTTAATTCAGGTACTAGAAAAGATCATTTTCCACTACCTTTTATTGATCAAATGTTGGAACGTCTTGCAGGTCATAGCCATTATTGTTTTCTTGATGGATATTCGGGCTACAATCAGATTGCAATAGCACCAGAAGATCAAGACAAGACGACATTTACTTGTCCATATGGTACATTTGCCTACAGGCGCATGCCTTTTGGTCTTTGCAATGCTCCAGGTACTTTTCAAAGGTGTATGATGAGCATATTTTCTGATATGGTGGAGCAAATTATTGAGGTATTTATGGATGATTTTAGTGTATTTGGTTCATCTTTTGATAAATGCCTTCATAACCTCGCTTTGGTCTTAGAAAGATGCCAAGAATGCAATCTAATTTTAAACTGGGAAAAATGTCATTTTATGGTACAACAAGGAATTGTGCTTGGTCATATCATCTCTAGCAAGGGAATAGAAGTTGACAAAGCAAAAGTGGATCTGGTAAGTAATCTTCCACCTCCATCTACAGTTAAGGAAATAAGATCTTTCCTTGGACATGCAGGTTTCTACAGGAGGTTCATCAAGGATTTCTCCAAGATAGCTAAGCCATTGTGTAACTTACTATCCAAGGATGTGACATTTGAGTTTGATGAGACATGTTTGACAGCTTTTAACAAGCTTAAACTTCTTCTTACGTCAGCACCGATCATGATGCCTCCCAATTGGAGCCTCCCTTTTGAACTAATGTACGATGCTTCTGATTATGCTGTAGGAGCAGTTTTGGGACAACGAGTAAATAAAGTACCTCATGTTATCTACTATGCCAGTAGAACACTCAATGATGCCCAATTAAACTACTCCACTACAGAGAAGGAGCTCCTTTCTGTTATTTTTGCTTTAGAAAAATTTCGTGCATATTTGATTGGCACTAAAGTAATTGTATTTTCTGACCATGCAGCTCTTAGGTACCTTCTTCAAAAGAAGGATGCGAAGCCTCGCTTGATTAGATGGATTCTATTACTTCAAGAGTTCGATCTGGAGATTAAGGACAAAAAAGGATCCGAGAATGTAGTGGCCGATCACCTCAGCCGTTTGGTGAACAATTCAGTGACCGAAGAAGACTCTTTGCCTCTAAATGAGAATTTTCCTGATGAGCAATTATTATCTTAATCTATTTCTACACCATGGTATGCTGACATTGTCAATTACCTTGTTACAGGTGATCTTCCAGGAAATGTGCCAAGAACTTACAAGGATAAGCTCGTGACAACATCAAAGTATTACATATGGGATGATCCATACCTTTTCAAATGGTGTTCTGACCAAATCATCAGACGGTGTGTGCCAGAATCAGAATTTCAATCCATACTCACGTTTTGTCACTCATATGCTTGTGGAGGACATTCTGGTCCAAAGAAGACAGCTTTGAAAGTCTTGCAATGTGGATTTCATTGGCCGAGTTTGTTCAAAGATGCATATACTTTCTGCTCTACTTGTGATAGGTGTCAGCGGTTAGGTAATCTTTCATCTAGGAATCAGATGCCTTTATCACCTATTCTAATAGTTGAAATTTTTGATGTTTGGGGTATTGATTTCATGGGACCTTTTCCTTCTTCTAAAGGTTATTTATATATCTTACTTGCTGTGGATTATGTTTCAAAATGGGTGGAAGCAGTTCCATCCAAGACTAATTATTCTCGAGTTGTTCTCAGATTCCTTAAAGAAAATATATTTGCAAGATTTGGAACACCCAGGGCGATCATTAGTGATGGAGGGTCCCATTTCAATAATAAACTTTTTGCAGCACTATTGCAAAAGTACGGAGTCAAACATAAGGTGTCCACGCCATATCATCCACAGACAAGCGGACAAGCTGAAATCTGTAATAGGGAAATTAAGCAGATATTGGAGAAGACTGTGAGCTCCTCACGCAAGGATTGGTCTGATCGTCTCATGGATGCTCTATGGGCTTATCGTACAGCCTACAAAACTCCGATTGGAATGTCACCATACAGGTTGGTTTTTGGCAAACCCTGCCACTTACCAGTCGAATTAGAGCACAAAGCATATTGGGCTATCAAACAGTACAATTTTGAGATGAAGGCTGCAGGAGAGCAACGAAAGTTGCAGTTGAGTGAGTTGGAAGAACTCCGAAATGAAGCCTATGAGAGCTCTAAAATATACAAGGAGAAGACCAAGGCCTATCATGATAAGACCATTTTGAGAAAACATTTTGAACCTGGGCAGAAAGTCTTATTATATAACTCACGCCTCCGACTATTCCCAGGTAAGCTCCGTTCATGATGGTATGGTCCATTCCTTATTACTCATGTTTTTTCACATGGTGCAGTGAATCTTGAACACCCACAGACGGGAAATATTTTTAAAGTGAATGGTCATCGTCTCAAGCACTATTTAGAGCCAGCAACAGAACATCTTGATGAGAATTTAAGGCTCTCTGATCCTGTTCCACTCACTTGATACGCTGTTCCGTCTGGCTGACGACGCTAAATTTAGCGCTTATGGGAGGCAACCCATATTTCTTTCTCATTATCTTTGTGTGTTCAATCAAGCATTTAGTTCAGTTGCACATTTTCTTAGCATATTCACTTTTACTTTCACCTTGAGGTGGTCACTGTACACTTTTGTGTGCGTGGGGCTTGATTGCGCCCATATGTCTACGGTGTGAGCTTTCTCCACCAGCTTAATGTGGTTTGGATCTTCAAATGTTTACTTATAGGGCAGCTGGGAGGGAGAGCATCTCATGACGGTATTGTCATTAGTATAAGACCTGAAGGTTTACATTTTGATCCTGTGGACAAAAGCTGTGGTCTCCTGATAGGCCGAAGGAAAGCACTCGATGGCGTTAGCACAGAAGTCACTGGAATGAGCCTCTGTTACCTTACTTGTGCATGTGCATTGGTTGAAAAAAAAAAAAACAAAAAAAAAATATATATATATATATATATCTATTTATATTTATATATTTGGGATTGCTTCTGCAAAATATATTTTGATCGGGTAAGATAGTATGATATATTATGCTACTAATTGCATGTCTAGGGAAATTCTGTCTAAGGAGTTTGGTATTTAAGTGGACCACTGTGTCCCTCCAATCTTTCCTGGGAATTTCCCTGGTGTAATTAGTGATATAATTGTTTATATCTTCTTCACCAATGATCTACAAAAAAAAAAAAAAAAAAAAAAAAAAAAAAACGAAACCCTAATTGTTTTCTTCTCACACTCTGTTTATTCCTGATTTTCAACTTTCCCTTTTCAGATCATCTCTCTTCCTCCGTCACAGTATGTCGCGCAGCCCTCGTGATACCGTTGCGACGGTCGACTTGTTCGCCAGAGCTACGATCCTGCCAGAACGTCAAATCGATTCAAAAATCCTGAACGATTCTGCCAACCACTGGGCCATGCGTTACCTCCGTGACCATTCTCTACTGTTCTTGGTCGATCCTGATCCAAAAGACGAATTGCCGGTGTATCCTCACATCGTTCGCTCCTTTTACCATACTCTTCTCAAGTTACCCCACTCTTCTGGCACTCCACCAGTGTATCAGGTTGACATCCCTGGTCTTCGGCTTCAATTCACTTCAGCGGATATTTGCAAATGTTTAGGTTATCCACCTACCGCTGACGTCGCTGAAGGTTTTCAAGCGCCGATCTCTATTTCCCATCAAGAGATGATTGATGATCTATGTCAAGGGCGACACGATCCGAATAACGCTGCTTCTACACGCCGCTCTTATTTGCCGTCCACGATGTGGATGCTTGATGATGGCATCCGAAGTAACCTTTGCCCCATTGGACACAGTCAACAACGACAGGGTAACATACTCTTTGTCCTATATTACATGTATCGTGGAGCCTGGTTTGATATTGGCCGGATTTACCTTGAGAGCATTCTTAAGGCGAAGACCCTTGTGGAGAAACAAAAAACCAAGGTCGGGAGATTATTTTTCCCGAGGCTCATCACGCGGTTACTTTTCAGTATGGGCATTCTCCCACCTCCCAGTCAGACAACTTCCAATTATCCTGTGACTGTTTTGGAGAACTCTACCTGGCGTCAGAGTACTAGCCACATGCTTTCCAGTGCTCGTCGACAACGAACACCGCGACGTCCAATTTCTTTACCAATGGAAGCGTCTGACTCTTCTGCTGCTGCACTACCTTCGACTGACCACATTCCCGACATCTTATCCCGCCTACATAGGTTGGAGGTTGGACAACAGCGGCTGGAACACATGCTGAATGTCCTCATGGACATGGTGCGGCGCTAACCATCTTCTCCTTCCACCATTGTCCAAGCATCTTCCACCTCAGGTTGTATTTTTCTATCTTCTGTTTCTTTTCATTGCATTGCTTTTCCATACTTCGTCATTTTCACATTGCGGACAATGTTTGGTTTAGGTTGTGGGTGGTGGCATATTTATGCAGTTTCATATGCAGTTTCATGATTTGGTACTGGTACAATTAGTTTGAGTCATTTTTTTTATCTGGATTAGTCGAAAGCAACTTTTAACACATTTGTTTTCCACCAATACTAAGCCTTGTGGTAAGATGGATGATAATGCATATGACTAAGACTATTTTTTGGTTCAAGCATAAATGAGTGGAGAGAAATGAGTAAACAACTTATGAACTTGCATTGATCTCTTGAAATGGATAATTGCTGTCAATGAACACCATTACATGGTTTGTGGAATGATTGGATGGATGCTGAGGATGATATTGATCAATGTTTGAGAACAATGTTGTAATTTTGCTGGGCCTTTGTTTGAGATGTTCTATATTATGAATTCGAGACATAAAAAAAAAGAAAAAAAAGAAACAATGATGGAAAGGAAAAAAGAAAGAAAGAAAGAAGACAGAAGAAAAAAGAAAAAGAAAAAATTGTTATGTGTATTCGTCATTTATCAGTGATAAGGCTCTATTAGTTTGTCAATTGGAAAATGTTGATCAATAGAATTCCAAAGCAGGTTTGTGGTAAGACTGGTGGAAGTTCTTGACAGCTAATATACCTATCATTTGGTCAATGTTTGTTTATTTGTTTGTCCTTAAATTGACTTTTCTTCTGAGTGCATATATATTTTCCAACTCCATGAGAGAAATTCATAGCCCAAAAATCCTTCTATACCCTGTGAGAATATGGAGTTGAGGCTTTTACTTGGATAAATTGTTTGAGGTTATATGCATTATGGATTGTGGTATGAAGGTTTTGGCTTAGCACACACACACAAGTGTTGGAAGTTGTGACTATACTAATCTGGATAGGAATTGTGATCTCTTACCTTTTGTTCTAGTATTATTACTTTCAATCATTTCTCATAACATTTTTACGCTTGAATTACTAGGGACTAGTAATAAGCTGGTTGGGGATTGTGATAAGTGCTAGAATGTACGTTCTTAAAGTGATAAAATACTACCAAAGCAGTGCCAAGAAATTGTGCTTAAAAGCTGAATTTTCAAGATTATTGTACTTAAGATCTTCTTGGATGTTTTGCAGGTTAAGAGCTAGTAAGAGCTATCGGAATGAGATTTGATCTTCAGCAAATGTTAAGAGGACACTTCAAGCTTTGGAGGAAGTGATGGTTCACAAAAATCAGAGTTCATTTGGGCCTCTAAAGGTTGCCTCGAAGTCAAGTTTGGAAGTTATATCCGAAGCAGAATTTCTGTTTGCAGACCAGACCTTTAGAAGCCCATAACTTGAGCGTCTGATGTCCAAATTGAGTTATTCAAAAGCCCATAATTATCTACACATTTGTATCTACAATATTTATGAAGGGTTTGAGTTCATAATATGCTTCTTTTAGGCCCAGAATGTAGTTACAAGATTAGTGTGTAATTGGAAGTTGATGTCATTGATGATACCATTTCCATTCAAAGAGTGGACAATCCACCACACGAATTTGATGGACATTCCACCACCAAAAGATGGCACTAACTCCTCCACTATGTGCTCATTTTATCTATAAATAGAGAGGAGTAGGAGCTAGGAGGGGGAGCTTGGAGACAAGAAGGAAAGAAGGAGAAGGATTGGAAGCATAAAGAGGAGAAGCAAAAGAAGAAAACAAGGCTTGTGTTTGTAATTATGTTTTTATGTTTCATGTCTTATTTGGTTATGTATAACTAAACTCTTGTTAGTTAGGGCTTGTCTTGAAGCCCAAGCATGCTTTCAATTTTATAAGTTGTGTGGATTTCAATTTCTACAAGCATGATGATTTTGATTTTTCCATGTTATGTGAGTTCTAGTATCTTGTTTCTTTGAGTAGCTAACTTTGAAGCATGTATTAGAATTAATTGTTGTAGAACATGGTCAATTGCCTTGTTGAATATGTTCTTTCTTGCAACATATAATTCAGTTGAAAATGAATTATGAAAAATCAATTCTTGAACACCTAAGTACAAATACCATGTATTAGGATTCTTGTGACATTCATATTCTCTTTGCTCATATTGGATTCTTGATTGTTGATTGATGCAGACGCCATGCTAGATTTCGATTAAGAATACACGTAATGAGGTATACACCATACACTTTACATGCAATTAAGAGAGAATCATACAACTTGAGTTTGGCCATGACCTTGTTGTGAATGTTGTCATCATATGCTTGTTTAAATTGTTAATCTATTATTTCTTATAAATTGTTTGAATGTCTTGTGGTGGATAGTGAGTCTTAGCTATTATTTTCATTAATATCAATTCTCATTCTTGTTCTTAACATCAATTTCTTCGTCTTAATTTTTATCTATTTCAAGACTTAACCCCCCTTGTATCAATTATATTCAGGTGTAAGATTGTATATCTATTAGCATCACTCCTTGTGGGATCGACTCTTACTTGTTCACTATATACATTAATTGTACATTTGTAGGTTATTTTAAATTGTTACTAACGACATAACATATCTATGGAGGAGCATTTAACGGTTTTTGTCCATTTGGCATAGATATGTGTTGTTTTGGCATCGAAATAATCTACGAAGCTTATACTGGAAAAATTTGACATAGAAGAACAATAAAAAGTCTATACCATGCAACTTTCATGGTCCGGAGTTGCTCAACTCTATCTATGGAGGTGCTTTTAACGATTTTTATCCATTTGTCATAGAAAGTTGGTGTTTCCGCATCGAAATAATCTAGGAAGCTTATACTCGTAAAATTTGACATAGAAGAACAACAAAAAGTGTATACCGAGCACCTTTGATGGTCCGAAGTTGCTCAACTCTATCTATGGAGGAGCTTTTAACGGTTTTTGTCCATTTGGCATAGATATCTGGTTTTTTGGCATCGAAATAATATAGGAAACTTATACTCGTAAAATTTGACATAGAAGAACAATAAAAAGTGTACACCGAGCAACTTTCATGGTCCGAATTTGCTCAACTCTATCTATGGAGGAGCTTTTAACGGTTTTTGTCCATTTGGCATAGATATGTGGTGTTTTGGCATCGAAGTAATCTAGGAAACTTATACACGTAAAATTTGACATAGAAGAACAATAAAAAGTGTACCCCGAGCAACTTTGATGGTCCGAAGTTGCTGAACTCTATCATTGGAGGAGCTTTTAACGGTTTTTGTCCATTTTGCATAGAAAGTTGGCGTTTTGGCATCGAAATAATCTAGGAAGTTATACTCGTAAAATTTTACATAAAAGAACAATAAAATGTGTACACCGTGCAACTTTCATGGTCCGAAGTTGCTCAACTTTATCTATGGTGGAGCTTTTAACGGTTTTTGTCCATTTGTCGAAGAAAGTTGGTTTTTTGGCATCGAAATAATCTAGGAAGCCTATACTATAAAATTTGACATAGAAGAACAATAAAAAGTGTACACCGAGCAACATTGATGGTCCGAAGTTGCTCAACTCTATCTATGGAGGAGCTTTAACGGTTTTTGTCCATTTGTCATAGAAAGTTGGTGTTTTGGAATCGAAATAATCTAGGAAGTTATACTCGTAAAATTTGACATAGAAGAACAATAAAAAGTGTACACCAAGCAACTTTCATTGTCCGAATTTACTTAACTCTATCTATGGAGAAGCTTTTAACGGTTTTTGTCCATTTGGCATAGATATGTGGTGTTTTGGCATCGAAGTAATCTAGGAAGCTTATACACGTAAAATTTGACATAGAAGAACAATAAAAAGTGTACACCGAGCAACATTGATGGTCCGAACTTGATCAACTCCATATATGGAGGAGCTTTTAGTGGTTTTTGTCCATTTGTCGTAGAAAGGTAGTTTTTTGACATCGAAATAATCTACGAAGCTTATACACGTAAAATTTGACATAGAAGAACAATAAAATGTGTACACCGAGCAACTTAGATGGTCCGAAGTTGCTCAACTCTATCTATGGTGAAGCTTTTAACGGTTTTTCTCCATTTGTCGAAGAAAGTTGGTTTTTTGGCATCGAAATAATCTTGGAAGCTTATACTATAAAATTTGACATAGAAGAACAATAAAAAGTGTACACCGAGCAACTTTGATGGTCCGAAGTTGCTCAACTCTATCTATGGAGGAGCTTTTATCGGTTTTTGTCCATCTGTCGAAGGAAGGTGGTTTTTTGGCATCGAGATAATCTAGGAAGCTTATACTCGTAAAATTTGACATAGAAGAACAATAAAAAGTGTACACCGAGCAACTTTTATGATCCGAAGTTGCTCAACACTATCTATGGATGAACTTTTAATGGTTTTTGTCCATTTAGCATAGAAAGTTGGTGTTTTGGAATCGAAATAATCTAGGAAGTTATCCTCATAAAATTTGACATTGAAGAACAATAAAAAGTGTACACGGAGCAACTTTCATGGTCCGAAGTTGCTCAACTCAATCTATGGATGAGCTTTTAACGGTTTTTGTCCATTTTTCATAGAAAGTTGGTGTTTTGGAATCGAAATAATCTAGGAAGTTATACTCGTAAAATTTGACATAGAAGAACAATAAAAAGTGTACACCGAGCAACTTTCATGGTCCGAAGTTGCTCAACTCTATCTATGGAGGAGCTCTTAACGGTTTTTGTCTATTCGGCATAGATATGTGGTCTTTTGGCATCGAAATAATCTGGGAATCTTATACTCGTAAAATTTGACATAGAAGAACAATAAAAAGTGTACACCGAGCAACTTTCATGGTCCGAATTTGCTCGACTCTATCTATGGAGGAGCTTTCAACGGTTTTTGTCCATTTGGCATAGATATGTGGTGTTTTGTCATCGAAGTAATCTAGGAAGCTTATACACGTAAAATTTGACATTGAAGAACAATAAAAAGTGTACCCCGAGAAACTTTGATGGTCCGAAGTTGCTCAACTCTATCTAAGGAGGAGCTCTTAACGGTTTTTGTCCATTTTGCATAGATATGTAGTTTTTTGGCATCGAAATAATCTGGGAAGCTTATACTCGTAAAATTTGACATAGAAGAACAATAAAAAGTGTACACCGAGCAACTTTCATGGTCTGAATTTACGCAACTCTGTCTATGGAGGAGCTTTTAACGGTTTTTGTCCATTTGGCATAGAAAGTTGTTGTTTTGGCATCGAAATAATCTAGGAAGATTATACACGTAAAATTTGACATAGAAGAAAAATAAAAAGAGTACACCGAGCAACTTTGATGGTCCGAAGTTGCTCAACTCTATCTATGGAGGAGCTTTTAACGGTTTTTGTCCATTTGGCATAGAAAGTTGTTGTTTTGGCATCCAAATAATCTAGGAAGTTATACTCGTAAAATTTGACATAAAAGAACATTAAAATGTGTACACCGAGCAACTTAGATGGTCCGAAGTTTCTCAACTCTATCTATTGTGGAGCTTTTAACGGGTTTTCTCCATTTGTCGAAGAAATTTGGTTTTTTGGCATCGAAATAATCTAGGAAGCCTATACTATAAAATTTGACATAGAAGAACAATAAAAAGTGTACACCGAGCAACATTGATGGTCCGAAGTTGCTCAACTCTATCTATGGAGGAGCTTTATCGGTTTTTGTCCATTTTGCATAGAAAGTTGGTGTTTTGGCATCGAAATAATCTAGGAAGTTATACTCGTAAAATTTGACATAAAAGAACAATGAAATGAGTACACCGAGCAACTTTGATGGTCCGAAGTTGCTCAACTCTATCTATGGAGGAGCTTTTAACGGTTTTTGTCCATTTTGCATAGAAAGTTGGTGTTTTGGCATCGAAATAATCTAGGAAGCCTATACTATAAAATTTGACATAGAAGAACAATAAAAAGTGTACACCGAGCAACATTGATGGTCCGAAGTTGCTCAACTCTATCTATGGAGGAGCTTTAACGGTTTTTGTCCATTTGTCATAGAAAGTTGGTGTTTTGGAATCGAAATAATCTAGGAAGTTATACTCGTAAAATTTGACATAGAAGAACAATAAAAAGTTTACACTGGGCAACTTTCATGGTCCGAAGTTGCTCAACTCTATCTATGGAGGAGCTTTTAACGGTTTTTGTCCATTTGGCATAAATATGTAGTGTTTTGGCATCGAAATAATCTACGAAGCTTATACTCGTAAAATTTGACATAGAGAAACAATAAAAAGTGTACACCGAGCAACCTCCATGGTCCGAATTTGCTCGACTCTATCTATGGAGGAGCTTTTAACGGTTTTTGTCCATTTGGCATAGATATGTGGTGTTTTGGCATCAAAGTAATCTAGGAAGCTTATACACGTAAAATTTGACATAGAAGAACAATAAAAAGTGTACCCCGAGCAACTTTGATGGTCCGAAGTTGCTCAACTCTATCTATGGAGGAGCTCTTAACGGTTTTTGTCCATTTGGCATAGATATGTAGTTTTTTGGCATCGAAATAATCTGGGCAGCTTATACTCGTAAAATTTGACATAGAAAAACAATAAAAAGTGTACACCGAGCAACTTTCATGATCCGAATTTGCTCGACTCTATCTATGGAGAAGCTTTTAGCGGTTTTTGTCCATTTGGCATAGATATGTGGTGTTTTGGCATCGAAGTAATCTAGGAAGCTTATACACGTAAAATTTGACATAGAAAAACAATAAAAAGTGTACCCCGAGCTTTTAACGGTTTTTGTCCATTTGTCGAAGAAAGTTGGTTTTTTGGCATCGAAATAATCTAGGAAGCCTATACTATAAAATTTGACATAGAAGAACAATAAAAAGTGTACACCGAGCAACATTGATGGTCCGAAGTTGCTCAACTCTATCTATGGAGGAGCTTTAACGGTTTTTGTCCATTTGTCATAGAAAGTTGGTGTTTTGGAATCGAAATAATCTAGGAAGTTATACTCGTAAAATTTGACATAGAAGAACAATAAAAAGTGTACACCAAGCAACTTTCATTGTCCGAATTTACTCAACTCTATCTATGGAGAAGCTTTTAACGGTTTTTGTCCATTTGGCATAGATATGTGGTGTTTTGGCATCGAAGTAATCTAGGAAGCTTATACACGTAAAATTTGACATAGAAGAACAATAAAAAGTGTACACCGAGCAACATTGATGGTCCGAACTTGATCAACTCCATATATGGAGGAGCTTTTAGTGGTTTTTGTCCATTTGTCGTAGAAAGGTAGTTTTTTGACATCGAAATAATCTACGAAGCTTATACACGTAAAATTTGACATAGAAGAACAATAAAATGTGTACACCGAGCAACTTAGATGGTCCGAAGTTGCTCAACTCTATCTATGGTGAAGCTTTTAACGGTTTTTCTTCATTTGTCGAAGAAAGTTGGTTTTTTGGCATCGAAATAATCTTGGAAGCTTATACTATAAAATTTGACATAGAAGAACAATAAAAAGTGTACACC
Source organism: Euonymus europaeus (assembly GCA_963580455.1). Taxonomy (NCBI): domain Eukaryota; kingdom Viridiplantae; phylum Streptophyta; class Magnoliopsida; order Celastrales; family Celastraceae; genus Euonymus; species Euonymus europaeus. The sequence continues at coordinate 10,921,931 of OY756960.1, read as the reverse complement.
GAGCAACTTTGATGGTCCGAAGTTGCTCAACTCTATCTATGGAGGAGCTTTTATCGGTTTTTGTCCATCTGTCGAAGGAAGGTGGTTTTTTGGCATCGAGATAATCTAGGAAGCTTATACTCGTAAAATTTGACATAGAAGAACAATAAAAAGTGTACACCGAGCAACTTTTATGATCCGAAGTTGCTCAACACTATCTATGGATGAACTTTTAATGGTTTTTGTCCATTTAGCATAGAAAGTTGGTGTTTTGGAATCGAAATAATCTAGCAAGTTATCCTCATAAAATTTGACATAGAAGAACAATAAAAAGTGTACACGGAGCAACTTTCATGGTCCGAAGTTGCTCAACTCAATCTATGGATGAGCTTTTAACGGTTTTTGTCCATTTTTCATAGAAAGTTGGTGTTTTGGAATCGAAATAATCTAGGAAGTTATACTCGTAAAATTTGACATAGAAGAACAATAAAAAGTGTACACCGAGCAACTTTCATGGTCCGAAGTTGCTCAACTCTATCTATGGAGGAGCTCTTAACGGTTTTTGTCCATTCGGCATAGATATGTGGTTTTTTGGCATCGAAATAATCTGGGAAGCTTATACTCGTAAAATTTGACATAGAAGAACAATAAAAAGTGTACACCGAGCAACTTTCATGGTCCGAATTTGCTCGACTCTATCTATGGAGGAGCTTTCAACGGTTTTTGTCCATTTGGCATAGATATGTGGTGTTTTGGCATCGAAGTAATCTAGGAAGCTTATACACGTAAAATTTGACATTGAAGAACAATAAAAAGTGTACCCCGAGAAACTTTGATGGTCCGAAGTTGCTCAACTCTATCTAAGGAGGAGCTCTTAACGGTTTTTGTCCATTTTGCATAGATATGTAGTTTTTTGGCATCGAAATAATCTGGGAAGCTTATACTCGTAAAATTTGACATAGAAGAACAATAAAAAGTGTACACCGAGCAACTTTCATGGTCTGAATTTACGCAACTCTGTCTATGGAGGAGCTTTTAACGGTTTTTGTCCATTTGGCATAGAAAGTTGTTGTTTTGGCATCGAAATAATCTAGGAAGATTATACACGTAAAATTTGACATAGAAGAAAAATAAAAGGAGTACACCGAGCAACTTTGATGGTCCGAAGTTGCTCAACTCTATCTATGGAGGAGCTTTTAACGGTTTTTGTCCATTTGGCATAGAAAGTTGTTGTTTTGGCATCCAAATAATCTAGGAAGTTATACTCGTAAAATTTGACATAAAAGAACATTAAAATGTGTACACCGAGCAACTTAGATGGTCCGAAGTTTCTCAACTCTATCTATTGTGGAGCTTTTAACGGGTTTTCTCCATTTGTCGAAGAAATTTGGTTTTTTGGCATCGAAATAATCTAGGAAGCCTATACTATAAAATTTGACATAGAAGAACAATAAAAAGTGTACACCGAGCAACATTGATGGTCCGAAGTTGCTCAACTCTATCTATGAAGGAGCTTTATCGGTTTTTGTCCATTTTGCATAGAAAGTTGGTGTTTTGGCATCGAAATAATCTAGGAAGTTATACTCGTAAAATTTGACATAAAAGAACAATGAAATGAGTACACCGAGCAACTTTGATGGTCCGAAGTTGCTCAACTCTATCTATGGAGGAGCTTTTAACGGTTTTTGTCCATTTTGCATAGAAAGTTGGTGTTTTGGCATCGAAATAATCTAGGAAGCCTATACTATAAAATTTGACATAGAAGAACAATAAAAAGTGTACACCGAGCAACATTGATGGTCCGAAGTTGCTCAACTCTATCTATGGAGGAGCTTTAACGGTTTTTGTCCATTTGTCATAGAAAGTTGGTGTTTTGGAATCGAAATAATCTACGAAGTTATACTCGTAAAATTTGACATAGAAGAACAATAAAAAGTGTACACTGGGCAACTTTCATGGTCCGAAGTTGCTCAACTCTATCTATGGAGGAGCTTTTAACGGTTTTTGTCCATTTGGCATAAATATGTAGTGTTTTGGCATCGAAATAATCTACGAAGCTTATACTCGTAAAATTTGACATAGAGAAACAATAAAAAGTGTACACCGAGCAACCTCCATGGTCCGAATTTGCTCGACTCTATCTATGGAGGAGCTTTTAACGGTTTTTGTCCATTTGGCATAGATATGTGGTGTTTTGGCATCAAAGTAATCTAGGAAGCTTATACACGTAAAATTTGACATAGAAGAACAATAAAAAGTGTACCCCGAGCAACTTTGATGGTCCGAAGTTGCTCAACTCTATCTATGGAGGAGCTCTTAACGGTTTTTGTCCATTTGGCATAGATATGTAGTTTTTTGGCATCGAAATAATCTGGGCAGCTTATACTCGTAAAATTTGACATAGAAAAACAATAAAAAGTGTACACCGAGCAACTTTCATGATCCGAATTTGCTCGACTCTATCTATGGAGAAGCTTTTAGCGGTTTTTGTCCATTTGGCATAGATATGTGGTGTTTTGGCATCGAAGTAATCTAGGAAGCTTATACACGTAAAATTTGACATAGAAAAACAATAAAAAGTGTACCCCGAGCTTTTAACGGTTTTTGTCCATTTGTCGAAGAAAGTTGGTTTTTTGGCATCGAAATAATCTAGGAAGCCTATACTATAAAATTTGACATAGAAGAACAATAAAAAGTGTACACCGAGCAACATTGATGGTCCGAAGTTGCTCAACTCTATCTATGGAGGAGCTTTAACGGTTTTTGTCCATTTGTCATAGAAAGTTGGTGTTTTGGAATCGAAATAATCTAGGAAGTTATACTCGTAAAATTTGACATAGAAGAACAATAAAAAGTGTACACTGAGCAACTTTCATGGTCCGAAGTTGCTCAACTCTATCTATGGAGAAGCTTTTAACGGTTTTTGTCCATTTGGCATAGATCTGTAGTGTTTTGGCATCGAAATAATCTACGAAGCTTATACTCGTAAAATTTGACATAGAAGAATAATAAAAAGTGTACACCGAGCAACTTTCATGGTCCGAATTTACTCCACTCTGTCTATGGAGGAGCTTTTAATGGTTTTTATCCATTTGGTATAGATATGTGATGTTTTGGCATCAAAGTAATCTAGGAAGCTTATACACGTAAAATTTGACATAGAAGAACAAAAAAAAGTGTACTCCGAGCAACTTTGATGGTCCGAAGTTGCTCAACTCTATCTATGGAGGAGCTTTTAAAGGTTTTCGTCCATTTGGCATAGAAAGTTGTTGTTTTTGCATCGAAATAATCTAGGAAGTTATACTCGTAAAATTTGACATAAAAGAACAATAAAATGTGTACACCGAGCAACTTAGATGGTCCGAAGTTGCTCAACTCTATCTATGGTGGAGCTTTTAACGGTTTTTCTCCATTTGTCGAAGAAAGTTGGTTTTTTGGCATCGAAATAATCTAGGAAGCTATACTATAAAATTTGACATAGAAGAACAATAAAAAGTGTACACCGAGCAACATTGATGGTCCGAAGTTGCTCAACTCTATCTATGGAAGAGCTTCAACGGATTTTGTCCATTTTGCAAAGAAAGTTGGTGTTTTGGCATCGAAATAATCTAGGAAGTTATACTCGTAAAATTTGACATAAAAGAACAATAAAATGTGTACACCGAGCAACTTTTATGGTCCGAAGTTGCTCAATTCTATCTATGGAGGAGTTTTTTACGGTTTTTGTCCATTTTGCATAGAAAGTTGGTGTTTTGGCATCGAAATAATCTAGGAAGTTATACTCGTAAAATTTGACATAAAAGAACAATAAAATGTGTACACCGTGTAACTTTGATGGTCCGAAGTTGCTCAACTCTATCTATGGAGGAGCTTTTAACGGTTTTTGTCCATTTTGCATAGAAAGTTGGTGTTTAGGCATCGAAATAATCTAGGAAGTTATACTCGTAAAATTTGACATAAAAGAACAATAAAATATGTACACCGTGAACCTTTGATGGTCCGAAGTTGCTCAACTCTTTCTATGGTGGAGCTTTTAATGGTTTTTGTCCATTTGTCGAAGAAAGTTGGTTTTTTGGCATCGAAATAATCTAGGAAGCCTATACTATAAAATTTGACATAGAAGAACAATAAAAAGTGTACACCGAGCAATATTGTTTGTCTGAAGTTGCTCAACTCTATCTATGGAGGAGCTTTAACTGTTTTTGTCCATTTGTCATAGAAAGTTGTTGTTTTCGAATCGAAATAATCTAGAAAGTTATACTCGTAAAATTTGACACAGAAGAACAATAAAAAGTGTACATTGACCAACTTTCATGGTCCGAAGTTCCTCAACTCTATCTATGGATGAGCTTTTAACGGTTTTTGTCCATTTGCCATAGATATGTAGTGTTTTGGCATCGAAATAATCTACGAAGCTTATACTTATAAAATTTGACATAGAAGAACAATAAAAAGTGTACACCGAGCAACCTTCATGGTCCGAATTTGCTCGACTCTATCTATGGAGGAGCTTTTAACGGTTTTTGTCCATTTGGCATAGATATGTGGTGTTTTGGCATCGAAGTAATCTAGGAAGCTTATACACGTAAAATTTGACATAGAAGAACAATAAAAAGTGTACCCCGAGCAACTTTGATGGTCCGAAGTTGCTCAACTCTATCTATGGAGGAGCTCTTAACGGTTTTTGTCCATTTGGCATAGATATGTAGTTTTTTGGCATCGAAATAATCTGGGAAGCTTATACTCGTAAAATTTGACATAGAAAAACAATAAAAAGTGTACACCGAGCAACTTTCATGGTCCGAATTTGCTCGACTCTATCTATGGAGAAGCTTTTAGCGGTTTTTGTCCATTTGGCATAGATATGTGGTGTTTTGGCATCGAAGTAATCTAGGAAGCTTATACACGTAAAATTTGACATCGAAAAACAATAAAAAGTGTACCCCGAGCAACTTTGCTGGTCCGAAGTTGCTCAACTCTATCTATGGTGGAGCTTTTAACGGTTTTTGTCCATTTGTCAAAGAAAGTTGGTTTTTTGGCATCGAAATAATCTAGGAAGCCTATACTATAAAATTTGACATAGAAGAACAATAAAAAGTGTACACCGAGCAACATTGATGGTCCGAAGTTGCTCAACTCTATCTATGGAGGAACATTTAACGGTTTTTGTCCATTTTGCCTAGAAAGTTGGTGTTTTGGCATCGAAATAATCTAGGAAGTTATAGTCGTAAAATTTTACATAAAAGAACAATAAAATGTGTACACCGTGCAACTTTGATGGTCCGAAGTTGCTCAACTCTATCTATGGAGGAGCTTTTAACGGTTTTTGTTCATTTTGCATAGAAAGTTGGTGTTTTGGCATCGAAATAATCTAGGAAGTTATACTCGTAAAATTTGACGTAAAAGAACAATAAAATGTGTACACCGTGTAACTTTGATGTTCCGAAGTTGCTCAACTCTATCTATGGAGGAGCTTTTAACGGTTTTTGTCCATTTTGCATAGAAAGTTGGTGTTTAGGCATCGAAATAATCTAGGAAGTTATACTCGTAAAATTTGACATAAAAGAACAATAAAATGTGTACACCGTGAACCTTTGATGGTCCGAAGTTGCTCAACTCTTTCTATGGTGGAGCTTTTAACGGTTTTTGTCCATTTGTCGAAGAAAGTTGGTTTTTTGGCATCGAAATAATCTAGGAAGCCTATACTATAAAATTTGACATAGAAGAACAATAAAAAGTGTACACCGAGCAATATTGTTTGTCTGAAGTTGCTCAACTCTATCTATGGAGGAGCTTTAACTGTTTTTGTCCATTTGTCATAGAAAGTTGTTGTTTTGGAATCGAAATAATCTAGGAAGTTATACTCGTAAAATTTGACATAGAAGAACAATAAAAAGTGTACATTGAGCAACTTTGATGGTCCGAAGTTGCTCAACTCTATCTATGGATGAGCTTTTAACGGTTTTTGTCCATTTGGCATAGATCTGTAGTGTTTTGGCATCGAAATAATCTACGAAGCTTATACTCGTAAAATTTGACATAGAAGAATAATAAAAAGTGTACACCGAGCAACTTTCATGGTCCGAATTTACTCCACTCTGTCTATGGAGGAGCTTTTAATGGTTTTTATCCATTTGGTATAGATATGTGATGTTTTGGCATCAAAGTAATCTAGGAAGCTTATACACGTAAAATTTGACATAGAAGAACAAAAAAAAGTGTACTCCGAGCAACTTTGATGGTCCGAAGTTGCTCAACTCTATCTATGGAGGAGCTTTTAACGGTTTTCGTCCATTTGGCATAGAAAGTTGTTGTTTTGGCATCGAAATAATCTAGGAAGTTATACTCATAAAATTTGACATAAAAGAACAATAAAATGTGTACACCGAGCAACTTAGATGGTCCGAAGTTGCTCAACTCTATCTATGGTGGAGCTTTTAACGGTTTTTCTCCATTTGTCGAAGAAAGTTGGTTTTTTGGCATTTAAATAATGTAGGAAGCCTATACTATAAAATTTGACATAGAAGAACAATAAAAAGTGTACACCGAGCAACATTGATGGTCCGAAGTTGCTCAACTCTATCTATGGAAGAGCTTTAACGGATTTTGTCCATTTTGCATAGAAAGTTGGTGTTTTGGCATCGAAATAATCTAGGAAGTTATACTCGTAAAATTTGACATAAAAGAACAATAAAATGTGTACACCGAGCAACTTTTATGGTCCGATGTTGCTCAATTCTATCTATGGAGGAGCTTTTAACGGTTTTTGTCCATTTTGCATAGAAAGTTGGTGTTTTGGCATCGAAATAATCTAGGAAGTTATACTCGTAAAATTTGACATAAAAGAACAATAAAATGTGTACACCGTGTAACTTTGATGGTCCGAAGTTGCTCAACTCTATCTATGGAGGAGCTTTTAACGGTTTTTGTCCATTTTGCATAGAAAGTTGGTGTTTAGGCAACGAAATAATCTAGGAAGTTATACTCGTAAAATTTGACATAAAAGAACAATAAAATGTGTACACCGTGAACCTTTGATGGTCCGAAGTTGCTCATCTCTTTCTATGGTGGAGCTTTTAACGGTTTTTGTCCATTTGTCGAAGAAAGTTGGTTTTTTGGCATCGAAATAATCTAGGAAGCCTATACTATAAAATTTGACATAGAAGAACAATAAAAAGTGTACACCGAGCAATATTGTTTGTCCGAAGTTGCTCAACTCTATCTATGGAGGAGCTTTAACTGTTTTTGTCCATTAGTCATAGAAAGTTGTTGTTTTGGAATCGAAATAATCTAGGAAGTTATACTCGTAAAATTTGACATAGAAGAACAATAAAAAGTGTACATTGAGCAACTTTCATGGGCCGAAGTTCCTCAACTCTATCTATGGATGAGCTTTTAATGGTTTTTGTCCATTTGCCATAGATATGTAGTGTTTTGGCATCGAAATAATCTACGAAGCTATTACTCATAAAATTTGACATAGAAGAACAATAAAAAGTGTACACCGAGCAACCTTCATGGTCCGAATTTGCTCGACTCTATCTATGGAGGAGCTTTTAACGGTTTTTGTCCATTTGGCATAGATATGTGGTGTTTTGGCATCGAAGTAATCTACGAAGCTTATACACGTAAAATTTGACATAGAAGAACAAAAAAAAGTGTACCCCGAGCAACTTTGATGGTCCGAAGTTGCTCAACTCTATCTATGGAGGAGCTCTTAACGGTTTTTGTCCATTTGGCATAGATATGTAGTTTTTTGGCATCGAAATAATCTGGGAAGCTTATACTCGTAAAATTTGACATAGAAAAACAATAAAAAGTGTACACCGAGCAACTTTCATGGTCCGAATTTGCTCGACTCTATCTATGGAGAAGCTTTTAGCGGTTTTTGTCCATTTGGCATAGATATGTGGTGTTTTGGCATCGAAGTAATCTAGGAAGCTTATACACGTAAAATTTGACATCGAAAAACAATAAAAAGTGTACCCCGAGCAACTTTGCTGGTCCGAAGTTGCGCAACTCTATCTATGGTGGAGCTTTTAACGGTTTTTGTCCATTTGTCAAAGAAAGTTGGTTTTTTGGCATCGAAATAATCTAGGAAGCCTATACTATAAAATTTGACATAGAAGAACAATAAAAAGTGTACACCGAGCAACATTGATGGTCCGAAGTTGCTCAACTCTATCTATGGAGGAGCTTTTAACGGTTATTGTCCACTTTGCATAGAAAGTTGGTGTTTTGGCATCAAAATAATCTAGGAAGTTATACTCGTAAAATTTGACATAGAAGAACAATAAAAAGTGTACACCGAGCAACATTCATTGTCCGAATTTACTCAACTCTATCTATGGAGAAGCTTTTAACGGTTTTTGTCCATTTGGCATAGATATGTGGTGTTTTGGCATCGAAGTAATCTAGGAAGCTTCTACACGTAAAATTTTACATAGAAGAACAATAAAAAGTCTACACCGTGCAACTTTGATGGTCCGAAGTTGCTCAACTCTATCTATGGTGGAGCTTTTAACGGTTTTTGTCCATTTGTCGGAGAAAGTTGGTTTTTTGGCATCGAAATAATCTAGGAAGCCTATACTATAAAATTTGACATAGAAGAACAATAAAAAGTGTACACCGAGCAACATTGATGGTCCGAAGTTGCTCAACTCTATCTATGGAGGAGCATTTAACGGTTTTTGTTCATTTTGCATAGAAAGATGGTGTTTTGGCATCGAAATAATCTAGGAAGTTATACTCGTTAAATTTGACATAAAAGAACAATAAAATGTGTACACCGTGCAACTTTGATGGTCCGAAGTTGCTCAACTCTATCTATGGTGGAGCTTTTAACGGTTTTTGTCCATTTGTCGAAGAAAGTTGGTTTTTCGGCATCGAAATAATCTAGGAAGCCTATACTATAAAATTTGACATAGAAGAACAATAAAAAGTGTACACCGAGCAACATTGATAGTCCGAAGTTGCTCAACTCTATCTATGGAGGAGCTTTAACTTTTTTTGTCCATTTTTCATAGAAAGTTGGTGTTTTGGAATCGAAATAATCTAGGAAGTTATACTCGTAAAATTTGACATAGAAGAACAATAAAAAGTGTACACTGAGCAACTTTCATGGTCCGAAGTTGCTCAACTCTATCTATGGAGGAGCTTTTAACGGTTTTTGTCCATTTGGCGTAGATATGTAGTGTTTTGGCATCGAAATAATCTACGAAGCTTATACTCATAAAATTTGACATAGAAGAACAATAAAAAGTGTACACCGAGCAACCTTCATGGTCCGAATTTGCTCGACTCTATCTATGGAGGAGCTTTTAAAGGATTTTGTCCATTTGGCATAGATATGTGGTGTTTTGGCATCGAAGTAATCTAGGAAGCTTATACACGTAAAATTTGACATAGAAGAACAATAAAAAGTGTACCCCGAGCAACTTTGATGGTCCGAAGTTGCTCAACTCTATCTATGGAGGAGCTCTTAACGGTTTTTGTCCATTTGGCATAGATATGTAATTTTTTGGCATCGAAATAATCTGGGAAGCTTATACTCGTAAAATTTGACATAGAAAAACAATAAAAAGTGTACACCGAGCAACCTCCATGGTCCGAATTTGCTCGACTCTATCTATGGAGGAGCTTTTAACGGTTTTTGTCCATTTGGCATAGATATGTGGTGTTTTGGCATCAAAGTAATCTAGGAAGCTTATACACATAAAATTTGACATAGAAGAACAATAAAAAGTGTACCCCGAGCAACTTTGATGGTCCGAAGTTGCTCAACTCTATCTATGGTGGAGCTTTTAACGGTTTTTGTCCATTTGTCGAAGAAAGTTGGTTTTTTGGCATCAAAATAATCTAGGAAGCCTATACTATAAAATTTGACATAGAAGAACAATAAAAAGTGTACACCGAGCAACATTGATGGTCCAAAGTTGCTCAACTCTATCTATGGAGGAGCTTTAACGGTTTTTGTCCATTTGTCATAGAAAGTTGGTGTTTTGGAATCGAAATAATCTAGGAAGCCTATACTATAAAATTTGACCTAGAAGAACAATAAAAAGTGTACACTGAGCAACTTTCATGGTCCGAAGTTGCTCAACTCTATCTATGGAGGAGCTTTTAACGATTTTTGTCCATTTGGCATAGATATGTAGTGTTTTGTTATCGAAATAATCTACGAAGCTTATACTCGTAAAATTTGACATAGAAGAACAATAAAAAGTGTACACCGAGCAACTTTGATGGTCCGAAGTTTCTCAACTCTATCTATCGAGGAGCTTTTAACGGTTTTCGTCCATTTGGCATAGAAAGTTGTTGTTTTGGCATCGAAATAATCTAGGAAGTTATACTCGTAAAATTTGACATAAAAGAACAATAAAATGTGTACACCGAGCAACTTAGATGGTCCGAAGTTGCTCAACTCTATCTATGGTGGACTTTTTAACAGTTTTTCTCCATTTGTCGAAGAAAGTTAGTTTTTTGGCATCGAAATAATCTAGGAAGCCTATACTATAAAATTTGACATAGAAGAACAATAAAAAGTTTACACCGAGCAACATTGATGGTCCGAAGTTGCTCAACTCTATCTATGGAGGAGCTTTAACGGTTTTTGTCCATTTTGCATAGAAAGTTGGTGTTTTGGCATCGAAATAATCTTGGAAGTTATACTCGTAAAATTTGACATAAAAGAAGAATAAAATGTGTACACCGAGCAACTTTTATGGTCCGAAGTTGCTCAACTCTATCTATGGAGGAGCTTTTAACGGTTTTTATCCATTTTGCATAGAAAGTTGGTGTTTTGGCATCGAAATAATCTAGGAAGTTATACTCGTAAAATTTGACATAAAAGAACAATAAAATGTGTACACCGTGCAACTTTGATGGTCCGAAGTTGCTCAACTCTATCTATGGAGGAGCTTTTAACGGTTTTTGTCCATTATTCGAAGGAAGGTGGTTTTTTGGCATCGAGATAATCTAGGAAGCTTATACTCGTAAAATTTGACATAGAAGAACAATAAAAAGTGTACACCGAGCATTTTTTATGGTCCGAAGTTGCTCAACTCTATCTATGGAGGAACTTTTAACGGTTTTTGTCCATTTGGCATAGAAAGTTGGTGTTTTGGAATCGAAATAATCTAGGAAGTTATCCTCATAAAATTTTACATAAAAGAACAATAAAAAGTGTACACCGAGCAACTTTCATGGTCCGAAGTTGCTCAACTCTATCTATGGAGGAGCTTTTATCGGTTTTTGTCCATTTGTCGAAGGAAGGTGGTTTTTTGGCATCGAGATAATCTAGGAAGCTTATACTCGTAAAATTTGACATAGAAGAACAATAAAAAGTGTACACCGAGCAATTTTTATGGTCCGAAGTTGCTCAACTCTATCTATGGAGGAACTTTTAACGGTTTTTGTCCATTTGGCATAGATATGTGGTTTTTTGGTATCGAAATAATCTAGGAAGCTTATACTCATAAAATTTGACATAGAAGAACAATAAAAAGTGTACACCGAGCAACCTTCATGGTCCGAATTTGCTTAACTATATCTATAGGGGAGCTTTTAACGGTTTTTGTCCATTTCGCATAGATATGTGGTTTTTTGGCATCGAAATAATCTAGGAAGCTTATACTCGATAAATTTGACATAGAAGAACAATAAAAAGTGTACAACGAGCAACTTTCATGGGCCAAATTTGCTCAACTCTATCTATGTAGGAGCTTTTAACGATTTTTGTCCATTTGGCATAGATATGTGTTGTTTTGGCATCGAAGTAATCTAGGAAGCTTATACACGTAAAATTTGACATAGAAGAACAATAAAAAGTGTACACCGAGCAACTTTCATGGTCCGAATTTGCTCAACTCTATCTATTAGGGATCTTTTAACGGTTTTTGTCAATTTGGCATAGATATGTAGTGTTTTGGCATCGAATTAATCTACGAAGCTTATACTCGTAAAATTTGACATAGAAGAACAATAAAAAGTGTACACCGAGCAACTTTCATGGTCCGAATTTACTCAACTCTATCTATGTAGGAGCTTTTAACGGTTTTTGTCCATTTGGCATAGATATGTGATGTTTTGGCATCAAAGTAATCTAAGAAGCTTATACTCGTAAAATTTGACATAGAGGAACAATAAAAAGTGTACACCGAGCAACTTTTATGGTCCGAAGTTGGTTTACTCTATCTATGGAGGAGCTTTTAACAGTTTTTGTCCATTTTTCATAGAAAGTTGGTGTTTTCGAATCGAAATAATCGAGGAAGTTATACTCGTGAAATTTGAGATAGAAGAACAATAAAAAGTGTACACCGAGCAACTTTCATGGTCCGAAATTGCTCAACTCTATCTATGGTGGAGCTTTTAACGGTTTTTGTCCATTTGGCATAGATATGTGGTTTTTTTGCATCGAAATAATCTAGGAAGCTTATACTCGTAAAATTTGACATAGACGAATAATAAAAAGTGTACACCGAGCAACTTTCATGGTCCGAAGTTGCTCAACTCTATCTATGGTGGAGCTTTTAACGGTTTTTGTCCATTTGGCATAGATATGTTGTTTTTTTGCATCGAAATAATCTAGGAAGCTTATACTCGTAAAATTTGACATAGAAGAACAATAAAAAGTGTATACCGAGCAACTTTGATGGTCCGAAGTTGCTCAACTCTATCTATGGAGGAGCTTTTAACGGTTTTTGTCCATTTGCCATAGAAAGTTGGTGTTTCAGCATCGAAATATTCTAGGAAGTTATACTCGTAAAATTTGACATAAAAGAACAAGAAAATGTGTACACCGAGCAACTTTGATGCTTCGAAGTTGCTCAAGTCTATCTATGGTGGAGCTTTAACGGTTTTTGTCCATTTGTCATAGAAAGTTGGTGTTTTGGAATCGAAATAATCTAGGAAGCTTATACTCGTAAAATTTGAAATAGAAGAACAATAAAATGTGTATACCGAGCAACTTTGATGGTCCGAAGTTGCTCAACTCTATCTATGGTGGAACTTTTAACGGTTTTTGTCCATTTGTCGTAGAAAGGTGGTTTTCTGTCATCGAAATAATCTAGGAAGCTTATAATCATAAAATTTGACATAGAAGAACAATAAAAAGTTTACACCGAGCAACTTTGATGGTCCGAAGTTGCTCAACTCTATCTATGGAGGAGCTTTTAACGGTTTTTGTCCATTTGTCATACAAAGGTGGTGTTTTGGCATTGTAATAATCTTGGAAGCTTATACTCAAAAAATTTGACATAGAAGAACAATAAAAAGTGTTTAGCGTGCAAATTTGATGGTTCGAAGTTGCTCAACTCTCTCAATGGAATTGTTTTTAATAGTTTTGCCGAATTTAGATCGATATTGTTCTCTTGACAACCAAACCATTTATGAAGCGAATACTAGTAATTTTGGACATAAAGAAACAATAAAAAGTGCATACCGAGCAACTTTCGTTGTTCGGAATTGCTCAACTCTATATATGGAGGAGCTTTTAACAGTTTTTATCCATTTGTCATAGAAAGTTGGTGTTTCGGCATCGAAATAATCTAGGAAGCTTATACTCGTAAAATTTCACATAGAAGAACAATAAAAAGTTTACACCGAACAACTTTCAAGGTCCGAAATTGCTCAACTCTATCTATGGAGGAGCTTTTAACGGTTTTTGTGCATTTGTCATAGAAAGGTGGTGTTTTGGCATGAAAATAATCTAGGAAGCTTATACTCGTAAATTTTGAAATAGAAGAACAATAAAAAGTGTACACCGAGCAACTTTCATGGTCCGAAGTTGCTCAACTCTATCTATGAAGGAGCTTTTAACGGTTTTTGTCCATTTGGCATAGAAATGTGGTGATTTGGCATCGAAATAATCTAGGAAGCTTATAATCATAAAATTTGACATAGAATAAAAATAAAAAGTGTACACTGAGCAACTTTGATGGTCCGAAATTGCTCAAGTCTATCTATGGTGGAGCTTTAACTGTTTTTGTCCATTTGTCATAAAAAGTTGGTGTTTTGGAATCGAAATAATCCAGGAAGTTATACTCGTAAAATTTGACATAGAAGAACAATAAAAAGTGTACAATGAGCAACTTTCATGGTCCGATGTTGCTCAACTCTATCTATGGAGGAGCTTTTAACGGTTTTTGTCCATTTGGCATAGATACGTGGTGTTTTGGCATTGAAATAATCTTGGAAGCTTATACTCATAAAATTTGACATAGAAGAACAATGAAAAGTGTACACCGAGCAACTTTCAAGGTTCGAAGTTTCTCAACTCTATCTATGGGGGAGCTTTCAACGGTTTTTGTCCATTTGTCATAGAAAGTTGGTGTTTTGGAATCGAAATAATCCAGGAAGTTATACTCGCAAAATTTGACAGAGAAGAACAATAAAAAGTGTACACTGAGCAACTTTCATGGTCCGAAGTTGCTCAACTCTATCTATGGAGGAGCTTTTAACGGTTTTTGTCCATTTCGCATAGATACGTGGTGTTTTGGCATTGAAATAATCTTGGATGCTTATAATCTTAAAATTTGACGTAGAAGAACAATGAAAAGTGTACACCGAGCAACTTTCAAGGTTCGAAGTTGCTCAACTCTATCTATGGGAGAGCTTTCAACGGTTTTTGTCCATTTGTCATAGAAAGGCGGTGTTTTGGCATGGAAATAATCTAGGAAGCTTATACTCGTAAATATTGACATAGAAGAACAATAAAAAGCGTACACCGAGCAACTTTCATGGTCCGAAGTTGCTCAACTCTATCTATGGTGGAGCTTTAAATGGTTTTTGTGCATTTGTCGTAGAAAGGTGGTTTTTTGGCATCAAAATAATCTAGGAAGCTTATACTCGTAAAATTTGACATGGAAGAACAATAAAAAGTGTACACCGAGCAACTTTGATGGTCCGAAGTTGCTCAACTCTATCTATGGAGGAGCTTTTTACGGTTTTTGTCCATTTGTCATACAAAGGTGGTGTTTTGGCATTGAAATAATCTTGGAAGCTTATACTCGAAAAATTTGACATAGAAGAACTATAAAAAGTGTATAGCGTGCAACTTTGATGGTTCGAAATTGCTCAACTCTCTCGATGGAATTGTTTTTAGTAGTTATACCGAATTTAGACCGATATTGTTCTCTTGACAACAAAACAATTTACGAAGCGAATACTAGTAATTTTGGACATAAAGAAACAATAAAAAGTGCATACCGAGCAACTTTCGTGGTTTGGAATTGCTCAACTCTCCTTATGGAGGAGCTTTTATTGGTTTTCATTAGTTGTCGTAGAAAGTTAGTGTTTTGTCATCGAAATAATCTAGGAAGTTATACTTGTAAAATTTGACATAGAATAACAATAAAAAGTGTACACCGAGCAACTTTCAAGGTTTGAAGTTGCTCAACTCTATCTATGGAGGAGCTTTTAACGGTTTTTGTGCATTTGTCATAGAAAGGTGGTGTTTGGGCATGGAAATAATCTAGGAAGCTTATACTCGTAAAATTTGACATAGAAGAACAACAAAAAGCGTACACCGAGCAAATTTCATGGTCCGAAGTTTCTCAACTCTATCTATGGAGGAGTTTTTAATGGTTTTTGCCAATTTTTCATAGAAAGTTGGTGTTTTGGCATCGCAATAATTTAGGAAGCTTATAATCGTAAAATTTGACATGGAAGAACAATAAAAAGTGTACACAGAGCAACTTTCATGGTCCGAAATTGCTCAACTCTATCTATGGTGGAGCTTTTAACGGTTTTTGACTATTTGTCGTAGAAAGGTGGTTTTTTGGCTTCGAAATAATCTAGAAAGCTTATACTCGTAAAATTTTGACATAGAAGAACAATAAAAAGTGTACACCGAGCAACTTTGATGGTCCGAAGTTGCTCAACTCTATCTATGGAGGAGCTTTTAACGGTTTTTGTCCATTTGTCACAGAAAGGTGGTTTTTTGGCATCGAAATAATCTAGGAAGCTTATACTCGTAAATTTTGAAATAGAAAAACAATAAAAAGTGTACACCGAGCAACTTTGATGGTCCGAAAATGCTCAAATCTATCTATGAAGGAGCTTTTAACGGTTTTTGTCCATTTGGCATAGATATGTGGTGTTTTGGCATCGAAATAATCTACGAAGCTTATACTCGTAAAATTTGACATAGAAGAACAATAAAAAGTGTACACCGAGCAACTTTCATGGTCCAAAGTTGCTCAACTCTATCTATGGAGGAGCTTTTAACGGTTTTTGTCCATTTGTCACAGAAAGGTGGTGTTTCGGCATCGAAATAATCTAGGAAGCTTATACTCGAAAAATTTGACATAGAAGAACAATAAAAGGTGTATATCGTGCAACTTTGATAGTTTGAAATTGCTCAACTCTCTCGATGGAGTTGTTTTTAATAGTTTTGCCGAATTTAGACCGATATTGTTCTCTTGACAACCAAACCATTTATGAAGCGAATACACTAATTTTGGACATAAAGAAACAATAAAAAGTGCATACCGAGCAAATTTCGTTGTTCGGAATTGCTCAACTCTATCTATGGAGGAGCTTTTAACAGTTTTTATCCATTTGTCATAGAAAGTTGGTGTTTCGGCATCGAAATAATCTAGGAAGCTTATACTCGTAAAATTTGACATTGAAGAACAATAAAAAGTGTACACCGAGCAACTTTCATGGTACGAAGTTGCTCAACTCTATCTATGGAAGAGCTTTTAACGGTTTTTGTCCATATGTAATAGAAAGGTGGTGTTTTGGCATCGAAATAATCTAGGAAGCTTATAATCGTAAATTTTGAAATAGAAGAACAATAAAAAGTGTACACCGAGCAACTTTCATGGTCCGAAGTTTCTCAACTCTATCTATGAAGGAGCTTTTAACGGTTTTTGTCCATTTGGCATAGATACGTGTTGTTTTGGCATTGAAATAATCTTGGATGCTTATACTCATAAAATTTGACATAGAAGAACAATAAAAAGTGTACACCGAGCAACTTTCATGGTCCGAAGTTGCTCAACTCTATCTATGAAGGAGCTTTTAACGGTTTTTGTCCATTTGTCATACAAAGGTGGCGTTTTGGCATCGAAATAATCTAGGAAGCTTATACTCGAAAAATTTGACATGGAAGAACAATAAAAAGTGTATATCCTGCAACTTTGACGGTTCGAAATTGCTCAACTCTCTCGATGGAGTTGTTTTTAATAGTTTTGACGAATTTAGACCGATATTGTTCTCTTGACAACAAAACAATTTACGAAGCGAATACTAGTAATTTTGGACATGAAGAAACAATAAAAAGTGCATACCGAGCAACTTTCGTGGTTCGGAATTGCTCAACTCTCCTTATGGAGGAGCTTTTATTGGTTTTCATTATTTGTCGTAGAAATTGGTGTTTTGGCAACGAAATAATCTTGGAAGTTATATTCGTAAAATTTGACATAGAAGAACAATAAAAAGTGTACACCGAGCAACTTTCAAGGTCCGAAGTTGCTCAACTCTATCTATGGAGGAGCTTTTAACGGTTTTTATGCATTTGTCATAGAAA
The DNA here is from genome assembly GCA_963580455.1 of Euonymus europaeus. NCBI lineage: Eukaryota > Viridiplantae > Streptophyta > Magnoliopsida > Celastrales > Celastraceae > Euonymus > Euonymus europaeus. The sequence goes on along the minus strand of OY756960.1, from coordinate 10,904,419 downwards.
GGTGGTGTTTGGGCACGGAAATAATCTAGGAAGCTTATACTCGTAAAATTTGACATAGAAGAACAATAAAAAGCGTACACCGAGCAACTTTCATGGTCCGAAGTTGCTCAACTCTATCTATGAAGGAGTTTTTAACGGTTTTTGTCCATTTTTTATAGAAAGTTCGTGTTTTGGCATCGAAATAATTTAGGAAGCTTATAATCGTAAAATTTGACATAGAATAACAATAAAAAGTGTACGCCGAGCAACTTTGATGGTCCGAAGTTGCTCAAGTCTATCTATGAAGGAGATTTTAACGATTTTTGTCAATTGGCATAGATACGTGGTGTTTTGGCATTGAAAAAATCTTGGAAGCTTATACTCATAAAATTTGACATAGAAGAACAATAAAAAGTTTACACCGAGCAACTTTCAAGGTTCGAAGTTGCTCAACTCTATCTATGGGGGAGCTTTCAACGATTTTTGTCCATTTGTCATAGAAAGGCGGTGTTTTGGCATGGAAATAATCTAGGAATATTATACACTTAAATTTGACATAGAAGAACAATAAAAAGTGTATACCGAGCAACTTTTATGGTCCGAAGTTGCTCAACTCTATCTATGGAGGAATTTTAACGGTTTTTGTCCATTTGTCATAGAAAGGCGGTCTTTTGGCGTGAAAATAATCTAGGAAGCTTATACTGGTAAAATTTGACATAGAAGAACAGTAAAAAGCGTACACCGAGCAACTTTCATGGTCCGAAGTTGCTCAACTCTATCTATGGTGGAATTTTTAATGGTTTTTGTCCATTTGTCGTAGAAAGGTGGTTTTTTGGCATCGAAATAATCTAGGAAGCTTATACTCGTAAAATTTGACATAGAAGAACAATAAAAAGTGTACACTGAGCAACTTTGATGGTCCGATGTTGCTCAACTCTATCTATGGAGGAGCTTTTAATGGTTTTTGTCCATTTGTCATACAAAGGTGGTGTTTTGGCATCGAAATAATCTAGGAAGCTTATACTCGAAAAATTTGACATAGAAGAACAATAAAAAGTGTATATTCTGCAATTTTGACGGTTCGAAATTGCTCAACTCTCTCGATGGAGTTGTTTTTAATAGTTTTGCCGAATTTAGACCGATATTGTTCTCTTGACAACAAAACAATTTACGAAGCGAATACTAGTAATTTCGGACATAAAGAAACAATAAAAAGTGCATACCGAGTAACTTTCGTGGTTCGGAATTGCTCAACTCTCCTTATGGAGGAGCTTTTATTGGTTTTCATTATTTGTCGTAGAAATTGGTGTTTTGGCAACGAAATAATCTTGGAAGTTATATTCGTAAAATTTGACATAGAAGAACAATAAAATGTGTACACCGAGCAACTTTAATGGTCCGAAGTTGCTCAACTCTATCTATGGAGGAGCTTTTAAAGGTTTTTTTCCATTTGACATAGAAAGTTGGTGTTTCGGAATCGAAATATTCTAGGAAGTTATACTCGTAAAATTTGACATAGAAGAACAATAAAAAGTGTACACCCAGCAACTTTCATGGTCCGAAGTTGCTCAACTCAATCTATGGTGAAGCTTTTAACGGTTTTTGATCATTTTTCATAGAAATTTGTTGTTTTGGCATCGAAATAATCTAGGAATATTATACTCATAAATTTGACATAGAAGAACAATAAAAAGTGTACACCGAGCAACTTTCATGGTCCGAAGTTGTCAACTGTATCTATGAAGGAGCTTTTGATGATTTTTTTCCATATGTCATAGAAATATGGTGTTTTCGCATCGAAGTAATCTAGAAAGCTTATACACGTAAAATTTGACATAGAAGAACAATAAAAAGTGTACACCGAGCAACTTTGATGGTTCGAAGTTGCTCAACTCTATCTATGGTGGAGCTTTTAACGGTTTTTGATCATTTTTCATAGAAAGTTGGTGTTTTGGCATCGAAATAATCTAGGAAGCTTATACTCGAAAAATTTGACATAAAAGAACAATAAAATGTGTAAAGCGTGCAACTTTGACGGTTCGAAATTGCTCAACTCTCTCGATGGAATTGTTTTTAATAGTTTTGCCGAATTTGGACCGATATTGTTCTCTTGACAACCAAACCATTTATGAAACGAATACTAGCAATTTTGGACATAAAGAAACAATAAAAAGTGCATACCGAGCAACTTTCGTGGTTTGGAATTGCTCAACTCTATCTATGGAGGAGTTTTTAACGGTTTTTATCCATTTTTTATAGAAAGTTGGTGTTTCGGCATCGAAATAATCTAGGAAGCTTATACTCGAAAAATTTGACATAGAAGAAAAATAAAAAGTGTACACCGAGCAACTTTCAAGTTCCGAAATTGCTCAACTCCATCTATGGATGAGCTTTTAACGGTTTTTGTGCATTTGTGATAGAAAGGTGGTGTTTTGGCATTAAAATAATCCAGGAAGCTTATACTCGTAAATTTTGACATAGAAGAACAATAAAAAGTGTACACCGAGCAACTTTCATGGTCCGAAGTTGCTCAACTCTATCTTTGAAGGAGCTTTTAACGGTTTTTGTCCATTTGTCATACAAAGGTGGTGTTTTGGCATCGAAATAATCTAGGAAGCTTATACTCGAAAAATTTGACATAGAAGAACAATAAAAAGTGTATATCCTGCAACTTTGACGGTTCGAAATTGCTCAACTCTCTCGATGGAGTTGTTTTTAATAGTTTTGCCGAATTTAGACCGATATTGTTCTCTTGACAACAAAACAATTTACGAAGCGAATACTAGTAATTTTGGAGATAAAGAAACAATAAAAAGTGCATACCGAGCAACTTTCGTGGTTCGGAATTGCTCAACTCTCCTTATGGAGGAGGTTTTATTGCTTTTCATTATTTGTCGTAGAAAGTTAGTGTTTTGTCATCGAAATAATCTAGTAAGTTATACTCGTAAAATTTGACAAAGAAGAACAATAAAAACTGTACACCGAGCAACTTTCAAGGTCCGAAGTTGCTCAACTCTATCTATGGAGGAGCTTTTAACGGTTTTTATGCATTTGTCATAGAAAGGTGGTGTTTGGGCATGGAAATAATCTAGGAAGCTTATACTCGTAAAATTTGACATAGAAGAACAATAAAAAGCGTACACCGAGCAACTTTCTTGGTCCGAAGTTGCTCAACTCTATCTATGGAGGAGTTTTTAACGGTTTTTGTCCATTTTTTATAGAAAATTAGAGTTTTGGCATCGAAATAATTTAGGAAGCTTATAATCATAAAATTTGACATAGAATAACAATAAAAAGTGTACGCCGAGCAACTTTGATGGTCCGAAGTTGCTCTAGTCTATCTATGAAGGAGATTTTAACGGTTTTTGTCAATTGGCATAGATACGTGGTGTTTTGGCATTGAAATAATCTTGGAAGCTTATACTCATAAAATTTGACATAGAAGAACAATAAAAAGTTTACACCGAGCAACTTTTAAGGTTCGAAGTTGCTCAACTCTATCTACGGGGGAGCTTTCAACGATTTTTGTCCATTTTGTCATAGAAAGGCGGTGTTTTGGCATGGAAATAATCTAGGAATATTATACACTTAAATTTGACATAGAAGAACAATAAAAAGTGTACACCGAGCAACTTTCGTGGTCCGAAGTTGCTCAACTCTATCTATGGAGAAGTTTTTAACGGTTTTTGTCCATTTGTCATAGAAAGGCGGTGTTTTGGCATGGAAATAATCTAGGAAGCTTATACCGGTAAAATTTGACATAGAAGAACAATAAAAAGCGTAAAACCGAGAAACTTTCAAGGTAGGAAGTTTCTCATCTCTATCTATGGTGGAACTTTTAACGGTTTTTGTCCATTTATCGTAGAAAGGTGGTTTTTTGCATCTAAATAATCTAGGAAGCTTATACTCGTAAAATTTGACATAGAAGAACAATAAAAAGTGTACACTGAGCAACTTTGATGGTCCGAAGTTGCTCAACTCTATCTATGGAGGAGCTTTTAATGGTTCTTGTCCATTTGTCATACAAAGGTGTTGTTTTGGCATCGAAATAATCTAGGAAGCTTATACTCGAAAAATTTGACATAGAAGAACAATAAAAAGTGTATATCCTGCAACTTTGACGGTTCGAAGTTGCTCAACTCTCTCGATGGAGTTGTTTTTAATAGTTTTGCCGAATTTAGACCGATATTGTTCTCTTGACAACAAAACAATTTACGAAGCGAATACTAGTAATTTTGGACATAAAGAAAAAATAAAAAGGGCAGACCGAGCAACTTTCTTGGTTCGGAATTGCTCAACTCTCCTTATGGAGGAGATTTTATTGGTTTTCATTATTTGTCGTAGAAAGTTGGTGTTTTGGCAACGAAATAATCTAGGAAGTTAAACTCGTAAAATTTGACATAGAAGAACAATAAAAAATCTACACCCAGCAACTATCATGGTCCGAAGTTGCTCAACTCTATCTATGGTGGAGCTTTTAACGGTTTTTGATCATTTTTCATAGAAAGTTGGTGTTTTGGCATCGAATTAATCTAGGAAGTTATACTCGTAAAATTTGACACAGAAGAACAATAAAAAGTGTACAGCCAGCAACTTTCATGGTCCGAAGTTGCTTAACTCTCCTTATGGAGGAGCTTTTATTGGTTTTTGATCATTTTTCATAGAAAGTTGGTGTTTTGGCATCGAAATAATCTAGGAAGCTTATACTCTTAAAATTTGACATAGAAGAACAATAAAAAGTGTACACCCAGCAACTTTCATGGTCCGAAGTTGATCAACTCTATCTATGAAGGAGCTTTTGACGCTTTTTGTCCATATGTCGTAGAAATGTGGTGTTTTGGCATCGAAGTAGTCTAGGAAGCTTATACACGTAAAATTTGACATAGAAGAACAATAAAAAGTGTACATCGAGCAACATTGATGGTCCGAAGTTGCTCAACTCTATCTATGGTGGAGCTTTTAACGGTTTTTGTCCATTTGTCGTAGAAAGGTGGTTTTTTGGCATCGAAATAATCTAGGAAGCTTATACTCGTAAAATTTGACATACAAGAACAATAAAAAGTGTACCCCGAGCAACTTTGATGGTCCGAAGTTGCTCAACTCTATCTATGGAGGAGCTTTTAACGGTTTTTGTCCATTTGACATACAAAGGTGGTGTTTTGGCATCGAAATAATCTAGGAAGTTATACTCGAAAAATTTGAAATAGAAGAACAATAAAAAATCCACACCCAGCAACAATCATGGTCCGAAGTTTCTCAACTCTATCTACGGTGGAGCTTTTAACGGTTTTTGATCATTTTTCATAGAAAGTTGGTGTTTTGGCATCGAAATAATCTAGGAAGTTATACTCGTAAAATTTGACATAGAAGAACAATAAAAAGTGTACACTGAGCAACTTTCAAGGTCCGAAGTTGTCAACTCTATCTATGAAGGAGCTTTTGACGGTTTTTGTCCATATGTCATAGAAATATGGTGTTTTGGCATCGAAGTAATCTATAAAGCTTATACACGTAAAATTTGACATAGATGAACAATAAAAAGTATACACCGAGCAACTTTGATGGTCCGAAGTTGCTCAACTCTATCTATGGTGGAGCTTATAACTGTTTTTGTCCATTTGGCATAGAAATTTGGTGTTTCGGCATCAAAATAATCTAGGAAGTTATACTCGTAAAATTTGACATAAAAGAACAATAAAATGTGTACACCAAGCAACTTTGATGGTTCGAAGTTGCTCAACTCTATCTATGGAGGAGCTTTTAACGGTTTTTGTCCATTTGGCATAGAAATGTGGTGATTTGGCATAGAAATAATCTAGGAAGCTTATAATTGTTAAATTTGACATAGAATAACAATAAAATGTGTACACCGAGCAACTTTCATGGTCCGAAGTTGCTCAACTCTATCTACGAAGGAGCTTTTAACGGTTTTTGTCCATTTGGCATAAAAATGAGGTGATTTGGCATCGAAATAATCTAGGAAGCTTATAATCGTAAAATTTGACATAGAATAACAATAAAAAGTGTACACCGAGCAACTTTGATGGTCCGAAGTTGCTCAAGTCTATCTATGAAAGAGATTTTAACGGTTTTTGTCCATTTGGAATAGGTACGTGGTGTTTTGGCATTGAAATAATCTTGGAAGCTTATACTCATAAAATTTGACATAGAAGAACAATAAAAAGCTTACACCGAGCAACTTTCATGGTTCGAAGTTGCTCAACTCTATCTATGGGTGAGCTTTCAACGATTTTTGTCCATTTGTCATAGAAAGGCGGTGTTTTGGAATGGAAATAATCTAGGAATATTATACACGTAAATTTGACATAGAAGAACAACAAAAAGTGTACACCGAGCAACTTTCATGGTCCGAAGTTGCTCAACTCTATCTATGGAGGAGTTTTTAACGGTTTTTGTCCATATGTCATAGAAAGTTGGTGTTTTGGCATCGAAATAATCTAGGAATATTATACTCGTAAATTTGACATAGAAGAATAATAAAAAGTGTACACCGAGCAACTGTCATGGTCCGAAGTTGTCAACTCTATCTATGAAGGAGATTTTGACGGTTTTTGTCCATATGTCATAGAAATATGGTGTTTTGGCATCGAAGGAATCTAGAAGACTTATAAACGTAAAATTTGACATAGACGAACAATAAAAAGTGTACACCGAGCAACTTTGATGGTCCGAAGTTGGTCAACTCTATCTATGGTAGAACTTTTAACTGTTTTTGTCCATTTGTCGTAGAAAGGTGGTTTTTTGGCATCGAAATAATCTAGGAAGCTTATACTCGTAAAATTTGAAATATAAGTACAATAAAAAGTGTACACCAAGCAACTTTGATGGTCCGAAGTTGCACAACTCTATCTATGAAGGAGCTTTTAACGTTTTTTTTCCATTTGGCATAGATATGTGGTGTTTTGGCATCGAAACAATCTACGAAGCTTATACTCGTAAAATTTGAAATAGAAGAACAATAAAAAGTGTACACCGAGCAACTTTGATGGTCCGAAGTTGCTCAACTCTATCTATGAAGGAGTTTTTAACGGTTTTTTTCCATTTGGCATAGATATGTGGTGTTTTGGCATCGAAATAATCTACGAAACTTATACTCGTAAAATTTGAAAGAGAAGAACAATAAAAAGTGTACACCGAGCAACTTTGATATTCCGAAGTTGCTCAACTCTATCTATGGAGGAGCTTTTATCGGTTTTTGTCCATTTGTCATACAAAGGTGGTATTTTGGCATCGAAATACTCTAGGAATATTATACTCGTATTTTTGATATAGAAGAATAATAAAAAGTGTACACCGAGCAAATTTCATGGTCCGAAGTTGTCAACTCTATCTATGGTGGAGCGTTTAGCGGTTTTTGTCCATTTGTCACAGAAAGGTGGTTTTTTGGCATCGAAATAATCTAGGAATCTTATACTAGTAAAATTTGAAATAGAAGAACAATAAAAAGTGTACACTGAGCAACTTTGATGGTCCGAAGTTACTCAACTATATCTATGAAGGAGCTTTTAACGATTTTTTTCCATTTGGCATAGATATGTGGTGTTTTGGCATCGAAATAATCTACGAAACTTATACTCGTAAAATTGAAATAGAAGAACATTAAAAAGTGTACACCGAGCAACTTTGATGGTCCGAAGTTGCTCAACTCTATCTATGAAGGGTCTTTTAACGGTTTTTTTCCATTTGGCATAGATATGTGGTGTTTTGGCATCGAAATAATCTACGAAACTTATACTCGAAAAATTGAAATAGAAGAACAATAAAAAGTGTACACCGAACAACTTTGATATTCCGAAGTTGCTCAACTCTATCTATGGAGGAGCTTTTATCGGTTTTTGTCCATTTATCATACGAAGGTGGTATTTTGGCATCGACATAATCTAGGAATATTATACTCGTAAATTTGACATAGAATTATAATAAAAAGTGTACACCGAGCAACTTTCATAGTCCGAAGTTGTCAACTCTATCTATGGTGGAGCGTTTAGCGGTTTTTGTCCATTTATCACAGAAAGGTGGTTTTTTGGCATTGAAATAATCTAGGAAGCTTATACTCGTAAAATTTGAAATAGAAGAACAATAAAAAGTGTACACCGAGCAACTTTGATGGTCCGAAGTTGCAGAACTCTATCTATGAAGGAGCTTTTAACGGTTTTTTTTCCATTTGGCATAGATATGTGGTGTTTTGACATCGAAATAATCTACGAAGCTTATACTCGTAAAATTTGACATAGAAGAACAATAAAAAGTGTACACCGAGGAACTTTCATGGTCCGAAGTTGCTCAACTCTATCTATGGAGGAGCTTTTAACGGTTTTTGTCCATTTGTCATAGAAAGGTGGTGTTTTGGCATCGAAATAATCTAGGAAACTTATACTCGAAAAATTTGATATAGAAGAACAATAAAAAGTGTATATCGTGCAACTTTGATAGTTTGAAATTGCTCAACTCTCTCGATGGAGTTGTTTTTAATAGTTTTGTCGAATTTAGACCGATATTGTTCTCTTGACAACCAAAGCATTTATGAAGCGAATACTAGTAATTTTGGACATAAAGAAACAATAAAAAGTGCATACCGAGCAACTTTCGTGGTTTGGAATTGCTCAACTCTATCTATGGAGGAGCTTTTAACGATTTTTATCCATTTGTCATAGAAAGTTGGTGTTTCGGCATCGAAATAATCTTGGAAGCTTATACTCGTAAATTTTGACATAGAAGAACAATAAAAAGTGTACACCGAGCAGCTTTCAAGGTTCGAAGTTGCTCAACTCTATCTATGGGGGAGCTTTCAACGGTTTTTGTCAATTTGTCATAGAAAGGCGGTGTTTTGGCATGGAAATAATCTAGGAAGCTTATATTCATAAAATTTGACATAGAAGAACAATAAAAAGCGTACACCGAGCAACTTTCATGGTTTGAAGTTGCTCAACTCTATCTATAGTGGAACTTTTAACGGTTTTTGTCCATTTGTCTTAGAAAGGTGGTTTTTTGGCATCGAAATAATCTAAGAAGCTTATACTCGTAAAATTTGACATAGAAGAACAATAAAAATTGTATATCCTGCAACTTTAACGGTTCAAAATTGCTCAACTCTCTCGATGGAGTTGTTTTTAATAGTTTTGCCAAATTTAGACCGATATTGTTCTCTTGACAACATAACAATTTACGAAGCGAATACTAGTAATTTTGGACATAAAGAAACAATAAAAAGTGAATACCGAGCAACTTTCGTGGTTCGAAATTACTCAACTCTCCTTATGGAGGAGCTTTTATTGGTTTTCATTATTTGTCGTAGAAAGTTGGTGTTTTGTCATCGAAATAATCTAGGAAGTTATACTCGTAAAATTTGACATAGAAGAACAATAAAATGTGTACACCGAGCAACTTTGATGGTCCGAAGTTGCTCAAGTCTATCAATGAAGGAGATTTTAACGGTTTTTGTCCATTTGGCATAGATACGTGGTGTTTCGGCATCGAAATAATCTAGGAAGTTATACCCGTAAAAATTGACATAAAAGAACAATAAAATGTGTACACCGAGCAACTTTGATGGTCCGAAGTTGCTCAACTCTATCTATGGAGGAGCTTTTAACGGTTAACGTCCATTTGGCATAGAAAGTTGGTGTTTCGGCATCGAAATAATCTAGGAAGTTATACTCGTAAAAATTGACATAAAAGAACAATAAAATGTGTACACCGAGCAACTTTGATGGTGCGAAGTTGCTCAACTCTATCTATGGAGGAGCTTTTAACGGTTAATGTCCATTTGGCATAGAAAGTTGGTGTTTTGGCATCGAAGTAATCTAGGAAGCTTATACTCGTAAAATTTGACAAAGAAGAACAATAAAAAGTGTACACCGAGCAACTTTGATGGTCCGAAGTTGCTCAACTCTATCTATGGAGGAGCTTTTAACGGTTTTTGTCCATTTGACATACAAAGGTGGTGTTTTGGCATCGAAATAATCTAGGAAGCTTATACTCGAAAAATTTGACATAGAAGAACAATAAAAAGTGTATATCCTGCAACTTTGACGGTTCGAAATTGCACAACTCTCTCGATGGAGTTGTTTTTAATAGTTTTGCCGAATTTAGACCGATATTGTTCTCTTGACAACAAAACAATTTACGAAGCGAATACTAGTAATTTTGGACATAAAGAAAAAATAAAAAGGGCAGACCGAGCAACTTTCGTGGTTCGGAATTGCTCAACTCTCCTTATGGAGGAGCTTTTATTGGTTTTCATTATTTGTCGTAGAAAGTTGGTGTTTTGGCAACGAAATAATCTAGGAAGTTAAACTCGTAAAATTTGACATAGAAGAACAATAAAAAATCTACACCCAGCAACTATCATGGTCCGAAGTTGCTCAACTCTATCTATGGTGGAGCTTTTAACAGTTTTTGATCATTTTTCATAGAAAGATGGTGTTTTGGCATCGAAATAATATAGGAAGCTTATACTCGTAAAATTTGACATAGAAGAACAATAAAAAGTGTACACCAAGCAACTTTCATGGTCCGAAGTTCATCAACTCTATCTATGGTGGAGCTTTTAACGGTTTTTGATCATTTTTCATAGAAAGTTGGTGTTTTGGCATCGAAATAATCTAGGAATATTATAATCATAAATTTGACATAGAAGAACAATAAAAAGTGTACACCGAGTAACTTTCATAGTCCGAAGTTGTCAACTCTATCTATGAAGGAGCTTTTGACGCTTTTTGTCCATATGTCATAGAAATGTGGTGTTTTGGCATCGAAGTAGTCTAGGAAGCTTATACACGTAAAATTTGACATAGAAGAACAATAAAAAGTGTACACCGAGCAACATTGATGGTCCGAAGTTGCTCAACTCTATCTATGGTGGAGCTTTTAACGGTTTTTGTCCATTTGTCGTAGAAAGGTGGTTTTTTGGCATCGAAATAATCTAGGAAGCTTATACTCGTAAAATTTGACATAGAAGAACAATAAAAAGTGTACACCGAGCAACTTTGATGGTCCGAAGTTGCTCAACTCTATCTATGGAGGAGCTTTTAACGGTTTTTGTCCATTTGACATACAAAGGTGGTGTTTTGGCATGGAAATAATCTAGGAAGCTTATACTCGAAAAATTTGACATAGAAGAACAATAAAAACTGTATATCCTGCAACTTTGACGGTTCGAAATTGCACAACTCTCTCGATGGAGTTGTTTTTAATAGTTTTGCCGAATTTAGACCGATATTGTTCTCTTGACAACAAAATAATTTACGAAGCGAATACTAGTAATTTTGGACATAAAGAAAAAATAAAAAGGGCAGACCGAGCAACTTTCGTGGTTCGGAATTGCTCAACTCTCCTAATGAGGAGCTTTTATTGGTTTTCATTATTTGTCGTAGAAAGTTGGTGTTTTGGCAACGAAATAATCTAGGAAGTTAAACTCGTGAAATTTGACACAGAAGAACAATAAAATGTGTACACCGAGCAACTTTGATGGTCCGAAGTTGCTCAACTCTATCTATGGAAGAGCTTTTAACGGTTTTTGTCCATTTTCCATAGAAAATTGGTGTTTCGGCATCGAAATAATCTAGGAAGCTTATATTCGTAAAATTTGACAAAGAAGAACAATAAAAAGTGTACACCGAGCAACTTTGATGGTCCTAAGTTGCTCAACTCTATATATGAAGGAGCTTTTAACGGTTTTTGTCCATTTGGCATAGATATGTGGTGTTTTGGCATCGAAGTAATCTATGAAGCTTATACACGTAAAATTTGAAATAGAAGAACAATAAAAATCGTACACCGAGAAACTTTGATGTTCCGAAGTTGCTCAACTCTATCTATGGAGGAGCTTTTAACGGTTTTTGTCCATTTGGCATAGAAAGTTGGTGTTTTGGAATCGAAATAATCTAGAAAGTTATACACGTAAAATTTGACATAGAAGAACAATAAAAAGTGTACACCGAGCAACTTTGATGGTCCTAAGTTGCTCAACTCTATATATGAAGGAGCTTTTAACGGTTTTTGTCCATTTGGCATAGATATGTGGTGTTTTGGCATCGAAGTAATCTATGAAGCTTATACACGTAAAATTTGAAATAGAAGAACAATAAAAATCGTACACCGAGAAACTTTGATGTTCCGAAGTTGCTCAACTCTATCTATGGAGGAGCTTTTAACGGTTTTTGTCCATTTGGCATAGAAAGTTGGTGTTTTGGAATCGAAATAATCTAGAAAGTTATACATGTAAAATTTGACATAGAAGAACAATAAAAAGTGTACACCGAGCAACTTTGATGGTCCGAAGTTTCTCAACTCTATCTATGGTGGAGCTTTTAACGGTTTTTGATCATTTTTAATAGAAAGTTGTTGTTTTGGCATCGAAATAATCTAGGAATATTATACTCGTAAATTTGACATAGAAGAACAATAAAAATTGTACACCGACCAACTTTGATGTTCGTAAGTTGCTCAACTCTTTCTATGAAGGAGCTTTTAACGGTTTTTGTCCATTTGGCATAGATATGTGGTGTTTTGGCATCGAAGTAATCTTGGAAGCTTATACACGTAAAATTTGACATTGAAGAACAATAAAAAGTGTACACCGAGCAACTTTGATGGTCCGAAGTTGCTCAACTCTATCTGTGGTGGAGCTTTTAACGGTTTTTGATCATTTTTAATAGAAAGTTGTTGTTTTGGCATCGAAATAATCTAGGAATATTATACTCGTAAATTTGACATAGAAGAACAATAAAAATTGTACACCGAGCAACTTTGATGGTCGTAAGTTGCTCAACTCTATCTATGAAGGAGCTTTTAACGGTTTTTGTCCATTTGGCATAGATATGTGGTGTTTTGGCATCGAAGTAATCTAGGAAGCTTATACACGTAAAATTTGACATAGAAGAACAATAAAAAGTGTACACCGAGCAACTTTGATGGTCCGAAGTTGCTCAACTCTATCTATGGAAGAGCTTTTAACGGTTTTTGTCCATTTGGCATAGAAAGTTGGTGTTTTGGAATCAAAATAATCTACGAAGTAATACTCGTAAAATTTGACATAGAAGAACAATAAAAAATCTACACCCAGCAACTATCATGGTCCGAAGTTGCTCAACTCTATCTATGGTGGAGCTTTTAACATTTTTTGATCATTTTTCATAGAAAGTTGGTGTTTTGGCATTGAAATAATCTAGGAAGTTATACTCGTAAAATTTGACATAGAAGAACAATAAAAAGTGTACACCCAGCAACTTTCATGGTCCGAAGTTGCTCAATTCTATCTATGGTGGAGCTTTTAACGGTTTTTGATCAGTTTTCATAGAAAGTTGGTGTTTTGGCATCGAAATAATCTAGGAATATTATAATCGTAAATTTGACATAGAAGAACAATAAAAAGTGTACACCGAGCAACTTTCGTGGTCCGAAGTTGTCAACTCTATCTATGAAGGAGCTTTTGATGCTTTTTGTCCATATGTCATAGAAATGTGGTGTTTTGGCATTGAAGTAGTCTAGGAAGCTTATACAAGTAAAATTTGACATAGAAGAACAATAAAAAGTGTACACCGAGCAACATTGATGGTCCGAAGTTACTCAACTCTATCTATGGTGGAGCTTTTAACGGTTTTTGTCCATTTGTCGTAGAAAGGTGGTTTTTTGGCATCGAAATAATCTAGGAAGCTTATACTCGTAAAATTTGACATAGAAGAACAATAAAAAGTGTACCCCGAGCAACTTTGATGGTCCGAAGTTGCTCAACTCTATCTATGGAAGAGCTTTTAACGGTTTTTGTCCATTTGACATACAAAGGTGGTGTTTTGGCATCGAAATAATCTAGGAAGCTTATACTCGAAAAATTTGACATAGAAGAACAATAAAAAGTGTATATCCTGCAACTTTGACGGTTCGAAATTGCACAACTCTCTCGATGGAGTTGTTTTTAATAGTTTTGCCGAATTTAGACCGATATTGTTCTCTTGACAACAAAACAATTTACGAAACGAATACTAGTAATTTTGGACATAAAGAAAAAATAAAAAGGGCAGACCGAGCAACTTTCGTGGTTCGGAATTGCTCAACTCTCCTTATGGAGGAGCTTTTATTGGTTTTCATTATTTGTCGTAGAAAGTTGGTGTTTTGGCAACGAAATAATCTAGGAAGTTAAACTCGTAAAATTTGACATAGAAGAACAATAAAAAATCTACACCCAGCAACTATCATGGTCCGAAGTTGCTCAACTCTCCTTATGGAGGAGCTTTTATTGGTTTTTGATCATTTTTCATAGAAAGTTGGTGTTTTGGCATCGAAATAATCTAGGAAGCTTATACTCGTAAAATTTGACATAGAAGAACAATAAAAAGTGTACACCCAGCAACTTTCATGGTCCGAGGTTGATCAACTCTATCTATGGTAGAGCTTTTAACGGTTTTTGATCATTTTTCATAGAAAGTTGGTGTTTTGGCATCGAAATAATCTAGGAATATTATAATCGTAAATTTGACATAGAAGAACAATAAAAAGTGTATACCGAGCAACTTTCATGGTCCGAAGTTGTCAACTCTATCTATGAAGGAGCTTTTGACGCTTTTTGTCCATATGTTAGAGAAATGTGGTGTTTTGGCATCGACGTAGTCTAGGAAGCTTATACACGTAAAATTTGACATAGAAGAACAATAAAAAGTGTACACCGAGCAACTTTGATGGTCCGAAGTTGCTCAACTCTATCTATGGTAGAGCTTTTAACGGTTTTTGTCCATTTGTCGTAGAAAGGTGGTTTTTTGGCATCGAAATAATCTAGGAAGCTTATACTCATAAAATTTGAAATAGAAGAACAATAAAAAGTGTACACCAAGCAACTTTGATGGTCCGAAGTTGCACAACTCTATCTATGAAGGAGCTTTTAACGTTTTTTTTCCATTTGGCATAGATATGTGGTGTTTTGGCATCGAAACAATCTACGAAGCTTATACTCGTAAAATTTGAAATAGAAGAACAATAAAAAGTGTACACCGAGCAACTTTGATGGTCCAAAGTTGCTCAACTCTATCTATGAAGGAGTTTTTAACGGTTTTTTTCCATTTGGCATAGATATGTGGTGTTTTGGCATCGAAATAATCTACGAAACTTATACTCGTAAAATTTGAAATAGAAGAACAATAAAAAGTGTACACCGAGCAACTTTGATATTCCGAAGTTGCTCAACTCTATCTATGGAGGAGCTTTTATCGGTTTTTGTCCATTTGTCATACAAAGGTGGTATTTTGGCATCGAAATACTCTAGGAATATTATACTCGAATTTTTGATATAGAAGAATAATAAAAAGTGTACACCGAGCAAATTTCATGGTCCGAAGTTGTCAACTCTATCTATGGTGGAGCGTTTAGCGGTTTTTGTCCATTTGTCACAGAAGGGTGGTTTTTTGGCATCGAAATAATCTAGGAAGCTTATACTAGTAAAATTTGAAATAGAAGAACAATAAAAAGTGTACACTGAGCAACTTTGATGGTCCGAAGTTACTCAACTATATATATGAAGGAGCTTTTAACGATTTTTTTCCATTTGGCATAGATATGTGGTGTTTTGGCATCGAAATAATCTACGAAACTTATACTCGTAAAATTGAAATAGAAGAACAATAAAAAGTGTACACCGAGCAACTTTGATGGTCCGAAGTTGCTCAACTCTATCTATGAAGGGTCTTTTAACGGTTTTTTTCCATTTGGCATAGATATGTGGTGTTTTGGCATCGAAATAATCTACGAAACTTATACTCGTAAAATTGAAATAGAAGAACAATAAAAAGTGTACACCGAACAACTTTGATATTCCGAAGTTGCTCAACTCTATCTATGGAGGAGCTTTTATCGGTTTTTGTCCATTTGTCATACGAAGGTGGTATTTTGGCATCGACATAATCTAGGAATATTATACTCGTAAATTTGACATAGAATTATAATAAAAAGTGTACACCGAGCAACTTTCATGGTCCGAAGTTGTCAACTCTATCTATGGTGGAGCGTTTAGCGGTTTTTGTCCATTTATCACAGAAAGGTGGTTTTTTGGCATTGAAATAATCTAGGAAGCTTATACTCATAAAATTTGAAATAGAAGAACAATAAAAAGTGTACACCGAGCAACTTTGATGGTCCGAAGTTGCAGAACTCTATCTATGAAGGAGCTTTTAACGGTTTTTTTTCCATTTGGCATAGATATGTGGTGTTTTGACATCGAAATAATCTACGAAGCTTATACTCGTAAAATTTGACATAGAAGAACAATAAAAAGTGTACACCGAGGAACTTTCATGGTCCGAAGTTGCTCAACTCTATCTATGGAGGAGCTTTTAACGGTTTTTGTCCATTTGTCATAGAAAGGTGGTGTTTTGGCATCGAAATAATCTAGGAAGTTATACTCGTAAAAATTGACATAAAAGAACAATAAAATGTGTACACCGAACAACTTTGATGGTGCGAAGTTGCTCAACTCTATCTATGGAGGAGCTTTTAACGGTTAATGTCCATTTGGCATAGAAAGTTGGTGTTTTGGCATCGAAGTAATCTAGGAAGCTTATACTCGTAAAATTTGACAAAGAAGAACAATAAAAAGTGTACACCGAGCAACTTTGATGGTCCGAAGTTGCTCAACTCTATCTATGGAGGAGCTTTTAACGGTTTTTGTCCATTTGACATACAAAGGTGGTGTTTTGGCATCGAAATAATCTAGGAAGCTTATACTCGAAAAATTTGACATAGAAGAACAATAAAAAGAGTATATCCTGCAACTTTGACAGTTCGAAATTGCACAACTCTCTCGATGGAGTTGTTTTTAATAGTTTTGCCGAATTTAGTCCGATATTGTTCTCTTGACAACAAAACAATTTACGAAGCGAATACTAGTAATTTTGGACATAAAGAAAAAATAAAAATGGCAGACCGAGCAACTTTCGTGGTTCGGAATTGCTCAACTCTCCTTATGGAGGAGCTTTTATTGGTTTTCATTATTTGTCGTAGAAAGTTGGTGTTTTGGCAACGAAATAATCTAGGAAGTTAAACTCGTAAAATTTGACATAGAAGAACAATAAAAAATCTACACCCAGCAACTATCATGGTCCGAAGTTGCTCAACTCTATCTATGGTGGAGCTTTTAACGGTTTTTGATCATTTTTCATAGAAAGATGGTGTTTTGGCATCGAAATAATATAGGAAGCTTATACTCGTAAAATTTGACATAGAAGAACAATAAAAAGTGTACACCCAGCAACTTTCATGGTCCGAAGTTCATCAACTCTATCTATGGTGGAGCTTTTAACGGTTTTTGATCATTTTTCATAGAAAGTTGGTGTTTTGGCATCGAAATAATCTAGGAATATTATAATCCTAAATTTGACATAGAAGAACAATAAAAAGTGTACACCGAGTAACTTTCATGGTCCGAAGTTGTCAACTCTATCTATGAAGGAGCTTTTGACGCTTTTTGTCCATATGTCATAGAAATGTGGTGTTTTGGCATCGAAGTAGTCTAGGAAGCTTATACACGTAAAATTTGACATAGAAGAACAATAAAAAGTGTACACCGAGCAACATTGATGGTCCGAAGTTGCTCAACTCTATCTATGGTGGAGCTTTTAACGGTTTTTGTCCATTTGTCGTAGAAAGGTGGTTTTTTGGCATCGAAATAATCTAGGAAGCTTATACTCGTAAAATTTGACATAGAAGAACAATAAAAAGTGTACACCGAGCAACTTTGATGGTCCGAAGTTGCTCAACTCTATCTATGGAGGAGCTTTTAACGGTTTTTGTCCATTTGACATACAAAGGTGGTGTTTTGGCATGGAAATAATCTAGGAAGCTTATACTCGAAAAATTTGACATAGAAGAACAATAAAAAGTGTATATCCTGCAACTTTGACGGTTCGAAATTGCACAACTCTCTCGATGGAGTTGTTTTTAATAGTTTTGCCGAATTTAGACCGATATTGTTCTCTTGACAACAAAATAATTTACGAAGCGAATACTAGTAATTTTGGACATAAAGAAAAAATAAAAAGGGCAGACCGAGCAACTTTCGTGGTTCGGAATTGCTCAACTCTCCTTATGGAGGAGCTTTTATTGGTTTTCATTATTTGTCGTAGAAAGTTGGTGTTTTGGCAACGAAATAATCTAGGAAGTTAAACTCGTGAAATTTGACACAGAAGAACAATAAAATGTGTACACCGAGCAACTTTGATGGTCCGAAGTTGCTCAACTCTATCTATGGAAGAGCTTTTAACGGTTTTTGTCCATTTTCCATAGAAAATTGGTGTTTCGGCATCGAAATAATCTAGGAAGCTTATATTCGTAAAATTTGACAAAGAAGAACAATAAAAAGTGTACACCGAGCAACTTTCATGGTCCGAAGTTGCTCAACTCTATATATGGAGGAGCTTTTAGCGGTTTTTGTCCATTTGTAGTAGAGAGTTGGTTTTTTGGCATCAAAATAATCTAGGAAGCTTATACTCGTAAAATTTGACATAGAAGAACAATAAAAAGTGTACACCGAGCAACTTTGATGGTCCTAAGTTGCTCAACTCTATATATGAAGGAGCTTTTAACGGTTTTTGTCCATTTGGCATAGATATGTGGTGTTTTGGCATCGAAGTAATCTATGAAGCTTATACACGTAAAATTTGAAATAGAAGAACAATAAAAATCGTACACCGAGAAACTTTGATGTTCCGAAGTTGCTCAACTCTATCTATGGAGGAGCTTTTAACGGTTTTTGTCCATTTGGCATAGAAAGTTGGTGTTTTGGAATCGAAATAATCTAGAAAGTTATACACGTAAAATTTGACATAGAAGAACAATAAAAAGTGTACACCGAGCAACTTTGATGGTCCGAAGTTGCTCAACTCTATCTGTGGTGGAGCTTTTAACGGTTTTTGATCATTTTTAATAGAAAGTTGTTGTTTTGGCATCGAAATAATCTAGGAATATTATACTCGTAAATTTGACATAGAAGAACAATAAAAATTGTACACCGAGCAACTTTGATGGTCGTAAGTTGCTCAACTCTATCTATGAAGGAGCTTTTAACGGTTTTTGTCCATTTGGCATAGATATGTGGTGTTTTGGCTTCGAAGTAATCTAGGAAGCTTATACACGTAAAATTTGACATTGAAGAACAATAAAAAGTGTACACCGAGCAACTTTGATGGTCCGAAGTTGCTCAACTCTATCTGTGGTGGAGCTTTTAACGGTTTTTGATCATTTTTAATAGAAAGTTGTTGTTTTGGCATCGAAATAATCTAGGAATATTATACTCGTAAATTTGACATAGAAGAACAATAAAAATTGTACACCGAGCAACTTTGATGGTCGTAAGTTGCTCAACTCTATCTATGAAGGAGCTTTTAACGGTTTTTGTCCATTTGGCATAGATATGTGGTGTTTTGGCATCGAAGTAATCTAGGAAGCTTATACACGTAAAATTTGACATAGAAGAACAATAAAAAGTGTACACCGAGCAACTTTGATGGTCCGAAGTTGCTCAACTCTATCTATGGAAGAGCTTTTAACGGTTTTTGTCCATTTGGCATAGAAAGTTGGTGTTTTGGAATCAAAATAATCTACGAAGTAATACTCGTAAAATTTGACATAGAAGAACAATAAAAAATCTACACCCAGCAACTATCATGGTCCGAAGTTGCTCAACTCTATCTATGGTGGAGCTTTTAACATTTTTTGATCATTTTTCATAGAAAGTTGGTGTTTTGGCATTGAAATAATCTAGGAAGTTATACTCGTAAAATTTGACATAGAAGAACAATAAAAAGTGTACACCCAGCAACTTTCATGGTCCGAAGTTGCTCAACTCTATCTATGGTGGAGCTTTTAACAGTTTTTGATCATTTTTCATAGAAAGTTGGTGTTTTGGCATCGAAATAATCTAGGAATATTATAATCGTAAATTTGACATAGAAGAACAATAAAAAGTGTACACCGAGCAACTTTCGTGGTCCGAAGTTGTCAACTCTATCTATGAAGGAGCTTTTGATGCTTTTTGTCCATATGTCATAGAAATGTGGTGTTTTGGCATTGAAGTAGTCTAGGAAGCTTATACAAGTAAAATTTGACATAGAAGAACAATAAAAAGTGTACACCGAGCAACATTGATGGTCCGAAGTTACTCAACTCTATCTATGGTGGAGCTTTTAACGGTTTTTGTCCATTTGTCGTAGAAAGGTGGTTTTTTGGCATCGAAATAATCTAGGAAGCTTATACTCGTAAAATTTGACATAGAAGAACAATAAAAAGTGTACACCGAGCAACTTTGATGGTCCGAAGTTGCTCAACTCTATCTATGGAAGTGCTTTTAACGGTTTTTGTCCATTTGACATACAAAGGTGGTGTTTTGGCATGGAAATAATCTAGGAAGCTTATACTCGAAAAATTTGACATAGAAGAACAATAAAATGTGTATATCCTGCAACTTTGACGGTTCGAAATTGCACAACTCTCTCGATGGAGTTGTTTTTAATAGTTTTGCCGAATTTAGACCGATATTGTTCTCTTGAGAACAAAACAATTTACGAAGCGAATACTAGTAATTTTGGACATAAAGAAAAAATAAAAAGGGCAGACCGAGCAACTTTCGTGGTTCGGAATTGCTCAACTCTCCTTATGGAGGAGCTTTTATTGGTTTTCATTATTTGTCGTAGAAAGTTGGTGTTTTGGCAACGAAATAATCTAGGAAGTTAAACTCGTAAAATTTGACATAGAAGAACAATAAAAAATCTACACCCAGCAACTATCATGGTCCGAAGTTGCTCAACTCTCCTTATGGAGGAGCTTTTATTGGTTTTTGATCATTTTTCATTGAAAGTTGGTGTTTTGGCATCGAAATAATCTAGGAAGCTTATACTCGTAAAATTTGACATAGAAGAACAATAAAAAGTGTACACCCAGCAACTTTCATGGTCCGAGGTTGATCAACTCTATCTATGGTAGAGCTTTTAACGGTTTTTGATCATTTTTCATAGAAAGTTGGTGTTTTGGCATCGAAATAATCTAGGAATATTATAATCGTAAATTTGACATAGAAGAACAATAAAAAGTGTACACCGAGCAACTTTCGTGGTCCGAAGTTGTCAACTCTATCTATGAAGGAGCTTTTGACGCTTTTTGTCGATATGTTAGAGAAATGTGGTGTTTTGGCATCGAAGTAGTCTAGGAAGCTTATACACGTAAAATTTGACATAGAAGAACAATAAAAAGTGTACACCGAGCAACTTTGATGGTCCGAAGTTGCTCAACTCTATCTATGGTAGAGCTTTTAACGGTTTTTGTCCATTTGTCGTAGAAAGGTGGTTTTTTGGCATCGAAATAATCTAGGAAGCTTATACTCGTAAAATTTGAAATAGAAGAACAATAAAAAGTGTACACCAAGCAACTTTGATGGTCCGAAGTTGCACAACTCTATCTATGAAGGAGCTTTTAACGTTTTTTTCCATTTGGCATAGATATGTGGTGTTTTGGCAACGAAACAATCTACGAAGCTTATACTCGTAAAATTTGAAATAGAAGAACAATAAAAAGTGTACACCGAGCAACTTTGATGGTCCAAAGTTGCTCAAATCTATCTATGAAGGAGTTTTTAACGGTTTTTTTCCATTTGGCATAGATATGTGGTGTTTTGGCATCGAAATAATCTACGAAACTTATACTCGTAAAATTTGAAATAGAAGAACAATAAAAAGTGTACACCGAGCAACTTTGATATTCCGAAGTTGCTCAACTCTATCTATGGAGGAGCTTTTATCGGTTTTTGTCCATTTGTCATACAAAGGTGGTATTTTGGCATCGAAATACTCTAGGAATATTATACTCGTATTTTTGATATAGAAGAATAATAAAAAGTGTACACCGAGCAAATTTCATGGTCCGAAGTTGCAGAACTCTATCTATGAAGGAGCTTTTAACGGTTTTTTTTCCATTTGGCATAGATATGTGGTGTTTTGACATCGAAATAATCTACGAAGCTTATACTCGTAAAATTTGACATAGAAGAACAATAAAAAGTGTACACCGAGGAACTTTCATGGTCCGAAGTTGCTCAACTCTATCTATGGAGGAGCTTTTAACGGTTTTTGTCCATTTGTCATAGAAAGGTGGTGTTTTGGCATCGAAATAATCTAGGAAACTTATACTCGAAAAATTTGATATAGAAGAACATTAAAAAGTGTATATCGTGCAACTTTGATAGTTTGAAATTGCTCAACTCTCTCGATGGAGTTGTTTTTAATAGTTTTGTCGAATTTAGACCGATATTGTTCTCTTGACAACCAAAGCATTTATGAAGCGAATACTAGTAATTTTGGACATAAAGAAACAATAAAAAGTGCATACCGAGCAACTTTCGTGGTTTGGAATTGCTCAACTCTATCTATGGAGGAGCTTTTAACGATTTTTATCCATTTGTCGTAGAAAGTTGGTGTTTCGGCATCGAAATAATCTTGGAAGCTTATACTCGTAAATTTTGACATAGAAGAACAATAAAAAGTGTACACCGAGCAACTTTCAAGGTTCGAAGTTGCTCAACTCTATCTATGGGGGAGCTTTCAACGGTTTTTGTCAATTTGTCATAGAAAGACGGTGTTTTGGCATGGAAATAATCTAGGAAGCTTATATTCTTAAAATTTGACATAGAAGAACAATAAAAAGCGTACACCGAGCAACTTTCATGGTTTGAAGTTGCTCAACTCTATCTATAGTGGAACTTTTAACGGTTTTTGTCCATTTGTCTTAGAAAGGTGGTTTTTTGGCATCGAAATAATCTAAGAAGCTTACACTCGTAAAATTTGACATAGAAGAACAATAAAAATTGTATATCCTGCAACTTTAACGGTTCGAAATTGCTCAACTCTCTCGATGGAGTTGTTTTTAATAGTTTTGCCAAATTTAGACCGATATTGTTCTCTTGACAACATAACAATTTACGAAGCGAATACTAGTAATTTTGGACATAAAGAAACAATAAAAAGTGAATACCGAGCAACTTTCGTGGTTCGAAATTACTCAACTCTCCTTATGGAGGAGCTTTTATTGGTTTTCATTATTTGTCGTAGAAAGTTGGTGTTTTGTCATCGAAATAATCTAGGAAGTTATACTCGTAAAATTTGACATAGAAGAACAATAAAATGTGTACACCGAGCAACTTTGATGGTCCGAAGTTGCTCAAGTCTATCAATGAAGGAGATTTTAACGGTTTTTGTCCATTTGGCATAGATACGTGGTGTTTCGGCATCGAAATAATCTAGGAAGTTATACTCGTAAAAATTGACATAAAAGAACAATAAAATGTGTACACCGAGCAACTTTGATGGTCCGAAGTTGCTCAACTCTATCTATGGAGGAGCTTTTAACGGTTAACGTCCATTTGGCATAGAAAGTTGGTGTTTCGACATCGAAATAATCTAGGAAGTTATACTCGTAAAAATTGACATAAAAGAACAATAAAATGTGTACACCGAGCAACTTTGATGGTCCGAAGTTGCTCAACTCTATCTATGGAGGAGCTTTTAACGGTTAATGTCCATTTGGCATAGAAAGTTGGTGTTTTGGCATCGAAGTAATCTAGGAAGCTTATACTCGTAAAATTTGACAAAGAAGAACAATAAAAAGTGTACACCGAGCAACTTTGATGGTCCGAAGTTGCTCAACTCTATCTATGGAGGAGCTTTTAACGGTTTTTGACCATTTGACATACAAAGGTGGTGTTTTGGCATCGAAATAATCTAGGAAGCTTATACTCGAAAAATTTGACATAGAAGAACAATAAAAAGTGTATATCCTGCAACTTTGACGGTTCGAAATTGCACAACTCTCTCGATGGAGTTGTTTTTAATAGTTTTGCCGAATTTAGACCGATATTGTTCTCTTGACAACAAAACAATTTACGAAGCGAATACTAGTAATTTTGGACATAAAGAAAAAATAAAAAGGGCAGACCGAGCAACTTTCGTGGTTCGGAATTGCTCAACTCTCCTTATGGAGGAGCTTTTATTGGTTTTCATTATTTGTCGTAGAAAGTTGGTGTTTTGGCAACGAAATAATCTAGGAAGTTAAACTCGTAAAATTTGACATAGAAGAACAATAAAAAACCTACACCCAGCAACTATCATGGTCCGAAGTTGCTCAACTCTATCTATGGTGGAGCTTTTAACGGTTTTTGATCATTTTTCATAGAAAGATGGTGTTTTGGCATCGAAATAATATAGGAAGCTTATACTCGTAAAATTTGACATAGAAGAACAATAAAAAGTGTACACCCAGCAACTTTCATGGTCCGAAGTTCATCAACTCTATCTATGGTGGAGCTTTTAATGGTTTTTGATCATTTTTCATAGAAAGTTGGTGTTTTGGCATCGAAATAATCTAGGAATATTATAATCATAAATTTGACATAGAAGAACAATAAAAAGTGTACACCGAGTAACTTTCATGGTCCGAAGTTGTCAACTCTATCTATGAAGGAGCTTTTGACGCTTTTTGTCCATATGTCATAGAAATGTGGTGTTTTGGCATCGAAGTAGTCTAGCAAGCTTATACACGTAAAATTTGACATAGAAGAACAATAAAAAGTGTACACCGAGCAACATTGATGGTCCGAAGTTGCTCAACTCTATCTATGGTGGAGCTTTTAACGGTTTTTGTCCATTTGTCATAGAAAGGTGGTTTTTTGGCATCGAAATAATCTAGGAAGCTTATACTCGTAAAATTTGACATAGAAGAACAATAAAAAGTGTACACCGAGCAACTTTGATGGTCCGAAGTTGCTCAACTCTATCTATGGAGGAGCTTTTAACGGTTTTTGTCCATTTGACATACAAAGGTGGTGTTTTGGCATGGAAATAATCTAGGAAGCTTATACTCGAAAAATTTGACATAGAAGAACAATAAAAAGTGTATATCCTGCAACTTTGACGGTTCGAAATTGCACAACTCTCTCGATGGAGTTGTTTTTAATAGTTTTGCCGAATTTAGACCGATATTGTTCTCTTGACAACAAAATAATTTACGAAGCGAATACTAGTAATTTTGGACATAAAGAAAAAATAAAAAGGGCAGACCGAGCAACTTTCGTGGTTCGGAATTGCTCAACTCTCCTTATGGAGGAGCTTTTATTGGTTTTCATTATTTGTCGTAGAAAGTTGGTGTTTTGGCAACGAAATAATCTAGGAAGTTAAACTCGTAAAATTTGACATAGAAGAACAATAAAATGTGTACACCGAGCAACTTTGATGGTCCGAAGTTGCTCAACTCTATCTATGGAAGAGCTTTTAACGGTTTTTGTCCATTTTCCATAGAAAATTGGTGTTTCGGCATCGAAATAATCTAGGAAGCTTATATTCGTAAAATTTGACAAAGAAGAACAATAAAAAGTGTACACCGAGCAACTTTCATGGTCCGAAGTTGCTCAACTCTATATATGGAGGAGCTTTTAGCGGTTTTTGTCCATTTGTAGTAGAGAGTTGGTTTTTTGGCATCAAAATAATCTAGGAAGCTTATACTCGTAAAATTTGACATAGAAGAACAATAAAAAGTGTACACCGAGCAACTTTGATGGTCCTAAGTTGCTCAACACTATATATGAAGGAGCTTTTAACGGTTTTTGTCCATTTGGCATAGATATGTGGTGTTTTGGCATCGAAGTAATCTAGGAAGCTTATACACGTAAAATTTGAAATAGAAGAACAATAAAAATCGTACACCGAGAAACTTTGATGTTCCGAAGTTGCTCAACTCTATCTATGGAGGAGCTTTTAACGGTTTTTGTCCATTTGGCATAGAAAGTTGGTGTTTTGGAATCGAAATAATCTAGAAAGTTATACACGTAAAATTTGACATAGAAGAACAATAAAAAGTGTACACCGAGCAACTTTGATGGTCCGAAGTTGCTCAACTCTATCTGTGGTGGAGCTTTCAACGGTTTTTGATCATTTTTAATAGAAAGTTGTTGTTTTGGCATCGAAATAATCTAGGAATATTATACTCGTAAATTTGACATAGAAGAACAATAAAAATTGTACACCGAGCAACTTTGATGGTCGTAAGTTGCTCAACTCTATCTATGAAGGAGCTTTTAACGGTTTTTGTCCATTTGGCATAGATATGTGGTGTTTTGGCATCGAAGTAATCTAGGAAGCTTATACACGTAAAATTTGACATTGAAGAACAATAAAAAGTGTACACCGAGCAACTTTGATGGTCTGAAGTTGCTCAACTCTATCTGTGGTGGAGCTTTTAACGGTTTTTGATCATTTTTAATAGAAAGTTGTTGTTTTGGCATCGAAATAATCTAGGAATATTATACTCGTAAATTTGACATAGAAGAACAATAAAAATTGTACACCGAGCAACTTTGATGGTCGTAAGTTGCTCAACTCTATCTATGAAGGAGCTTTTAACGGTTTTTGTCCATTTGGCATAGAAAGTTGGTGTTTTGGAATCAAAATAATCTAGGAAGTAATACTCGTAAAATTTGACATAGAAGAACAATAAAAAATCTACACCCAGCAACTATCATGGTCCGAAGTTGCTCAACTCTATCTATGGTGGAGCTTTTAACGTTTTTTTATCATTTTTCATAGAAAGTTGGTGTTTTGGCATTGAAATAATCTAGGAAGTTATACTCGTAAAATTTGACATAGAAGAACAATAAAAAGTGTACACCCAGCAACTTTCATGGTCCGAAGTTGCTCAACTCTATCTATGGTGGAGCTTTTAACGGTTTTTGATCATTTTTCATAGAAAGTTGGTGTTTTAGCATCGAAATAATCTAGGAATATTATAATCGTAAATTTGACATAGAAGAACAATAAAAAGTGTATATCCTGCAACTTTGACGGTTCGAAATTGCACAACTCTCTCGATGGAGTTGTTTTTAATAGTTTTGCCGAATTTAGACCGATATTGTTCTCTTGACAACAAAACAATTTACGAAGCGAATACTAGTAATTTTGGACATAAAGAAAAAATAAAAAGGGCAGACCGAGCAACTTTCGTGGTTCGGAATTGCTCAACTCTCCTTATGGAGGAGCTTTTATTGGTTTTCATTATTTGTCGTAGAAAGTTGGTGTTTTGGCAACGAAATAATCTAGGAAGTTAAACTCGTAAAATTTGACATAGAAGAACAATAAAAAATCTACACCCAGCAACTATCATGGTCCGAAGTTGCTCAACTCTCCTTATGGAGGAGCTTTTATTGGTTTTTGATCATTTTTCATAGAAAGTTGGTGTTTTGGCATCGAAATAATCTAGGAAGCTTATACTCGTAAAATTTGACATAGAAGAACAATAAAAAGTGTACACCGAGCAACTTTGATGGTCCGAAGTTGCTCAACTCTATCTATGGAGGAGCTTTTAACGGTTTTTGTCCATTTGACATACAAAGGTGGTGTTTTGGCATGGAAATAATCTAGGAAGCTTATACTCGAAAAATTTGACATAGAAGAACAATAAAAAGTGTATATCCTGCAACTTTGACGGTTCGAAATTGCACAACTCTCTCGATGGAGTTGTTTTTAATAGTTTTGCCGAATTTAGACCGATATTGTTCTCTAGACAACAAAATAATTTACGAAGCGAATACTAGTAATTTTGGACATAAAGAAAAAATAAAAAGGGCAGACCGAGCAACTTTCGTGGTTCGGAATTGCTCAACTCTCCTTATGGAGGAGCTTTTATTGGTTTTCATAATTTGTCGTAGAAAGTTGGTGTTTTGGCAACGAAATAATCTAGGAAGTTAAACTCGTAAAATTTGACATAGAAGAACAATAAAATGTGTACACCGAGCAACTTTGATGGTCCGAAGTTGCTCAACTCTATCTATGGAAGAGCTTTTAACGGTTTTTGTCCATTTTCCATAGAAAATTGGTGTTGCGGCATCGAAATAATCTAGGAAGCTTATATTCGTAAAATTTGACAAAGAAGAACAATAAAAAGTGTACACCGAGCAACTTTCATGGTCCGAAGTTGCTCAACTCTATATATGGAGGAGCTTTTAGCGGTTTTTGTCCATTTGTAGTAGAGAGTTGGTTTTTTGGCATCAAAATAATCTAGGAAGCTTATACTCGTAAAATTTGACATAGAAGAACAATAAAAATTGTACACTGAGCAACTTTGATGGTCCTAAGTTGCTCAACTCTATATATGAAGGAGCTTTTAACGGTTTTTGTCCATTTGGCATAGATATGTGGTGTTTTGGCATCGAAGTAATCTAGGAAGCTTATACACGTAAAATTTGAAATAGAAGAACAATAAAAATCGTACACCGAGAAACTTTGATGTTCCGAAGTTGCTCAACTCTATCTATGGAGGAGCTTTTAACGGTTTTTGTCCTTTTGGCATAGAAAGTTGGTGTTTTGGAATCGAAATAATCTAGAAAGTTATACACCTAAAATTTGACATAGAAGAACAATAAAAAGTGTACACCGAGCAACTTTGATGGTCCGAAGTTGCTCAACTCTATCTGTGGTGGAGCTTTTAACGGTTTTTGATCATTTTTAATAGAAAGTTGTTGTCTTGGCATCGAAATAATCTAGGAATATTATACTCGTAAATTTGACATAGAAGAACAATAAAAATTGTACACCGAGCAACTTTGTTGGTCGTAAGTTGCTCAACTCTATCTATGAAGGAGCTTTTAACGGTTTTTGTCCATTTGGCATAGATATGTGGTATTTTGGCATCGAAGTAATCTAGGAAGCTTATACACGTAAAATTTGACATTGAAGAACAATAAAAAGTGTACACCGAGCAACTTTGATGGTCCGAAGTTGCTCAACTCTATCTGTGGTGGAGCTTTTAACGGTTTTTGATCATTTTTAATAGAAAGTTGTTGTTTTGGCATCGAAATAATCTAGGAATATTATACTCGTAAATTTGACATAGAAGAACAATAAAAATTGTACACCGAGCAACTTTGATGGTCGTAAGTTGCTCAACTCTATCTATGAAGGAGCTTTTAACGGTTTTTGTCCATTTGGCATAGATATGTGGTGTTTTGGCATCGAAGTAATCTAGGAAGCTTATACACGTAAAATTTGACATAGAAGAACAATAAAAAGTGTACACCGAGCAACTTTGATGGTCCGAAGTTGCTCAACTCTATCTATGGAAGAGCTTTTAACGGTTTTTGTCCATTTGGCATAGAAAGTTGGTGTTTTGGAATCAAAATAATCTAGGAAGTAATACTCGTAAAATTTGACATAGAAGAACAATAAAAAATCTACACCCAGCAACTATCATGGTCCGAAGTTGCTCAACTCTATCTATGGTGGAGCTTTTAACGTTTTTTGATCATTTTTCATAGAAAGTTGGTGTTTTGGCATTGAAATAATCTAGGAAGTTATACTCGTAAAATTTGACATAGAAGAACAATAAAAAGTGTACACCCAGCAACTTTCATGGTCCGAAGTTGCTCAACTCTATCTATGGTGGAGCTTTTAACGGTTTTTGATCATTTTTCATAGAAAGTTGGTGTTTTGGCATCGAAATAATCTAGGAATATTATAATCGTAAATTTGACATAGAAGAACAATAAAAAGTGTACACCGAGCAACTTTCATGGTCCGAAGTTGTCAACTCTATCTATGAAGGAGCTTTTGATGCTTTTTGTCCATATGTCATAGAAATGTGGTGTTTTGGCATTGAAGTAGTCTAGGAAGCTTATACACGTAAAATTTGACATAGAAGAACAATAAAAAGTGTACACCGAGCAACATTGATGGTCCGAAGTTGCTCAACTCTATCTATGGTGGAGCTTTTAACGGTTTTTGTCCATTTGTCGTAGAAAGGTGGTTTTTTGGCATCGAAATAATATAGGAAGCTTATACTCGTAAAATTTGACATAGAAGAACAATAAAAAGTGTACACCGAGCAACTTTGATGGTCCGAAGTTGCTCAACTCTATCTATGGAAGAGCTTTTAACGGTTTTTGTCCATTTGACATACAAAGGTGGTGTTTTGGCATCGAAATAATCTAGGAAGCTTATACTCGAAAAATTTGACATAGAAGAACAATAAAAAGTGTATATCCTGCAACTTTGACGGTTCGAAATTGCACAACTCTCTCGATGGAGTTGTTTTTAATAGTTTTGCCGAATTTAGACCGATATTGTTCTCTTGACAACAAAACAATTTACGATGCGAATACTAGTAATTTTGGACATAAAGAAAAAATAAAAAGGGCAGACCGAGCAACTTTCGTGGTTCGGAATTGCTCAACTCTCCTTATGGAGGAGCTTTTATTGGTTTTCATTATTTGTCATAGAAAGTTGGTGTTTTGGCAACGAAATAATCTAGGAAGCTAAACTCGTAAAATTTGACATAGAAGAACAATAAAAAATCTACACCCAGCAACTATCATGGTCCGAAGTTGCTCAACTCTATCTATGGTGGAAATTTTAACGGTTTTTGTCCATTTATCGTAGAAAGGTGGTTTTTTGGCTTCGAAATAATATAGGAAGCTTATAATCGTAAATTTTGACATAGAAGAACAATAAAAAGTGTACACCGAGCGACTTTGAAGGTCCGAAGTTGCTCAACTCTATCTATAGAAGAGTTTTTACTGGTTTTTGTCCATTTGTCATACAAAGGTGGTGTTTTGGCATCGAAATAATCTACGAAGCTTATACTCGTAAAATTTGACATAGAAGAAAAATAGAAAGTGTACACCGAGCAACTTTGATTGTCCGAAGTTGCTCAACTCTATCTATGGAAGAGCTTTTAACGGTTTTTGCCCATTTGTCATACAAAGGTGGTATTTTGCATCGAAATAATCTAGGAAGCTTATACTCGAAAAATTTGACATAGAAGAACAATAAAAAGTGTACACCGAGCAACTTTCATGGTCCGAAGTTGTCAACTCTATCTATGAAGGAGCTTTTAATGGATTTTGTCCATATGTCATAGAAATGTGGTGTTATTGCATCGAAGTAATCTAGGAAGCTTATACACGTAAAATTTGACATAGAAGAACAATAAAAAGTGTATACCGAGCAACTTTGATGGTCCGAAGTTGCTCAACTCTATCTATGGTGGAGCTTTGAACGGTTTTAGTCCATTTGGCATAGAAAGTTGGTGTTTCAACATCGAAATAATCTAGGAAGTTATACTCGTAAAATTTGACATAAAAGAAAAATAAAATGTGTACATCGAGCAACTTTGATGGTCCAAAGTTGCTCAACTCTATCTATGGTGGAAATTTTAACGGTTTTTGTCCATTTATCGTAGAAAGGTGGTTTTTTGGCTTCGAAATAATCTAGGAAGCTTATAATCGTAAATTTTGACATAGAAGAACAATAAAAAGTGTACACCGAGCAACTTTGATGGTCCGAAGTTGCAAAACTCTATCTATGAAGGAGCTTTTAACGGTTTTTTTTCCATTTGGCATAGATATGTGGTGTTTTGACATCGAAATAATCTACGAAGCTTATACTCGTAAAATTTGACATAGAAGAACAATAAAAAGTGTACATCGAGGAACTTTCATGGTCCGAAGTTGCTCAACTCTATCTATGGAGGAGCTTTTAACGGTTTTTGTCCATTTGTCATAGAAATGTGGTGTTTTGGCATCGAAATAATCTAGGAAACTTATACTCGAAAAATTTGATATAGAAGAACAATAAAAAGTGTATATCGTGCAACTTTGATAGTTTGAAATTGCTCAACTCTCTCGATGGAGTTGTTTTTAATAGTTTTGTCGAATTTAGACCGATATTGTTCTCTTGACAACCAAAGCATTTATGAAGCGAATACTAGTAATTTTGGACATAAAGAAACAATAAAAAGTGCATAACGAGCAACTTTTGTGGTTTGGAATTGCTCAACTCTATCTATGGAGGAGCTTTTAACGATTTTTATCCATTTGTCGTAGAAAGTTGGTGTTTCGGCATCGAAATAATCTTGGAAGCTTATACTCGTAAATTTTGACATAGAAGAACAATAAAATGTGTACACCGAGCAACTTTCAAGGTTCGAAGTTGCTCAACTCTATCTATGGGGGAGCTTTCAACGGTTTTTGTCAATTTGTCATAGAAAGGCGGTGTTTTGGCATGGAAATAATCTAGGATGCTTATATTCATAAAATTTGACATAGAAGAACAATAAAAAGCGTACACCGAGCAACTTTCATGGTTTGAAGTTGCTCAACTCTATCTATAGTGGAACTTTTAACGGTTTTTGTCCATTTGTCTTAGAAAGGTGGTTTTTTGGCATCGAAATAATCTAAGAAGCTTATACTCGTAAAATTTGACATAGAAGAACAATAAAAATTGTATATCCTGCAACTTTAACGGTTCGAAATTGCTCAACTCTCTCGATGGAGTTGTTTTTAATAGTTTTGCCAAATTTAGACCGATATTGTTCTCTTGACAACATAACAATTTACGAAGCGAATACTAGTAATTTTGGACATAAAGAAACAATAAAAAGTGAATACCGAGCAACTTTCGTGGTTCGAAATTACTCAACTCTCCTTATGGAGGAGCTTTTATTGGTTTTCATTATTTGTCGTAGAAAGTTGGTGTTTTGTCATCGAAATAATCTAGGAAGTTATACTCGTAAAATTTGACATAGAAGAACAATAAAATGTGTACACCGAGCAACTTTGATGGTCCGAAGTTGCTCAAGTCTATCAATGAAGGAGATTTTAACGGTTTTTGTCCATTTGGCATAGATACGTGGTGTTTCGGCATCGAAATAATCTAAGAAGTTATACTCGTAAAAATTGACATAAAAGAACAATAAAATGTGTACACCGAGCAACTTTGATGGTCCGAAGTTGCTCAACTCTATCTATGGAGGAGCTTTTAACGGTTTTTGTCTATTTGGCATAGAAAGTTGGTGTTTCGCAATCGAAATAATCCAAGAACTTATACTCGTAAAATTTGACATAAAAGAACAATAAAATGTGTACACCGAGCAACTTTGATGGTTCGAAGTTCCTCAACTCTATCTATGGTGGAACTTTTAACGGTTTTTGTCCATTTGTCCTAGAAAGGTGGTTTTTTGGCATCGAAATAATCTAGGAAGCTTATAATCGTAAAATTTGACATAGAAGAACAATAAAAAGTATACTCCGAGCAACTTTGATGGTCCGAAGTTGCTCAACTCTATCTATGGAGGAGATTTTAACGGTTTTTGTCCATTTGTCATACAAAGGTGGTGTTTTGGCATCGAAATAATCCAGAAAGCTTATACTCGAAAAATTTGACATAGAAGAACAATAAAAAGTGTATAGCGTGCAACTTTGACGGTTCGAAATTGCTCAACTCTCTCGATGGAATTGTTTTTAATAGTTTTGCCGAATTTAGAACTATATTGTTCTCTTGACAACAAAACAATTTACGAAGCGAATACTAGTAATTTTGGACATAAAGAAACAATAAAAAGTGCATACTAAGCACCTTTCGTGGTTCGAAATTGCTCAACTCTCCTTATGGAGGAGCTTTTATTGGCTTTCATTATTTGTCGTAGAAAGTTGGTGTTTTGGCATCGAAATAATCTAAGAAGTTATACTCGTAAAATTTGACATAGAAGAACAATAAAATGTGTACACCGAGCAACTTTGATGGTCCGAAGTTGCTCAACTCTATCTATGGAGGAGCTTTTAACGGTTTTTGTCCATTTTCCATAGAAAGTTGGTGTTTTGGCATCGAAATAATCTAGGAAGCATATACTCGTAAAATTTGACATAGAAGAACAATAAAAAGTGTACACCGAGCAACTTTCATGGTCCGAAGTTGTCAACTCTATCTATGAAGGAGCTTCTAACGGTTTTTGTCCATATGTCATAGAAATGTGGTGTTTTGTCATCAAAGTAATCTAGAAAGCTTATACTCGTAAAATTTGACATAAAAGAACAATAAAAAGTGTACACCGAGCAACTTTCATGGTCCGAAGTTGTCAACTCTATCTAAGAAGGAGCTTTTAATGGATTTTGTCCATATGTCATAGAAATGTGGTGTTTTTGCATCGAAGTAATCTAGGAAGCTTATACACGTAAAATTTGACATAGAAGAACAATAAAAAGTGTATACCGAGCAACTTTGATGGTCCGAAGTTGCTCAACTCTATCTATGGTGGAGCTTTGAACGGTGTTTGTCCATTTGGCATAGAAAGTTGGTGTTTCAACATCGAAATAATCTAGGAAGTTATACTCGTAAAATTTGACATAAAAGAAAAATAAAATGTGTACATCGAGCATCTTTGATGGTCCAAAGTTGCTCAACTCTATCTATGGTGGAAATTTTAACGGTTTTTGTCCATTTATCGTAGAAAGGTGGTTTTTTGGCTTCGAAATAATATAGGAAGCTTATAATCGTAAATTTTGACATAGAAGAACAATAAAAAGTGTACACCGAGCGACTTTGAAGGTCCGAAGTTGCTCAACTCTATCTATAGAAGAGTTTTTACTGGTATTTGTCCATTTGTCATACAAAGGTGGTGTTTTGGCATCGAAATAATCTACGAAGCTTATACTCGTAAAATTTGACATAGAAGAAAAATAGAAAGTGTACACCGAGCAACTTTGATTGTCCGAAGTTGCTCAACTCTATCTATGGAGGAGCTTTTAACGGTTTTTGCCCATTTGTCATACAAAGGTGGTATTTTGCATCGAAATAATCTAGGAAGCTTATACTCGAAAAATTTGACATAGAAGAACAATAAAAAGTGTACACCGAGCAACTTTCATGGTCCGAAGTTGTCAACTCTATCTATGAAGGAGCTTTTAATGGATTTTGTCCATATGTCATAGAAATGTGGTGTTATTGCATCGAAGTAATCTAGGAAGCTTATACACGTAAAATTTGACATAGAAGAACAAGAAAAAGTGTATACCGAGCAACTTTGATGGTCCGAAGTTGCTCAACTCTATCTATGGTGGAGCTTTGAACGGTTTTAGTCCATTTGGCATAGAAAGTTGGTGTTTCAACATCGAAATAATCTAGGAAGTTATACTCGTAAAATTTGACATAAAAGAAAAATAAAATGTGTACATCGAGCAACTTTGATGGTCCAAAGTTGCTCAACTCTATCTATGGTGGAAATTTTAACGGTTTTTGTCCATTTATCGTAGAAAGGTGGTTTTTTGGCTTCGAAATAATCTAGGAAGCTTATAATCGTAAATTTTGACATAGAAGAACAATAAAAAGTGTACACCGAGCGACTTTGAAGGTCCGAAGTTGCTCAACTCTATCTATAGAAGAGTTTTTACTGGTTTTTGTCCATTTGTCATACAAAGGTGGTGTTTTGGCATCGAAATAATCTACGAAGCTTATACTCGTAAAATTTGACATAGAAGAAAAATAGAAAGTGTACACCGAGCAACTTTGATTGTCCGAAGTTGCTCAACTCTATCTATGGAGGAGCTTTTAACGGTTTTTGCCCATTTGTCATACAAAGGTGGTATTTTGCATCGAAATAATCTAGGAAGCTTATACTCGAAAAATTTGACATAGAAGAACAATAAAAAGTGTACACCGAGCAACTTTCATGGTCCGAAGTTGTCAACTCTATCTATGAAGGAGCTTTTAATGGATTTTGTCCATATGTCATAGAAATGTGGTGTTATTGCATCGAAGTAATCTAGGAAGCTTATACACGTAAAATTTGACATAGAAGAACAATAAAAAGTGTATACCGAGCAACTTTGATGGTCCGAAGTTGCTCAACTCTATCTATGGTGGAGCTTTGAACGGTTTTAGTCCATTTGGCATAGAAAGTTGGTGTTTCAACATCGAAATAATCTAGGAAGTTATACTCGTAAAATTTGACATAAAAGAAAAATAAAATGTGTACATCGAGCAACTTTGATGGTCCAAAGTTGCTCAACTCTATCTATGGTGGAAATTTTAACGGTTTTTGTCCATTTATCGTAGAAAGGTGGTTTTTTGGCTTCGAAATAATCTAGGAAGCTTATAATCGTAAATTTTGACATAGAAGAACAATAAAAAGTGTACACTAAGCAACTTTGAAGGTCCGAAGTTGCTCAACTCTATCTATGGAGGAGTTTTTACTGGTTTTTGTCCATTTGTCATACAAAGGTGGTGTTTTGGCATCGAAATAATCTAGGAAGCTTATACTCGTAAAATTTGACATAGAAGAAAAATAAAAAGTTTACACCGAGCAATTTTGATTGTCCGAAGTTGCTCAACTCTATCTATGGAGGAGCTTTTAACGGTTTTTGCCCATTTTTCATACAAAGGTGGTGTTTTGCATCGAAATAATCTAGGAAGCTTATACTCGAAAAATTTGACATAGAAGAACAATAAAAAGTGTATAGCGTGCAACTTTGACGGTTCAAAATTGCTCAACTCTCTCGATGGAATTGTGTTTAATAGTTTTGGCGAATTTAGACCGATATTGTTCTCTTGACAACAAAACATTTTACGAAGCGAATACTAGTAATTTTGGACATAAAAAACAATAAAAAGTGCATACCGAGCACCTTTCGTGGTTCGAAATTGCTCAACTCTCCTTATGGGGGAGATTTTATTGGTTTTCATTATTTGTCGTAGAAAGTTGGTGTTTTGGCATCGAAATAATCTAGAAAGTTATACTCATAAAATTTCACATAGAAGAACAATAAAATGTGTACACCGAGCAACTTTGATGGTCCGAAGTTGCCCAACTCTATCTATGGAGGAGCTTTTAACGGTTTTTGTCCATTTTTCATAGAAAGTTGGTGTTTTGGCATCGAAATAATCTTGGAAGCTTATACTCGTAAAATTTGACATAGAAGAACAATAAAAAGTGTACACCGAGCAACTTTCATGGTCCGAAGTTGTCAACTCTATCTATGGAGGAGCTTTTAACGGTTTTTGTCCATATGTCATAGAAATGTGGTGTTTTTGCATCGAAGTAATCTAGGAAGCTTATACTCATAAAATTTGACATAGAAGAACAGTAAAAAGTGTACACCGAGAAACTTTCATGGTCCGAAGTTGTCAACTCTATGTATGAAGGAGCTTTTAACGATTTTTGTCCATATGTCATAGAAATGTGGTGTTTTTGCATCGAAGTAATCTAGGAAGCTTATACTCGTAAAATTTGACAAAGAAGAACAATAAGAAGTGTACACCGAGCAACTTTGATGGTCCGAAGTTGCTCAACTCTATCTATGGAGGAGCTTTTAACGGTTTTTGTCCATTTGTCATACAAAGGTGGTTTTTTGGCATCGAAATAATCTAGGAAGCTTATACTCGTAAAATTTGAAATAGAAGAACAATAAAAAGTGTACACCGAGCAACTTTGATGGTCCGAAGTTGCTCAACTCTATCTATGAAGGAGCTTTTAATGGTTTTTGTCCATTTGGCATAGATATGTGGTGTTTTGGCATCGAAATAATCTACGAAGCTTATAGTCATAAAATTTGACATAGAACAACAATAAAAAGTGTACACAGAGGAACTTTCATGGTCTGAAGTTGCTCAACTCTATCTATGGAAGAGCTTTTAACGGTTTTTGTGCATTTGTCATAGAAAGCTGGTGTTTTGGCATCGAAATAATCTAGGAAGCTTATACTCGAAAAATTTGACATTGAAGAACAATAAAAAGTGTATAGCGTGCAACTTTGACGGTTCAAAATTGCTCAACTCTCTCGATGGAATTGTTTTTAATAGTTTTGCCGAATTTAGACCGATATTGTTCTCTTGACAACAAAACAATTTACGAAGCGAATACTAGTAATTTTGGACATAAAAAACAATAAAAAGTGCATACCGAGCACCTTTCGTGGTTCGAAATTGCTCAACTCTCCTTATGGGGGAGCTTTTATTGGTTTTCATTATTTGTCGTAGAAAGTTGGTGTTTTGGCATCGAAATAATCTAGAAAGTTATACTCATAAAATTTGACATAGAAGAACAATAAAATGTGTACACCGAGCAACTTTGATGGTCCAAAGTTGCTCAACTCTATCTATGGAGGAGCTTTTAACGGTTTTTGTCCATTTTTCATAGAAAGTTGGTGTTTTGGCATCGAAATAATCCAGGAAGCTTATACTCGTAAAATTTGACATAGAAGAACAATAAAAAGTGTACACCGAGCAACTTTCATGGTCCGAAGTTGTCAACTCTATCTATGAAGGAGCTTTTAACGGTTTTTGTCCATATGTCATAGAAATGTGGTGTTTTTGCATCGAAGTAATCTAGGAAGCTTATACTCATAAAATTTGACATAGAAGAACAATAAAAAGTGTACACCGAGAAACTTTCATGGTCCGAAGTTGTCAACTCTATGTATGAAGGAGCTTTTAACGGTTTTTGTCCATATGTCATAGAAATGTGGTGTTTTTGCATCGAAGTAATCTAAGAAGCTTATACTCGTAAAATTTGACATAGAAGAACAATAAAAAGTGTACACCGAGCAACTTTGCTGGTCCGAAGTTGCTCAACTCTATCTATGGAGGAGCTTTTAACGGTTTTTGTCCATTTGTCATACAAAGGTGGTATTTTGGCATCGAAATAATCTAGGAAGCTTATACTCGTAAAATTTAACATAGAAGAATAATAAAAAGTGTACACCGAGCAACTTTCATGGTCCGAAGTTGTCAACTCTATCTATGGTGGAGCGTTTAGCGGTTTTTGTCCATTTTTCACAGAGAGGTGGTTTTTTGGCATCAAAATAATCTAGGAAGCTTATACTCGTAAAATTTGAAATAGAAGAACAATAAAAAGTGTACACCGAGCAACTTTGATGGTCCGAAGTTGCTCAACTCTATCTATGAAGGAGCTTTTAATGGTTTTTGTCCATTTGGCATAGATATGTGGTGTTTTGGCATCGAAATAATCTATGAAGCTTATAGTCGAAAAAATTTGACATAAAACAACAATAAAAAGTGTACACCGAGGAACTTTCATGGTCCGAAGTTGCTCAACTCTATCTATGGAGGAGCTTTTAACGATTTTTGTGCATTTGTCATAGAAAGATGGTGTTTTGGCATCGAAATAATTTAGGAAGCTTATACTCGAAAAATTTGACATAGAAGAACAATAAAAAGTGTATATCATGCAACTTTGATAGTTCGAAATTTCTTAACTCTCTCGATGGAGTTGTTTTTAATAGTTTTGCTGAATTTAGATCGATATTGTTCTCTTGACAACCAAAGCATTTATGAAGAGAATACTAGTAATTTTGGACATAAGGAAACAATAAAAAGTGCATACCGAGCAACTTTCGTGGTTTGGAATTGCTCAACTCTATCTATGGAGGAGCTTTTAACGATTTTTATCCATTTGTCGTAGAAAGTTGATGTTTCGGCATCGAAATAATCTTGCAAGCTTATACTCGTAAATTTTGACATAGAAGAACAATGAAAAGTGTACACCGAGCAACTTTCATGGTCCGAAGTTGCTCAACTCTATCTATGAAGGAGCTTTTAACGGTTTTTGTCCATTTGGCATAGAAATGTAGTGATTTGGCATTGAAATAATTTAGGAAGCTTATAATCGTAAAATTTGTCATAGAATAACAATAAAAAGTGTACACCGAGCAACTTTGATGGTCCGAAGTTTCTCAAGTCTATCTATGAAGGAGTTTTTAACGGTTTTTGTCCATTTGGCATAGATTCGTGGTGTTTTGGCATTGAAATAATCTTGGAAGCTTATACTCATAAAATTTGACATAGAAGAACAATAAAAAGTGTACACCGAGCAACTTTCAAGGTTCGAAGTTGCTCAACTCTATCTATGGGGGAGCTTTCAACGGTTTTTGTCCATATGTCATAGAAATGTGGTGTTTTTGCATCGAAGTAATCTAGGAAGCTTATACACGTAAATTTTGACATAGAAGAACAATAAAAACTGTATACCGAGCAACTTTGATGGTCCGAAGTTGCTCAACTCTATCTATGGTGGAGCTTTGAACGGTGTTTGTCCATTTGGCATAGAAAGTTGGTGTTTCAACATCGAAATAATCTAGGAAGTTATACTCGTAAAATTTGACATAAAAGAAAAATAAAATGTGTACATCGAGCATCTTTGATGGTCCAAAGTTGCTCAACTCTATCTATGGTGGAAATTTTAACGGTTTTTGTCCATTTATCGTAGAAAGGTGGTTTTTTGGCTTCGAAATAATCTAGGAAGCTTATAATCGTAAATTTTGACATAGAAGAACAATAAAAAGTGTACACCGAGCGACTTTGAAGGTCCGAAGTTGCTCAACTCTATCTATGGAGGAGTTTTTACTGGTTTTTGTCCATTTGTCATACAAAGGTGGTGTTTTGGCATCGAAATAACCTAGGAAGCTTATACTCGTAAAATTTGACATAGAAGAAAAATAAAAAGTGTACACCGAGCAACTTTGATTGTCCGAAGTTGCTCAACTCTATCTATGGAGGAGCTTTTAACGGTTTTTGCCCATTTGTCATACAAAGGTGGTGTTTTGCATCGAAATAATCTAGGAAGCTTATACTCGAAAAATTTGACATAGAAGAACAATAAAAAGTGTACACCGAGCAACTTTCATGGTCCGAAGTTGTCAACTCTATCTATGAAGGAGCTTTTAATGGATTTTGTCCATATGTCATAGAAATGTGGTGTTTTTGCATCGAAGTAATCTAGGAAGCTTATACACGTAAAATTTGACATAGAAGAACAATAAAAAGTGTATACCGAGCAACTTTGATGGTCCGAAGTTGCTCAACTCTATCTATGGTGGAGCTTTGAACAGTTTTTGTCCATTTGGCATAGAAAGTTGGTGTTTCAACATCGAAATAATCTAGGAAGTTATACTCGTAAAATTTGACATAAAAGAAAAATAAAATGTGTACATCGAGCAACTTTGATGGTCCAAAGTTGCTCAACTCTATCTATGGTGGAAATTTTAACGGTTTTTGTCCATTTATCGTAGAAAGGTGGTTTTTTGGCTTCGAAATAATCTAGGAAGCTTATAATCGTAAATTTTGACATAGAAGAACAATAAAAAGTGTACACCGAGCAACTTTGAAGGTCCGAAGTTGCTCAACTCTATCTATAGAGGAGTTTTTACTGGTTTTTGTCCATTTGTCATACAAAGGTGGTGTTTTGGCATCGAAATAATCTAGGAAGCTTATACTCGTAAAATTTGACATAGAAGAAAAATAAAAAGTTTACACCGAGCAACTTTGATTGTCCGAAGTTGCTCAACTCTATCTATGGAGGAGCTTTTAACGGTTTTTGCCCATTTTTCATACAAAGGTGGTGTTTTGCATCGAAATAATCTAGGAAGCTTATACTCGAAAAATTTGACATAGAAGAACAATAAAAAGTGTATAGCGTGCAACTTTGACGGTTCAAAATTGCTCAACTCTCTCGATGGAATTGTTTTT
Source organism: Euonymus europaeus (assembly GCA_963580455.1). Lineage (NCBI taxonomy): Eukaryota > Viridiplantae > Streptophyta > Magnoliopsida > Celastrales > Celastraceae > Euonymus > Euonymus europaeus. The sequence goes on along the minus strand of OY756960.1, from coordinate 10,863,095 downwards.
AATAGTTTTGGCGAATTTAGACCGATATTGTTCTCTTGACAACAAAACAATTTACGAAGCGAATACTAGTAATTTTGGACATAAAAAACAATAAAAAGTGCATACCGAGCACCTTTCGTGGTTCGAAATTGCTCAACTCTCCTTATAGGGGAGATTTTATTGGTTTTCATTATTTGTCGTAGAAAGTTGGTGTTTTGGCATCGAAATAATCTAGAAAGTTATACTCATAAAATTTGACATAGAAGAACAATAAAATGTGTACACCGAGCAACTTTGATGGTCCGAAGTTGCTCAACTCTATCTATGGAAGAGCTTTTAACGGTTTTTGTCCATTTTTCATAGAAAGTTGGTGTTTTGGCATCGAAATAATCTAGGAAGCTTATACTCGTAAAATTTGACATAGAAGAACAATAAAAAGTGTACACCGAGCAACTTTCATGGTACGAAGTTGTCAACTCTATCTATGAAGGAGCTTTTAACGGTTTTTGTCCATATGTCATAGAAATGTGGTGTTTTTGCATCGAAGTAATCTAGGAAGCTTATACTCATAAAATTTGACATAGAAGAACAGTAAAAAGTGTACACCGAGAAACTTTCATGGTCCGAAGTTGTCAACTCTATGTATGAAGGAGCTTTTAACGGTTTTTGTCCATATGTCATAGAAATGTGGTGTTTTTGCATCTAAGTAATCTAGGAAGCTTATACTCGTAAAATTTGACAAAGAAGAACAATAATAAGTGTACACCGAGCAACTTTGATGGTCCGAAGTTGCTCAACTCTATCTATGGAGGAGCTTTTAACGGTTTTTGTCCATTTGTCATACAAAGGTGGTATTTTGGCATCAAAATAATCTAGGAAGCTTATACTCGTAAAATTTAACATAGAAGAATAATAAAAAGTGTACACCGAGCAACTTTCATGGTCCGAAGTTGTCAACTCTATCTATGGTGGAGCGTTTAGCAGTTTTTGTCCATTTGTCACAGAGAGGTGGTTTTTTGGCATCGAAATAATCTAGGAAGCTTATACTTGTAAAATTTGAAATAGAAGAACAATAAAAAGTGTACACCGAGCAACTTTGATGGTCCGAAGTTGCTCAACTCTATCTATGAAGGAGCTTTTAATGGTTTTTGTCCATTTGGCATAGATATGTGGTGTTTTGGCATCGAAATAATCTACGAAGCTTATAGTCATAAAATTTGACATAGAACAACAGTAAAAAGTGTACACAGAGGAACTTTCATGGTCCGAAGTTGCTCAACTCTATCTATGGAAGAGCTTTTAACGGTTTTTGTGCATTTGTCATAGAAAGCGGGTGTTTTGGCATCGAAATAATCTAGGAAGCTTATACTCGAAAAATTTGACATAGAAGAACAATAAAAAGTGTATAGCGTGCAACTTTGACGGTTCAAAATTGCTCAACTCTCTCGATGGAATTGTTTTTAATAGTTTTGCCGAATTTAGACCGATATTGTTCTCTTGACAACAAAACAATTTACGAAGCGAATACTAGTAATTTTGGACATAAAAAACAATAAAAAGTGCATACCGAGCACCTTTCGTGGTTCGAAATTGCTCAACTCTCCTTATGGGGGAGCTTTTATTGGTTTTCATTATTTATCGTAGAAAGTTGGTGTTTTGGCATCGAAATAATCTAGAAAGTTATACTCATAAAATTTGACATAGAAGAACAATAAAATGTGTACACCGAGCAACTTTGATGGTCCAAAGTTGCTCAACTCTATCTATGGAGGAGCTTTTAACGGTTTTTGTCCATTTTTCATAGAAAGTTGGTGTTTTGGCATCAAAATAAACCAGGAAGCTTATACTCGTAAAATTTGACATAGAAGAACAATAAAAAGTGTACACCGAGCAACTTTCATGGTCCGAAGTTGTCAACTCTATCTATGAAGGAGCTTTTAACGGTTTTTGTCCATATGTCATAGAAATGTGGTGTTTTTGCATCGAAGTAATCTAGGAAGCTTATACTCATAAAATTTGACATAGAAGAACAATAAAAAGTGTACACCGAGAAACTTTCATGGTCCGAAGTTGTCAACTCTATGTATGAAGGAGCTTTTAACGGTTTTTGTCCATATGTCATAGAAATGTGGTGTTTTTGCATCGAAGTAATCTAGGAAGCTTATACTCGTAAAATTTGACATAGAAGAACAATAAAAAGTGTACACCGAGCAACTTTGATGGTCCGAAGTTGCTCAACTCTATCTATGGAGGAGCTTTTAACGGTTTTTGTCCATTTGTCATACAAAGGTGGTATTTTGGCATCGAAATAATCTAGGAAGCTTATACTCGTAAAATTTAACATAGAAGAATAATAAAAAGTGTACACCGAGCAACTTTCATGGTCCGAAGTTGTCAACTCTATCTATGGTGGAGCGTTTAGCGGTTTTTGTCCATTTTTCACAGAGAGGTGATTTTTTGGCATCAAAATAATCTAGGAAGCTTATACTCGTAAAATTTGAAATAGAAGAACAATAAAAAGTGTACACCGAGCAACTTTGATGGTCCGAAGTTGCTCAACTCTATCTATGAAGGAGCTTTTAATGGTTTTTGTCCATTTGGCATAGATATGTGATGTTTTGGCATCGAAATAATCTACGAAGCTTATAGTCGTAAAATTTGACATAGAACAACAATAAAAAGTGTACACCGAGGAACTTTCATGGTCCGAAGTTGCTCAACTCTATCTATGGAGGAGCTTTTAACGATTTTTGTGCATTTGTCATAGAAAGCTGGTGTTTTGGCATCGAAATAATCTAGGAAGCTTATACTCGAAAAATTTGACATAGAAGAACAATAAAAAGTGTATATCATGCAACTTTGATAGTTCGAAATTTCTCAACTCTCTCGATGGAGTTGTTTTTAATAGTTTTGCTGAATTTAGATCGATATTGTTCTCTTGACAACCAAAGCATTTATGAAGAGAATACTAGTAATTTTGGACATAAGGAAACAATAAAAAGTGCATACCGAGCAACTTTCGTGGTTTGGAATTGCTCAACTCTATTTATGGAGGAGCTTTTAACGATTTTTATCCATTTGTCGTAGAAAGTTGATGTTTCGGCATCGAAATAATCTTGCAAGCTTATACTCGTAAATTTTGACATAGAAGAACAATGAAAAGTGTACACCGAGCAACTTTCATGGTCCGAAGTTGCTCAACTCTATCTATGAAGGAGCTTTTAACGGTTTTTGTCCATTTGGCATAGAAATGTAGTGATTTGGCATCGAAATAATTTCGGAAGCTTATAATCGTAAAATTTGTCATAGAATAACAATAAAAAGTGTACACCGAGCAACTTTGATGGTCCGAAGTTTCTCAAGTCTATCTATGAAGGAGATTTTAACGGTTTTTGTCCATTTGGCATAGATTCGTGGTGTTTTGGCATTGAAATAATCTTGGAAGCTTATACTCATAAAATTTGACATAGAAGAACAATAAAAAGTGTACACCGAGCAACTTTCAAGGTTCGAAGTTGCTCAACTCTATCTATGGGGGAGCTTTCAACGGTTTTTGTCCATATGTCATAGAAATGTGGTGTTTTTGCATCGAAGTAATCTAGGAAGCTTATACTCGTAAAATTTGACAAAGAAGAACAATAATAAGTGTACACCGAGCAACTTTGATGGTCCGAAGTTGCTCAACTCTATCTATGGAGGAGCTTTTAACGGTTTTTGTCCATTTGTCATACAAAGGTGGTATTTTGGCATCAAAATAATCTAGGAAGCTTATACTCGTAAAATTTAACATAGAAGAATAATAAAAAGTGTACACCGAGCAACTTTCATGGTCCGAAGTTGTCAACTCTATCTATGGTGGAGCGTTTAGCAGTTTTTGTCCATTTGTCACAGAGAGGTGGTTTTTTGGCATCGAAATAATCTAGGAAGCTTATACTAGTAAAATTTGAAATAGAAGAACAATAAAAAGTGTACACCGAGCAACTTTGATGGTCCGAAGTTGCTCAACTCTATCTATGAAGGAGCTTTTACTGGTTTTTGTCCATTTGGCATAGATATGTGGTGTTTTGGCATCGAAATAATCTACGAAGCTTATAGTCATAAAATTTGACATAGAACAACAATAAAAAGTGTACACAGAGGAACTTTCATGGTCCGAAGTTGCTCAACTCTATCTATGGAAGAGCTTTTAACGGTTTTTGTGCATTTGTCATAGAAAGCGGGTGTTTTGGCATCGAAATAATCTAGGAAGCTTATACTCGAAAAATTTGACATAGAAGAACAATAAAAAGTGTACACCGAGCAACTTTCATGGTCCGAAGTTGTCAACTCTATCTATGAAGGAGCTTTTAATGGATTTTGTCCATATGTCATAGAAATGTGGTGTTTTTGCATCGAAGTAATCTAGGAAGCTTATACACGTAAAATTTGACATAGAAGAACAATAAAAAGTGTATACCGAGCAACTTTGATGGTCTGAAGTTGCTCAACTCTATCTATGGTGGAGCTTTGAACGGTTTTTGTCCATTTGGCATAGAAAGTTGGTGTTTCAACATCGAAATAATCTAGGAAGTTATACTCGTAAAATTTGACATAAAAGAAAAATAAAATGTGTACATCGAGCAACTTTGATGGTCCAAAGTTGCTCAACTCTATCTATGGTGGAAATTTTAACGGTTTTTGTCCATTTATCGTAGAAAGGTGGTTTTTTGGCTTCGAAATAATCTAGAAAGCTTATAATCGTAAATTTTGACATAGAAGAACAATAAAAAGTGTACACCGAGCAACTTTGAAGGTCCGAAGTTGCTCAACTCTATCTATGGAGGAGTTTTTACTGGTTTTTGTCCATTTGTCATACAAAGGTGGTGTTTTGGCATCGAAATAATCTAGGAAGCTTATACTCGTAAAATTTGACATAGAAGAAATATAAAAAGTTTACACCGAGCAACTTTGATGGTCCGAAGTTGCTCAACTCTATCTATGGAGGAGCTTTTAACGGTTTTTGTCCATTTTTCATAGAAAGTTGGTGTTTTGGCATCGAAATAATCTAGGAAGCTTATACTCGTAAAATTTGACATAGAAGAACAATAAAAAGTGTACACCGAGCAACTTTCATGGTCCGAAGTTGTCAACTCTATCTATGAAGGAGCTTTTAACGGTTTTTGTCCATATGTCATAGAAATGTGGTGTTTTTGCATCGAAGTAATCTAGGAAGCTTATACTCATAAAATTTGACATAGAAGAACAGTAAAAAGTGTACACCGAGAAACTTTCATGGTCCGAAGTTGTCAACTCTATCTATGGAGGAGCTTTTAAAGGTTTTTGTCCATTTGTCATACAAAGGTGGTATTTTGGCATCAAAATAATCTGGGAAGCTTATACTCGTAAAATTTAACATAGAAGAATAATAAAAAGTGTACACCGAGCAACTTTCATGGTCCGAAGTTGTCAACTCTATCTATGGTGGAGCGTTTAGCAGTTTTTGTCCATTTGTCACAGAGAGGTGGTTTTTTGGCATCGAAATAATCTAGGAAGCTTATACTCGTAAAATTTGAAATAGAAGAACAATAAAAAGTGTACACCGAGCAACTTTGATGGTCCGAAGTTGCTCAACTCTATTTATGAAGGAGCTTTTAATGGTTTTTGTCCATTTGGCATAGATATGTGGTGTTTTGGCATCGAAATAATCTACGAAGCTTATAGTCGTAAAATTTGACATAGAACAACAATAAAAAGTGTACACAGAGGAACTTTCATGGTCCGAAGTTGCTCAACTCTATCTATGGAAGAGCTTTTAACGGTTTTTGTGCATTTGTCATAGAAAGCTGGTGTTTTGGCATCGAAATAATCTAGGAAGCTTATACTCGAAAAATTTGACATAGAAGAACAATAAAAAGTGTATAGCGTGCAACTTTGACGGTTCAAAATTGCTCAACTCTCTCGATGGAATTGTTTTTAATAGTTTTTCCGAATTTAGACCGATATTGTTCTCTTGACAACAAAACAATTTACGAAGCGAATACTAGTAATTTTGGACATAAAAAACAATAAAAAGTGCATACCGAGCACCTTTCGTGGTTCGAAATTGCTCAACTCTCCTTATGGGGGAGCTTTTATTGGTTTTCATTATTTGTCGTAGAAAGTTGGTGTTTTGGCATCGAAATAATCTAGAAAGTTATACTCATAAAATTTGACATAGAAGAACAATAAAATGTGTACACCGAGCAACTTTGATGGTCCAAAGTTGCTCAACTCTATCTATGGAGGAGCTTTTAACGGTTTTTGTCCATTTTTCATAGAAAGTTGGTGTTTTGGCATCGAAATAATCCAGGAAGCTTATACTTGTAAAATTTGACATAGAAGAACAATAAAAAGTGTACACCGAGCAACTTTCATGGTCCGAAGTTGTCAACTCTATCTATGAAGGAGCTTTTAACGGTTTTTGTCCATATGTCATAGAAATGTGGTGTTTTTGCATCGAAGTAATCTAGGAAGCTTATACTCATAAAATTTGACATAGAAGAACAATAAAAAGTGTACACCGAGAAACTTTCATGGTCCGAAGTTGTCAACTCTATGTATGAAGGAGCTTTTAACGGTTTTTGTCCATATGTCATAGAAATGTGGTGTTTTTGCATCGAAGTAATCTAGGAAGCTTATACTCGTAAAATTTGACATAGAAGAACAATAAAAAGTGTACACCGAGCAACTTTGATGGTCCGAAGTTGCTCAACTCTATCTATGGAGGAGCTTTTAACGGTTTTTGTCCATTTGTCATACAAAGGTGGTATTTTGGCATCGAAATAATCTAGGAAGCTTATACTCGTAAAATTTAACATAGAAGAATAATAAAAAGTGTACACCGAGCAACTTTCATGGTCCGAAGTTGTCAACTCTATCTATGGTGAAGCGTTTAGCGGTTTTTGTCCATTTTTCACAGAGAGGTTGTTTTTTGGCATCAAAAAAATCTAGGAAGCTTATACTCGTAAAATTTGAAATAGAAGAACAATAAAAAGTGTACACCGAGCAACTTTGATGGTCCGAAGTTGCTCAACTCTATCTATGAAGGAGCTTTTAATGGTTTTTGTCCATTTGGCATAGATATGTGGTGTTTTGGCATCGAAATAATCTACGAAGCTTATAGTCGTAAAATTTGACATAGAACAACAATAAAAAGTGTACACAGAGGAACTTTCATGGTCCGAAGTTGCTCAACTCTATCTATGGAAGAGCTTTTAACGGTTTTTGTGCATTTGTCATAGAAAGCTGGTGTTTTGGCATCGAAATAATCTAGGAAGCTTATACTCGAAAAATTTGACATAGAAGAACAATAAAAAGTGTATAGCGTGCAACTTTGACGGTTCAAAATTGCTCAACTCTCTCGATGGAATTGTTTTTAATAGTTTTGCCGAATTTAGACCGATATTGTTCTCTTGACAACAAAACAATTTACGAAGCGAATACTAGTAATTTTGGACATAAAAAACAATAAAAAGTGCATACCGAGCACCTTTCGTGGTTCGAAATTGCTCAACTCTCCTTATGGGGGAGCTTTTATTGGTTTTCATTATTTGTCGTAGAAAGTTGGTGTTTTGGCATCGAAATAATCTAGAAAGTTATACTCATAAAATTTGACATAGAAGAACAATAAAATGTGTACACCGAGCAACTTTGATGGTCCAAAGTTGCTCAACTCTATCTATGGAGGAGCTTTTAACGGTTTTTGTCCATTTTTCATAGAAAGTTGGTGTTTTGGCATCGAAATAATCCAGGAAGCTTATACTCGTAAAATTTGACATAGAAGAACAATAAAAAGTGTACACCGAGCAACTTTCATGGTCCGAAGTTGTCAACTCTGTCTATGAAGGAGCTTTTAACGGTTTTTGTCCAAATGTCATAGAAATGTGGTGTTTTTGCATCGAAGTAATCTAGGAAGCTTATACTCATAAAATTTGACATAGAAGAACAATAAAAAGTGAACACCGAGAAACTTTCATGGTCCGAAGTTGTCAACTCTATGTATGAAGGAGCTTTTAACGTTTTTTGTCCATATGTCATAGAAATGTGGGGTTTTTGCATCGAAGTAATCTAGGAAGCTTATACTCGTAAAATTTGACATAGAAGAACAATAAAAAGTGTACACCGAGCAACTTTGATGGTCCGAAGTTGCTCAACTCTATCTATGGAGGAGCTTTTAACGGTTTTTGTCCATTTGTCATACAAATGTGGTATTTTGGCATCGAAATAATCTAGGAAGCTTATACTCGTAAAATTTAACATAGAAGAATAATAAAAAGTGTACACCGAGCAACTTTCATGGTCCGAAGTTGTCAACACTATCTATGGTGGAGCGTTTAGCGGTTTTTGTCCATTTTTCACAGAGAGGTAGTTTTTTGGCATCAAAAAAATCTAGGAAGCTTATACTCGTAAAATTTGAAATAGAAGAACAATAAAAAGTGTACACCGAGCAACTTTGATGGTCCGAAGTTGCTCAACTCTATCTATGAAGGAGCTTTTAATGGTTTTTGTCCATTTGGCATAGATATGTGGTGTTTTGGCATCGAAATAATCTACGAAGCTTATAGTCGTAAAATTTGACATAGAACAACAATAAAAAGTGTACACAGAGGAACTTTCATGGTCCGAAGTTGCTCAACTCTATCTATGGAAGAGCTTTTAACGGTTTTTGTGCATTTGTCATAGAAAGCTGGTGTTTTGGCATCGAAATAATCTAGGAAGCTTATACTCGAAAAATTTGACATAGAAGAACAATAAAAAGTGTATAGCGTGCAACTTTGACGGTTCAAAATTGCTCAACTCTCTCGATGGAATTGTTTTTAATAGTTTTGCCGAATTTAGACCGATATTGTTCTCTTGACAACAAAACAATTTACGAAGCGAATACTAGTAATTTTGAACATAAAAAACAATAAAAAGTGCATACCGAGCACCTTTCGTGGTTCGAAATTGCTCAACTCTCCTTATGGGGGAGCTTTTATTGGTTTTCATTATTTGTCGTAGAAAGTTGGTGTTTTGGCATCGAAATAATCTAGAAAGTTATACTCATAAAATTTGACATAGAAGAACAATAAAATGTGTACACCGAGCAACTTTGATGGTCCAAAGTTGCTCAACTCTATCTATGGAGGAGCTTTTAACGGTTTTTGTCCATTTTTCATAGAAAGTTGGTGTTTTGGCATCGAAATAATCCAGGAAGCTTATACTCGTAAAATTTGACATAGAAGAACAATAAAAAGTGTACACCGAGCAACTTTCATGGTCCGAAGTTGTCAACTCTATCTATGAAGGAGCTTTTAACGGTTTTTGTCCATATGTCATAGAAATGTGGTGTTTTTGCATCGAAGTAATCTAGGAAGCTTATACTCATAAAATTTGACATAGAAGAACAATAAAAAGTGTACACCGAGAAACTTTCATGGTCCGAAGTTGTCAACTCTATGTATGAAGGAGCTTTTAACGGTTTTTGTCCATATGTCATAGAAATGTGGTGTTTTTGCATCGAAGTAATCTAGGAAGCTTATACTCGTAAAATTTGACATAGAAGAACAATAAAAAGTGTACACCGAGCAACTTTGATGGTCCGAAGTTGCTCAACTCTATCGCTGGAGGAGCTTTTAACGGTTTTTGTCCATTTGTCATACAAAGGTGGTATTTTGGCATCGAAATAATCTAGGAAGCTTATACTCGTAAAATTTAACATAGAAGAATAATAAAAAGTGTACACCGAGCAACTTTCATGGTCCGAAGTTGTCAACTCTATCTATGGTGGAGCGTTTAGCGGTTTTTGTCCATTTTTCACAGAGAGGTTGTTTTTTGGCATCAAAAAAATCTAGGAAGCTTATACTCGTAAAATTTGAAATAGAAGAACAACAAAAAGTGTACACCGAGCAACTTTGATGGTCCGAAGTTGCTCAACTCTATCTATGAAGGAGCTTTTAATGGTTTTTGTCCATTTGGCATAGATATGTGGTGTTTTGGCATCGAAATAATCTACGAAGCTTATAGTCGTAAAATTTGACATAGAACAACAATAAAAAGTGTACACAGAGGAACTTTCATGGTCCGAAGTTGCTCAACTCTATCTATGGAAGAGCTTTTAACGGTTTTTGTGCATTTGTCATAGAAAGCTGGTGTTTTGGCATCGAAATAATCTAGGAAGCTTATACTCGAAAAATTTGACATAGAAGAACAATAAAAAGTGTATAGCGTGCAACTTTGACGGTTCAAAATTGCTCAACTCTCTCGATGGAATTGTTTTTAATAGTTTTGCCGAATTTAGACCGATATTGTTCTCTTGACAACAAAACAATTTACGAAGCGAATACTAGTAATTTTGGACATAACAAACAATAAAAAGTGCATACCGAGCACCTTTCGTGGTTCGAAATTGCTCAACTCTCCTTATGGGGGAGCTTTTATTGGTTTTCATTATTTGTCGTAGAAAGTTGGTGTTTTGGCATCGAAATAATCTAGAAAGTTATACTCATAAAATTTGACATAGAAGAACAATAAAATTTGTACACCGAGCAACTTTGATGGTCCAAAGTTGCTCAACTCTATCTATGGAGGAGCTTTTAACGGTTTTTGTCCATTTTTCATAGAAAGTTGGTGTTTTGGCATCGAAATAATCCAGGAAGCTTATACTCGTAAAATTTGACATAGAAGAACAATAAAAAGTGTACACTGAGCAACTTTCATGGTCCGAAGTTGTCAACTCTATCTATGAAGGAGCTTTTAACGGTTTTTGTCCATATGTCATAGAAATGTGGTGTTTTTGCATCGAAGTAATCTAGGAAGCTTATACTCATAAAATTTGACATAGAAGAACAATAAAAAGTGTACACCGAGAAACTTTCATGGTCCGAAGTTGTCAACTCTATGTATGAAGGAGCTTTTAACGGTTTTTGTCCATATGTCATAGAAATGTGGTGTTTTTGCATCGAAGTAATCTAGGAAGCTTATACTCGTAAAATTTGACATAGAAGAACAATAAAAAGTGTACACCGAGCAACTTTGATGGTCCGAAGTTGCTCAACTCTATCTATGGAGGAGCTTTTAACGGTTTTTGTCCATTTGTCATACAAAGGTGGTATTTTGGCATCGAAATAATCTAGGAAGCTTATACTCGTAAAATTTAACATAGAAGAATAATAAAAAGTGTACACCGAGCAACTTTCATGGTCCGAAGTTGTCAACTCTATCTATGGTGGAGCGTTTAGCGGTTTTTGTCCATTTTTCACAGAGAGGTTGTTTTTTGGCATCAAAAAAATCTAGGAAGCTTATACTCGTAAAATTTGAAATAGAAGAACAATAAAAAGTGTACACCGAGCAACTTTGATGGTCCGAAGTTGCTCAACTCTATCTATGAAGGAGCTTTTAATGGTTTTTGTCCATTTGCATAGATATGTGGTGTTTTGGCATCGAAATAATCTACGAAGCTTATAGTCGTAAAATTTGACATAGAACAACAATAAAAAGTGTACACAGAGGAACTTTCATGGTCCGAAGTTGCTCAACTCTATCTATGGAAGAGCTTTTAACGGTTTTTGTGCATTTGTCATAGAAAGCTGGTGTTTTGGCATCGAAATAATCTAGGAAGCTTATACTCGAAAAATTTGACATAGAAGAACAATAAAAAGTGTATAGCGTGCAACTTTGACGGTTCAAAATTGCTCAACTCTCTCGATGGAATTGTTTTTAATAGTTTTGCCGAATTTAGACCGATATTGTTCTCTTGACAACAAAACAATTTACGAAGCGAATACTAGTAATTTTGGACATAAAAAACAATAAAAAGTGCATACCGAGCACCTTTCGAGGTTCGAAATTGCTCAACTCTCCTTATGGGGGAGCTTTTATTGGTTTTCATTATTTGTCGTAGAAAGTTGGTGTTTTGGCATCGAAATAATCTAGAAAGTTATACTCATAAAATTTGACATAGAAGAACAATAAAATGTGTACACCGAGCAACTTTGATGGTCCAAAGTTGCTCAACTCTATCTATGGAGGAGCTTTTAACGGTTTTTGTCCATTTTTCATAGAAAGTTGGTGTTTTGGCATCGAAATAATCCAGGAAGCTTATACTCGTAAAATTTGACATAGAAGAACAATAAAAAGTGTACACCGAGCAACTTTCATGGTCCGAAGTTGTCAACTCTATCTATGAAGGAGCTTTTAACGGTTTTTGTCCATATGTCATAGAAATGTGGTGTTTTTGCATCGAAGTAATCTAGGAAGCTTATACTCATAAAATTTGACATAGAAGAACAATAAAAAGTGTACACCGAGAAACTTTCATGGTCCGAAGTTGTCAACTCTATGTATGAAGGAGCTTTTAACGGTTTTTGTCCATATGTCATAGAAATGTGGTGTTTTTGCATCGAAGTAATCTAGGAAGCTTATACTCGTAAAATTTGACATAGAAGAACAATAAAAAGTGTACACCGAGCAACTTTGATGGTCCGAAGTTGCTCAACTCTATCTATGGAGGAGCTTTTAACGGTTTTTGTCCATTTGTCATACAAAGGTGGTATTTTGGCATCGAAATAATCTAGGAAGCTTATTCTCGTAAAATTTAACATAGAAGAATAATAAAAAGTGTACACCGAGCAACTTTCTTGGTCCGAAGTTGTCAACTCTATCTATGGTGGAGCGTTTAGCGGTTTTTGTCCATTTTTCACAGAGAGGTGGTTTTTTGGCATCAAAATAATCTAGGAAGCTTATACTCGTAAAATTTGAAATAGAAGAACAATAAAAAGCGTACACCGAGCAACTTTCATGGTTCGAAGTTGCTCAACTCTATCTATAGTGGAACTTTTAACGGTTCTTGTCCATTTGTCGTAGAAAGGTGGTTTTTTGGCATCGAAATAATCTAGGAAGCTTATACTCGTAAAATTGGACATAGAAGAACAATAAAAACTGTACACCGAGCAACTTTGATGATCCGAAGTTGCTCAACTCTATCTATAGAGGAGCCTTTAACGGTTTTTGTCCATTTGTCATACAAAGGTGGTGTTTTGGCATAGAAATAATCTAGGAAGCTTATACTCGAAAAATTTGACATAGAAGAACAATAAAAAGTGTATATCCTGCAACTTTAACGGTTCGAAATTGCTCAACTCTCTCGATGGAGTTGTTTTTAATAGTTTTGCTGAATTTAGACCGATATTGTTCTCTTGACAACAAAAAAATTTACGAAGCGAATACTAGTAATTTTGGACATAAAGAAACAATAAAAAGTGCATACCGAGCAACTTTCATGGTTCGTAATTGCTCAACTCTCCTTATGGAGGAGCTTTTTTTGGTTTTCATTATTTGTCGTAGAAAGTTGGTGTTTTGGCATCGAAATAATCTAGGAAGTTATACTCGTAAAATTTGACATAGAAGAACAATAAAATGTGTACACCGAGCAACTTTGATGGTCCGAAGTTGCTCAAGTCTATCTTTGAAGGAGATTTTAACGGTTTTTGTCCATTTGGCATAGATACGTGGTGTTTTGGCATTGAAATAATCTTGAAAGCTTATACTCATAAAATTTGACATAGAAGAACAATAAAAAGTGTACACCGAGCAACTTTCAAGGTTCGAAGTTGCTCAACTCTATCTATGGGGGAGCTTTCAACGGTTTTTGTCCATTTGTCATAGAAAGGCGGCGTTTTGGCATGGAAATAATCTAGGAAGCTTATGCTCGTAAAATTTTACATAGAAGAACAATAAAAAGCGTACACCGAGCAACTTTCATGGTCCGAAGTTGCTCAACTCTATCTATGGACGAGCTTTTATTGGTTTTCATTATTTGTTGTACAAAGTTGGTGTTTTGGCATCGAAATAATCTAGGAAGTTATACTCGTAAAATTTGACATAGAAGAACAATAAAATGTGTACACCGAGCAACTTTGATGGTCCGAAGTTGCTCAACTCTATCTATGGAGGAGCTTTTAACGGTTTTTGCCCATTTGTCATACAAAGGTGGTGTTTTGGCATCGAAATAATCTAGGAATATTATACTCGTAAATTTGACATATAAGAATAATAAAAAGTGTACACCGAGCAACTTTCGTGGTCCGAAGTTGTCAACTCTGTCTATGAAGGACCTTTTGACGGTTTTTGTCCATATGTAATAGAAATATGGTGTTTTGGCATCGAAGTAATCTAGAAAGCTTATACACGTAAAATTTGACATAGAAGAACAATAAAAAGTGTACACCGAGCAACTTTGATTGTCCGAAGTTGCTCGACTCTATCTATGGTGGAGCATTTAACGGTTTTTGTCCATTTGGCATAGAAATTTAGTGTTTCGGCATCGAAATAATCTAGAAAGTTATACTTATAAAATTTGACATAAAAGAACAACAAAATGTGTACACTGAGCAACTTTGATGGTCCGAAGTTGCTCAACTCTATCTATGGAGGAGCTTTTAACGGTTTTTTTCCATTTTTCATAGAAAGTTGGTGTTTTGGTATCGAAATAATCTAGAAAGCTTATACTCGTAAAATTTGACATAGAAGAACAATAAAAAGTATACACCGAGCAACTTTCATGGTCCGAAGTTGTCAACTCTATCTATGAAGGGGCTTTTAACAGTTTTGTCCATATGTCATAGAAATGTGGTGTTTTGGCATCGAAGTAATTTAGGAACCTTATACTCGTAAAATTTGACATAGAAGAACAATAAAAAGTGCACACCGAGCAACTTTGATGGTCCGAAGTTGCTCAACTCTATCTATGGTGGAACTTTTAACGGTTTTTGTCCATTTGTCACAGAAAGGTGGTTTTTTGGCATCGAAATAATCTAGGAAGCTTATAATCGTAAAATTTGAAATAGAAGAACAATAAAAAGTGTACATCGAGCAACTTTGAAGGTCCGAAGTTGCCCAACTCTATCTATGAAGGAGCTTTTAATGGTTTTTGTCCATTTGCCATAGATATGTGGTGTTTTGGCGTCGAAATAATCTAGGAAGCTTATACTCGTAAAATTTGACATAGAAGAACAATAAAAAGTGTACACCGAGGAACTTTCATGGTCCGAAGTTGCTCAACTCTATCTATGGAGGAGCTTTTAACGGTTTTTGTCCATTTGTCATAGAAAGGTGGTGTTTTGGCATCGAAATAATCTAGGAAGCTTATACTCGAAAAATTTGACATAGAAGAACAATAAAAAGTGTATATCATGCAACTTTGATAGTTCGAAATTGCTCAACTCTCTCGATGGAGTTGTTTTTAATAGTTTTGCCGAATTTAGATCGATATTGTTCTCTTGACAACCAAAGCATTTATGAAGCGAATACTAGTAATTTTGGACATAAAGAAACAATAAAAAGTGCATACCGAGCAACTTTCGTGGTTTGGAATTGCTCAACTCTATCTATGGAGGAGCTTTTAACGATTTTTATCCATTTGTCGTAGAAAGTTGGTGTTTCGGTATCGAAATAATCTTGCAAGCTTATAATCGTAAAATTTGACATAGAAGAACAATAAAAAGCGTACACCGAGCAACTTTTATGGTCCGAAGTTTCTTAACTCTATCTATGGAGGAGATTTTAACGATTTTTGTCCATCTGGAATAGAAATGTGGTGATTTGGCATCGAAATAATCTTGAAAGCTTATAATCGTTAAATTTGACATAGAATAACAATAAAAATTGTACACCGAGCAACTTTCATGGTCCGAAGTTGCTCAACTCTATCTATGAAGGAGCTTTTAACGGTTTTTGTCCATTTGGCATAGAAAGTTGGTGTTTCGGCATCGAAATAATCTAGGAAGTTATACTCGTAAAATTTGACATAAAAGACCAATAAAATGTGTACACCGAGCAACTTTGATGGTCCGAAATTGCTCAACTCTATCTATGGTGGATCTTTTAATGGTTCTTGTCCATTTGTCGTAGAAAGGTGGTTTTTTGGCATCGAAATAATCTAGGAAGCTTATACTCGTAAAATTTGACATAGAAGAACAATAAAAAGTGTATACCGAGCAACTTTGATGATCCGAAGTTGCTCAACTCTATCTATGGAGGAGCTTTTAACGGTTTTTGTCCATTTGTCATACAAAGGTGGTGTTTTGGTATAGAAATAATCTAGGAAGCTTATACTCGAAAAATTTGACATAGAAGAACAATAAAAAGTGTATATCCTGCAACTTTAACTGTTCGAAATTGCTCAACTCTCTCGATGGAGTTGTTTTTAATAGTTTTGTTGAATTTAGACCGATATTGTTCTCTTGACAACAAAAAAATTTACGAAGCGAATACAAGTAATTTTGGACATAAAGAAACAATAAAAAGTGCATACCGAGCAACTTTCGTGGTTCGTAATTGCTCAACTCTCCTTATGGAGGAGCTTTTATTGGTTTTCATTATTTGTCGTAGAAAGTTGGTGTTTTGGCATCGAAATAATCTAGGAAGTTATACTCGTAAAATTTGACATAGAAGAACAATAAAATGTGTACACCGAGCAACTTTGATGGTCCGAAGTTGCTCAAGTCTATCTATGAAGGAGATTTTAACGGTTTTTGTCCATTTGGCATAGATACGTGGTGTTTTGGCATTGAAATAATCTTGAAAGCTTATACTCATAAAATTTGACATAGAAGAACAATAAAAAGTGTACACCGAGCAACTTTCAAGGTTCGAAGTTGCTCAACTCTATCTATGGGGGAGCTTTCAACGGTTTTTGTCCATTTGTCATAGAAAGGCGGTGTTTTGGCATGGAAATAATCTAGGAAGCTTATGCTCGTAAAATTTTACATAGAAGAACAATAAAAAGAGTACACCGAGCAACTTTCATGGTCCGAAGTTGCTCAACTCTATCTATGGACGAGATTTTATTGGTTTTCATTATTTGTCGTAGAAAGTTGGTGTTTTGGCATCGAAATATTCTAGGAAGTTAAACTCGTAAAATTTGACATAGAAGAACAATAAAATGTGTACATCGAGCAACTTTGATGGTACGAAGTTGCTCAACTCTATCTATGGAGGAGCTTTTAACGGTTTTTGTCCATTTTCCATAGAAAGTTGGTGTTTCGGCATCGAAATAATCTAGGAAGCTTATATTCGTAAAATTTGACAAAGAAGAACAATAAAAAGTGTACACCGAGAAACTTTCACGGTCCGAAGTTGCTCAACTCTATCTATGGAGATGATTTTAATGGTTTTTGTCCATTTGTCATAGAAAGGTGGTGTTTTGGAATTGAAGTAATCTAGGAAGCTTATACTCGTAAAATTTGACATAGAAGAACAACAAAAAGTGTACACCGAGCAACTTTGATGGTCCGAAGTTGCTCAACTCTATCTATGGAGGAGCTTTTAACGGTTTTTGTCCATTTGTCATACAAAGGTGGTGTTTTGGCATCGAAATAATCTAGGAATATTATACTCGTAAATTTGACATAGAAGAATAATAAAAAGTGTAAACCGAGCAACTTTCGTGGTCCGCAGTTGTCAACTATGTCTATGAGGGACCTTTTGACGGTTTTTGTCCATATGTCATAGAAATATGGTGTTTTGGCATCGAAGTAATCTAGAAAGCTTATACTCGTAAAATTTGACATAGGAGAACAACAAAAAGTGTACACCGAGCAACTTTCATGGTCCGAAGTTGTCAACTCTATCTATGAAGGAGCTTTTAACGGTTTTTGTCCATATGTCATAGAAATGTGGTGTTTTGGCATCGAAGTAATCTAGGAAGCTTATACTCGTAAAATTTGACATAGAAGAACAATAAAAAGTGTATATCATGCAACTTTGATGGTTCGAAATTGCTCAACTCTATCTATGAAGGAGCTTTTAACGGTTTTTTTCCATTTGCCATAGATATGTGGTGTTTTGGCATCGAAATAATCTACAAAGCTTATACTCGTAAAATTTGACATAGAAGAACAATAAAAAGTGTACATTGAGCAACTTTCATGGTCCGAAGTTGTCAACTCTATCTATAAAGGAGCTTTTAACGGTTTTGTCCATATGTCATAGAAATGTGGTGTTTTGGCATCGAAGTAATCTAGGAAGCTTATACTCGTAAAATTTGACATAGAAGAACAATAAAAAGTGTACACCGAGCAACTTTGATGGTCCGAAGTTGCTCAACTCTATCTATGGAGGAGCTTGTAATGGTTTTTGTCCATTTGTCATACAAAGGTGGTATTTTGGCATCGAAATAATCTAGGAAGCTTATACTCGTAAAATTTGACATAGAAGAATAATAAAAAGTGTAAACAGAGCAACTTTCGTGGTCCGAAGTTGTCAACTATGTCTATGAGGGACCTTTTGACGGTTTTTGTCCATATGTCATAGAAATATGGTGTTTTGGCATCGAAGTAATCTAGAAAGCTTATACTCGTAAAATTTGACATAGGAGAACAACAAAAAGTGTACACCGAGCAACTTTCATGGTCCGAAGTTGTCAACTCTATCTATGAAGGAGCTTTTAACGGTTTTTGTCCATATGTCATAGAAATGTGGTGTTTTGGCATCGAAGTAATCTAGGAAGCTTATACTCGTAAAATTTGACATAGAAGAACAATAAAAAGTGTATATCATGCAACTTTGATGGTTCGAAATTGCTCAACTCTATCTATGAAGGAGCTTTTAACGGTTTTTGTCCATTTGCCATAGATATGTGGTGTTTTGGCATCGAAATAATCTACAAAGCTTATACTCGTAAAATTTGACATAGAAGAACAATAAAAATTGTACATTGAGCAACTTTCATGGTCCGAAGTTGTCAACTCTATCTATAAAGGAGCTTTTAACGGTTTTGTCCATATGTCATAGAAATGTGGTGTTTTGGCATCGAAGTAATCTAGGAAGCTTATACTCGTAAAATTTGACATAGAAGAACAATAAAAAGTGTACACCGAGGAACTTTCATGGTCCGAAGTTGCTCAACTCTATCTATGGAGGAGCTTTTAACGGTTTTTGTCCATTTGTCATAGAAAGGTGGTGTTTTGTCATCGAAATAATCTAGGAAGCTTATACTCGAAAAATTTGACATAGAAGAACAATAAAAAGTGTATATCATGCAACTTTGACAGTTCGAAATTGCTCAACTCTCTCGATGGAGTTGTTTTTAATAGTTTTACTGAATTTAGATCGATATTGTTCTCTTGACAACCAAAGCATTTATGAAGAGAATACTAGTAATTTTGGACATAAAGAAACAATAAAAAGTGCATACCGAGCAACTTTCGTGGTTTGGAATTGCTCAACTCTATCTATGGAGGAGCTTTTAACGATTTTTATCCATTTGTCGTAGAAAGTTGGTGTTTCGGCATCGAAATAACCTTGCAAGCTTATACTCGTAAATTTTGACATAGAAGAACAATAAAAAAGTTTACACCGAGCAACTTTCATGGTCTGAAGTTGCTCAACTCTATCTATGAAGGAGCTTTTAACGGTTTTTGTCCATTTGTGATAGAAATGTGGTGATTTCGCATCGAAATAATTTAGGAAGCTTATACACGTAAAATTTGACATAGAAGAACAATAAAAAGCGTACACCGAGCAACTTTCATGGTCCGAAGTTGCTCAACTCTATCTATGGAGGAGCTTTTAACGATTTTTGTCCATTTGGAATAGAAATGTGGTGATTTGGCATCGAAATAATCTAGGAAGCTTATAACCGTTAAATTTGACATAGAATAACAATAAAAATTGTACACCGAGCAACTTTCATGGTCCGAAGTTTCTCAACTCTATCTATGAAGGAGCTTTTAACGGTTTTTGTCCATTTGGCATAGAAAGTTCGTGTTTCGGCATCGAAATAATCTAGGAAGTTACACTCGTAAAATTTGACATAAAAGACCAATAAAATGTGTACACCGAGCAACTTTGATGGTCCGAAGTTGCTCAACTCTATCTATGGTGGAACTTTTAACGGTTTTTGTCCATTTGTCGTAGAAAGGTGGTTTTTTGGCATCGAAATAATCTAGGAAACTTATAATCCTAAAATTTGACATAGAAGAACAATAAAAAGTGTACACCGAGCAACTTTGATGGTCCGAAGTTGCTCAACTCTATCTATGGAGGAGCTTTTAACGGTTTTTGTCCATTTGTCTTACAAAGGTGGTGTTTTGGCATCGAAATAATCTAGAAATATTATACTCGTAAATTTGACATAGAAGAATAATAAAAAGTGTACACCGAGCAACTTTCATGGTCCGAAGTTGTCAACTCTGTCTATGAAGGACCTTTTGACGGTTTTTGTCCATATGTCATAGAAATATGGTGTTTTGGCATCGAAGTAATCTAGAAAGCTTATACACGTAAAATTTGACATAGAAGAACAATAAAAAGTGTACACCGAGCAACTTTGATGGTCCGAAGTTGCTCAACTCTATCTATGGAGGAGCTTTTAACGGTTTTTGTCCATTTTCCATAGAAAGTTGGTGTTTTGGCATCGAAATAATCTAGGAAGCTTATATTCGTAAAATTTGAGAAAGAAGAACAATAAAAAGTGTACACCGAGAAACTTTCACGGTCCGAAGTTGCTCAACTCTATCTATGGAGATGATTTTAATGGTTTTTGTCCATTTGTCATAGAAAGGTGGTGTTTTCGAATTGAAGTAATCTAGGAAGCTTATACTCGTAAAATTTGACATAGAAGAACAACAAAAAGTGTACACCGAGCAACTTTGATGGTCCGAAGTTGCTCAACTCTATCTATGGAGGAGCTTTTAACGGTTTTTGTCCATTTGTCATACAAAGGTGGTGTTTTGGCATCGAA
Organism: Euonymus europaeus; assembly: GCA_963580455.1. Classification (NCBI taxonomy): domain Eukaryota; kingdom Viridiplantae; phylum Streptophyta; class Magnoliopsida; order Celastrales; family Celastraceae; genus Euonymus; species Euonymus europaeus. The sequence goes on along the minus strand of OY756960.1, from coordinate 10,842,376 downwards.
ATAATCTAGGAATATTATACTCGTAAATTTGACATAGAAGAATAATAAAAATTGTACACCGAGCAATTTTCGTGGTCCGAAGTTGTCAACTCTGTCCATGAAGGACCTTTTGACGATTTTTGTCCATATGTCATAGAACTATGGTGTTTTGGCATCGAAGTAATCAAGAAAGCTTATACACGTAAAATTTGACATAGAAGAACAATAAAAAGTGTACACCGAGCAACTTTGATGGTCCGAAGTTGCTCAACTCTATCTATGGTGGAGCATTTAACGGTTTTTGTCCATTTGGCATAGAAAGTTAGTGTTTCGGCATCGAAATAATCTAGGAAGTTATACTCGTAAAATTTGACATAAAAGAACAATAAAATGTGTACACTGAGCAACTTTGATGGTTCGAAGTTGCTCAACTCTATCTATGAAGGAGCTTTTAACGGTTTTTTTCCATTTTTCATAGAAAGTTGGTGTTTTGGTATCGAAATAATCTAGAAAGCTTATACTCGTAAAATTTGACATAGAAGAACAATAAAAAGTATACACCGAGCAACTTTCATGGTCCGAAGTTGTCAACTCTATCTATGAAGGGGCTTTTAACAGTTTTTGTCCATATGTCATAGAAATGTGGTGTTTTGGCATCGAAGTAATTTAGGAAGCTTATACTCGTAAAATTTGACATAGAAGAACAATAAAAAGTGTACACCGAGCAACTTTGATGGTCCGAAGTTGCTCAACTCTATCTATGGAGGAGCCTTTAACGATTTCTGCCCATTTGGCATAGAAATGTTGTGATTTGGCATCGAAATAATCTAGGAAGCTTATAATCGTTAAATTTGACATAGAATAACAATAAAAATTGTACACCGAGCAACTTTCATGGTCCGAAGTTGCTCAACTCTATCTATGAAGGAGCTTTTAACAGTTTTTGTCCATTTGGCATAAAAAGTTGGTATTTCGGCATCGAAATAATCTAGGAAGTTATACTCGTAAAATTTGACATAAAAGACCAATAAAATGTGTACACCGAGCAACTTTGATGGTCCGAAGTTGCTCAACTCTATCTATGGTGGAGCTTTTAACGGTTTTTGTCCATTTGTCGTAGAAAGGTGGTTTTTTGCCATCGAAATAATCTAGGAAGCTTATAATCGTAAAATTTGAGATAGAAGAACAATAAAAAGTGTACACCGAGCAACTTTGATGGTTCGAAGTTGCTCAACTCTATCTATGGAGGAGCTTTTAACGGTTTTTGTCCATTTGTCATACAAAGGTGGTGTTTTGGCATCGAAATAATCTAAGAAGCTTATACTCGAAAAATTTGACATAGAAGAACAATAAAAAGTGTATTGCGTGCAACTTTGACGGTTCGAAATTGCTCAACTCTCTCGATGGAATTGTTTTTAATAGTTTTGCCGAATATAGACCGATATTGTTCTCTTGACAACAAAACAATTTACGAAGCGAATACTAGTAATTTTGGACATAAAGAAATAATAAAAAGTTCATACCGAGCACCTTTCGTGGTTCGAAATTGCTCAACTCTTCTTATGGAGGAGCTTTTATTGGCTTTAATTATTTGTCGTAGAAAGTTGGTGTTTTGGCATCGAAATAATCTAGGAAGTTATACTCGTAAAATTTGACACAGAAGAACAATAAAAAGTGTACACAGAGCAACTTTTATGGTCCGAAGTTGTCAACTCTATCTATGAAGGAGCTTTTAACGGTTTTTGTCCATATGTCATAGAAATGTGGTGTTTTGGCATCGAAGTAATCTAGGAAGCTTATACACGTAAAATTTGACATAGAAGAACAATAAAAAGTGTAGACCGAGCAATTTTGCTGGTCCGAAGTTGCTCAACTCTATCTATGGTGGAGCTTTTAACAGTTTTTGTCCATTTGGCATAGAAAGTTGGTGTTTCGGCATCGAAATAATCTAGGAAGTTATACTCGTAAAATTTGACATAAAAGAACAATAAAATGTGTACACCGAGCAACTTTGACGGTCCGAAGTTGCTCAACTCTATCTATGGTGGAACTTTTAACGGTTTTTGTCCATTTGTCGTAGAAAGGTGGTTTTTTGGCATCGAAATAATCTAGGAAGCTTATAATCGTAAAATTTGACATAGAGGAACAATAAAAAGTCTACACCGAGCAACTTTCATTGTCCGAAGTTGCCAACTCTATCTATGAAGGAGCTTTTAACGATTTTTGTCCATATGTCATAGAAATATGGTGTTTTGGCATCGAAGTAATCTAGGAAGCTTATACACGTAAAATTTGACATAGAAGAACAATAAAAAGTGTATACCGAGCAATTTTGATGGTCCGAAGTTGCTCAACTCCATCTATGGTGGAGCTTTTAACGGTTTTTGTCGATTTGGCATAGAAAGTTGGTGTTTCGGCATTGAAATAATCTTGGAAGTTATACTCGTAAAATTTGACATTGAAGAACAATAAAATGTGTACACCGAGCAACTTTGATGTTCCGAAGTTGCTCAACTCTATCTATGGTGGAACTTTTAACGGTTTTTGTCCATTTGTCGTAGAAAGGTGGTTTTTTGGCATCGAAATAATCTAGGAAGCTTATAATCGTAAAATTTGACATAGAAGAACAATAAAAAGTGTACACCGAGCAACTTTCATGGTCCGAAGTTGTCAACTCTATCTATGAAGGAGCTTTTAACGGTTTTTGTCCATATGTCAGAGAAATGTGGTGTTTTGGCATCGAAGTAATCTAGGAAGCTTATACTCGTAAAATTTGACATAGAAGAACAATAAAAAGTGTATATCATGCAACTTTGATGGTTCGAAATTGCTCAACTCTATCTATGAAGGAGCTTTTAACGGTTTTTGTCCATTTGCCATAGATATTTGGTGTTTTGGCATCGAAATAATCTACAAAGCTTATACTCGTAAAATTTGACATAGAAGAACAATAAAAAGTGTACATTGAGCAACTTTCATGGTCCGAAGTTGTCAACTCTATCTATGCTGAAGCGTTTAGCGATTTTTGTCCATTTGTCACAGAAAGGTGGTTTTTTGGCATCGAAATAATCTAGGAAGCTTATACTCGTAAAATTTGAAATAGAAGAACAATAAAAAGTGTACATCGAGCAACTTTGATGGTCCGAAGTTGCTCAACTCTATCTATGGAGGAGCTTGTAACGGTTTTTGTCCATTTGTCATACATAGGTGGTATTTTGGCATCGAAATAATCTAAGAAGCTTATACTCGTAAAATTTGACATAGAAGAATAATAAAAAGTGTACACCGAGCAACTTTCATGGTCCGAAGTTGTCAACTCTATCTATGGTGAAGCGTTTAGCGGTTTTTGTCCATTTGTCACAGAAAGGTGGTTTTTTGGCATCGAAATAATCTAGGAAGCTTATACTCGTAAAATTTGAAATAGAAGAACAATAAAAAGTGTACATCGAGCAACTTTGATGGTCCGAAGTTGCTCAACTCTATCTATGAAGGAGATTTTAATGGTTTTTGTCCATTTGCCATAGATATGTGGTGTTTTGGCATCGAAATAATCTAGGAAGCTTATACTCGTAAAATTTGACATAGAAGAACAATAAAAAGTGTACACCGAGGAACTTTCATGGTCCGAAGTTGCTCAACTCTATCTATGGAAGAGCTTTTAACGGTTTTTGTCCATTTGTCATAGAAAGGTGGTGTTTTGGCATCAAAATAATCTAGGAAGTTTATACTCAAAAAATTTGACATAGAAGAACAATAAAAAGTGTATATCATGCAACTTTGATAGTTCGAAATTGCTCAACTCTCTCGATGGAGTTGTTTTTAATAGTTTTGGTGAATTTAGAACGATATTGTTCTCTTGACAACCAAAGCATTTATGAAGCGAATACTAGTAATTTTGGACATAAAGAAACAATAAAAAGTGCATACCGAGCAACTTTCGTGGTTTGGAATTGCTCAACACTATCTATGGAGGAGCTTTTAACGATTTTTATCCATTTGTCGTAGAAAGTTGGTGTTTCGGCATCGAAATAATCTTGCAAGCTTATACTCGTAAATTTTAAAATAGAAGAACAATAAAAAGTGTACACCGAGCAACTTTCATAGTCCGAAGTTGCTCAACTCTATCTATGAAGGAGCTTTTAATGGTTTTTGTCCATTTGGCATAGAAATGTGGTGATTTGGCATCGAAGTAATCTAGGAAGCTTATACTCGTAAAATTTGACATAGAAGAACAATAAAAAGTGTATATCATGCAACTTTGATGGTTCGAAATTGCTCAACTCTATCTATGAAGGAGCTTTTAAAGGTTTTTGTCCATTTTCCATAGATATGTGTTGTTTTGGCATCGAAATAATCTACAAAGCTTATACTCGTAAAATTTGACATAGAAGAACAATAAAAAGTGTACATTGAGCAACTTTCATGGTCCGAAGTTGTCAACTCTATCTATGAAGGAGATTTTAACGGTTTTTGTCCATTTGGCATAGAAAGTTGGTGTTTCGGCATCAAAATAATCTTGGAAGTTATACTCGTAAAATTTGACATTGAAGAACAGTAAAATGTGTACACCGAGCAACTTTGATGTTCCGAAGTTGCTGAACTTTATCTATGGAGGAGCTTTTAACGGTTTTTGTCCATTTTTCATAGCAAGTTGGTGTTTTGGCATCGAAATAATCTAGGAAGCATATACTCGTAAAATTTGACATAGAAGAACAATAAAAAGTGTACACCGAGCAACTTTCATGGTCCGAAGTTGTCAACTCTATCTATGAATGAGCTTTTAACGGTTTTTGTCCATATGTCATAGAAATTTGGTGTTTTGGCATCGAAGTAATCTTGGAAGCTTATACTCGTAAAATTTGACATAGAAGAACAATAAAAAGTGTACACCGAGCAACTTTGATGGTCCGAAGTTGCTCAACTCTATCTATGGAGGAGCTTGTAACGGTTTTTGTCCATTTGTCATACAAAGGTGGTATTTTGGCATCGAAATAATCTAAGAAGCTTATACTCGTAAAATTTGACATAGAAGAATAATAAAAAGTGTACACCGAGCAACTTTCATGGTCCGAAGTTGTCAACTCTATCTATGAATGAGCTTTTAACGGTTTTTGTCCATATGTCATAGAAATGTGGTGTTTTGGCATCGAAGTAATCTAGGAAGCTTATACACGTAAAATTTGACATAGAAGAACAATAAAAAGTGTATATCATGCAACTTTGATCGTTCGAAATTGCTCAACTCTATCTATGAAGGAGCTTTTAACGGTTTTTGTCCATTTGCCATAGATATGTGGTGTTTTGGCATCGAAATAATCTACAAAGCTTATACTCGTAAAATTTGACATAGAAGAACAATAAAAAGTGTACATTGAGCAACTTTCATGGTCCGAAGTTGTCAACTCTATCTATGAAGGAGCTTTTAACGGTTTTTGTCCATATGTCATAGAAATTTGGTGTTTTGGCATCGAAGTAATCTTGGAAGCTTATACTCGTAAAATTTGACATAGAAGAACAATAAAAAGTGTACACCGAGCAACTTTGATGGTCCGAAGTTGCTCAACTCTATCTATGGAGGAGCTTGTAACGGTTTTTGTCCATTTGTCATACAAAGGTGGTATTTTGGCATCGACATAATCTAAGAAGCTTATACTCGTAAAATTTGACATAGAAGAATAATAAAAAGTGTACACCGAGCAACTTTCATGGTCCGAAGTTGTCAACTCTATCTATGGTGAAGCGTTTAGCGGTTTTTGTCCATTTGTCACAGAAAGGTTGTTTTTTGGCATCGAAATAATCCAGGAAGCTTATACTCGTAAAATTTGAAATAGAAGAACAATAAAAAGTGTACATCGAGCAACTTTGATGGTCCGAAGTTGCTCAACTCTATCTATGAAGGAGCTTTTAATGGTTTTTGTCCATTTGCCATAGATATGTGTTGTTTTGGCATCGAAATAATCTAGGAAGCTTATACTCGTAAAATTTGACATAGAAGAACAATAAAAAGTGTACACCGAGGAACTTTCATGGTCCGAAGTTGCTCAACTCTATCTATGGAGGAGCTTTTAACGGTTTTTGTCCATTTGTCATAGAAAGGTGGTGTTTTGGCATCGAAATAATATAGGAAGCTTATACTCGAAAAATTTGACATAGAAGAACAATAAAAAGTGTATATCATGCAACTTTGATAGTTCAAAATTGCTCAACTCCCTCGATGGTGTTGTTTCTAATAGTTTTGCTGAATTTAGATCGATATTGTTCTCTTGACAACCAAAGCATTTATGAAGCGAATACTAGTAATTTTGGACATAAAGAAACAATAAAAAGTGCATACCGAGCAACTTTCATGGTTTGGAATTGCTCAACTCTATCTATCGAGGAGCTTTTAACGATTTTTATCCATTTGTCATATAAAGCGGTGTTTTGGCATGGAAATAATCTATGAAGCTTATACTCGTAAAATTTGACATAGAAGAACAATAAAAAGCGTACACCGAGCAACTTTCATGGTTCGAAGTTTCTCAACTCTATCTATGGAGGAGCTTTTAACAATTTTTGTCCATTTGGAATAGAAATGTAATGATTTGGCATCGAAATAATCTAGGAAGCTTATAATCGTTAAATTTGACATAGAATAACAATAAAAATTGTACACCGAGCAACTTTCATGGTCCGAAGTTGCTCAACTCTATCTATGAAGGAGCTTTTAACTGTTTTTGTCCATTTGGCATAGAAAGTTGGTGTTTCGGCATCGAAATAATCTAGGAAGTTATACTCATAAAATTTGACATAAAAGACCAATAAAATGTGTACACCGAGCAACTTTGATGGTCCGAAGCTGCTCAACTCTATCTATGGTGAAACTTTTAACGGTTTTTGTCCATTTGTCGTAGAAAGGTGGTTTTTTGGCATCGAAATAATCTAGGAAACTTATAATTGTAAAATTTGACATAGAAGAACAACAAAAAGTGTACACCGAGCAACTTTGATGGTCCGAAGTTGCTCAACTCTATCTATGGAAGAGCTTTTAACGGTTTTTGTCCATTTGTCTTACAAAGGTGGAGTTTTGGCATCGAAATAATCTAGGAATATTATACTCGTAAATTTGACATAGAAGAATAATAAAAAGTGTACACCGAGCAACTTTCGTGGTCCGAAGTTGTCAACTCTGTCTATGAAGGACCTTTTGACGGTTTTTGTCCATATGTCATAGAAATATGTTGTTTTGGCATCGAAGCAATCTGGAAAGCTTATACACGTAAAATTTGACATATAAGAACAATAAAAAGTGTACACCGAGCAACTTTGATGGTCCGAAGTTGCTCAACTCTATCTATGGAGGAGCTTTTAACGGTTTTTGTCCATATGTCATAGAAATGTGGTGTTTTGGCATCGAAGTAATCTAGGAAGCTTATACTCGTAAAATTTGACATAGAAGAACAATAAAAAGTATACACCGAGCAACTTTCATGGTCCGAAGTTGTCAAATCTATCTATGAAGGGGCTTTTAAAAGTTTTTGTCCATATGTCATAGAAATGTGGTGTTTTGGCATCGAAGTAATTTAGGAAGCTTATACTCGTAAAATTTGACATAGAAGAACAATAAAAAGTGTACACCGAGCAACTTTGATGGTCCGAAGTTGCTCAATTCTATCTATGGAGGAGCCTTTAACGATTTTTGTCCATTTGGCATAGAAATGTGGTGATTTGGCATCGAAATAATCTAGGAAGCTTATAATCGTTAAATTTGAGATAGAATCACAATAAAAATTGTACACCGAGCAACTTTCATGGTCCGAAGTTGCTCAACTCTATCTATGAAGGAGCTTTTAACTGTTTTTGTCCATTTGGCATAGAAAGTTGGTGTTTCGGCATCGAAATAATCTAGGAAGTTATACTCGTAAAAATTGACATAAAAGACCAATACAATGTGTACACCGAGCAACTTTGATGGTCCGAAGTTGCTCAACTCTATCTATGGTGGTGCTTTTAACGGTTTTTGTCCATTTGTCGTAGAAAGTTGGTTTTTTGGCATCGAAATAATCTAGGAAGCTTATAATCGTAAAATTTGACATAGAAGAACAATAAAAAGTGTACACCGAGCAACTTTGATAGTCCGAAGTTGCTCAACTCTATCTATGGAGGAGCTTTTAACGGTTTTTGTCCATTTGTCATACAAAGGTGGTGTTTTCGCATCGAAATAATCTAGGAAGCTTATAGTCGAAAAATTTGACATAGAAGAACAATAAAAAGTGTATAGCGTGCAACTTTGACGGTTCGAAATTGCTCAACTCTCTCGATGGAATTGTTTTTAATAGTTTTGCCGAATTTAGATCGATATTGTTCTCTTGACAACAAAACAATTTACGAAGCGAATACTAGTAATTTTGGACATAAAGAAACAATAAAAAGTGCATACCGAGCACCTTTCGTAGTTCGGAATTGCTCAACTCTCCTTATAGAGGAGCTTTTATTGGCTTTCATTATTTGTCGTAGAAAATTGGAGTTTTGGCATCGAAATAATCTAGGAAGTTATACTCATAAAATTTGACATACAAGAACAATAAAATGTGTACACCGAGCAACTTTCATGGTCCGAAGTTGTCAACTCTATCTATGAAGGAGCTTTTAACTGTTTTTGTCCATATGTCATAGAAATGTGGTGTTTTGGCATCGAAGTAATCTAGGAAGCTTATACTCATAAAATTTGACATAAAAGAACAATAAAAAGTGTACACAGAGCAACTTTCATGGTCCGAAGTTGTCAACTCTATCTATGAAGGAGCTATTAACGGTTTTTGTCCATATGTCATAGAAATGTGGTGTTTTGGCATCGAACTAATCTAGGAAGCTTATACACGTAAAATTTGACATAGAAGAACAATAAAAAGTGTATACCGAGCAATTTTGCTGGTCCGAAGTTGCTCAACTCTATCTATGGTGGAGCTTTTAACAGTTTTTGTCCATTTGGCATAGAAAGTTGGTGTTTCGGCATCGAAATAATCTAGGAAGTTATACTCGTAAAATTTGACATAAAAGAACAATAAAATGTGTACACCGAGCAACTTTGACGGTCCGAAGTTGCTCAACTCTATCTATGGTGGAACTTTTAACGGTTTTTGTCTATTTGTCGTATAAAGGTGGATTTTTGGCATCGAAATAATCTAGGAAGCTTATAATCGTAAAATTTGACATAGAAGAACAATAAAAAGTCTACACCGAGCAACTATCATGGTCCGAAGTTGTCAACTCTATCTATGAAGGAGCTCTTAACGGTTTTTGTCCATATGTCATAGAAATGTGGTGTTTTGGCATCGAAGTAATCTAGGAAGCTTATACACGTAAAATTTGACATAGAAGAACAATAAAAAGTGTATACCGAGCAATTTTGATGGTCCGAAGTTGCTCAACTCTATCGATGGTGGAGCTTTTAATGATTTTTGTCCATTTGGCATAGAAAGTTGGTGTTTCGGCATCGAAATAATCTTGGAAGTTATACTCGTAAAATTTGACAATGAAGAACAATAAAATGTGTACACCGAGCAACTTTGATGTTCCGAAGTTGCTCAACTTTATCTATAGAGGAGCTTTTAACGGTTTTTGTCCATTTTTCTTAGAAAGTGGGTGTTTTGGCATCGAAATAATCTAGGAAGCATATACTCGTAAAATTTGACATAGAAGAATAATAAAAAGTGTACACCGAACAACTTTCATGGTCCGAAGTTGTCAACTCTATCTATGAGGGAGCTTTTAACGGTTTTTGTCCATATGTCATAGAAATGTGGTGTTTTGGCATCGAAGTAATCTAGGAAGCTTATACTCGTAAAATTTGACATAGAAGAACAATAAAAAGTGTATATCATGCAACTTTGATGGTTCGAAATTGCTCAACGCTATCTATGAAGGAGCTTTTAATGATTTTTGTCCATTTGCCATAGATATGTGGTGTTTTGGCATCGAAATAATCTACAAAGCTTATACTCGTAAAATTAGACATAGAAGAACAATAAAAAGTGTACATTGAGCAAATTTCATGGTCCGAAGTTGTCAACTCTATCTATGAAGGGGCTTTTAACGGTTTTTGTCCATATGTCATAGAAATGTGGTGTTTTGGCATCGAAGTAATATAGGAAGCTTATACTCATAAAATTTGACATAGAAGAACAATAAAAAGTGTACACCGAGCAACTTTGATAGTCCGAAGTTGCTCAACTCTATCTATGGAGGAGCTTGTAACGGTTTTTGTCCATTTGTCATACAAAGGTGGTATTTTGGCATCAAAATAATCTAGGAAGCTTATACTCGTAAAATTTGACATAGAAGAATAATAAAAAGTGTACACCGAGCAACTTTCATGGTCCGATGTTGTCAACTCTATCTATGGTGGAGCGTTTAGCGGTTTTTGTCCATTTGTCACAGAAAGGTGGTTTTTTGGCATCGAAATAATCTAGGAAGCTTATACTCGTAAAATTTGAAATAGAAGAACAATAAAAAGTGTACACCGAGCAACATTGATGGTCCGAAGTTGCTCAACTCTATCTATGAAGGAGCTTTTAATGGTTTTTGTTCATTTGCCATAGATATGTGGTGTTTTGGCATCGAAATAATCTAGGAAGCTTATACTCGTAAAATTTGACATAGAAGAACAATAAAAAGTATACACCGAGGAACTTTCATGGTCCGAAGTTGCTCAACTCTATCTATGGAGGAGCTTTTAACGGTTTTTGTCCATTTGTCATAGAAAGGTGGTGTTTTGGCATCGAAATAATCAAGGAAGCTTATACTCGAAAAATTTGACATAGAAGAACAATAAAAAGTGTATATCATGCAACTTTGATAGTTCGAAATTGCTCAACTCTCTCGATGGAGTTGTTTTTAATAGTTTTGCTGAATTTAGATCGATATTTTTCCCTTGACAACCAAAGCATTTATGAAGCGAATACTAGTAATTTTGGACATAAAGAAACAATAAAAAGTGCATACCGAGGACTTTCGTGGTTTGGAATTGCTCAACTCTATCTATGGAGGAGCTTTTAACGATTTTTATCCATTTGTCGTAGAAAGTTGGTGTTTCGGCATCGAAATAATCTTGCAAGCTTATACTCGTAAATTTTGACATAGAAGAACAATAAAAAGTGTACACCGGGCAACTTTCTTGGTCCGAAGTTGCTCAACTCTATCTATGAAGGAGCTTTTAACGGTTTTTGTCCATTTGGCATAGAAATGTGGTGATTTGGCATCGAAATAATTTAGGAAGCTTATAATCGTAAAATTTGACATAGAATAACAATAAAAAGTGTACACCGAGCAACTTTGATGGTCCGAAGTTGCTCAAGTCTATCTATGAAGGAGATTTTAACGATTTTTGTCCATTTGGCATAGATTCGTGGTGTTTTGGCATTGAAATAATCTTGGAAGCTTATACTCATAAAATTTGACATAGAAGAACAATAAAAAGTGTACACCGAGCAACTTTCAAGGTTCGAAGTTGCTCAACTCTATCTATGGGGGAGCTTTCAACGGTTTTTGTCCATTTGTCATAGAAAGGCGGTGTTTTGGCATGGAAATAATCTAGGAAGCTTATACTCGTAAAATTTGACATAGAAGAACAATAAAAAGCGTACACCGAGCAACTTTCATGGTCCGAAGTTGCTCAACTCTATCTATGGAGGAGCTTTTAACGATTTTTGTCCATTTGGAATAGAAATGTGGTGATTTGGCATCGAAATAATCTAGGAAGCTTATAATCGTTAAATTTGACATGGAATAACAATAAAAATTGTACACCGAGCAACTTTCATGGTCCGAAGTTGCTTAACTCTATCTATGAAGGAGCTTTTAACGGTTTTTGTCCATTTGGCATAGAAAGTTGGTGTTTCGGCATCGAAATAATCTAGGAAGTTATACTCGTAAAATTTGACATAAAAGACCAATAAAATGTGTACACCGAGCAACTTTCGTGGTCCGAAGTTGCTCAACTCTATCTATGGAGGAGCTTTTAACGGTTTTTGTCCATTTGTCTTACAAAGGTGGTGTTTTGGCATCGAAATAATCTAGGAAGCTTATACTCGAAAAATTTAACATAGAAGAACAATAAAAAGTGTATAGCGTGCAACTTTGACGGTTCGAAATTGCTCAACTCTCTCGATGGAATTGTTTTTAATAGTTTTGCCGAATTTTGACCGATATTGTTCTCTTGACAACAAAACAATTTAGGAAGCGAATACTAGTAATTTTGGACATAAAGAAACAATAAAAAGTGCATACCGAGCACCTTTCGTGGTTCAAAATTGATCAACTCTCCTTATGGAGGAGCTTTTATTGGCTTTCATTATTTATCGTAGAAAGTTTGTGTTTTGGCATCGAAATAATCTAGGAAGTTATACTCGTAAAATTTGACATAGAAGAACAATAAAATGTGTACACCGAGCTACTTTCATGGTCCGAAGTTGTCAACTCTATCTATGGAGGAGCTTTTAACGGTTTTTGTCCATTTGTCTTACAAAGGTGGTGTTTTGGCATCGAAATAATCTAGGAAGCTTATACTCAAAAAATTTAACATAGAAGAACAATAAAAAGTGTATAGCGTGCAACTTTGACGGTTCGAAATTGCTCAACTCTCTCGATGGAATTGTTTTTAATAGTTTTGCCGAATTTAGACCGATATTGTTCTCTTGACAACAAAACAATTTAGGAAGCGAATACTAGTAATTTTGGACATAAAGAAACAATAAAAAGTGCATACCGAGCACCTTTCGTGGTTCAAAATTGATCAACTCTCCTTATGGAGGAGCTTTTATTGGCTTTCATTATTTATCGTAGAAAGTTAGTGTTTTGGCATCGAAATAATCTAGGAAGTTATACTCGTAAAATTTGACATAGAAGAACAATAAAATGTGTACACCGAGCAACTTTCATGGTCCGAAGTTGTCAACTCTATCTATGAAGGAGCTTTTAACGGTTTTTTTTCCATATGTCATAGAAATGTGGTGTTTTGTCATCGAAGTAATATAGAAAAGCTTATACTCATAAAATTTGACATAGAAGAACAACAAAAAGTGTACACCGAGCAACTTTGATGGTCCGAAGTTGCTCAACTCTATCTATGGAGGAGCTTTTAACGGTTTTCGTCCATTTGTCTTACAAAGGTGGTGTTTTGGCATCGAAATAATCTAGGAAGCTTATACTCGAAAAATTTAACATAGAAGAACAATAAAAAGTGTATAGCGTGCAACTTTGACGGTTCGAAATTGCTCAACTCTCTCGATGGAATTGTTTTTAATAGTTTTGCCGAATTTAGACCGATATTGTTCTCTTGACAACAAAACAATTTAGGAAGCGAATACTAGTAATTTTGGACATAAAGAAACAATAAAAAATGCATACCGAGCACCTTTCGTGGTTCAAAATTGATCAACTCTCCTTATGGAGGAGCTTTTATTGGCTTTCATTATTTATCGTAGAAAGTTAGTGTTTTGGCATCGAAATAATCTAGGAAGTTATACTCGTAAAATTTGACATAGAAGAACAATAAAATGTGTACACCGAGCAACTTTCATGGTCCGAAGTTGTCAACTCTATCTATGAAGGAGCTTTTAACGGTTTTTTTTCCATATGTCATAGAAATGTGGTGTTTTGGCATCGAAGTAATATAGAAAAGCTTATACTCATAAAATTTGACATAGAAGAACAATAAAAAGTGTACACAGAGCAACTTTCATGGTCCGAAGTTGTCAACTCTATCTATGAAGGAGCTTTTAACGGTTTTTGTCCATATGTCATAGAAATTTGGTGTTTTGGCATCGAAGTAATCTAGGAAGCTTATACACGTAAAATTTGACTTAGAAGAACAATAAAAAGTGTATACCGAGAAATTTTGATGGTCCGAAGTTGCCCAACTCTATCTATGGTGGAGCTTTTAACGGTTTTTGTCCATTTGGCATAGAAAGTTGGTGTTTCGGCATCGAAATAATCTAGGAAGTTATACTCGTAAAATTTGACATAAAAGAACAATAAAATGTGTACACCGAGCAACTTTGTTGTTCCGAAGTTGCTCAACTTTATCTATGGAGGATCTTTTAACGGTTTTTGTCCATTTTTCATGAAAGTGGGTGTTTTGGCATCGAAATAATCTAGGAAGCATATACTCGTAAAATTTGACATAGAAGAACAATAAAAAGTGTACACCGAGCAACTTTCATAGTCTGAAGTTGTCAACTCTATCTATGGAGGAGCTTTTAACGGGTTTTTGTCCATTTGGCATAGAAAGTTGGTGTTTCGGCATCGAAATAATCTAGGAAGTTATACTCGTAAAATTTGACATAAAAGACCAATAAAATGTGTATATCATGCAACTTTGATGGTCCGAAGTTGCTCAACTCTCTCGATGGAGTTGTTTTTAATAGTTTTGCTGAATTTAGATCGATATTGTATTCTTGACAACCAAAGCATTTATGAAGCGAATACTAGTAATTTTGGATATAAAGAAACAATAAAAAGTGCATACCGAGCAACTTTCGTGGTTTGGAATTGCTCAACTCTATCTATGGAGGAGCTTTTAACGATTTTTATCCATTTGTCGCAGAAAGTTGGTGTTTCGGCATCGAAATAATCTTGCAAGCTTATACTAGTAAATTTTGACATAGAAGAACAATAAAAAGTGTACACCGAGCAACTTTCATGGTCCGAAGTTGCTCAACTCTATCTATGAAGGAGCTTTTAACGGTTTTTGTCCATTTGGCATACAAATGTGGTGATTTGGCATCGAAATAATTTAGGAAGCTTATAATCGTAAAATTTGACATAGAATAACAATAAAAAGTGTACACCGAGCAACTTTGATGGTCCGAAGTTGCTCAAGTCTATCTATGAAGGAGATTTTAACGGTTTTTGTCCATTTGGCATAGATTCTTGGTGTTTTGGCATTGAAATAATCTTGGAAGCTAATACTCATAAAATTTGACATAGAAGAACAATAAAAAGTGTACACCGAGCAAATTTCAAGGTTCAAAGTTGCTCAACTCTATCTATGGGGGAGCGTTCAACGATTTTTGTCCATTTGTCATAGAAAGGCGGTGTTTTGGCATGGAAATAATCTACGAAGCTTATACTCGTAAAATTTGACATAGAAGAACAATAAAAAGCGTACACCGAGCAACTTTCATGGTCCGAAGTAGCTCAACTCTATCTATGGAGGAGCTTTTAACGATTTTTGTCCATTTGGAAAAGAAATGTGGTGACTTGGCATCGAAATAATCTAGGAGGCTTATAATCGTTAAATTTGACATAGAATAACAATAAAAATTGTACACCGAGCAACTTTGATGGTCCGATGTTGCTCAACTCTATCTATGGAGGAGCTTTTAACGGTTTTTGTCCATTTGTCTTACAAAGGTGGTGTTTTGGCATCGAAATAATCTAGGAAGCTTATACTCGAAAAATTTAACATAGAAGAACAATAAAAAGTGTATAGCGTGCAACTTTGACGGTTCGAAATTGCTCAACTCTCTCGATGGAATTGTTTTTAATAGTTTTGCCGAATTTAGACCGATATTGTTCTCTTGACAACAAAACAATTTAGGAAGCGAATACTAGTAATTTTGGACATAAAGAAACAATAAAAAGTGCATACCGAGCACCTTTCGTGGTTCAAAATTGATCAACTCTCCTTATGGAGGAGCTTTTATTGGCTTTCATTATTTATCGTAGAAAGTTAGTGTTTTGGCATCGAAATAATCTAGGAAGTTATACTCGTAAAATTTGACATAGAAGAACAATAAAATGTGTACACCGAGCAACTTTCATGGTCCGAAGTTGTCAACTCTATCTATGAAGGAGCTTTTAACGGTTTTTTTCCATATGTCATAGAAATGTGGTGTTTTGGCATCGAAGTAATATAGAAAAGCTTATACTCATAAAATTTGACATAGAAGAACAATAAAAAGTGTACACAGAGCAACTTTCATGGTCCGAAGTTGTCAACTCTATCTATGAAGGAGCTTTTAACGGTTTTTGTCCATATGTCATAGAAATTTGGTGTTTTGGCATCGAAGTAATCTAGGAAGCTTATACACGTAAAATTTGACTTAGAAGAACAATAAAAAGTGTATACCGAGAAATTTTGACGGTCCGAAGTTGCCCAACTCTATCTATGGTGGAGCTTTTAACGGTTTTTGTCCATTTGGCATAGAAAGTTGGTGTTTCGGCATCGAAATAATCTAGGAAGTTATACTCGTAAAATTTGACATAAAAGAACAATAAAATGTGTACACCGAGCAACTTTGTTGTTCCGAAGTTGCTCAACTTTATCTATGGAGGATCTTTTAACGGTTTTTGTCCATTTTTCATGAAAGTGGGTGTTTTGGCATCGAAATAATATAGGAAGCATATACTCGTAAAATTTGACATAGAAGAACAATAAAAAGTGTACACCGAGCAACTTTCATAGTCTGAAGTTGTCAACTCTATCTATGGAGGAGCTTTTAACGGGTTTTTGTCCATTTGGCATAGAAAGTTGGTGTTTCGGCATCGAAATAATCTAGGAAGTTATACTCATAAAATTTGACATAAAAGACCAATAAAATGTGTATATCATGCAACTTTGATGGTCCGAAGTTGCTCAACTCTCTCGATGGAGTTGTTTTTAATAGTTTTGCTGAATTTAGATCGATATTGTATTCTTGACAACCAAAGCATTTATGAAGCGAATACTAGTAATTTTGGATATAAAGAAACAATAAAAAGTGCATACCGAGCAACTTTCGTGGTTTGGAATTGCTCAACTCTATCTATGGAGGAGCTTTTAACGATTTTTATCCATTTGTCGCAGAAAGTTGGTGTTTCGGCATCGAAATAATCTTGCAAGCTTATACTCGTAAATTTTGACATAGAAGAACAATAAAAAGTGTACACCGAGCAACTTTCATGGTCCGAAGTTGCTCAACCCTATCTATGAAGGAGCTTTTAACGGTTTTTGTCCATTTGGCATACAAATGTGGTGATTTGGCATCGAAATAATTTAGGAAGCTTATAATCGTAAAATTTGACATAGAATAACAATAAAAAGTGTACACCGAGCAACTTTGATGGTCCGAAGTTGCTCAAGTCTATCTATGAAGGAGATTTTAACGGTTTTTGTCCATTTGGCATAGATTCATGGTGTTTTGGCATTGAAATAATCTTGGAAGCTAATACTCATAAAATTTGACATAGAAGAACAATAAAAAGTGTACACCGAGCAAATTTCAAGGTTCAAAGTTGCTCAACTCTATCTATGGGGGAGCGTTCAACGATTTTTGTCCATTTGTCATAGAAAGGCGGTGTTTTGGCATGGAAATAATCTACGAAGCTTATACTCGTAAAATTTGACATAGAAGAACAATAAAAAGCGTACACCGAGCAACTTTCATGGTCCGAAGTTGCTCAACTCTATCTATGGAGGAGCTTTTAACGATTTTTGTCCATTTGGAAAAGAAATGTGGTGACTTGGCATCGAAATAATCTAGGAGGCTTATAATCGTTAAAATTGACATAGAATAACAGTAAAAATTGTACACCGAGCAACTTTGATGGTCCGAAGTTGCTCAACTCTATCTATGGAGGAGCTTTTAACGGTTTTTGTCCATTTGTCTTACAAAGGTGGTGTTTTGGCATCGAAATAATCTAGGAAGCTTATACTCGAAAAATTTAACATAGAAGAACAATAAAAAGTGTATAGCGTGCAACTTTGACGGTTCGAAATTGCTCAACTCTATCTATGGGGGAGCTTTCAACGGTTTTTGTCCATTTGTCATAAAAAGGCGGTGTTTTGGCATGGAAATAATCTAGGAAGCTTATGCTCGTAAAATTTGACATAGAAAAACAATAAAAAGCGTACACCGAGCAACTTTCATGGTCCGAAGTTGCTCAACTCTATCTATGGAGGAGCTTTTAACGATTTTTGTCCATTTGGAATAGAAATATGGTGATTTGGCATCGAAATAATCTAGGAAGCTTATAATCGTAAAATTTGACATAAAAGACCAATAAAAAGTGTACACCGAGCAACTTTGATGGTCCGAAGTTGCTCAAGTCTATCTATGAAGGAGATTTTAACGGTTTTTGTCCATTTGGCATAGATACGTGGTGTTTTGGCATTGAAATAATCTTGAAAGCTTATACTCATAAAATTTGACACAGAAGAACAATAAAAAGTATACACCGAGCAACTTTCAAGCTTCGAAGTTGCTCAACTCTATCTATGGGGGAGCTTTCAATGGTTTTTGTCCATTTGTCATAGAAAGGCGGTGTTTTGGCTTGGAAATAATCTAGGAAGCTTATACTCGTAAAATTTTACATAGAAGAACAATAAAAAGCGTACACCGACCAACTTTCATGGTCCGATGTTCCTCAACTCTATCTATGGACGAGCTTTTATTGGTTTTCATTATTTGTCGTAGAAAGTTGGTATTTTGGCATCGAAATAATCTAGGAAGTTATACTCGTAAAATTTGACATAGAAGAACAATAAAATGTGTACACCGAGCAACTTTCATAGTCCGAAGTTGCTCAACTCTATCTATGGAGGAGCTTTTAACGATTTTTGTCCATTTGGAATAGTAATGTGGTGATTTGGCATCGAAATAATCTAGGAAGCTTATAATCGTAAAATTTGACATAAAAGACCAATAAAAAGTGTACACCGAGCAACTTTGATGGTCCGAAGTTGCTCAAGTCTATCTATGAAGGAGATTTTAATGGTTTTTGTCCATTTGGCATAGATTCGAGGTGTTTTGGCACTGAAATAATCTTGGAAGCTTATACTCATAAAATTTGACATAGAAGAACAATAAAAAGTGTACACCGAGCAACTTTCAAGGTTCGAAGTTGCTCAACTCTATCTATGGGGGAGCTTTCAACGGTTTTTGTCCATTTATCATAGAAAGGCGGTGTTTTGGCATGGAAATAATCTAGGAAGCTTATACTCGTAAAATTTGACATAGAAGAACAATAAAAAGCGTACACCGAGCAACTTTCATGGTCCGAAGTTGCTCAACTCTATCTATAGTGGAACTTTTAACGGTTCTTGTCCATTTGTCGTAGAAAGGTGGTTTTTTGGCATCGAAATAATCTAGGAAGCTTATACTCGTAAAATTTGACATAGAAGAACAATAAAAAGTGTACACCGAGCAACTTTGATGATTCGAAGTTGCTCAACTCTATCTATGGAGGAGCTTTTAACGGTTTTTCTCCATTTGTCATACAAAGGTGGTGTTTTGGCATCGAAATAATCTCGGAAGCTTATACTCGAAAAATTTGACATAGAAAAACAATAAAAAGTGTATATCCTGCAACTTTAACGGTTCGAAATTGCTCAACTCTCTCGATGGAGCTGTTTTTAATAGTTTTGCTGAATTTAGACCGATATTGTTCTCTTGACAACAAAAAAATTTACGAAGCGAATACTAGTAATTTTGGGCATAAAGAAACAATAAAAAGTGCATACCAAGCAACTTTCGTGGTTCGTAATTGCTCAACTCTCCTTATAAAGGAGCTTTTATTGGTTTTAATTATTTGTCGTAGAATGTTGGTGTTTTGGCATCGAAATAATCTAGGAAGTTATACTCGTAAAATTTTACATAGAAGAACAATAAAATGTGTACACCGAGCAACTTTGATGGTCCGAAGTTGCTCAAGTCTATCTATGAAGGAGATTTTAACGGTTTTTGTCCATTTGGCATAGATACGTGGTGTTTTGGCATTGAAATAATCTTGAAAGCTTATACTCATAAAATTTGACACAGAAGAACAATAAAAAGTGTACACCGAGCAACTTTCAAGCTTCGAAGTTGCTCAACTCTATCTATGGGGGAGCTTTCAATGGTTTTTGTCCATTTGTCATAGAAAGGCGGTGTTTTGGCATGGAAATAATCTAGGAAGCTTATACTCGTAAAATTTTACATAGAAGAACAATAAAAAGCGTACACCGACCAACTTTATTGGTCCGATGTTCCTCAACTCTATCTATGGACGAGCTTTTATTGGTTTTCATTATTTGTCGTAGAAAGTTGGTATTTTGGCATCGAAATAATCTAGAAAGTTATACTCGTAAAATTTGACATAGAAGAACAATAAAATGTGTACACCGAGCAACTTTCATAGTCCGAAGTTGCTCAACTCTATCTATGGAGGAGCTTTTAACGATTTTTGTCCATTTGGAATAGAAATGTGGTGATTTGGCATCGAAATAATCTAGGAAGCTTATAATCGTAAAATTTGACATAAAAGACCAACAAAAAGTGTACACCGAGCAACTTTGATGGTCCGAAGTTGCTCAAGTCTATCTATGAAGGAGATTTTAATGGTTTTTGTCCATTTGGCATAGATTCGTGGTGTTTTGGCACTGAAATAATCTTGGAAGCTTATACTCATAAAATTTGACATAGAAGAACAATAAAAAGTGTACACCGAGCAACTTTCAAGGTTCGAAGTTGCTCAACTCTATCTATGGGGGAGCTTTCAACGGTTGTTGTCCATTTATCATAGAAAGGCGGTGTTTTGGCATGGAAATAATCTAGGAAGCTTATACTCGTAAAATTTGACATAGAAGAACAATAAAAAGCGTACACCGAGCAACTTTCATGGTCCGAAGTTGCTCAACTCTATCTATAGTGGAACTTTTAACGGTTCTTGTCCATTTGTCGTATAAAGGTGGTTTTTTGGCATCGAAATAATCTAGGAAGCTTATACTCGTAAAATTTGACATAGAAGAACAATAAAAAGTGTATACCGAGCAACTTTGATGATTCGAAGTTGCTCAACTCTATCTATGGAGGAGCTTTTAACGGTTTTTCTCCATTTGTCATACAAAGGTGGTGTTTTGGCATCGAAATAATCTCGGAAGCTTATACTCGAAAAATTTGACCTAGAAAAACAATAAAAAGTGTATACCCTGCAACTTTAACGGTTCGAAATTGCTCAACTCTCTCGATGGAGTTGTTTTTAATAGTTTTGCTGAATTTAGACCGATATTGTTCTCTTGACAACAAAAAAATTTACGAAGCGAATACTAGTAATTTTGGACATAAAGAAACAATAAAAAGTGCATACCAAGCAACTTTCGTGGTTCGTAATTGCTCAACTCTCCTTATAAAGGAGCTTTTATTGGTTTTAATTATTTGTCGTAGAATGTTGGTGTTTTGGCATCGAAATAATCTAGGAAGTTATACTCGTAAAATTTTACATAGAAGAACAATAAAATGTGTACACCGAGCAACTTTGATGGTCCGAAGTTGCTCAAGTCTATCTATGAAGGAGATTTTAACGGTTTTTGTCCATTTGGCATAGATACATGGTATTTTGGCATTGAAATAATCTTGAAAGCTTATACTCATAAAATTTGACACAGAAGAACAATAAAAAGTGTACACCGAGCAACTTTCAAGCTTCGAAGTTGCTCAACTCTATCTATGGGGGAGCTTTCAACGGTTTTTGTCCATTTGTCATAGAAAGGCGGTGTTTTGGCGTGGAAATAATCTAGGAAGCTTATACTCGTAAAATTTGACATAGAAGAACAATAAAAAGCGTACACCGAGCAACTTTCATGGTCCGAAGTTGCTCAACTCTATCTATAGTGGAACTTTTAACGGTTCTTGTCCATTTGTCGTATAAAGGTGGTTTTTTGGCATCGAAATAATCTAGGAAGCTTATACTCGTAAAATTTGACATAGAAGAACAATAAAAAGTGTATACCGAGCAACTTTGATGATTCGAAGTTGCTCAACTCTATCTATGGAGGAGCTTTTAACGGTTTTTCTCCATTTGTCATACAAAGGTGGTGTTTTGGCATCGAAATAATCTCGGAAGCTTATACTCGAAAAATTTGACATAGAAAAACAATAAAAAGTGTATACCCTGCAACTTTAACGGTTCGAAATTGCTCAACTCTCTCGATGGAGTTGTTTTTAATAGTTTTGCTGAATTTAGACCGATATTGTTCTCTTGACAACAAAAAAATTTACGAAGCGAATACTAGTAATTTTGGACATAAAGAAACAATAAAAAGTGCATACCAAGCAACTTTCGTGGTTCGTAATTGCTCAACTCTCCTTATAAAGGAGCTTTTATTGGTTTTAATTATTTGTCGTAGAATGTTGGTGTTTTGGCATCGAAATAATCTAGGAAGTTATACTCGTAAAATTTTACATAGAAGAACAATAAAATGTGTACACCGAGCAACTTTGATGGTCCGAAGTTGCTCAAGTCTATCTATGAAGGAGATTTTAACGGTTTTTGTCCATTTGGCATAGATACATGGTATTTTGGCATTGAAATAATCTTGAAAGCTTATACTCATAAAATTTGACACAGAAGAACAATAAAAAGTGTACACCGAGCAACTTTCAAGCTTCGAAGTTGCTCAACTCTATCTATGGGGGAGCTTTCAACGGTTTTTGTCCATTTGTCATAGAAAGGCGGTGTTTTGGCATGGAAATAATCTAGGAAGCTTATACTCGTAAAATTTTACATAGAAGAGCAATAAAAAGCGTACACCGACCAACTTTCATGGTCCGATGTTCCTCAACTCTATCTATGGACGAGCTTTTATTGGTTTTCATTATTTGTCGTAGAAAGTTGGTATTTTGGCATCGAAATAATCTAGAAAGTTATACTCGTAAAATTTGACATAGAAGAACAATAAAATGTGTACACCGAGCAACTTTCATGGTCCGAAGTTGCTCAACTCTATCTATGGAGGAGCTTTTAACGATTTTTGTCCATTTGGAATAGAAATGTGGTGATTGGGCATCGAAATAATCTAGAAAGCTTTTAATCGTAAAATTTGACGTAAAAGACCAATAAAAAGTGTACACCGAGCAACTTTGATGGTCCGAAGTAGCTCAAGTCTATCTATGAACGAGATTTTAATGGTTTTGGTCCATTTGGCATAGATTCGTGGTGTTTTGGCATTGAAATAATCTTGGAAGCTTATACTCATAAAATTTGACATAGAAGAACAATAAAAAGTGTACACCGAGCAACTTTCAAGGTTCGAAGTTGCTCAACTCTATCTATGGGGGAGCTTTCAACGGTTTTTGTCCATTTATCATAGAAAGGCGGTGTTTTGGCATGGAAATAATCTAGGAAGCTTATACTCGTAAAATTTGACATAGAAGAACAATAAAAAGCGTACACCGAGCAACTTTCATGGTCCGAAGTTGCTCAACTCTATCTATAGTGGAACTTTTAACGGTTCTTGTCCATTTGTCGTAGAAAGGTGGTTTTTTGGCATCGAAATAATCAAAGAAGCTTATACTCGTAAAATTTGACATAGAAAAACAATAAAAAGTGTACACCGAGCAACTTTGATGATTCGAAGTTGCTCAACTCTATCTATGGAGGAGCTTTTAACGGTTTTTCTCCATTTGTCATACAAAGGTGGTGTTTTGTCATCGAAATAATCTCGGAAGCTTATACTCGAAAAAATTGACATAGAAAAACAATAAAAAGTGTATATCCTGCAACTTTAACGGTTCGAAATTGCTCAACTCTCTCGATGAAGTTGTTTTTAATAGTTTTGCTGAATTTAGACCGATATTGTTCTCTTGACAACAAAAAAATTTACGAAGCGAATACTAGTAATTTTGGACATAAAGAAACAATAAAAAGTGCATACCAAGCAACTTTCGTGGTTCGTAATTGCTCAACTCTCCTTATAAAGGAGCTTTTATTGGTTTTAATTATTTGTCGTAGCATGTTGGTGTTTTGGCATTGAAATAATCTAGGAAATTATACTCGTAAAATTTTACATAGAAGAACAATAAAATGTGTACACCGAGCAACTTTGATGGTCCGAAGTTGCTCAAGTCTATCTATGAAGGAGATTTTAACGGTTTTTGTCCATTTGGCATAGATACGTGGTATTTTGGCATTGAAATAATCTTGAAAGCTTATACTCATAAAATTTGACACAGAAGAACAATAAAAGGTGTACACCGAGCAACTTTCAAGCTTCGAAGTTGCTCAACTCTATCTATGGGGGAGCTTTCAACGGTTTTTGTCCATTTGCCAAAGAAAGGCGGTGTTTTGGCATGGAAATAATCTAGGAAACTTATACTCGTAAAATTTTACGTAGAAGAGCAATAAAAAGCGTAGACCGACCAACTTTCATGGTCCGATGTTCCTCAACTCTATCTATGGACGAGCTTTTATTGGTTTTTATTATTTGTCGTAGAAAGTTGGTATTTTGGCATCGAAATAATCTAGGAAGTTATACTCGTAAAATTTGACATAGAAGAACAATAAAATGTGTACACCGAGCAACTTTGATGGTCCGAAGTTGCTCAACTCTATCTATGGAGGAGCTTTGAACGATTTTTGTCCATTTTCCATAGAAAGTTGGTGTTTCGGCATCGAAATAATCTAGGAAGCTTATATTCATAAAATTTGACAAAGAAGAACAATAAAAAGTGTACACCGAGCAACTTTCACGGTCCGAAGTTGCTCAACTCTATCTATGGAGATGATTTTAATGGTTTTTGTCCATTTGTCATAAAAAGGTAGTGTTTTGGAATTGAAGTAATCTAGGAAGCTTATACTCGTAAAATTGGACATAGAAGAACAACAAAAAGTGTACACCGAGCAACTTTGATGGTCCGAAGTTGCTCAACTCTATCTATGGAGGAGCTTTTAACGGTTTTTGTCCATTTGTTATACAGAGGTGGTGTTTTGGCATCGAAATAATCTAGGAATATTATACTCGTAAATTTGACATAGAAGAATAATAAAAAGTGTACACCGAGCAACTTTCGTGGTCCGAAGTTGTCAACTCTGTCTATGAAGGACCTTTTGACGGTTTTTGTCCATATGTCATAGAAATATGGTCTTTTCGCATCGAAGTAATCTAGCAAGCTTATACACGTAAAATTTGACATAGAAGAACAATAAAAATTGTACACCGAGCAACTTTGATGGTCCGAAGTTGCTCAACTCTCTCTATGGTGGAGCATTTAACGGTTTTTGTCCATTTGGCACAGAAAGTTAGTGTTTTGGCATCGAAATAATCTAGGAAATTATACTCGTAAAATTTGACATAAAAGAACAATAAAATGTGTACACGGAGCAACTTTGATGGTCCGAAGTTGCTCAACTCTATCTATGGAGGAGCTTTTAACGGTTTTTTTCCATTTTTCATAGAAACTTGGTGTTTTGGTATCGAAATAATCTTGGAAGCTTATACTCTTAAAATTTAACATAGAAGAACAATAAAAAGTATACACCGAGCAACTTTCATGGTCCGAAGTTGTCAACTCTATCTATGAAGGGGCTTTTAACAGTTTTTGCCCATATGTCATAGAAATGTGTTGTTTTTGCATCGAAGTAATTTAGGAAGCTTATACTCGTAAAATTTGACATAGAAGAACAATAAAAAGTGTACACCGAACAACTTTGATGGTCCGAAGTTGCTCAACTCTATCTATGGAGGAGCTTTTAACGATTTTTGTCCATTTGGCATAGAAATGTAGTGATTTGGCATCGAAATAATCTAGGAAGCTTATAATCGTTAAATTTGACATAGAATAACAATAAAAATTGTACACCGAGCAACTTTCATGGTCCGAAGTTGCTCAACTCTATCTATGAAGGAGCTTTTATCGGTTTTTGTCCATTTGGCATAGAAAGTTGGTGTTTCGGCATCGAAATAATCTAGGAAGTTATCCTCGTAAAATTTGACATAAAAGACCAATAAAATGTGTACACCGAGCAACTTTGATGGTCCGAAGTTGCTCAACTCTATCTATGGTGGAACTTTTAACGGTTTTTGTCCATTTGTCGTAGAAAGGTGGTTTTTTGGCATCGAAATAATCTAGGAAGATTATAATCGTAAAATTTGACATAGCAGAACAATAAAAAGTGTACACCGAGCAACTTTGAGGGTCCGAAGTTGCTCAACACTATCTCTGGAGGAGCTTTTAACGGTTTTTGTCCATTTGTCATACAAAGGTGGTGTTTTGGCATCGAAATAATCTAGGAAGCTTATACTCGAAAAATTTGACATAGAAGAACAATAAAAAGTGTATAGCGTGCAACTTTGACGGTTCGAAATTGCTCAACTCTCTCGATGGAATTGTTTTTAATAGTTTTGCCGAATTTAGACCGATATTGTTACTAAGCGAATACTAGTAATTTTGAACATAAAGAAACAATAAAAAGTGCATACCGAGCACCTTTCGTGGTTCGAAATTGCTCAACTCTTCTTATAGAGGAGCTTTTACTGGCTTTCATTATTTGTCGTAGAAAGTTGGTGTTTTGGCATCGAAATAATCTAGGAAGTTATACTCATAAAATTTGACATAGAAGAACAATAAAAAGTGTACACCGAGCAACTTTCATGGTCCGAAGTTGTCAACTCTATCTATGAAGGAGCTTTTAACGGTTTTTGTCTATATGTCATAGAAATGTGGTGTTT
Source organism: Euonymus europaeus (assembly GCA_963580455.1). NCBI lineage: Eukaryota > Viridiplantae > Streptophyta > Magnoliopsida > Celastrales > Celastraceae > Euonymus > Euonymus europaeus. The sequence goes on along the minus strand of OY756960.1, from coordinate 10,815,951 downwards.
TGGCATCGAAGTAATCTAGGAAGCTTATACACGTAAAATTTGACATAGAAGAACAATAAAAAGTGTATACCGAGCAATTTTGATGGTCCGAAGTTGCTCAACTCTATCTATGGTCGAGCTTTCAACGGTTTTTGTCCATTTGGCATAGAAAGTTGGTGTTTCGGCATCGAAATAATCTAGGAAGTTATACTCGTAAAATTTGACATAAAAGAACAATAAAATGTGTACACCGAGCAACTTTGACGGTCCGAAGTTGCTCAACTCTATCTATGGTGGAACTTTTAACGGTTCTTGTCCATTTGTCGTAGAAAGGTGATTTTTTGGCATCGAAATAATCTAGGAATCTTATAATCGTAAAATTTGACATAGATGAACAATAAAAAGTGTACACCGAGCAACTTTCATTGTCCGAAGTTGTCAACTCTATCTATGAAGGAGCTTTTAACGGTTTTTGTCCATATGTCATAGAAATGTGGTGTTTTGGCATCGAAGTAATCTAGGAAGCTTATACACGTAAAATTTGACATAGAAGAACAATAAAAAGTTTAGACCGAGCAATTTTGATGGTCCGAAGTTGTTCAACTCTATCTATAGTGAAGCTTTTAACGGTTTTTGTCCATTTGGCATAGAAAGTTGGTGTTTCGGCATCGAAATAATATAGGAAGTTATACTCGTAAAATTTGACATAAAAGAACAATAAAATGTGTTCACCGAGCAACTTTGACGGTCCGAAGTTGCTCAACTTTATCTATGGAGGAGCTTTTAACGGTTTTTGTCCATTTTTCATAGAAAGTGGGTGTTTTGGCATTGAAATAATCTAGAAAGCATATACTCGTAAAATTTGACATAGAAGAACAATAAAAAGTGTTCACCGAGCAACTTTCATGGTCCGAAGTTGTCAACTCTATCTATGAAGGAGCTTTTAATGATTTTTGACCATATGTCATAGAAATGTGGTGTTTTGGCATCGAAGTAATCTAGGAAGCTTATATTCGTAAAATTTGACATAGAAGAACAATAAAAAGTGTACACCAAGCAACTTTGATGGTCCGAAGTTGCTCAACTCTATCTATGAAGGATCTTTTAACGGTTTTTGTCCATTTGGCTTAGATATGTGGTGTTTTGGCATCGAAATAATCTACGAAGCTTATACTCGTAAAATTTGACATAGAAGAACAATAAAAACTGTACACCGAGAAACTTTCATGGTCCGAAGTTGCTCTACTCTATCTATGGAGGAGCTTTTAACAGTTATTGTCCATTTGTCATAGAAAGGTGGTGTTTTGGCATCGAAGTAATCTAGGAAGCTTATACACGTAAAATTTGACATAGAAGAACAATAAAAAGTGTATACCGAGCAACTTTGATGGTCCAAAGTTGCTCAACTCTATCTATGGTGGAGCTTCTAACGGTTTTTGTACATTTGTCGTAGAAAGGTGGTTTTTTGGCATCGAAAAAATTTAGGAAGATTATACTCGTAAAATTTGACATACAAAAACAATAAAAAGTGTACACCGAGCAACTTTGATGGCCCGAAGTTGCTCAACTCTATCTATGAAGGAGCTTTTAACGGTTTTTGTCCATTTGGGATAGATATGTGGTGTTCTGGCATCGAAATAATCTACGAAGCTTATACTCGTAAAATTTTACATAGAAGAACAATAAAAAGTGTACACCGAGCAACTTTGATGGTCCGGAGTTGCTCAACTCTATCTATGAAGGAGCTTTTAACGGTTTTTGTCCATTTGGGATAGATATGTGGTGTTCTGGCATCGAAATAATCTACGAAGCTTATACTCGTAAAATTTGACATAGAAGAACAATAAAAAGTGTACACCGAGCAACTTTCATGGTCCGAAGTTGCTCAACTCTATCTATGGAGGAGCTTTTAACGGTTTTTGTCCATTTGTCATAGAAAGGTGGTGTTTTGGCATCGAAGTAATCTAGGAAGCTTATACACGTAAAATTTGACATACAAAAACAATAAAAAGTGTACACCGAGCAACTTTGATGGTCCGAAGTTGCTCAACTCTATCTATGAAGGAGATTTTAACGGTTTTTGTCCATTTTGTATAGATATGTGGTGTTTTGGCAGCGAAATAATCTACGAAGCTTATACTCGTAAAATTTGACATAGAAGAACAATAAAAAGTGTACACCGAGCAACTTTGATGGTCCGAAGTTGCTCAACTCTATCTATGGTGGAGCTTTTAACGGTTTTATCCATTTGTCGTAGAAAGGTGGTTTTTTGGCTTCGAAATGATCTAGGAAGCTTATACTCGTAAAATTTGACATACAAGAAAAATAAAAAGTGTACACCGAGCAACTTTGATGGTCCGAATTTGCTCAACTCTTTCTATGGAGGAGCTTTTAACGGTTTTTGTCCATTTTGCATAGATATGTGGTGTTTTGACATCGAAATAATCTACGAAGCTTATACTCGTAAAATTTGACATAGAAGAACAATAAAAAGTGTACACCGAGCAACTTTCATGGTCCGAAGTTGCTCAACTCTATCTATAGTGAAGCTTTTAACGGTTTTTGTCCATTTGGCATAGAAAGTTGGTGTTTCGGCATCGAAATAATATAGGAAGTTATACTCGTAAAATTTGACATAAAAGAACAATAAAATGTGTTCACCGAGCAACTTTGACGGTCCGAAGTTGCTCAACTTTATCTATGGAGGAGCTTTTAACGGTTTTTGTCCATTTTTCATAGAAAGTGGGTGTTTTGGCATTGAAATAATCTAGAAAGCATATACTCGTAAAATTTGACATAGAAGAACAATAAAAAGTGTTCACCGAGCAACTTTCATGGTCCGAAGTTGTCAACTCTATCTATGAAGGAGCTTTTAATGATTTTTGACCATATGTCATAGAAATGTGGTGTTTTGGCATCGAAGTAATCTAGGAAGCTTATATTCGTAAAATTTGACATAGAAGAACAATAAAAAGTGTACACCGAGCAACTTTCATGGTCCGAAGTTGCTCAACTCTATCTATGGTGGAGCTTTTAACGGTTTTTGTCCAGTTGTCGTAGAAAGGTGGTTTTTTGGCATCGAAAAAATTTAGGAAGATTATACTCGTAAAATTTGACATACAAAAACAATAAAAAGTGTACACCGAGCAACTTTGATGGCACGAAGTTGCTCAACTCTATCTATGAAGGAGCTTTGAACGATTTTTTTCCATTTGGCATAGATATGTGGTGTTTTGGCATTGAAATAATCTACGAAGCTTATACTCGTAAAATTTGACATAGAAGAACAATAAAAAGTGTACACCGAGCAACTTTCATGGTCCGAAGTTGCTCATCTCAATCTGTGGAGGAGCTTTTAACGGTTTTTGTCCATTTGTCATAGAAAGGTGGTGTTTTGGCATCGAAGTAATCTAGGAAGCTTATACACGTAAAATTTGACATAGAAGAACAATAAAAAGTGTATACCGAGCAACTTTGATGGTCTAAAGTTGCTCAACTCTATCTATGGTGGAGCTTTTAACGGTTTTTGTCCATTTGTCGTAGAAATATGATTTTTTGGTATCGAAATAATCTAGGAAGCTTATACTCGTAAAATTTGACATACAAAAACAATAAAAAGTGTACACCGAGCAACTTTGATGGTCCGGAGTTGCTCAAGTCTTTCTATGGAGGAGCTTTTAACGGTTTTTGTCCATTTGGCATAGATATGTGGTGTTTTGGCATCGAAATAATCTACGAAGCTTATACTCGTAAAATTTGACATAGAAGAACAATAAAAAGTGTACACCGAGCAACTTTGATGGTCCGAAGTTGCTCAACTCTCTCTATGGAGAGCTTTTAACGGTTTTTGTCCATTTTTCATAGAAAGGTGGTGTTTTGGTATCGAAATAATCTAGGCAGCTTATACTCGTAAAATTTGACATAGAAGAACAATAAAAAGTGTACACCGAGCAACTTTGATGGTCCGAAGTTGATCAACTCTATCTATGAAGGAGCTTTTATCGGTTTTTGTCCATTTGGGATAGATATGTGGTGTTCTGGCATCGAAATAATCTACGAAGCTTATACTCGTAAAATTTGAAATAGAAGAACAATAAAAAGTGTACACCGAGCAACTTTCATGGTCCGAAGTTGCTCAACTCTATCTATGGAGGAGCTTTTAACGGTTTTTGTCCATTTGCCATAGAAATGTGGTGTTTTGGCATCGAAGTAATCTAGGAAGCTTATACACGTAAAATTTGACATACAAAAACAATAAAAAGTGTACACCAAGCAACTTTGATGGTCCGAAGTTGCTCAACTCTATCTATGAAGGAGCTTTTAACGGTTTTTGTCAATTTTGTATAGATATGTGGTGTTTTGGCATCGAAATAATCTACGAAGCTTATACTCGTAAAATTTGACATAGAAGAACAATAAAAAGTGTACACCGAGCAACTTTGATGGTCCGAAGTTGCCCAACTCTATCTATGGTGGAGCTTTTAACGGTTTTATCCATTTGTCGTAGAAAGGTGGTTTTTTGGCATCAAAATAATCTAGGAAGCTTATACTCGTAAAATTTGACATACAAGAAAAATAAAAAGTGTACACCGAGCAACTTTGATGGTCCGAATTTGCTCAACTCTTTCTATGGAGGAGCTTTTAACGGTTTTTGTCCATTTTGCATAGATATGTGGTGTTTTCGCATCGAAATAATCTAAGAAGCTTATACTCGTAAAATTTGACATAGAAGAACAATAAAAAGTGTACAACGAGCAACTTTCATGGTTCGAAGTTGCTCAACTCTATCTATGGTGGAGCTTTTAACGGTTTTTGTCCAGTTCTCGTAGAAAGGTGGATTTTTGGCATCGAAAAAATCCTGGAAGACTATACTCGTAAAATTTGACATACAAAAACAATAAAAAGTGTACACCGAGCAACTTTGATGGCCCGAAGTTGCTCAACTCTATCTATGAAAGAGCTTTGAACGATTTTTGACCATTTGGCATAGATATGTGGTGTTTTGGCATTGAAATAATCTACGAAGCTTATACTCGTAAAATTTGACATAGAAGAACAATAAAAAGTGTACACCGAGCAACTTTCATGGTCCGAAGTTGCTCATCTCTATCTGTCGAGGAGATTTTAACGGTTTTTGTCCATTTGTCATAGAAAGGTGGTGTTTTGGCATCGAAGTAATCTAGGAAGCTTATACACGTAAAATTTGATATAGAAAAACAATAAAAAGTGTATACCGAGCAACTTTGATGGTCTAAAGTTGCTCAACTCTATCTATGGTGGAGCTTTTAACGGTTTTTGTCCATTTGTCGTAGAAAGATGGTTTTTTGGTATCGAAATAATCTAGGAAGCTTATACTCGTAAAATTTGACATACAAAAACAATAAAAAGTGTACACCGAGCAACTTTGATGGTCCGAAGTTGCTCAACTCTATCTATGAAGGAGCTTTTAACGGTTTTTGTCCATTTTGCATAGATATGTGGTGTTTTGGCATCGAAATAATCTACGAAGCTTATACTCGTAAAATTTGACATAGAAGAACAATAAAAAGTGTACACCGAGCAACTTTGATGGTCCGAAGTTGCTCAACTCTATCTATGGTGGAGCTTTTAACGGTTTTATCCATTTGTCGTAGAAAGGTGGTTTTTTGGCATCGAAATAATCTAGGAAGCTTATACTCGTAAAATTTGACATACAAGAAAAATAAAAAGTGTACACCGAGCAACTTTGATGGTCCGAATTTGCTCAAGTCTTTCTATGGAGGAGCTTTTAAGGGTTTTTGTCCATTTGGCATAGATATGTGGTGTTTTGGCATCGAAATAATCTACGAAGCTTATACTCGTAAAATTTGACATAGAAGAACAATAAAAAGTGTACACCGAGCAACTTTTGTGAAACCCCAACCCAAAATTTTTTGTTTTAAGTTTCGATTAATTTATGGGCGTTAAATTATTGGGAAATGAGTTGGGAGGTTACGGGGTCACGAAGACTTTTGTTTTGACCATTTCAATCGCATAATATTTCAAATCGAGGCTTAGACCAAGTCGGATGTGTGTCGGATGCGAATTTGGAAGATAACACCGAGACAGTACTTTGGGGGATCGATCGCCAACATGGGAGAATCGATCAACCAGAAGTAATGGTAAAGGAAAAGAAAAAGGGCCAGAGTGTTTTGGGGATCGATCACCATATTGGGCGATTGATCCCCCTGAATTGTTGGTGATGGAAAAAAAGGGGCAGAGTGTTTTGGGGATCGATCGCCCATATTGGGGGATCGATCTCCCCTGTACAGTGGTCGCGATTCCAGTGTTTTAAAACACGATTTTTAACACCATAAACCCATTTTTCCAGAGTTGGCCGAGAGGAGAGAGAAAGAGAGAGAAACTTAGAGAGAGAGAGTGATTTTCGAAGATCAAAGCTTAGATTGTGGATGTTTGGGTGTTGCTAACAAGATTTCCAAGGAGTTTTCAAAGATTCAAGGTAAGTTTTCTAGTTTTGGAATTTTAGATTTTTTCTTAGATCTACTTTGATTCTTTAAGAAATGGAAAATAGGCTTTAGATATGTTGATTATGAGGATATTTGCTGATGTTTTACTAGTTTAAATCATGGGTTTAGGCTAGGGTTCGAATTTGGAGGAGTTGAAGGATTTTGGGGAAAATCCTAGAGAGAGAAGGTAAGTTCCTTTGATTTATGGAATTATTTCATGTTGTAATTGTTATTGTTAAGATAAATGTGTGTTATTAACATGTATATATGGATTGGAATGATGAAATATGGTTAGGTTGGTGAAAGGGGGATTTAAACCCTAATTCTTGGAATTTGGAATTGTGTGTTGTGCTCAACTTGAGGTAGGGGATTTCTTGACCCTTTCTTACTTCGATATCGTTCGTTGATTCAAAAATTCGGTTTGAATTCTCATTGGTCTCTTTGTTTGTGTTCTTGCCTTATAGTGCCTAAGGAAGAACGAACCTAAGGTTTATTTATATATTCTCTAAATGTAGATTGCATTGCCCAATTACATGTTCAATCATCCATTGAGCATGCTTTGAATCTTGTCATGCATCATCAGTAGTTGTATATATATATAGGTTGATATATATGTATATTTGGCATGGCACGAGCATGAATGCATTAGAGTTTGCACGGGATGCTCGGGTATGGACTCGGGATACCATAGGTTACTTGAAAGTCACATGGGAGGATGGTTGCGTGTCAACGCATGGGCACGGATCATATGACTCCATGTGAGGCAACACACTTAAGGTGTGGGTGTGACGGGGTTCACACAACCGGGTAGAACCTTCGCGGGTGTAATGTGAATGATGATTGCGCTCTCATTCATGATGGTTGGGAACCATGTAGTGCCTTTGAGGTTTGGTTAATCCATAGTTGAAGACTAGTGGATTGATGAATGTGTTTTACCCCGAAGGGAATACCCGGACTATTGGTTGTGTTATGTGACATGTGCATAGAGGAGAACATATTGATGCATTATCTTATCTTTAATAACCGCCATGTTGCTTGTTTTACTCTTTACCCCTACTGAGCTTCTAGCTCACCCTTTATTTTTCTCCCTCCCTACAGGTGAGACAGGTACTAGTGCCAGAGGTGCGGATTAGTAGAGACGACGTTGTGGCATGGATGGCTCTTGGAGAGGGTGTAGGTTTGGGATTAGAGTCTTAAACCTTTTTGTTGAAATATTTGTATGAAATGATTCCATGTGTGATATATTGACTGCGTGACACCGTAAGGTGTGGATTATGGACGGTTAGAAGGTTATTCCATTGATGTGGGACTTCTGAACCGGGTGTGGACATTTAGTCCTGTTTATTGGTTGTGTGGAATCATTGTGATGTATGAATCATGAATTCAGTTTGTGCATGCTGCTAGATGGCCTGAGGCCATAGGTTGTGAATTTGCATGCTGTTAGAAGGCCTGAGGCCATAGGTTGTGAATTTGTCTGCTGTTAGATGGCCAGAGGCCTTGCTAGGTTGGGATGTGATTATATGATGTTATGCTGCGTTTAATCAGGTGGGCATTACCCGAATTACGGGGAGATGCTGCCGGATTTTTTGTTGGAAGATTTAACTTAGTTAGACAAACTAGAGTTAAATCCTCGTGTTGTGAATCACATTGATAACCTAGGACGGTGCGGTGAGCACCACGTAACGTTCCCGAAATTGGGGCGTTACAATTTGGTATCAGAGGCGAGGTTTGATTAAAGACCTAGGTATGGGTCTAGGATGTGAGGGGGTATGTTAGTGTTGTCTCCAAGCCATGCCACGAGCTCTACTGATCCGGTATGTTTCTTTTTCCCTTGCAAATCCTCAATTGAGCTATTTGTTGATAGTATTATCTGTGTGCCATGCAGATGAATACTCGTAGAACTGTGAGGTCTACGCCTACCGATGAGACACCTAGGGGTGGGGGTGGGCGTGCTACTACCCGGAGGGGCCGGGGTAGGGGACGTAGTGTGGGTGCGATGCGTGCTCCTAGGCGTGCAGCGAGTACTCAGGAATCTGTACCTGAGGAGGCTAGAGAGAGGACCCCAGAGGTTCCACTGGGACAGGTAGTAGGGACTGAGAGAGTTACAGTGACTGCCGGTAATACCGCAGCGGTACCACCGATGACTTTACAAGAACTCACGGGAATTGTGATGAACCGGGTCCAAGTGGTTCAGTCACAAGTGGTTAGAGCTGCAGAGGTTCACACAGAGGAGCTTACACCTACACCTCCTCCTACAGTAGGAGCGGGTGCTGAGGTGGAGGCATATCCGAGGCCGAGTAGAGGTATCTATGAGGTTGATCAGTTGAGGAGAACTACTCCTCCTACGTTCTCCGGAGATGGAGAGGGGACAGAAGCTGAAGAATGGCTGAAGCAAATGAGTGCTAGATTAGATACGTTGGAGATACCCGACAGTAGAAGGGTCAGGCTGATCTACTTCTATCTGAGTGGGTCAGCACATGAGTGGTGGAGTGCACTTGATGAGAGGAAGAATGACCTCTCATGGGCATCATTTGAAGACTTGTTCATGCAAAAGTTTGTTCCGAGGTCTTTTCAGACGGAGAGGGCCAAGAAGTTCCTAGAGCTGATACAGACACGGGAGATGACGGTGGCACAGTACACCAAACAGTTTGAGATGCTCTATCGGTTTGGGAAGCAGTTTGCCCCGACCGATGAGAGTAAGGCTATGAGATATCGTAGTGGGCTACTTCCGAGCCTTGGTCGGATGGTGTTGGCTACTAGGGTGAAGAGGTATGCCGAGACGGTGGAGATGGCATTAGAGTTTGAGCAAAGTGAGAAGGAAGAAGCTCAGCGGAGTGTACTAACTTCCGGGGCTAATAGTGGTGGTGGCGGAAGTAGTAACAAGCGTCAGAGGACCGATTCCTACTCACAAAAAGGGGATCAGGACAAGGGTCCTAGGGCACAAGGGGGCAAGATGACTTGTTTCAAGTGTGGGAAAGAGGGGCACAAGCAGAATCAGTGCAGATCTACTGGGATCAAGTGCTTTGGGTGTGGCAAGATTGGCCACAAGAAAAGTGAGTGTCGACAGAGTAGTAAGGAAGCACAGCAGTCTACGGCGCCTGGATTGCCAGCTCCAGCATCGGTTCCATCTCTCCCATCTACTGTTCCATCAGGGGGGAAGGGGCGCGGTGGCTCTAGGCAGCAGCAGCAGCAGACTCCGCAGCCGCAGACAGCTATTACTCAGACAAGGATGTTTGCTATGGGGCATCAAGAGGCACCAGAGCATCCGAACTTCATTGGAGGTACTTTTCTTGTTTCGAATTGTTTGGCCAGAGTGTTGTTTGATTCTGGGGCCACAGCATCATTCATCACTAGTGCCTTTGCACGTTCACTTGGGTTAGAGGTTTCGCCAATAAGGCGCATGTTCACGGTGACTTCGCCGATGGGGTATTTCACTCCGTTGGAGGGGATAGCCTTTGATTGTGAGTGTCGGTTTGGAGAAGTGGTCTTAAAGGCCGACTTCTATGTGATGAACTTCAAGGAGTTCGATGTGATCCTTGGAGTTGATTGGTTGACAAAGTACCATGGGTTGTTGGATTTTTGGGAGAGAAAAATCATACTCAGGGTACCCGAGGGTGGAGTGATACAGTTAAAGGGATCAAAGGGTATTCCTTGTTCACATTTCTTGGAAAATCCTTCATACCAAGATTGTGGAATGGCGAGTTTGGTGACTTCGGCACCTAAGGGCGATTTTTCTACACCGATGAGAGTAGTGGATGAATTTATGGATGTGTTTCCGGAGGAATTACCGGGATTACCTCCAAGAAGAGAAATTGACTTTGCCATAGAGTTGCATCCGAACGTGAAGCCAATTTCAATTCCTCCGTATCGGATGGCTCCGGCAGAGTTGAAGGAGTTGATGACGCAGCTGGAAGAGTTGCAAGACTTAGGATTCATAAGGCCGAGTGTGTCCCCGTGGGGAGCACCGGTACTATTTGTGAAAAAGAAAGATGGGTCATTGCGGATGTGTATCGACTATCGACAGCTGAATAAGGTTACGGTAAAGAACAAGTATCCTTTGCCAAGAATTAATGATTTGTTTGACCAATTGAGAGGTGCTAGGCATTTCTCTAAGATTGATTTGAGGTCGGGTTATCATCAGCTGAGGATAAAGGATGAGGATATCCAGAAGACGGCGTTTAGAACTCGTTATGGGCATTATGAATTCCTTGTGATGCCGTTTGGGTTGACAAATGCCCCGGCGGTGTTCATGGACCTAATGCAAAGGGTTCTTAGACCGTTTTTGGACAAGTTTGTTGTAGTATTTATCGATGATATATTGATTTATTCTCCTACGGAGGAAGATCATGAGGAACACTTGAGAGTGGTTCTGCAGACGCTAAGGGAGAATCAGTTGTATGCCAAATTGAGCAAATGTGAGTTTTGGGCTACGGAGGTGAAATTCTTAGGCCATGTAATTACTCAAGAGGGTATTGCAGTTGATTACTCCAAAGTTGAGTCAGTTCTGAATTGGGTGAGGCCAAAGAATGTAACAGAAATTCGAAGTTTTCTAGGGTTGGCAGGCTACTATCGAAGGTTCATTCTGGACTTTTCTAGAGTGGCTGCACCCATGACGCAGCTAACCAAGAAAGGTACACCATTTGTGTGGACAAACGAGTGTGAGAAGGCATTCGAAGAGTTGAAGAAGAGGTTGACAACACCTCCAGTGTTAGTAGTGCCGGAGAGAGATGTAGGCTACCAGGTGTATTGCGATGCATCTGGAGTGGGACTGGGATGTGTGCTAATGCAGCGTGGGAGCGTTGTGGAGTACGGCTCTAGACTGTTGAAGACACACGAGAGGAATTATCCAGTTCATGATCTGGAACTTGCAGCAGTTGTGTTTGCTTTGAAACAATGGCGATATTATCTCTACGGAGAACGGTTTGAGGTGTTCTCAGATCACAAAAGCCTCAAGTATCTATTCACCCAGAAGGAATTGAACTTACGGCAAAGAAGGTGGATGGAGTACTTGGAGGACTTTGACTTCAATTTGCAATACCATCCCGGTAAAGCAAATGTAGTGGCGGATGCGTTGAGTCGGAAACTTAGGGTGGCTAATTTGTGCTTACATGAATGCGGGATTGTGGAAACAATCAACCAGTTTGGTTTGGAGTTGAGGGGTGAAGGAGAAAGAGTATTCTTGAGTAGCATGACCTCGAGACCGCAGATGGTCCAGAAGGTTATGGATGCTCAGAATGGTGATTCGACATTTGATGTACTGGATGAGAGTTCCGGATGGGTCCGTGGAAACGATGGAGGAGTGAGATATGTGGGGAGATTGGTAGTTCCCAATGATGAAGAGTTACAACAAGAGATATTGAAGGAGGCACACCATTCAGGGTTTGCCATGCATCCGGGGGGTACAAAAATGTACCAAGACTTGAAACGAAGTTTCTGGTGGAAGGGGATGAAGGCCGATGTGGCTAGGTATGTGGTAAAGTGTCTGACTTGCCAACAGGTGAAGGGTGAACATCAGAAACCAGGGGGGTTGCTCCAACCACTACCGGTAGCGCAATGGAAGTGGGAGAGGATCACTATGGATTTTGTGACGGGACTTCCAATGACTCAGAAAGGATATGACACAGTGTGGGTGATTGTTGATCGATTGACTAAGTCGGCACATTTTCTACCAATGAACAAGACGGATTCGTTGGAATTCTTGAGCAATTACTATGTAAGGGAAATTGTGAAACTGCATGGAGTTCCATTATCTATCGTGTCAGACCGGGATCCACGGTTCACAGGTAGATTTTGGAACAGTTTGCAAGAGGCTTTGGGAACGAAGCTAGATTTTAGTACGGCTTACCATCCTCAGAGTGATGGCCAGAGCGAGAGAACTATACAGATTTTGGAGGATATGGTGTTAAAGGCTGGGGGTCAGGAGTTCGACTCCTACCAGCAACAACCTTCCCAATTGTGTGGTGCCGGGCGGGCCTGTGGGCTGTCATGCTGGACACGTGTGAGAGGGGGATGGGTTGGGGGTAGTGGGCCGCGGCCCTGTGAAACGCCTTGTCCGAAGGTCGGGTTGTCACAACTTTGATGGTCCGAAGTTGCTCAACTCTATCTATGGTGGAGCTTTTAACGGTTTTATCCATTTGTCGTAGAAAGGTGGTTTTTTGGCATCGAAATAATCTAGGAAGCTTATACTCGTAAAATTTGACATACAAGAAAAATAAAAAGTGTACACCGAGCAACTTTGATGGTCCGAATTTGCTCAAGTCTTTCTATGGCGGAGCTTTTAAGGTTTTTTGTCCATTCGGCATAGATATGTGGTGTTTTGGCATCGAAATAATCTACGAAGCTTATACTCGTAAAATTTGACATAGAAGAACAATAAAAAGTGTACACCGAGCAACTTTGATGGTCCGAAGTTGCTCAACTCTCTCTATGGAGGAGCTTTTAACTGTTTTTGTCCATTTTTCATAGAAAGGTGGTGTTTTGGCATCGAAATAATCTTGGAAGCTTTTACTCTTAAAATTTGACATTGAAGAACAATAAAAAGTGTACACCGAGCAACTTTCAATGTCCGAAGTTGCTCAACTCTATCTATGGAGAAGTTTTTAACGGTTTTTGTCCATTTTTCATAGACAGTTGGTGTTTTGGCATCGAAATAATCTAGGAAGCTTATCATAATAAAATTTGACATAGAAGAAACATAAAAAGTGTAGACCGAGCAACATTCATGGTCCGAAGTTGTCAACTCTATCTACGAAGGAGCTTTTAACGGTTTTTGTCCAAATGTCATATAAATGTGGTGTTTTGGCATCGAAGTAATCTAGGAAGCTTATACACGTAAAATTTGACATAGAAGAACAATAAAAAGTATATACCGAGCAACTTTGATGCTCCGAAGTTGCTCAACTCCATCTATGGCGGAGCTTTTAACGGTTTTTGTCCATTTTTCGTAGAAAGGTGGTTTTTTGGCATCGAAATAATCTAGGAAGCTTATACTCGTAAAATTTGACATACAAGAACAATAAAAAGTGTACACCGAGCAACTTTGATGGTCCGAAGTTGCTCAACTCTATCTATGGAGGAGCTTTTAACGGTTTTTGTCCATATGTCATAGAAATTTGGTGTTTTGGCATCGAAATAATCTAGGAAGCTTATACTCGAAAAATTTGACATAGAAAACAATAAAAAGTGTATATCCTGCAACTTTGACGGTTCGAAATTGCTCAACTCTCTCGATGGAATTGTTTTTAATAGTTTTGACGAATTTAGACCGATATTGTTACGAAGCGAATACTAGTAATTTTGAACATAAAGAAACAATAAAAAGTGCATACCGAGCACCTTTCGTGGTTCGAATTGCTCAACTCTCCTTATGGAGGAGCTTTTATTGGCTTTCATTATTTGTCGTAGAAGGTTGGTGTTTTGGTATCGAAATAATCTAGGAAGTTACACTCATAAAATTTGACATAGAAGAATAATAAAATGTGTACACCGAGCAACTTTCATGGTCCGAAGTTGTCAACTCTATCTATGAAGGAGGTTTTAACGGTTTTTGTCCATATGTCATAGAAATGTGGTTTTTTGGCATCGAAGTAATCTAGGAAGCTTATACACGTAAAATTTGACATAGAAGAACAATAAAAAGTGTATACCGAGCAATTTTGATGGTCCGAAGTTGCTCAACTCTATCTATGGTGGAGCTTTTAACGGTTTTTGTCCATTTGGCATAGAAAGTTGGTGTTTCGGCATCGAAATAATCTAGGAAGTTATACTCGTAAAATTTGACATAAAAGAACAATAAAATGTGTACACCGAGCAACTTTGACGGTCCGAAGTTGCTCAACCCTATCTATGGTGGAACTTTTAATGGTTTTTGTCCATTTGTCGTAGAAAGGTGATTTTTTGGCATCGAAATAATCTAGGAAGCATATACTCGTAAAATTTGACATAGAAGAACAATAAAAAGTGTACACCGAGCAACTTTCATGGTCCGAAGTTGTCAACTCTATCTATGAAGGAGCTTTTAATGATTTTTGTCCATATGTCATAGAAATGTGGTGTTTTGGCATCGAAGTAATCTAGGAAGCTTCTATTCGTAAAATTTGACATAGAAGAACAATAAAAAGTGTACACCGAGCAACTTTGATGGTCCGAAGTTGCTCAACTCTATCTATGAAGGAGCTTTTAACGATTTTTGTCCATTTGGCTTAGATATGTGGTGTTTTGGCATCGAAATACTCTACGAAGCTTATACTCGTAAAATTTGACATAGAAGAACAACAAAAAGTGTACACCGAGAAACTTTCATGGTCCGAAGTTGCTCTACTCTATCTATGGAGGAGCTTTTAACGGTTTTTGTCCATTTGTCATAGAAAGGTGGTGTTTTGGCATCGAAGTAATCTAGGAAGCTTATACACATAAAATTTGACATAGAACAACAATAAAAAGTGTATACCGAGCAACTTTGATGGTCCAAAGTTGCTCAACTCTATCTATGGTGGAGCTTTTAACGGTTTTTGTCCAGTTGTCGTAGAAAGGTCGTAAAATTTGACATAGAAGAACAATAAAAAGTGTATATCCTGCAACTTTGACGGTTCGAAATTGCTCAACTCTCTCGATGGAGTTGTTTTTAATAGTTTTGACGAATTTAGACCGATATTGTTCTCTTGACAACAAAACAATTTACGAAGCGAATACTAGTAATTTTGGCCATAAATAAACATTAAAAAGTGCATACCGAGCACCTTTCGTGGTTCGAAATTGCTCAACTCTCCTTATGGTGGAGCTTTTATTGATTTTCATTATTTGTCGTAGAAAGTTAGTGTTTTGGCATCGAAATAATCTAGGAAGTTATACTCGTAAAATTTCACATTGAAGAACAATAAAATGTGTACACAGAGCAACTTTGATGGTCCGAAGTTGCTCAACTCTATCTATGGAGGAGCTTTTAACGGTTTTTGTCCATTTGTCATAGAAAGGTGGTTTTTTGGCATCGAAATAATCTAGGAAGCTTATACTCATAAAATTTGACATACAAGAACAATAAAAAGTGTACACCGAGCAACTTTGATGGTCCGAAGTTCCTCAACTATATCTATGGAGGAGCTTTTAACGGTTTTTGTCCATTTGTCATACAAAGGTGGTGTTTTGGCATCGAAATAATCTAGGAAGCTTATACTCGAAAAATTTGACATAGAAGAACAATAAAAAGTGTATATCCTGCAACTTTGACGGCTCGAAATTGCTCAACTTTCTCGATGGAGTTGTTTTTAATAGTCTTGCCGAATTTAGACCGATTTTGTTCTCTTGACAACAAAACAATTTAAGAAGCGAATACTAGTAATTTTGGCCATAAAGAAACAATAAAAAGTTCACACCGAGCACCTTTCGTGGTTCGAAATTGCTCAACTCTCCTTATGGAGGAGCTTTTATTGGTTTTCATTATTTGTCGTAGAAAGTTAGTGTTTTGGCATCGAAATAATCTAGGAAGTTATAGTCGTAAAATTTGACATAGAAGAACAATAAAAAGTGTGCACCGAGCAACTTTCATGGTCCGAAGTTGTCAACTCTATCTATGATGAAGCTTTTAATGGTTTTTGTTCATATGTCATAGAAATGTGGTGATTTTGCATCGAAGTAATCTAGGAAGCTTATACACGTAAAATTTGACATAGAAGAACAATAAAAAGTGTATACCGAGCAACTTTGATGGTCCGAAGTTGCTCAACTCTATCTATGGTGGAGCTTTTAACGGTTTTTGTCCATTTGTCGTAGAAAGGTGGTTTTGTGGTATCGAAATAATCTAGGAAGCTTATACTCGTAAAATTTGACATACAAGAACAATAAAAAGTGTACACCGAGCAACTTTGATGGTCCGAAGTAGCTCAACTCTATCTATGGAGGAGCTTTTAACTGTTTTTGTCCATTTGTCATACAAAGGTGGAGTTTTGGCATCGAAATAATCTAGGATTATTATGCTCATAAATTTGACATAGAAGAACAATAAAAAGTGTACACCGAGCAACTTTCATGGTCCGAAGTTGTCAACCCTATCTATGGTGAAGCGTTTAGCGGTTTTTGTCCATTTGTCACAGAAAGGTAGTTTTTTGGCATCTAAATAATCTAGGAAGCTTATACTCGTAAAATTTGACATAGAAGAATAATAAAAAGTGTACACCGAGCAACTTTGATGGTCCGAAGTTGATCAACTCTATCTATGAAGGAGCTTTTAATGGTTTTTGTCTATTTGGGATAGATATGTGGTGTTCTGGCATCGAAATAATCTACGAAGCTTATACTCGTAAAATTTGACATAGAAGAACAATAAAAAGTGTACACCGAGCAACTTTCATGGTACGAAGTTGCTCATCTCTATCTATGGAGGAGCTTTTAACGGTTTTTGTCCATTTGTCATAGAAAGGTGGTGTTTTGGCATCGAAGTAATCTAGGAAGCTTATACACGTAAAATTTGACATAGAAGAACAATAAAAAGTGTATACCGAGCAACTTTGATTGTCTAAAGTTGCTCAACTCTATCTATGGTGGAGCTTTTAACGGTTTTTGTCCATTTGTCGTAGAAAGATGGTTTTTTGGTATCGAAATAATCTAGGAAGCTTATACTCGTAAAATTTGACATACAAAAACAATAAAAAGTGTACACCGAGGAACTTTGATGGTCCGAAGTTGGTCAACTCTATCTTTGAAGGAGCTTTTAACGGTTTTTGTCCATTTTGCATAGATATGTGGTGTTTTGGCATCGAAATAATCTACGAAGCTTATACTCGTAAAATTTGACATAGAAGAACAATAAAAAGTGTATACCGAGCAACTTTGATGGTCTAAAGTTGCTCAACTCTATCTATGGTGGAGCTTTTAACGGTTTTTGTCCATTTGCCGTAGAAAGATGGTTTTTTGGTATCGAAATAATCTAGGAAGCTTATACTCGTAAAATTTGACATACAAAAACAATAAAAAGTGTACACCGAGCAACTTTGATGGTCCGAAGTTGCTCAACTCTATCTATGAAGGAGCTTTTAACGGTTTTTGTCCATTTTGCATAGATATGTGGTGTTTTGGCATCGAAATAATCTACGAAGCTTATACTCGTAAAATTTGACATAGAAGAACAATAAAAAGTGTACACCGAGCAACTTTGATGGTCCGAAGTTGCTCAACTCTATCTATGGTGGAGCTTTTAACGGATTTATCCATTTGTCATAGAAAGGTGGTTTTTTGGCATCGAAATAATCTAGGAAGCTTATACTCGTAAAATTTGACATACAAGAAAAATAAAAAGTGTACACCGAGCAACTTTGATGGTCCGAAGTTGGTCAACTCTATCTATGAAGGAGCTTTTAACGGTTTTTGTCCATTTGGCATAGATATGTGGTGTTTTGGCATCGAAATAATCTACGAAGCTTATACTCGTAAAATTTGACATAGAAGAACAATAAAAAGTGTATACCGAGCAACTTTGATGGTCTAAAGTTGCTCAACTCTATCTATGGTGGAGCTTTTTACGGTTTTTGTCCATTTGTCGTAGAAAGATGGTTTTTTGGTATCGAAATAATCTAGGAAGCTTATACTCGTAAAATTTGACATACAAAAACAATAAAAAATGTACACCGAGCAACTTTGATGGTCCGAAGTTGCTCAACTCTATCTATGAAGGAGCTTTCAACGGTTTTTGTCCATTTTGCATAGATATGTGGTGTTTTGGCATCGAAATAATCTACAAAGCTTATACTCGTAAAATTTGACATAGAAGAACAATAAAAAGTGTACACCGAGCAACTTTCATGGTTCGAAGTTGCTCAACTCTATCTATGGTGGAGCTTTTAACGGTTTTTGTCCAGTTGTCGTAGAAAGGTGGATTTTTGGCATCGAAATAATCTAGGAAGCTTATACTCGTAAAATTTGACATACAAGAAAAATAAAAAGTGTACACCGAGCAACTTTGATGGTCCGAAGTTGCTCAACTCTATCTATGGTGGAGCTTTTAACGGTTTTTGTCCATTTGTCGTAGAAAGATGGTTTTTTGGTATCGAAATAATCTAGGAAGCTCATACTCGTAAAATTTGACATACAAAAACAATAAAAAGTGTACACCGAGCAACTTTGATGGTCCGAAGTTGCTCAACTCTATCTATGAAGGAGCTTTTAACGGTTTTTGTCCATTTGTCGTAGAAAGGTGGTGTTTTGGCATCGAAATAATCTACGAAGCTTATACTCGTAAAATTTGACATAGAAGAACAATAAAAAGTGTACACCGAGCAACTTTGATGGTCCGAAGTTGCTCAACTCTATCTATGGTGGTGCTTTTAACGGTTTTATCCATTTGTCGTAGAAAGGTGGTTTTTTGGCATCGAAATAATCTAGGAAGCTTATACTCGTAAAATTTGACATACAAGAAAAATAAAAAGTGTACACCGAGCAACTTTGATGGTCCGAAGTTGCTCAACTCTATCTATGGTGGAGCTTTTAACGGTTTTATCCATTTGTCGTAGAAAGGTGGTTTTTTGGCATCGAAATAATCTAGGAAGCTTATACTCGTAAAATTTGACATAGAAGAACAATAAAAAGTGTACACCGAGCAACTTTGATGGTCCGAAGTTGCTCAACTCTATCTATGAAGGAGCTTTTAACGGGTTTTGTCCATTTTGCATAGATATGTGGTGTTTTGGCATCGAAATAATCTACGAAGCTTATACTCGTAAAATTTGACATAGAAGAACAATAAAAAGTGTGTACCGAGCAACTTTGATGGTCTAAAGTTGCTCAACTCTATCTATGGTGGAGCTTTTAACGGTTTTTGTCCATTTGTCGTAGAAAGATGGTTTTTTGGTATCGAAATAATCTAGGAAGCTTATACTCGTAAAATTTGACATACAAAAACAATAAAAAGTGTACACCGAGCAACTTTGATGGTCCGAAGTTGCTCAACTCTATCTATGAAGGAGCTTTTAACGGTTTTTGTCCATTTTGCATAGATATGTGGTGTTTTGGCATCGAAATAATCTACAAAGCTTATACTCGTAAAATTTGACATAGAAGAACAATAAAAAGTGTACACCGAGCAACTTTGATGGTCCGAAGTTGCTCAACTCTATCTATGGTGGTGCTTTTAACGGTTTTATCCATTTGTCGTAGAAAGGTGGTTTTTTGGCATCGAAATAATCTAGGAAGCTTATACTCGTAAAATTTGACATACAAGAAAAATAAAAAGTGTACACCGAGCAACTTTGATGGTCCGAAGTTGCTCAACTCTATCTATGGTGGAGCTTTTAACGGTTTTATCCATTTGTCGTAGAAAGGTGGTTTTTTGGCATCGAAATAATCTAGGAAGCTTATACTCGTAAAATTTGACATAGAAGAACAATAAAAAGTGTACACCGAGCAACTTTGATTTTCCGAAGTTGCTCAACTCTATCTATGAAGGAGCTTTTAACGGGTTTTGTCCATTTTGCATAGATATGTGGTGTTTTGGCATCGAAATAATCTACGAAGCTTATACTCGTAAAATTTGACATAGAAGAACAATAAAAAGTGTGTACCGAGCAACTTTGATGGTCTAAAGTTGCTCAACTCTATCTATGGTGGAGCTTTTAACGGTTTTTGTCCATTTGTCGTAGAAAGATGGTTTTTTGGTATCGAAATAATCTAGGAAGCTTATACTCGTAAAATTTGACATACAAAAACAATAAAAAGTGTACACCGAGCAACTTTGATGGTCCGAAGTTGCTCAACTCTATCTATGAAGGAGCTTTTAACGCTTTTTGTCCATTTTGCATAGATATGTGGTGTTTTGGCATCGAAATAATCTACAAAGCTTATACTCGTAAAATTTGACATAGAAGAACAATAAAAAGTGTACACCGAGCAACTTTGATGGTCTGAAGTTGCTCAACTCTATCTATGGTGGAGCTTTTAACGGTTTTATCCATTTGTCGTAGAAAGGTGGTTTTTTGGCATCGAAATAATCTAGGAAGCTTATACTCGTAAAATTTGACATACAAGAAAAATAAAAAGTGTACACCGAGCAACTTTGATGGTCCGAAGTTGCTCAACTCCATCTATGGCGGAGCTTTTAACGGTTTTTGTCCAGTTTTCGTAGAAAGGTGGTTTTTTGGCATCAAAATAATCTACGACGCTTATACTCGTAAAATTTGACATACAAGAAAAATAAAAAGTCTACACCGAGCAACTTTGATGGTCCGAAGTTGGTCAACTCTATCTATGAATGAGCTTTTAACGGTTTTTGTCCATTTTGCATAGATATGTGGTGTTTTGGCATCGAAATAATCTACGAAGCTTATACTCGTAAAATTTGACATACAAAAACAATAAAAAGTGTACACCGAGCAACTTTGATGGTCCGAAGTTGCTCAACTCTATCTATGAAGGAGCTTTTAACGGTTTTTGTCCATTTGTCGTAGAAAGGTGGTGTTTTGGCATCGAAATAATCTACGAAGCTTATACTCGTAAAATTTGACATAGAAGAACAATAAAAAGTGTACACCGAGCAACTTTGATGGTCCGAAGTTGCTCAACTCTATCTATGGTGGTGCTTTTAACGGTTTTCTCCATTTGTCGTAGAAAGGTGGTTTTTTGGCATCGAAATAATCTAGGAAGCTTATACTCGTAAAATTTGACATACAAGAAAAATAAAAAGTGTACACCGAGCAACTTTGATGGTCCGAAGTTGCTCAACTCTATCTATGGTGGAGCTTTTAACGGTTTTTGTCCATTTGTCGTAGAAAGATGGTTTTTTGGTATCGAAATAATCTAGGAAGCTTATACTCGTAAAATTTGACATACAAAAACAATAAAAAGTGTACACCGAGCAACATTGATGGTCCGAAGTTGCTCAACTCTATCTATGAAGGAGCTTTTAACGGTTTTTGTCCATTTGTCGTAGAAAGGTGGTGTTTTGGCATCGAAATAATCTACGAAGCTTATACTCGTAAAATTTGACATAGAAGAACAATAAAAAGTGTACACCGAGCAACTTTGATGGTCCGAAGTTGCTCAACTCTATCTATGGTGGTGCTTTTAACGGTTTTATCCATTTGTCGTAGAAAGGTAGTTTTTTGGCATCGAAATAATCTAGGAAGCTTATACTCGTAAAATTTGACATACAAGAAAAATAAAAAGTGTACACCGAGCAACTTTGATGGTCCGAAGTTGCTCAACTCTATCTATGGTGGAGCTTTTAACGGTTTTATCCATTTGTCGTAGAAAGGTGGTTTTTTGGCATCGAAATAATCTAGGAAGCTTATACTCGTAAAATTTGACATAGAAGAACAATAAAAAGTGTACACCGAGCAACTTTGATGGTCCGAAGTTGCTCAACTCTATCTATGAAGGAGCTTTTAACGGGTTTTGTCCATTTTGCATAGATATGTGGTGTTTTGGCATCGAAATAATCTACGAAGCTTATACTCGTAAAATTTGACATAGAAGAACAATAAAAAGTGTGTACCGAGCAACTTTGATGGTCTAAAGTTGCTCAACTCTATCTATGGTGGAGCTTTTAACGGTTTTTGTCCATTTGTCGTAGAAAGATGGTTTTTTGGTATCGAAATAATCTAGGAAGCTTATACTCGTAAAATTTGACATACAAAAACAATAAAAAGTGTACACCGAGCAACTTTGATGGTCCGAAGTTGCTCAACTCTATCTATGAAGGAGCTTTTAACGGTTTTTGTCCATTTTGCATAGATATGTGGTGTTTTGGCATCGAAATAATCTACAAAGCTTATACTCGTAAAATTTGACATACAAGAAAAATAAAAAGTGTACACCGAGCAACTTTGATGGTCCGAAGTTGCTCAACTCCATCTATGGCGGAGCTTTTAACGGTTTTTGTCCAGTTTTCGTAGAAAGGTGGTTTTTTGGCATCAAAATAATCTACGACGCTTATACTCGTAAAATTTGACATACAAGAAAAATAAAAAGTCTACACCGAGCAACTTTGATGGTCCGAAGTTGGTCAACTCTATCTATGAATGAGCTTTTAACAGTTTTTGTACATTTTGCATAGATATGTGGTGTTTTGGCATCGAAATAATCTACGAAGCTTATACTCGTAAAATTTGACATACAAAAACAATAAAAAGTGTACACCGAGCAACTTTGATGGTCCGAAGTTGCTCAACTCTATCTATGAAGGAGCTTTTAACGGTTTTTGTCCATTTGTCGTAGAAAGGTGGTGTTTTGGCATCGAAATAATCTACGAAGCTTATACTCGTAAAATTTGACATAGAAGAACAATAAAAAGTGTACACCGAGCAACTTTGATGGTCCGAAGTTGCTCAACTCTATCTATGGTGGTGCTTTTAACGGTTTTCTCCATTTGTCGTAGAAAGGTGGTTTTTTGGCATCGAAATAATCTAGGAAGCTTATACTCGTAAAATTTGACATACAAGAAAAATAAAAAGTGTACACCGAGCAACTTTGATGGTCCGAAGTTGCTCAACTCTATCTATGGTGGAGCTTTTAACGGTTTTTGTCCATTTGTCGTAGAAAGATGGTTTTTTGGTATCGAAATAATCTAGGAAGCTTATACTCGTAAAATTTGACATACAAAAACAATAAAAAGTGTACACCGAGCAACATTGATGGTCCGAAGTTGCTCAACTCTATATATGAAGGAGCTTTTAACGGTTTTTGTCCATTTGTCGTAGAAAGGTGGTGTTTTGGCATCGAAATAATCTACGAAGCTTATACTCGTAAAATTTGACATAGAAGAACAATAAAAAGTGTACACCGAGCAACTTTGATGGTCCGAAGTTGCTCAACTCTATCTATGGTGGTGCTTTTAACGGTTTTATCCATTTGTCGTAGAAAGGTAGTTTTTTGGCATCGAAATAATCTAGGAAGCTTATACTCGTAAAATTTGACATACAAGAAAAATAAAAAGTGTACACCGAGCAACTTTGATGGTCCGAAGTTGCTCAACTCTATCTATGGTGGAGCTTTTAACGGTTTTATCCATTTGTCGTAGAAAGGTGGTTTTTTGGCATCGAAATAATCTAGGAAGCTTATACTCGTAAAATTTGACATAGAAGAACAATAAAAAGTGTACACCGAGCAACTTTGATGGTCCGAAGTTGCTCAACTCTATCTATGAAGGAGCTTTTAACGGGTTTTGTCCATTTTGCATAGATATGTGGTGTTTTGGCATCGAAATAATCTACGAAGCTTATACTCGTAAAATTTGACATAGAAGAACAATAAAAAGTGTGTACCGAGCAACTTTGATGGTCTAAAGTTGCTCAACTCTATCTATGGTGGAGCTTTTAACGGTTTTTGTCCATTTGTCGTAGAAAGATGGTTTTTTGGTATCGAAATAATCTAGGAAGCTTATACTCGTAAAATTTGACATACAAAAACAATAAAAAGTGTACACCGAGCAACTTTGATGGTCCGAAGTTGCTCAACTCTATCTATGAAGGAGCTTTTAACGGTTTTTGTCCATTTTGCATAGATATGTGGTGTTTTGGCATCGAAATAATCTACAAAGCTTATACTCGTAAAATTTGACATACAAGAAAAATAAAAAGTGTACACCGAGCAACTTTGATGGTCCGAAGTTGCTCAACTCCATCTATGGCGGAGCTTTTAACGGTTTTTGTCCAGTTTTCGTAGAAAGGTGGTTTTTTGGCATCAAAATAATCTACGACGCTTATACTCGTAAAATTTGACATACAAGAAAAATAAAAAGTCTACACCGAGCAACTTTGATGGTCCGAAGTTGGTCAACTCTATCTATGAATGAGCTTTTAACAGTTTTTGTACATTTTGCATAGATATGTGGTGTTTTGGCATCGAAATAATCTACGAAGCTTATACTCGTAAAATTTGACATACAAAAACAATAAAAAGTGTACACCGAGCAACTTTGATGGTCCGAAGTTGCTCAACTCTATCTATGAAGGAGCTTTTAACGGTTTTTGTCCATTTGTCGTAGAAAGGTGGTGTTTTGGCATCGAAATAATCTACGAAGCTTATACTCGTAAAATTTGACATAGAAGAACAATAAAAAGTGTACACCGAGCAACTTTGATGGTCCGAAGTTGCTCAACTCTATCTATGGTGGTGCTTTTAACGGTTTTCTCCATTTGTCGTAGAAAGGTGGTTTTTTGGCATCGAAATAATCTAGGAAGCTTATACTCGTAAAATTTGACATACAAGAAAAATAAAAAGTGTACACCGAGCAACTTTGATGGTCCGAAGTTGCTCAACTCTATCTATGGTGGAGCTTTTAACGGTTTTTGTCCATTTGTCGTAGAAAGATGGTTTTTTGGTATCGAAATAATCTAGGAAGCTTATACTCGTAAAATTTGACATACAAAAACAATAAAAAGTGTACACCGAGCAACTTTGATGGTCCGAAGTTGCTCAACTCTATCTATGAAGGAGCTTTTAACGGTTTTTGTCCATTTGTCGTAGAAAGGTGGTGTTTTGGCATCGAAATAATCTACGAAGCTTATACTCGTAAAATTTGACATAGAAGAACAATAAAAAGTGTACACCGAGCAACTTTGATGGTCCGAAGTTGCTCAACTCTATCTATGGTGGTGCTTTTAACGGTTTTATCCATTTGTCGTAGAAAGGTGGTTTTTTGGCATCGAAATAATCTAGGAAGCTTATACTCGTAAAATTTGACATACAAGAAAAATAAAAAGTGTACACCGAGCAACTTTGATGGTCCGAAGTTGCTCAACTCTATCTATGGTGGAGCTTTTAACGGTTTTATCCATTTGTCGTAGAAAGGTGGTTTTTTGGCATCGAAATAATCTAGGAAGCTTATACTCGTAAAATTTGACATAGAAGAACAATAAAAAGTGTACACCGAGCAACTTTGATTTTCCGAAGTTGCTCAACTCTATCTATGAAGGAGCTTTTAACGGGTTTTGTCCATTTTGCATAGATATGTGGTGTTTTGGCATCGAAATAATCTACGAAGCTTATACTCGTAAAATTTGACATAGAAGAACAATAAAAAGTGTGTACCGAGCAACTTTGATGGTCTAAAGTTGCTCAACTCTATCTATGGTGGAGCTTTTAACGGTTTTTGTCCATTTGTCGTAGAAAGATGGTTTTTTGGTATCGAAATAATCTAGGAAGCTTATACTCGTAAAATTTGACATACAAAAACAATAAAAAGTGTACACCGAGCAACTTTGATGGTCCGAAGTTGCTCAACTCTATCTATGAAGGAGCTTTTAACGCTTTTTGTCCATTTTGCATAGATATGTGGTGTTTTGGCATCGAAATAATCTACAAAGCTTATACTCGTAAAATTTGACATAGAAGAACAATAAAAAGTGTACACCGAGCAACTTTGATGGTCTGAAGTTGCTCAACTCTATCTATGGTGGAGCTTTTAACGGTTTTATCCATTTGTCGTAGAAAGGTGGTTTTTTGGCATCGAAATAATCTAGGAAGCTTATACTCGTAAAATTTGACATACAAGAAAAATAAAAAGTGTACACCGAGCAACTTTGATGGTCCGAAGTTGCTCAACTCCATCTATGGCGGAGCTTTTAACGGTTTTTGTCCAGTTTTCGTAGAAATGTGGTTTTTTGGCATCAAAATAATCTACGACGCTTATACTCGTAAAATTTGACATACAAGAAAAATAAAAAGTCTACACCGAGCAACTTTGATGGTCCGAAGTTGGTCAACTCTATCTATGAATGATCTTTTAACGGTTTTTGTCCATTTTGCATAGATATGTGGTGTTTTGGCATCGAAATAATCTACGAAGCTTATACTCGTAAAATTTGACAGACAAAAACAATAAAAAGTGTACACCGAGCAACTTTGATGGTCCGAAGTTGCTCAACTCTATCTATGAAGGAGCTTTTAACGGTTTTTGTCCATTTGTCGTAGAAAGGTGGTGTTTTGGCATCGAAATAATCTACGAAGCTTATACTCGTAAAATTTGACATAGAAGAACAATACAAAGTGTACACCGAGCAACTTTGATGGTCCGAAGTTGCTCAACTCTATCTATGGTGGTGCTTTTAACGGTTTTCTCCATTTGTCGTAGAAAGGTGGTTTTCTGGCATCGAAATAATCTAGGAAGCTTATACTCGTAAAATTTGACATACAAGAAAAATAAAAAGTGTACACCGAGCAACTTTGATGGTCCGAAGTTGCTCAACTCTATCTATGGTGGAGCTTTTAACGGTTTTATCCATTTGTCGTAGAAAGGTGGTTTTTTGGCATCGAAATAATCTAGGAAGCTTATACTCGTAAAATTTGACATACAAGAAAAATAAAAAGTGTACACCGAGCAACTTTGATGGTCCGAAGTTGCTCAACTCTATCTATGAAGGAGCTTTTAACGGGTTTTGTCCATTTTGCATAGATATGTGGTGTTTTGGCATCGAAATAATCTACGAAGCTTATACTCGTAAAATTTGACATAGAAGAACAATAAAAAGTGTGTACCGAGCAACTTTGATGGTCTAAAGTTGCTCAACTCTATCTATGGTGGAGCTTTTAACGGTTTTTGTCCATTTGTCGTAGAAAGATGGTTTTTTGGTATCGAAATAATCTAGGAAGCTTATACTCGTAAAATTTGACATACAAAAACAATAAAAAGTGTACACCGAGCAACTTTGATGGTCCGAAGTTGCTCAACTCTATCTATGAAGGAGCTTTTAACGGTTTTTGTCCATTTTGCATAGATATGTGGTGTTTTGGCATCGAAATAATCTACAAAGCTTATACTCGTAAAATTTGACATAGAAGAACAATAAAAAGTGTACACCGAGCAACTTTGATGGTCTGAAGTTGCTCAACTCTATCTATGGTGGAGCTTTTAACGGTTTTATCCATTTGTCGTAGAAAGGTGGTTTTTTGGCATCGAAATAATCTAGGAAGCTTATACTCGTAAAATTTGACATACAAGAAAAATAAAAAGTGTACACCGAGCAACTTTGATGGTCCGAAGTTGCTCAACTCCATCTATGGCGGAGCTTTTAACGGTTTTTGTCCATTTTTCGTAGAAAGGTGGTTTTTTGGCATCAAAATAATCTACGACGCTTATACTCGTAAAATTTGACATAAAAGAAAAATAAAAAGTCTACACCGAGCAACTTTGATGGTCCGAAGTTGGTCAACTCTATCTATGAATGAGCTTTTAACGGTTTTTGTCCATTTTGCATAGATATGTGGTGTTTTGGCATCGAAATAATCTACGAAGCTTATACTCGTAAAATTTGACATAGAGGAACAATAAAAAGTGTACACTGAGCAACTTTGATGGTCCGAAGTTGCTCAACTCTATATATGGTGGAGCTTTTAACGGTTTTATCCATTTGTCGTAGAAAGGTGGTTTTTTGGCATCGAAATAATCTAGGAATCTTATACTCGTAAAATTTGACATACAAGAAAAATAAAAAGTGTACACCGAGCAACTTTGATGGTCCGAAGTTGGTCAACTCTATCTATGAAGGAGCTTTTAACGGTTTTTGTCCATTTGGCATAGATATGTGGTGTTTTGGCATCGAAATAATCTACAAAGCTTATACTCGTAAAATTTGACATAGAAGAACAATAAAAAGTGTATACCGAGCAACATTGATGGTCTAAAGTTGCTCAACTCTATCTATGGTGGAGCTTTTAACGGTTTTTGTCCATTTGTCATAGAAAGATGGTTTTTTGGTATCGAAATAATCTAGGAAGCTTATACTCGTAAAATTTGACATACAAAAACAATAAAAAATGTACACCGAGCAACTTTGATGGTCCGAAGTTGCTCAACTCTATCTATGGCGGAGCTTTTAACGGTTTTATCCATTTGTCGTAGAAAGGTGGTTTTTTGGCATCGAAATAATCTAGGAAGCTTATACTCGTAAAATTTGACATACAAGAAAAATAAAAAGTGTACACCGAGCAACTTTGATGGTCCGAAGTTGGTCAACTCTATCTATGAAGGAGCTTTTAACGGTTTTTGTCCATTTGGCATAGATATGTGGTGTTTTGGCATCGAAATAATCTACGAAGCTTATACTCGTAAAATTTGACATAGAAGAACAATAAAAAGTGTATACCGAGCAACTTTGATGGTCTAAAGTTGCTCAACTCTATCTATGGTGGAGCTTTTAACGGTTTTTGTCCATTTGTCGTAGAAAGATGGTTTTTGGGTATCGAAATAATCTAGGAAGCTTATACTCGTAAAATTTGACATACAAAAACAATAAAAAGTGTACACCGAGCAACTTTGATGGTCCGAAGTTGGTCAACTCTATCTATGAATGAGCTTTTAACGGTTTTTGTCCATTTTGCATAGATATGTGGTGTTTTGGCATCGAAATAATCTACGAAGCTTATACTCGTAAAATTTGACATACAAAAACAATAAAAAGTGTACACCGAGCAACTTTGATGGTCCGAAGTTGCTCAACTCTATCTATGAAGGAGCTTTTAACGGTTTTTGTCCATTTGTCGTAGAAAGGTGGTGTTTTGGCATCGAAATAATCTACGAAGCTTATACTCGTAAAATTTGACATAGAAGAACAACAAAAAGTGTATACCGAGCAACTTTGATGGTCTAAAGTTGCTCAACTCTATCTATGGTGGAGCTTTTAACGGTTTTTGTCCATTTGTCGTAGAAAGATGGTTTTTTGGTATCGAAATAATCTTGGAAGCTTATACTCGTAAAATTTGACATACAAAAACAATAAAAAGTGTACACCGAGCAACTTTGATGGTCCGAAGTTGCTCAACTCTATCTATGGTGGTGCTTTTAACGGTTTTTGTCCCTTTGTCGTAGAAAGGTGGTTTTTTGGCATCGAAATAATCTAGGAAGCTTATACTCGTAAAATTTGACATACAAAAACAATAAAAAGTGTACACCGAGCAACTTTGAAGGTCCGAAGTTGGTCAATTCTATCTATGAAGGAGCTTTTAACGGTTTTTGTCCATTTTGCATAGATATGTGGTGTTTTGGCATCAAAATAATCTACGAAGCTTATACTCGTAAAATTTGACATAGAAGAACAATAAAAAGTGTATACCGAGCAACTTTGATGGTCTAAAGTTGCTCAACTCTATCTATGGTGGAGCTTTTAACGGTTTTTGTCCATTTGTCGTAGAAAGATGGTTTTTTGGTATCGAAATAATCTAGGAAGCTTATACTCGTAAAATTTGACATACAAGAAAAATAAAAAGTGTACACCCAGCAACTTTGATGGTCCGAAGTTGCTCAACTCCATCTATGGCGGAGCTTTTAACGGTTTTTGTCCATTTTTCGTAGAAAGGTGGTTTTTTGGCATCAAAATAATCTACGACGCTTATACTCGTAAAATTTGACATACAAGAAAAATAAAAATTCTACACCGAGCAACTTTGATGGTCCGAAGTTGGTCAACTCTATCTATGAATGAGCTTTTAACGGTTTTTGTCCATTTTGCATAGATATGTGGTGTTTTGGCATCGAAATAATCTACGAAGCTTATACTCGTAAAATTTGACATAGAAGAACAATAAAAAGTGTACACTGAGCAACTTTGATGGTCCGAAGTTGCTCAACTCTATCTATGGTGGAGCTTTTAACGGTTTTATCCATTTGTCGTAGAAAGGTGGTTTTTTGGCATCGAAATAATCTAGGAAGCTTATACTCGTAAAATTTGACATACAAGAAAAATAAAAAGTGTACACCGAGCAACTTTGATGGTCCGAAGTTGGTCAACTCTATCTATGAAGGAGCTTTTAACGGTTTTTGTCCATTTGGCATAGATATGTGGTGTTTTGGCATCGAAATAATCTACAAAGCTTATACTCGTAAAATTTGACATAGAAGAACAATAAAAAGTGTATACCGAGCAACTTTGATGGTCTAAAGTTGCTCAACTCTATCTATGGTGGAGCTTTTAACGGTTTTTGTCCATTTGTCGTAGAAAGATGGTTTTTTGGTATCGAAATAATCTAGGAAGCTTATACTCGTAAAATTTGACATACAAAAACAATAAAAAATGTACACCGAGCAACTTTGATGGTCCGAAGTTGGTCAATTCTATCTATGAAGGAGCTTTTAACGGTTTTTGTCCATTTTGCATAGATATGTGGTGTTTTGGCATCAAAATAATCTACGAAGCTTATACTCGTAAAATTTGACATAGAAGAACAATAAAAAGTGTATACCGAGCAACTTTGATGGTCTAAAGTTGCTCAACTCTATCTATGGTGGAGCTTTTAACGGTTTTTGTCCATTTGTCGTAGAAAGATGGTTTTTTGGTATCGAAATAATCTAGGAAGCTTATACTCGTAAAATTTGACATACAAGAAAAATAAAAAGTGTACACCCAGCAACTTTGATGGTCCGAAGTTGCTCAACTCCATCTATGGCGGAGCTTTTAACGGTTTTTGTCCATTTTTCGTAGAAAGGTGGTTTTTTGGCATCAAAATAATCTACGACGCTTATACTCGTAAAATTTGACATACAAGAAAAATAAAAATTCTACACCGAGCAACTTTGATGGTCCGAAGTTGGTCAACTCTATCTATGAATGAGCTTTTAACGGTTTTTGTCCATTTTGCATAGATATGTGGTGTTTTGGCATCAAAATAATCTACGAAGCTTATACTCGTAAAATTTGACATAGAAGAACAATAAAAAGTGTATACCGAGCAACTTTGATGGTCTAAAGTTGCTCAACTCTATCTATGGTGGAGCTTTTAACGGTTTTTGTCCATTTGTCGTAGAAAGATGGTTTTTTGGTATCGAAATAATCTAGGAAGCTTATACTCGTAAAATTTGACATACAAGAAAAATAAAAAGTGTACACCCAGCAACTTTGATGGTCCGAAGTTGCTCAACTCCATCTATGGCGGAGCTTTTAACGGTTTTTGTCCATTTTTCGTAGAAAGGTGGTTTTTTGGCATCAAAATAATCTACGACGCTTATACTCGTAAAATTTGACATACAAGAAAAATAAAAATTCTACACCGAGCAACTTTGATGGTCCGAAGTTGGTCAACTCTATCTATGAATGAGCTTTTAACGGTTTTTGTCCATTTTGCATAGATATGTGGTGTTTTGGCATCGAAATAATCTACGAAGCTTATACTCGTAAAATTTGACATACAAAAACAATAAAAAGTGTACACCGAGCAACTTTGATGGTCCGAAGTTGCTCAACTCTATCTATGAAGGAGCTTTTAACGGTTTTTGTCCATTTGTCGTAGAAAGGTGGTGTTTTGGCATCGAAATAATCTACGAAGCTTATACTCGTAAAATTTGACATAGAAGAACAACAAAAAGTGTATACCGAGCAACTTTGATG
Organism: Euonymus europaeus; assembly: GCA_963580455.1. Taxonomy (NCBI): domain Eukaryota; kingdom Viridiplantae; phylum Streptophyta; class Magnoliopsida; order Celastrales; family Celastraceae; genus Euonymus; species Euonymus europaeus. Next base: position 10,784,189 of record OY756960.1, on the reverse strand, counting down.
GTCTAAAGTTGCTCAACTCTATCTATGGTGGAGCTTTTAACGGTTTTTGTCCATTTGTCGTAGAAAGATGGTTTTTTGGTATCGAAATAATCTTGGAAGCTTATACTCGTAAAATTTGACATACAAAAACAATAAAAAGTGTACACCGAGCAACTTTGATGGTCCGAAGTTGCTCAACTCTATCTATGGTGGTGCTTTTAACGGTTTTTGTCCCTTTGTCGTAGAAAGGTGGTTTTTTGGCATCGAAATAATCTAGGAAGCTTATACTCGTAAAATTTGACATACAAAAACAATAAAAAGTGTACACCGAGCAACTTTGAAGGTCCGAAGTTGGTCAATTCTATCTATGAAGGAGCTTTTAACGGTTTTTGTCCATTTTGCATAGATATGTGGTGTTTTGGCATCAAAATAATCTACGAAGCTTATACTCGTAAAATTTGACATAGAAGAACAATAAAAAGTGTATACCGAGCAACTTTGATGGTCTAAAGTTGCTCAACTCTATCTATGGTGGAGCTTTTAACGGTTTTTGTCCATTTGTCGTAGAAAGATGGTTTTTTGGTATCGAAATAATCTAGGAAGCTTATACTCGTAAAATTTGACATACAAGAAAAATAAAAAGTGTACACCCAGCAACTTTGATGGTCCGAAGTTGCTCAACTCCATCTATGGCGGAGCTTTTAACGGTTTTTGTCCATTTTTCGTAGAAAGGTGGTTTTTTGGCATCAAAATAATCTACGACGCTTATACTCGTAAAATTTGACATACAAGAAAAATAAAAATTCTACACCGAGCAACTTTGATGGTCCGAAGTTGGTCAACTCTATCTATGAATGAGCTTTTAACGGTTTTTGTCCATTTTGCATAGATATGTGGTGTTTTGGCATCGAAATAATCTACGAAGCTTATACTCGTAAAATTTGATATAGAAGAACAATAAAAAGTGTACACTGAGCAACTTTGATGGTCCGAAGTTGCTCAACTCTATCTATGGTGGAGCTTTTAACGGTTTTATCCATTTGTCGTAGAAAGGTGGTTTTTTGGCATCGAAATAATCTAGGAAGCTTATACTCGTAAAATTTGACATACAAGAAAAATAAAAAGTGTACACCGAGCAACTTTGATGGTCCGAAGTTGGTCAACTCTATCTATGAAGGAGCTTTTAACGGTTTTTGTCCATTTGGCATAGATATGTGGTGTTTTGGCATCGAAATAATCTACAAAGCTTATACTCGTAAAATTTGACATAGAAGAACAATAAAAAGTGTATACCGAGCAACTTTGATGGTCTAAAGTTGCTCAACTCTATCTATGGTGGAGCTTTTAACGGTTTTTGTCCATTTGTCGTAGAAAGATGGTTTTTTGGTATCGAAATAATCTAGGAAGCTTATACTCGTAAAATTTGACATACAAAAACAATAAAAAATGTACACCGAGCAACTTTGATGGTCCGAAGTTGCTCAACTCTATCTATGGCGGAGCTTTTAACGGTTTTATCCATTTGTCGTAGAAAGGTGGTTTTTTGGCATCGAAATAATCTAGGAAGCTTATACTCGTAAAATTTGACATACAAGAAAAATAAAAAGTGTACACCGAGCAACTTTGATGGTCCGAAGTTGGTCAACTCTATCTATGAAGGAGCTTTTAACGGTTTTTGTCCATTTGGCATAGATATGTGGTGTTTTGGCATCGAAATAATCTACAAAGCTTATACTCGTAAAATTTGACATAGAAGAACAATAAAAAGTGTATACCGAGCAACATTGATGGTCTAAAGTTGCTCAACTCTATCTATGGTGGAGCTTTTAACGGTTTTTGTCCATTTGTCATAGAAAGATGGTTTTTTGGTATCGAAATAATCTAGGAAGCTTATACTCGTAAAATTTGACATACAAAAACAATAAAAAATGTACACCGAGCAACTTTGATGGTCCGAAGTTGCTCAACTCTATCTATGGCGGAGCTTTTAACGGTTTTATCCATTTGTCGTAGAAAGGTGGTTTTTTGGCATCGAAATAATCTAGGAAGCTTATACTCGTAAAATTTGACATACAAGAAAAATAAAAAGTGTACACCGAGCAACTTTGATGGTCCGAAGTTGGTCAACTCTATCTATGAAGGAGCTTTTAACGGTTTTTGTCCATTTGGCATAGATATGTGGTGTTTTGGCATCGAAATAATCTACGAAGCTTATACTCGTAAAATTTGACATAGAAGAACAATAAAAAGTGTATACCGAGCAACTTTGATGGTCTAAAGTTGCTCAACTCTATCTATGGTGGAGCTTTTAACGGTTTTTGTCCATTTGTCGTAGAAAGATGGTTTTTGGGTATCGAAATAATCTAGGAAGCTTATACTCGTAAAATTTGACATACAAAAACAATAAAAAGTGTACACCGAGCAACTTTGATGGTCCGAAGTTGGTCAACTCTATCTATGAATGAGCTTTTAACGGTTTTTGTCCATTTTGCATAGATATGTGGTGTTTTGGCATCGAAATAATCTACGAAGCTTATACTCGTAAAATTTGACATACAAAAACAATAAAAAGTGTACACCGAGCAACTTTGATGGTCCGAAGTTGCTCAACTCTATCTATGAAGGAGCTTTTAACGGTTTTTGTCCATTTGTCGTAGAAAGGTGGTGTTTTGGCATCGAAATAATCTACGAAGCTTATACTCGTAAAATTTGACATAGAAGAACAACAAAAAGTGTATACCGAGCAACTTTGATGGTCTAAAGTTGCTCAACTCTATCTATGGTGGAGCTTTTAACGGTTTTTGTCCATTTGTCGTAGAAAGATGGTTTTTTGGTATCGAAATAATCTTGGAAGCTTATACTAGTAAAATTTGACATACAAAAACAATAAAAAGTGTACACCGAGCAACTTTGATGGTCCGAAGTTGCTCAACTCTATCTATGGTGGTGCTTTTAACGGTTTTTGTCCCTTTGTCGTAGAAAGGTGGTTTTTTGGCATCGAAATAATCTAGGAAGCTTATACTCGTAAAATTTGACATACAAAAACAATAAAAAGTGTACACCGAGCAACTTTGAAGGTCCGAAGTTGGTCAATTCTATCTATGAAGGAGCTTTTAACGGTTTTTGTCCATTTTGCATAGATATGTGGTGTTTTGGCATCAAAATAATCTACGAAGCTTATACTCGTAAAATTTGACATAGAAGAACAATAAAAAGTGTATACCGAGCAACTTTGATGGTCTAAAGTTGCTCAACTCTATCTATGGTGGAGCTTTTAACGGTTTTTGTCCATTTGTCGTAGAAAGATGGTTTTTTGGTATCGAAATAATCTAGGAAGCTTATACTCGTAAAATTTGACATACAAGAAAAATAAAAAGTGTACACCCAGCAACTTTGATGGTCCGAAGTTGCTCAACTCCATCTATGGCGGAGCTTTTAACAGTTTTTGTCCATTTTTCGTAGAAAGGTGGTTTTTTGGCATCAAAATAATCTACGACGCTTATACTCGTAAAATTTGACATACAAGAAAAATAAAAATTCTACACCGAGCAACTTTGATGGTCCGAAGTTGGTCAACTCTATCTATGAATGAGCTTTTAACGGTTTTTGTCCATTTTGCATAGATATGTGGTGTTTTGGCATCGAAATAATCTACGAAGCTTATACTCGTAAAATTTGACATAGAAGAACAATAAAAAGTGTACACTGAGCAACTTTGATGGTCCGAAGTTGCTCAACTCTATCTATGGTGGAGCTTTTAACGGTTTTATCCATTTGTCGTAGAAAGGTGGTTTTTTGGCATCGAAATAATCTAGGAAGCTTATACTCGTAAAATTTGACATACAAGAAAAATAAAAAGTGTACACCGAGCAACTTTGATGGTCCGAAGTTGGTCAACTCTATCTATGAAGGAGCTTTTAACGGTTTTTGTCCATTTGGCATAGATATGTGGTGTTTTGGCATCGAAATAATCTACAAAGCTTATACTCGTAAAATTTGACATAGAAGAACAATAAAAAGTGTATACCGAGCAACTTTGATGGTCTAAAGTTGCTCAACTCTATCTATGGTGGAGCTTTTAACGGTTTTTGTCCATTTGTCGTAGAAAGATGGTTTTTTGGTATCGAAATAATCTAGGAAGCTTATACTCGTAAAATTTGACATACAAAAACAATAAAAAATGTACACCGAGCAACTTTGATGGTCCGAAGTTGCTCAACTCTATCTATGGCGGAGCTTTTAACGGTTTTATCCATTTGTCGTAGAAAGGTGGTTTTTTGGCATCGAAATAATCTAGGAAGCTTATACTCGTAAAATTTGACATACAAGAAAAATAAAAAGTGTACACCGAGCAACTTTGATGGTCCGAAGTTGGTCAACTCTATCTATGAAGGAGCTTTTAACGGTTTTTGTCCATTTGGCATAGATATGTGGTGTTTTGGCATCGAAATAATCTACGAAGCTTATACTCGTAAAATTTGACATAGAAGAACAATAAAAAGTGTATACCGAGCAACTTTGATGGTCTAAAGTTGCTCAACTCTATCTATGGTGGAGCTTTTAACGGTTTTTGTCCATTTGTCGTAGAAAGATGGTTTTTGGGTATCGAAATAATCTAGGAAGCTTATACTCGTAAAATTTGACATACAAAAACAATAAAAAGTGTACACCGAGCAACTTTGATGGTCCGAAGTTGCTCAACTCTATCTATGGTGGAGCTTTTAACGGTTTTATCCATTTGTCGTAGAAAGGTGGTTTTTTGGCATCGAAATAATCTAGGAAGCTTATACTCGTAAAATTTGACATACAAGAAAAATAAAAAGTGTACACCGAGCAACTTTGATGGTCCGAAGTTGGTCAACTCTATCTATGAAGGAGCTTTTAACGGTTTTTGTCCATTTGGCATAGATATGTGGTGTTTTGGCATCGAAATAATCTACGAAGCTTATACTCGTAAAATTTGACATAGAAGAACAACAAAAAGTGTATACCGAGCAACTTTGATTGTCTAAAGTTGCTCAACTCTATCTATGGTGGAGCTTTTAACGGTTTTTGTCCATTTGTCGTAGAAAGATGGTTTTTTGGTATCGAAATAATCTTGGAAGCTTATACTCGTAAAATTTGACATACAAAAACAATAAAAAGTCTACACCGAGCAACTTTGATGGTCCGAAGTTGCTCAACTCTATCTATGGTGGTGCTTTTAACGGTTTTTGTCCCTTTGTCGTAGAAAGGTGGTTTTTTGGCATCGAAATAATCTAGGAAGCTTATACTCGTAAAATTTGACATACAAGAACAATAAAAAGTCTACACCGAGCAACTTTGATGGTCCGAAGTTGCTCAACTCTATCTATGGTGGTGCTTTTAACGGTTTTTGTCCCTTTGTCGTAGAAAGGTGGTTTTTTGGCATCGAAATAATCTAGGAAGCTTATACTCGTAAAATTTGACATACAAGAAAAATAAAAAGTGTACACCGAGCAACTTTGATGGTCCGAAGTTGGTCAACTCTATCTATGAAGGAGCTTTTAACGGTTTTTGTCCATTTGGCATAGATATGTGGTGTTTTGGCATCGAAATAATCTACAAAGCTTATACTCGTAAAATTTGACATAGAAGAACAATAAAAAGTGTATACCGAGCAACTTTGATGGTCCGAAGTTGCTCAACTCTATCTATGGTGGAGCTTTTAACGGTTTTATCCATTTGTCGTAGAAAGGTGGTTTTTTGGCATCGAAATAATCTAGGAAGCTTATACTCGTAAAATTTGACATACAAGAAAAATAAAAAGTGTACACCGAGCAACTTTGATGGTCCGAAGTTGGTCAACTCTATCTATGAAGGAGCTTTTAACGGTTTTTGTCCATTTGGCATAGATATGTGGTGTTTTGGCATCGAAATAATCTACGAAGCTTATACTCGTAAAATTTGACATAGAAGAACAACAAAAAGTGTATACCGAGCAACTTTGATTGTCTAAAGTTGCTCAACTCTATCTATGGTGGAGCTTTTAACGGTTTTTGTCCATTTGTCGTAGAAAGATGGTTTTTTGGTATCGAAATAATCTTGGAAGCTTATACTCGTAAAATTTGACATACAAAAACAATAAAAAGTCTACACCGAGCAACTTTGATGGTCCGAAGTTGCTCAACTCTATCTATGGTGGTGCTTTTAACGGTTTTTGTCCCTTTGTCGTAGAAAGGTGGTTTTTTGGCATCGAAATAATCTAGGAAGCTTATACTCGTAAAATTTGACATACAAGAACAATAAAAAGTCTACACCGAGCAACTTTGATGGTCCGAAGTTGCTCAACTCTATCTATGGTGGTGCTTTTAACGGTTTTTGTCCCTTTGTCGTAGAAAGGTGGTTTTTTGGCATCGAAATAATCTAGGAAGCTTATACTCGTAAAATTTGACATACAAGAAAAATAAAAAGTGTACACCGAGCAACTTTGATGGTCCGAAGTTGGTCAACTCTATCTATGAAGGAGCTTTTAACGGTTTTTGTCCATTTGGCATAGATATGTGGTGTTTTGGCATCGAAATAATCTACAAAGCTTATACTCGTAAAATTTGACATAGAAGAACAATAAAAAGTGTATACCGAGCAACTTTGATGGTCTAAAGTTGCTCAACTCTATCTATGGTGGAGCTTTTAACGGTTTTTGTCCATTTGTCGTAGAAAGATGGTTTTTTGGTATCGAAATAATCTAGGAAGCTTATACTCGTAAAATTTGACATACAAAAACAATAAAAAATGTACACCGAGCAACTTTGATGGTCCGAAGTTGCTCAACTCTATCTATGGCGGAGCTTTTAACGGTTTTATCCATTTGTCGTAGAAAGGTGGTTTTTTGGCATCGAAATAATCTAGGAAGCTTATACTCGTAAAATTTGACATACAAGAAAAATAAAAAGTGTACACCGAGCAACTTTGATGGTCCGAAGTTGGTCAACTCTATCTATGAAGGAGCTTTTAACGGTTTTTGTCCATTTGGCATAGATATGTGGTGTTTTGGCATCGAAATAATCTACGAAGCTTATACTCGTAAAATTTGACATAGAAGAACAATAAAAAGTGTATACCGAGCAACTTTGATGGTCTAAAGTTGCTCAACTCTATCTATGGTGGAGCTTTTAACGGTTTTTGTCCATTTGTCGTAGAAAGATGGTTTTTGGGTATCGAAATAATCTAGGAAGCTTATACTCGTAAAATTTGACATACAAAAACAATAAAAAGTGTACACCGAGCAACTTTGATGGTCCGAAGTTGCTCAACTCTATCTATGGTGGAGCTTTTAACGGTTTTATCCATTTGTCGTAGAAAGGTGGTTTTTTGGCATCGAAATAATCTAGGAAGCTTATACTCGTAAAATTTGACATACAAGAAAAATAAAAAGTGTACACCGAGCAACTTTGATGGTCCGAAGTTGGTCAACTCTATCTATGAAGGAGCTTTTAACGGTTTTTGTCCATTTGGCATAGATATGTGGTGTTTTGGCATCGAAATAATCTACGAAGCTTATACTCGTAAAATTTGACATAGAAGAACAACAAAAAGTGTATACCGAGCAACTTTGATTGTCTAAAGTTGCTCAACTCTATCTATGGTGGAGCTTTTAACGGTTTTTGTCCATTTGTCGTAGAAAGATGGTTTTTTGGTATCGAAATAATCTTGGAAGCTTATACTCGTAAAATTTGACATACAAAAACAATAAAAAGTCTACACCGAGCAACTTTGATGGTCCGAAGTTGCTCAACTCTATCTATGGTGGTGCTTTTAACGGTTTTTGTCCCTTTGTCGTAGAAAGGTGGTTTTTTGGCATCGAAATAATCTAGGAAGCTTATACTCGTAAAATTTGACTTACAAAAACAATAAAAAGTGTACACCGAGCAACTTTGAAGGTCCGAAGTTGGTCAATTCTATCTATGAAGGAGCTTTTAACGGTTTTTGTCCATTTTGCATAGATATGTGGTGTTTTGGCATCAAAATAATCTACGAAGCTTATACTCGTAAAATTTGACATAGAAGAACAATAAAAAGTGTATACCGAGCAACTTTGATGGTCTAAAGTTGCTCAACTCTATCTATGGTGGAGCTTTTAACGGTTTTTGTCCATTTGTCGAAGAAAGATGGTTTTTTGGTATCGAAATAATCTAGGAAGCTTATACTCGTAAAATTTGACATACAAAAACAATAAAAAGTGTACACCGAGCAACTTTGATGGTCCGAAGTTGCTCAACTCTATCTATGAAGGAGCTTTTAATGGTTTTTGTCCATTTTGCATAGATATGTGGTGTTTTGGCATCGAAATAATCTACGAAGCTTATACTCGTAAAATTTGACATAGAAGAACAATAAAAAGTGTACACCGAGCAACTTTGATGGTTCGAAGTTGCTCAACTCTATCTATGGTGGTGATTTTAACGGTTTTTGTCCATTTGTCATAGAAAGGTGGTGTTTTGGCATCGAAGTAATCTAGGAAGCTTATACACGTAAAATTTGACATAGAAGAACAATAAAAAATGTATACCGAGCAACTTTGATGGTCTAAAGTTGCTCAACTCTATCTATGGTGGAGCTTTTAACGGTTTTTGTCCATTTGTCGTAGAAAGATGGTTTTTTGGTATCGAAATAATCTAGGAAGCTTATACTCGTAAAATTTGACATACAAAAACAATAAAAAGTGTACACCGAGGAACTTTGATGGTCCGAAGTTGGTCAACTCTATCTTTGAAGGAGCTTTTAACGGTTTTTGTCCATTTTGCATAGATATGTGGTGTTTTGGCATCGAAATAATCTACGAAGCTTAAACTCGTAAAATTTGACATAGAAGAACAATAAAAAGTGTATACCGAGCAACTTTGATGGTCTAAAGTTGCTCAACTCTATCTATGGTGGAGCTTTTAACGGTTTTTGTCCATTTGTCGTAGAAAGATGGTTTTTTGGTATCGAAATAATCTAGGAAGCTTATACTCGTAAAATTTGACATACAAAAACAATAAAAAGTGTACACCGAGCAACTTTGATGGTCCGAAGTTGCTCAACTCTATCTATGAAGGAGCTTTTAACGGTTTTTGTCCATTTTGCATAGATATGTGTTGTTTTGGCATCGAAATAATCTACGAAGCTTATACTCGTAAAATTAGACATAGAAGAACAATAAAAAGTGTACACCGAGCAACTTTGATGGTCCGCAGTTGCTCAACTCTATCTATGGTGGAGCTTTTAACGGTTTTATCCATTTGTCGTAGAAAGGCGGTTTTTTGGCATCGAAATAATCTAGGAAGCTTATACTCGTAAAATTTGACATACAAGAAAAATAAAAAGTCTACACCGAGCAACTTTGATGGTCCGAAGTTGGTCAACTCTATCTATGAATGAGCTTTTAACGGTTTTTGTCCATTTTGCATAGATATGTGGTGTTTTGGCATCGAAATAGTCTACGAAGCTTATACTCGTAAAATTTGACATAGAAGAACAATAAAAAGTGTATACCGAGCAACTTTGATGGTCTAAAGTTGCTCAACTCTATCTATGGTGGAGCTTTTAACGGTTTTTGTCCATTTGTCGTAGAAAGATGGTTTTTTGGTATCGAAATAATCTAGGAAGCTTATACTCGTAAAATTTGACATACAAAAACAATAAAAAGTGTACACCGAGCAACTTTGATGGTCCGAAGTTGCTCAACTCTATCTATGAAGGAGCTTTTAACAGTTTTTGTCCATTTTGCATAGATATGTGGTGTTTTGGCATCGAAATAATCTACGAAGCTTATACTCGTAAAATTTGACATAGAAGAACAATAAAAAGTGTACACTGAGCAACTTTGATGGTCCGAAGTTGCTCAACTCTATCTATGGTGGAGCTTTTAACGGTTTTATCCATTTCTCGTAGAAAGGTATTTTTTTTGGCATCGAAATAATCTAGGAAGCTTATACTCGTAAAATTTGACATACAAGAAAAATAAAAAGTGTACACCGAGCAACTTTGATGGTCCAAATTTGCTCAACTCTTTCTATGGAGGAGCTTTTAACGGTTTTTGTCCATTTGACATAGATATGTGGTGTTTTGGCATCGAAATAATCTTCGAATGTTATACTCGTAAAATTTGACATAGAAGAACAATAAAAAGTGTACACCGAGCAACTTTGATGGTCCGAAGTTGCTCAACTCTCTCTATGGAGGAGCTTTTAACGGTTTTTGTCCATTTTTCATAGAAAGGTGGTGTTTTGGCATCGAAATAATCTAGGAAGCTTATGCTCGTAAAATTTGACATTGAAGAACAATAAAAAGTGTACACCGAGCAACTTTCAATGTCCAAATTTGCTCAACTCTATCTATGGAGAAGTTTTTAACGGTTTTTGTCCATTTTTCATAGACAGTTGGTGTTTTGGCATCGAAATAATCTAGGAAGCTTATCATAGTAAAATTTGACATAGAAGAAACATAAAAAGTGTAGACCGAGCAACATTCATGGTCCGAAGTTGTCAACTGTATCTAAAAAGGAGCTTTTAACGGTTTTTGTCCATATGTCATAGAAATTTGGTGTTTTGGCATCGAAGTAATCTAGGAAGCTTATACACGTAAAATTTGACATAGAAGAACAATAAAAATTGTATACCGAGCAACTTTGATGCTCCGAAGTTGCTCAACTCCATCTATGGCGGAGCTTTTAACGGGTTTTGTCCATTTGTCGTAGAAAGGTGGTTTTGGCATCGAAATAATCTAGGAAGCTTATACTCGTAAAATTTGACATACAAGAACAATAAAAAGTGTACACCGAGCAACTTTGATGGTCCGAAGTTGCTCAACTCTATCTATGGTGGAGCTTTTAACGGTTTTATCCATTTGTCGTAGAAAGGTGGTTTTTTGGCATCGAAATAATCTAGGAAGCTTATACTCGTAAAATTTGACATACAAGAAAAATAAAAAGTGTACACCGAGCAACTTTGATGGTCCGAAGTTGCTCAACTCTATCTATGGTGGTGCTTTTAACGGTTTTTGTCCCTTTGTCGTAGAAAAGTGGTTTTTTGGCATCGAAATAATCTAGGAAGCTTATACTCGTAAAATTTGACATACAAAAACAATAAAAAGTGTACACCGAGCAACTTTGAAGGTCCGAAGTTGGTCAACTCTATCTATGAAGGAGCTTTTAACGGTTTTTGTCCATTTTGCATAGATATGTGGTGTTTTGGCATCAAAATAATCTACGAAGCTTATACTCGTAAAATTTGACATAGAAGAACAATAAAAAGTGTACACCGAGCAACTTTGATGGTCTAAAGTTGCTCAACTCTATCTATGGTGGAGCTTTTAACCATTTTTGTCCATTTGTCGTAGAAAGATGGTTTTTCGGTATCGAAATAATCTAGGAAGCTTATACTCGTAAAATTTGACATACAAAAACAATAAAAAGTGTACACCGAGCAACTTTGATGGTCCGAAGTTGCTCAACTCTATCTATGGTGGTGCTTTTAACGGTTTTTGTCCCTTTGTCGTAGAAAAGTGGTTTTTTGGCATCGAAATAATCTAGGAAGCTTATACTCGTAAAATTTGACATACAAAAACAATAAAAAGTGTACACCGAGCAACTTTGAAGGTCCGAAGTTGGTCAACTCTATCTATGAAGGAGCTTTTAACGGTTTTTGTCCATTTTGCATAGATATGTGGTGTTTTGGCATCAAAATAATCTACGAAGCTTATACTCGTAAAATTTGACATAGAAGAACAATAAAAAGTGTACACCGAGCAACTTTGATGGTCCGCAGTTGCTCAACTCTATCTATGATGGAGCTTTTAACGGTTTTATCCATTTGTCGTAGAAAGGTGGTTTTTTGGCATCGAAATAATCTAGGAAGCTTATACTCGTAAAATTTGACATACAATAAAAATAAAAAGTCTACACCGAGCAACTTTGATGGTCCGAAGTTGGTCAACTCTATCTATGAATGAGCTTTTAACGGTTTTTGTCCATTTTGCATAGATATGTGGTGTTTTGGCATCGAAATAATCTACGAAGCTTATACTCGTAAAATTTGACATAGAAGAACAATAAAAAGTGTATACCGAGCAACTTTGATGGTCCAAAGTTGCTCAACTCTATCTATGGTGGAGCTTTTAACGGTTTTTGTCCATTTGTCATAGAAAGATGGTTTTTGGTATCGAAATAATCTAGGAAGCTTATACTCGTAAAATTTGACATACAAAAACAATAAAAAGTGTACACCGAGCAACTTTGATGGTCCGAAGTTGCTCAACTCTATCTATGAAGGAACTTTTAACGGTTTTTGTCCATTTTGCATAGATATGTGGTGTTTTGGCATCGAAATAATCTACGAAGCTTATACTCGTAAAATTTGACATAGAAGAACAATAAAAAGTGTACACTGAGCAACTTTGATGGTCCGAAGTTGCTCAACTCTATCTATGGTGGAGCTTTTAACGGTTTTATCCATTTGTCGTAGAAAGGTAGTTTTTTGGCATCGAAATAATCTAGGAAGCTTATACTCGTAAAATTTGACATACAAGAAAAATAAAAAGTGTACACCGAGCACTTTGATGGTCCGAATTTGCTCAACTCTTTCTATGGAGGAGCTTTTAACGGTTTTTGTCCATTTGACATAGATATGTGGGGTTTTGGCATCGAAATAATCTTCGAAGCTTATACTCGTAAAATTTGACATAGAAGAACAATAAAAAGTGTACACCGAGCAACTTTGATGGTCCGAAGTTGCTCAACTCTCTCTATGGAGGAGCTTTTAACGGTTTTTGTCTATTTTTTATAGAAAGGTGGTGTTTTGGCATCGAAATAATCTAGGAAGCTTATACTCGTAAAATTTGACATTGAAGAACAATAAAAAGTGTACACCGAGCAACTTTCAATGTCCAAAGTTGCTCAACTCTATCTATGGAGAAGTTTTTAACGGTTTTTGTCCATTTTTCATAGACAGTTGGTGTTTTGGCATCGAAATAATCTAGGAAGCTTATCATAGTAAAATTTGACATAGAAGAAACATAAAAAGTGTAGACCGAGCAACATTCATGGTCCGAAGTTGTCAAATCTATCTACAAAGGAGCTTTTAACGGTTTTTGTCCATATGTCATAGAAATTTGGTGTTTTGGCATCGAAGTAATCTACGAAGCTTATACACGTAAAATTTGACATAGAAGAACAATAAAAAGTGTATACCGAGCAACTTTGATGCTCCGAAGTTGCTCAACTCCATCTATGGCGGAGCTTTTAACGGTTTTTGTCCATTTTTCGTAGAAAGGTGGTTTTGGCATCGAAATAATCTAGGAAGCTTATACTCGTAAAATTTGACATACAAGAAAAATAAAAAGTGTACACCGAGCAACTTTGATAGTCCGAAGTTGCTCAACTCTATCTATGGTGGAGCTTTTAACGGTTTTTGTCCATTTGTCATAGAAAGGTGATTTTTTGGCATCGAAATAATCTAGGAAGCTTATACTCGTAAAATTTGACATACAAGAACTATAAAAAGTGTACACCGAGCAACTTTGATGGTCCGAAGTTGATCAACTCTATCTATGGATGAGCTTTTCACGGTTTTTGTCCATTTTTCATACAAAGGTGGTGTTTTGGCATCGAAATAATCTAGGATTATTATACTCGTAAATTTGACATAGAAGAACAATAAAAAGTGTACACCGAGCAACTTTCATGGTCCGAATTTGTCAACTCTATCTATGGTGAAGCGTTTAGTGGTTTTTGTCCATTTGTCACAGAAAGGTGGTTTTTTGGCATCGAAATAATTTAGGAAGCTTATACTCGTAAAATTTGACATAGAAGAACCATAAAAAGTATACACCGAGCAACTTTGATGGTCCGAAGTTGCTCAACTCTATCTATGAAGGAGCTTTTAACGGTTTTTGTCCATTTGGCATAGATATATGGTGTTTTGGCATCGAAATAATCTACGAAGCTTATACTCGTAAAATTTGACATAGAAGAACAATAAAAAGTGTACACCGAGCAACTTTCATGGTACGAAGTTGTCAACTCTATCTATGAAGGAGCTTTTAACGATTTTTGTCCATATGTCATAGAAATGTGGTGCTTTTGCATCGAAGTAATATAGGAAGCTTATACACGTAAAATTTGACAAAGAAGAACAATAAAAAGTGTATATCGAGCAACTTTGATGGTCCGAAGTTGCTCAACTCTATCTATGGTGGTGCTTTTAACGGTTTTTGTCCCTTTGTCGTAGAAAGGTGGTTTTTTGGCATCGAAATAATCTAGGAAGCCTATACTCGTAAAATTTGACATACAAGAACAATAAAAAGTGTACACCGAGCAACTTTGATGGTCTGAAGCTGCTCAACTCTATCTATGAAGGAGTTTTTAACGGTTTTTGTCCATTTGGCATAGATATGTGGTGTTTTGGCATCAAAATAATCTACGAAGCTTATACTCGTATAATTTGACATAGAAGAACAGTAAAAAGTGTACACCGAGCAACTTTGATGGTCCGAAGTTGCTCAACTCTATCTATGGAGGAGCTTTTAACGGTTTTAGTCCATTTGTCGTAGAAAGGTGGTTTTTTGGCATCGAAATAATCTAGGAAGCTTATACTCGTAAAATTTGACTACAAGAACAATAAAAAGTGTACACCGAGCAACTTTGATGGTCCGAAGTTGCTCAACTCTATCTATGGAGGAGCTTTTAACGGTTTTAGTCCATTTGTCGTAGAAAGGCGGTTTTTTGGCATCGAAATAATCTAGGAAGCTTATACTCGTAAAATTTGACATACAAGAACAATAAAAAGTGTACACCGAGCAACTTTAATGGTCCGAAGTTGCTCAACTCTATCTAAGGAAGAGCTTTTAACGGTTTTTGTCCATTTTTCATAGATAGTTGGTGTTTTGGCATCGAAATAATCTAGGAAGCTTATACTCGTAAAATTTGACATAGAAGAACAATAAAAAGTGTACACCGAGCAACTTTCATGGTCCGAAGTTGTCAACTCTATCTATGAAAGAGCTTTTAACGGTTTTTGTCCATATGTCATAGAAATATGGTGTTTTGGCATCGAAGTAATCTAGGAAGCTTATACTCGTAAAATTTGAAATAGAAGAACAATAAAAAGTGTACACCGAGCAACTTTCGTGGTCCGAAGTTGTCAACTCTTTCTATGAAGGAGCTTTTAACGGTTTTTTTCCATATGTCATAGAAATGTGGTGTTTTGGCATCGAAGTAATCTAGCAAGCTTATACACGTAAAAATTGACATAGAAGAACAATAAAAAGTGTATACCGAGCAACTTTGATGGTCCGAAGTTGCTCAACTCTATCTATGGTGGAGCTTTTAACAGTTTTTGCCCATTTGTCGTAGAAAGTTGATTTTTTGGCATCGAAATAATCTAGGAATCTTATACTCGTAAAATTTGACATACAAGAACAATAAAAAGTGTACACCGAGCAACTTTGATGGTCCGAAGTTGATCAACTCTATCTATGGATGAGCTTTTAACGGTTTTTGTCCATTTTTCATACAAAGGTGGTGTTTTGGCATCGAAATAATCTAGGATTATTATACTCGTAAATTTGACATAGAAGAACAATAAAAAGTGTACACCGAGCAACTTTCATGGTCCGAAGTTGTCAACTCTACCTATGGTGAAGCGTTTAGTGGTTTTTGTCCATTTGTCACAGAAAGGTGGTTTTTTGGCATCGAAATAATCTAGGAAGCTTATACTCGTAAAATTTGACATAGAAGAACAATAAAAAGTATACACCGAGCAACTTTGATGGTCCGAAGTTGCTCAACTCTATCTATGAAGGAGCTTTTAACGGTTTTTGTCCATTTGGCATAGATATGTGGTGTTTTGGCATCGAAATAATCTACGAAGCTTATACTCGTAAAATTTGACATAGAAGAACAATAAAAAGTGTACACCGAGCAACTTTCGTGGTCCGAAGTTGCTCAACTCTATCGATGGAGGAGCTTTTAACGGTTTTTGTCCATTTGTTATAGAAAGGTGGTGTTTTGGCATCGAAATAATCTCGGAAGCTTATACTCGTAAAATTTGACATAGAAGAACAATAAAAAGTATAGACCGAGCAACTTTGATGCTCCGAAGTTGCTCAACTCTCTCTATGGAGGAGCTTTTAACGGTTTTTGTCCATTTTTCATTGAAAGGTGGTGTTTTGGCATCGAAATAATCTAGGAAGCTTATACTCGTAAAATTTGACATTGAAGAATAATAAAAAGTGTACACCGAGCAACTTTCAATGTCCGAAGTTGCTCAACTCTATCTATGGAGAAGTTTTTAACGGTTTTTGTGCATTTTTTATAGACAGTTGGTGTTTTGGCATCGAAATAATCTAGGAAGCTTATCATAGTAAAATTTGACATAGAAGAAACATAAAAAGTGTAGACCGAGCAACATTCATGGTCCGAAGTTGTCAACTCTATCTACGTAGGAGCTTTTAACGGTTTTTGTCCATATGTCATAGAAATGTGGTGTTTTCGCATCGAAGTAATCTAGGAAGCTTATACACGTAAAATTTGACATAGAAGAACAATAAAAAGTGTATACCGAGCAACTTTGATGCTCCGAAGTTGCTCAACTCCATCTTTGGCGGAGCTTTTAACGGTTTTTGTCCATTTGTCGTAGAAAGGTGGTTTTTTGGCATCGAAATAATTTAGGAAGCTTATACTCGTAAAATTTGACATACAAGAACAATAAAAAGTGTACACCGAGCAACTTTGATGGTCCGAAGTTGCTCAACTCTATCTATTGAGGAGCTTTTAACTGTTTTTGTCCGTTTGTCATAGAAATGTGGTGTTTTGGCATCGAAATAATCTAGGAAGCTTATACTCGAAAAAATTTGACATAGAAAACAATAAAAAGTGTATATCCTGCAACTTTGACGGTTCGGAATTGCTCAACTCTCTCGATAGAATTGTTTTTAATAGTTTTGCCGAATTTAAACCGATATTATTACGAAGCGAATACTAGTAATTTTGAACATAAAGAAACAATAAAAAGTGCATACCGAGCACCTTTCGTGGTTCGAAATTGCTCAACTCTCCTTATGGAGGAGCTTTTATTGGCTTTCATTATTTGTCGTAGAAAGTTGGTGTTTTGGCATCGAAATAATCTAGGAAGTTATACTCGTAAAATTTGACATAGAAGAACAATAAAAAGTGTACACCGAGCAACTTTGATGGTCCGAAGTTGCTCAACTCTCTCTATGGAGGAGCTTTTAACGATTTTTGTCCATTTTTCATAGAAAGGTGGTGTTTTGGCATCGAAATAATCTAGGAAGCTTATACTCGCAAAATTTGACATTGAAGAACAATAAAAAGTGTACACCGAGCAACTTTCAATGTCCGAAGTTGCTCAACTCTATCTATGGAGAAGTTTTTAACGGTTTTTGTCCATTTTTCATAGACAGTTGGTGTTTTAACATCGAAATAATCTAGGAAGCTTATCATAGTAAAATTTGACATAGAAGAAACATAAAAAGTGTAGACCGAGCAACATTCATGGTCCGAAGTTGTCAACTCTATCTACGAAGGAGCTTTTAACGGTTTTTGTCCATATGTCATAGAAATGTGGTTTTTTGGCATCGAAGTAATCTAGGAAGCTTATACACGTAAAATTTGACATAGAAGAACAATAAAAATTGTATACCGAGCAACTTTGATGCTCCAAAGTTGCTCAACTCCATCTATGGCGGAGCTTTTAACGGTTTTTGTCCATTTGTCGTAGAAAGTTGGTTTTTTGGCATCGAAATAATCTAGGAAGCTTATACTCGTAAAATTTGATATACAAGAACAATAAAAAGTGTACACCGAGCAACTTTGATGGTCCGAAGTTGCTCAACTCTATCTATGGAGGAGCTTTTACCGGTTTTTGTCCATATGTTATAGAAATGTGGTGTTTTGGCATCGAAATAATCTAGGAAGCTTATACTCAAAAAATTTGACTTAGAAAACAATAAAAAGTGTATATCCTGCAACTTTGATGGTTTGAAATTGCTCAACTCTCTCGATGGAATTGTTTTTAATAGTTTTGCCGAATTTAGACCGATATTGTTACGAAGCGAATACTAGTAATTTTGAACATAAAGAAACAATAAAAAGTGCATACCGAGCACCTTTCGTGGTTCGAAATTGCTCAACTCTCCTTATGGAGGAGCTTTTATTGGCTTTCATTATTTGTCGTAGAAAGTTGGTGTTTTGGCATCGAAATAATCTAGGAAGTTATACTCGTAAAATTTGACATAGAAGAATAATAAAATGTGTACACCGAGCAACTTTCATGGTCCGAAGTTGTCAACTCTATCTATGAAGGAGCTTTTAACGGTTTTTGTCCATATGTCATAAAAATGTGGTGTTTTGGCATCGAAATAATCTAGGAAGTTATACTCGTAAAATTTGACATAGAAGAACAATAAAATGTGTACACCGAGCAACTTTCATGGTCCGAAATTGTCAACTCTATCTATGAAGGAGCTTTTAACGGTTTTTGTCCATATGTCATAGAAATGTGGTGTTTTGGCATCGAAGTAATCTAGGAAGCTTATACTCGTAAAATTTGACATAGAAGAACAATAAAAAGTGTACACAGAGCAACTTTCATGGTCCGAAGTTGTCAACTCTATCTATGAAGGAGCTTTTAACGGTTTTTGTCCATATGTCATAGAAATGTGGTGTTTTGGCATCGAAGTAATCTAGGAAGCTTATACACGTAAAATTTGACATAGAAGAACAATAAAAAGTGTATACCGAGCAATTTTGATGGTCCGAAGTTGCTCAACTCTATCTATGGTGGAGCTTTTAACGGTTTTTGTCCATTTGGCATGGAAAGTTGGTGTTTCCGCATCGAAATAATCTAGGAAGTTATACTCGTAAAATTTGACTTAAAAGAACAATAAAATGTGTACACCGAGCAACTTTGACGGTCCGAAGTTGCTCAACTCTATCTATGGTGGAACTTTTAACGGTTTTTGTCCATTTTTCGTAGAAAGGTGATTTTTTGGCATCGAAATAATCTAGGAATCTTATAATCGTAAAATTTGACATAGATGAACAATAAAAAGTGTACACCGAGCAACTTTCATTGTCCGAAGTTGTCTACTCTATCTATGAAGGAGCTTTTAACGGTTTTTGTCCATATGTCATAGAAATGTGGTGTTTTGGCATCGAAGTAATCTAGGAAGCTTATACACGTAAAATTTGACATAGAAGAACAATAAAAAGTGTATACCGAGCAATTTTGATGGTCCGAAGTTGCTCAACTCTATCTATGGTGGAGCTTTTAACGGTTTTTGTCCATTTGGCATGGAAAGTTGGTGTTTCGGCATCGAAATAATCTAGGAAGTTATACTCGTAAAATTTGACTTAAAAGAACAATAAAATGTGTACACCGAGCAACTTTGACGGTCCGAAGTTGCTCAACTCTATCTATGGTGGAACTTTTAACGGTTTTTGTCCATTTGTCGTAGAAAGGTGATTTTTTGGCATCGAAATAATCTAGGAATCTTATAATCGTAAAATTTGACATAGATGAACAATAAAAAGTGTATACCGAGCAACTTTCATTGTCCAAAGTTGTCAACTCTATCTATGAAGGAGCTTTTAACGGTTTTTGTCCATATCTCATAGAAATGTGGTGTTTTGGCATCGGAGTAATTTAGGAAGCTTATACACGTAAAATTTGACATAGAAGAACAATAAAAAGTTTATACCGAGCAATTTTGATGGTCCGAAGTTGTTCAACTCTATCTATAGTGGAGTTTTTAACGGTTTTTGTCCATTTGGCATAGAAAGTTGGTGTTTCGGCATCGAAATAATCTAGGAAGTTATACTCGTAAAATTTGACATTGAAGAACAATAAAATGTGTACACCGAGCAACTTTGATGTTCCGAAGTTGCTCAACTTTATCTATGGAGGAGCTTTTAACGGTTTTTGTCCATTTTTCATAGAAAGTGGGTGTTTTGGCATCGAAATAATCTAGAAAGCATATACTCGTAAAATTTGACATAGAAAAACAATAAAAAGTGTACACCGAGCAACTTTCATGGTCCGAAGTTGTCAACTCTATCAATGAAGGAGCTTTTAATGATTTTTGTCCATATGTCATAGAAATGTGGTGTTTTGGCATCGAAGTAATCTAGGAAGCTTCTATTCGTAAAATTTCACATAGAAGAACATTAAAAAGTGTACATCGAGCAACTTTGATGGTCCGAAGTTGCTCAACTCTATCTATGAAGGAGCTTTTAACGGTTTTTGTCCATTTGGCTTAGATATGTGGTGTTTTGGCATCGAAATAATCTACGAAGCTTATACTCGTAAAATTTGACATAGAAGAACAATAAAAAGTGTACACCGAGAAACTTTCATGGTCCGAAGTTGCTCTACTCTATCTATGGAGGAGCTTTTAACGGTTTTTTTCCATTTTTCATAGAAAGGTGGTGTTTTGGCATCGAAGTAATCTAGGAAGCTTATACACGTAAAATTTG
This sequence comes from Euonymus europaeus, assembly GCA_963580455.1. Lineage (NCBI taxonomy): Eukaryota > Viridiplantae > Streptophyta > Magnoliopsida > Celastrales > Celastraceae > Euonymus > Euonymus europaeus. The sequence continues at coordinate 10,763,716 of OY756960.1, read as the reverse complement.
ACATAGAAGAACAATAAAAAGTGTATACCGAGCAACATTGATGGTCCAAAGTTGCTCAACTCTATCTATGGTGGAGCTTTTAACGGTTTTTGTCCAGTTGTCGTAGAAAGGTGGTTTTTTGGCATCGAAAAAATCTAGGAAGATTATACTCGTAAAATTTGACATACAAAACAATAAAAAGTGTACACCGAGCAACTTTGATGGCCCGAAGTTGCTCAACTCTATCTATGAAGGAGCTTTGAACGATTTTTGTCCATTTGGCATAGATATGTGGTGTTTTGGCATTGATATAATCTACGAAGCTTATACTCGTAAAATTTGACATAGAAGAACAATAAAAAGTGTACATCGAGCAACTTTGATGGTCCGAAGTTGCTCAACTCTATCTATGGAGGAGCTTTTAACGGTTTTATCCATTTGTCGTAGAAAGGTGGTTTTTTGGCATCGAAATAATCTAGGAAGCTTATACTCGTAAAATTTGACATACAAGAAAAATAAAAAGTGTACACCGAGCAACTTTGATGGTCCGAAGTTGCTCTACTCTATCTATGGAGGGGCTTTTAACGGCTTTTTTCCATTTGTCATAGAAAGGTGGTGTTTTGGCATCGAAGTAATCTAGGAAGCTTATACACGTAAAATTTGACATAGAAGAACAATAAAAGGTGTATACCGAGCAACATTGATGGTCCAAAGTTGCTCAACTCTATCTATGGTGGAGCTTTTAACGGTTTTTGTCCAGTTGTCGTAGAAAGGTGGTTTTTTGGCATCGAAAAAATCTAGGAAGATTATACTCGTAAAATTTGACATACAAAAACAATAAAAAGTGTACACCGAGCAACTTTGATGGCCCGAAGTTTCTCAACTCTATCTATGAAGGAGCTTTGAACGATTTTTGTCCATTTGGCATAGATATGTGGTGTTTTGGCATTGAAATAATCTACGAAGATTATACTCATAAAATTTGACATAGAAGAACAATAAAAAGTGTACACCGAGCAACTTTGATTGTCCGAAGTTGCTCAACTCTATCTATGGTGGAGCTGTTAACGGTTTTATCCATTTGTCGTAGAAAGGTGGTTTTTTGGCATCGAAATAAAATAATCTAGGAAGCTTATACTCGTAAAATTTGACATAGAAGAACAATAAAAAGTGTATATCCTGCAACTTTGACGGTTCGAAATTGCTCAACTCTCTCGATAGAGTTGTGTTTAATAGTTTTGCCGAATTTAGACCGATATTGTTCTCTTGACAACAAAACAATTTACGAAGCGAATACTAGTAATTTTGGCCATAAATAAACATTAAAAAGTGCATACCGAGCACCTTTCGTGGTTCGAAATTGCTCAACTCTCCTTATGGAGGAGCTTTTATTGATTTTCATTATTTGTCGTAGAAAGTTAGTGTTTTGGCATCGAAATAATCTAGAAAGTTATACTCGTAAAATTTGACATTGAAGAACAATAAAATGTGTACACCGAGCAACTTTGATGGTCCGAAGTTGCTCAACTCTATCTATGGAGGAGCTTTTAACGGTTTTTGTCCATTTGTCATAGAAAGGTGGTTTTTTGGCATCGAAATAATCTAGGAAGCTTATACTCATAAAATTTGACATACAAGAACAATAAAAAGTGTACATCGAGCAACTTTGATGGTCCGAAGTTCCTCAACTATATCTATGGAGGAGCTTTTAACGGTTTTTGTCCATTTGTTATGCAAAGGTGGTGTTTTGGAATCGAAATAGTCTAGGAAGCTTATAATCGAAAAATTTGACATAGAAGAACAATAAAAAGTGTATATCCTGCAACTTTGACGGCTCGAAATTGCTCAACTCTCTCGATGGAGTTGTTTTTAATAGTCTTGCCGAATTTAGACCGATTTTGTTCTCTTGACAACAAAACAATTTATGAAGCGAATACTAGTAATTTTGGCCATAAAGAAACAATAAAAAGTTCACACCGAGCACCTTTCGTGGTTCGAAATTGCTCAACTCTCCTTATGGAGGAGCTTTTATTTGTTTTCATTATTTGTCGTAGAAAGTTAGTGTTTTGGCATCGAAATAATCTAGGAAGTTATAGTCGTAAAATTTGACATAGAAGAACAATAAAAAGTGTACACCGAGCAACTTTCATGGTCCGAAGTTGTCAACTCTATCTATGAAGAAGCATTTAATGGTTTTTGTTCATATGTCATAGAAATGTGGTGATTTTGCATCGAAGTAATCTAGGAAGCTTATACACGTAAAATTTGACATAGAAGAACAATAAAAAGTGTATACCGAGCAACTTTGATGGTCCGAAGTTGCTCAACTCTATCTATGGTGGAGCTTTTAACGGTTTTTGTCAATTTTTCGTAGAAAGGTGGTTTTTTGGTATCGAAATAATCTAGGAAGCTTATACTCGTAAAATTTGACATACAAGAACAATAAAAAGTGTACACCGAGCAACTTTGATGGTCCAAAGTAGCTCAACTCTATCTATGGAGGAGCTTTGAACGATTTTTGACCATTTGGCATAGATATGTGGTGTTTTGGCATTGAAATAATCTACGAAGCTTATACTCGTAAAATTTGACATAGAAGAACAATAAAAAGTGTATACCGAGCAACTTTGATTGTCCGAAGTTGCTCAACTCTATCTATGGTAGAGCTTTTAACGGTTTTATCCATTTGTCGTAGAAAGGTGGTTTTTTGGCATCGAAATGAAATAATCTAGGAAGCTTATACTCGTAAAATTTGACATAGAAAAACAATAAAAAGTGTATATCCTGCAACTTTGACAGTTCAAAATTGCTCAACTCTCTCGATGGTGTTGTTTTTAATAGTTTTGCCGAATTTAGACCGATATTGTTCTCTTGACAACAAAACAATTTTCGTAGCGAATACTAGTAATTTTGGCCATAAATAAACATTAAAAAGTGCATACCGAGCACCTTTCGTGGTTCGAAATTGCTCAACTCTCCTTATGGAGGAGCTTTTATTGATTTTCATTATTTGTCGTAGAAAGTTAGTGTTTTGGCATCGAAATAATCTAGGAAGTTATACTCGTAAAATTTGACATTGAAGAACAATAAAATGTGTACACCGAGCAACTTTGATGGTCCGAAGTTGCTCAACTCTATCTATGGAGGAGCTTTTAACGGTTTTTGTCCATTTGTCATAGAAAGGTGGTTTTTTGGCATCGAAATAATCTAGGAAGCTTATACTCATAAAATTTGACATACAAGAACAATAAAAAGTGTACACCGAGCAACTTTGATGGTCCGAAGTTCCTCAACTATATCTATGGAGGAGCTTTTAACGGTTTTTGTCCATTTGTCATACAAAGGTGGTGTTTTGGCATCGAAATAATCTAGGAAGCTTATAATCAAAAAATTTGACATAGAAAAACAATAAAAAGTGTATATCCTGCAACTTTGACGGCTCGAAATTGCTCAACTCTCTCGATGAGGTTGTTTTTAATAGTCTTGCCGAATTTAGACCGATTTTGTTCTCTTGACAACAAAACAATTTATGAAGCGAATACTAGTAATTTTGGCCATAAAGAAACAATAAAAAGTTCACACCGAGCACCTTTCGTGGTTCGAAATTGCTCAACTCTCCTTATGGAGGAGCTTTTATTGGTTTTCATTATTTGTCGTAGAAAGTTAGTGTTTTGGCATCGAAATAATCTAGGAAGTTATAGTCGTAAAATTTGACATAGAAGAATAATAAAAAGTGTACACCGAGCAACTTTCATGGTCCGAAGTTGTCAACCCTATCTATGAAGAAGCTTTTAATGGTTTTTGTTCATATGTCATAGAAATGTGGTGATTTTGCATCGAAGTAATCTAGGAAGCTTATACACGTAAAATTTGACATAGAAGAACAATAAAAAGTGTATACCGAGCAACATTGATGGTCCGAAGTTGCTCAACTCTATCTATGGTGGAGCTTTTAACGGTTTTTGTCCATTTGTCGTAGAAAGGTGGTTTTTTGGTATCGAAATAATCTAGGAAGCTTATACTCGTAAAAATTGACATACAAGAACAATAAAAAGTGTACACCGAGCAACTTTGATGGTCCGAAGTAGCTCAACTCTATCTATGGATGAGCTTTGAACGATTTTTGTCCATTTGGCATAGATATGTGGTGTTTTGGCATTGAAATAATCTACGAAGCTTATACTCGTAAAATTTGACATAGAAGAACAATAAAAAGTGTACACCGAGCAACTTTGATTGTCCGAAGTTGCTCAACTCTATCTATGGTAAAGCTTTTAACGGTTTTATCCATTTGTCGTAGAAAGGTGGTTTTTTGGCATCGAAATGAAATAATCTAGGAAGCTTATACTCGTAAAATTTGACATAGAAGAATAATAAAAAGTGTACACCGAGAAACTTTGATGGTCCGAAGTTGATCAACTCTATCTATGAAGGAGCTTTTAACGGTTTTTGTCCATTTGCGATAGATATGTGGTGTTCTGGCATCGAAATAATCTACGAAGCTTATACTCGTAAAATTTGACATAGAAGAACAATAAAAAGTGTACACCGAGCAACTTTCATGGTCCGAAGTTGCTCAACTCTATCTATGGAGGAGCTTTTAACGGTTTTTGTCCATTTGTCATAGAAAGGTGGTGTTTTGGCATCGAAGTAATCTAGGAAGCTTATACACGTAAAATTTGACATAGAAGAACAATAAAAAGTGTATACCGAGCAACTTTGATGGTCTAAAGTTGCTCAACTCTATCTATGGTGGAGCTTTTAACGGTTTTTGTCCATTTGTCGTAGAAAGATGGTTTTTTGGTATCGAAATAATCTAGGAAGCTTATACTCGTAAAATTTGACATACAAAAACAATAAAAAGTGTACACCGAGCAACTTTGATGGTCCGAAGTTGCTCAACTCTATCTATGAAGGAGCTTTTAACGTTTTTTGTCCATTTTGCATAGATATGTGGTGTTTTGGCATCGAAATAATCTACGAAGCTTATACTCGTAAAATTAGACATAGAAGAACAATAAAAAGTGTACACCGAGCAACTTTGATGGTCCGAAGTTGCTCAACTCTATCTATGTTGGAGCTTTTAACGGTTTTATCCATTTGTCGTAGAAATGTGGTTTTTTGGCATCGAAATAATCTAGGAAGCTTATACTCGTAAAATTTGACATACAAGAAAAATAAAAAGTGTACACCGAGTAACTTTGATGGTCCGAATTTGCTCAACTCTTTCTATGGAGGAGCTTTTAACGGTTTTTGTCCATTTGGCATAGATATGTGGTGTTTTGGCATCGAAATAATCTACGAAGCTTATACTCGTAAAATTTGACATAGAAGAACAATAAAAAGTGTACACCGAGCAACTTTGATAGTCCGAAGTTGCTCAACTCTCTCTATGGAGGAGCTTTTAACGGTTTTTGTCCATTTTTCATAGAAAGGTGGTATTTTTCCATCGAAATAATCTAGGAAACTTATACTCGTAAAATTTGACATTGAAGAACAATAAAAAGTGGACACCGAGCAACTTTCAATGTCCGAAGTTGCTCAACTCTATCTATGGAGAAGTTTTTAACGGTTTTTGTCCACTTTTCATAGACAGTTCGTGTTTTGGCATCGAAATAATCTAGGAAGCTTATCATAGTAAAATTTGACATAGAAGAAACATAAAAAGTGTAGACCGAGCAACATTCATGGTCCGAAATTGTCAACTCTATCTATGAAGGAGCTTTTAACGGTTTTTGTTCATATGTCATAGAAATGTGGTGTTTTGACATCGAAGTAATCTAGGAAGCTTATACACGTAAAATTTGAAATAGAAGAACAATAAAAAGTGTATACCGAGCAACTTTGATGCTCCGAAGTTGCTCAACTCCATCTATGGCGGAGCTTTTAACGGTTTTTGTCCATTTGTCATAGAAAGGTGGTTTTTTGGCATCGAATTAATCTAGGAAGCTTATACTCATAAAATTTGACATACAAGAACAATAAAAAGTGTACGCCGAGCAACTTTGATGGTCCGAAGTTGCTCAACTCTATCTATGGTGGAGCTTTTAACGGTTTTTGTCCATTTGTCGTAGAAAGGTGATTTTTTGGCATCGAAATAATCTAGGAAGCTTATACTCGTAAAATTTGACATACAAGAACAATAAAAAGTGTACACCGAGCAACTTTGATGGTCCGAAGTTGATCAACTCTATCTATGAAGGAGCTTTTAACGGTTTTTGTCCATTTTTCATACAAAGGTGGTGTTTTTGCATCGAAATAATCTAGGATTATTATACTCGTAAATTTGACATAGAAGAACAATAAAAAGTGTACAACGAGCAACTTTGATGGTCCGAAGTTGCTCAACTCTATCTATGAAGGAGTTTTTAACGGTTTTTGTCCATTTGGCATAGATATGTGGTGTTTTGGCATCGAAATAATCTACGAAGCTTATACTCGTAAAATTTGACATAGAAGAACAATAAAAAGTGTACAACGAGCAACTTTGATGGTCCGAAGTTGCTCAACTCTATCTATGAAGGAGTTTTTAACGGTTTTTGTCCATTTGGCATAGATATGTGGTGTTTTGGCATCGAAATAATCTACGAAGCTTATACTCGTAAAATTTGACATAGAAGAACAATAAAAAGTGTACGCCGAGCAACTTTCATGGTCCGAAGTTGCTCAACTCTATCGATGGAGGAGCTTTTAACGGTTTTTGTCCATTTGTCATAGAAAGGTGGTGTTTTGGCATCGAAATAATCTAGGAAGCTTATACTCGTAAAATTTGACATAGAAGAACAATAAAAAGTGTAGACCGAACAACTTTCATGGTCCGAAGTTGTCAACTCTATCTATAAAGGAGCTTTTAACGATTTTTGTCCATATGTCATAGAAATGTGGTGCTTTTGCATCGAAGTAATCTAGGAAGCTTATACACGTAAAATTTGACATAGAAGAACAATAAAAAGTGTATACCGAGCAACTTTGATGGTCCGAAGTTGCTCAACTCGATATAAGGTAGAGCTTTTAACAGTTTTTGTCCCTTTGTCGTAGAAAGGTGGTTTTTTGGCATCGAAATAATATAGGAAGCTTATACTCGTAAAATTTGACATACAAGAACAATAAAAAGTGTACACCGAGCAACTTTGATGGTCTGAAGTTGCTCAACTCTATCTATGAAGGAACTTTTAACGGTTTTTGTCCATTTGGCATAGATATATGTGGTGTTTTGGCATCAAAATAATCTACGAAGCTTATACTCGTATAATTTGACATAGAAGAACAATAAAAAGTGTACACCGAGCAACTTTGATGGTCCGAAGTTGCTCAACTCTATCTTTGGAGGAGCTTTTAACGGTTTTAGTCCATTTGTCGTAGAAAGGTGGTTTTTTGGCATCGAAATAATCTAGGAAGCTTATACTCGTAAAATTTGACTACAAGAACAATAAAAAGTGTACACCGAGCAAGTTTGATGGTCCGAAGTTGCTTAACTATATCTATGGAGGAGCTTTTAACGGTTTTTGTCCATTTTTCATAGAAAGTTGGTGTTTTGGCATCGAAATAATCTTGGAAGCTTATACTCGTAAAATTTGACATAGAAAAACAATAAAAAGTGTACACCGAGCAACTTTCATGGTCTAAAGTTGTCAACTCTATCTATGAAACAGCTTTTAACGGTTTTTGTCCATATGTCATAGAAATGTGGTGTTTTGGCATCGAAGTAATCTAGGAAGCTTAAACTCCTAAAATTTGACATAGAAGAACAATAAAAAGTGTACAGCGAGCAACTTTCATGGTCTGCAGTTGTCAACTCTATCTATGAAGGAGCTTTTAACGGTTTTTGTTCATATGTCATAGAAATGTGGTGTTTTGGCATCGAAGTAATCTAGGAAGCTTATACACATAAAAATTGACATAGAAGAACAATAAAAAGTGTATACCGAGCAACTTTGATGGTCCGAAGTTGCTCAACTCTATCTATGATGGAGCTTTTAACGGTTTTTGTCCATTTGTCGTAGAAAGGTGATTTTTTGGCATCGAAATAATCTAGGAAGCTTATACTCGTAAAATTTGACATACAAGAACAATAAAAAGTGTACACCGAGCAACTTTGATGGTACGAAGTTGCTCAACTCTATCTATGGAGGAGCTTTTAACGGTTCTTGTCCATTTTTGATAGAAAGTTGGTGTTTTGGCATCGAAATAATCTAGGAAACTTATACTCGTAAAATTTGACTACAAGAACAATAAAAAGTGTACACCGAGCAAGTTTGATGATCCGAAGTTGCTCAACTCTATCTATGGAGGAGCTTTTAACGGTTTTTGTCCATTTTTCATAGAAAGTTGGTGTTTTGGCATCGAAATAATCTAGGAAGCTTATACTCGTAAAATTTGACATAGAAAAACAGTAAAAAGTGTACACCGAGCAACTTTCATGGTCCAAAGTTGTCAACTCTATCTATGAAACAGCTTTTAACGGTTTTTGTCCATATGTCATAGAAATGTGGTGTTTTGGCATCGAAGTAATCTAGGAAGCTTATACTCCTAAAATTTGACATAGAAGAACAATAAAAAGTGTACACCGAGCAACTTTCATGGTCCGAAGTTGTCAACTCTATCTATGAAGGAGCTTTTAACGGTTTTTGTCCATATGTCATAGAAATGTGGTGTTTTGGCATCAAAGTAATCTAGGAAGCTTATAAACGTAAAAATTGACATAGAAGAACAATAAAAAGTGTATACCGAGCAACTTTGATGGTCCGAAGTTGCTCAACTCTATCTATGATGGAGCTTTTAACGGTTTTTGTCCATTTGTCGTAGAAAGGTGATTTTTTGGCATCGAAATAATCTAGGAAGCTTATACTCGTAAAATTTGACATACAAGAACAATAAAAAGTGTACACCGAGCAACTTTGATGCTCTGAAGTTGCTCAACTCTATCTATGGAGGAGCTTTTAACGGTTTTTGTCCATTTTTGATAGAAAGTTGGTGTTTTGGCATCGAAATAATCTAGGAAGCTTATACTCGTAAAATTTGATATACAAGAACAATAAAAAGTGTACACCGAGCAACTTTGATGGTCCGAAGTTGATCAACTCTATCTATGGATGAGCTTTTAACGGTTTTTGTCCATATGTCATAGAAATGTGGTGTTTTGGCATCGAAGTAATCTAGGAAGCTTATACTCGTAAAATTTGACATAGAAGAACAATAAAAAGTGTACACCGAGCAACTTTCATGGTCCGAAGTTGTCAACTCTATCTATGAAGGAGCTTTTAACGGTTTTTATCCATATGTCATAGAAATGTGGTGTTTTGGCATCGAAGTAATCTGGGAAGCTTATACACGTAAAAATTGACATAGAAGAACAATAAAAAGTGTATATCGAGCAACTTTGATGGTCCGAAGTTGCTCAACTCTATCTATGCTGGAGCTTTTAACGGTTTTTGTCCATTTGTCGTAGAAAGGTGATTTTTTGGCATCTAAATAATCCAGGAAGCTTATACTCGTAAAATTTGACATACAAGAACAATAAAAAGTGTACACCGAGCAACTTTCATGGTCCGAAGTTGCTTAAATCTATCGATGGAGAAGCTTTTAACGGTTTTTGTCCATTTTTCATACAAATGTGGTGTTTTGGCATCGAAATAATCTAGGATTATTATACTCGTAAATTTGACATAGAAGAACAATAAAAAGTGTACACCGAGCAACTTTCATGGTCCGAAGTTGTCAACTCTATCTATGAAGGAGCTTTTAACGGTTTTTGTCCATATATCATAGAAATGTGGTGTATTGGCATCGAAGTAATCTAGGAAGCTTATACACGTAAAAATTCACATAGAAGAACAATAAAAAGTGTATACCGAGCAACTTTGATGGTCCGAAGTTGCTCAACTCTATCTATGATGGAGCTTTTAACGGTTTTTGTCCATTTGTCGTAGAAAGGTGATTTTTTGGCATCAAAATAATCTAGGAAGCTTATACTCGTAAAATTTGACATACAAGAACAATAAAAAGTGTACACCGAGCAACTTTGATGGTCCGAAGTTGCTCAACTCTATCTATGGAGGAGCTTTTAACTGTTTTTGTCCATTTTTGATTGAAAGTTGGTGTTTTGGCATCGAAATAATCTAGGAAGCTTATACTCGTAAAATTTGACATAGAAGAACAATAAAAAGTGTACACCGAGCAACTTTCATGGTCTGAAGTTGTCAACTCCATCTATGAAAGAGCTTTTAACGGTTTTTGTCCATATGTCATAGAAATGTGGTGTTTTGGCATCGAAGTAATCTAGGAAGCTTATACTCGTAAAATTTGACATAGAAGAACAATAAAAAGTGTACACCGAGCAACTTTCATGGTCCGAAGTTGTCAACTCTATCTATGAAGGAGCTTTTAACGGTTTTTGTCCATATGTCATAGAAATGTGCTGTTTTGGCATCGAAGTAATCTAGGAAGCTTATACTCGTATAATTTGACATAGAAGAACAATAAAAAGTGTACACCGAGCAACTTTGATGGTCCGAAGTTGCTCAACTCTATCTTTGGAGGAGCTTTTAACGGTTTTTGTCCATTTTTCATAGAAAGTTGGTGTTTTGGCATCGAAATAATCTAGGAAGCTTATACTCGTAAAATTTGACATAGAAGAACAATAAAAAGTGTACACCGAGCAACTTTCATGGTCTGAAGTTGTCAACTCCATCTATGAAAGAGCTTTTAACGGTTTTTGTCCATATGTCATAGAAATGTGGTGTTTTGGCATCGAAGTAATCTAGGAAGCTTATACTCGTAAAATTTGACATAGAAGAACAATAAAAAGTGTACACCGAGCAACTTTCATGGTCCGAAGTTGTCAACTCTATCTATGGAGGAGCTTTTAACTGTTTTTGTCCATTTTTGATAGAAAGTTGGTGTTTTGGCATCGAAATAATCTAGGAAGCTTATACTCGTAAAATTTGACATAGAAGAACAATAAAAAGTGTACACCGAGCAACTTTCATGGTCTGAAGTTGTCAACTCCATCTATGAAAGAGCTTTTAACGGTTTTTGTCCATATGTCATAGAAATGTGGTGTTTTGGCATCGAAGTAATCTAGGAAGCTTATACTCGTAAAATTTGACATAGAAGAACAATAAAAAGTGTACACCGAGCAACTTTCATGGTCCGAAGTTGTCAACTCTATCTATGAAGGAGCTTTTAACGGTTTTTGTCCATATGTCATAGAAATGTGCTGTTTTGGCATCGAAGTAATCTAGGAAGCTTATACTCGTATAATTTGACATAGAAGAACAATAAAAAGTGTATATCGAGCAACTTTCATGGTCCGAAGTTGCTCAAATCTATCTATGCTGGAGCTTTTAACGGTTTTTGTCCATTTGTCGTAGAAAGTTGATTTTTTGGCATCTAAATAATCTAGGAAGCTTATACTCGTAAAATTTGACATACAAGAACAATAAAAAGTGTACACCGAGCAACTTTGATGGTCCGAAGTTGATCAACTCTATCTATGGATGAGCTTTTAACGGTTTTTGTCCATTTTTCATACAAAGGTGGTGTTTTGGCATCGAAATAATCTAGGATTATTATACTCGTAAATTTGACATAGAAGAACAATAAAAAGTGTACACAGAGCAACTTTCATGGTCCGAAGTTGTCAACTCTATCTATGGTGAAGAGTTTAGCTGTTTTTGTCCATTTGTCACAGAAAGGTGTTTATTTGGCATCGAAATAATCTAGGAAGCTAATACTCGTAAAATTTGACATAGAAGAACAATAAAAAGTGTACACCGAGCAACTTTCATGGTCCGAAGTTGCTCAACTCTATCTATGAAGGAGCTTTTAATGGTTTTTGTCCATTTGGCATAGATATATGTGGTGTTTTGGCATCGAAATAATCTACGAAGCTTATACTCGTATAATTTGACATAGAAGAACAATAAAAAGTGTACACCGAGCAACTTTGATGGTCCGAAGTTGCTCAACTCTATCTTTGGAGGAGCTTTTAACGGTTTTAGTCCATTTGTCGTAGAAAGGTGGTTTTTTGGCATCGAAATAATCTAGGAAACTTATACTCGTAAAATTTGACTACAAGAACAATAAAAAGTGTACACCGAGCAAGTTTGATGGTCCGAAGTTGCTCAACTCTATCTATGGAGGAGCTTTTAACGGTTTTTGTCCATTTTTCATTGAAAGTTGGTGTTTTGGCATCGAAATAATCTAGGAAGCTTATACTCGTAAAATATGACATAGAAAAACAGTAAAAAGTGTACTCCGAGCAACTTTCATGGTCCGAAGTTGTCAACTCTATCTATGAAACAGCTTTTAACGGTTTTTGTCCATATGTCATAGAAATGTGGTGTTTTGGCATCGAAGTAATCTAGGAAGCTTATACTATTAAAATTTGACATAGAAGAATATTAAAAAGTGTACACCGAGCAACTTTCATGGTCCGAAGTTGTCAACTCTATCTATGAATGAGCTTTTAACGGTTTTTGTCCATATGTCATAGAAATGTGCTGTTTTGGCATCGAAGTAATCTAGGAAGCTTATACTCGTATAATTTGACATAGAAGAACAATAAAAAGTGTACACCGAGCAACTTTGATGGTCCGAAGTTGCTCAACTCTATCTTTGGAGGAGCTTTTAACGGTTTTAGTCCATTTGTCGTAGAAAGGTGGTTTTTTGGCATCGAAATAATCTAGGAAGCTTATACTCGTAAAATTTGACTACAAGAACAATAAAAAGTGTACACCGACCAACTTTGATGGTCCGAAGTTGCTCAACTCTATCTATGGAGGAGCTTTTAACGGTTTTTGTCCATTTTTCATAAAAAGGTGGTGTTTTGGCATCGAAATAATCTAGGAAGCTTATACTCGTAAAATTTGACATTGAAGAACAATAAAAAGTGTACACCGAGCAACTTTCATGGTCCGAAGTTGCTCAACTCTATCTATGGAAGAGCTTTTAACGGTTTTTGTCCATATGTAATAGAAAGGTGGTGTTTTGGCATCGAAATAATCTAGGAAGCTTATACTCGTAAAATTTGACATAGAAGAACAATAAAAAGTGTACACCGAGCAACTTTCATGGTCCGAAGTTGTCAACTCTATCTATGAAGGAGCTTTTAACGATTTTTGTCCATATGTCATAGAAATGTGGTGTTTTGGCATCGAAGTAATCTAGGAAGCTTATACACGTAAAAATTGACATAGAAGAACAATAAAAAGTGTATATCGAGCAACTTTGATGGTCCGAAGTTGCTCAACTCTATCTATGCTGGAGCTTTTAACGGTTTTTGTCCATTTGTCTTAGAAAGGTGATTTTTTGGCAACTAAATAATCTTGGAAGCTTATACACGTAAAATTTCACATACAAGAACAATAAAAAGTGTACACCGAGCAACTTTCATGGTCCGATGTTGCTCAAATCTATCGATGGAGGAGCTTTTAACGGTTTTTGTCCATTTTTCATACAAATGTGGTGTTTTGGCATCGAAATAATCTAGGATTATTATACTCATAAATTTGACATAGAAGAACAATAAAAAGTGTACACCGAGCAACTTTCATGGTCCGAAGTTGTCAACTCTATCTATGAAGGAGCTTTTAACGGTTTTTGTCTATATATCATAGAAATGTGGTGTATTGGCATCGAAGTAATCTAGGAAGATTATACACGTAAAAATTCACATAGAAGAACAATAAAAAGTGTATACCGAGCAACTTTGATGGTCCGAAGTTGCTCAACTCTATCTATGATGGAGCTTTTAACGGTTTTTGTCCATTTGTCGTAGAAAGGTGATTTTTTGGCATCAAAATAATCTAGGAAGCTTATACTCGTAAAATTTGACATACAAGAACAATAAAAAGTGTACACCGAGCAATTTTGATGGTCCGAAGTTGCTCAACTCTATCTATGGAGGAGCTTTTAACGGTTTTTGTCCATTTTTGATAGAAAGTTGGTGTTTTGGCATCGAATTAATCTAGGAAGCTTATACTCGTAAAATTTGACATAGAAGAACAATAAAAAGTGTAGACCAAACAACTTTCATGGTCTGAAGTTGTCAACTCTATCTATGAAGAAGATTTTAACGATTTTTGTCCATATGTCATAGAAATGTGGTGTTTTGGCATCGAAGTAATCTAGGAAGCTTATACTCCTAAAATTTGACATAGAAGAACAATAAAAAGTGTACACCGAGCAACTTTCATGGTCCGAAGTTGTCAACTCTATCTATGAAGGAGCTTTTAACGATTTTTGTCCATATGTCATAGAAATGTGGTGTTTTGGCATCGAAGTAATCTAGGAAGCTTATACACGTAAAAATTGACATAGAAGAACAATAAAAAGTGTATATCGAGCAACTTTGATGGTCCGAAGTTGCTCAACTCTATCTATGCTGGAGCTTTTAACGGTTTTTGTCCATTTGTCTTAGAAATGTGATTTTTTGGCAACTAAATAATCTTGGAAGCTTATACTCGTAAAATTTGACATAGAAGAACAATAAAAAGTGTACATCCAGCAACTTTCATGGTCTGAAGTTGTCAACTCCATCTATGAAAGAGCTTTTAACGGTTTTTGTCCATATGTCATAGAAATGTGGCGTTTTGGCATCGAAGTAATCTAGGAAGCTTATACTCGTAAAATTTGACATAGAAGAACAATAAAAAGTGTACACCGAGCAACTTTCATGGTCCGAAGTTGTCAACTCTATCTATGAAGGAGCTTTTAACGGTTTTTGTCTATATATCATAGAAATGTGGTGTATTGGCATCGAAGTAATCTAGGAAGATTATACACGAAAAAATTCACATAGAAGAACAATAAAAAGTGTATACCGAGCAACTTTGATGGTCCGAAGTTGCTCAACTCTATCTATGATGGAGCTTTTAACGGTTTTTGTCCATTTGTCGTAGAAAGGTGATTTTTTGGCATCAAAATAATCTAGGAAGCTTATACTCGTAAAATTTGACATACAAGAACAATAAAAAGTGTACACCGAGCAATTTTGATGGTCCGAAGTTGCTCAACTCTATCTATGGAGGAGCTTTTAACGGTTTTTGTCCATTTTTGATAGAAAGTTGGTGTTTTGGCATCGAAGTAATCTAGGAAGCTTATACTCGTATAATTTGACATAGAAGAACAATAAAAAGTGTACACCGAGCAACTTTGATGGTCCGAAGTTGCTCAACTCTATCTTTGGAGGAGCTTTTAACGGTTTTAGTCCATTTGTCGTAGAAAGGTGGTTTTTTGGCATCGAAATAATCTAGGAAGCTTATACTCGTAAAATTTGACTACAAGAACAATAAAAAGTGTACACCGACCAACTTTGATGGTCCGAAGTTGCTCAACTCTATCTATGGAGGAGCTTTTAACGGTTTTTGTCCATTTTTCATAAAAAGGTGGTGTTTTGGCATCGAAATAATCTAGGAAGCTTATACTCGTAAAATTTGACATTGAAGAACAATAAAAAGTGTACACCGAGCAACTTTCATGGTCCGAAGTTGCTCAACTCTATCTATGGAAGAGCTTTTAACGGTTTTTGTCCATATGTAATAGAAAGGTGGTGTTTTGGCATCGAAATAATCTAGGAAGCTTATACTCGTAAAATTTGACATAGAAGAACAATAAAAAGTGTACACCGAGCAACTTTCATGGTCCGAAGTTGTCAACTCTATCTATGAAGGAGCTTTTAACGATTTTTGTCCATATGTCATAGAAATGTGGTGTTTTGGCATCGAAGTAATCTAGGAAGCTTATACACGTAAAAATTGACATAGAAGAACAATAAAAAGTGTATATCGAGCAACTTTGATGGTCCGAAGTTGCTCAACTCTATCTATGCTGGAGCTTTTAACGGTTTTTGTCCATTTGTCTTAGAAAGGTGATTTTTTGGCAACTAAATAATCTTGGAAGCTTATACTCGTAAAATTTCACATACAAGAACAATAAAAAGTGTACACCGAGCAACTTTCATGGTCCGATGTTGCTCAAATCTATCGATGGAGGAGCTTTTAACGGTTTTTGTCCATTTTTCATACAAATGTGGTGTTTTGGCATCGAAATAATCTAGGATTATTATACTCATAAATTTGACATAGAAGAACAATAAAAAGTGTACACCGAGCAACTTTCATGGTCCGAAGTTGTCAACTCTATCTATGAAGGAGCTTTTAACGGTTTTTGTCTATATATCATAGAAATGTGGTGTATTGGCATCGAAGTAATCTAGGAAGATTATACACGTAAAAATTCACATAGAAGAACAATAAAAAGTGTATACCGAGCAACTTTGATGGTCCGAAGTTGCTCAACTCTATCTATGATGGAGCTTTTAACGGTTTTTGTCCATTTGTCGTAGAAAGGTGATTTTTTGGCATCAAAATAATCTAGGAAGCTTATACTCGTAAAATTTGACATACAAGAACAATAAAAAGTGTACACCGAGCAATTTTGATGGTCCGAAGTTGCTCAACTCTATCTATGGAGGAGCTTTTAACGGTTTTTGTCCATTTTTGATAGAAAGTTGGTGTTTTGGCATCGAATTAATCTAGGAAGCTTATACTCGTAAAATTTGACATAGAAGAACAATAAAAAGTGTAGACCAAACAACTTTCATGGTCTGAAGTTGTCAACTCTATCTATGAAGAAGATTTTAACGATTTTTGTCCATATGTCATAGAAATGTGGTGTTTTGGCATCGAAGTAATCTAGGAAGCTTATACTCCTAAAATTTCACATAGAAGAACAATAAAAAGTGTACACCGAGCAACTTTCATGGTCCGAAGTTGTCAACTCTATCTATGAAGGAGCTTTTAACGATTTTTGTCCATATGTCATAGAAATGTGGTGTTTTGGCATCGAAGTAATCTAGGAAGCTTATACACGTAAAAATTGACATAGAAGAACAATAAAAAGTGTATATCGAGCAACTTTGATGGTCCGAAGTTGCTCAACTCTATCTATGCTGGAGCTTTTAACGGTTTTTGTCCATTTGTCTTAGAAATGTGATTTTTTGGCAACTAAATAATCTTGGAAGCTTATACTCGTAAAATTTGACATAGAAGAACAATAAAAAGTGTACACCGAGCAACTTTCATGGTCTGAAGTTGTCAACTCCATCTATGAAAGAGCTTTTAACGGTTTTTGTCCATATGTCATAGAAATGTGGCGTTTTGGCATCGAAGTAATCTAGGAAGCTTATACTCGTAAAATTTGACATAGAAGAACAATAAAAAGTGTACACCGAGCAACTTTCATGGTCCGAAGTTGTCAACTCTATCTATGAAGGAGCTTTTAACGGTTTTTGTCTATATATCATAGAAATGTGGTGTATTGGCATCGAAGTAATCTAGGAAGATTATACACGAAAAAATTCACATAGAAGAACAATAAAAAGTGTATACCGAGCAACTTTGATGGTCCGAAGTTGCTCAACTCTATCTATGATGGAGCTTTTAACGGTTTTTGTCCATTTGTCGTAGAAAGGTGATTTTTTGGCATCAAAATAATCTAGGAAGCTTATACTCGTAAAATTTGACATACAAGAACAATAAAAAGTGTACACCGAGCAATTTTGATGGTCCGAAGTTGCTCAACTCTATCTATGGAGGAGCTTTTAACGGTTTTTGTCCATTTTTGATAGAAAGTTGGTGTTTTGGCATCGAAGTAATCTAGGAAGCTTATACTCGTATAATTTGACATAGAAGAACAATAAAAAGTGTACACCGAGCAACTTTGATGGTCCGAAGTTGCTCAACTCTATCTTTGGAGGAGCTTTTAACGGTTTTAGTCCATTTGTCGTAGAAAGGTGGTTTTTTGGCATCGAAATAATCTAGGAAGCTTATACTCGTAAAATTTGACTACAAGAACAATAAAAAGTGTACACCGACCAACTTTGATGGTCCGAAGTTGCTCAACTCTATCTATGGAGGAGCTTTTAACGGTTTTTGTCCATTTTTCATAAAAAGGTGGTGTTTTGGCATCGAAATAATCTAGGAAGCTTATACTCGTAAAATTTGACATTGAAGAACAATAAAAAGTGTACACCGAGCAACTTTCATGGTCCGAAGTTGCTCAACTCTATCTATGGAAGAGCTTTTAACGGTTTTTGTCCATATGTAATAGAAAGGTGGTGTTTTGGCATCGAAATAATCTAGGAAGCTTATACTCGTAAAATTTGACATAGAAGAACAATAAAAAGTGTACACCGAGCAACTTTCATGGTCCGAAGTTGTCAACTCTATCTATGAAGGAGCTTTTAACGATTTTTGTCCATATGTCATAGAAATGTGGTGTTTTGGCATCGAAGTAATCTAGGAAGCTTATACACGTAAAAATTGACATAGAAGAACAATAAAAAGTGTATATCGAGCAACTTTGATGGTCCGAAGTTGCTCAACTCTATCTATGCTGGAGCTTTTAACGGTTTTTGTCCATTTGTCTTAGAAAGGTGATTTTTTGGCAACTAAATAATCTTGGAAGCTTATACTCGTAAAATTTCACATACAAGAACAATAAAAAGTGTACACCGAGCAACTTTCATGGTCCGATGTTGTCAAATCTATCGATGGAGGAGCTTTTAACGGTTTTTGTCCATTTTTCATACAAATGTGGTGTTTTGGCATCGAAATAATCTAGGATTATTATACTCATAAATTTGACATAGAAGAACAATAAAAAGTGTACACCGAGCAACTTTCATGGTCCGAAGTTGTCAACTCTATCTATGAAGGAGCTTTTAACGGTTTTTGTCTATATATCATAGAAATGTGGTGTATTGGCATCGAAGTAATCTAGGAAGATTATACACGTAAAAATTCACATAGAAGAACAATAAAAAGTGTATACCGAGCAACTTTGATGGTCCGAAGTTGCTCAACTCTATCTATGATGGAGCTTTTAACGGTTTTTGTCCATTTGTCGTAGAAAGGTGATTTTTGGCATCAAAATAATCTAGGAAGCTTATACTCGTAAAATTTGACATACAAGAACAATAAAAAGTGTACACCGAGCAATTTTGATGGTCCGAAGTTGCTCAACTCTATCTATGGAGGAGCTTTTAACGGTTTTTGTCCATTTTTGATAGAAAGTTGGTGTTTTGGCATCGAATTAATCTAGGAAGCTTATACTCGTAAAATTTGACATAGAAGAACAATAAAAAGTGTAGACCAAACAACTTTCATGGTCTGAAGTTGTCAACTCTATCTATGAAGAAGATTTTAACGATTTTTGTCCATATGTCATAGAAATGTGGTGTTTTGGCATCGAAGTAATCTAGGAAGCTTATACTCCTAAAATTTGACATAGAAGAACAATAAAAAGTGTACACCGAGCAACTTTCATGGTCCGAAGTTGTCAACTCTATCTATGAAGGAGCTTTTAACGATTTTTGTCCATATGTCATAGAAATGTGGTGTTTTGGCATCGAAGTAATCTAGGAAGCTTATACACGTAAAAATTGACATAGAAGAACAATAAAAAGTGTATATCGAGCAACTTTGATGGTCCGAAGTTGCTCAACTCTATCTATGCTGGAGCTTTTAACGGTTTTTGTCCATTTGTCTTAGAAATGTGATTTTTTGGCAACTAAATAATCTTGGAAGCTTATACTCGTAAAATTTGACATAGAAGAACAATAAAAAGTGTACACCGAGCAACTTTCATGGTCTGAAGTTGTCAACTCCATCTATGAAAGAGCTTTTAACGGTTTTTGTCCATATGTCATAGAAATGTGGCGTTTTGGCATCGAAGTAATCTAGGAAGCTTATACTCGTAAAATTTGACATAGAAGAACAATAAAAAGTGTACACCGAGCAACTTTCATGGTCCGAAGTTGTCAACTCTATCTATGAAGGAGCTTTTAACTGTTTTTGTCTATATATCATAGAAATGTGGTGTATTGGCATCGAAGTAATCTAGGAAGATTATACACGAAAAAATTCACATAGAAGAACAATAAAAAGTGTATACCGAGCAACTTTGATGGTCCGAAGTTGCTCAACTCTATCTATGATGGAGCTTTTAACGGTTTTTGTCCATTTGTCGTAGAAAGGTGATTTTTTGGCATCAAAATAATCTAGGAAGCTTATACTCGTAAAATTTGACATACAAGAACAATAAAAAGTGTACACCGAGCAATTTTGATGGTCCGAAGTTGCTCAACTCTATCTATGGAGGAGCTTTTAACGGTTTTTGTCCATTTTTGATAGAAAGTTGGTGTTTTGGCATCGAATTAATCTAGGAAGCTTATACTCGTAAAATTTGACATAGAAGAACAATAAAAAGTGTACACCGAGCAACTTTCATGGTCTGAAGTTGTCAACTCCATCTATGAAAGAGCTTTTAACGGTTTTTGTCCATATGTCATAGAAATGTGGTGTTTTGGCATCGAAGTAATCTAGGAAGCTTATACTCGTAAAATTTGACATAGAAGAACAATAAAAAGTGTACACCGAGCAACTTTCATAGTCCGAAGTTGTCAACTCTATCTATGGAGGAGCTTTTAACGGTTTTTGTCCATTTTTCATAAAAAGGTGGTGTTTTGGCATCGAACTAATCTAGGAAGCTTATACTCGTAAAATTTGACATTGAAGAACAATAAAAAGTGTACACCGAGCAACTTTCATGGTCCGAAGTTGCTCAACTCTATCTATGGAAGAGCTTTTAACGGTTTTTGTCCATATGTAATAGAAAGGTGGTGTTTTGGCATCGAAATAATCTAGGAAGCTTATACTCGTAAAATTTGACATAGAAGAACAATAAAAAGTGTACACCGAGCAACTTTCATGGTCCGAAGTTGTCAACTCTATCTATGAAGGAGCTTTTAACGATTTTTGTCCATATGTCATAGAAATGTGGTGTTTTGGCATCGAAGTAATCTAGGAAGCTTATACACGTAAAAATTGACATAGAAGAACAATAAAAAGTGTATATCGAGCAACTTTGATGGTCCGAAGTTGCTCAACTCTATCTATGCTGGAGCTTTTAACGGTTTTTGTCCATTTGTCTTAGAAAGGTGATTTTTTGGCAACTAAATAATCTTGGAAGCTTATACTCGTAAAATTTCACATACAAGAACAATAAAAAGTGTACACCGAGCAACTTTCATGGTCCGATGTTGCTCAAATCTATCGATGGAGGAGCTTTTAACGGTTTTTGTCCATTTTTCATACAAATGTGGTGTTTTGGCATCGAAATAATCTAGGATTATTATACTCATAAATTTGACATAGAAGAACAATAAAAAGTGTACACCGAGCAACTTTCATGGTCCGAAGTTGTCAACTCTATCTATGAAGGAGCTTTTAACGGTTTTTGTCTATATATCATAGAAATGTGGTGTATTGGCATCGAAGTAATCTAGGAAGATTATACACGTAAAAATTCACATAGAAGAACAATAAAAAGTGTATACCGAGCAACTTTGATGGTCCGAAGTTGCTCAACTCTATCTATGATGGAGCTTTTAACGGTTTTTGTCCATTTGTCGTAGAAAGGTGATTTTTTGGCATCAAAATAATCTAGGAAGCTTATACTCGTAAAATTTGACATACAAGAACAATAAAAAGTGTACACCGAGCAATTTTGATGGTCCGAAGTTGCTCAACTCTATCTATGGAGGAGCTTTTAACGGTTTTTGTCCATTTTTGATAGAAAGTTGGTGTTTTGGCATCGAATTAATCTAGGAAGCTTATACTCGTAAAATTTGACATAGAAGAACAATAAAAAGTGTAGACCAAACAACTTTCATGGTCTGAAGTTGTCAACTCTATCTATGAAGAAGATTTTAACGATTTTTGTCCATATGTCATAGAAATGTGGTGTTTTGGCATCGAAGTAATCTAGGAAGCTTATACTCCTAAAATTTGACATAGAAGAACAATAAAAAGTGTACACCGAGCAACTTTCATGGTCCGAAGTTGTCAACTCTATCTATGAAGGAGCTTTTAACGATTTTTGTCCATATGTCATAGAAATGTGGTGTTTTGGCATCGAAGTAATCTAGGAAGCTTATACACGTAAAAATTGACATAGAAGAACAATAAAAAGTGTATATCGAACAACTTTGATGGTCCGAAGTTGCTCAACTCTATCTATGCTGGAGCTTTTAACGGTTTTTGTCCATTTGTCTTAGAAATGTGATTTTTTGGCAACTAAATAATCTTGGAAGCTTATACTCGTAAAATTTGACATAGAAGAACAATAAAAAGTGTACAGCGAGCAACTTTCATGGTCTGAAGTTGTCAACTCCATCTATGAAAGAGCTTTTAACGGTTTTTGTCCATATGTCATAGAAATGTGGTGTTTTGGCATCGAAGTAATCTAGGAAGCTTATACTCGTAAAATTTGACATAGAAGAACAATAAAAAGTGTACACCGAGCAACTTTCATGGTCCGAAGTTGTCAACTCTATCTATGAAGGAGCTTTTAACGGTTTTTGTCTATATATCATAGAAATGTGGTGTATTGGCATCGAAGTAATCTAGGAAGATTATACACGAAAAAATTCACATAGAAGAACAATAAAAAGTGTATACCGAGCAACTTTGATGGTCCGAAGTTGCTCAACTCTATCTATGATGGAGCTTTTAACGGTTTTTGTCCATTTGTCGTAGAAAGGTGATTTTTTGGCATCAAAATAATCTAGGAAGCTTATACTCGTAAAATTTGACATACAAGAACAATAAAAAGTGTACACCGAGCAATTTTGATGGTCCGAAGTTGCTCAACTCTATCTATGGAGGAGCTTTTAACGGTTTTTGTCCATTTTTGATAGAAAGTTGGTGTTTTGGCATCGAATTAATCTAGGAAGCTTATACTCGTAAAATTTGACATAGAAGAACAATAAAAAGTGTACACCGAGCAACTTTCATGGTCTGAAGTTGTCAACTCCATCTATGAAAGAGCTTTTAACGGTTTTTGTCCATATGTCATAGAAATGTGGTGTTTTGGCATCGAAGTAATCTAGGAAGCTTATACTCGTAAAATTTGACATAGAAGAACAATAAAAAGTGTACACCGAGCAACTTTCATAGTCCGAAGTTGTCAACTCTATCTATGGAGGAGCTTTTAACGGTTTTTGTCCATTTTTCATAAAAAGGTGGTGTTTTGGCATCGAAATAATCTAGGAAGCTTATACTCGTAAAATTTGACATTGAAGAACAATAAAAAGTGTACACCGAGCAACTTTCATGGTCCGAAGTTGCTCAACTCTATCTATGGAAGAGCTTTTAACGGTTTTTGTCCATATGTAATAGAAAGGTGGTGTTTTGGCATCGAAATAATCTAGGAAGCTTATACTCGTAAAATTTGACATAGAAGAACAATAAAAAGTGTACACCGAGCAACTTTCATGGTCCGAAGTTGTCAACTCTATCTATGAAGGAGCTTTTAACGATTTTTGTCCATATGTCATAGAAATGTGGTGTTTTGGCATCGAAGTAATCTAGGAAGCTTATACACGTAAAAATTGACATAGAAGAACAATAAAAAGTGTATATCGAGCAACTTTGATGGTCCGAAGTTGCTCAACTCTATCTATGCTGGAGCTTTTAACGGTTTTTGTCCATTTGTCTTAGAAAGGTGATTTTTTGGCAACTAAATAATCTTGGAAGCTTATACTCGTAAAATTTCACATACAAGAACAATAAAAAGTGTACACCGAGCAACTTTCATGGTCCGATGTTGCTCAAATCTATCGATGGAGGAGCTTTTAACGGTTTTTGTCCATTTTTCATACAAATGTGGTGTTTTGGCATCGAAATAATCTAGGATTATTATACTCATAAATTTGACATAGAAGAACAATAAAAAGTGTACACCGAGCAACTTTCATGGTCCGAAGTTGTCAACTCTATCTATGAAGGAGCTTTTAACGGTTTTTGTCTATATATCATAGAAATGTGGTGTATTGGCATCGAAGTAATCTAGGAAGATTATACACGTAAAAATTCACATAGAAGAACAATAAAAAGTGTATACCGAGCAACTTTGATGGTCCGAAGTTGCTCAACTCTATCTATGATGGAGCTTTTAACGGTTTTTGTCCATTTGTCGTAGAAAGGTGATTTTTTGGCATCAAAATAATCTAGGAAGCTTATACTCGTAAAATTTGACATACAAGAACAATAAAAAGTGTACACCGAGCAATTTTGATGGTCCGAAGTTGCTCAACTCTATCTATGGAGGAGCTTTTAACGGTTTTTGTCCATTTTTGATAGAAAGTTGGTGTTTTGGCATCGAATTAATCTAGGAAGCTTATACTCGTAAAATTTGACATAGAAGAACAATAAAAAGTGTAGACCAAACAACTTTCATGGTCTGAAGTTGTCAACTCTATTTATGAAGAAGATTTTAACGATTTTTGTCCATATGTCATAGAAATGTGGTGTTTTGGCATCGAAGTAATCTAGGATGCTTATACTCCTAAAATTTGACATAGAAGAACAATAAAAAGTGTACACCGAGCAACTTTCATGGTCCGAAGTTGTCAACTCTATCTATGAAGGAGCTTTTAACGATTTTTGTCCATATGTCATAGAAATGTGGTGTTTTGGCATCGAAGTAATCTAGGAAGCTTATACACGTAAAAATTGACATAGAAGAACAATAAAAAGTGTATATCGAGCAACTTTGATGGTCCGAAGTTGCTCAACTCTATCTATGCTGGAGCTTTTAACGGTTTTTGTCCATTTGTCTTAGAAAGGTGATTTTTTGGCAACTAAATAATCTTGGAAGCTTATACTCGTAAAATTTCACATACAAGAACAATAAAAAGTGTACACCGAGCAACTTTCATGGTCCGATGTTGCTCAAATCTATCGATGGAGGAGCTTTTAACGGTTTTTGTCCATTTTTCATACAAATGTGGTGTTTTGGCATCGAAATAATCTAGGATTATTATACTCATAAATTTGACATAGAAGAACAATAAAAAGTGTACACCGAGCAACTTTCATGGTCCGAAGTTGTCAACTCTATCTATGAAGGAGCTTTTAACGGTTTTTGTCTATATATCATAGAAATGTGGTGTATTGGCATCGAAGTAATCTAGGAAGATTATACACGTAAAAATTCACATAGAAGAACAATAAAAAGTGTATACCGAGCAACTTTGATGGTCCGAAGTTGCTCAACTCTATCTATGATGGAGCTTTTAACGGTTTTTGTCCATTTGTCGTAGAAAGGTGATTTTTTGGCATCAAAATAATCTAGGAAGCTTATACTCGTAAAATTTGACATACAAGAACAATAAAAAGTGTACACCGAGCAATTTTGATGGTCCGAAGTTGCTCAACTCTATCTATGGAGGAGCTTTTAACGGTTTTTGTCCATTTTTGATAGAAAGTTGGTGTTTTGGCATCGAATTAATCTAGGAAGCTTATACTCGTAAAATTTGACATAGAAGAACAATAAAAAGTGTAGACCAAACAACTTTCATGGTCTGAAGTTGTCAACTCTATCTATGAAGAAGATTTTAACGATTTTTGTCCATATGTCATAGAAATGTGGTGTTTTGGCATCGAAGTAATCTAGGAAGCTTATACTCCTAAAATTTGACATAGAAGAACAATAAAAAGTGTACACCGAGCAACTTTCATGGTCCGAAGTTGTCAACTCTATCTATGAAGGAGCTTTTAACGATTTTTGTCCATATGTCATAGAAATGTCGTGTTTTGGCATCGAAGTAATCTAGGAAGCTTATACACGTAAAAATTGACATAGAAGAACAATAAAAAGTGTATATCGAACAACTTTGATGGTCCGAAGTTGCTCAACTCTATCTATGCTGGAGCTTTTAACGGTTTTTGTCCATTTGTCTTAGAAATGTGATTTTTTGGCAACTAAATAATCTTGGAAGCTTATACTCGTAAAATTTGACATAGAAGAACAATAAAAAGTGTACAGCGAGCAACTTTCATGGTCTGAAGTTGTCAACTCCATCTATGAAAGAGCTTTTAAACGGTTTTTGTCCATATGTCATAGAAATGTGGTGTTTTGGCATCGAAGTAATCTAGGAAGCTTATACTCGTAAAATTTGACATAGAAGAACAATAAAAAGTGTACACCGAGCAACTTTCATGGTCCGAAGTTGTCAACTCTATCTATGAAGGAGCTTTTAACGGTTTTTGTCTATATATCATAGAAATGTGGTGTATTGGCATCGAAGTAATCTAGGAAGATTATACACGAAAAAATTCACATAGAAGAACAATAAAAAGTGTATACCGAGCAACTTTGATGGTCCGAAGTTGCTCAACTCTATCTATGATGGAGCTTTTAACGGTTTTTGTCCATTTGTCGTAGAAAGGTGATTTTTTGGCATCAAAATAATCTAGGAAGCTTATACTCGTAAAATTTGACATACAAGAACAATAAAAAGTGTACACCGAGCAATTTTGATGGTCCGAAGTTGCTCAACTCTATCTATGGAGGAGCTTTTAACGGTTTTTGTCCATTTTTGATAGAAAGTTGGTGTTTTGGCATCGAATTAATCTAGGAAGCTTATACTCGTAAAATTTGACATAGAAGAACAATAAAATGTGTACACCGAGCAACTTTCATGGTCTGAAGTTGTCAACTCCATCTATGAAAGAGCTTTTAACGGTTTTTGTCCATATGTCATAGAAATGTGGTGTTTTGGCATCGAAGTAATCTAGGAAGCTTATACTCGTAAAATTTGACATAGAAGAACAATAAAAAGTGTACACCGAGCAACTTTCATAGTCCGAAGTTGTCAACTCTATCTATGGAGGAGCTTTTAACGGTTTTTGTCCATTTTTCATAAAAAGGTGGTGTTTTGGCATCGAAATAATCTAGGAAGCTTATACTCGTAAAATTTGACATTGAAGAACAATAAAAAGTGTACACCGAGCAACTTTCATGGTCCGAAGTTGCTCAACTCTATCTATGGAAGAGCTTTTAACGGTTTTTGTCCATATGTAATAGAAAGGTGGTGTTTTGGCATCGAAATAATCTAGGAAGCTTATACTCGTAAAATTTGACATAGAAGAACAATAAAAAGTGTACACCGAGCAACTTTCATGGTCCGAAGTTGTCAACTCTATCTATGAAGGAGCTTTTAACGATTTTTGTCCATATGTCATAGAAATGTGGTGTTTTGGCATCGAAGTAATCTAGGAAGCTTATACACGTAAAAATTGACATAGAAGAACAATAAAAAGTGTATATCGAGCAACTTTGATGGTCCGAAGTTGCTCAACTCTATCTATGCTGGAGCTTTTAACGGTTTTTGTCCATTTGTCTTAGAAAGGTGATTTTTTGGCAACTAAATAATCTTGGAAGCTTATACTCGTAAAATTTCACATACAAGAACAATAAAAAGTGTACACCGAGCAACTTTCATGGTCCGATGTTGCTCAAATCTATCGATGGAGGAGCTTTTAACGGTTTTTGTCCATTTTTCATACAAATGTGGTGTTTTGGCATCGAAATAATCTAGGATTATTATACTCATAAATTTGACATAGAAGAACAATAAAAAGTGTACACCGAGCAACTTTCATGGTCCGAAGTTGTCAACTCTATCTATGAAGGAGCTTTTAACGGTTTTTGTCTATATATCATAGAAATGTGGTGTATTGGCATCGAAGTAATCTAGGAAGATTATACACGTAAAAATTCACATAGAAGAACAATAAAAAGTGTATACCGAGCAACTTTGATGGTCCGAAGTTGCTCAACTCTATCTATGATGGAGCTTTTAACGGTTTTTGTCCATTTGTCGTAGAAAGGTGATTTTTTGGCATCAAAATAATCTAGGAAGCTTATACTCGTAAAATTTGACATACAAGAACAATAAAAAGTGTACACCGAGCAATTTTGATGGTCCGAAGTTGCTCAACTCTATCTATGGAGGAGCTTTTAACGGTTTTTGTCCATTTTTGATAGAAAGTTGGTGTTTTGGCATCGAATTAATCTAGGAAGCTTATACTCGTAAAATTTGACATAGAAGAACAATAAAAAGTGTAGACCAAACAACTTTCATGGTCTGAAGTTGTCAACTCTATTTATGAAGAAGATTTTAACGATTTTTGTCCATATGTCATAGAAATGTGGTGTTTTGGCATCGAAGTAATCTAGGATGCTTATACTCCTAAAATTTGACATAGAAGAACAATAAAAAGTGTACACCGAGCAACTTTCATGGTCCGAAGTTGTCAACTCTATCTATGAAGGAGCTTTTAACGATTTTTGTCCATATGTCATAGAAATGTGGTGTTTTGGCATCGAAGTAATCTAGGAAGCTTATACACGTAAAAATTGACATAGAAGAACAATAAAAAGTGTATATCGAGCAACTTTGATGGTCCGAAGTTGCTCAACTCTATCTATGCTGGAGCTTTTAACGGTTTTTGTCCATTTGTCTTAGAAAGGTGATTTTTTGGCAACTAAATAATCTTGGAAGCTTATACTCGTAAAATTTCACATACAAGAACAATAAAAAGTGTACACCGAGCAACTTTCATGGTCCGATGTTGCTCAAATCCATCTATGAAAGAGCTTTTAACGGTTTTTGTCCATATGTCATAGAAATGTGGTGTTTTGGCATCGAAGTAATCTAGGAAGCTTATACTCATAAATTTGACATAGAAGAACAATAAAAAGTGTACACCGAGCAACTTTCATGGTCCGAAGTTGTCAACTCTATCTATGAAGGAGCTTTTAACGGTTTTTGTCTATATATCATAGAAATGTGGTGTATTGGCATCGAAGTAATCTAGGAAGATTATACACGAAAAAATTCACATAGAAGAACAATAAAAAGTGTATACCGAGCAACTTTGATGGTCCGAAGTTGCTCAACTCTATCTATGATGGAGCTTTTAACGGTTTTTGTCCATTTGTCGTAGAAAGGTGATTTTTTGGCATCAAAATAATCTAGGAAGCTTATACTCGTAAAATTTGACATACAAGAACAATAAAAAGTGTACACCGAGCAATTTTGATGGTCCGAAGTTGCTCAACTCTATCTATGGAGGAGCTTTTAACGGTTTTTGTCCATTTTTGATAGAAAGTTGGTGTTTTGGCATCGAATTAATCTAGGAAGCTTATACTCGTAAAATTTGACATAGAAGAACAATAAAAAGTGTACACCGAGCAACTTTCATGGTCTGAAGTTGTCAACTCCATCTATGAAAGAGCTTTTAACGGTTTTTGTCCATATGTCATAGAAATGTGGTGTTTTGGCATCGAAGTAATCTAGGAAGCTTATACACGTAAAAATTGACATAGAAGAACCATAAAAAGTGTATATCGAGCAACTTTGATGGTCCGAAGTTGCTCAAATCTATCTATGCTGGAGCTTTTAACGATTTTTGTCCATTTGTCGTAGAAAGGTGATTGTTTGGCATCTAAATAATCTAGGAAGCTTATACTCGTAAAATTTGACATACAAGAACAATAAAAAGTGTACACCGAGCAACTTTGATGGTCCGAAGTTGATCAACTCTATCTATGGATGAGCTTTTAACGGTTTTTGTCCATTTTTCATACAAAGGTGGTGTTTTGGCATCGAAATAATCTAGGATTATTATACTCGTAAATTTGACATAGAAGAACAATAAAAAGTGTACACCGAGCAACTTTCATGGTCCGAAGTTGTCAACTCTATCTATGGTGAAGCGTTTAGCTGTTTTTGTCCATTTGTCACAGAAAGGTGGTTATTTGGCATCGGAATAATCTAGGAAGCTAATACTCGTAAAATTTGACATAGAAGAACAATAAAAAGTGTACACCGAGCAACTTTCATTGTCCGAAGTTGGTCAACTCTATCTATGAAGGAGCTTTTAACGGTTTTTCTCCATTTGGCATAGATATGTGGTGTTTTGGCATCGAAATAATCTATGAAGCTTATACTCATAAAATTTGACATAGAAGAACAATAAAAAGTGTACACCGAGCAACTTTCATGGTCCGAAGTTGTCAACTCTATCTATGAAGGAGCTTTTAACGATTTTTGTCCATATGTCATAGAAATGTGGTGCTTTTGCATCGAAGTAATCTAGGAAGCTTATACACGTAAAATTTGACATAGAAGAACAATAAAAAGTGTAGACCAAACAACTTTCATGGTCTGAAGTTGTCAACTCTATCTATGAAGAAGATTTTAACGATTTTTGTCCATATGTCATAGAAATGTGGTGCTTTTGCATCGTAGTAATCTAGGAAGCTTATACACGTAAAATTTGACATAGAAGAACAATAAAAAGTGTAGACCGAACAACTTTCATGTTCTGAAGTTGTCAACTCTATCTATGAAGGAGCTTTTAACGATTTTTGTCCATATGTCATAGAAATGTGGTGCTTTTGCATCGAAGTAATCTAGGAAGCTTATACACGTAAAATTTGACATAGAAGAACAATAAAAAGTGTAGAACGAACAACTTTCATGGTCTGAAGTTGTCAACTCTATCTATGAAGGAGCTTTTAACGATTTTTGTCCATATGTCATAGAAATTTGGTGCTTTTGCATCGAAGTAATCTAGGAAGCTTATACACGTAAAATTTGACATAGAAGAACAATAAAAAGTGTATACCGAGCAACTTTGATGGTCCGAAGTTGCTCAACTCGATCTATGGTGGAGCTTTTAACGGTTTTTGTCCCTTTGTCGTAGAAAGGTGGTTTTTTGGCATCGAAATAATCTAGGAGGCTTATACTCGTAAAATTTGACATACAAGAACAATAAAAAGTGTACACCGAGCAACTTCGATGGTCCGAAGTTGCTCAACTCTATCGATGGAGGAGCTTTTAACGGTTTTTGTCCATTTGTCATAGAAAGGTGGTGTTTTGGCATCGAAATAATCTAGGAAGCTTATACACGTAAAATTTGACATAGAAGAACAATAAAAAGTGTATACCGAGCAACTTTGATGGTCCGAAGTTGCTCAACTCGATCTATGGTGGAGCTTTTAACGGTTTTGTCCCTTTGTCGTAGAAAGTTGGTTTTTTGGCATCGAAATAATCTAGGAAGCTTATACTCGTAAAATTTGACATACAAGAACAATAAAAAGTGTACACCAAGCAACTTTGATGGTCTGAAGTTGCTCAACTCTATCTATGAAGGAACTTTTAATGGTTTTTGTCCATTTGGAATAGATATATGTGGTGTTTTGGCATCGAAATAATCTACGAAGCTTATACTCGTATAATTTGACATAGAAGAACAATAAAAAGTGTACACCGAGCAAATTTGATGGTCCGAAGTTGCTCAACTCTATCTTTGGAGGAGCTTTTAACGGTTTTAGTCCATTTGTCGTAGAAAGGTGGTTTTTTGGCATCGAAATAATCTAGGAAGCTTATACTCGTAAAATTTGACTACAAGAACAATAAAAAGTGTACACCGACCAACTTTGATGGTCCGAAGTTGCTCAACTCTATCTATGGAGGAGCTTTTAACGGTTTTTGTCCATTTTTCATAAAAAGGTGGTGTTTTGGCATCGAAATAATCTAGGAAGCTTATACTCGTAAAATTTGACATTGAAGAACAATAAAAAGTGTACACCGAGCAACTTTGATGGTCTGAAGTTGCTCAACTCTATCTATGAAGGAACTTTTAATGGTTTTTGTCCATTTGGAATAGATATATGTGGTGTTTTGGCATCGAAATAATCTACGAAGCTTATACTCGTATAATTTGACATACAAGAACAATAAAAAGTGTACACCGAGCAACTTTGATGGTCTGAAGTTGCTCAACTCTATCTTTGGAAGAACTTTTAATGGTTTTTGTCCATTTGGAATAGATATATGTGGTGTTTTGGCATCGAAATAATCTACGAAGCTTATACTCGTATAATTTGACATACAAGAACAATAAAAAGTGTACACCGAGCAACTTTGATGGTCTGAAGTTGCTCAACTCTATCTTTGGAGGAGCTTTTAATGGTTTTTGTCCATTTGTCGTAGATATATGTGGTGTTCTGGCATCGAAATAATCTACGAAACTTATACTCGTAAATTTGACATAGAAGAACAATAAAAAGTGTACACCGAGCAAGTTTGATGGTCCGAAGTTGTCAACTCTATCTATGGTGAAGCGTTTAGCTGTTTTTGTCCATTTGTCACAGAAAGGTGGTTATTTGGCATCGAAATAATCTAGGAAGCCTATACTCGTAAAATTTGACATAGAAGAACAATAAAAAGTGTACACCGAGCAACTTTCATGGTCCGAAGTTGTCAACTCTATCTATGAAACAGCTTTTAACGGTTTTTGTCCATATGTCATAGAAATGTGGTGTTTTGGCATCGAAGTAATCTAGGAAGCTTATACTCCTAAAATTTGACATAGAAGAACATTAAAAAGTGTACACCGAGAAACTTTCATGGTCCGAAGTTGTCAACTCTATCTATGAATGAGCTTTTAACGGTTTTTGTCCATATGTCATAGAAATGTGGTGTTTTGGCATCGAAGTAATCTAGGAAGCTTATACTCGTATAATTTGACATAGAAGAACAATAAAAAGTGTACACCGAGCAAATTTGATGGTCCGAAGTTGCTCAACTCTATCTTTGGAGGAGCTTTTAACGGTTTTAGTCCATTTGTCGTAGAAAGGTGGTTTTTTGGCATCGAAATAATCTAGGAAGCTTATACTCGTAAAATTTGACTACAAGAACAATAAAAAGTGTACACCGACCAACTTTGATGGTCCGAAGTTGCTCAACTCTATCTATGGAGGAGCTTTTAACGGTTTTTGTCCATTTTTCATAAAAAGGTGGTGTTTTGGCATCGAAATAATCTAGGAAGCTTATACTCGTAAAATTTGACATTGAAGAACAATAAAAAGTGTACACCGAGCAACTTTCACGGTCCGAAGTTGCTCAACTCTATCTATGGAAGAGCTTTTAACGGTTTTTGTCCATATGTAATAGAAAGGTGGTGTTTTGGCATCGAAATAATCTAGGAAGCTTATACTCGTAAAATTTGACATAGAAGAACAATAAAAAGTGTACACCGAGCAACTTTCATGGTCCGAAGTTGTCAACTCTATCTATGAAGGAGCTTTTAACGATTTTTGTCCATATGTCATAGAAATGTGGTGTTTTGGCATCGAAGTAATCTAGGAAGCTTATACACGTAAAAATTGACATAGAAGAACAATAAAAAGTGTATATCGAGCAACTTTGATGGTCCGAAGTTGCTCAACTCTATCTATGCTGGAGCTTTTAACGGTTTTTGTCCATTTGTCTTAGAAAGGTGATTTTTTGGCAACTAAATAATCTAGGAAGCTTATACTCGTAAAATTTGACATACAAGAACAATAAAAAGTGTACACCGAGCAACTTTGATGGTCCGAAGTTGATCAACTCTATCTATGGATGAGCTTTTAACGGTTTTTGTCCATTTTTCATACAAAGGTGGTGTTTTGGCATCGAAAAAATCTAGGATTATTATACTCGTAAATTTGACATAGAAGAACAATAGAAAGTGTACACCGAGCAACTTTCATGGTCCAAAGTTGTCAACTCTATCTATGGTGAAGCGTTTAGCTGTTTTTGTCCATTTGTCACAGAAAGGTAGTTATTTGGCATCGAAATAATCTAGGAAGCTTATACTCGTAAAATTTGACATAGAAGAACAATAAAAAGTGTGCACCGAGCAACTTTCATGGTCCGAAGTTGCTCAACTCTATCTATGAAGGAGCTTTTAACGGTTTTTCTCCATTTGGAATAGATATGTGGTGTTTTGGCATTGAAATAATCTACGAAGCTTATACTCATAAAATTTGACATAGAAAAACAATAAAAAGTGTACACCGAGCAACTTTCATGGTCCGAAGTTGTCAACTCTATCTATGAAGGAGCTTGTAAAGATTTTTGTCCATATGTCATAGAAATGTGGTGCCTTTGAATCGAAGTAATCTAGGAAGCTTATACACGTAAAATTCGACATAGAAGAACAATAAAAAGTGTATACCGAGCAACTTTGATGGTCCGAAGTTGCTCAACTCTATCTATGGTGGAGCTTTTAACGGTTTTTGTCCATTTGTCGTAGAAAGGTGGTTTTTTGGAATCGAAATAATCTAGGAAGCTTATACTCGTAAAATTTGACATACAAGAACAATAAAAAGTGTACGCCGAGCAACTTTGATGGTATGAAGTTGCTCAACTCTATCTATGAAGGAGCTTTTAACGGTTTTTGTCCATTTGGCATAGATATGTGGTGTTTTGGCATCGAAATAATCTACGAAGCTTATACTCGTATAATTTGACATAGAAGAACAATAAAAAGTATACACCGAGCAACTTTGATTGTCCGAAGTTGCTCAACTCTATCTATGGTGGAGCTTTTAACGGTTTTTGTCTATTTGTCGTAGAATGGGGTTTTTTGGCATCGAAATAATCTAAGAAGCTTATACTCGTAAAATTTGGCATACAAGAAGAATAAAAAGTGGACATCGAGCAACTTTGATTGTCCGAAGTTGCTCAACTCTATCTATGGTGGAGCTTTTAACGGTTTTTGTCCATTTGTCGTAGAAAGGTGGTTTTTTGGCATCGAAATAATCTAGGAAGCTTATACTCGTAAACTTTGACATAGAAGAACAATAAAAAGTGTATATCTTGCAACTTTGACGCTTCGAAATTGCTTAACTCTCTCGATGGAGTTGTTTTTAATAGTTTTGCCGAATTTAGACCGATATAGTTCTCTTGACAACAATACAATTTATGAATCGAATACTAGTAATTTTAGCCATAAAGAAACAATAAAAAGTGCATACCGAGCACCTTTCGTGGTTCGAAATTGCTCAACTCTCCTTATGGAGTAGCTTTTATTGGTTTTCATTATTTGTCGTAGAAAGTTTGTGTTTTGGCATCGAAATAATCTAGGAAGTTATACTCGTAAAATTGACATTGAAGAACAATAAAATGTGTACACTGAGCAACTTTGATGGTCCGAAGTTGCTCAACTCTATCTATGGTGGAGCTTTTAACGGTTTTTGTCCATTTGGCATAGATATGTAGTGTTTTGGCATCGAAATAATCTACGAAGCTTATACTCATAAAATTTGACATAGAAGAACAATAAAAAGTGTACACCGAGCAACTTTCATGGTCCGAAGTTGTCAACTCTATCTATGAAGGAGCTTTTAACGATTTTTGTCCATATATCATAGAAATGTGGTGCTTTTGCATCGAAGTAATCTAGGAAGCTTATACACGTAAAATTTGACATAGAAGAACAATAAAAAGTGTAGACCGAACAACTTTCATGGTCTGAAGTTGTCAACTCTATCTATGAAGGAGCTTTTAACGATTTTTGTCCATATGTCATAGAAATGTGGTGCTTTTGCATCAAAGTAATCTAGGAAGCTTATACACGTAAAATTTGACATAGAAGAACAATAAAAAGTGTATACCGAGCAACTTTGATGGTCCGAAGTTGCTCAACTCGATCTATGGTGGAGCTTTTAACGGTTTTTGTCCCTTTGTCGTAGAAAGGTGGTTTTTTGGCATCGAAATAATCTAGGAGGCTTATACTCGTAAAATTTGACATACAAGAATAATTAAAAGTGTACACCGAGCAACTTTGATGGTCCGAAGTTGCTCAACTCTATCGATGGAGGAGCTTTTAACGGTTTTTGTCCATTTGTCATACAAAGGTGGTGTTTTGGCATCGAAATAATCTAGGAAGCTTATACACGTAAAATTTGAAATATAAGAACAATAAAAAGTGTATACCGAGCAACTTTGATGGTCCGAAGTTGCTCAACTCGATCTACGGTGGAGCTTTTAACGGTTTTGTCCCTTTGTCGTAGAAAGTTGGTTTTTTGGCATCGAAATAATCTAGGAAGCTTATACTCGTAAAATTTGACATACAAGAACAATAAAAAGTGTACACCGAGCAACTTTGATGCTCTGAAGTTGCTCAACTCTATCTATGAAGGAACTTTTAATGGTTTTTGTCCATTTGGCATAGATATATGTGGTGTTCTGGCATCGAAATAATCTACGAAGCTTATACTCGTAAATTTGACATAGAAGAACAATAAAAAGTGTACACCGAGCAACTTTCATGGTCCGAAGTTGTCAACTCTATCTATGGTGAAGCGTTTAGCTGTTTTTGTCCATTTGTCACAGAAAGGTGGTTATTTGGCATCGAAATAATCTAGGAAGCCTATACTCGTAAAATTTGACATAGAAGAACAATAAAAAGTGTACACCGAGCAACTTTCATGGTCCGAAGTTGCTCAACTCTATCTATGAAGGAGCTTTTAACGGTTTTTCTCCATTTGGCATAGATATGTGGTGTTTTGGCATCGAAATAATCTACGAAGCTTATACTCATAAAATTTGACATAGAAGAACAATAAAAAGTGTACACCGGGCAACTTTCATGGTCCGAAGTTGTCAACTCTATCTATGAAGGAGCTTTTAACGATTTTTGTCCATATGTCATAGAAATGTGGTGCTTTTGCATCGAAGTAATCTAGGAAGCTTATACACGTAAAATTTGACATAGAAGAACAATAAAAAGTGTATACCGAGCAACTTTGATGGTCCGAAGTTGCTCAACTCTATCTATGGTGGAGCTTTTAACGGTTTTTGTCCATTTGTCGTAGAAAGGTGGTTTTTTGGCATCGAAATAATCTAGGAAGCTTATACTCGTAAAATTTGACATAGAAGAACAATAAAAAGTGTATATCTTGCAAGTTTGACGCTTCGAAATTGCTCAACTCTCTCGATGGAGTTGTTTTTAATAGTTTTGCCGAATTTAGACCGATATAGTTCTCTTGACAACAATACTATTTACGAAGCGAATACTAGTAATTTTAGCCATAAAGAAACAATAAAAAGTGCATACCGAGCACCTTTCGTGGTTCGAAATTGCTCAACTCTCCTTATGGAGTAGCTTTTATTGGTTTTCATTATTTGTCGTAGAAAGTTTGTGTTTTGGCATCGAAATAATCTAGGAAGTTATACTCGTAAAATTGACATTGAAGAACAATAAAATGTGTACACTGAGCAACTTTGATGGTCCGAAGTTGCTCAACTCTATCTATGGTGGAGCTTTTAACGGTTTTTGTCCATTTGTCGTAGAAAGGTGGTTTTTTGGCATCGAAATAATCTTGGAAGCTTATACTCGTAAAATTTGATATACAAGAACAATAAAAAGTGTACACCGAGCAACTTTGATGGTCCGAAGTTGATCAACTCTATCTATGGATGAGCTTTTAACGGTTTTTGTCCATTTTTCATACAAAGGTGGTGTTTTGGCATCGAAATAATCAAGGATTATTATACTCGTAAATTTGACATAGAAGAACAATAAAAAGTGTACATCGAGCAACTTTCATGGTCCGAAGTTGTCAACTCTATCTATGGTGAAGCGTTTAGCTGTTTTTGTCCATTTGTCACAGAAAGGTGGTTATTTGGCATCGAAATAATCTAGGAAGCTTATACTCGTAAAATTTGACATAGAAGAACAATAAAAAGTGTACACCGAGCAACTTTCATGGTCCGAAGTTTCTCAACTCTATCTATGAAGGAGCTTTTAACGGTTTTTCTCCATTTGGCATAGATATGTGGTGTTTTGGCATCGAAATAATCTACGAAGCTTATACTCATAAAATTTGACATAGAAGAACAATAAAAAATGTACACCGAGCAACTTTCATGGTCCGAAGTTGTCAACTCTATCTATGAAGGAGCTTTTAACGATTTTTGTCCATATGTCATAGAAATGTGGTGCTTTTGCATCGAAGTAATCTAGGAAGCTTATACACGTAAAATTTGACATAGAAGAACAATAAAAAGTGTATACCGAGCAACTTTGATGGTCCGAAGTTGCTCAACTCGATCTATGGTGGAGCTTTTAACGGTTTTTGTCCCTTTGTCGTAGAAAGGTGGTTTTTTGGCATCGAAATAATTTAGGAGGCTTATACTCGTAAAATTTGACATACAAGAACAATAAAAAGTGTACACCGAGCAACTTTGATGGTCCGAAGTTGCTCAACTCTATCGATGGAGGAGCTTTTAACGGTTTTTGTCCATTTGTCATAGAAAGATGGTGTTTTGGCATCGAAATAATCTAGGAAGCTTATACACGTAAAATTTGACATAGAAGAACAATAAAAAGTGTATACCGAGCAACTTTGATGGTCCGAAGTTGCTCAACTCGATCTATGATGGAGCTTTTAACGGTTTTGTCCCTTTGTCGTAGAAAGTTGGTTTTTTGGCATCGAAATAATCTAGGAAGCTTATACACGTAAAATTTGAAATATAAGAACAATAAAAAGTGTACACCGAGCAACTTTGATGGTCCGAAGTTGCTCAACTCGATCTACGGTGGAGCTTTTAACGGTTTTGTCCCTTTGTCGTAGAAAGTTGGTTTTTTGGCATCGAAATAATGTAGGAAGCTTATACTCGTAAAATTTGACATACAAGAACAATAAAAAGTGTACACCGAGCAACTTTGATGGTCTGAAGTTGCTCAACTCTATCTATGAAGGAACTTTTAATGGTTTTTGTCCATTTGGCATAGATATATGTGGTGTTTTGGCATCGAAATAATCTACGAAGCTTATACTCGTAAATTTGACATAGAAGAACAATAAAAAGTGTACACCGAGCAACTTTCATGGTCCGAAGTTGTCAACTCTATCTATGGTGAAGCGTTTAGCTGTTTTTGTCCATTTGTCACAGAAAGGTGGTTATTTGGCATCGAAATAATCTAGGAAGCTTATACTCGTAAAATTTGACATAGAAGAACAATAAAAAGTGTACACCGAGCAACTTTCATGGTCCGAAGTTGCTCAACTCTATCTATGAAGGAGCTTTTAACGATTTTTGTCCATATGTCATAGAAATTTGGTGCTTTTGCATCGAAGTGATCTAGGAAGCTTATACACGTAAAAATTGACATAGAAGAACAATAAAAAGTGTACACCGAGCAACTTTCATGGTTCGAAGTTGTCAACTCTATCTATGAAGGAGCTTTTAACGGTTTTTCTCCATTTGGCATAGATATGTGGTGTTTTTGCATCGAAATAATCTACGAATTTTATACTCATAAAATTTGACATAGAAAAACAATAAAAAGTGTACACCGAGCAACTTTCATGGTCCGAAGTTGCTCAACTCTATCTATGAAGGAGCTTTTAACGGTTTTTCTCCATTTGGCATAGATATGAGGTGTTTTGGCATTGAAATAATCTACGAAGCTTATACTCATAAAATTTGACATAGAAGAACAATAAAAAGTGTACACCGAGCAACTTTCATGGTCCGAAGTTGTCAACTCTATCTATGAAGGAGCTTGTAAAGATTTTTGTCCATATGTCATAGAAATGTGGTGCCTTTGCATCGAAGTAATCTAGGAAGCTTATACACGTAAAATTCGACATAGAAGAACAATAAAAAGTGTATACCGAGCAACTTTGATGGTCCGAAGTTGCTCAACTCTATCTATGGTGGAGCTTTTAACGGTTTTTGTCCATTTGTCGTAGAAAGGTGGTTTTTTGGCATCGAAATAATCTAGGAAGCTTATACTCGTAAAATTTGACATACAAGAACAATAAAAAGTGTACACCGAGCAACTTTGATGGTCTGAAGTTGCTCAACTCTATCTATGAAGGAGCTTTTAACGGTTTTTGTCCATTTGGCATAGATATGTGGTGTTTTGGCATCGAAATAATCTACGAAGCTTATACTCGTATAATTTGACATAGAAGAACAATAAAAAGTATACACCGAGCAACTTTGATTGTCCGAAGTTGCTCAACTCTATCTATGGTGGAGCTTTTAACGGTTTTTGTCTATTTGTCGTAGAATGGGGGTTTTTTGGCATCGAAATAATCTAAGAAGCTTATACTCGTAAAATTTGGCATACAAGAAGAATAAAAAGTGGACATCGAGCAACTTTGATTGTCCGAAGTTGCTCAACTCTATCTATGGTGGAGCTTTTAACGGTTTTTGTCCATTTGTCGTAGAAAGGTGGTTTTTTGGCATCGAAATAATCTAGGAAGCTTATACTCGTAAACTTTGACATAGAAGAACAATAAAAAGTGTATATCTTGCAACTTTGACGCTTCGAAATTGCTCAACTCTCTCGATGGAGTTGTTTTTAATAGTTTTGCCGAATTTAGACCGATATAGTTCTCTTGACAATAATACAATTTATGAA
This sequence comes from Euonymus europaeus, assembly GCA_963580455.1. Classification (NCBI taxonomy): domain Eukaryota; kingdom Viridiplantae; phylum Streptophyta; class Magnoliopsida; order Celastrales; family Celastraceae; genus Euonymus; species Euonymus europaeus. The sequence goes on along the minus strand of OY756960.1, from coordinate 10,723,604 downwards.
GCGAATACTAGTAATTTTAGCCATAAAGAAACAATAAAAAGTGCATACCGAGCACCTTTCGTGGTTCGAAATTGCTCAACTCTCCTTATGGAGTAGCTTTTATTGGTTTTCATTATTTGTCGTAGAAAGTTTGTGTTTTGGCATCGAAATAATCTAGGAAGTTATACTCGTAAAATTGACATTGAAGAACAATAAAATGTGTACACTGAGCAACTTTGATGGTCCGAAGTTGCTCAACTCTATCTATGGTGGAGCTTTTAACGGTTTTTGTCCATTTGGCATAGATATGTGGTGTTTTGGCATCGAAATAATCTACGAAGCTTATACTCATAAAATTTGACATAGAAGAACAATAAAAAGTGTACACCGAGCAACTTTCATGGTCCGAAGTTGTCAACTCTATCTATGAAGGAGCTTTTAACGATTTTTGTCCATATATCATAGAAATGTGGTGCTTTTGCATCGAAGTAATCTAGGAAGCTTATACACGTAAAATTTGACATAGAAGAACAATAAAAAGTGTAGACCGAACAACTTTCATGGTCTGAAGTTGTCAACTCTATCTATGAAGGAGCTTTTAACGATTTTTGTCCATATGTCATAGAAATGTGGTGCTTTTGCATCGAAGTAATCTAGGAAGCTTATACACGTAAAATTTGACATAGAAGAACAATAAAAAGTGTATACCGAGCAACTTTGATGGTCCGAAGTTGCTCAACTCGATCTATGGTGGAGCTTTTAACGGTTTTTGTCCCTTTGTCGTAGAAAGGTGGTTTTTTGGCATCGAAATAATCTAGGAGGCTTATACTCGTAAAATTTGACATACAAGAATAATAAAAAGTGTACACCGAGCAACTTTGATGGTCCGAAGTTGCTCAACTCTATCGATGGAGGAGCTTTAAACGGTTTTTGTCCATTTGTCATACAAAGGTGGTGTTTTGGCATCGAAATAATCTAGGAAGCTTATACACGTAAAATTTGAAATATAAGAACAATAAAAAGTGTATACCGAGCAACTTTGATGGTCCGAAGTTGCTCAACTCGATCTACGGTGGAGCTTTTAACGGTTTTGTCCCTTTGTCGTAGAAAGTTGGTTTTTTGGCATCGAAATAATCTAGGAAGCTTATACTCGTAAAATTTGACATACAAGAACAATAAAAAGTGTACACCGAGCAACTTTGATGGTCTGAAGTTGCTCAACTCTATCTATGAAGGAACTTTTAATGGTTTTTGTCCATTTGGCATAGATATATGTGGTGTTCTGGCATCGAAATAATCTACGAAGCTTATACTCGTAAATTTGACATAGAAGAACAATAAAAAGTGTACACCGAGCAACTTTCATGGTCCGAAGTTGTCAACTCTATCTATGGTGAAGCGTTTAGCTGTTTTTGTCCATTTGTCACAGAAAGGTGGTTATTTGGCATCGAAATAATCAAGGAAGCCTATACTCGTAAAATTTGACATAGAAGAACAATAAAAAGTGTACACCGAGCAACTTTCATGGTCCGAAGTTGCTCAACTCTATCTATGAAGGAGCTTTTAACGGTTTTTCTCCATTTGGCATAGATATGTGGTGTTTTGGCATCGAAATAATCTACGAAGCTTATACTCATAAAATTTGACATAGAAGAACAATAAAAAGTGTACACCGGGCAACTTTCATGGTCCGAAGTTGTCAACTCTATCTATGAAGGAGCTTTTAACGATTTTTGTCCATATGTCATAAAAATGTGGTGCTTTTGCATCGAAGTAATCTAGGAAGCTTATACACGTAAAATTTGACATAGAAGAACAATAAAAATTGTATACCGAGCAACTTTGATGGTCCGAAGTTGCTCAACTCTATCTATGGTGGAGCTTTTAACGGTTTTTGTCCATTTGTCGTAGAAAGGTGGTTTTTTGGCATCGAAATAATCTAGGAAGCTTATACTCGTAAAATTTGACATAGAAGAACAATAAAAAGTGTATATCTTGCAAGTTTGACGCTTCGAAATTGCTCAACTCTCTCGATGGAGTTGTTTTTAATAGTTTTGCCGAATTTAGACCGATATAGTTCTCTTGACAACAATACTATTTACGAAGCGAATACTAGTAATTTTAGCCATAAAGAAACAATAAAAAGTGCATACCGAGCACCTTTCGTGGTTCGAAATTGCTCAACTCTCCTTATGGAGTAGCTTTTATTGGTTTCATTATTTGTCGTAGAAAGTTTGTGTTTTGGCATCGAAATAATCTAGGAAGTTATACTCGTAAAATTGACATTGAAGAACAATAAAATGTGTACACTGAGCAACTTTGATGGTCCGAAGTTGCTCAACTCTATCTATGGTGGAGCTTTTAACGGTTTTTGTCCATTTGTCGTAGAAAGGTGGTTTTTTGGCATCGAAATAATCTTGGAAGCTTATACTCGTAAAATTTGATATACAAGAACAATAAAAAGTGTACACCGAGCAACTTTGATGGTCCGAAGTTGATCAACTCTATCTATGGATGAGCTTTTAACGGTTTTTGTCCATTTTTCATACAAAGGTTGTGTTTTGGCATCGAAATAATCAAGGATTATTATACTCGTAAATTTGACATAGAAGAACAATAAAAAGTGTACATCGAGCAACTTTCATGGTCCGAAGTTGTCAACTCTATCTATGGTGAAGCGTTTAGCTGTTTTTGTCCATTTGTCACAGAAAGGTGGTTATTTGGCATCGAAATAATCTAGGAAGCTTATACTCGTAAAATTTGACATAGAAGAACAATAAAAAGTGTACACCGAGCAACTTTCATGGTCCGAAGTTTCTCAACTCTATCTATGAAGGAGCTTTTAACGGTTTTTCTCCATTTGGCATAGATATGTGGTGTTTTGGCATCGAAATAATCTACGAAGCTTATACTCATAAAATTTGACATAGAAGAACAATAAAAAATGTACACCGAGCAACTTTCATGGTCCGAAGTTGTCAACTCTATCTATGAAGGAGCTTTTAACGATTTTTGTCCATATGTCATAGAAATGTGGTGCTTTTGCATCGAAGTAATCTAGGAAGCTTATACACGTAAAATTTGACATAGAAGAACAATAAAAAGTGTAGACCGAACAATTTTCATGGTCTGAAGTTGTCAACTCTATCTATGAAGGAGCTTTTAACGATTTTTGTCCATATGTCATAGAAATGTGGTGCTTTTGCATCGAAGTAATCTAGGAAGCTTATACACGTAAAATTTGACATAGAAGAACAATAAAAAGTGTATACCGAGCAACTTTGATGGTCCGAAGTTGCTCAACTCGATCTATGGTGGAGCTTTTAACGGTTTTTGTCCCTTTGTCGTAGAAAGGTGGTTTTTTGGCATCGAAATAATCTAGGAGGCTTATACTCGTAAAATTTGACATACAAGAACAATAAAAAGTGTACACCGAGCAACTTTGATGGTCCGAAGTTGCTCAACTCTATCGACGGAGGAGCTTTTAACGGTTTTTGTCCATTTGTCATACAAAGGTGGTGTTTTGGCATCGAAATAATCTAGGAAGCTTATACACGTAAAATTTGAAATATAAGAACAATAAAAAGTGTACACCGAGCAACTTTGATGGTCCGAAGTTGCTCAACTCGATCTACGGTGGAGCTTTTAACGGTTTTGTCCCTTTGTCGTAGAAAGTTGGTTTTTTGGCATCGAAATAATCTAGGAAGCTTCTACTCGTCAAATTTGACATACAAGAACAATAAAAAGTGTACACCGAGCAACTTTGATGGTCTGAAGTTGCTCAACTCTATCTATGAAGGAACTTTTAATGGTTTTTGTCCATTTGGCATAGATATATGTGGTGTTTTGGCATCGAAATAATCTACGAAGCTTATACTCGTAAATTTGACATAGAAGAACAATAAAAAGTGTACACCGAGCAACTTTAATGGTCCGAAGTTGTCAACTCTATCTATGGTGAAGCGTTTAGCTGTTTTTGTCCATTTGTCACAGAAAGGTGGTTATTTGGCATCGAAATAATCTAGGAAGCTTATACTCGTAAAATTTGACATAGAAGAACAATAAAAAGTGTACACCGAGCAACTTTCATGGTCCGAAGTTGCTCAACTCTATCTATGAAGGAGCTTTTAACGGTTTTTCTCCATTTGGCATAGATATGTGGTGTTTTGGCATCGAAATAATCTACGAAGCTTATACTCATAAAATTTGACATAGAAGAACAATAAAAAGTGTACACCGGGCAACTTTCATGGTCCGAAGTTGCTTAACTCTATCTATGGTGGAGCTTTTAACGGTTTTTGTCCATTTGTCGTAGAAAGGTGGTTTTTTGGCATCGAAATAATCTAGGAAGCTTATACTCGTAAAATTTGACATACAAGAACAATAAAAATTGTACATCGAGCAACTTTCATGGTCCGAAGTTGTCAACTCTATCTATGAAGGAGCTTTTAACGGTTTTTGTCCATATGTCATAGAAATGTGGTGTTTTGGCATCGAAGTAATCTAGGAAGCTTATACACGTAAAAATTGACATAGAAGAACAATAAAAAGTATACACCGAGCAACTTTGATTGTCCGAAGTTGCTCAAATCTATCTATGCTGGAGCTTTTAATGGTTTTTGTCCATTTGTCGTAGAAAGGTGGTTTTTTGGCATCTAAATAATCTAGGAAGCTTATACTCGTAAAATTTGATATACAAGAACAATAAAAAGTGTACACCGAGCAACTTTGATGGTCCGAAGTTGATCAACTCTATCTATGGATGAGCTTTTAATGGTTTTTGTCCATTTTTCATACAAAGGTGGTGTTTTGGCATCGAAATAATCTAGGATTATTATACTCGTAAATTTGACATAGAAGAACAATAAAAAGTGTACACCGAGCAACTTTCATGGTCCGAAGTTGTCAACTCTATCTATGGTGAAGCGTTTAGCTGTTTTTGTCCATTTGTCACAGAAAGGTGGTTATTTGGCATCGAAATAATTTTGGAAGCTTATACTCGTAAAATTTGACATAGAAGAACAATAAAAAGTGCACACCGAGCAACTTTCATCGTTCGAAGTTGTCAACTCTATCTATGAAGGAGCTTTTAACGGTTTTTCTCCATTTGGCATAGATATGTGGTGTTTTTGCATCGAAATAATCTACGAAGCTTATACTCATAAAATTTGACATAGAAAAACAATAAAAAGTGTACACCGAGCAACTTCCATGGTCCGAAGTTGTCAACTCTATCTATGAAGGAGCTTTTAACGATTTTTGTCCATATGTCATAGAAATGTGGTGCTTTTGCATCGAAGTAATCTAGGAAGCTTATACACGTAAAATTTGATATAGAAGAACAATAAAAAGTGTAGACCGAACAACTTTCATGGTCTGAAGTTGTCAACTCTATCTATGAAGGAGCTTTTAACGATTTTTGTCCATATGTCATAGAAATGTGGTGCTTTTGCATCGAAGTAATCTAGGAAGCTTATACACATAAAATTTTACATAGAAGAACAATAAAAAGTGTATACCGAGCAACTTTGATGGTCCGAAGTTGCTCAACTCGATCTATGGTGGAGCTTTTAACGGTTTTTGTCCCTTTGTCGTAGAAATTTGGTTTTTTGGCATCGAAATAATCTAGGAGGCTTATACTCGTAAAATTTGACATACAAGAACAATAAAAAGTGTACACCGAGCAACTTTGATGGTCCGAAGTTGCTCAACTCTATCGATGGAGGAGCTTTTAACGGTTTTTGTCCATTTGTCATAGAAAGGTGGTGTTTTGGCATCGAAATAATCTAGGAAGCTTATACACGTAAAATTTGACATAGAAGAACAATAAAAAGTGTATACCGAGCAACTTTGATGGTCCGAAGTTGCTCAACTCGATCTATGGTGGAGCTTTTAACGGTTTTGTCCCTTTGTCGTAGAAAGTTGGTTTTTTGGCATCGAAATAATCTAGGAAGCTTATACTCGTAAAATTTGACATACAAGAACAATAAAAAGTGTACACCGAGCAACTTTGATGGTCTGAAGTTGCTCAACTCTATCTATGAAGGAACTTTTAATGGTTTTTGTCCATTTGGCATAGATATATGTGGTGTTTTGGCATCGAAATAATCTACAAAGCTTATACTCGTATAATTTGACATAGAAGAACAATAAAAAGTGTACACCGAGCAACTTTGATGGTCCGAAGTTGCTCAACTCTATCTTTGGAGGAGCTTTTAACGGTTTTAGTCCATTTGTCGTAGAAAGGTGGTTTTTTGGCATCGAAATAATCTAGGAAACTTATACTCGTAAAATTTGACTACAAGAACAATAAAAAGTGTACACCGAGCAAGTTTGATGGTCCGAAGTTGCTCAACTCTATCTATGGAGGAGCTTTTAACGGTTTTTGTCCATTTTTCAAAGAAAGTTGGTGTTTTGGCATCGAAATAATCTAGGAAGCTTATACTCGTAAAATATGACATAGAAAAACAATAAAAAGTGTACACCGAGCAACTTTCATGGTCCGAAGTTGTCAACTCTATCTATGAAACAGCTTTTAACGGTTTTTGTCCATATGTCATAGAAATGTGGTGTTTTGGCATCGAAGTAATCTAGGAAGCTTATACTCCTAAAATTTGACATAGAAGAACAATAAAAAGTGTACACCGAGCAACTTTCATGGTCCGAAGTTGTCAACTCTATCTATGAATGAGCTTTTAACGGTTTTTGTCCATATGTCATAGAAATGTGGTGTTTTGGCATCGAAGTAATCTAGGAAGCTTATACTCGTAAAATTTGACATACAAGAACAATAAAAAGTGTACACCGAGCAACTTTGATGGTCCGAAGTTGCTCAACTCTATCTTTGGAGGAGCTTTTAACGGTTTTTGTCCATTTGTCATACAAAGGTGGTGTTTTGGCATCGAAATAATCTAGGAAGCTTATACTCGTAAAATTTGACTACAAGAACAATAAAAAGTGTACACCGACCAACTTTGATGGTCCGAAGTTGCTCAACTCTATCTATGGAGGAGCTTTTAGCGGTTTTTGTCCATTTTTCATAAAAAGGTGGTGTTTTGGCATCGAAATAATCTAGGAAGCTTATACTCGTAAAATTTGACATTGAAGAACAATAAAAAGTGTACACCGAGCAACTTTCATGGTACGAAGTTGCTCAACTCTATCTATGGAAGAGCTTTTAACGGTTTTTGTCCATATGTAATAGAAAGGTGGTGTTTTGGCATCGAAATAATCTAGGAAGCTTATACTCGTAAAATTTGACATAGAAGAACAATAAAAAGTGTACACCGAGCAACTTTCATGGTCCGATGTTGTCAACTCTATCTATGAAGGAGCTTTTAACGGTTTTTGTCCATTTTTCATACAAAGGTGGTGTTTTGGCATCGAAAAAATCTAGGATTATTATACTCATAAATTTGACATAGAAGAACAATAAAAAGTGTACACCGAGCAACTTTCATGGTCCGAAGTTGTCAACTCTATCTATGGTGAAGCGTTTAGCTGTTTTTGTCCATTTGTCACAGAAAGGTGGTTATTTGGCATCGAAATAATCTAGGAAGCTTATACTCGTAAAATTTGACATAGATGAACAATAAAAAGTGTACACCGAGCAACTTTCATGGTCCGAAGTTGCTCAACTCTATCTATGAAGGAGCGTTTAACGGTTTTTCTCCATTTGGCATAGATATGTGATGTTTTGGCATCGAAATAATCTACGAAGCTTATACTTGTAAAATTTGACATAGAAGAACAATAAAAAGTGTACACCGAGCAACTTTCATGGTCCGAAGTTGTCAACTCTATCTATGAAGGAGCTTTTAACGATTTTTGTCCATATATCATAGAAATGTGGTGCTTTTGCATCGAAGTAATCTAGGAAGCTTATACACGTAAAATTTGATATAAAAGAACAATAAAAAGTGTATACCGAGCAACTTTGATAGTCCGAAGTTGCTCAACTCTATCTATGGTGGAGCTTTTAACGGTTTTGTCCCTTTGTCGCAGAAAGTTGGTTTTTTGGCATCGAAATAATCTAGGAAGCTTATACTCGTAAAATTCGACATACAAGAACAATAAAAAGTGTACACCGAGCAACTTTGATGGTCTGAAGTTGCTTAACTCTATCTATGAAGGAACTTTTAATGGTTTTTGTCCATTTGGCATAGATATATGTGGTGTTTTGGCATCGAAATAATCTACAAAGCTTATACTCGTATAATTTGACATAGAAGAATAATAAAAAGTGTACACCGAGCAACTTTGACGGTCCGAAGTTGCTCAACTCTATCTTTGGAGGAGCTTTTAACGGTTTTAGTCTATTTGTCGTAGAAAGGTGGTTTTTTGGCATCGAAATAATCTAGGAAACTTATACTCGTAAAATTTGACTACAAGAACAATAAAAAGTGTACACCGAGCAAGTTTGATGGTCCGAAGTTGCTCAACTCTATCTATGGAGGAGCTTTTAACGGTTTTTGTCCATTTTTCATAGAAAGTTGGTGTTTTGGCATCGAAATAATCTAGGAAGCTTATACTCGTAAAATATGACATAGAAAAACAGTAAAAAGTGTACACCGAGCAACTTTCATGGTCCGAAGTTGTCAACTCTATCTATGAAACAGCTTTTAACGGTTTTTGTCCATATGTCATAGAAATTTGGTGTTTTGGCATCGAAGTAATCTAGGAAGCTTATACTCCTAAAATTTGACATAGAAGAACATTAAAAAGTGTACACCGAGCAACTTTCATGGTCCGAAGTTGTCAACTCTATCTATGAAGGAGCTTTTAACGGTTTTTGTCCATATGTCATAGAAATGTAGTGTTTTGGCATCGAAGTAATCTAGGAAGCTTATACACGTAAAAATTGACATAGAAGAACAATAAAAAGTATACACCGAGCAACTTTGATTGTCCGAAGTTGCTCAAATCTATCTATGCTGGAGCTTTTAACGGTTTTTGTCCATTTGTCGTAGAAAGGTGGTTTTTTGGCATCTAAATAATCTAGGAAGCTTATACTCGTAAAATTTGATATACAAGAACAATAAAAAGTGTACACCGAGCAACTTTGATGGTCCGAAGTTGATCAACTCTATCTATGGATGAGCTTTTAACGGTTTTTGTCCATTTTTCATACAAAGGTGGTGTTTTGGCATCGAAATAATCTAGGATTATTATACTCGCAAATTTGACATAGAAGAACAATAAAAAGTGTACACCGAGCAACTTTCATGGTCCGAAGTTGTCAACTCTATCTATGGTGAAGCGTTTAGCTGTTTTTGTCCATTTGTCACAGAAAGGTGGTTATTTGGCATCGAAATAATTTTGGAAGCTTATACTCGTAAAATTTGACATAGAAGAACAATAAAAAGTGTACACCGAGCAACTTTCATTCTTCGAAGTTGTCAACTCTATCTATGAAGGAGCTTTTAACGGTTTTTCTCCATTTGGCATAGATATGTGGTGTTTTTGCATCGAAATAATCTACGAAGCTTATACTCATAAAATTTGACATAGAAAAACAATAAAAAGTGTACACCGAGCAACTTTCATGGTCCGAAGTTGTCAACTCTATCTATGAAGGAGCTTTTAACGATTTTTGTCCATATGTCATAGAAATGTGGTGCTTTTGCATCGAAGTAATCTAGGAAGCTTATACACGTAAAATTTGACATAGAAGAACAATAAAAAGTGTAGACCGAACAACTTTCATGGTCTGAAGTTGTCAACTCTATCTATGAAAGAGCTTTTAACGATTTTTGTCCATATGTCATAGAAATGTGGTGCTTTTGCATCGAAGTAATCTAGGAAGCTTATACACGTAAAATTTTACATAGAAGAACAATAAAAACTGTATACCGAGCAACTTTGATGGTCCGAAGTTGCTCAACTCGATCTATGGTGGAGCTTTTAACAGTTTTTGTCCCTTTGTCGTAGAAAGGTGGTTTTTTGGCATCGAAATAGTCTAGGAGGCTTATACTCGTAAAATTTGACATACAAGAACAATAAAAAGTGTACACCGAGCAACTTTGATGGTCCGAAGTTGCTCAACTCTATCGATGGAGGAGCTTTTAACGGTTTTTGTCCATTTGTCATAGAAAGATGGTGTTTTGGCATCGAAATAATCTAGGAAGCTTATACACGTAAAATTTGACATAGAAGAACAATAAAAAGTGTATACCGAGCAACTTTGATGGTCCGAAGTTGCTCAACTCGATCTATGGTGGAGCTTTTAACGGTTTTGTCCCTTTGTCGTAGAAAGTTGGTTTTTTGGCATCGAAATAATCTAGGAAGCTTATACTCGTAAAATTTGACATACAAGAACAATAAAAAGTGTACACCGAGCAAGTTTGATGGTCCGAAGTTGCTCAACTCTATCTATGGAGGAGCTTCTAACGGTTTTTATCCATTTTTCATAGAAAGTTGGTGTTTTGGCATCGAAATAATCTAGGAAGCTTATACTCGTAAAATATGACATAGAAAAACAATAAAAAGTGTACACCGAGCAACTTTCTTGGTCCGAAGTTGTCAACTCTATCTATGAAACAGCTTTTAACGGTTTTTGTCCATATGTCATAGAAATGTGGTGTTTTGGCATCGAAGTAATCTAGGAAGCTTATACTCCTAAAATTTGACATAGAAGAACAATAAAAAGTGTACACCGAGCAACTTTCATGGTCCGAAGTTGTCAACTCTATCTATGAATGAGCTTTTAACGGTTTTTGTCCATATGTCATAGAAATGTGGTGTTTTGGCATCGAAGTAATCTAGGAAGCTTATACTCGTAAAATTTGACATACAAGAACAATAAAAAGTGTACACCGAGCAACTTTGATGGTCCGAAGTTGCTCAACTCTAGCTTTGGAGGAGCTTTTAACGGTTTTTGTCCATTTGTCATACAAAGGTGGTGTTTTGGCATCGAAATAATCTAGGAAGCTTATACTCGTAAAATTTGACTACAAGAACAATAAAAAGTGTACACCGACCAACTTTGATGGTCCGAAGTTGCTCAACTCTATCTATGGAGGAGCTTTTAGCGGTTTTTGTCCATTTTTCATAAAAAGGTGGTGTTTTGGCATCGAAATAATCTAGGAAGCTTATACTCGTAAAATTTGACATAGAAGAACAATAAAAAGTGTACACCGAGCAACTTTCATGGTCCGAAGTTGTCAACTCTATCTATGGTGAAGCGTTTAGCTGTTTTTGTCCATTTGTCACAGAAAGGTGGTTATTTGGCATCGAAATAATTTTGGAAGCTTATACTCGTAAAATTTGACATAGAAGAACAATAAAAAGTGCACACCGAGCAACTTTCATCGTTCGAAGTTGTCAACTCTATCTATGAAGGAGCTTTTAACGGTTTTTCTCCATTTGGCATAGATATGTGGTGTTTTTGCATCGAAATAATCTACGAAGCTTATACTCATAAAATTTGACATAGAAAAACAATAAAAAGTGTACACCGAGCAACTTCCATGGTCCGAAGTTGTCAACTCTATCTATGAAGGAGCTTTTAACGATTTTTGTCCATATGTCATAGAAATGTGGTGCTTTTGCATCGAAGTAATCTAGGAAGCTTATACACGTAAAATTTGATATAGAAGAACAATAAAAAGTGTAGACCGAACAACTTTCATGGTCTGAAGTTGTCAACTCTATCTATGAAGGAGCTTTTAACGATTTTTGTCCATATGTCATAGAAATGTGGTGCTTTTGCATCGAAGTAATCTAGGAAGCTTATACACATAAAATTTTACATAGAAGAACAATAAAAAGTGTATACCGAGCAACTTTGATGGTCCGAAGTTGCTCAACTCGATCTATGATGGAGCTTTTAACGGTTTTTGTCCCTTTGTCGTAGAAATTTGGTTTTTTGGCATCGAAATAATCTAGGAGGCTTATACTCGTAAAATTTGACATACAAGAACAATAAAAAGTGTACACCGAGCAACTTTGATGGTCCGAAGTTGCTCAACTCTATCGATGGAGGAGCTTTTAACGGTTTTTGTCCATTTGTCATAGAAAGGTGGTGTTTTGGCATCGAAATAATCTAGGAAGCTTATACACGTAAAATTTGACATAGAAGAACAATAAAAAGTGTATACCGAGCAACTTTGATGGTCCGAAGTTGCTCAACTCGATCTATGGTGGAGCTTTTAACGGTTTTGTCCCTTTGTCGTAGAAAGTTGGTTTTTTGGCATCGAAATAATCTAGGAAGCTTATACTCGTAAAATTTGACATACAAGAACAATAAAAAGTGTACACCGAGCAACTTTGATGGTCTGAAGTTGCTCAACTCTATCTATGAAGGGACTTTTAATGGTTTTTGTCCATTTGGCATAGATATATGTGGTGTTTTGGCATCGAAATAATCTACAAAGCTTATACTCGTATAATTTGACATAGAAGAACAATAAAAAGTGTACACCGAGCAACTTTGATGGTCCGAAGTTGCTCAACTCTATCTTTGGAGGAGCTTTTAACGGTTTTAGTCCATTTGTCGTAGAAAGGTGGTTTTTTGGCATCGAAATAATCTAGGAAACTTATACTCGTAAAATTTGACTACAAGAACAATAAAAAGTGTACACCGAGCAAGTTTGATGGTCCGAAGTTGCTCAACTCTATCTATGGAGGAGCTTTTAACGGTTTTTGTCCATTTTTCAAAGAAAGTTGGTGTTTTGGCATCGAAATAATCTAGGAAGCTTATACTCGTAAAATATGACATAGAAAAACAATAAAAAGTGTACACCGAGCAACTTTCATGGTCCGAAGTTGTCAACTCTATCTATGAAACAGCTTTTAACGGTTTTTGTCCATATGTCATAGAAATGTGGTGTTTTGGCATCGAAGTAATCTAGGAAGCTTATACTCCTAAAATTTGACATAGAAGAACAATAAAAAGTGTACACCGAGCAACTTTCATGGTCCGAAGTTGTCAACTCTATCTATGAATGAGCTTTTAACGGTTTTTGTCCATATGTCATAGAAATGTGGTGTTTTGGCATCGAAGTAATCTAGGAAGCTTATGCTCGTAAAATTTGACATACAAGAACAATAAAAAGTGTACACCGAGCAACTTTGATGGTCCGAAGTTGCTCAACTCTATCTTTGGAGGAGCTTTTAACGGTTTTTGTCCATTTGTCATACAAAGGTGGTGTTTTGGCATCGAAATAATCTAGGAAGCTTATACTCGTAAAATTTGACTACAAGAACAATAAAAAGTGTACACCGACCAACTTTGATGGTCCGAAGTTGCTCAACTCTATCTATGGAGGAGCTTTTAGCGGTTTTTGTCCATTTTTCATAAAAAGGTGGTGTTTTGGCATCGAAATAATCTAGGAAGCTTATACTCGTAAAATTTGACATTGAAGAACAATAAAAAGTGTACACCGAGCAACTTTCATGGTACGAAGTTGCTCAACTCTATCTATGGAAGAGCTTTTAACGGTTTTGGCATCGAAATAATCTAGGAAGCTTATACTCGTAAAATTTGACGTAGAAGAACAATAAAAAGTGTACACCGAGCAACTTTCATGGTCCGATGTTGTCAACTCTATCTATGAAGGAGCTTTTAACGGTTTTTGTCCATTTTTCATACAAAGGTGGTGTTTTGGCATCGAAAAAATCTAGGATTATTATACTCGTAAATTTGACATAGAAGAACAATAAAAAGTGTACACCGAGCAACTTTCATGGTCCGAAGTTGTCAACTCTATCTATGGTGAAGCGTTTAGCTGTTTTTGTCCATTTGTCACAGAAAGGTGGTTATTTGGCATCGAAATAATCTAGGAAGCTTATACTCGTAAAATTTGACATAGATGAACAATAAAAAGTGTACACCGAGCAACTTTCATGGTCCGAAGTTGCTCAACTCTATCTATGAAGGAGCGTTTAACGGTTTTTCTCCATTTGGCATAGATATGTGATGTTTTGGCATCGAAATAATCTACGAAGCTTATACTTGTAAAATTTGACATAGAAGAACAATAAAAAGTGTACACCGAGCAACTTTCATGGTCCGAAGTTGTCAACTCTATCTATGAAGGAGCTTTTAACGATTTTTGTCCATATATCATAGAAATGTGGTGCTTTTGCATCGAAGTAATCTAGGAAGCTTATACACGTAAAATTTGATATAAAAGAACAATAAAAAGTGTATACCGAGCAACTTTGATAGTCCGAAGTTGCTCAACTCTATCTATGGTGGAGCTTTTAACGGTTTTGTCCCTTTGTCGCAGAAAGTTGGTTTTTTGGCATCGAAATAATCTAGGAAGCTTATACTCGTAAAATTCGACATACAAGAACAATAAAAAGTGTACACCGAGCAACTCTGATGGTCTGAAGTTGCTCAACTCTATCTATGAAGGAACTTTTAATGGTTTTTGTCCATTTGGCATAGATATATGTGGTGTTTTGGCATCGAAATAATCTACAAAGCTTATACTCGTATAATTTGACATAGAAGAATAATAAAAAGTGTACACCGAGCAACTTTGACGGTCCGAAGTTGCTCAACTCTATCTTTGGAGGAGCTTTTAACGGTTTTAGTCTATTTGTCGTAGAAAGGTGGTTTTTTGGCATCGAAATAATCTAGGAAACTTATACTCGTAAAATTTGACTACAAGAACAATAAAAAGTGTACACCGAGCAAGTTTGATGGTCCGAAGTTGCTCAACTCTATCTATGGAGGAGCTTTTAACGGTTTTTGTCCATTTTTCATAGAAAGTTGGTGTTTTGGCATCGAAATAATCTAGGAAGCTTATACTCGTAAAATATGACATAGAAAAACAGTAAAAAGTGTACACCGAGCAACTTTCATGGTCCGAAGTTGTCAACTCTATCTATGAAACAGCTTTTAACGGTTTTTGTCCATATGTCATAGAAATTTGGTGTTTTGCCATCGAAGTAATCTAGGAAGCTTATACTCCTAAAATTTGACATAGAAGAACATTAAAAAGTGTACACCGAGCAACTTTCATGGTCCGAAGTTGTCAACTCTATCTATGAAGGAGCTTTTAACGGTTTTTGTCCATATGTCATAGAAATGTGGTGTTTTGGCATCGAAGTAATCTAGGAAGCTTATACACGTAAAAATTGACATAGAAGAACAATAAAAAGTATACACCGAGCAACTTTGATTGTCCGAAGTTGCTCAAATCTATCTATGCTGGAGCTTTTAACGGTTTTTGTCCATTTGTCGTAGAAAGGTGGTTTTTTGGCATCTAAATAATCTAGGAAGCTTATACTCGTAAAATTTGATATACAAGAACAATAAAAAGTGTACACCGAGCAACTTTGATGGTCCGAAGTTGATCAACTCTATCTATGGATGAGCTTTTAACGGTTTTTGTCCATTTTTCATACAAAGGTGGTGTTTTGGCATCGAAATAATCTAGGATTATTATACTCGCAAATTTGACATAGAAGAACAATAAAAAGTGTACACCGAGCAACTTTCATGGTCCGAAGTTGTCAACTCTATCTATGGTGAAGCGTTTAGCTGTTTTTGTCCATTTGTCACAGAAAGGTGGTTATTTGGCATCGAAATAATTTTGGAAGCTTATACTCGTAAAATTTGACATAGAAGAACAATAAAAAGTGTACACCGAGCAACTTTCATGGTTCGAAGTTGTCAACTCTATCTATGAAGGAGCTTTTAACGGTTTTTCTCCATTTGGCATAGATATGTGGTGTTTTTGCATCGAAATAATCTACGAAGCTTATACTCATAAAATTTGACATAGAAAAACAATAAAAAGTGTACACCGAGCAACTTTCATGGTCCGAAGTTGTCAACTCTATCTATGAAGGAGCTTTTAACGATTTTTGTCCATATGTCATAGAAATGTGGTGCTTTTGCATCGAAGTAATCTAGGAAGCTTATACACGTAAAATTTGACATAGAAGAACAATAAAAAGTGTAGACCGAACAACTTTCATGGTCTGAAGTTGTCAACTCTATCTATGAAAGAGCTTTTAACGATTTTTGTCCATATGTCATAGAAATGTGGTGCTTTTGCATCGAAGTAATCTAGGAAGCTTATACACGTAAAATTTTACATAGAAGAAGAATAAAAACTGTATACCGAGCAACTTTGATGGTCCGAAGTTGCTCAACTCGATCTATGGTGGAGCTTTTAACAGTTTTTGTCCCTTTGTCGTAGAAAGGTGGTTTTTTGGCATCGAAATAGTCTAGGAGGCTTATACTCGTAAAATTTGACATACAAGAACAATAAAAAGTGTACACCGAGCAACTTTGATGGTCCGAAGTTGCTCAACTCTATCGATGGAGGAGCCTTTAACGGTTTTTGTCCATTTGTCATAGAAAGATGGTGTTTTGGCATCGAAATAATCTAGGAAGCTTATACACGTAAAATTTGACATAGAAGAACAATAAAAAGTGTATACCGAGCAACTTTGATGGTCCGAAGTTGCTCAACTCGATCTATGATGGAGCTTTTAACGGTTTTGTCCCTTTGTCGTAGAAAGTTGGTTTTTTGGCATCGAAATAATCTAGGAAGCTTATACTCGTAAAATTTGACATACAAGAACAGTAAAAAGTGTACACCGAGCAAGTTTGATGGTCCGAAGTTGCTCAACTCTATCTATGGAGGAGCTTTTAACGGTTTTTGTCCATTTTTCATAGAAAGTTGGTGTTTTGGCATCGAAATAATCTAGGAAGCTTATACTCGTAAAATATGACATAGAAAAACAATAAAAAGTGTACACCGAGCAACTTTCATGGTCCGAAGTTGTCAACTCTATCTATGAAACAGCTTTTAACGGTTTTTGTCCATATGTCATAGAAATGTGGTGTTTTGGCATCGAAGTAATCTAGGAAGCTTATACTCCTAAAATTTGACATAGAAGAACAATAAAAAGTGTACACCGAGCAACTTTCATGGTCCGAAGTTGTCAACTCTATCTATGAATGAGCTTTTAACGGTTTTTGTCCATATGTCATAGAAATGTGGTGTTTTGGCATCGAAGTAATCTAGGAAGCTTATACTCGTAAAATTTGACATACAAGAACAATAAAAAGTGTACACCGAGCAACTTTGATGGTCCGAAGTTGCTCAACTCTAGCTTTGGAGGAGCTTTTAACGGTTTTTGTCCATTTGTCATACAAAGGTGGTGTTTTGGCATCGAAATAATCTAGGAAGCTTATACTCGTAAAATTTGACTACAAGAACAATAAAAAGTGTACACCGACCAACTTTGATGGTCCGAAGTTGCTCAACTCTATCTATGGAGGAGCTTTTAGCGGTTTTTGTCCATTTTTCATAAAAAGGTGGTGTTTTGGCATCGAAATAATCTAGGAAGCTTATACTCGTAAAATTTGACATTGAAGAACAATAAAAAGTGTACACCGAGCAACTTTCATGGTCCGATGTTGTCAACTCTATCTATGAAGGAGCTTTTAACGGTTTTTGTCCATTTTTCATACAAAGGTGGTGTGTTGGCATCGAAAAAATCTAGGATTATTATACTCGTAAATTTGACATAGAAGAACAATAAAAAGTGTACACCGAGCAACTTTCATGGTCCGAAGTTGTCAACTCTATCTATGGTGAAGCGTTTAGCTGTTTTTGTCCATTTGTCACAGAAAGGTGGTTATTTGGCATCGAAATAATCTAGGAAGCTTATACTCGTAAAATTTGACATAGATGAACAATAAAAAGTGTACACCGAGCAACTTTCATGGTCCGAAGTTGCTCAACTCTATCTATGAAGGAGCGTTTAACGGTTTTTCTCCATTTGGTATAGATATGTGATGTTTTGGCATCGAAATAATCTACGAAGCTTATACTTGTAAAATTTGACATAGAAGAACAATAAAAAGTGTACACCGAGCAACTTTCATGGTCCGAAGTTGTCAACTCTATCTATGAAGGAGCTTTTAACGATTTTTGTCCATATGTCATAGAAATGTGGTGCTTTTGCATCGAAGTAATCTAGGAAGCTTATACACGTAAAATTTGATATAGAAGAACAATAAAAAGTGTATACCGAGCAACTTTGATAGTCCGAAGTTGCTCAACTCTATCTATGGTGGAGCTTTTAACGGTTTTGTCCCTTTGTCGTAGAAAGTTGGTTTTTTGGCATCGAAATAATCTAGGAAGCTTATACTCGTAAAATTCGACATACAAGAACAATAAAAAGTGTACACCGAGCAACTTTGATGGTCTGAAGTTGCTCAACTCTATCTATGAAGGAACTTTTAATGGTTTTTGTCCATTTGGCATAGATATATGTGGTGTTTTGGCATCGAAATAATCTACAAAGCTTATACTCGTATAATTTGACATAGAAGAATAATAAAAAGTGTACACCGAGCAACTTTGATGGTCCGAAGTTGCTCAACTCTATCTTTGGAGGAGCTTTTAACGGTTTTAGTCTATTTGTCGTAGAAAGGTGGTTTTTTGGCATCGAAATAATCTAGGAAACTTATACTCGTAAAATTTGACTACAAGAACAATAAAAAGTGTACACCGAGCAAGTTTGATGGTCCGAAGTTGCTCAACTCTATCTATGGAGGAGCTTTTAACGGTTTTTGTCCATTTTTCATAGAAAGTTGGTGTTTTGGCATCGAAATAATCTAGGAAGCTTATACTCGTAAAATATGACATAGAAAAACAGTAAAAAGTGTACACCGAGCAACTTTCATGGTCCGAAGTTGTCAACTCTATCTATGAAACAGCTTTTAACGGTTTTTGTCCATATGTCATAGAAATTTGGTGTTTTGGCATCGAAGTAATCTAGGAAGCTTATACTCCTAAAATTTGACATAGAAGAACGTTAAAAAGTGTACACCGAGCAACTTTCATGGTCCGAAGTTGTCAACTCTATCTATGAAGGAGCTTTTAACGGTTTTTGTCCATATGTCATAGAAATGTGGTGTTTTGGCATCGAAGTAATCTAGGAAGCTTATACACGTAAAAATTGACATAGAAGAACAATAAAAAGTATACACCGAGCAACTTTGATTGTCCGAAGTTGCTCAAATCTATCTATGCTGGAGCTTTTAACGGTTTTTGTCCATTTGTCGTAGAAAGGTGGTTTTTTGGCATCTAAATAATCTAGGAAGCTTATACTCGTAAAATTTGATATACAAGAACAATAAAAAGTGTACACCGAGCAACTTTGATGGTCCGAAGTTGATCAACTCTATCTATGGATGAGCTTTTAACGGGTTTTGTCCATTTTTCATACAAAGGTGGTGTTTTGGCATCGAAATAATCTAGGATTATTATACTCGCAAATTTGACATAGAAGAACAATAAAAAGTGTACACCGAGCAACTTTCATGGTCCGAAGTTGTCAACTCTATCTATGGTGAAGCGTTTAGCTGTTTTTGTCCATTTGTCACAGAAAGGTGGTTATTTGGCATCGAAATAATTTTGGAAGCTTATACTCGTAAAATTTGACATAGAAGAACAATAAAAAGTGTACACCGAGCAACTTTCATGGTTCGAAGTTGTCAACTCTATCTATGAAGGGGCTTTTAACGGTTTTTCTCCATTTGGCATAGATATGTGGTGTTTTTGCATCGAAATAATCTACGAAGCTTATACTCATAAAATTTGACATAGAAAAACAATAAAAAGTGTACACCGAGCAACTTTCATGGTCCGAAGTTGTCAACTCTATCTATGAAGGAGCTTTTAACGATTTTTGTCCATATGTCATAGAAATGTGGTGCTTTTGCATCGAAGTAATCTAGGAAGCTTATACACGTAAAATTTGACATAGAAGAACAATAAAAAGTGTAGACCGAACAACTTTCATGGTCTGAAGTTGTCAACTCTATCTATGAAGGAGCTTTTAACGATTTTTGTCCATATGTCATAGAAATGTGGTGCTTTTGCATCGAAGTAATCTAGGAAGCTTATACACGTAAAATTTTACATAGAAGAACAATAAAAAGTGTATACCGAGCAACTTTGATGGTCCGAAGTTGCTCAACTCGATCTATGGTGGAGCTTTTAACGGTTTTTGTCCCTTTGTCGTAGAAAGGTTGTTTTTTGGCATCGAAATAATCTAGGAGGCTTATACTCGTAAAATTTGACATACAAGAACAATAAAAAGTGTACACCGAGCAACTTTGATGGTCCGAAGTTGCTCAACTCTATCGATGGAGGAGCTTTTAACGGTTTTTGTCCATTTGTCATAGAAAGGTGGTGTTTCGGCATCGAAATAATCTAGGAAGCTTATACACGAAAAAATTTGACATAGAAGAACAATAAAAAGTGTATACCGAGCAACTTTGATTTTCCGAAGTTGCTCAACTCGATCTATGGTGGAGCTTTTAACGGTTTTGTCCCTTTGTCGTAGAAAGTTGGTTTTTTGGCATCGAAATAATCTAGGAAGCTTATACTCGTAAAATTTGACATACAAGAACAATAAAAAGTGTACACCGAGCAACTTTGATGGTCTGAAGTTGCTCAACTCTATCTATGAAGGAACTTTTAATGGTTTTTGTCCATTTGGCATAGATATATGTGGTGTTTTGGCATCGAAATAATCTACAAAGCTTATACTCGTATAATTTGACATAGAAGAACAATAAAAAGTGTACACCGAGCAACTTTGATTGTCCGAAGTTGCTCAACTCTATCTTTGGAGGAGCTTTTAACGGTTTTAGTCCATTTGTCGTAGAAAGGTGGTTTTTTGGCATCGAAATAATCTAGGAAACTTATACTCGTAAAATTTGACTACAAGAACAATAAAAAGTGTACACCGAGCAAGTTTGATGGTCCGAAGTTGCTCAACTCTATCTATGGAGGAGCTTTTAACGGTTTTTGTCCATTTTTCATAGAAAGTTGGTGTTTTGGCATCGAAATAATCTAGGAAGCTTATACTCGTAAAATATGACATAGAAAAACAGTAAAAAGTGTACACCGAGCAACTTTCATGGTTCGAAGTTGTCAACTCTATCTATGAAACAGCTTTTAACGGTTTTTGTCCATATGTCATAGAAATGTGGTGTTTTGGCATCGAAGTAATCTAGGAAGCTTATACTCCTAAAATTTGACATAGAAGAACATTAAAAAGTGTACACCGAGCAACTTTCATGGTCCGAAGTTGTCAACTCTATCTATGAATGAGCTTTTAACGGTTTTTGTCCATATGTCATAGAAATGTGGTGTTTTGGCATCGAAGTAATCTAGGAAGCTTATACTCGTAAAATTTGACATACAAGAACAATAAAAAGTGTACACCGAGCAACTTTGATGGTCCGAAGTTGCTCAACTCTATCTTTGGAGGAGCTTTTAACGATTTTTGTCCATTTGTCATACAAAGGTGGTGTTTTGGCATCGAAATAATCTAGGAAGCTTATACTCGTAAAATTTGACTACAAGAACAATAAAAAGTGTACACCGACCAACTTTGATGGTCCGAAGTTGCTCAACTCTATCTATGGAGGAGCTTTTAGCGGTTTTTGTCCATTTTTCATAAAAAGGTGGTGTTTTGGCATCGAAATAATCTAGGAAGCTTATACTCGTAAAATTTGACATTGAAGAACAATAAAAAGTGTACACCGAGCAACTTTCATGGTACGAAGTTGCTCAACTCTATCTATGGAAGAGCTTTTAACGGTTTTTGTCCATATGTAATAGAAAGGTGGTGTTTTGGCATCGAAATAATCTAGGAAGCTTATACTCGTAAAATTTGACATAGAAGAACAATAAAAAGTGTACACCGAGCAACTTTCATGGTCCGATGTTGTCAACTCTATCTATGAAGGAGCTTTTAACGGTTTTTGTCCATTTTTCATACAAAGGTGGTGTTTTGGCATCGAAAAAATCTGGGATTATTATACTCGTAAATTTGACATAGAAGAACAATAAAAAGTGTACACCGAGCAACTTTCATGGTCCGAAGTTGTCAACTCTATCTATGGTGAAGCGTTTAGCTGTTTTTGTCCATTTGTCACAGAAAGGTGGTTATTTGGCATCGAAATAATCTAGGAAGCTTATACTCGTAAAATTTGACATAGATGAACAATAAAAAGTGTACACCGAGCAACTTTCATGGTCCGAAGTTGCTCAACTCTATCTATGAAGGAGCTTTTAACGGTTTTTCTCCATTTGGCATAGATATGTGATGTTTTGGAATCGAAATAATCTACGAAGCTTATACTTGTAAAATTTGACATAGAAGAACAATAAAAAGTGTACACCGAGCGACTTTCATGGTCCGAAGTTGTCAACTCTATCTATGAAGGAGCTTTTAACGATTTTTGTCCATATGTCATAGAAATGTGGTGCTTTTGCATCGAAGTAATCTAGGAAGCTTATACACGTAAAATTTGATATAGAAGAACAATAAAAAGTGTATACCGAGCAACTTTGATAGTCCGAAGTTGCTCAACTCTATCTATGGTGGAGCTTTTAACGGTTTTGTCCCTTTGTCGTAGAAAGTTGGTTTTTTGGCATCGAAATAATCTAGGAAGCTTATACTCGTAAAATTCGACATACAAGAACAATAAAAAGTGTACACCGAGCAACTTTGATGGTCTGAAGTTGCTCAACTCTATCTATGAAGGAACTTTTAATGGTTTTTGTCCATTTGGCATAGATATATGTGGTGTTTTGGCATCGAAATAATCTACAAAGCTTATACTCGTATAATTTGACATAGAAGAATAATAAAAAGTGTACACCGAGCAACTTTGATGGTCCGAAGTTGCTCAACTCTATCTTTGGAGGAGCTTTTAACGGTTTTAGTCTATTTGTCGTAGAAAGGTGGTTTTTTGGCATCGAAATAATCTAGGAAGCTTATACTCATAAAATTTGACATAGAAGAACAATAAAAAGTGTAGATCGAGCAACTTTGATGGTCCGAAGTTGCTCAACTCTATCTATGGAGGAGCTTTTAACGATTTTTGTCCATATGTCATAGAAATGTGGTGCTTTTGCATCGAAGTAATCTAGGAAGCTTATACACGTAAAATTTGACATAGAAGAACAGTAAAAAGTGTATTCTGAGCAACTTTGATAGTCCGAAGTTGCTCAACTCTATCTATGAAGGGGCTTTTAACGGTTTTTGTCAATATGTCATAGAAATGTGGTGTTTTGGCATCGAAGTAATCTAGGAAGCTTATACTCGTAAAATTTGACATAGAAGAACAATTAAAAGTGTAGACCGAGCAACTTTCATGGTCCGAAGTTGTCAACTCTATCTATGAAGGAGCTTTTAACGGTTTTTGTCAATATGTCATAGAAATGTGGTGTTTTGGCATCGAAGTAATCTAGGAAGTTTATACACGTAAAATTTGACATAGAAGAACAGTAAAAAGTGTATTATGAGCAACTTTGATGGTCCGAAGTTGCTCAACTCTATCTATGGAGGAGCTTTTAACGGTTTTTGTCCATATGTCATAGAAATGTGGTGTTTTGGCATCGAAGTAATCTAGGAAGCTTATACACGTAAAAATTGACATAGAAGAACAATAAAAAGTGTATATCGAGCAACTTTGATGGTCCGAAGTTGCTCAACTCTATCTATGCTGGAGCTTTTAACGGTTTTGTCCATTTGTCTTAGAAAGGTGATTTTTTGGCAACAAAATAATCTAGGAAGCTTATACTCGTAAAATTTGACATACAAGAACAATAAAAAGTGTACACCGAGCAACTTGTTGGTCCGAAGTTGATCAACTCTATCTATGGATGAGCTTTTAACGGTTTTTGTCCATTTTTCATACAAAGGTGGTTTTTTGGCATCGAAAAAATCTAGGATTATTATACTCGTAAATTTGACATAGAAGAACAATAAAAAGTGTAGACCGAGCAACTTTCATGGTCTGAAGTTGTCAACTCTATCTATGAAGGAGCTTTTAACGATTTTTGTCCATATGTCATAGAAATGTGGTGCTTTTGCATCGAAGTAATCTAGGAAGCTTATACACGTAAAATTTTACATAGAAGAACAATAAAAAGTGTATACCGAGCAACTTTGATGGTCCGAAGTTGCTCAACTCGATCTATGGTGGAGCTTTTAACGGTTTTTGTCCCTTTGTCGTAGAAAGGTTGTTTTTTGGCATCGAAATAATCTAGGAGGCTTATACTCGTAAAATTTGACATACAAGAACAATAAAAAGTGTACACCGAGCAACTTTGATGGTCCGAAGTTGCTCAACTCTATCGATGGAGGAGCTTTTAACGGTTTTTGTCCATTTGTCATAGAAAGGTGGTGTTTCGGCATCGAAATAATCTAGGAAGCTTATACACGAAAAAATTTGACATAGAAGAACAATAAAAAGTGTATACCGAGCAACTTTGATTTTCCGAAGTTGCTCAACTCGATCTATGGTGGAGCTTTTAACGGTTTTGTCCCTTTGTCGTAGAAAGTTGGTTTTTTGGCATCGAAATAATCTAGGAAGCTTATACTCGTAAAATTTGACATACAAGAACAATAAAAAGTGTACACCGAGCAACTTTGATGGTCTGAAGTTGCTCAACTCTATCTATGAAGGAACTTTTAATGGTTTTTGTCCATTTGGCATAGATATATGTGGTGTTTTGGCATCGAAATAATCTACAAAGCTTATACTCGTATAATTTGACATAGAAGAACAATAAAAAGTGTACACCGAGCAACTTTGATTGTCCGAAGTTGCTCAACTCTATCTTTGGAGGAGCTTTTAACGGTTTTAGTCCATTTGTCGTAGAAAGGTGGTTTTTTGGCATCGAAATAATCTAGGAAACTTATACTCGTAAAATTTGACTACAAGAACAACAAAAAGTGTACACCGAGCAAGTTTGATGGTCCGAAGTTGCTCAACTCTATCTATGGAGGAGCTTTTAACGGTTTTTGTCCATTTTTCATAGAAAGTTGGTGTTTTGGCATCGAAATAATCTAGGAAGCTTATACTCGTAAAATATGACATAGAAAAACAGTAAAAAGTGTACACCGAGCAACTTTCATGGTTCGAAGTTGTCAACTCTATCTATGAAACAGCTTTTAACGGTTTTTGTCCATATGTCATAGAAATGTGGTGTTTTGGCATCGAAGTAATCTAGGAAGCTTATACTCCTAAAATTTGACATAGAAGAACATTAAAAAGTGTACACCGAGCAACTTTCATGGTCCGAAGTTGTCAACTCTATCTATGAATGAGCTTTTAACGGTTTTTGTCCATATGTCATAGAAATGTGGTGTTTTGGCATCGAAGTAATCTAGGAAGCTTATACTCGTAAAATTTGACATACAAGAACAATAAAAAGTGTACACCGAGCAACTTTGATGGTCCGAAGTTGCTCAACTCTATCTTTGGAGGAGCTTTTAACGATTTTTGTCCATTTGTCATACAAAGGTGGTGTTTTGGCATCGAAATAATCTAGGAAGCTTATACTCGTAAAATTTGACTACAAGAACAATAAAAAGTGTACACCGACCAACTTTGATGGTCCGAAGTTGCACAACTCTATCTATGGAGGAGCTTTTAGCGGTTTTTGTCCATTTTTCATAAAAAGGTGGTGTTTTGGCATCGAAATAATCTAGGAAGCTTATACTCGTAAAATTTGACATTGAAGAACAATAAAAAGTGTACACCGAGCAACTTTCATGGTACGAAGTTGCTCAACTCTATCTATGGAAGAGCTTTTAACGGTTTTTGTCCATATGTAATAGAAAGGTGGTGTTTTGGCATCGAAATAATCTAGGAAGCTTATACTCGTAAAATTTGACATAGAAGAACAATAAAAAGTGTACACCGAGCAACTTTCATGGTCCGATGTTGTCAACTCTATCTATGAAGGAGCTTTTAACGGTTTTTGTCCATTTTTCATACAAAGGTGGTGTTTTGGCATCGAAAAAATCTAGGATTATTATACTCGTAAATTTGACATAGAAGAACAATAAAAAGTGTACACCGAGCAACTTTCATGGTCCGAAGTTGTCAACTCTATCTATGGTGAAGCGTTTAGCTGTTTTTGTCCATTTGTCACAGAAAGGTGGTTATTTGGCATCGAAATAATCTAGGAAGCTTATACTCGTAAAATTTGACATAGATGAACAATAAAAAGTGTACACCGAGCAACTTTCATGGTCCGAAGTTGCTCAACTCTATCTATGAAGGAGCTTTTAACGGTTTTTCTCCATTTGGCATAGATATGTGATGTTTTGGCATCGAAATAATCTACGAAGCTTATACTTGTAAAATTTGACATAGAAGAACAATAAAAAGTGTACACCGAGCGACTTTCATGGTCCGAAGTTGTCAACTCTATCTATGAAGGAGCTTTTAACGATTTTTGTCCATATGTCATAGAAATGTGGTGCTTTTGCATCGAAGTAATCTAGGAAGCTTATACACGTAAAATTTGATATAGAAGAACAATAAAAAGTGTATACCGAGCAACTTTGATAGTCCGAAGTTGCTCAACTCTATCTATGGTGGAGCTTTTAACGGTTTTGTCCCTTTGTCGTAGAAAGTTGGTTTTTTGGCATCGAAATAATCTAGGAAGCTTATACTCGTAAAATTCGACATACAAGAACAATAAAAAGTGTACACCGAGCAACTTTGATGGTCTGAAGTTGCTCAACTCTATCTATGAAGGAACTTTTAATGGTTTTTGTCCATTTGGCATAGATATATGTGGTGTTTTGGCATCGAAATAATCTACAAAGCTTATACTCGTATAATTTGACATAGAAGAATAATAAAAAGTGTACACCGAGCAACTTTGATGGTCCGAAGTTGCTCAACTCTATCTTTGGAGGAGCTTTTAACGGTTTTAGTCTATTTGTCGTAGAAAGGTGGTTTTTTGGCATCGAAATAATCTAGGAAGCTTATACTCATAAAATTTGACATAGAAGAACAATAAAAAGTGTAGATCGAGCAACTTTGATGGTCCGAAGTTGCTCAACTCTATCTATGGAGGAGCTTTTAACGATTTTTG
Organism: Euonymus europaeus; assembly: GCA_963580455.1. Lineage (NCBI taxonomy): Eukaryota > Viridiplantae > Streptophyta > Magnoliopsida > Celastrales > Celastraceae > Euonymus > Euonymus europaeus. The sequence continues at coordinate 10,696,725 of OY756960.1, read as the reverse complement.
TCCATATGTCATAGAAATGTGGTGCTTTTGCATCGAAGTAATCTAGGAAGCTTATACACGTAAAATTTGACATAGAAGAACAGTAAAAAGTGTATTCTGAGCAACTTTGATAGTCCGAAGTTGCTCAACTCTATCTATGAAGGGGCTTTTAACGGTTTTTGTCAATATGTCATAGAAATGTGGTGTTTTGGCATCGAAGTAATCTAGGAAGCTTATACTCGTAAAATTTGACATAGAAGAACAATTAAAAGTGTAGACCGAGCAACTTTCATGGTCCGAAGTTGTCAACTCTATCTATGAAGGAGCTTTTAACGGTTTTTGTCAATATGTCATAGAAATGTGGTGTTTTGGCATCGAAGTAATCTAGGAAGTTTATACACGTAAAATTTGACATAGAAGAACAGTAAAAAGTGTATTATGAGCAACTTTGATGGTCCGAAGTTGCTCAACTCTATCTATGGAGGAGCTTTTAACGGTTTTTGTCCATATGTCATAGAAATGTGGTGTTTTGGCATCGAAGTAATCTAGGAAGCTTATACACGTAAAAATTGACATAGAAGAACAATAAAAAGTGTATATCGAGCAACTTTGATGGTCCGAAGTTGCTCAACTCTATCTATGCTGGAGCTTTTAACGGTTTTTGTCCATTTGTCTTAGAAAGGTGATTTTTTGGCAACAAAATAATCTAGGAAGCTTATACTCGTAAAATTTGACATACAAGAACAATAAAAAGTGTACACCGAGCAACTTGTTGGTCCGAAGTTGATCAACTCTATCTATGGATGAGCTTTTAACGGTTTTTGTCCATTTTTCATACAAAGGTGGTTTTTTGGCATCGAAAAAATCTAGGATTATTATACTCGTAAATTTGACATAGAAGAACAATAAAAAGTGTACACCGAGCAACTTTCATGGTCCGAAGTTGTCAACTCTATCTATGGTGAAGCGTTTAGCTGTTTTTGTCCATTTGTCACAGAAAGTTGGTTATTTGGCATCGAAATAATCTAGGAAGCTTATACTCGTTAAATTTGACATAGAAGAACAATAAAAAGTGTACACCGAGCAACTTTCATGGTCCGAAGTTGCTCAACTCTATCTTTGGAGGAGCTTTTAACGGTTTTTGTCCATTTGTCACAGAAAGGTGGTTATTTGGCATCGAAATAATCTAGGAAGCTTATACTCGTAAAATTTGACATAGATGAACAATAAAAAGTGTACACCGAGCAACTTTCATGGTACGAAGTTGCTCAACTCTATCTATGAAGGAGCTTTTAACGGTTTTTCTCCATTTGGCATAGATATGTGATGTTTTGGCATCGAAATAATCTACGAAGCTTATACTTGTAAAATTTGACATAGAAGAACAATAAAAAGTGTACACCGAGCAACTTTCATGGTCCGAAGTTGTCAACTCTATCTATGAAGGAGCTTTTAACGATTTTTGTCCATATGTCATAGAAATGTGGTGCTTTGGCATCGAAATAATCTAGGAAGCTTATACACGAAAAAATTTGACATAGAAGAACAATAAAAAGTGTATACCGAGCAACTTTGATTTTCCGAAGTTGCTCAACTCGATCTATGGTGGAGCTTTTAACGGTTTTGTCCCTTTGTCGTAGAAAGTTGGTTTTTTGGCATCGAAATAATCTAGGAAGCTTATACTCGTAAAATTTGACATACAAGAACAATAAAAAGTGTACACCGAGCAACTTTGATGGTCTGAAGTTGCTCAACTCTATCTATGAAGGAACTTTTAATGGTTTTTGTCCATTTGGCATAGATATATGTGGTGTTTTGGCATCGAAATAATCTACAAAGCTTATACTCGTATAATTTGACATAGAAGAACAATAAAAAGTGTACACCGAGCAACTTTCATGGTCCGAAGTTGTCAACTCTATCTATGGTGAAGCGTTTAGCTGTTTTTGTCCATTTGTCACAGAAAGGTGGTTATTTGGCATCGAAATAATCTAGGAAGCTTATACTCGTAAAATTTGACATAGAAGAACAATAAAAAGTGTACACCGAGCAACTTTCATGGTCCGATGTTGTCAACTCTATCTATGAAGGAGCTTTTAACGGTTTTTGTCCATTTTTCATACAAAGGTGGTGTTTTGGCATCGAAAAAATCTAGGATTATTATACTCGTAAATTTGACATAGAAGAACAATAAAAAGTGTACACCGAGCAACTTTCATGGTCCGAAGTTGTCAACTCTATCTATGGTGAAGCGTTTTGCTGTTTTTGTCCATTTGTCACAGAAAGGTGGTTATTTGGCATCGAAATAATCTAGGAAGCTTATACTCGTAAAATTTGACATAGATGAACAATAAAAAGTGTACACCGAGCAACTTTCATGGTCCGAAGTTGCTCAACTCTATCTATGAAGGAGCTTTTAACGGTTTTTCTCCATTTGGCATAGATATGTGATGTTTTGGCATCGAAATAATCTACGAAGCTTATACTTGTAAAATTTGACATAGAAGAACAATAAAAAGTGTACACCGAGCAACTTTCATGGTCCGAAGTTGTCAACTCTATCTATGAAGGAGCTTTTAACGATTTTTGTCCATATGTCATAGAAATGTGGTGCTTTGGCATCGAAATAATCTAGGAAGCTTATACACGAAAAAATTTGACATAGAAGAACAATAAAAAGTGTATACCGAGCAACTTTGATTTTCCGAAGTTGCTCAACTCGATCTATGGTGGAGCTTTTAACGGTTTTGTCCCTTTGTCGTAGAAAGTTGGTTTTTTGGCATCGAAATAATCTAGGAAGCTTATACTCGTAAAATTTGACATACAAGAACAATAAAAAGTGTACACCGAGCAACTTTGATGGTCTGAAGTTGCTCAACTCTATCTATGAAGGAACTTTTAATGGTTTTTGTCCATTTGGCATAGATATATGTGGTGTTTTGGCATCGAAATAATCTACAAAGCTTATACTCGTATAATTTGACATAGAAGAACAATAAAAAGTGTACACCGAGCAACTTTGATTGTCCGAAGTTGCTCAACTCTATCTTTGGAGGAGCTTTTAACGGTTTTATTCCATTTGTCGTAGAAAGGTGGTTTTTTGGCATCGAAATAATCTAGGAAACTTATACTCGTAAAATTTGACTACAAGAACAATAAAAAGTGTACACCGAGCAAGTTTGATGGTCCGAAGTTGCTCAACTCTATCTATGGAGGAGCTTTTAACGGTTTTTGTCCATTTTTCATAGAAAGTTGGTGTTTTGGCATCGAAATAATCTAGGAAGCTTATACTCGTAAAATATGACATAGAAAAACAGTAAAAAGTGTACACCGAGGAACTTTCATGGTTCGAAGTTGTCAACTCTATCTATGAAACAGCTTTTAACGGTTTTTGTCCATATGTCATAGAAATGTGGTGTTTTGGCATCGAAGTAATCTAGGAAGCTTATACTCCTAAAATTTGACGTAGAAGAACATTAAAAAGTGTACACCGAGCAACTTTCATGGTCCGAAGTTGTCAACTCTATCTATGAATGAGCTTTTAACGGTTTTTGTCCATATGTCATAGAAATGTGGTGTTTTGGCATCGAAGTAATCTAGGAAGCTTATACTCGTAAAATTTGACATACAAGAACAATAAAAAGTGTACACCGAGCAACTTTGATGGTCCGAAGTTGCTCAACTCTATCTTTGGAGGAGCTTTTAACGATTTTTCTCCATTTGTCATACAAAGGTGGTGTTTTGGCATCGAAATAATCTAGGAAGCTTATACTCGTAAAATTTGACTACAAGAACAATAAAAAGTGTACACCGACCAACTTTGATGGTCCGAAGTTGCTCAACTCTATCTATGGAGGAGCTTTTAGCGGTTTTTGTCCATTTTTCATAAAAAGGTGGTGTTTTGGCATCGAAATAATCTAGGAAGCTTATACTCGTAAAATTTGACATTGAAGAACAATAAAAAGTGTACACCGAGCAACTTTCATGGTACGAAGTTGCTCAACTCTATCTATGGAAGAGCTTTTAACGGTTTTTGTCCATATGTAATAGAAAGGTGGTGTTTTGGCATCGAAATAATCTAGGAAGCTTATACTCGTAAAATTTGACATAGAAGAACAATAAAAAGTGTACACCGAGCAACTTTCATGGTCCGATGTTGTCAACTCTATCTATGAAGGAGCTTTTAACGGTTTTTGTCCATTTTTCATACAAAGGTGGTGTTTTGGCATCGAAAAAATCTGGGATTATTATACTCGTAAATTTGACATAGAAGAACAATAAAAAGTGTACACCGAGCAACTTTCATGGTCCGAAGTTGTCAACTCTATCTATGGTGAAGCGTTTAGCTGTTTTTGTCCATTTGTCACAGAAAGGTGGTTATTTGGCATCGAAATAATCTAGGAAGCTTATACTCGTAAAATTTGACATAGAAGAACAATAAAAAGTGTACACCGAGCAACTTTCATGGTCCGATGTTGTCAACTCTATCTATGAAGGAGCTTTTAACGGTTTTTGTCCATTTTTCATACAAAGGTGGTGTTTTGGCATCGAAAAAATCTAGGATTATTATACTCGTAAATTTGACATAGAAGAACAATAAAAAGTGTACACCGAGCAACTTTCATGGTCCGAAGTTGTCAACTCTATCTATGGTGAAGCGTTTAGCTGTTTTTGTCCATTTGTCACAGAAAGGTGGTTATTTGGCATCGAAATAATCTAGGAAGCTTATACTCGTAAAATTTGACATAGATGAACAATAAAAAGTGTACACCGAGCAACTTTCATGGTCCGAAGTTGCTCAACTCTATCTATGAAGGAGCTTTTAACGGTTTTTCTCCATTTGGCATAGATATGTGATGTTTTGGCATCGAAATAATCTACGAAGCTTATACTTGTAAAATTTGACATAGAAGAACAATAAAAAGTGTACACCGAGTAACTTTCATGGTCCGAAGTTGTCAACTCTATCTATGAAGGAGCTTTTAACGATTTTTGTCCATATGTCATAGAAATGTGGTGCTTTGGCATCGAAATAATCTAGGAAGCTTATACACGAAAAAATTTGACATAGAAGAACAATAAAAAGTGTATACCGAGCAACTTTGATTTTCCGAAGTTGCTCAACTCGATCTATGGTGGAGCTTTTAACGGTTTTGTCCCTTTGTCGTAGAAAGTTGGTTTTTTGGCATCGAAATAATCTAGGAAGCTTATACTCGTAAAATTTGACATACAAGAACAATAAAAAGTGTACACCGAGCAACTTTGATGGTCTGAAGTTGCTCAACTCTATCTATGAAGGAACTTTTAATGGTTTTTGTCCATTTGGCATAGATATATGTGGTGTTTTGGCATCGAAATAATCTACAAAGCTTATACTCGTATAATTTGACATAGAAGAACAATAAAAAGTGTACACCGAGCAACTTTGATTGTCCGAAGTTGCTCAACTCTATCTTTGGAGGAGCTTTTAACGGTTTTAGTCCATTTGTCGTAGAAAGGTGGTTTTTTGGCATCGAAATAATCTAGGAAACTTATACTCGTAAAATTTGACTACAAGAACAATAAAAAGTGTACACCGAGCAAGTTTGATGGTCCGAAGTTGCTCAACTCTATCTATGGAGGAGCTTTTAACGGTTTTTGTCCATTTTTCATAGAAAGTTGGTGTTTTGGCATCGAAATAATCTAGGAAGCTTATACTCGTAAAATATGACATAGAAAAACAGTAAAAAGTGTACACCGAGCAACTTTCATGGTTCGAAGTTGTCAACTCTATCTATGAAACAGCTTTTAACGGTTTTTGTCCATATGTCATAGAAATGTGGTGTTTTGGCATCGAAGTAATCTAGGAAGCTTATACTCCTAAAATTTGACGTAGAAGAACATTAAAAAGTGTACACCGAGCAACTTTCATGGTCCGAAGTTGTCAACTCTATCTATGAATGAGCTTTTAACGGTTTTTGTCCATATGTCATAGAAATGTGGTGTTTTGGCATCGAAGTAATCTAGGAAGCTTATACTCGTAAAGTTTGACATACAAGAACAATAAAAAGTGTACACCGAGCAACTTTGATGGTCCGAAGTTGCTCAACTCTATCTTTGGAGGAGCTTTTAACGATTTTTCTCCATTTGTCATACAAAGGTGGTGTTTTGGCATCGAAATAATCTAGGAAGCTTATACTCGTAAAATTTGACTACAAGAACAATAAAAAGTGTACACCGACCAACTTTGATGGTCCGAAGTTGCTCAACTCTATCTATGGAGGAGCTTTTAGCGGTTTTTGTCCATTTTTCATAAAAAGGTGGTGTTTTGGCATCGAAATAATCTAGGAAGCTTATACTCGTAAAATTTGACATTGAAGAACAATAAAAAGTGTACACCGAGCAACTTTCATGGTACGAAGTTGCTCAACTCTATCTATGGAAGAGCTTTTAACGGTTTTTGTCCATATGTAATAGAAAGGTGGTGTTTTGGCATCGAAATAATCTAGGAAGCTTATACTCCTAAAATTTGACATAGAAGAACAATAAAAAGTGTACACCGAGCAACTTTCATGGTCCGATGTTGTCAACTCTATCTATGAAGGAGCTTTTAACGGTTTTTGTCTATTTTTCATACAAAGGTGGTGTTTTGGCATCGAAAAAATCTAGGATTATTATACTCGTAAATTTGACATAGAAGAACAATAAAAAGTGTACACCGAGCAACTTTCATGGTCCGAAGTTGTCAACTCTATCTATGGTGAAGCGTTTAGCTGTTTTTGTCCATTTGTCACAGAAAGGTGGTTATTTGGCATCGAAATAATCTAGGAAGCTTATACTCGTAAAATTTGACATAGATGAACAATAAAAAGTGTACACCGAGCAACTTTCATGGTCCGAAGTTGCTCAACTCTATCTATGAAGGAGCTTTTAACGGTTTTTCTCCATTTGGCATAGATATGTGATGTTTTGGCATCGAAATAATCTACGAAGCTTATACTTGTAAAATTTGACATAGAAGAACAATAAAAAGTGTACACCGAGCGACTTTCATGGTCCGAAGTTGTCAACTCTATCTATGAAGGAGCTTTTAACGATTTTTGTCCATATGTCATAGAAATGTGGTGCTTTTGCATCGAAGTAATCTAGGAAGCTTATACACGTAAAATTTGATATAGAAGAACAATAAAAAGTGTATACCGAGCAACTTTGATAGTCCGAAGTTGCTCAACTCTATCTATGGTGGAGCTTTTAACGGTTTTGTCCCTTTGTCGTAGAAAGTTGGTTTTTTGGCATCGAAATAATCTAGGAAGCTTATACTCGTAAAATTCGACATACAAGAACAATAAAAAGTGTACACCGAGCAACTTTGATGGTCTGAAGTTGCTCAACTCTATCTATGAAGGAACTTTTAATGGTTTTTGTCCATTTGGCATAGATATATGTGGTGTTTTGGCATCGAAATAATCTACAAAGTTTATACTCGTATAATTTGACATAGAAGAATAATAAAAAGTGTACACCGAGCAACTTTGATGGTCCGAAGTTGCTCAACTCTATCTTTGGAGGAGCTTTTAACGGTTTTAGTCTATTTGTCGTAGAAAGGTGGTTTTTTGGCATCGAAATAATCTAGGAAGCTTATACTCATAAAATTTGACATAGAAGAACAATAAAAAGTGTAGATCGAGCAACTTTGATGGTCCGAAGTTGCTCAACTCTATCTATGGAGGAGCTTTTAACGATTTTTGTCCATATGTCATAGAAATGTGGTGCTTTTGCATCGAAGTAATCTAGGAAGCTTATACACGTAAAATTTGACATAGAAGAACAGTAAAAAGTGTATTCTGAGCAACTTTGATAGTCCGAAGTTGCTCAACTCTATCTATGAAGGGGCTTTTAACGGTTTTTGTCAATATGTCATAGAAATGTGGTGTTTTGGCATCGAAGTAATCTAGAAAGCTTATACTCGTAAAATTTGACATAGAAGAACAATTAAAAGTGTAGACCGAGCAACTTTCATGGTCCGAAGTTGTCAACTCTATCTATGAAGGAGCTTTTAACGGTTTTTGTCAATATGTCATAGAAATGTGGTGTTTTGGCATCGAAGTAATCTAGGATGTTTATACACGTAAAATTTGACATAGAAGAACAGTAAAAAGTGTATTATGAGCAACTTTGATGGTCCGAAGTTGCTCAACTCTATCTATGGAGGAGCTTTTAACGGTTTTTGTCCATATGTCATAGAAATGTGGTGTTTTCGCATCGAAGTAATCTAGGAAGCTTATACACGTAAAAATTGACATAGAAGAACAATAAAAAGTGTATATCGAGCAACTTTGATGGTCCGAAGTTGCTCAACTCTATCTATGCTGGAGTTTTTAACGGTTTTTGTCCATTTGTCTTAGAAAGGTGATTTTTTGGCAACAAAATAATCTAGGAAGCTTATACTCGTAAAATTTGACATACAAGAACAATAAAAAGTGTACACCGAGCAACTTTGATGGTCCGAAGTTGCTCAACTCTATCTTTGGAGGAGCTTTTAACGGTTTTAGTCCATTTGTCGTAGAAAGGTGGTTTTTTGGCATCGAAATAATCTAGGAAGCTTATACTCGTAAAATTTGACTACAAGAACAATAAAAAGTGTACACCGACCAACTTTGATGGTCCGAAGTTGCTCAACTCTATCTATGGAGGAGCTTTTAACGGTTTTAGTCTATTTGTCGTAGAAAGGTGGTTTTTTGGCATCGAAATAATCTAGGAAACTTATACTCGTAAAATTTGACTACAAGAACAATAAAAAGTGTACACCGAGCAAGTTTGATGGTCCGAAGTTGCTCAACTCTATCTATGGAGGAGCTTTTAACGGTTTTTGTCCATTTTTCATAGAAAGTTGGTGTTTTGGCATCGAAATAATATAGGAAGCTTATACTCGTAAAATATGACATAGAAAAACAGTAAAAAGTGTACACCGAGCAACTTTCATGGTCCGAAGTTGTCAACTCTATCTATGAAACAGCTTTTAACGGTTTTTGTCCATATGTCATAGAAATGTGGTGTTTTGGCATCGAAGTAATCTAGGAAGCTTATACTCCTAAAATTTGACATAGAAGAACAATAAAAAGTGTACACCGAGCAACTTTCATGGTCCGAAGTTGTCAACTCTATCTATGAATGAGCTTTTAACGGTTTTTGTCCATATGTCATAGAAATGTGGTGTTTTGGCATCGAAGTAATCTAGGAAGCTTATACTCGTATAATTTGACATAGAAGAACAATAAAAAGTGTACACCGAGCAACTTTGATGGTCCGAAGTTGCTCAACTCTATCTTTGGAGGAGCTTTTAACGGTTTTAGTCCATTTGTCGTAGAAAGGTGGTTTTTTGGCATCGAAATAATCTAGGAAGCTTATACTCGTAAAATTTGACTACAAGAACAATAAAAAGTGTACACCGACCAACTTTGATGGTCCGAAGTTGCTCAACTCTATCTATGGAGGAGCTTTTAACGGTTTTTGTCCATTTTCATAAAAAGGTGGTGTTTTGGCATCGAAATAATCTAGGAAGCTTATACTCGTAAAATTTGACATTGAAGAACAATAAAAAGTGCACACCGAGCAACTTTCATGGTCCGAAGTTGCTCAACTCTATCTATGGAAGGGCTTTTAACGGTTTTTGTCCATATGTAATAGAAAGGTGGTGTTTTGGCATCGAAATAATCTAGGAAGCTTATACTCGTAAAATTTGACATAGAAGAACAATAAAAAGTGTACACCGAGCAACTTTCATGGTCCGAAGTTGTCAACTCTATCTATGAAGGAGCTTTTAACGGTTTTTGTCCATATGTCATAGAAATGTGGTGTTTTGGCATCGAAGTAATCTAGGAAGCTTATGCACGTAAAAATTGACATAGAAGAACAATAAAAAGTGTATATCGAGCAACTTTGATGGTCCGAAGTTGCTCAACTCTATCTATGCTGGAGCTTTTAACGGTTTTTGTCCATTTGTCATAGAAAGGTGATTTTTTGGCAACTAAATAATCTAGGAAGCTTATACTCGTAAAATTTGACATACAAGAACAATAAAAAGTGTACACCGAGCAACTTTGATGGTCCGAAGTTGATCAACTCTATCTATGGATGAGCTTTTAACGGTTTTTGTCCATTTTTCTTACAAAGGTGGTGTTTTGGCATCGAAAAAATCTAGGATTATTATACTCGTAAATTTGACATAGAAGAACAATAAAAAGTGTACACCGAGCAACTTTCATGGTCCGAAGTTGTCAACTCTATCTATGGTGAAGCGTTTAGCTGTTTTTGTCCATTTGTCACAGAAAGGTGGTTATTTGGCATCGAAATAATCTAGGAAGCTTATAATCGTAAAATTTGACATAGAAGAACAATAAAAAGTGTACACCGAGCAAATTTCATGGTCCGAAGTTGCTCAACTCTATCTATGAAGGAGCTTTTAACGGTTTTTCTCCATTTGGCATAGATATGTGGTGTTTTGGCATCGAAATAATCTAGGAAGCTTATACTCGTAAAATATGACATAGAAAAACAGTAAAAAGTGTACACCGAGCAACTTTCATGGTCCGAAGTTGTCAACTCTATCTATGAAACAGCTTTTAACGGTTTTTGTCCATATGTCATAGAAATGTGGTGTTTTGGCATCGAAGTAATCTAGGAAGCTTATACTCCTAAAATTTGACATAGAAGAACAATAAAAAGTGTACACCGAGCAACTTTCATGGTCCGAAGTTGTCAACTCTATCTATGAATGAGCTTTTAACGGTTTTTGTCCATATGTCATAGAAATGTGGTGTTTTGGCATCGAAGTAATCTAGGAAGCTTATACTTGTATAATTTGACATAGAAGAACAATAAAAAGTGTACACCGAGCAACTTTGATGGTCCGAAGTTGCTCAACTCTATCTTTGGAGGAGCTTTTAACGGTTTTAGTCCATTTGTCGTAGAAAGGTGGTTTTTTGGCATCGAAATAATCTAGGAAGCTTATACTCGTAAAATTTGACTACAAGAACAATAAAAAGTGTACACCAACCAACTTTGATGGTCCGAAGTTGCTCAACTCTATCTATGGAGGAGCTTTTAACGGTTTTTGTCCATTTTTCATAAAAAGGTGGTGTTTTGGCATCGAAATAATCTAGGAAGCTTATACTCGTAAAATTTGACATTGAAGAACAATAAAAAGTGTACACCGAGCAACTTTCATGGTCCGAAGTTGCTCAACTCTATCTATGGAAGGGCTTTTAACGGTTTTTGTCCATATGTAATAGAAAGGTGGTGTTTTGGCATCGAAATAATCTAGGAAGCTTATACTCGTAAAATTTGACATAGAAGAACAATAAAAAGTGTACACCGAGCAACTTTCATGGTCCGAAGTTGTCAACTCTATCTATGAAGGAGCTTTTAACGGTTTTTGTCCATATGTCATAGAAATGTGGTGTTTTGGCATCGAAGTAATCTAGGAAGCTTATGCACGTAAAAATTGACATAGAAGAACAATAAAAAGTGTATATCGAGCAACTTTGATGGTCCGAAGTTGCTCAACTCTATCTATGCTGGAGCTTTTAACGGTTTTTGTCCATTTGTCTTAGAAAGGTGATTTTTTGGCAACTAAATAATCTAGGAAGGTTATACTCGTAAAATTTGACATTGAAGAACAATAAAAAGTGTACACCGAGCAACTTTGATGGTCCGAAGTTGATCAACTCTATCTATGGATGAGCTTTTAACGGTTTTTGTCCATTTTTCATACAAAGGTGGTGTTTTGGCATCGAAAAAATCTAGGATTATTATACTCGTAAATTTGACATAGAAGAACAATAAAAAGTGTACACCGAGCAACTTTCATGGTCCGAAGTTGTCAACTCTATCTATGGTGAAGCGTTTAGCTGTTTTTGTCCATTTGTCACAGAAAGGTGGTTATTTGGCATCGAAATAATCTAGGAAGCTTATACTCGTAAAATTTGACATAGAAGAACAATAAAAAGTGTACACCGAGCAACTTTCATGGTCCGAAGTTGCTCAACTCTATCTATGAAGGAGCTTTTAACGGTTTTTCTCCATTTGGCATAGATATGGGGTGTTTTGGCATCGAAATAATCTACGAAGCTTATACTCATAAAAGTTGACATAGAAGAACAATAAAAAGTGTACACCGGGCAATTTTCATGGTCCGATGTTGTCAACTCTATCTATGAAGGAGCTTTTAACGATTTTTGTCCATATGTCATAGAAATGTGGTGCTTTTGCATCGAAGTAATCTAGGAAGCTTATACACGTAAAATTTCACATAGAAGAACAATAAAAAGTGTATACCGAGCAACTTTGTTGGTCCGAAGTTGCTCAACTCTATCTATGGTGGAGCTTTTAATGGTTTTTGTCCATTTGTCGTAGAATGGTGGTTTTTTGTCATCGAAATAATCTAGGAAGCTTATACTCGTAAAATTTGACATACAAGAACAATAAAAAGTGTACATCGAGCAACTTTGATGGTCTGAAGTTGCTCAACTCTATCTATGAAGGAGGTTTTAACGGTTTTTGTCCATTTGTCGTAGAAAGGTGGTTTTTTGGCATCGAAATAATCTTGGAAGCTTATACTCGTAAAATTTGACATAGAAGAACAATAAAAAGTGTATATCTTGCAACTTTGACGCTTCGAAATTGCTCAACTCTCTCGATGGAGTTGTTTTTAATAGTTTTGCCGAATTTAGACCGATATAGTTCTCTTGACAACAATATAATTTACGAAGCGAATACTAGTAATTTTAGCCATAAAGAAACAATAAAAAGTGCATAATGAGCACCTTTCGTGGTTCGAAATTGCTCAACTCTCCTTATGGAGTAGCTTTTATTGGTTTTCATTATTTGTCGTAGAAAGTTTGTGTTTTGGCATCGAAATAATCTAGGAAGTTATACTCGTAAAATTGACATTGAAGAACAATAAAATGTGTACACTGAGCAACTTTGATGGTCCGAAGTTGCTCAACTCTATCTATGGAGTAGCTTTTAACGGTTTTTGTCCATTTTTCATAGAAAGGTGGTGTTTTGGCATCGAAATAATCTAGGAAGCTTATACTCGTAAAATTTGACATTGAAGAACAATAAAAAGTGTACACCGAGCAACTTTCATGGTCCGAAGTTGCTCAACTCTATCTATGGAAGTGCTTTTAACGGTTTTTGTACATTTGTCATAGAAAAGTGGTGTTTTGGCATCGAAATAATCTAGGAAGCTTATACTCGTAAAATTTGACATAGAAGAACAATAAAAAGTGTACACCGAGCAACTTTCATGGTCCGAAGTTGTCAACTCAATCTATGAAGGAGCTTTTAATGGTTTTTGTCAATATGTCATAGAAATGTGGTGTTTTGGCATCGAAGTAATCTAGGAAGTTTATACACGTAAAATTTGACATAGAAGAACAGTAAAAAGTGTATTCTGAGCAACTTTGATGGTCCGAAGTTGCTCAACTCTATCTATGGAGGAGCTTTTAACGGTTTTTGTGCATATGTCATAGAAATGTGGTGTTTTGGCATCGAAGTAATCTAGGAAGCTTATACACGTAAAATTTGACATAGAGGAACAATAAAAAGTGTACAACGAGCAACTTTCATGGTCCGAAGTTGTCAACTCTATCTATGGAGGAGCTTTTAACGGTTTTTGTCCATTTATCATAGAAAGGTGGTATTTTGTCATCGAAATAATCTTGGAAGCTTATACTCGTAAAATTTGACATAGAAGAACAATAAAAAGTGTATATCTTGCAACTTTGACGCCTCGAAATTGCTCAACTCTCTCGATGAAGTTGTTTTTAATAGTTTTCTCAAATTTAGACCGATATTGTTCTCTTGACAACAAAACAATTTACGAAGCGACTACTAGTAATTTTAGCCATAAAGAAACAATAAAAAGTGCACACCGAGCACCTTTCGTGGTTCGAAATTGCTCAACTCTCCTTATGGAGTAGCTTTTATTGGTTTTCATTATTTGTCGTAGAAAGTTTGTGTTTTGGCATCGAAATAATCTAGGAAGTTATACTCGTAAAATTGACATTGAAGAACAATAAAATGTGAACACTGAGCAACTTTGATGGTCCGAAGTTGATCAACTCTATCTATGGAGGAGCTTTTAACGGTTTTTGTCCATTTGTCATACAAAGGTGGTATTTTGGCATCGAAATAATCTAGGATTATTATACTCGTAAATTTGACATAGAAGAACAATAAAAAGTGTACACCGAGCAACTTTCATGGTCCGAAGTTGTCAACTCTATCTATGGTGAAACGTTTAGCGGTTTTTGTCCATTTGTCACAGAAAGGTGGTTTTTTGGCATCGAAATAATCTAGGAAGCTTATACTCGTAAAATTTGACATTGAAGAACAATAAAAAGTGTACACCGAGCAACTTTCATGGTCCGAAGTTGCCCAACTCTATCTATGGAAGTGCTTTTAACGGTTTTTGTACATTTGTCATAGAAAGGTGGTGTTTTGGCATCGAAATAATCTACGAAGCTTATACTCGTAAAATTTGACATAGAAGAACAATAAAAAGTGTATTATGAGCAACTTTGATGGTCCGAAGTTGTCAACTCTATCTATGGAGGAGCTTTTAACGGTTTTTGTCCATTTGTCATAGAAAGGTGGTGTTTTGGCATCGAAATAATCTAGGAAGCTTATACTCATAAAATTTGACATAGAAGAACAATAAAAAGTGTAGATCGAGCAACTTTGATGGTCCGAAGTTGCTCAACTCTATCTATGGAGGAGCTTTTAACGATTTTTGTCCATATGTCATAGAAATGTGGTGCTTTTGCATCGAAGTAATCTAGGAAGCTTATACACGTAAAATTTGACATAGAAGAACAGTAAAAAGTGTATTCTGAGCAACTTTGATAGTCCGAAGTTGCTCAACTCTATCTATGAAGGAGCTTTTAACGGTTTTTGTCAATATGTCATAGAAATGTGGTGTTTTGGCATCGAAGTAATCTAGGAAGCTTATACTCGTAAAATTTGACATAGAAGAACAATAAAAAGTGTAGACCGAGCAACTTTCATGGTCCGAAGTTGTCAACTCTATCTATGAAGGAGCTTTTAACGGTTTTTGTCAATATGTCATAGAAATGTGGTGTTTTTGCATCGAAGTAATCTAGGAAGTTTTTACACGTAAAATTTGACATAGAAGAACAGTAAAAAGTGTATTATGAGCAACTTTGATGGTCCGAAGTTGCTCAACTCTATCTATGGAGGAGCTTTTAACGGTTTTTGTCCATATGTCATAGAAATGTGGTGTTTTGGCATCGAAGTAATCTAGGAAGCTTATACACGTAAAAATTGACATAGAAGAACAATAAAAAGTGTATATCGAGCAACTTTGATGGTCCGAAGTTGCTCAACTCTATCTATGCTGGAGCTTTTAACGGTTTTTGTCCATTTGTCTTAGAAAGGTGATTTTTTGGCAACTAAATAATCTAGGAAGCTTATACTCGTAAAATTTGACATACAAGAACAATAAAAAGTGTACACCGAGCAACTTTGATGGTCCGAAGTTGATCAACTCTATCTATGGATGAGCTTTTAACGGTTTTTGTCCATTTTTCATACAAAGGTGGTTTTTTGGCATCGAAAAAATCTAGGATTATTATACTCGTAAATTTGACATAGAAGAACAATAAAAAGTGTACACCGAGCAACTTTCATGGTCCGAAGTTGTCAACTCTATCTATGGTGAAGCGTTTAGCTGTTTTTGTCCATTTGTCACAGAAAGGTGGTTATTTGGCATCGAAATAATCTAGTAAGCTTATACTCGTAAAATTTGACATAGAAGAACAATAAAAAGTGTACACCGAGCAACTTTCATGGTCCGAAGTTACTCAACTCTATCTATGAAGGAGCTTTTAACGGTTTTTCTCCATTTGGCATAGATATGTCGTGTTTTGGCATCGAAATAATCTACGAAGCTTATACTCATAAAATTTGACATAGAAGAACAATAAAAAGTGTACACCGGGCAATTTCCATGGTCCGAAGTTGTCAACTCTATCTATGAAGGAGCTTTTAACGATTTTCGTCCATATGTCATAGAAATGTGGTGCTTTTGCATCGAAGTAATCTAGGAAGCTTATACACGTAAAATTTGACATAGAAGAACAATAAAAAGTGTATACCGAGCAACTTTGTTGGTCCGAAGTTGCTCAACTCTATCTATGGTGGAGCTTTTAACGGTTTTTGTCCATTTGTCGTATAATGGTGGTTTTTTGTCATCGAAATAATCTAGGAAGCTTATACTCGTAAAATTTGACATACAAGAACAATAAAAAGTGTACATCGAGCAACTTTGATGGTCTGATGTTGCTCAACTCTATCTATGAAGGAGGTTTTAACGGTTTTTGTCCATTTGTCGTAGAAAGGTGATTTTTTGGCATCGAAATAATCTTGGAAGCTTATACTCGTAAAATTTGACATAGAAGAACAATAAAAAGTGTATATCTTGCAACTTTGACGCTTCGAAATTGCTCAACTCTCTCGATGGAGTTGTTTTTAATAGTTTTGCCGAATTTAGACCGATATAGTTCTCTTGACATTGAAGAACAATAAAAAGTGTACACAGAGCAACTTTCATGGTCCGAAGTTGCTCAACTCTATCTATGGAAGTGCTTTTAACGGTTTTTGTACATTTGTCAAAGAAAGGTGGTGTTTTGGCATCGAAATAATCTAGGAAGCTTATACTCGTAAAATTTGACATAGAAGAACAATAAAAAGTGTACACCGAGCAACTTTCATAGTCCGAAGTTGTCAACTCTATCTATGAAGGAGCTTTTAACGGTTTTTGTCAATATGTCATAGAAATGTGGCGTTTTGGCATCGAAGTAATCTACGAAGTTTATACACGTAAAATTTGACATAGAAGAAAAGTAAAAAGTGTATTCTGAGCAACTTTGATGGTCCGAAGTTGCTCAACTCTATCTATGGAGGAGCTTTTAACGGTTTTTGTCCATATGTCATAGAAATGTGGTGTTTTGTCATCGAAGTAATCTAGGAAGCTTATACACGTAAAATTTGACATAGAGGAACAATAAAAAGTGTAGACCGAGCAACTTTCATGGTCCGAAGTTGTCAACTCTATCTATGAAGGAGCTTTTAACGGTTTTTGTCCATATGTCATAGAAATGTGGTGTTTTGGCATCGAAGTAATCTAGGAAGCTTATGCACGTAAAAATTGACATAGAAGAACAATAAAAAGTGTATATCGAGCAACTTTGATGGTCCGAAGTTGCTCAACTCTATCTATGCTGGAGCTTTTAACGGTTTTTGTCCATTTGTCTTAGAAAGGTGATTTTTTGGCAACTAAATAATCTAGGAAGGTTATACTCGTAAAATTTGACATTGAAGAACAATAAAAAGTGTACACCGAGCAACTTTGATGGTCCGAAGTTGATCAACTCTATCTATGGATGAGCTTTTAACGGTTTTTGTCCATTTTTCATACAAAGGTGGTGTTTTGGCATCGAAAAAATCTAGGATTATTATACTCGTAAATTTGACATAGAAGAACAATAAAAAGTGTACACCGAGCAACTTTCATGGTCCGAAGTTGTCAACTCTATCTATGGTGAAGCGTTTAGCTGTTTTTGTCCATTTGTCACAGAAAGGTGGTTATTTAGCATCGAAATAATCTAGGAAGCTTATACTCGTAAAATTTGACATAGAAGAACAATAAAAAGTGTACACCGAGCAACTTTCATGGTCCGAAGTTGCTCAACTCTATCTATCAAGGAGCTTTTAACGGTTTTTCTCCATTTGGCATAGATATGTGGTGTTTTGGCATCGAAATAATCTACGAAGCTTATACTCATAAAAGTTGACATAGAAGAACAATAAAAAGTGTACACCGGGCAATTTTCATGGTCCGATGTTGTCAACTCTATCTATGAAGGAGCTTTTAACGATTTTTGTCCATCTGTCATAGAAATGTGGTGCTTTTGCATCGAAGTAATCTAGGAAGCTTATACACGTAAAATTTCACATAGAAGAACAATAAAAGTGTATACCGAGCAACTTTGTTGGTCCGAAGTTGCTCAACTCTATCTATGGTGGAGCTTTTAATGGTTTTTGTCCATTTGTCGTAGAATGGTGGTTTTTTGTCATCGAAATAATCTAGGAAGCTTATACTCGTAAAATTTGACATACAAGAACAATAAAAAGTGTACATCGAGCAACTTTGATGGTCTGAAGTTGCTCAACTCTATCTATGAAGGAGGTTTTAACGGTTTTTGTCCATTTGTCGTAGAAAGGTGGTTTTTTTGGCATCGAAATAATCTTGGAAGCTTATACTCGTAAAATTTGACATAGAAGAACAATAAAAAGTGTATATCTTGCAACTTTGACGCTTCGAAATTGCTCAACTCTCTCGATGGAGTTGTTTTTAATAGTTTTGCCGAATTTAGACAGATATAGTTCTCTTGACAACAATATAATTTACGAAGCGAATACTAGTAATTTTAGCCATAAAGAAACAATAAAAAGTGCATAATGAGCACCTTTCGTGGTTCGAAATTGCTCAACTCTCCTTATGGAGTAGCTTTTATTGGTTTTCATTATTTGTCGTAGAAAGTTTGTGTTTTGGCATCGAAATAATCTAGGAAGTTATACTCGTAAAATTGACATTGAAGAACAATAAAATGTGTACACTGAGCAACTTTGATGGTCCGAAGTTGCTCAACTCTATCTATGGAGTAGCTTTTAACGGTTTTTGTCCATTTTTCATAGAAAGGTGGTGTTTTGGCATCGAAATAATCTAGGAAGCTTATACTCGTAAAATTTGACATTGAAGAACAATAAAAAGTGTACACCGAGCAACTTTCATGGTCCGAAGTTGCTCAACTCTATCTATGGAAGTGCTTTTAACGGTTTTTGTACATTTGTCATAGAAAAGTGGTGTTTTGGCATCGAAATAATCTAGGAAGCTTATACTCGTAAAATTTGACATAGAAGAACAATAAAAAGTGTACACCGAGCAACTTTCATGGTCCGAAGTTGTCAACTCTATCTATGAAGGAGCTTTTAATGGTTTTTGTCAATATGTCATAGAAATGTGGTGTTTTGGCATCGAAGTAATCTAGGAAGTTTATACACGTAAAATTTGACATAGAAGAACAGTAAAAAGTGTATTCTGAGCAACTTTGATGGTCCGAAGTTGCTCAACTCTATCTATGGAGGAGCTTTTAACGGTTTTTGTGCATATGTCATAGAAATGTGGTGTTTTGGCATCGAAGTAATCTAGGAAGCTTATACACGTAAAATTTGACATAGAGGAACAATAAAAAGTGTACAACGAGCAACTTTCACGGTCCGAAGTTGTCAACTCTATCTATGGAGGAGCTTTTAACGGTTTTTGTCCATTTATCATAGAAAGGTGGTATTTTGTCATCGAAATAATCTTGGAAGCTTATACTCGTAAAATTTGACATAGAAGAACAATAAAAAGTGTATATCTTGCAACTTTGACGCCTCGAAATTGCTCAACTCTCTCGATGGAGTTGTTTTTAATAGTTTTCTCAAATTTAGACCGATATTGTTCTCTTGACAACAAAACAATTTACGAAGCGACTACTAGTAATTTTAGCCATAAAGAAACAATAAAAAGTGCACACCGAGCACCTTTCGTGGTTCGAAATTGCTCAACTCTCCTTATGGAGTAGCTTTTATTGGTTTTCATTATTTGTCGTAGAAAGTTTGTGTTTTGGCATCGAAATAATCTAGGAAGTTATACTCGTAAAATTGACATTGAAGAACAATAAAATGTGTACACTGAGCAACTTTGATGGTCCGAAGTTGATCAACTCTATCTATGGAGGAGCTTTTAACGGTTTTTGTCCATTTGTCATACAAAGGTGGTATTTTGGCATCGAAATAATCTAGGATTATTATACTCGTAAATTTGACATAGAAGAACAATAAAAAGTGTACACCGAGCAACTTTCATGGTCCGAAGTTGTCAACTCTATCTATGGTGAAACGTTTAGCGGTTTTTGTCCATTTGTCACAGAAAGGTGGTTTTTTGGCATCGAAATAATCTAGGAAGCTTATACTCGTAAAATTTGACATTGAAGAACAATAAAAAGTGTACACCGAGCAACTTTCATGGTCCGAAGTTGCCCAACTCTATCTATGGAAGTGCTTTTAACGGTTTTTGTACATTTGTCATAGAAAGGTGGTGTTTTGGCATCGAAATAATCTACGAAGCTTATACTCGTAAAATTTGACATAGAAGAACAATAAAAAGTGTATTATGAGCAACTTTGATGGTCCGAAGTTGTCAACTCTATCTATGGAGGAGCTTTTAACGGTTTTTGTCCATTTGTCATAGAAAGGTGGTGTTTTGGCATCGAAATAATCTAGGAAGCTTATACTCATAAAATTTGACATAGAAGAACAATAAAAAGTGTAGATCGAGCAACTTTGATGGTCCGAAGTTGCTCAACTCTATCTATGGAGGAGCTTTTAACGATTTTTGTCCATATGTCATAGAAATGTGGTGCTTTTGCATCGAAGTAATCTAGGAAGCTTATACACGTAAAATTTGACATAGAAGAACAGTAAAAAGTGTATTCTGAGCAACTTTGATAGTCCGAAGTTGCTCAACTCTATCTATGAAGGAGCTTTTAACGGTTTTTGTCAATATGTCATAGAAATGTGGTGTTTTGGCATCGAAGTAATCTAGGAAGCTTATACTCGTAAAATTTGACATAGAAGAACAATAAAAAGTGTAGACCGAGCAACTTTCATGGTCCGAAGTTGTCAACTCTATCTATGAAGGAGCTTTTAACGGTTTTTGTCAATATGTCATAGAAATGTGGTGTTTTGGCATCGAAGTAATCTAGGAAGTTTTTACACGTAAAATTTGACATAGAAGAACAGTAAAAAGTGTATTATGAGCAACTTTGATGGTCCGAAGTTGCTCAACTCTATCTATGGAGGAGCTTTTAACGGTTTTTGTCCATATGTCATAGAAATGTGGTGTTTTGGCATCGAAGTAATCTAGGAAGCTTATACACGTAAAAATTGACATAGAAGAACAATAAAAAGTGTATATCGAGCAACTTTGATGGTCCGAAGTTGCTCAACTCTATCTATGCTGGAGCTTTTAACGGTTTTTGTCCATTTGTCTTAGAAAGGTGATTTTTTGGCAACTAAATAATCTAGGAAGCTTATACTCGTAAAATTTGACATACAAGAACAATAAAAAGTGTACACCGAGCAACTTTGATGGTCCGAAGTTGATCAACTCTATCTATGGATGAGCTTTTAACGGTTTTTGTCCATTTTTCATACAAAGGTGGTTTTTTGGCATCGAAAAAATCTAGGATTATTATACTCGTAAATTTGACATAGAAGAACAATAAAAAGTGTACACCGAGCAACTTTCATGGTCCGAAGTTGTCAACTCTATCTATGGTGAAGCGTTTAGCTGTTTTTGTCCATTTGTCACAGAAAGGTGGTTATTTGGCATCGAAATAATCTAGTAAGCTTATACTCGTAAAATTTGACATAGAAGAACAATAAAAAGTGTACACCGAGCAACTTTCATGGTCCGAAGTTACTCAACTCTATCTATGAAGGAGCTTTTAACGGTTTTTCTCCATTTGGCATAGATATGTGGTGTTTTGGCATCGAAATAATCTACGAAGCTTATACTCATAAAATTTGACATAGAAGAACAATAAAAAGTGTACACCGGGCAATTTCCATGGTCCGAAGTTGTCAACTCTATCTATGAAGGAGCTTTTAACGATTTTCGTCCATATGTCATAGAAATGTGGTGCTTTTGCATCGAAGTAATCTAGGAAGCTTATACACGTAAAATTTGACATAGAAGAACAATAAAAAGTGTATACCGAGCAACTTTGTTGGTCCGAAATTGCTCAACTCTATCTATGGTGGAGCTTTTAACGGTTTTTGTCCATTTGTCGTATAATGGTGGTTTTTTGTCATCGAAATAATCTAGGAAGCTTATACTCGTAAAATTTGAAATACAAGAACAATAAAAAGTGTACATCGAGCAACTTTGATGGTCTGATGTTGCTCAACTCTATCTATGAAGGAGGTTTTAACGGTTTTTGTCCATTTGTCGTAGAAAGGTGGTTTTTTGGCATCGAAATAATCTTGGAAGCTTATACTCGTAAAATTTGACATAGAAGAACAATAAAAAGTGTATATCTTGCAACTTTGACGCTTCGAAATTGCTCAACTCTCTCGATGGAGTTGTTTTTAATAGTTTTGCCGAATTTAGACCGATATAGTTCTCTTGACATTGAAGAACAATAAAAAGTGTACACCGAGCAACTTTCATGGTCCGAAGTTGCTCAACTCTATCTATGGAAGTGCTTTTAACGGTTTTTGTACATTTGTCAAAGAAAGGTGGTGTTTTGGCATCGAAAAAATCTAGGATTATTATACTCGTAAATTTGACATAGAAGAACAATAAAAAGTGTACACCGAGCAACTTTCATGGTCCGAAGTTGTCAACTCTATCTATGGTGAAGCGTTTAGCTGTTTTTGTCCATTTGTCACAGAAAGGTGGTTATTTAGCATCGAAATAATCTAGGAAGCTTATACTCGTAAAATTTGACATAGAAGAACAATAAAAAGTGTACACCGAGCAACTTTCATGGTCCGAAGTTGCTCAACTCTATCTATGAAGGAGCTTTTAACGGTTTTTCTCCATTTGGCATAGATATGTGGTGTTTTGGCATCGAAATAATCTACGAAGCTTATACTCATAAAAGTTGACATAGAAGAACAATAAAAAGTGTACACCGGGCAATTTTCATGGTCCGATGTTGTCAACTCTATCTATGAAGGAGCTTTTAACGATTTTTGTCCATCTGTCATAGAAATGTGGTGCTTTTGCATCGAAGTAATCTAGGAAGCTTATACACGTAAAATTTCACATAGAAGAACAATAAAAAGTGTATACCGAGCAACTTTGTTGGTCCGAAGTTGCTCAACTCTATCTATGGTGGAGCTTTTAATGGTTTTTGTCCATTTGTCGTAGAATGGTGGTTTTTTGTCATCGAAATAATCTAGGAAGCTTATACTCGTAAAATTTGACATACAAGAACAATAAAAAGTGTACATCGAGCAACTTTGATGGTCTGAAGTTGCTCAACTCTATCTATGAAGGAGGTTTTAACGGTTTTTGTCCATTTGTCGTAGAAAGGTGGTTTTTTGGCATCGAAATAATCTTGGAAGCTTATACTCGTAAAATTTGACATAGAAGAACAATAAAAAGTGTATATCTTGCAACTTTGACGCTTCGAAATTGCTCAACTCTCTCGATGGAGTTGTTTTTAATAGTTTTGCCGAATTTAGACCGATATAGTTCTCTTGACAACAATATAATTTACGAAGCGAATACTAGTAATTTTAGCCATAAAGAAACAATAAAAAGTGCATAATGAGCACCTTTCGTGGTTCGAAATTGCTCAACTCTCCTTATGGAGTAGCTTTTATTGGTTTTCATTATTTGTCGTAGAAAGTTTGTGTTTTGGCATCGAAATAATCTAGGAAGTTATACTCGTAAAATTGACATTGAAGAACAATAAAATGTGTACACTGAGCAACTTTGATGGTCCGAAGTTGCTCAACTCTATCTATGGAGTAGCTTTTAACGGTTTTTGTCCATTTTTCATAGAAAGGTGGTGTTTTGGCATCGAAATAATCTAGGAAGCTTATACTCGTAAAATTTGACATTGAAGAACAATAAAAAGTGTACACCGAGCAACTTTCATGGTCCGAAGTTGCTCAACTCTATCTATGGAAGTGCTTTTAACGGTTTTTGTACATTTGTCATAGAAAAGTGGTGTTTTGGCATCGAAATAATCTAGGAAGCTTATACTCGTAAAATTTGACATAGAAGAACAATAAAAAGTGTACACCGAGCAACTTTCATGGTCCGAAGTTGTCAACTCTATCTATGAAGGAGCTTTTAATGGTTTTTGTCAATATGTCATAGAAATGTGGTGTTTTGGCATCGAAGTAATCTAGGAAGTTTATACACGTAAAATTTGACATAGAAGAACAGTAAAAAGTGTATTCTGAGCAACTTTGATGGTCCGAAGTTGCTCAACTCTATCTATGGAGGAGCTTTTAACGGTTTTTGTGCATATGTCATAGAAATGTGGTGTTTTGGCATCGAAGTAATCTAGGAAGCTTATACACGTAAAATTTGACATAGAGGAACAATAAAAAGTGTACAACGAGCAACTTTCACGGTCCGAAGTTGTCAACTCTATCTATGGAGGAGCTTTTAACGGTTTTTGTCCATTTATCATAGAAAGGTGGTATTTTGTCATCGAAATAATCTTGGAAGCTTATACTCGTAAAATTTGACATAGAAGAACAATAAAAAGTGTATATCTTGCAACTTTGACGCCTCGAAATTGCTCAACTCTCTCGATGGAGTTGTTTTTAATAGTTTTCTCAAATTTAGACCGATATTGTTCTCTTGACAACAAAACAATTTACGAAGCGACTACTAGTAATTTTAGCCATAAAGAAACAATAAAAAGTGCACACCGAGCACCTTTCGTGGTTCGAAATTGCTCAACTCTCCTTATGGAGTAGCTTTTATTGGTTTTCATTATTTGTCGTAGAAAGTTTGTGTTTTGGCATCGAAATAATCTAGGAAGTTATACTCGTAAAATTGACATTGAAGAACAATAAAATGTGTACACTGAGCAACTTTGATGGTCCGAAGTTGATCAACTCTATCTATGGAGGAGCTTTTAACGGTTTTTGTCCATTTGTCATACAAAGGTGGTATTTTGGCATCGAAATAATCTAGGATTATTATACTCGTAAATTTGACATAGAAGAACAATAAAAAGTGTACACCGAGCAACTTTCATGGTCCGAAGTTGTCAACTCTATCTATGGTGAAACGTTTAGCGGTTTTTGTCCATTTGTCACAGAAAGGTGGTTTTTTGGCATCGAAATAATCTAGGAAGCTTATACTCGTAAAATTTGACATTGAAGAACAATAAAAAGTGTACACCGAGCAACTTTCATGGTCCGAAGTTGCCCAACTCTATCTATGGAAGTGCTTTTAACGGTTTTTGTACATTTGTCATAGAAAGGTGGTGTTTTGGCATCGAAATAATCTACGAAGCTTATACTCGTAAAATTTGACATAGAAGAACAATAAAAAGTGTATTATGAGCAACTTTGATGGTCCGAAGTTGTCAACTCTATCTATGGAGGAGCTTTTAACGGTTTTTGTCCATTTGTCATAGAAAGGTGGTGTTTTGGCATCGAAATAATCTAGGAAGCTTATACTCATAAAATTTGACATAGAAGAACAATAAAAAGTGTAGATCGAGCAACTTTGATGGTCCGAAGTTGCTCAACTCTATCTATGGAGGAGCTTTTAACGATTTTTGTCCATATGTCATAGAAATGTGGTGCTTTTGCATCGAAGTAATCTAGGAAGCTTATACACGTAAAATTTGACATAGAAGAACAGTAAAAAGTGTATTCTGAGCAACTTTGATAGTCCGAAGTTGCTCAACTCTATCTATGAAGGAGCTTTTAACGGTTTTTGTCAATATGTCATAGAAATGTGGTGTTTTGGCATCGAAGTAATCTAGGAAGCTTATACTCGTAAAATTTGACATAGAAGAACAATAAAAAGTGTAGACCGAGCAACTTTCATGGTCCGAAGTTGTCAACTCTATCTATGAAGGAGCTTTTAACGGTTTTTGTCAATATGTCATAGAAATGTGGTGTTTTGGCATCGAAGTAATCTAGGAAGTTTTTACACGTAAAATTTGACATAGAAGAACAGTAAAAAGTGTATTATGAGCAACTTTGATGGTCCGAAGTTGCTCAACTCTATCTATGGAGGAGCTTTTAACGGTTTTTGTCCATATGTCATAGAAATGTGGTGTTTTGGCATCGAAGTAATCTAGGAAGCTTATACACGTAAAAATTGACATAGAAGAACAATAAAAAGTGTATATCGAGCAACTTTGATGGTCCGAAGTTGCTCAACTCTATCTATGCTGGAGCTTTTAACGGTTTTTGTCCATTTGTCTTAGAAAGGTGATTTTTTGGCAACTAAATAATCTAGGAAGCTTATACTCGTAAAATTTGACATACAAGAACAATAAAAAGTGTACACCGAGCAACTTTGATGGTCCGAAGTTGATCAACTCTATCTATGGATGAGCTTTTAACGGTTTTTGTCCATTTTTCATACAAAGGTGGTTTTTTGGCATCGAAAAAATCTAGGATTATTATACTCGTAAATTTGACATAGAAGAACAATAAAAAGTGTACACCGAGCAACTTTCATGGTCCGAAGTTGTCAACTCTATCTATGGTGAAGCGTTTAGCTGTTTTTGTCCATTTGTCACAGAAAGGTGGTTATTTGGCATCGAAATAATCTAGTAAGCTTATACTCGTAAAATTTGACATAGAAGAACAATAAAAAGTGTACACCGAGCAACTTTCATGGTCCGAAGTTACTCAACTCTATCTATGAAGGAGCTTTTAACGGTTTTTCTCCATTTGGCATAGATATGTGGTGTTTTGGCATCGAAATAATCTACGAAGCTTATACTCATAAAATTTGACATAGAAGAACAATAAAAAGTGTACACCGGGCAATTTCCATGGTCCGAAGTTGTCAACTCTATCTATGAAGGAGCTTTTAACGATTTTCGTCCATATGTCATAGAAATGTGGTGCTTTTGCATCGAAGTAATCTAGGAAGCTTATACACGTAAAATTTGACATAGAAGAACAATAAAAAGTGTATACCGAGCAACTTTGTTGGTCCGAAGTTGCTCAACTCTATCTATGGTGGAGCTTTTAACGGTTTTTGTCCATTTGTCGTATAATGGTGGTTTTTTGTCATCGAAATAATCTAGGAAGCTTATACTCGTAAAATTTGAAATACAAGAACAATAAAAAGTGTACATCGAGCAACTTTGATGGTCTGATGTTGCTCAACTCTATCTATGAAGGAGGTTTTAACGGTTTTTGTCCATTTGTCGTAGAAAGAAAGGTGGTTTTTTGGCATCGAAATAATCTTGGAAGCTTATACTCGTAAAATTTGACATAGAAGAACAATAAAAAGTGTATATCTTGCAACTTTGACGCTTCGAAATTGCTCAACTCTCTCGATGGAGTTGTTTTTAATAGTTTTGCCGAATTTAGACCGATATAGTTCTCTTGACATTGAAGAACAATAAAAAGTGTACACCGAGCAACTTTCATGGTCCGAAGTTGCTCAACTCTATCTATGGAAGTGCTTTTAACGGTTTTTGTACATTTGTCAAAGAAAGGTGGTGTTTTGGCATCGAAAAAATCTAGGATTATTATACTCGTAAATTTGACATAGAAGAACAATAAAAAGTGTACACCGAGCAACTTTCATGGTCCGAAGTTGTCAACTCTATCTATGGTGAAGCGTTTAGCTGTTTTTGTCCATTTGTCACAGAAAGGTGGTTATTTAGCATCGAAATAATCTAGGAAGCTTATACTCGTAAAATTTGACATAGAAGAACAATAAAAAGTGTACACCGAGCAACTTTCATGGTCCGAAGTTGCTCAACTCTATCTATGAAGGAGCTTTTAACGGTTTTTCTCCATTTGGCATAGATATGTGGTGTTTTGGCATCGAAATAATCTACGAAGCTTATACTCATAAAAGTTGACATAGAAGAACAATAAAAAGTGTACACCGGGCAATTTTCATGGTCCGATGTTGTCAACTCTATCTATGAAGGAGCTTTTAACGATTTTTGTCCATCTGTCATAGAAATGTGGTGCTTTTGCATCGAAGTAATCTAGGAAGCTTATACACGTAAAATTTCACATAGAAGAACAATAAAAAGTGTATACCGAGCAACTTTGTTGGTCCGAAGTTGCTCAACTCTATCTATGGTGGAGCTTTTAATGGTTTTTGTCCATTTGTCGTAGAATGGTGGTTTTTTGTCATCGAAATAATCTAGGAAGCTTATACTCGTAAAATTTGACATACAAGAACAATAAAAAGTGTACATCGAGCAACTTTGATGGTCTGAAGTTGCTCAACTCTATCTATGAAGGAGGTTTTAACGGTTTTTGTCCATTTGTCGTAGAAAGGTGGTTTTTTGGCATCGAAATAATCTTGGAAGCTTATACTCGTAAAATTTGACATAGAAGAACAATAAAAAGTGTATATCTTGCAACTTTGACGCTTCGAAATTGCTCAACTCTCTCGATGGAGTTGTTTTTAATAGTTTTGCCGAATTTAGACAGATATAGTTCTCTTGACAACAATATAATTTACGAAGCGAATACTAGTAATTTTAGCCATAAAGAAACAATAAAAAGTGCATAATGAGCACCTTTCGTGGTTCGAAATTGCTCAACTCTCCTTATGGAGTAGCTTTTATTGGTTTTCATTATTTGTCGTAGAAAGTTTGTGTTTTGGCATCGAAATAATCTAGGAAGTTATACTCGTAAAATTGACATTGAAGAACAATAAAATGTGTACACTGAGCAACTTTGATGGTCCGAAGTTGCTCAACTCTATCTATGGAGTAGCTTTTAACGGTTTTTGTCCATTTTTCATAGAAAGGTGGTGTTTTGGCATCGAAATAATCTAGGAAGCTTATACTCGTAAAATTTGACATTGAAGAACAATAAAAAGTGTACACCGAGCAACTTTCATGGTCCGAAGTTGCTCAACTCTATCTATGGAAGTGCTTTTAACGGTTTTTGTACATTTGTCATAGAAAAGTGGTGTTTTGGCATCGAAATAATCTAGGAAGCTTATACTCGTAAAATTTGACATAGAAGAACAATAAAAAGTGTACACCGAGCAACTTTCATGGTCCGAAGTTGTCAACTCTATCTATGAAGGAGCTTTTAATGGTTTTTGTCAATATGTCATAGAAATGTGGTGTTTTGGCATCGAAGTAATCTAGGAAGTTTATACACGTAAAATTTGACATAGAAGAACAGTAAAAAGTGTATTCTGAGCAACTTTGATGGTCCGAAGTTGCTCAACTCTATCTATGGAGGAGCTTTTAACGGTTTTTGTGCATATGTCATAGAAATGTGGTGTTTTGGCATCGAAGTAATCTAGGAAGCTTATACACGTAAAATTTGACATAGAGGAACAATAAAAAGTGTACAACGAGCAACTTTCACGGTCCGAAGTTGTCAACTCTATCTATGGAGGAGCTTTTAACGGTTTTTGTCCATTTATCATAGAAAGGTGGTATTTTGTCATCGAAATAATCTTGGAAGCTTGTACTCGTAAAATTTGACATAGAAGAACAATAAAAAGTGTATATCTTGCAACTTTGACGCCTCGAAATTGCTCAACTCTCTCGATGGAGTTGTTTTTAATAGTTTTCTCAAATTTAGACCGATATTGTTCTCTTGACAACAAAACAATTTACGAAGCGACTACTAGTAATTTTAGCCATAAAGAAACAATAAAAAGTGCACACCGAGCACCTTTCGTGGTTCGAAATTGCTCAACTCTCCTTATGGAGTAGCTTTTATTGGTTTTCATTATTTGTCGTAGAAAGTTTGTGTTTTGGCATCGAAATAATCTAGGAAGTTATACTCGTAAAATTGACATTGAAGAACAATAAAATGTGTACACTGAGCAACTTTGATGGTCCGAAGTTGATCAACTCTATCTATGGAGGAGCTTTTAACGGTTTTTGTCCATTTGTCATACAAAGGTGGTATTTTGGCATCGAAATAATCTAGGATTATTATACTCGTAAATTTGACATAGAAGAACAATAAAAAGTGTACACCGAGCAACTTTCATGGTCCGAAGTTGTCAACTCTATCTATGGTGAAACGTTTAGCGGTTTTTGTCCATTTGTCACAGAAAGGTGGTTTTTTGGCATCGAAATAATCTAGGAAGCTTATACTCGTAAAATTTGACATTGAAGAACAATAAAAAGTGTACACCGAGCAACTTTCATGGTCCGAAGTTGCCCAACTCTATCTATGGAAGTGCTTTTAACGGTTTTTGTACATTTGTCATAGAAAGGTGGTGTTTTGGCATCGAAATAATCTACGAAGCTTATACTCGTAAAATTTGACATAGAAGAACAATAAAAAGTGTATTATGAGCAACTTTGATGGTCCGAAGTTGTCAACTCTATCTATGGAGGAGCTTTTAACGGTTTTTGTCCATTTGTCATAGAAAGGTGGTGTTTTGGCATCGAAATAATCTAGGAAGCTTATACTCATAAAATTTGACATAGAAGAACAATAAAAAGTGTAGATCGAGCAACTTTGATGGTCCGAAGTTGCTCAACTCTATCTATGGAGGAGCTTTTAACGATTTTTGTCCATATGTCATAGAAATGTGGTGCTTTTGCATCGAAGTAATCTAGGAAGCTTATACACGTAAAATTTGACATAGAAGAACAGTAAAAAGTGTATTCTGAGCAACTTTGATAGTCCGAAGTTGCTCAACTCTATCTATGAAGGAGCTTTTAACGGTTTTTGTCAATATGTCATAGAAATGTGGTGTTTTGGCATCGAAGTAATCTAGGAAGCTTATACTCGTAAAATTTGACATAGAAGAACAATAAAAAGTGTAGACCGAGCAACTTTCATGGTCCGAAGTTGTCAACTCTATCTATGAAGGAGCTTTTAACGGTTTTTGTCAATATGTCATAGAAATGTGGTGTTTTGGCATCGAAGTAATCTAGGAAGTTTTTACACGTAAAATTTGACATAGAAGAACAGTAAAAAGTGTATTATGAGCAACTTTGATGGTCCGAAGTTGCTCAACTCTATCTATGGAGGAGCTTTTAACGGTTTTTGTCCATATGTCATAGAAATGTGGTGTTTTGGCATCGAAGTAATCTAGGAAGCTTATACACGTAAAAATTGACATAGAAGAACAATAAAAAGTGTATATCGAGCAACTTTGATGGTCCGAAGTTGCTCAACTCTATCTATGCTGGAGCTTTTAACGGTTTTTGTCCATTTGTCTTAGAAAGGTGATTTTTTGGCAACTAAATAATCTAGGAAGCTTATACTCGTAAAATTTGACATACAAGAACAATAAAAAGTGTACACCGAGCAACTTTGATGGTCCGAAGTTGATCAACTCTATCTATGGATGAGCTTTTAACGGTTTTTGTCCATTTTTCATACAAAGGTGGTTTTTTGGCATCGAAAAAATCTAGGATTATTATACTCGTAAATTTGACATAGAAGAACAATAAAAAGTGTACACCGAGCAACTTTCATGGTCCGAAGTTGTCAACTCTATCTATGGTGAAGCGTTTAGCTGTTTTTGTCCATTTGTCACAGAAAGGTGGTTATTTGGCATCGAAATAATCTAGTAAGCTTATACTCGTAAAATTTGACATAGAAGAACAATAAAAAGTGTACACCGAGCAACTTTCATGGTCCGAAGTTACTCAACTCTATCTATGAAGGAGCTTTTAACGGTTTTTCTCCATTTGGCATAGATATGTGGTGTTTTGGCATCGAAATAATCTACGAAGCTTATACTCATAAAATTTGACATAGAAGAACAATAAAAAGTGTACACCGGGCAATTTCCATGGTCCGAAGTTGTCAACTCTATCTATGAAGGAGCTTTTAACGATTTTCGTCCATATGTCATAGAAATGTGGTGCTTTTGCATCGAAGTAATCTAGGAAGCTTATACACGTAAAATTTGACATAGAAGAACAATAAAAAGTGTATACCGAGCAACTTTGTTGGTCCGAAGTTGCTCAACTCTATCTATGGTGGAGCTTTTAACGGTTTTTGTCCATTTGTCGTATAATGGTGGTTTTTTGTCATCGAAATAATCTAGGAAGCTTATACTCGTAAAATTTGAAATACAAGAACAATAAAAAGTGTACATCGAGCAACTTTGATGGTCTGATGTTGCTCAACTCTATCTATGAAGGAGGTTTTAACGGTTTTTGTCCATTTGTCGTAGAAAGGTGGTTTTTTGGCATCGAAATAATCTTGGAAGCTTATACTCGTAAAATTTGACATAGAAGAACAATAAAAAGTGTATATCTTGCAACTTTGACGCTTCGAAATTGCTCAACTCTCTCGATGGAGTTGTTTTTAATAGTTTTGCCGAATTTAGACCGATATAGTTCTCTTGACATTGAAGAACAATAAAAAGTGTACACCGAGCAACTTTCATGGTCCGAAGTTGCTCAACTCTATCTATGGAAGTGCTTTTAACGGTTTTTGTACATTTGTCAAAGAAAGGTGGTGTTTTGGCATCGAAAAAATCTAGGATTATTATACTCGTAAATTTGACATAGAAGAACAATAAAAAGTGTACACCGAGCAACTTTCATGGTCCGAAGTTGTCAACTCTATCTATGGTGAAGCGTTTAGCTGTTTTTGTCCATTTGTCACAGAAAGGTGGTTATTTAGCATCGAAATAATCTAGGAAGCTTATACTCGTAAAATTTGACATAGAAGAACAATAAAAAGTGTACACCGAGCAACTTTCATGGTCCGAAGTTGCTCAACTCTATCTATGAAGGAGCTTTTAACGGTTTTTCTCCATTTGGCATAGATATGTGGTGTTTTGGCATCGAAATAATCTACGAAGCTTATACTCATAAAAGTTGACATAGAAGAACAATAAAAAGTGTACACCGGGCAATTTTCATGGTCCGATGTTGTCAACTCTATCTATGAAGGAGCTTTTAACGATTTTTGTCCATCTGTCATAGAAATGTGGTGCTTTTGCATCGAAGTAATCTAGGAAGCTTATACACGTAAAATTTCACATAGAAGAACAATAAAAAGTGTATACCGAGCAACTTTGTTGGTCCGAAGTTGCTCAACTCTATCTATGGTGGAGCTTTTAATGGTTTTTGTCCATTTGTCGTAGAATGGTGGTTTTTTGTCATCGAAATAATCTAGGAAGCTTATACTCGTAAAATTTGACATACAAGAACAATAAAAAGTGTACATCGAGCAACTTTGATGGTCTGAAGTTGCTCAACTCTATCTATGAAGGAGGTTTTAACGGTTTTTGTCCATTTGTCGTAGAAAGGTGGTTTTTTGGCATCGAAATAATCTTGGAAGCTTATACTCGTAAAATTTGACATAGAAGAACAATAAAAAGTGTATATCTTGCAACTTTGACGCTTCGAAATTGCTCAACTCTCTCGATGGAGTTGTTTTTAATAGTTTTGCCGAATTTAGACCGATATAGTTCTCTTGACAACAATATAATTTACGAAGCGAATACTAGTAATTTTAGCCATAAAGAAACAATAAAAAGTGCATAATGAGCACCTTTCGTGGTTCGAAATTGCTCAACTCTCCTTATGGAGTAGCTTTTATTGGTTTTCATTATTTGTCGTAGAAAGTTTGTGTTTTGGCATCGAAATAATCTAGGAAGTTATACTCGTAAAATTGACATTGAAGAACAATAAAATGTGTACACTGAGCAACTTTGATGGTCCGAAGTTGCTCAACTCTATCTATGGAGTAGCTTTTAACGGTTTTTGTCCATTTTTCATAGAAAGGTGGTGTTTTGGCATCGAAATAATCTAGGAAGCTTATACTCGTAAAATTTGACATTGAAGAACAATAAAAAGTGTACACCGAGCAACTTTCATGGTCCGAAGTTGCTCAACTCTATCTATGGAAGTGCTTTTAACGGTTTTTGTACATTTGTCATAGAAAAGTGGTGTTTTGGCATCGAAATAATCTAGGAAGCTTATACTCGTAAAATTTGACATAGAAGAACAATAAAAAGTGTACACCGAGCAACTTTCATGGTCCGAAGTTGTCAACTCTATCTATGAAGGAGCTTTTAATGGTTTTTGTCAATATGTCATAGAAATGTGGTGTTTTGGCATCGAAGTAATCTAGGAAGTTTATACACGTAAAATTTGACATAGAAGAACAGTAAAAAGTGTATTCTGAGCAACTTTGATGGTCCGAAGTTGCTCAACTCTATCTATGGAGGAGCTTTTAACGGTTTTTGTGCATATGTCATAGAAATGTGGTGTTTTGGCATCGAAGTAATCTAGGAAGCTTATACACGTAAAATTTGACATAGAGGAACAATAAAAAGTGTACAACGAGCAACTTTCATGGTCCGAAGTTGTCAACTCTATCTATGGAGGAGCTTTTAACGGTTTTTGTCCATTTATCATAGAAAGGTGGTATTTTGTCATCGAAATAATCTTGGAAGCTTATACTCGTAAAATTTGACATAGAAGAACAATAAAAAGTGTATATCTTGCAACTTTGACGCCTCGAAATTGCTCAACTCTCTCGATGGAGTTGTTTTTAATAGTTTTCTCAAATTTAGACCGATATTGTTCTCTTGACAACAAAACAATTTACGAAGCGACTACTAGTAATTTTAGCCATAAAGAAACAATAAAAAGTGCACACCGAGCACCTTTCGTGGTTCGAAATTGCTCAACTCTCCTTATGGAGTAGCTTTTATTGGTTTTCATTATTTGTCGTAGAAAGTTTGTGTTTTGGCATCGAAATAATCTAGGAAGTTATACTCGTAAAATTGACATTGAAGAACAATAAAATGTGTACACTGAGCAACTTTGATGGTCCGAAGTTGATCAACTCTATCTATGGAGGAGCTTTTAACGGTTTTTGTCCATTTGTCATACAAAGGTGGTATTTTGGCATCGAAATAATCTAGGATTATTATACTCGTAAATTTGACATAGAAGAACAATAAAAAGTGTACACCGAGCAACTTTCATGGTCCGAAGTTGTCAACTCTATCTATGGTGAAACGTTTAGCGGTTTTTGTCCATTTGTCACAGAAAGGTGGTTTTTTGGCATCGAAATAATCTAGGAAGCTTATACTCGTAAAATTTGACATTGAAGAACAATAAAAAGTGTACACCGAGCAACTTTCATGGTCCGAAGTTGCCCAACTCTATCTATGGAAGTGCTTTTAACGGTTTTTGTACATTTGTCATAGAAAGGTGGTGTTTTGGCATCGAAATAATCTACGAAGCTTATACTCGTAAAATTTGACATAGAAGAACAATAAAATGTGTATTATGAGCAACTTTGATGGTCCGAAGTTGTCAACTCTATCTATGGAGGAGCTTTTAACGGTTTTTGTCCATTTGTCATAGAAAGGTGGTGTTTTGGCATCGAAATAATCTAGGAAGCTTATACTCATAAAATTTGACATAGAAGAACAATAAAAAGTGTAGATCGAGCAACTTTGATGGTCCGAAGTTGCTCAACTCTATCTATGGAGGAGCTTTTAACGATTTTTGTCCATATGTCATAGAAATGTGGTGCTTTTGCATCGAAGTAATCTAGGAAGCTTATACACGTAAAATTTGACATAGAAGAACAGTAAAAAGTGTATTCTGAGCAACTTTGATAGTCCGAAGTTGCTCAACTCTATCTATGAAGGAGCTTTTAACGATTTTTGTCAATATGTCATAGAAATGTGGTGTTTTGGCATCGAAGTAATCTAGGAAGCTTATACTCGTAAAATTTGACATAGAAGAACAATAAAAAGTGTAGACCGAGCAACTTTCATGGTCCGAAGTTGTCAACTCTATCTATGAAGGAGCTTTTAACGGTTTTTGTCAATATGTCATAGAAATGTGGTGTTTTGGCATCGAAGTAATCTAGGAAGTTTTTACACGTAAAATTTGACATAGAAGAACAGTAAAAAGTGTATTATGAGCAACTTTGATGGTCCGAAGTTGCTCAACTCTATCTATGGAGGAGCTTTTAACGGTTTTTGTCCATATGTCATAGAAATGTGGTGTTTTGGCATCGAAGTAATCTAGGAAGCTTATACACGTAAAAATTGACATAGAAGAACAATAAAAAGTGTATATCGAGCAACTTTGATGGTCCGAAGTTGCTCAACTCTATCTATGCTGGAGCTTTTAACGGTTTTTGTCCATTTGTCTTAGAAAGGTGATTTTTTGGCAACTAAATAATCTAGGAAGCTTATACTCGTAAAATTTGACATACAAGAACAATAAAAAGTGTACACCGAGCAACTTTGATGGTCCGAAGTTGATCAACTCTATCTATGGATGAGCTTTTAACGGTTTTTGTCCATTTTTCATACAAAGGTGGTTTTTTGGCATCGAAAAAATCTAGGATTATTATACTCGTAAATTTGACATAGAAGAACAATAAAAAGTGTACACCGAGCAACTTTCATGGTCCGAAGTTGTCAACTCTATCTATGGTGAAGCGTTTAGCTGTTTTTGTCCATTTGTCACAGAAAGGTGGTTATTTGGCATCGAAATAATCTAGTAAGCTTATACTCGTAAAATTTGACATAGAAGAACAATAAAAAGTGTACACCGAGCAACTTTCATGGTCCGAAGTTACTCAACTCTATCTATGAAGGAGCTTTTAACGGTTTTTCTCCATTTGGCATAGATATGTGGTGTTTTGGCATCGAAATAATCTACGAAGCTTATACTCATAAAATTTGACATAGAAGAACAATAAAAAGTGTACACCGGGCAATTTCCATGGTCCGAAGTTGTCAACTCTATCTATGAAGGAGCTTTTAACGATTTTCGTCCATATGTCATAGAAATGTGGTGCTTTTGCATCGAAGTAATCTAGGAAGCTTATACACGTAAAATTTGACATAGAAGAACAATAAAAAGTGTATACCGAGCAACTTTGTTGGTCCGAAGTTGCTCAACTCTATCTATGGTGGAGCTTTTAACGGTTTTTGTCCATTTGTCGTATAATGGTGGTTTTTTGTCATCGAAATAATCTAGGAAGCTTATACTCGTAAAATTTGAAATACAAGAACAATAAAAAGTGTACATCGAGCAACTTTGATGGTCTGATGTTGCTCAACTCTATCTATGAAGGAGGTTTTAACGGTTTTTGTCCATTTGTCGTAGAAAGGTGGTTTTTTGGCATCGAAATAATCTTGGAAGCTTATACTCGTAAAATTTGACATAGAAGAACAATAAAAAGTGTATATCTTGCAACTTTGACGCTTCGAAATTGCTCAACTCTCTCGATGGAGTTGTTTTTAATAGTTTTGCCGAATTTAGACCGATATAGTTCTCTTGACATTGAAGAACAATAAAAAGTGTACACCGAGCAACTTTCATGGTCCGAAGTTGCTCAACTCTATCTATGGAAGTGCTTTTAACGGTTTTTGTACATTTGTCAAAGAAAGGTGGTGTTTTGGCATCGAAATAATCTAGGAAGC
Organism: Euonymus europaeus; assembly: GCA_963580455.1. Lineage (NCBI taxonomy): Eukaryota > Viridiplantae > Streptophyta > Magnoliopsida > Celastrales > Celastraceae > Euonymus > Euonymus europaeus. The sequence goes on along the minus strand of OY756960.1, from coordinate 10,659,515 downwards.
TTATACTCGTAAAATTTGACATAGAAGAACAATAAAAAGTGTACACCGAGCAACTTTCATGGTCCGAAGTTGTCAACTCTATCTATGAAGGAGCTTTTAACGGTTTTTGTCAATATGTCATAGAAATGTGGCGTTTTGGCATCGAAGTAATCTAGGAAGTTTATACACGTAAAATTTGACATAGAAGAAAAGTAAAAAGTGTATTCTGAGCAACTTTGATGGTCCGAAGTTGCTCAACTCTATCTATGGAGGAGATTTTAACGGTTTTTGTCCATATGTCATAGAAATGTGGTGTTTTGGCATCGAAGTAATCTAGGAAGCTTATACACGTAAAATTTGACATAGAGGAACAATAAAAAGTGTACAACGAGCAACTTTCATGGTCTGAAGTTGTCAACTCTATCTATGGAGGAGCTTTTAACGGTTTTTGTCCATTTATCATAGAAAGGTGGTATTTTGTCATCGAAATAATCTTGGAAGCTTATACTCGTAAAATTTGACATAGAAGAACAATAAAAAGTGTATATCTTGCAACTTTGACGCCTCGAAATTGCTCAACTCTCTCGATGGAGTTGTTTTTAATAGTTTTGTCGAATTTAGACCGATATTGTTCTCTTGACTACAAAACAATTTACGAAGCGACTACTAGTAATTTTAGCCATAAAGAAACAATAAAAAGTGCATACCGAGCACCTTTCGTGGTTCGAAATTGCTCAACTCTCCTTATGAAGTAGCTTTTATTGGTTTTCATTATTTGTCGTAGAAAGTTTGGGTTTTGGCATCGAAATAATCTAGGAAGTTATACTCGTAAAATTGACATTGAAGAACAATAAAATGTGTACACTGAGCAACTTTGATGGTCCGAAGTTGATCAACTCTATCTATGGAGGAGCTTTTAACGGTTTTTGTCCATTTGTCATACAAAGGTGGTATTTTGGCATCGAAATAATCTAGGATTATTATACTCGTAAATTTGAAATAGAAGAACAATAAAAAGTGTACACCGAGCAACTTTCATGGTCCGAAGTTGTCAACTCTATCTATGGTGAAGCGTTTAGCGGTTTTTGTCCATTTGTCACAGAAAGGTGGTTTTTTGGCATCGAAATAATCTAGGAAGCTTATACTCGTAAAATTTGACATTGAAGAACAATAAAAAGTGTACACCGAGCAACTTTCATGGTCCGAAGTTGCTCAACTCTATCTATGGAAGTGCTTTTAATGGTTTTTGTACATTTGTCATAGAAAGGTGGTGTTTTGGCATCGAAATAATCTAGGAAGCTTATACTCGTAAAATTTGACATAGAAGAACAATAAAAAGTGTACACAGAGCAACTTTCATAGTCCGAAGTTGCTCAACTCTATCTATGGGGGAGCTTTTAACGGTTTTTGTCCATTTGTCATAGAAAGGTGGTGTTTTGGCATCGAAATAATCTAGGAAGCTTATACTCATAAAATTTGACATAGCAGAACAATAAAAAGTGTTGATCGAGCAACTTTCATGGTCCGAAGTTGTCAACTCTTTCTATGAAGGAGCTTTTAACGATTTTTGTCCATATGTCATAGAAATGTGGTGCTTTTGCATCGAAGTAATCTAGGAAGCTTAAACACGTAAAATTTGACATAGAAGAACAGTAAAAAGTGTATTCTGAGCAACTTTGATGGTCCGAAGTTGCTCAACTCTATCTATGAAGGAGCTTTTAACGGTTTTTGTCAATATGTCATAGAAATGTGGTGTTTTGGCATCGAAGTAATCTAGGAAGCTTATACTCGTAAAATTTGACATAGAAGAACAATAAAAAGTGTAGACCGAGCAACTTTCATGGTCCGAAGTTGTCAACTCTATCTATGAAGGAGCTTTTAACGGTTTTTGTCAATATGTCATAGAAATGTGGTGTTTTGGCATCGAAGTAATCTAGGAAGTTTATACACGTAAAATTTGACATAGAAGAACAGTAAAAAGTGTATTATGAGCAACTTTGATGGTCCGAAGTTGCTCAACTCTATCTATGGAGGAGCTTTTAACGGTTTTTGTCCATATGTCATAGAAATGTGGTGTTTTGGCATCGAAGTAATCTAGGAAGCTTATACACGTAAAATTTGACATAGAAGAACAATAAAAAGTGTACACCGAGCAACTTTCATGGTCCGAAGTTGTCAACTCTATCTATGGAGGAGCTTTTAACGGTTTTTGTCCATTTGTCATAGAAAGGTGGTGTTTTGGCATCGAAATAATCTAGCATTATTATACTCGTAAATTTGACATAGAAGAACAATAAAAAGTGTACACCGAGCAACTTTCATGGTCCGAAGTTGTCAACTCTATCTATGGTGAAGAGTTTAGCGGTTTTTGTCCATTTGTCACAGAAAGGTTGTTTTTTGGCATCGAAATAATCAAGGAAGCTTATACTCATAAAATTTGACATAGAAGAACAATAAAAAGTGTACACCGAGCAACTTTGATGGTCCGAAGTTGCTCAACTCTATCTATGAAGGAGCTTTTAACGGTTTTTGTCCATTTGGCATAGATATGTGGTGTTTTGGCATCGAAATAATCTACGAAGCTTATACTCGTAAAATTTGACATAGAAGAACAGTAAAAAGTGTATACCGAGCAACTTTCATGGTCCGAAGTTGCTCAACTCTATCTATGGAGGAGCTTTTAACGGTTTTTGTTCATTTGTCATAGAAAGGTGGTGTTTTGGCATCGAAATAATCTAGGAAGCTTATACTTGTAAAATTTGACATAGAAGAACAATTAAAAGTGTAGACCGAGCAACTTTCATGGTCCGAAGTTGTCAACTCTTTCTATGAAGGAGCTTTTAACGATTTTTGTCCATATGTTATAGAAATATGGTGCTTTTGCATCGAAGTAATCTAGGAAGCTTATACACGTAAAATTTGACATAGAAGAATAATAAAAAGTGTATACCGAGAAACTTTGTTGGTCCGAAGTTGCTCAACTCTATATATGGTGGAGCTTTTAACGGTTTTTGTCCATTTGTCGTAGAAAGGTGGTTTTTTGGCATCGAAATAATCTAGGAAGCGTATACTCATAAAATTTGACATACAAGAACAATAAAAAGTGTTCACCGAGCAACTTTGATGGTCTGAAGTTGCTCAACTCTATCTATGAAGGAGCTTTTAACGGTTTTTGTCCATTTGGCATAGATATGTGGTGTTTTGGCATCGAAATAATCTAGGATTATTATACTCGTAAATTTGACATAGAAGAACAATAAAAAGTGTACACCGAGCAACTTTCATGGTCCGAAGTTGCTCGACTCTATCTATGGAGGAGCTTTTAACGGTTTTAGTCCATTTGTCGTAGAAAGGTGGTTTTTTGGCATCGAAATAATCTAGGAAGCTTATACTCGTAAAATTTGACATAGAAAAACAATAAAAATTGTACACCGAGCAACTTTCATGGTCCGAAGTTGTCAACTCTATCTATGAAAGAGCTTTTAACGGTTTTTGGCCATATGTCATAGAAATGTGGTGTTTTGGCAACGAAGTAATCTAGGAAGCTTATACTCGTAAAAATTGACATAGAAGAACAATAAAAAGTGTACACCGAGCAACTTTCATGGTCCGAAGTTGTCAACTCTATCTAAGAAGGAGCTTTTAACGGTTTTTGTCCATATGTCATAGAAATGTGGTGTTTTCTCATCGAAGTAATCTAGGAAGCTTATACACGTAAAAATTGACATAGAAGAACAATAAAAAGTGTATAACGAGCAACTTTGATGGTCCGAAGTTGCTCAACTCGATCTATGGTGGAGCTTTTAACGTTTTTTGTCCATTTGTCGTAGAAAGGTGATTTTTTGGCATCGAAATAATCTAGGAAGCTTATACTCGTAAAATTTGACATACAAGAACAATAAAAAGTGTACACCGAGCAACTTTGATGGTCCGAAGTTGATCAACTCTATCTATGGATGAGCTTTTAACGGTTTTTGTCCATTTTTCATACAAAGGTGGTCTTTTGGCATCGAAATAATCTAGGATTATTATACTCGTAAATTTGACATAGAAGAAAAATAAAAAGTGTACACCGAGCAACTTTCATGGTCCGAAGTTGTCAACTCTATCTATGGTGAAGCGTTTAGCGGTTTTTGTCCATTTGTCACAGAAAGGTGGTTTTTTGGCATCGAAATAATCTAGGAAGCTTATACTCGTAAAATTTGACATAGAAGAACAATAAAAAGTGTACACCGAGCAACTTTCATGGTCCGAAGTTGCTCAACTCTATCTATGAAGGAGCTTTTAACGGTTTTTCTCCATTTGGCATAGATATGTGGTGTTTTGGCATCGAAATAATCTACGAAGCTTATACTCATAAAATTTGACATAGAAGAACAATAAAAAGTGTACACCGAGCAACTTTCATGGTCCGAAGTTGTCAACTCTATCTATGAAGGAGCTTTTAACGATTTTTGTCCATATGTCATAGAAATGTGGTGCTTTTTCATCGAAGTAATCTAGGAAGCTTATACACGTAAAATTTGACATAGAAGAACAATAAAAAGTGTATACCGAACAACTTTGATGGTCCGAAGTTGCTCAACTCTATCTATGGTGGAGCTTTTAACGGTTTTTGTCCATTTGTCGTAGAAAAATGGTTTTTTGGCATCGAAATAATCTAGGAAGCTTATACTCGTAAAATTTGACATACAAGAACAATAAAAAGTGTACACCGAGCAACTTTGATGGTCTGAAGTTGCTCAACTCTATCTATGAATGAGCTTTTAACGGTTTTTGTCAATATGTCATAGAAATGTGGTGTTTTGGCATCGAAGTAATCTTGGAAGCTTATACTCGTAAAATTTGACATAGAAGAACAATAAAAAGTGTATATCTTGCAACTTTGATGCTTCGAAATTGCTCAACTCTCTCGATGGAGTTGTTTTTAATAGTTTTGCCGAATTTAGACCGATATTGTTCTCTTGACAACAAAACAATTTACGAACCGAATACTAGTAATTTTAGCAATAAAGAAACAATAAAAAGTGCATACCGAGCACCTTTCGTGGTTCGAAATTGCTCAACTCTCCTTATGGAGTAGCTTTTATTGGTTTTCATTATTTGTCGTAGAAAGTTTGTGTTTTGGCATCGAAATAGTCTAGGAAGTTATACTCGTAAAATTGACATTGAAGAATAATAAAATGTGTACACCGACCAACTTTGATGGTTCGAAGTTGCTCAACTCTATCTATGGAGGAGCTTTTAACGGTTTTTGTCCATTTTTCATAAAAAGGTGGTGTTTTGGCATCGAAATAATCTAGGAAGCTTATACTCGTAAAATTTGACATTGAAGAACAATAAAAAGTGTACACCGAGCAACTTTTATGTTCCGAAGTTGCTCAACTCTATCTATGGAAGAGCTTTTAACGGTTTTTGTAGATTTGTCATAGAAAGGTAGTGTTTTGGCATCGAAATAATCTAAGAAGCTTATACTCGTAAAATTTGACATAGAAGAACAATAAAAAGTGTACACCGAGCAACTTTCAGGGTCCGAAGTTGTCAACTCTATCTATGAAGGAGCTTTTAACGGTTTTTGTCAATATGTCATAGAAATGTGGTGTTTTGGCATCGAAGTAATCTAGGAAGTTTATACACGTAAAATTTGACATAGAAGAACAGTAAAAAGTGTATTCTGAGCAACTTTGATGGTCCGAAGTTGCTCAACTCTATCTATGGAGGAGCTTTTAACGGTTTTTGTCCATATGTCATAGAAATGTGGTGTTTTGGCATCGAAGTAATCTAGGAAGCTTATACATGTAAAATTTGACATACAAGAACAATAAAAAGTGTACACCGAGCAACTTTCATGGTCCGAAGTTGTCAACTCTATCTATGGAGGAGCTTTTAACGGTTTTTGTCCATTTGTCATAGAAAGGTGGTTTTTTGGCATCGAAATAATCTTGGAAGCTTATACTCGTAAAATTTGACATAGAAGAACAATAAAAATTGTACATCGTGCAACTTTGACGCTTCGAAATTGCTCAACTCTCACGATGGAGTTGTTTTTAATAGTTTTACCGAATTTAGACCGATATAGTTCTCTTGACAACTTTGATGCTTCGAAATTGCTCAACTCTCTCGATGGAGTTGTTTTTAATAGTTTTGCCGAATTTAGACCGATATTGTTCTCTTGACAACAAAACAATTTACGACCGAATACTAGTAATTTTAGCAATAAAGAAACAATAAAAAGTGCATACCGAGCACCTTTCGTGGTTCGAAATTGCTCAACTCTCCTTATGGAGTAGCTTTTATTGGTTTTCATTATTTGTCGTAGAAAGTTTGTGTTTTGGCATCGAAATAGTCTAGGAAGTTATACTCGTAAAATTGACATTGAAGAACAATAAAATGTGTACACCGACCAACTTTGATGGTCCGAAGTTGCTCAACTCTATCTATGGAGGAGCTTTTAACGGTTTTTGTCCATTTTTCATAAAAAGGTGGTGTTTTGGCATCGAAATAATCTAGGAAGCTTATACTCGTAAAATTTGACATTGAAGAACAATAAAAAGTGTACACCGAGCAACTTTCATGGTCCGAAGTTGCTCAACTCTATCTATGGAAGAGCTTTTAACGGTTTTTGTACATTTGTCATAGAAAGGTGGTGTTTTGGCATCGAAATAATCTAGGAAGCTTTTACTCGTAAAATTTGACATAGAATAACAATAAAAAGTGTACACCGAGCAACTTTCAGGGTCCGAAGTTGTCAACTCTATCTATGAAGGAGCTTTTAACGGTTTTTGTCAATATGTCATAGAAATGTGGTGTTTTGGCATCGAAGTAATCCAGGAAGTTTATACACGTAAAATTTGACATAGAAGAACAGTAAAAAGTGTATTCTGAGTAACTTTGATGGTCCGAAGTTGCTCAACTCTATCTATGGAGGAGCTTTTAACGGTTTTTTTCAATATGTCATAGAAATGTGGTGTTTTGGCATCGAAGTAATCTAGGAAGCGTATACACGTAGAATTTGACATAGAAGAACAATAAAAAGTGTACACCGAGCAACTTTCATGGTCCGAAGTTGTCAACTCTATCTATGGTGGAGCTTTTAACGGTTTTTGTCCATTTGCCATAGAAAGGTGGTTTTTTGGCATCGAAATAATCTTGGAAGCTTATACTCGTAAAATTTGACATAGAAGAACAATAAAAAGTGTATATCTTGCAACTTTGACGCTTCGAAATTCCTCAAATCTCTCGATGGAGTTGTTTTTAATAGTTTTGTCGAATTTAGACCGTTTATGTTCTCTTGACAACAAAACAATTTACAAAGCGAATACTAGTAATTTTAGACATAAAGAAACAATAAAAAGTGCATACCGAGCACCTTTCGTGGTTCGAAATTGCTCAACTCTCCTTATGGAGTAGCGTTGATTGGTTTTCATTATTTGTCGTAGAAAGTTTGTGTTTTGGCATCGAAATAATCTAGGAAGTTATACTCGTAAAATTGACATTGAAGAACAATAAAATGTGTACACCGAGGAACTTTGATGGTCCGAAGTTGATCAACTCTATCTATGGAGGAGCTTTTAACGGTTTTTGTCCATTTGTCATACAAAGGTGGTGTTTTAGCATCGAAATAATCTAGGATTATTATACTCGTAAATTTGACATAGAAGAACAATAAAAAGTGTACACTGAGCAACTTTCATGGTCCGAAGTTGTCAACTCTATCTATGATGAAGCGTTTAGCGGTTTTCGTCCATTTGTCACAGATATGTGGTGTTTTGGCATCGAAATAATCTACGAAGCTTATACTCGTAAAATTTGACATAGAAGAACAATAAAAAGTGTACACCGAGCAACTTTCATGTTCCGAAGTTGCTCAACTCTATCTATGAAGGAGCTTTTAACGATTTTTGTCCATTTGGCATAGGTATGTGGTGTTTTGGCATCGAAATAATCTAGGAAGCTTATAGTCGTAAAATTTGACATACAAGAACAATAAAAAGTGTACACCGAGCAACTTTGATGGTCTGAAGTTGCTCAACTCTATCTATGAAGGAGCTTTTAACGGTTTTTGTCCATTTGGCATAGATATGTTGTCTTTTGGCATCGAATCTACGAAGCTTATACTCGTATAATTTGACATAGAAGAACAATAAAAAGTGTACACCGAGCAACTTTGATGGTCCGAAGTTGCTCAACTCTATCTATGGAGGAGATTTTAACGGTTTTTGACCGTTTGTCGTAGAAAGGTGGTTTTTTGGCATCGAAATAATCCAGGAAGCTTATACTCGTAAAATTTGACGTAGAAGAACAATAAAAAGTGTACACCGAGCAACTTTCATGGTCCGAAGTTGTCAACTCTATCTATGAAAGAGCTTTTAACGGTTTTTGTCCATATGTCATAGAAATGTGGTGTTTTGGCATCGAAATAATCTAGGAAGCTTATAGTCGTAAAATTTGACATAGAAGAACAATAAACAGTGTACACCGAGCAACTTTCATGGTCCGAAGTTGTCAACTCTATCTATGAAGGAGCTTTTAACGGTTTTTGTCCATATGTCATAGAAATGTGGTGTTTTGGCATCGAAGTAATCTAGGAAGCTTATACACGTAAAAATTGACATAGAAGAACAATAAAAAGTGTATACCGAGCAACTTTGATGGTCCGAAGTTGCTCAACTCGATCTATGGTGGAACTTTTAACGGTTTTTGTCCATTTGTCGTAGAAAGGTGATTTTTTGGCATCGAAATCATCTAGGAAGCTTATACTCGTAAAATTTGACATACAAGAACAATAAAAAGTGTACACCGAGCAACTTTGATGGTCCGAAGTTGCTCAACTCTATCTATGGAGGAGCTTTTAACGGTTTTTGTCCATTTTTCATTGAAAGTTGGTGTTTTGGCATCGAAATAATCTAGGAAGCTTATACTCGTAAAATTTGACATAGAAGAACAATAAAAAGTGTACACCGAGTAACTTTGATGGTCCGAAGTTGATCAACTCTATCTATGGAGGAGCTTTTAACGGTTTTTGTCCATTTGTCATACAAAGGTGGTGTTTTAGAATCGAAATAATCTAGGATTATTATACTCGTAAATTTGACATAGAAGAACAATAAAAAGTGTACACTGAGCAACTTTCATGGTCCGAAGTTGTCAACTCTATCTATGGTGAAGCGTTTAGCGGTTTTCGTCCATTTGTCACAGATATATGGTGTTTTGGCATCGAAATAATCTACGAAGCTTATACTCGTAAAATTTGACATACAAGAACAATAAAAAGTGTACACCGAGCAACTTTGATGGTCCGAAGTTGCTCAACTCTATCTATGGAGGAGCTTTTAACGGTTTTTGTCCATTTTTCATAGAAAGTTGGTGTTTTGGCATCGAAATAATCTAGGAAGCTTATACTCGTAAAATTTGACATAGAAGAACAATAAAAAGTGTACACCGAGTAACTTTGATGGTCCGAAGTTGATCAACTCTATCTATGGAGGAGCTTTTAACGGTTTTTGTCCATTTGTCATACAAAGGTGGTGTTTTAGCATCGAAATAATCTAGGATTATTATACTCGTAAATTTGACATAGAAGAACAATAAAAAGTGTACACTGAGCAACTTTCATGATCCGAAGTTGTCAACTCTATCTATGGTGAAGCGTTTAGCGGTTTTCGTCCATTTGTCACAGATATGTGGTGTTTTGGCATCGAAATAATCTACGAAGCTTATACTCGTAAAATTTGACATAGAAGAACAATAAAAAGTGTACACCGAGCAACTTTCATGTTCCGAAGTTGCTCAACTCTATCTATGGAGGAGCTTTTAACGGTTTTTGTCCATATGTCGTAGAAATGTGGTGCTTTTGCATCGAAGTAATCTAGGAAGCTTATACACGTACACGTAAAATTTGACATAGAAGAACAATAAAAAGTGTATACCGAGGAACTTTGATGGTCCGAAGTTGCTCAACTCTATCTATGGTGGAGCTTTTAACGGTTTTTGTCCATTTGTCGTAGAAAGGTGGTTTTTTGGCATCGAAATAATCTAGGAAGCTTATACTCGTAAAATTTGACATACAAGAACAATAAAAAGTGTACAGCAAGCAACTTTGATGGTCTGAAGTTGCTCAACTCTATCTGTGAAGGAGCTTTTAACGGTTTTTGTCCATTTGGCATAGATATGTTGTCTTTTGGCATCGAATCTACGAAGCTTATACTCGTATAATTTGACATAGAAGAACAATAAAAAGTGTACACCGAGCAACTTTGATGGTCCGAAGTTGCTCAACTCTATCTATGGAGGAGCTTTTAACGGTTTTTGTCCGTTTGTCGTAGAAAGGTGGTTTTTTGGCATCGAAATAATCCAGGAAGCTTATACTCGTAAAATTTTACATAGAAGAACAATAAAAAGTGTACACCGAGCAACTTTCATGGTCCGAAGTTGTCAACTCTATCTATGAAAGAGCTTTTAACGGTTTTTGTCCATATGTCATAGAAATGTGGTGTTTTGGCATCGAAATAATCTAGGAAGCTTATAGTCGTAAAATTTGACATAGAAGAACAATAAAAAGTGTACACCAGGCAACTTTCATGGTCCGAAGTTGTCAACTCTATCTATGGAGGAGCTTTTAACGGTTTTTGTCCATATGTCATAGAAATGTGGTGTTTTGGCATCGAAGTAATCTAGGAAGCTTATACACGTAAAAATTGACATAGAAGAACAATAAAAAGTGTATACCGAGCAACTTTGATGGTCCGAAGTTGCTCAACTCGATCTATGGTGGAACTTTTAACGGTTTTTGTCCATTTGTCGTAGAAAGGTGATTTTTTGGCATCGAAATAATCTAGGAAGCTTGTACTCGTAAAATTTGACATACAAGAACAATAAAAAGTGTACACCGAGCAACTTTGATGGTCCGAAGTTGCTCAACTCTATCTATGGAGGAGCTTTTAACGGTTTTTGTCCATTTTTCATAGAAAGTTGGTGTTTTGGCATCGAAATAATCTAGGAAGCTTATACTCGTAAAATTTGACATAGAAGAACAATAAAAAGTGTACACCGAGCAACTTTCATGGTCCGAAGTTGTCAACTCTATCTATGAAAGAGCTTTTAACGGTTTTTGTCCATATGTCATAGAAATGTGGTGTTTTGGCATCGAAGTAATCTAGGAAGCTTATACACGTAAAATTTGACATAGAAGAACAATAAAAAGTGTATACCGAGCAACTTTGATGGTCCGAAGTTGCTCAACTCGATCTATGGTGGAGCTTTTAACGGTTTTTGTCCATTTGTCGTAGAAAGGTGATTTTTTGGCATCGAAATAATCTAGGAAGCTTATACTCGTAAAATTTGACATACAAGAACAATAAAAAGTGTACACCGAGCAACTTTGATGGTCCGAAGTTGCTCAACTCTATCTATGGAGGAGCTTTTAACGGTTTTTGTCCATTTTTCATAGAAAGTTGGTGTTTTGGCATCGAAATAATCTAGGAAGCTTATACTCGTAAAATTTGACATAGAAGAACAATAAAAAGTGTACACCGAGCAACTTTCATGGTCCGAAGTTGTCAACTCTATCTATGAAAGAGCTTTTAACGGTTTTTGTCCATATGTCATAGAAATGTGGTGTTTTGGCATCGAAGTAATCTAGGAAGCTTATACACGTAAAATTTGACATAGAAGAACAATAAAAAGTGTACACTGAGCAACTTTCATGGTCCGAACTTGTCAACTCTATCTATGAAGGAGCTTTTAACGGTTTTTGTCCATATGTCATAGAAATGTGGTGTTTTGGCATCGAAGTAATCTAGGAAGCTTATACACGTAAAAATTGACATAGAAGAACAATAAAAAGTGTATACCGAGCAACTTTGATGGTCCGAAGTTGCTCAACTCTATCTATGGTCGAGCTTTTAACGGTTTTTGTCCATTTGTCGTAGAAAGCTGATTTTTTGGGATCGAAATAATCTAGGAAGCTTATACTCGTAAAATTTGACATACAAGAACAATAAAAAGTGTACACCGAGCAACTTTGATGGTCCGAAGTTGATCAACTCTATCTATGGAGGAGCTTTTAACGGTTTTTGTCCATTTGTCATACAAAGGTGGTGTTTTGGAATCGAAATAATCTAGGATTATTATACTCGTAAATTTGACATAGAAGAACAATAAAAGTTTACACCGAGCAACTTTCATGGTCCGAAGTTGCTCAACTCTATCTATGTTGGAGCTTTTAACGGTTTTTGTCCATTTGTCGTAGAAAGGTGGTTTTTTGGCATCGAAATAATCTAGGAAGCTTATACTCGTAAAATTTGACATACAAGAACAATAAAAAGTGTACACCGAGCAACTTTGATGGTCTGAAGTTGCTCAACTCTATCTATGAAGGAGCTTTTAACAGTTTTTGTCCATTTGGCATAGAAATGTTGTCTTTTGGCATCGAATCTACGAAGCTTATACTCGTATAATTTGACATAGAAGAACAATAAAAAGTGTACACCGAGCAACTTTGATGGTCCGAAGTTGCTCAACTCTATCTAAGGAGGAGCTTTTAACGGTTTTAGTCCGTTTGTCGTAGAAAGGTGGTTTTTTGGCATCGAAATAATCCAGGAAGCTTATACTCGTAAAATTTGACATAGAAGAACAATAAAAAGTGTACACCGAGCAACTTTCATGGTCCGAAGTTGTCAACCCTATCTATGAAAGTGCTTTTAACGGTTTTTGTCCATATGTCAAAGAAATGTGGTGTTTTGGCATCGAAATAATCTAGGAAGCTTATAGTCGTAAAATTTGACATAGAAGAACAATAAAAAGTGTACACCGAGCAACTTTCATGGTCCGAAGTTGTCAACTCTATCTATGAAGGAGCTTTTAACGGGTTTTGTCCATATGTCATAGAAATGTGGTGTTTTGGCATCGAAGAAATCTAGGAAGCTTATACACGTAAAAATTGACATATAAGAACAATAAAAAGTGTATACCGAGCAACTTTGATGGTCCGAAGTTGCTCAACTCGATCTATGGTGGAGCTTTTAACGGTTTTTGTCCATTTGTCGTAGAAAGGTGATTTTTTGGCATCGAAATAATCTAGGAAGCTTATACTCGTAAAATTTGACATACAAGAACAATAAAAAGTGTACACCGAGCAACTTTGATGGTCCGAAGTTGCTCAACTCTATCTATGGAGGAGCTTTTAACGGTTTTTGTCCATTTTTCATAGAAAGTTGGTGTTTTGGCATCGAAATAATCTAGGAAGCTTATACTCGTAAAATTTGACATAGAAGAACAATAAAAAGTGTACACCGAGCAACTTTCATGGTCCGAAGTTGTCAACTCTATCTATGAAAGAGCTTTTAACGGTTTTTGTCCATATGTCATAGAAATGTGGTGTTTTGGCATCGAAGTAATCTAGGAAGCTTATACACGTAAAATTTGACATACAAGAACAATAAAAAGTGTACACCGAGCAACTTTCATGGTCCGAACTTGTCAACTCTATCTATGAAGGAGCTTTTAACGGTTTTTGTCCATATGTCATAGAAATGTGGTGTTTTGGCATCGAAGTAATCTAGGAAGCTTATACACGTAAAAATTGACATAGAAGAACAATAAAAAGTGTATACCGAGCAACTTTGATGGTTCGAAGTTGCTCAACTCTATCTATGGTCGAGCTTTTAACGGTTTTTGTCCATTTGTCTTAGAAAGGTGATTTTTTGGCATCGAAATAATCTAGGAAGCTTATACTCGTAAAATTTGACATACAAGAACAATAAAAAGTGTACACCGAGCAACTTTGATGGTCCGAAGTTGATCAACTCTATCTATGGAGGAGCTTTTAACGGTTTTTGTCCATTTGTCATACAAAGGTGGTGTTTTGGCATCGAAATAATCTACGAAGCTTATACTCGTATAATTTGACATAGAAGAACAATAAAAAGTGTACACCGAGCAACTTTCATGGTCCGAAGTTGTCAACTCTATCTATGGTGAAGCGTTTAGCGGATTTTGTCCATTTGTCACAGAAAGGTGGTTTTTTGTCATCGAAATAATCTAGGAAGCTTATACTCGTAAAATTTAACATAGAAGAACAATAAAAAGTGTACACCGAGCAACTTTCATGGTCCGAAGTTGCTCAACTCTATCTATGAAGAAACTTTTAACGGTTTTTGTACATTTGGCATAGATATGTGGTGTTTTGGCATCGAAATATTCTACGACGCTTATACTCATAAAATTTGACATAGAAGAACAATAAAAAGTGTACACCGAGCAACTTTCATGGTCCGAAATTGCTCAACTCTATCTATGGAGGAGCTTTTAACGGTTTTTGTCCATTTGTCATAGAAAGGTGAGGTTTTGGCATCGAAATAATCTAGGAAGCTTATACTCGTAAAATTTGACATAGAAGAACAATAAAAAGTGTAGACCGAGCAACTTTCATGGTCCGAAGTTGTCAACTCTATCTATGAAGGAGCTTTTAACGATTTTTGTCCATATGTCATAGAAATGTAGTGCTTTTGCATCGAAGTAATCTAGGAAGCTTGTACACGTAAAATTTGACATAGAAGAACAATGAAAAGTGTACACGGAGCAACTTTGATGGTTCGAAGTTGCTCAACTCTATCTATGGTGGAGCTTTTAACGGTTTTTGTCCATTTGTCGTAGAAAGGTGGTTTTTTGGCATCGAAATAATCTAGGAAGCTTATACTCCTAAAATTTGACATACAAGAACAATAAAAAGTGTACAGCGAGCAACTTTGATGGTCCGAAGTTGCTCAACTCTATCTATGAAGGAGCTTTTAACGATTTTTGTCCATTTGGCATAGGTATGTGGTGTTTTGGCATCGAAATAATCTACGAAGCTTATACTCGTATAATTTGACATAGAAGAACAATAAAAAGTGTACACCGAGCAACTTTGATGGTCCAAAGTTGCTCAACTCTATCTATGGAGGAGCTTTTAACGGTTTTAATCAATTTTTCGTAGAAAGGTGGTTTTTTGGCATCAAAATAATCTAGGAAGCTTATACTCGTAAAATTTGACATAGAAGAACATTAAAAATGTACACAGAGCAACTTTCATGGTCCGAAGTTGTCAACTCTATCTATGAAAGAGCTTTTAACGGTTTTTGTCCATATGTCATAGAGATGTGGTGTTTTGGCATCGAAGTAATCTAGGAAGCTTATACTCGTAAAATTCGACATACAAGAACAATAAAAAGTATACACCGAGCAACTTTCATGGTCCGAACTTGTCAACTCTATCTATGGAGGAGCTTTTAACGGTTTTTGTCCATATGTCATAGAAATGTGTCGTTTTTGGCATCGAAGTAATCTAGAAAGCCTTATACACATAAAAATTGACATTGAAGAACAATAAAAAGTGTATACCGAGCAACTTTGATGGTCCGAAGTTGCTCAACTCTATCTATGGTCGAGCTTTTAACGGGTTTTTTGTCCTTTGTCGTAGAAAGGTGATTTTTTGGCATCGAAATAATCTAGGAAGCTTATACTCGTAAAATTTGACATACAAGAACAATAAAAAGTGTACACCGAGCAACTTTGATGGTCCGAAGTTGATCGACTCTATCTATGGAGGAGCTTTTAACGGTTTTTGTCCATTTGTCATACAAAGGTGGTGTTTTGGCATCGAAATTATCTACGAAGCTTATACTCGTATAATTTGACATAGAAGAACAATAAAAAGTGTACACCGAGCAAATTTCATGGTCCGAGTTGTCAACTCTATCTATGGTGAAGCGTTTAGCGGTTTTTGTCCATTTGTCACAGAAAGGTGGTTTTTTGGCATCGAATAATCTAGGAAGCTTATACTCGTAAAATTTGACATAGAAGAACAATAAAAAGTGTACACCGAGCAACTTTCATGGTCCGAAGTTGCTCAACTCTATCTATGAAGAAACTTTTAACGGTTTTTGTACATTTGGCATAGATGTGTGGTGTTTGGCATCGAAATATTCTACGACGCTTATACTCATAAAATTTGACATAGAAGAACAATAAAAAGTGTACACCGAGCAACTTTCATGGTCCGAAATTGCTCAACTCTATCTATGGAGGAGCTTTTAACGGTTTTTGTCCATTTGTCATAGAAAGGTGGGGTTTTGGCATCGAAATAATCTTGGAAGCTTATACTCGTAAAATTTGACATAGAAGAACAATAAAAAAGTGTAGACCTGAGCAACTTTCATGGTCCGAAGTAGTCAACTCTATCTATGAAGGAGCTTTTAACGATTTTTGGGTCCATATGTCATAGAAATGTAGTGCTTTTGCATCGAAGTAATCTAGGAA